>OZ010791.1:87923359-90323359 GCA_963932465.1 Maratus speciosus | reverse complement strand
TTATTAAAAATCGGTAAAAAATCAAAAATCTTGATAAAGTTGTAAAAAAACAGTAAATAGCGCAAAAAAAGCATTGACAAAACTCTCAAACGATGGAAACAACAACACGCTAAAACGAGTGAACTGACGATGTTTGTTTACCCGAAAGGAATCATGCGTAAATGCTGGATTACTGCCCTAGGAGCTAGAAGGAGTGAAAATGGCCTAGGCTAGTTTCATCTTCAAACTGGCTTTTTCATTGGAAACGGGGTCGGAAATACAACGATGGTATCGGCGTGGATTGAATCAGGATTAGCTGTGGCATTGTAAACCGTGCTTATAATACATAATTTTATCAAAATGTTTTGAGCCGTTTTTTAGATACAATTACCTTGACCCACAGTGACCCAAAAATGATCCAGTAATTGAATTTTCTCGAGCATGTGACTTAGCCTACACGTCTTCTCATGCCCAGAAACGGTATAATACAAAATTTTGTCAAAATTGTTTGATTCGTTTTTTAGATACAATTAGCTTGACCCACAGTGGCCCAAAATGACCCACTAATCAATTTTTCTGGAACATGGGACTTAGCCCAATGGTCATCTCATGCCCAGAAGTGGTATATTACAAAATTTTGTCAAAATGTTTTGAGCCTTTTTAGATTCAATTAGCTTGACGCCTGACCCATTGTGACCCAAAATGACCCACTAATCGAATTTTCTTGAATATGCGACATAGCCCAATGGTATTCTCGTTCCCGAAAACGATAGACAGCAAAAGTTCATCAAAATCGTTAGCGCCGTTTTCTAGTTAAATTTAACTTGACCCACAGTGACCCAAAAATGACCCACTAATCGAAAATTCTCAAACATGTGACCTAGCCCAATAGTTTTCTCGTGCCCAAATACGGTTGGATATAAAATTTAGTCAAAATTGATTGAGCCGTTTTTTCGATGTAATTAGCTTGACCCTGACCCATTATGACCCAAAATGACCCACTAATCAAATTTTCTCGAACACTTGACCTAGCCCAATGGTCTTCCCGCGCCCGAAAATGGTAAAATACAAAATCTAATCAAAATCGTTAGAGCCGTTTTCAAGATAAAATTTACATACACGCACACACACACAATATTTGTTCGTATTATAATATAAGATTTATGTTGTTTTATAATATTAGACTCTCTATTTCTCGAGAACTACGGAGTTTTGTAAAAATACCTGAGAGTAAGGGGATTCTATCCTAAAACACATATAAAAATAATCAAAATTTGTGATTACCAAGCTTCGTCATCTGCTTGTGAGATAAATGTTGAAAATGTGTATATGTACGAAAGATTTCTATTTATTAACCATTTAGAAAAAGGGTTATTGTTCTCGTCAGGGTAGGAAATCAAAAGCATATCTCAAGGTTTTCATTGGTTTAATCGGCATTTTATTCGTTTTCTGATTGGTCTATACAGTAATCTGTATTTCCCTTTACTTTCAACAGAGATGGATACCTTCTGTTGCCACTATAATAAAAAAGTGATAAAAACTACAAAAAAAAAAAAACCTCAGAAACAAATTGAGATAGAGCTTTCAAACAAATTGCATTTAAAAGTACATTTTTTTCTCTATACGACGGTGTAAAAAGTAATATTGTGGGATGTTTAGAAGTTTAACAAATGAAATTTCCTTTAAAATGGGTCGTCAGATTTCTTGGAAATCTGACGATGGAAAAGCCTTTTCCCGAACAGCCAATGAAATGCTTGGATAATACGTAAGTTTCAGGTGAATAATACGCACGAGTTGCAGGCGATTTTTGTCGCTTGCAATTTTTACGTGTAATAACACTATTAATGTTTAATTTATGGCGTACGTAATGTATGACCAGCTCCATAGAAGTTTAAAAATTTACAGTACCGAAAATTGTAAAACTGAAATTTCTTTTAAAATTTGTTCATGATGGGTCCAGGAATATTAATGTTTAATTCATGGCCTACGTAATGTATGATCAACTCCGTGCGATTTTTTATGTCTTAAATTTTAGTCTTTGAAAAAATGATTTTCCAAATGGTCCTTGTAATTTTGTTAAATTGCTTTTTTTGGGAGGGGGGGGGGAGACGCTTTGATTGTTTTTTTTTATTAATAATGATTTAAAGCTATTTTTATTATGACTAATATAAAACATATACTTTTTTTCTGGTATGTAAAGAATATTGGAACACTTATTCATTTTTTAGAAGACAGCACTGAGCTGAAAAAAGATGCCATTACAACAGATTTTGTAACAGTTTCTGCTTAAAGGCAGGTAAGATAATTCGGTAGAATGAAGTATGTTCACGGAGTGGCATCAAATGTTTTAAAGATATTTTTTTCACCCTAATGTGTTTTCCTGTTATGTTTTACAGTATAGCAGATGAAAGAAAAAGATGTAAGCTTATCTTTTTAATAAGTATATTCTTTCTTTTTTTTAAAACGTTTTAAAGCAGTATAGAATTAAAATAGTTTCTTATGTATATTTCAGTAAACAAATATTTTCTTTTAATTTAAAAAATTTGCACATCATACATTCTTATGTATAATAAATTTTTCAAACATGTTTCCTTTTCTTAAAATATATAAACCTTGAATACCTAGAGTTTAATAAAATAGGCATTATAAAGAAACTTTTTTTTATTATTATTTATTGAAACTTATTTCTCTGAAAACAGGGTGAGCTGATCTAGCTGAAGTATAATGCCAACCATCTTCCTTATTTGCGAAAATTTATACTTAATGGAAGGTAAAATGATTTGGCGGAAAAGAGTATTTTATAGATGGTGACATCGAGTTCTTAAAAGCATATCTTTTCATATTAACGAGTTTATTTTTCCACAAAATATGTTCACGGAGTGACATCAAATGTTTTAAGGAAAATATTTTCACCCTAACGAGTTTACCAGGTAGGCTTTACAACGAAGAAGATAAAAGAAAACGATGTAAGCTTATCTTTTTAATTGGTGATCTTTTAATTGATATTCTATTTGCTTAAATGTTTTAATGCAGTGTAGAATTTAAATATTTTCTTATGTATATTATAGTAAATATATATATATATATATATATTAAAAAAATTATATTATACATTCTTATGTGTGATGAATTCTTTCAACATGTTCCGATTTTTTAAAATTTATATACTTTGAATACCTAAAGAGTTTAATATGCATTATACAGAAACGTTTTTAAAAATTTACTGAAACTTCTTTCTCTGAGAACAGGGTGAGCTCTTTTTAATAAAGACAATATTCTATTTTTTTTTATGTTTTAATGCTGTGTATAATTCAACTAGTCGAATGGAGCAATCCCGCATCTCATAGATGTTAATACTTCAAAATTCACTATCACAGTGCCAAAATTAAATATCAATCTATGCTCATCGTGAATGCTGTAAAATTGCAAATTGCTGTGCATTAGTTCTTGTGATACGGCTATCGCTAAAATCGTGGAAATCCTTAAAAATGCATCATCACAACGTGATTAACACTAAAATCTAATCAGCAACAACTTTTGTCAACGGCTAACTGAATCCTAAGTTAGATGAAAATTCCTGCATTAGTTCTTGTGATACGGCTATCGCTAAGATCTTTTAAATCCTTAAAAATACATCATCACAGCGTGATTAACACTAAAATCTTATCTTTTTTCAAATGAAAATCAAATTTCAAATTATTTTTGCTTAAAAGGCACAAAGACCAACTTAGTGAAAAATATTCCATGCCGGGAATCGAACCCGGGTCATCAGTATAGCGCACTGACGTTCTACCGCTAAACCACATGGAACGATACCCAGCCTAGAAACTTCTCACTATTACAAGTTGGCAAGGCTACAAACGCAGCACAAGATGGATGAAATTTAATTTTCATTTGAAATATTGTATTCAAGGCGAATGTTTCTCTCTGGAAAAATTTCCAAATATTAATATAGATTCATCGATGCTGGATTTAATTAAGTGTCTGTGTTTGCCCCATGTTGGTGGCTCACGGAAAGTATTCCATCTTGTGCTGCGTTTGTAGCCTTGCCAACTTGTAATAGTGAGAAGTTTCCAGGCTGGGTATCGTTCCATGTGGTTTAGCGGTAGAACGTCAGTGCGCTATACTGATGACCCGGGTTCGATTCCCGGCATGGAATCTTTTTCACTAAGTTGGTCTTTGCGCCTTTTAAGCAAAAATAATTTGAAATTTGATTTTCATTTGAAATATTGTATTCAAGGCGAATGTTTCTCTCTGGAAAAATTTCCAAATATTAATAAAATCTTATCAGCAACAACTTTTGTCAGCGTCTAACTGAATCCTAAGTTAGATGAAAATTCCTGCATTAGTTCTTGGGATAGAGCTATTGCAAAAAAATGCAGCATAACAGCGGAACCTGTTGGGCGATTTACATTAAAATGTTAACAGTACCAATTCACATCGAGGATTAGATAAATCTGAAGTTTGATGAAAATCCTTGCATTGATTCTTGAGACAGAGCTATTTCGGAAATCGTGAAAAATGCAGCATCACCTTTTGGGCGATTCACACCAAAATGCAAAAAGCATCAATTCATGTCAAGGACTAACCTAATCTGGTTTGACAGAAATCCGTGCATTAGTTCTTGAGATAGAGGTAATACAAGAATCGGGAAAAATGCAGCATAGCAACTCCACCTGTTGGGTAAAATACACCAAAGCGTAAATAGTACCAATTCACATCAAGGATTAGCTGAATCTGAAGTTTGATGAAAATTCGTGCTTTAATTCTTGAGATAGAGCTATTGTGGAAATAGTGAAAAATGCAGCATAGCAACGCCACCTTTTGGGCGGTTCACACAAAAATGCAAAAAGCATCAATTCATGTCTAGAACTAACCTAATCTGGTTTGACAGAAATCCGTGCATTAGTTCTTGAGATAGAGCTAATACAAGAATCGGGAAAAATGCAGCATAGCAACTCCACCTGTTGGGTAAAATACACCAAAGCGTAAATAGTACCAATTCACATCAAGGATTAGCTGAATCTGAAGTTTGATGAAAATTCGTGCTTTAATTCTTGAGATAGAGCTATTGCGGAAATAGTGAAAAATACAGCATAGCAGCGCCACCTTTTGGGCGGTTCACACAAAAATGCAAAAAGCATCTATTCATGTCAAGGACTTACCTAATCTGAATTTTGATAGAAATTCGCACATTAGTTCTTGAGATAGATCTATTGCAATAATCGGGGAAAATGCAGCATCGCAGCTCCACCTGTTGGGCGATTTATACCAAAACGTAAATATTACTAATTCATATCAAGCATTAACTGAATCTGAAGTTTGATGAAAATCCGTGCATTAATTCTTGGGATAGAGCTATTGCGGAAATCGTGAAGCATGCAGCATAGCAGCGCCACATGTTGGGCGATTCACAGCAAAATGCATCAATTTATGCCAAGAACTAACCTAATCTGAAGTATGATAGAAATTCGTGCATTAGGTCTTGAGATAATGCTATTGTGAAAAATGTAGCATAGCAGCGCCACCTGTGGAGCGATTTATACCAAAAACTAATGGGCATCAATTTATATCATGAACTGAATAAATAAAAAAAAAATCATTAAATTCCGTGCATTAGTTCTTCAGATAGAGTGCCCTCAAAATTTGTGTCACATACAGACAACAGACATTTTGTAAAAACATGTTTTTTGTAATCTCTGACCCCTAAAACATGCGAATCTGTCTAAAACCGGAAGTCGACAATTTTCACGAATTTTCTGCAATTAGATTCATCTAAGCACTTTTAGAATCATCTAATTTCTTCTTGTAAAGATAGAAGAAAGTTAAAATAATTTATTCTACGTTTCTTGGGTACGTTCTACCTTCGCAGTAAAACTATCTTCTGTATTTACATTGATACTGTTGTTTAATATTGACACCAGACCTTCCTTCCATTGGAGGAAGCTGTTGCCATGATTAAAAACAGGAGTTAAACGGCTAAACCATACAAGTTCTGAGCACTTCCAATACCTAAGAAGTGTAATAACATAATTTTACTGGTGGCTGAAAAAATAATGTTTTCCAAGTAGATTTATTCATTAAAAAGTTTAAAATTTTGCATATATTTTTTTAATTTCTTACTTAATTATTGGTTTATCAAATATATAACGAAACATTTTCGCGCAAACAGTGAATTTACATAAAATAAAGGCGAAGTACCTTTGAATCTAAAAATTTGCGAAACATGCGATTTATATATATATATATTTTTTTAAGCTATTTGACACACTTGCAACTTTAAGAATACTGTAATCTTTTGAAGTTCTACTGTAATCTTTTGAATATTGCTTTAACAAATTATGTAACTTATTTTACATCAATTTTCAGTAATATATAACAATTTGAATTTTTTAGCGGTTTCCAACTTAATTGAAAATTGTTTATATTTTTCGTTTCTCTGTCTGTCGATCCGTGCTTCAATTTGCTTAAATATACTCGGATTGCCGTGTAATTTATATATGTTATTGAGATTTATCGTGGCATGTTCGGTATTGAAAATGAAGTACGTAGCATTTATAGTTCATTTACAGGGGCAATGAAAATAATGCCGTTAATTTGCGGTCTATGGAGGATAATCATTTGTAGTGTATTTTAATTGTTGTACCCTATTTCAAACAAAGTGAAATTGATATACATCAATGATGATGTTTACTACAACAGGCTTGTTATAGAATATATGTGTAGCACTTTTACTTCGTTTACAGAGGCAAACAAAATAATTCCGTTTTATTAAGGTGTATATTGAAAAAGTCGTTTACAATGTATTTTTCTAATGTTATACTACTTCGAACATAATTGTAGTGATATTAATTTTTGAGGTGCACCATAACTTGCTTTCTGCAGAATGTGGAATGTAAAACTTTTACAGGATCGCATAAAAGAAGCAGTGTATTTTAATTAAGTTACACTATTTCAAATGTAATGAAACGCATATTTGCGCTGAGGTTTACTATAAGATACATGTTGTTGAATATGATGAGCATAACGTTTATTTTATTTTTACTAGGGACACACAAAGTGTTTGGATACTGTATCCAAAAAGTACTGTTGATTAAGTATAATTGCCCGAAATGAGTTTTCAATTATGGTATGCGTTCTTAAGTTTAACTAAATTTTTGCTTTCTACGTGGTGTGTATAAATGCTACGGTTCACTAGCAGGGCTACACAAAAGAATCCGTAAGCATTACTGGGAATGAGCGTGAAGTTTCTTTTACTTTATTTTATTGAGATATGGATTTTCAAGCTGAACTATATTTAGTAGGGTAATTCCGGGATTTATGCCGCACATTTTTTGAATTTGTGCATAAAGTCCCATGGTGGACATAAAAAAAAAAAATCATGCTGTGCTATTTAATGTTAAATTTACAACGCGTGTACTGCGAAAAAAAATTTCAAAACAAATTATTAATTTTTTTAACAATTTTTTTCTAAAACAATACATAACTACCGCTCCTGTGCGGTAGTTATGCCGCGCTTGTAATACCAACAGAATGAAATTATAAATAAAAATATTTAAAAAAAATATTCATATCTGGACTATAATTAACGATTTAAGGGGGTAGGATACCTTTGAACACATCGAAAAAGAAAAAAATACCGCTATGTTCCAAGCTTCAAAACTTGTGTAATAATTCAAAAATAAAAATCAAACTTCATTTAAATATGAAGCTCATAATTAAATTTACATTAAATATATATATATATATATATATATATAAATTCATAAATAAATATTGAAATGATAAATTAAAAAAATATACATAATAATGAGAGAAAAAAAAATCACACGTCTTGCGCGCATGATAAATTATGAAAATATGCATATAAAGAGGAAATTTTGGTGAAAATAAATACATAATAGATGCACCTTTATACTGAAACCAGAATATTTGTAAAACATATCGTCTAAATTAAAAAATTAACTTAATTAAAAAAATTAAAATTTTTCAATTTTTTAAAAATATTTTCAAAGAAAAAAACAAAAAAAAAACAAATCTTACCCTTTTCTGGTTTTAAGTTGTTGATAATACAGAAATGGATGTGTGGTAAAAATTTCTTGTGATTGCCATGCATAGTTTTTTAGTAACACTGCGCGCAGTATCAAAATTCATCGTTTTGAATAAACGAGACGCAAAGTTTAATTATCACATTTCGCTTAATATTAATGATACCTTGGCATTCAGAATGCTCATACACCATAAAAAACTCCTTCTTGCCCTTTTTACTCCTTCTTCCTTTCTTTTTTTCTTGTTTTTTAGCTCTACGAGCATCTAAAGTACTACACAGTATGCGGTTTTCTGCAATCGCATTTGACAACATCGGAAAAGCGAAAAACATCACTACGTTCCAAGTTTCAAAACTTGTGTAATAAGTAAAAAATAAAAATATTTTCCTTGTCAAACATAAACCACATATTTACATTTATATTTAAAAAATATATATACTTGTAAATTCATAAATAAGTATTGGAATGATAGTTTAAAAATATGCGAGATAGTAAGAGATAAAAAAAAAGTCTTGCGCGCATGATAAAATCTGAAAATTTGCATATAACGAAGAAATTTTGATGAAAATACATACATAATAGTATTGCCTTTATTCTAAAACCAAAATATTTGTAAAAAATATTGACTAAATTAAAAAATTTTAAAAATTCAAAAATTTAAATTTTTAAAAAATATTTTCAAAGTAAAAAAAAAAAAAAAAAAACAACAAAACAAAGTATTTACCTTTTTCTGATTTTAAGTTGTAGATAATACAGAAATGAATATGTGGTGAAATTTTCTTTTGATTGCCATGCATAGTTTTTTAGTAACACTGCGTGCAGTATCGAAATTCATCGTTTTGAATAAACGCGCCGCAAAGTTTAATTATCACATTTCGCTTAATATTAATGATACCTTGGCATTCAGAATGCTCATACACCATAAAAAACTCCTTCTTGCCCTTTTTACTCCTTCTTCCTTTCTTTTTTTCTTGTTTTTTAGCTCTACGAGCATCTAAAGTACTACACAGTATGCGGTTTTCTGCAATCGCATTTGACAACATCGGAAAAGCGAAAAACATCACTACGTTCCAAGTTTCAAAACTTGTGTAATAAGTAAAAAATAAAAATATTTTCCTTGCCAAACATAAACCACATATTTACATTTATATTTAAAAAATATATATACTTGTAAATTCATAAATAAGTATTGGAATGATAGTTTAAAAATATGCGAGATAGTAAGAGATAAAAAAAAAGTCTTGCGCGCATGATAAAATCTGAAAATTTGCATATAACGAAGAAATTTTGATGAAAATACATACATAATAGTATTGCCTTTATTCTAAAACCAAAATATTTGTAAAAAATATTGACTAAATTAAAAAATTTTAAAAATTCAAAAATTTAAATTTTTAAAAAATATTTTCAAAGTAAAAAAAAAAAAACAACAACAAAACAAAGTATTTACCTTTTTCTGATTTTAAGTTGTAGATAATACAGAAATGAATATGTGGTGAAATTTTCTTTTGATTGCCATGCATAGTTTTTTAGTAACACTGCGTGCAGTATCAAAATTCATCGTTTTGAATAAACGCGCCGCAAAGTTTAATTATCACATTTCGCTTATTATTATTGATACCTTGGTGTTCAATATGCTCCACAAGCATAAACAAGTCCTTTTTGCCTTTTTACACTTTTTTGCTTTCTTGTTTTTTAGCTCTACAAGCCTCTAAATTATTACACAGTACTCGTTTTTCTTCAATCGCATTTGGATACGTCGGAAAAGCGAAAAACGTCGTTCCGTTTTGAAAACTTGCGCAATAACTAAAAAATAAAAATCTAATTTCTTTCAAATATGAAGCACATATTTAAATTTATATTTAAAAAATATATACAATTGTAAATTCATAAATAAGTATTGAAATGATAGGTTTAAAATATGTGAGATAGTAAGAGAAAAAAAAACATCTTGTGTACACGATTTGGTGTTCAAAATGCTCCAGGAGCGTAAACAACACCTTCTCGTCTTTTTTTTATCGCTAGTTTTTTCTTGTCTTTTGGCTCTACGAGCCTCTAAAGTATTGCAGAGTACTCGCTTTTCTGCGTTTGCAATTCGCTCTCTATCAGTATTTTCTGCAAACAAAATACTTTGCATCCCAGGTGTGAGGCCAAGTTGCCTCATAATGTTTAGATGAGATTTTTTTCCGTCGTTAAAATTTACAACTGCTAAATTAACACTTGTTTCTACAATGTGTCGGCCTGAGTTTTTTTCTTTTGAACAAAATGTCCATATTAAGGAATTCAGCGATTCATTTGTGTTCTGAGTTTTTCCGCCAATGCATCATTTCAATAGAGTGGGATGTGACAAGTCTTTAAAAATTGGTTTAATGGCATCCATTACTGCAACAGGTAAAGAATTAATATGTTTAAATTTATCCAGTGTACCATTAGCCTTAGCTACATTATACTGACACCACGATTCCGTTCCTTCAGGGCAAAAATCATGAATCGCTTCTTTATCATTAGAACGCTTGTGGTACCAAATGGCCCATATAGCTTTCTGCATTTCTTTATAGTTATTTGAATTTTGTCTAATAGCCATCCCATAATACGTTGTAAATTCAGTGATAACTTCATCAGTTAGTCGACCTTTTCCACCGATACTCTTTTTGTCGCTTAGCTTTTTACCATTAAAATCACTTTTCAATTTACGCAATCGGGAGCCTATTCTTTTTTGTACATGTCCAACGCATTCGATTTTCGATATTGGCATGCCATAAGGATCTGACTTTGTGATAGACAAAAAAGTCTTGCTGTCACCATCTCCAACGTAATTCAAATACCTAACACCATGTTTTTCTTCAGAACGAGTAAACATGGTTATCATTCCATTTACCTCCATCTGTCCTGATGAACCCGAATGATTCTTGGTGCACACTTTTTCATGTTCACTCTTCCACTTTTTCAAATCTTCCCCAGTCAAATTTCTTGCAGCCTCACAACCTTTACAATATGAGCATGAAACAAAACGGTCAATGACTTTTCCTGTTTCACTGCCAATAAGTGTTGATACACCATAAAGTGATGAATGGCCTCTAGTTTTCCAGGATCCGTCTCAACTGACAGTTAAATTTGTATTTTCTGTCATTTTTACTTCCTCTTTAACAGCGGATTTCATGCTATTTTCAGCAACTATGTGTGTGGCTAATTTAATATGCCTCACAATTTTGTTATACGCTTTCCGAGTCACTGGTGGTGACAAATCCATAGTGCCGTAGAAGGATTTCATATCTGAATAGCCTTTTCCTATACATCTCATGGCAAAAACAAATCTATTTACATACGATGCATTTTTCTTTTCTCCAATCATTTTTGAGTTTTTTAACGCTGTAATTAAACCACATTCCTTGCAAATGATGTTTATGTTTACTAACAGCCCATATACAACATCTGATGAGACTGATACTTGGCTATGGCATTGTTTGCAACATAAAAACTGTTCTAATGCAGTAAATAATATATTCTTGTCCATTATTAGATATCCATCAAAATTGCCATCTACATTTTCATAGTCATCTTTAACATCTGATGAAGCAAGCTTTTTAGATGAAGCAGATGTGTTTAACATTTCTGTATCACGTTGATGTCGTATATGTTGATTGCCGAGAAAGCGACTTCTTTTCCTCTTTTTTGGCCTTAAACCCGATGCTCTTTTCTGACTGATTTCGTTCATTTTACGATCTCAACTATTATATTTAAATAATAAATAACACAAAAATATAAAATTATTAAAAATCTTGCACTTAAAACTGAGAAAGCTAGCTAAGTAATAGGAGAATCACACGATCAAACACGAGATCTCAAAGATAATTGTAAATAAATGTTTATCAGCCTTGAACATAAGTTTAGTTGTTTAGAAGTTTCACCCTTAAGTGGAGAGCAAAATAAAAACGCTAAAACCAAGGAGAATATAATTTAAAATGGAAAAATACTCGGTGTCGGTAAGCAATGTAAATGTAAACAACGTCAACAGCTGATGTGACTGTCCCTTTAAATGGCTGTAGTGAAATATGTAGTCCTAATAAAACTGCCATAATTAGTAAACTAATGGGAATTTTTTAATGCGGTTTTTCGCATATTGTTCAGAAATGATTATGGAATCAAAATATGTATTTAAAAAAAATTGAAAAATTTTATGGTTTAAAGGTATCCTACCCCTTTAATAACAAAACGAAAGTAAATGAGTACAATGAAACGTATTAGTAGATTCAAATAAATAATTGTTGCCTACTTTCACTATTAAAATTATCGACTTAATTTTTTTTTTACATTAAATTTTAATTGTCATTACAGCAACAACGTAACAACAATGTATTAGAAAGGAAAAAGAAAAAAGTAAAATTGTGTTTACATAATTTATTTGTTAACCCTTTCGGGACCAGTGGCTTTTACACTAATTTTATTCGGTTGGTACCACTTTTAAAAAAAGAATTACCTTTACTTAAATAATCATGAAAATGCTCTATTTAAGCAAAGCCAATATTACTTTTCTTTTTTACTGGTGCCAGAAACAAATTTTGTAAGCTTTTTATGATGGTGCTTAGATGCACCTATGGTCCCGAATGGGTTAATAGACCTGTTTTTTCTACTACAATCTACAGAAAAAGTGTCGAAAAAGTACAGTCTCTATGTAACTACATTTAAACACATGCAACGATGCCAATTACACTTCCTCTTTTTTGAGTAGTTTTTTAAACATTCCTTGCAAAGAACGTCTGCGTTACGCGTAATTCAATTTTTCATTATTATCATCTTGACTTGCATCTTTCTTGCCCTTCATACTTTTTATTATCCGTTTTTTCTCCTTTGGTTTTAGTAAACTTGGTAACATGCCTAACATGGTTAGTCTGTGCAAAAAGAAAAGGAAAAGTTAATAACACTTAATCATCCCGTTCAAAAGAAACTGCAGCATGTATACCGGAATAGCAGTGAAGCATGTATCCTATTTTGCATGGTGCAGACGTCCGTCATCATAGTTACCTGTCATCGCTAAGAGGAATGGCGTAACCATACACATAGTACTCTATACAAACACTACACTTAGTTTTGACTTTGAAATCATGCATGCATTTAGTAATTAGTGTATGAAAAGTATTTAAACATAACGTGTTTAAAATTTTGAACAGTGAAATCGTGCACTTACGGCAAATTAAGGATTGTACTTCTACAAGTAAACATCGAAATGGGACTCGCGTTATACACTGGTTAAAATAATCTCATTGCGCACCTATACTGTGCATTTGACGACCATCTATCGATAATTACAAGAAATACAAGGGGTGCGGCAACTATCCCGTATGCGGCGATTCTCTCGGAGTTACCCTATACTAAGGGATGGTTGTAGAATATAAATAAAACAAATACAGGACCACGCAAAGAGCTATATATGCAAGGACATTTATCGATGATAATTTCTGAAAGTATCGGAGTTACCCTATACTAAGGGATGGTTGTAGAATATAAATAAAACAAATACAGGACCACGCAAAGAGCTATATATGCAAGGACATTTATCGATGATAATTTCTGAAAGTATATTTAAGTATTTTTGCGCGTGTTTTTGCCTAAATTGAAATTTTAGTTTCATATGTTACGTGTTTAAAAATCTGTAGGTAATATACAGGGCAGTACAAAAGAGTTCAATTATACTTACTTCTATTGATAGAAATTGCTGAAGGTGAATTTTCAACCTATTATACATTTTCTTAATTAACTAAATTTTAGCATGTTATCTATGTATATAAAGCCGTTCTCTGCGTGTTTGTTCCTTATGCAATTTTTGAACTTCGATAGAAAGTATATTATAATATAATTTCAAATATTATATTATAATATAGTTACTAACATAGTTTCTATCAATGCTGGATTTAATTAAATTTCGTGTTTGCCCCATGTCGGTAGCTCATAAATATTCCATCTTGTACTACGTTTGTAGCCTTGCCAACATATAATAGTGAGAAATTTTCCAGGCTGGGTATCGTTCCATGTGGTTTAGTCGTTAGAACGTCAGTACGCTATACTGATGTCCCGGGTTCGAGTCCCGGCATGGAATCTTTTTCACTATGTTGGCCCTTTGCGCCTCTTAAGCAATTACTTTGAAATTTGATTTTCATTTGAAATATTGTATGCAAGGTGAATGTTTCTCTCTGGAATAATTTCCATGTATTAATATGGACATGTTTAATTGAGATTGGATTGCATCTTTAAAAGCACCGAAAATCAGTGGCAGCAAAAGAAACCTTAAAGCTGAATTTAATTACGTGAGCTGCTATTCACATTGCTAATAAGGCATAAAACTAACAGAGTGAATAAGTGTCCAACCCTGTGTTCGAACATGGCTGTTTGGTTCAGCGCATAAACGGTATTCCAACTGAGCCACCTGGAACATCTAGCCTACATGCCTCACACTTAAAAGTTTGTAAGGCTGCTGCAGCAACATCACAAGATGGGATAAAATCCTGAACGACAACCTCGTGGCAAACATGAGTCGAAAGTTATCCAGCATTGATTAATAAATAAATAAATAAATAAATAAATATATAAATAAATAAATATATAATTGAAACGAGGATTGAACAATCCCCATTTCCTCGAACGTTCCCGTGTTCAACTCATTTCTGGTTAAAAGGGAGATATATGTGATGTCTAAATCACATATAGATTTAAATTAGCTCATTTTAGTTTTTTAAATATTCCTTTCTATCATTCATTGATTAAAATTGTACTGCATTTAATTTAAATCCACTTTTTTCTATTATAAAGAAATAAAACTATAGCTAATCATTTCCGAGGTTAAAATCTATTGTTATTAATTTGTTGTTAATCATTATTAATTTGGAAACTATATTATACATTTATGTAATATAGTTTCCAAATAAATAATTTGCCATGAAATAATTTAAATATGAAATCCAGGTTCTGCAAATAAAAATCTTTCTAGAAAATAGATAGAATTCATCTGAAAGCAAAAACTATTGTCCTTTAAAGTTCTTTAATTGAACAAATGGTGTTTAAGGAGAATATAAGGATATGGGAATGCCTTAATCCTCGAATGCTCACAAAAATTTTACAGTTTATGGACACGATAACTTCCATAATTCTGAACAAATTTCTTCTAATCTGATACATAAAATCAAGAAGTAGAAAATCTCGCTCAAGTTCGTGAATGGGCAAAATCGGATTAAGGGTGTGGAAATAGGGAGGGGCTTTGTGAAAACAGATAAAAGCCCATAACATCTTAGTTATAATACATATCAAATTTGTTTAAAGCCTATAGGCCACCTCCGCCTACAGGCCGAGCCGGCAGGGGTTTTTTGTATCATACATCACTGATTGTATGCATATGATGACAAAATATAAGACTTTGCGTGGAAAATTTAAAAACCGGAGAAATGCTTAGTTATAGGGTCATTCCACGTAAAATGAGCAAAAATTTAGAAAAAGTCGTGGCCACATAGTAAGCGATTTTAATAAAATTTTATACACAGGTTCAATTGATATTAAAATAGGGCTATGCAAAATATCTTCACAAAATTAAATGTGCTATGCAAAAAATAAATTAATTTAGCAGTTTGGACATTAAAAAAAACTTGTGATAAAGAATGACATGTGTGCAGTCGTTCAAAGTTACAAGTTTGAAGTTCTGTATCTTAAAAACTATTTAACAGAAATGAATGTTTTTTGCAATATTGTAACCTCTGAAAAATTATCTTTTTATTTATTCGGTAATAATAATCTGGTAACCCGATGATTAATCTTTAATTTGTTGTAAAAATAGAAAAATCGTGAATTTTGAGAAAATTAGAAACGTTATGAAAATCAAAGGAATTAAAAAACATCTGTTAAATTGATGTCTGATGTAGTCTTACATATGAAGATCAAATTTCCCAAGTTTGAAAGTTGCCATTTATTTTCTTGATCTTCAAAAAAACTTAGAAATTTAAAAAAAAATTACAAAATCATAATTTTTCCTCTTATGTATGAGTAAAAATATAAATAAAGGAAATGTCCGACATTAACAATATTGCACAGACATAAAGATCAAGTCCATAATATGTTCAAACAAATTTCAAGATTGCCTTTTGATTCCTAACATAACAAAAATGAGTTCAAAAAGGTAATATCTGTTACATTCCATGAGCTATTCCTCTTTGATTTCGCATTAATTTCTTAAAAATTGTGCGATTTCAAGGTGAAAAAAATAAGGTGTTGCCATCTATTTTTTATATTTGGATTTAGAATTAATATGTAATTGCTTGTCCAAACTGAACCATTTTTTCTACTTTAATTAAATATATTCTTGAGGTAAAAATAAACTGAAGGCAAGAATAAAAGTTTCTATATTCCAAATATACACTTTTATCCATAATATCAAATAACTTAAAAGATTTAAAAAGCTTCCTTTCACTTTCAAAAAAGTGAAATTAATGCATTTTACACTCAATATTTTTTAATATTTCTTTTTTTTTTCTCATTAAGGAATAAAAAGACAAGAATGAAATTTTCGATATTTAAAATATATACTTTTAGCTATAACGTAAAACAAAAATTAACCTTGTCATAGCTGTCCTTCATGCTTAATCAATCAATAGTAATATTGCATTTTCCCCTCAAAAGTTTTGAAAAATAATTTTTTTCTCATTACGGAATAAAAATACAATCACTAAATTACGCCAATCTATTACTTATTAGTCATTCCTAATTATAAATAATTTTTAATATAGTCTTTCCATTCCAAAGGCTAATAATCAAAATTGAAATTTTAAACATTTAGACAGAACCTCGATTTTACATCCACTTTTAATGTAAATTTTAATACTTAAATAAACAATCTTGAAACCTATTATTTTTCATTCAGTCATAAATAGATATAATCTACTTATATACTGATTTTCATTAAAATCTCTGACATGTCTGCCACAGCTGATTTGCTCATTTTGCATGGAATGACTCTTTATAATAAGAAAAATTGGGGTTAAATAATTTTTGGTACAATTTTAATCAATAAATGATAGAAAGGGATATTTAAAAAACGAAAAACAACTAATTTAATACTGTACGCAATTTACACATCTCAACACTAGCCTGGATACTTTTTTACTCTGTTGGTTTTACGCCTTGTTAGGAATATGAATAAAATTTAGCGTAATGATATTCAGATTTCTTATTTTTCGGGCGTATTTCCATGTTTCAATTATTATATACTAGAAATTTTGTTTTTAAAATGTTTCTTTATGAATGCTGTCAAAAATATATTGGTGTTGCAGATTTCGAAAACTAAAAACACAAATTTCGAAATCCTGGTTTACTGGTATAATTTCGATCATGCCTTTGATAAAGAAGCACTTGTATTTTTTTACAGTGTACAGTCGTGGAAAAAAAATGTAAACACCCCCTATTAACTCCTCAACAAATTATCGTAGAAGAAATTTACTGGTACCGAACGATTGGAAATAAAACCTACTTTTAAATGGTGTATTTAAATTTTTCTTAGGGGGGCATCTATATATTAAAACGAACCATAATTATTTTTTATTCAATAGCAGCACACAATTCTGACAGCATAAATGAACTCTACACCCTTCAATTAGCCTGAAAACAAATTTTTATGCAATCCGTACAATAAGTTTCCGAGAAATTAATTATTTTAAAACGAGCGTATTTTAGGGGCTGTATCCAAATTGAAGTTTGGTACTCGATTGTTGACTGAGAGAGCCTCCTTCTTGATCAAGGCATCTTAAGCGCTACTCCAGCAGAAATTGAAGACTGCTAGATTACAGGATAGCATAAGAAATTTCAAAATATCTAGTCACCTCTATCATAGATGACCCCTTAAACCATCATTTTGCCGTTTTTTAAGCATAATTTGAAAACTACTTGGAGGCAAAATGTGAAATTTTGGATTTCCATAAAGCAGTACTTAATAAATCTAAATCCATCAAAAAAATGGTAGGTTGCAATTCATAATTTTTCGAATATTGATTTCATAATTCATTATTCATATCATAAAATTATAAAAATTGGAAGTTCAGCCTATTTATGTTTGGGTATATTAGTATTATTGCTGCACAAAAAATTAGCACATTAGGGGTATAATTTTAGGAGATATAAATGAAAATATGAAATTGTAATTTAACATTAGAAGCACTAAATTTTGAATGTTTATAATTCAAAAACTTATCATCCAAATGACTTGAAATTTGGTGTCTTGGCATAGTTTGAACAGAAGATTTGAAATATCTTGTTAAAATTGGGTATTGCCATTGAAAAAAATTAAGTTTGGATTTGTTTTAATATGTAGATGCCCCCCCCCCCCTAAGAAAATTTTATATGCATAATTTAAAGTAGACTTTATTTCCAATCGTTCGGTACCAGTAACTTTCTTCTGCTATAATTTGTTGAGGAGTTAGTAGGGGATGTTAATTCTTTTTTCCACGACTGTACATAAATGTTGTGTGTCATTCATGTAAAACTGATAAATTTTTCATTCAATTATGTTATCTAACAAGTAACTATAAAGCTTTTAAAATCAATTCGCAAGACTGAAATTTTATACTCACTCATACAAAAATACATTTTGAAATCGATTAATATTTATGATCTCTCTCTAGAGCAATTTATGTTTTAAGCTTCAAAAGCTAATTAAAGTTTTCTCAGTATCTATTAAATATTGTAAAAGTTTACTTGAGCATATTAAAGATGTGCGAAAATCTCTTAATTCACGAGTTTATGTTTAGATGTGCAGCAAAATATATATGTGGTTATATTTATAATTACACACAACTTTTCGTATGTACTTTAACTATCTTAATTTTACTAATAATGTTTAACAAGTGTTGAAAACTTTCCGTGTAGTTAATATTAACGGCAAACAACTTTATTACTTAGTAATTGAAATGGCTAGAATAGCATTTTCTGATATGTTTTAAAAATATATTTAAATTTTTAATTGGTAATAACTTTTTACTAAAATTTATTTTCTGTTTTAAAGATCCTTCTCCCCTCCATAGGAATTTGAATTAGTCTCTTAAATACAGAAAACTAAGTTAAGTAAACCCCCTACTGGAAACTACTGTTAACTATTCAAAACTAACATCATCTAGCATCTTTCAGTTAAAAATTGAGTTTGTAATAATTTGTTTTCTGCTCTTTCAACTTATTTTACGAGTTAAAATTAGTTCTAATTAAAATGTGCGTAACAATAATATTTCAAAATCAGTGAAACAAAGGATTCATTAGTAAGAAAGACTGGTTAAAAGACACCCAATTAAAATTTTTTTTGCAAGTACCAACCAATTATCCTTTTGCTGATAACACTAACCTGGAAAATTCGGGTTATGCAACGTTTTTCTAGCTTTTGATAATTGATTCTTATGTATTTTGTAGCGTTCAATCTGAAATTGACCTTCATTTTTTTACCATCAGGTAAGGATTTTTTTTTTAAATTGTAAATTTGAAAGTTAACGCTGTGTAATTAAGGCTGTGTAATTAATAGTCAATAGTTGGCTGTAAGAATCCGCAATATAACACAAATTGAATAAATTTTTGAATTAAATAAAATTAAATTGAAAAAAAGATTTACTATTTTATAGTATCAGATTTATGCTACTTTTTACCCGACTGCCAAGAAGGGTTGTGTGTTTCACGCGTATCTGGGTATGTGGATTTATTTATACCCTCGAAACATCCCAACGGTTGGATGGATTTTAATGAATGAGGTCTCTATCGATTCGTCTTGACCGTCCAATGGTTATAGGTTAGGAGTTGTTTTTATTAATTTAAAATGGCGGCCGTAAAATACAAAATGGCGGTAGAGACGAAAAAAAATTACGCACCCTATTGAGTGGCATATCTTTGGATAGGTCTTTCAAAATGACGACGGTGTTTCATTGACTTTTTTACAGTCAGAAGCTCCCTGTAAATATTACATAACCTGGAAGTTGTGTAGGTAGGATCTCTAGTTTTACTACAACTCTAACCATCATAGACATCTATAGGCTTCATCAAAACAGTTTTTATAGCTAGGAACTAACAACGCAACTAAAAAGTCATCATTACAAGTAAATAAAAAATAGGTAAGTAATATAAAGAAAAATAGTTTCACAGTGATAAGAAATAATTAGTGCTCTTTTTACGCATTCGGGTTTTTTGATTATTTAAATTTAATTTTTACTTGTTAGATTTGAAATTTATTATTTGCGAAATATTCTGACGTGATGGTTAAGAATAAAGTTCATTTTCAGATTCAGAGCTAAAAAATGCATACAAATTAATTATCAAAAGTTAAAAAACAATACGATCTCCTCTATTTTTTAGTATCACATTTTCGCTATTTTTGTTTTACATTTTATCTTAGAAATTTACGATTTGCGAAAAATCGTTACGTGATAGTTAAAAGTCATTTTCAGATTCAGCTCTAGGAAATACATTATTAATACAATTACTATAATTTTAATAAATCAATTATTAAAAAAAAACCCAACCATCGAAGGCTTGTGTTATTTTAAGCAATATTTTAACAGCAACTGCGCTCATCATATGTTTGAAAACTTTAAAGCACTAGCATTTTAAATGTAGATTCTAGGTATCCCGAGATTTTACAAATAATATTTATACTCGTATATTTAAGCTGTTACTGCAAAGAAAACGCAGGCATGTGTAATTAATGTTAATTTTCAATAGGAATTTCATTATAAAAGACTGGTCCGATTATCGTGTTGATTTGGTACTTTCAATTTGAAAAAGTATTTTGAAATCTACATTGTATTTCTTAAAATATGGATATTTAAATCACTGTCTTCAAAATTAGAAGTTTTCTATTACATAATCTGAGATTAATGTTAAAAATGCGTATATGTACGAAAGTTTTCTAATTGCGGTTTTTGAAGAATAATTTAATAATTTAAAGTGTATTTTAATATTATTACGACAGTTACGTTTTGTAAATGATTCTAAAAAATCACAAAATTGGCAAATAATCGAATTTATCGGTAAGTAGCATTTCTTATAAAGAAGTGGTAAAAGTCAGAAAGATATCTCTCATCATTTCCATTTCGTGCTTTTGCCAAATCATTTCGATATATCCCAAACAGTAAAATCCAAATCTTTTCGAATTACGACTTTGCTAATTCGTAAATGAATGATGAGCTTGTTGTAGAGCAGACGTTCGGGGGTACATGCACAGTTAGAAATCAAAACCACTTATGCGGATATCCGGTATGCTGAACCAAATGTTTATTTCGATTACATTAAAGGCATTTTCGATTACAAGGTAAATTGGATGACTTGCCCAGTTACATCTTCTTGACATACTTCTTTGAAAATTTTCAATTTTCAGTTCTTTTTTTTTTCTTTTTTTGCAAACTAAAGAATACCACTTCCCTTGTATCTACTTCCACCTGACCTACTTCTTCGATGTATTTTTGGCATAACGTATATTTAACTATTTCTTTATGAACAAGGTTGCAACATAAACTTTTTCGGATTTCATATTTGTGACAACGACAGTCATAATTGTCTCGTCGGCGTTTTAAGAAACACATTATGGGCATTGCGTTTTATTTCCGAACATTTTGAAGTTCAGTTTTAGTTTGCATACATAATTATCAGGTTTCTGCTTCACTTGCTTTGTGATCTTAGTGTATGACATTGAACAGTTCATCAAATGTAACAAAGCACAGTAAATTTGATTTTTATATATATAAAAAAACTGGCACTATTAATTTCTCTTCAACTCTTATGCTGATAATACCATAACGTTTCAATCATCTGCAATGATTTCTTAATGTATGACATTGAACGGTTCACCAAAAGTAACAAAGCACAGAACACCTGATTTGTTTTATAAAAATAATGACACTATAAATATCTCTTCGCCTCTTATGCTGATAATACCATAACGTTTCATTCGTCTGTAATGAACTCTTTTTTTTTCTTCAACACTTTTAGCTCTTTTCACTTAATTTAACAGGAAATTATATTACTCACTTGTTATATGTATATATATATATATATATATATACCGGGTGTCCCAAAAATGACTGATGAATTTTAAAATTCAATAACTTGCAAAGGGTGACAGATATTAAAAAAATTCTTTCAGGAGTGTTATGTAATATGTTAGGAGTTTTTGTGCTGTGATTCTCAGTTTTAGTTACAAATAGCATCCATAGATGGCGCTGCAAGCAATTACCGCTAAATCTAGGCTCGATTTTTCGACCTCTCTCTTCTTCCATGCGAAAAAAGGAGATTAAAATGTATTGAATGTGTCGCGAAGTACCAAAAATCGGGTCTGGATTGAGCGCCTATTGCTCTCAGTGCCACCTATTGCTTGAAATTCGAACTAAAATCAAGAATCACAGTACAAAAACTCCTGACATCATGCATAACCCTCCTGCAAGAATTTTTTCAATATCTGTCACAGTTTGGAAGTTATTGAATTTTAAAATTCATCAATCATTTTTGGGACACCCGGTATATATATATATATATATATATATATATATATGTAAAAAAGAGGATGTGAGTTTCAAATCTCGCCTTATCCAACAAATAAAAATTTGGGAAATCTCGAAAAACCTTTGGCTAAGTCCATTGGTTTTCATAGTACACCACGAATTTGCAATGGCAGAAATCGAGAATAAAATCAGTTTTATTTTCAGATTGTTTGGTTATTTTCAGTGCAAAATTTCCCAAAGAATAGATTGATAGCGAAAACACGATTTTCTTTTGGATAATGCGAGTTTTAAAATTCACGTCTTCATATATATATATATATACACAACCATTAAATAAACATTACCGACCACCAACAAAAACAGAATGAATAAAATCATATTAACAAATTGACAAAAATACAGTTCCCCCCAACTCACATAACATAGATTCCAAAAACATAGTAAATAACTGTAGGAATTGAATAACTGAAATGGATTAATGGAAATTTGTAGAACTTAGATAGAATCATCGATCCCAAATGCCTCAAGTTCCACAAATAAAATGTGTGGTTTCATGTTCATATTAGCCACAAATTAGCTAAATAATATGAATTTGGAACTACTACACACATAAAACAGAGAAATAAACCATTGAACACTACTTAAGTTCAAAATAAAACAAGATTAAAAAGGATAGAGGAAAAAAAATTACCAAATTAAAATCCATACTGTCTTAGCATAACAAATACACTCATTGTAGATCACTACCACATGTTGCCAAAAAAGTTTATATATATTATATATATATATGTTAGATTATTAGATCTAATTCCGCGATTTCCTTATCTTATTCTAAATTACTACTTTATATTCACTAAATCCTTATCCTTAAATAATCTCTATCGTTAACTCTGTTAGATTCCCTTTAATTTAATGTCTCACTTGTCTAAATCGCTTAAATATTACGCTTTTAGTATTCTTAAATTAAATGTTCCATTTCCGCGCTTTTTTCTTTCGAGAATATTCTTTTAGCTACCATTTTTACTATCCCGCGCATTTCTGAGGTTATTCTTTTTCCCTTCAAATTCATCCGCTTGCTCTGTCTGCACTCTTTATATGACGTGACATTCTTAATTATTCATTGGTTGAGAGCGCGATCTACGTCATATTTGTATCCTTACATTGGAGGAACAAAAAGTCTACACGCTGTGTTTCAGCAGATTTTGTCGTATTTCTACTTTGATAACTTCCCTAGTCGCCATCTGACATCTTCTATTATCTATAATTTACCCATGATTAAGTATTACGTAGCGATGGCTCGATTTAAATTGAATTGGTGGAAACTGCACCGCCGAAAGCTCTTTAAATAAAACCCCGAGTTAAATTGCGCATCGTCTCAATTATTCCGGAGAAACCTACACTGGATAAATGTGTTACCTGGACTACCCACTCGATGACTGCAACTACCTTCCAATATCCATGTTGATTTACTACGAAACATTCTATTTCAGCTTAATCTAATGTACGGCTTCCAGATTGATTATTCATCTATTATGACATCGAAGCTAACCACACTTTCGAATCACCATATAACGTAATAATGTTTGTATATATATATATATATGTGTGTGTGTCTATATAATTACTCTTGTTGTTATTCATCTATTTATTTCAAAAATAAAATTGGTTTGTTATAACGTGAGCGTTCACAATGGTAGGGACAGTTAAGGGGCCAAGCTCGTCGGTTATTTCAAGGTTTTATTATTAGGTATCCGCTGATGTCAGCATCTAATGAAGTGGTATGTTAAAAGCCTGACAAAAAACATTTAAAAAGATGTTTCGGCATTTACCATCTCACTATGGTAAATTATTTGATTAACCGATAAAATCTCGGACTTTCGAATTTTTAGTGATTTACATTAACAAAGATATTACACATTTAAAGAAACACTGGAATGATTGCTGTAAATAAAAAATTAAATGGCAAATATCATACAGAAATGACATCCAGAAAGATTGAAACATAATTACATTTTTATAAAAGTTTACAAAAATATAAAATCTCTGGTCAGAAGAATCACAAGATTTCCGAATTTAGACGTTTTGTGGAATATCTAGAAAAAATTTGGCTAGAAGAAAATTGACTAATTCTTTTGAAATTTCAGGAATATAAATAACATGTTTGAAATAATATTTCTCAGTAAAGACCTAATCATGTGGATAATTAGGGTACGAAGAACAAATTGAAAAATGATTCTATTTTCGATCACTCTGCAAAATAAAATGCTCGAAAAATTTTGTAGCTGTGCCAAGCGACTGTATGGCCCCCTCAAAACATTTGTATATAAATAGCATGTATATACGCGAACATATAAAAGTTTCTTTAAAAAAAAATAAACATTGTCACACTTCCTGCTTATAATATGCATGGTTTTTAAGCAAATTTAACGCTTCTTTAAAAAAAAAAAAAACTTTGCAAAGTACAGTAGAAACAAAATCTTTCAATTGGAAAATAAACATATTAAATATTTGGTGAAATAAGAGTATTTTTAACTGAGCAAGCGCGAAAGATAACCTTCTTAATTTTCATACGAATTGAATATTTCCAACTGAGTGAAAAATGCCCAGGCTGGGAATCGAACACAGATCCTTGGTTTACAAGGCCAATGCTTTGCCGTTTAAGCTAACTGGTTCGACAACCAGCCAGCATATTTCGCTCAGTTTGATTGTGTTAAAATAATAGCTCCTTAATTTTGTCATTTTTTTGGACGTTTTAGACTTTGTTGTAAAAACACATCAAATCGAATCCAGTTAAAAATGTATTAAAATCGAAGCATCGGTTCAAACACAACTCGCGGACTTGCATTAAATACCGACTACTTTGTTGAAAGTTGTTTAATAAGAAATGTCAATTTTTGGAATACTTCTTAGTATGCAAATGCTTTTGGAAAGCAAATTAAATTCAGCTCACTATTTTCCAATTTTAAGATATTTGATTGTCTTTTGATGTGCGTTGTCCTATCTAGTTGACTACCAAATTGATAAGAAAAAACTTATTGTTCGGGCATGCGCAATTAAAAGTTATTTCATACAAAACATCTTTTTCCATCAAGTATATAATATAAGTATTCTATAAATGCAGTATTTATTTTCTACTGCATTTTCTCATGCTGCATTTTCTCATGAAATTGGTGTGGAATTCGGTTGAAAATCATGCATACTATAAGGGGAAAAAAAGCATGCGCAAATATTTTAACAATTTTTAAATAAACTTTTACATTTCTACAAATAGCTTTCCATTCTTACATGAATGAACATAAATGTTATACTGAACTTACATAATCGTCTGCTACAGCTGGAAATCATTTAGAATATTTGATTTTAGAGGATGGATCGCAAATAGTATTAATTTTCTTTTTCAATTTGTTATTAACCCTTCATTGTCTTCGTGAGTAAACTTTCTTATTAAATTTAGAGGTCAAGAATTTTCTTTACATTTCTAATGCTCGAAAAGAATTAATACAGTATTTTTTTTTTACATATTTGATAAAATGTTTAACATCCATGATATGTTTAACCAGGTAGTGTTTGTTCAGTAGTGGATAAGAAAAAGGGTACTTTTCGGTTAGCCGGGCGCCAGTATTATATATACATATTTATATACATACATATATGTAAATATACATATACACATATTGTATGTATACACACACGTATATATATATACATATATATGTATATATAATACTGGCGCTCGGCTAACCGAAAAGTACCAAAAAAAGATCCCCCCCTACTATCTCAGCCAAACATTGTATATAAATGCGATTAGAGCCAATCGAACAGTAGTAACATCTACTAATATCTGTCTATCTTATAAAGGAAATACGTGTCCGTGCGTAACGCTGGCGTTATTTTGCGAATGCAAACAGCAGACGAGGAAATTTCGCTTTGACTGCATTGTTTAAATTTTTTTTTTTTTTACTTCTAAATATCGTACATTTTCAGTTTTTACGCCATCGAACAGGCAGTCATGTGTTCTTTAACATGCATTTTGTTATAAAACTATATCGCAATTTGTTTGAAAACTATATCACAATTTGTTTGAAAACTGTATTGCAATTTACTCAATTTTTATGGTGCTTAAAGTAACTTTCAAGAATGATTTTTTTAATATATCTCTGTCGCGTGCAGACGATTCTGAAAGATAAATCCGTTTGCACTTAAATTTTTATAAGTGGTTCAGCATTTCTTTCCAGCTTATACTCTATAACGAAATTAAAACATCCATTAATCTATAAGCAAAACACTAAAATATAAATAAAAGATTAATTTAATTCAATTGAATTTCACACTTAAACAACACTAAAATGAATATTAGTATCATTTTCAGAAATCAGTCAGAATCAAAAACGCTAATTGTAAATAGTGATCTTTGTTGGTTTCTTCGGCTGGTAAACCCTGACGAAAGACCAATATGAAAATATTGCTTTTAATAAATTTCAAACCATTACATGAATGCATTATTGCTGTTTTTCATGTAAATATAACAGTCTTAGTTTTGTTAATGGGCATTCTAAAAAATATCTTAAATCTAAGGAATCTATTACAGTTATCAATTAAAAAAAAATAAACAGCAGATCCGTAAGAATCTTTAAACAACCTTTGAGATTGTTTGTTGATACTATTTTTCATTAACTGCAGTTTTTTTTTTTTTTTTTTTTTTAATCAAACAACGCGTTTTAACGATATAAAAATATACTCCATCAAAAGCCGCTTACAGAACCTTTCGAGAAATACCTCATTCATCGCTGCGCTTTTAGTATGTGTAGCGAAAAAGAGATGTTGACATCAGAAATAATAGATATGAAGGTTTTCATCCATATCCTGTAACGGGAATCCTGGGTTTATCCCATAGTCATTATAATAATCAACAATAACTATTGAAACATTCTGGGGAGAATTTAGAATTTCTTTACGATAATTTTATAAAAGACGCATAAATGCTTCAAGTGGCCCGTATAGTATTAACCTTTAACTGATGTGACAAAAATTTTCGTATAACTACTGTGAATGGTCTCTGAGATCGCTTGATAGAAGCATGAATAGAAGGTTCGATTTACTCATCAAATACTGTTTCTGTACTAAACATTGTTTACAGGATTATTATTAAAATTCACCTATTTAGAAGTCTCTATCTATTGTACTAGAGCTCGAAACGAAACTAAATTTCACTAGTATCTAGAGTTGAACTGAAAATTACAAGTTAAAGTGTGAAAACTGATTTATTTTTTTCTGCATTTGAAGTTCACTGAAGTGGGGTTTTGCTTTGGGGCCTATAGCTACAATGACTGTCGCCTAGAATGATCCTTTATTTTATACACAGAAATAATTACGCAAACTAGATATACAATTTCGTCAACATACAAGGACGAGATAGCACAAGGAAATTTACAACAACAAAGAATTAAAGCCGGGAAGTCCACAAAGAGTTTGCAACGGATCCAGCGGCAGTCGAACCCACAGACCTCCTACGCTCTCTAGCGATTGGCGATGTGGTGCCTTAACCCTCTCGCTGCGCAACCCGAGAGTTTCTCGGTCAACGTAAAAGTAGCAAAATTTGCGAAACCCGAGATTTCATCGGGGATGCATTTTCTCCGTCTAATTAACCCGCCTTCATCATTCCCACCAGTTACTTTTTATTGCAAATTTTGCCTTATCTAATCGGAGCATTTTCCCGATGAAATCAGACGAAAATTTTTGTTTTGAAAAACTGGTGGCAACCGGTTTAAGAATAAAAATTCTTAAAAGACGCTCTTCGCGAAGGAATTAAGTACGCAATTTTTGGAGCTATTTTGAGAAAACAATTACGCAGTGAGAGAGTTAACCACTCGACGATGGAGGCCACTGAAAACTGAATAAAGCTACGGTGTGCGAGACTGTCAGCATCAATTAAGGGTTAAAATAAAGATTGTATATAACTTTGACATTTCAATACAAACACCGAATTCTTGCATCAAGTTTGGATTTTGCAGTAAATTGACCCTTCGGATATCAAAGGAGGTGTTATTTGGTGAAGGAACCGATAAAACATCGAATTAAAACAACTCCCCAATAGATAAGGGAGAGACCTTGACATGCGTCTCGAAAAGTCACAGAAAACATGAAAAACAAAGAAAAAAATTCGAACAACTTTCATGTTTCGTTTATTTTGTCTCGGTAAATTATTAATTACACTGATTGCCACAAAAATCTTCTCTGTAAAAATAATAGTTAGTTCTTATAGATTTCACTCTGTTAAATAAAAATATGGTAACTAAATTACTGTATCGCGTATCACTCTGTTGGTAGGAGGGTTTGCTTTTAAAATTAATGTGTTTTATATATTACTAAAACACAAGTAGAAATTTTGCAAACCGTGAAATGTAGATAATAATGTAAAAATTATATGTAAATAAAAGTTTAAAAATAATTACACGATGTACAGCGGCATAAGGAATGAAAATATATTAGTGGTTAGCAAATAGTAAATTCAGACGCAAAAGAGGGGGGGGGGGGGGCGTGAAAAGAAAAATGCACGATACAAGTATCAACAAACTAGCTATGCATGCTATATTTTATCAATTTGATATTTAAGACAGTGAAAGCACTTTTTTAATTATTTAAATTTTATCTAGCATTGTAAATTAATATAATAATCCTTCACTGATTGTTATTATTATAAAACTGTTTCTCGGAAAAATGGTACGTGCTAGAGCAATTTGGATAACATATTTAAAATTAGGAATATTTGATCTATACATTTTACATATTTAGTTTGCAAGGTTTTAAAAAAAGTTTTTTTTTTAGCCAACCAGTGTTACTGATAGAAAATAAGAATTAATAATTCCACAGAGCGAACAAAATTAAAACATGCAAGTTGTTCGAATTATCTTTGCTTTGTTCTGACTGCTTTGTGTGGCGTTTTCGTGACGCGGATATGTTAATACTTTACCTTAAAGCACCCTTTACCTTAAAAAGTGCCTTAAGACTTTATGACATAAGAAACACGTGTAACATGTTTAATGTGAAGTGAATGTGACATTTATGATCATGCATTATCGGCATTTAATCTTACAGTTTGGCGACAGATTTGTGGTCTAAGAGATAATCAAGTAGTACCTCTAATTTTAAGTACAGCATTAGTTTGTAACCTTACCATCAATTGATTGGTAGAAGTGCTTTATATTTATATTTACGATAATTTGTTGCAGAGTTAATATGTTGTATCCTTTTTTTCTTTTTCACGATCGTGTAAATTTAATGACATATTTTCTAAGACTTAGATGGATAGATATTAAAATTTCGTTTACATTGATATATATAATTGTTTTTATAATTAAATTTGCGATATTTTTCTCAACACATAACTCAAATTAGTCGTAAATATGTTAGAATAGCTTTGAAGCTCTTGGCATATTAAAATTGTTAAATTTCCAACAATATTATTTCCACAACCTGTTCGTCTTTTAAATGTATTACAGAAAATATAGGTGTCTAAATTATATAACAGGATAGAAAGATAAAGATTTTGAAACTCTTTTCCATGCTGCTTTTATTTTTTTTTAATCCTATCTAGAATAAGTACATTCCTGGTCTCTGAGGAATAGTTTATTCCGGAGAATATCTCCGAGTTTCACTAAAGAAATTTAGAGGGAAAAAGCGTATCTCACTATTAATCAATATCTTAAAGTAATACATGGAATATATGTCTTAGGCCCAATCATTTATTTCAGAAGCAGGCCCAATCATTTATTTCAGAAGAAGGCCCAAACATTTATTTCAGAAGCACATTTTTTTTTATTATTATTATTATTATGTTATCAGCAATTAATTTTTCTTAATGATTTTTTATTCATTTTTAAAAAATTTTAATGTGTTTAATTGAATGAGTGATTTTTGAAAATAACTTATTCCATATTTAGATATTTCTGCTTTTAAGATGGATCTACAATTTTTGTTATATTTTCTGACCATTATCAAGAATATATATATGTGTGTTGCAGGAAGAAAAGTTTACCATTCTTTTCCGTAAAAAAGAAAACTGAAAGAAAGAAAAAAAATATTAATATAAAACTTATAAAAGAAATTACTTTTATATCCAAGGTTTAATATTTAAAAAATAAATAAAAATATAAAATAAAATTCAAGTAAAAGAAATTGTATTATAAATCGTTAGCTGCATAAAGTTTCAAATTTAGGTTTTAGGAATGAGACTGATAAAATAAACATAATTTTAACCCATTAATGCCTGACGTCAAATTTTTGACACGCTTAGACTTTTAATAAATTTGTATAATTTTCTTCTTTTTAACATGAAAATTGTATAAAATATTTATCTATAAATGTCTTTATGACCCACAGTCATGGTCTGTCAACTTCTTGCTTGCAGATTGTAGTTTTTTTTACGAAAATTTTCTTGAAAGTTACACAAATACTGTTCTTCATTAGAAAGTTATATTTTTCATTAATTTTTACTAGAAAATGTTTTTTTAGAAATGATACTAAAATTGATGTCTGTGAATAAATTTGGTTACAAATGAAAAATATTTCGTCAAAATTGTGTGTTTTTAATAAAATTGTAAAAATAGAACGAAGTTTAATACGAAGCTCCCCCGTTGCATAATTGTGCATAAAATTTAATATTAGACGTTATTCCCAGTCGATTGATAGCAGTATCTTGTTGATGGAATGATCTGTGGCCGAATTAATGTGGAATTATCAGATTTTCTCCCACGACTATACATTACGTGCATTGAAAGCTTTGATTATATTATCCCATTTATGCCTAGAATAACTCTTTGGGATGCTTTGAATTTTAATAAATTTGTATAATTTTCTTCTTCTTTAAGAACATAAAAAATGTATGAAATAATTATCTATAAATGTCTTTATCTGTTACCGAAAGATGGCAGCGTAAGATGGATATTTATTTGCTTAAATGAAGCCCTTTTCGGTATTTATAGTTTTTTCAATTTTAAAGAAGGCGAAATGAAAAAAGTAAGTTTATTTGTGTTTTTCTAACAAGGATCCAAACAAATCAATCATAGCTTGTAGACTTCTTTGAAATACGTATTTTTTGTATTATTGTCTACGTTATTATTGTTTATTACGTATTATTGTGTTTATATGTTACCGAAAGATGAAAACATAAGATGGATATTTATTTGCTTAAGGGGGTAGTATACCTTTAAGCCATCAAAATTTTCGAATTTTTTATAATGCATATCTTGATTCCGTAATCATTTTTGAACAATATGCAAAAAACCGCATTAAAAAATTCCCATTAGTTTACCAATTATGGCAAATTTATTATGACTACATACCTATTAAGACTACATAGGATAATTAAACTTTGCGTTGCTTTTATTCAAAACGATAAATTTTGATACTGCGCGCAGTTTTACTAAAAAACTATGCATGACAAAAGAAACTTTTACCACATATTCCTTTCTGTATTATCTACAACTTAAAACCAGAAAAATATAAAATTTTATTTTTTTCTGTTCTTGTACTTTGAAAATACTTTTCAAAAAGTGAAAATTTTTAATTTTTTGTTAATTTTTTAATTTAGTCAATGTTTTTTACAAATATTCTGGTTTTAGTATAAAGGTAACTCTATTATGCATTTATTTTCAACAAAATTTCCTCTTTATATGCATATTTTCAGATTTTATCATGCGCGCAAGATTTTTTCTCCTATTATAATATATTTTTAAACTTATTTCAATATTTATTTATGAATTTACAAGTATATGTATATTTTTAAATATAAATTTAAATACGAACTTTATATGTAAATGAAGTTTGATTTTTATTTTTGATTTATTACACAAGTTTTGAAGCTTGGAACATGATGATATTTTTTACTTTTTCGACGTGTTCAAAGGTATCCTACCGCCTTAAATGAAAGGTTTTTTTTCGGAGTTTTTAGATTTTCTATTTTTTAAGATGGTGAAATGCAAAAAGTAAGTTTATTTGTGATTTTTATACCAAGGATCCATATGAATAAGTCATAATCTTACCTTGTAGGCTTCTTTGAAATGTGTATTTATTTAAATTGTGAAATTATATGTCCAAACGTATTTTTTATGCATTTTTGTAACGTACAAATTATAGGGCGCTACACACGAATGGGGTACATAATTTTATTAGCCATTAGGCGACAGTTATTTATGTACAGTTTTTCTCCTCAAGATGATTAGGAAAAAAAGAATGTAAGCCTTAAATTGGATTATTATTAGTTTATTATTACAAATTCTTATAACGTTATTAGTCTCTGTAAAAAAATAAATATATATTTTTAGTACTTCATAAAAGTACTAATTATAGTATATAATATACAAGTTAAAAGCTTATTTTATATAAATTTAGACAAAATATATAATAATGCATATTATACTATTGTAAATATTGCGCATATACACATATTTAGTACGTTTACATTTTATCAAATAAATAGAAAAAGATTTTAGCGTAATTTTTTCAGCATTCTTTCAATTCCTTTTGCAACATTTTAAAATGATGTTAACAACAAATTTGAGAAAACAAAAATTAAGGCACAAAATCGGTTAAAATATTCTCTTATGTAAATTCTTATATTTAGGTTTCTTTTCGAACATTTTTTTTTGTTTTAAATATCATCATACACTAACATCATAACATCATTAAAATATAATATTAAGTTTTCTCTGAACGTTACAAATTCCAAAAAAAAAAAAAAAAAAAAAAAGAGACGTCAATAAAAATGTAATTTAATTTATCAGGATTTTCTTTATTTATGCATATTTTATTTGTTCATTAAAAATTACAAGCTTTTGCAAGAATTTTTGTGTGGAAACTCTCTTATATTGAGAATAACACAGCCCAAAATTAAAAAGCCACATACATACACTATATGGCCAAAGGTGACCAGTAGGGTGGTCACAAGAAATCAATTTTCGAATTTTTTCGGGGGGACCCCCCCAAAAGTTGCCAATTGACTAGAAAATGAGATTGGCTAAGTTTCAGCTCATTTGGATAATATTAACCCGTGCCTCATTGAGGTTTAAGTTTGAAAAAAACGTGATTTTTGGCAAAAAAATGCTGTTTTTCCTTCATGAAATGAATACAATTGTACCTAGAAACATAATACAGGTCTCATTTTATAAAAAAAAAGTTTTGCTTTGAACAACCACACACCAGTTTTTTTCTAAAAATGTACAGATTTAAAAATATGCGCATTTTTCAGGACCAGACTTCACCTGAATCCTAAAAATTGACTTTTTATGAAAAAGCGAAAAAAAAAATTGTAACATTCCATTCCATCTGCTTTCCACCTTTTGTTTTTCTTTTTTTCGTTTTCTGAAGTCCAATAAAGTGTTTGATTAAAAGAAATTCCAAAGAAAAGGAAAAAAGTCGAATTTTAAACTGAAAGAATTTTTTAAAAAAATGGAGGGCAAAGGAAGTATAGAAATGAGAGCAAATAATGCTAAATTGCATTTTATTATTAAATTTATGTTACAAGAAAGGAGGCATAATAAAGAAAATAAATTATTTTCCCTTACAACTGCCACGTTAACCCTTTACGGCACAGAAAAATTCTGTTCGTAGAAGGATGAAATGATTGTCTACCCCTGAATTTACAAACGACTTTTTTAGAAATTAAAAACACATTACCTAAAATATTCTTCGTGCCGTTTGTAAGTTTGGAATTAAAATTAGGTGGTCCCGGCGTGGGACATTGCGCCGGAAAGGATTTAAGTGGTAATGGTTTAGATAAGGTGGCTTATGTTGACTTTTTTTTACCAAAGTATTATCTAAAAATGAAAATGCAACTTGATCCGAGTTAAGATACCAGAGGCGGTTTGTCATTTTAGCAATTGCTTTGTCTGTAACCTATTTATCAAATTTTCTGTAGTGAGCAAGTGATTTTATTATTTGCAGGTCTTGAGTTAGGGGCTAAAGTGGCAGTGGAAGTATTGAAGCACGCTTTTACATAGATATTGATTAGAAATAAGAAAAGATCTCTGATGCCTTCTTTTTCTAAATTTGTTATTGAAAGATGATCCCTGAAACAATATATTTTGAGAGAATGAATGGCCTGTGTCGCCATCCATCTGACATTATTAAAAGCAGCAGGTGCTCTGAAAAAAAGTCTTTTGCCGGAAGGAGTTCTATAAAAATTAAGCAAAGTTGGATAAACTCTTTATAATCATCCCTGAGCTGTTAATTTTTAAAAGTTCCTGTAAGAAAATTTGAAATTTCTTCTGAATTAACTATTTATACCTAGTATTTCATCTTCAATAGCATTTGTATACTTACTCTAGTTTAATTTAAACCACCCAATCAGAATTTTTTTTTAAAATATCTGGCTGAGGGGCAGTGATTATGCCCATTTTACAATCAAGAACAGCTTTTAGGAAAATTTCTAAATTATGGGGGCGGCATGGTATATACAGAAGACTTTTCCTTTAACAATTGCTACAGAAAAATGCAGGTTCCTCTGAGGCGACCTGTGTTTACTGCAGTTGTATCAAAAAATATTGCCTGGATTTTACCAACTTCCTCCCACTCTTCAACTGCTGAAAATACAGCTTTCGCCTGAATTATTCCGATACTATTTTCAAGTTGAGGAACTCGTAGTAACTGTTCTTCATCCCCACAACTAATTAAAACTTTTATCCACTCTACATTTTCTTTATTCAAAAAAGGGTGATACAGTTTTCCACCCCAGTGAAGAACAGTTCTCTCTAATTTTAAAATCTGTTTTTGATGAGCTCAGTTTTTTGTTTACGAAACAGTTATTTGCAGAGTCGATGTCTGTGGTTAGCTAGTGGATGTATTCTAAGTCTAGCAGCTTCTCTGGCGTTCAGTTCATTTTGCGAATATTATAAAATAAACTACATAAAACTTGACAATTGCTTGGCTGCTTACTGTCGGTGATTTGATGAGACATGTGGCCAACTTAAAAAATGTTACACTTCTGCCATCATATCAAGAGGGGGAAGGGGTTTTACGGAATGTTTCGTCAATTCTAAAAATAGATAACCATAACAGATAACAAAAACAGCCTTGTAATAAAAAGAGAAATTCAGAGGTTCAACTGCAATACAAATCGAGAAACTTTCTTACTAGACACAGAACTAGATAACTAATAATCAATTATAATTCGTGAAATATTTTTAAAATTACAAAAATTGTTCACTTATTTTTGCCTATTAATAAAAATAATACAAAAAAATTATCAAAAGTAATAAAATTTTTAATTTGTCATTTTTTACCTATGTTTTGCAGAGTTTGAGGGTATGGTTCACTAGCTGTCCTGAAAAATGCTAAATGTTCATTAAATATAAGTTTCCATGAGAGTAAAACTTCAAGGCAACAACAGTTTCTATGAAATAAAATAAGAATCAGGTTTCTAAGACAGATAGTTTTCACATAAAGAAAGAAAAACGACAATTTTTTGCCAAAAATTGCAAATTTTCAAGAATTTAACCTCGATGAGGCACGGGTTAATGTTATTTATTTGAGCTGAAACTTTGCCAATCTCATTTTCTAACTAATTGGCAACTTTTAGGAGGGTCCCCCCGAAGAAAACGTTAAAAAAAGTTTTCCCCATGTTGCTTGTGACCACCCTACCCTAGTGACCAGTCACATGCGATTTTAGATGTTTTTTTAAATATCTAGAAAAATACATAAGGAATGAACCTGAAACTGCAATGTGTAAACACTATAATACAGGTCATATATCTTCATACATGCCATATATATAGAGGTCGAAGATGTTTTACCGAACCCTCATAGGGGACCGTCAACAAATTGGAAAAGAATGAATACCTTTTGGATAACGCTGTAAAAACTAATGTAGCAAAAGCGTTCAAACTCAAGATTATTAATAAGTGGCTTATTGTAATATACTGTGTTTATTTTTATGAGGATACCATGCACACTCGTAGAGAAATTAAGGTTTTTATAAAAACAGTCCCAAATTTTGAAAAGTTTTTTTGCTTATAATTTGCAGAGTTCATAATATAAAAAAATGTTCTTATCTGAAAATATGACAAACAATATTGTACACAACAATTTGCAATCAGATAAAAAAATAATAAAAATTGGATGAAAAATGAGCAGGTTTAATAAAAAAACCTTTACTGCGCATGCGCGAATGCAATCAAAATATAATATGCATAATGTATTATCTAAGTATATAGAGCAACTTTTGTGAAAGTCTCAAAATCATAGCTTGAAAATTCTGACAATTTTCGTCGATAGAATAAGCTCGAAATCCGTTGTTCCCCAAAAGAAGAAAAAATATGAGGGGTTGTATCAAATATCTGTTGATTAGTGCCAAGTTAGCGTACACAATATTGTACGTACTACTGTATTTGGATACAACCCCTCATCTTTTTGCTTCCTTTTCGGAACAACGGATTTCGAGCTTATTCTATCGACGATAATTTTCAGAATTTTTGAAGCTGTGATTTTTAGACTTTCACCAATGTTGCTCTATATACTTAGCTAATACATTATGCACATAACATTTTGATTGCATTCACACATGCTTAGTGAAACATTTTTTTGTAAACCTGCTCAGTTTTCATCCAATTTTTATTATTTTTTAATTCTGATTGCAGAGTATTGTGTACAATGTTGTTTATCATATTTTCTGAAAAGTACTTTATTTTATATTAAGAACTCTGCAAATTAAAAGCAAAAATCTTGGCGAAATTTGGGACTGTTTTTATAAAAAAAATTTAATTTCTCTACGAGTATACATGCTATCCTCATAAAAATGAACATGTTATATTACAATAAGCCACTAATTAATAATCTTACAATATTTTTAAAAGGAACATGCAATATATTATTGTATAAGGTTTACGGAAGCATGTAATCATTTACTGGCGTAAAACTGAAATTAGTGAGAGACAGACAGACGATATGCACGTATATGTTCGTCGGATTTTTCAAACTGAACTTTTGTATATATGAAAAAGATAATTTGTGGCAAAATTGAAATTTATGTATCGTAGGATAAATTTTGAAATAATAGACAATGGAAATGATGCGAGAACATTATCAAACTATGGTTATCCATGATTTTAAAGGGAGACTAGATCAATGCCTTCAACATCTACAATAAACATATGAAAAAGAAGCTCCATCTCGTGCTTTTGTATTTAGATGGTTTACAGAATTTAGAAATGGTCAAAATTCTCTCCTGAATGAAGAACACATGTTCTTTGTCTGTTGCAGTCTTAGAAAATGTGTCGACCGTACGAAAATATGCTAATCACTGAAAATTGCTGTATCTACCAAATGATAGAGAAGGAACTCAAAAATGGATCCCTAGCTATACATAAAATTATTCGTAAAGAATAGCATATGAAAAACTTACTTTGACGTTGAATCCCTCATAACTAAATAGGACACCCAAAAGCAGATCATGTCGTAATCAGTATAGAAACGCAAAACAACTTAATGATGCTGGGCGTCGTATTTTTTTCTAAAATAATAACAGGTGATGAGACCCACATATATTTTTTTCAACACGTCAATAAAGTGTGCGTGTTTAAGGATGACTACATCAAATCAGCAATGGTTCAAAGTTACCGAGCAATGAAAAAGTAATATATTCTGTTTTAATCAAAAGTATAGACTGGTCAAAGCTAAAATGGTAGAGTCAAAATAATAAGATACCCGCCGGAGCACCCACCTTTAGGCATATCGCATATGTACCACACTACGGCGGAAGTTCCCCTCCGCTATACAGCTACACATAGGCTAGAATCAGTGACAATTAATTAAGAAAAAAGAAAAAAAAATCTTACAAAGCATCAGACTTAAATGCATAGACGATGCATCTACAATATCTATATGACGAAGAATAATAATAACTAAACATAATCTAAAACCAGCATGTACCCAGCACGTAACCAGAAATTAAGAAATTAGCTGTAAACCATATTAAAACTCATAAATAGAAAAAAAAAATTATAGTCATTTACAAAATTACATATTACTGCTTGAATAATGAATTTCCACGATGAAGAATTCATTAAAGTCCAAAACAATAAATGTCCATTCAGAGCCTTATAACACAGATATTTATAGTCATTTTAGTTACAAATGACTGAAAAGAAACTACAATGATAACATCAGAGACAAAGTATCTGAATGTATTTGAAAATATGATAATCTGATATATTGCAGAGTTCTGATAAAAAAATAACTAAACAAAATTCCATTTTCATCCATAACATAGTATCCAAACTAGAATGTCTTAAACAAAATACAAAAGTTAAAAAAATCGCCAGAGAAAAAGAAGGCAGATACAGCTAACTAATACACTCCTATTGTCTTTCAGAAATTATTCAAGAGGCGAATGTTAACCCTTTCGGGACGAGCGCCACGTATACGTGACACACAAGAAATTAAAAAAAAACGGTGGCAGAAGATTAAAAATTATATAAGGGAAGCTTGTCGCGAAGAGGGTAAGGGACTCATGCTCCGCAATGACAACGCATATTCTCATTTAGCGAGGATTACAGCTAAGTTTCCTGAAGGAAAAATACACCAAAGTACTAGAACATTCATCGCTATTTTCTTGATCTTGCTGTGTGTGATATTTGGCTATTTTTTAATATAAAAATATTATGTGGGTTCGTTTCATTTCGAAAATGATAATAAGGAAATAAAATCTTTTTTTTTTTTAATTTTTTCAAGAAATGTATGGCTGGAATCATTTAATCTTTGGAAAATTAGCCTACAAAAATACATTGATCTTGGATGGAACAAATTTCAATAATCCTAATAGATTATAAGTTTAACTTGTACCATTTAACCTTATCTTTAATTGTTTCTTATACTATCTGTACATATCGAACGATTAAAAATTACTTTTATAATTCCCTTTTTCTTGTTTGTTTATATTTTTGTCAACTCGTTTAACTTGTTTTTGTTTTACAATTAAAACCTCGCCTTTATTTATTTATTATAATACAGTACTCTGTTGTCATTTCTTGTATATCTATTTTAATTGCTTATTAATCATACAGTGTACTCCCGATTATCCGGGTTAATCACCGGTAGAGGTCGCACGGACAATCGAAAAACACGGATAATCCGGAAACTCCTTTTTATTAAAGAAACAATCAACATCAGTACAAAAATATAAAAATTGCTTACATTTTCATACTGCATAACATCAAACTAGAAATTTTCCTTTTAATATTTACTGCTTTAAAAAAATCTGTAATGAATCTTTGCTTCTGTTGTTTGTTCATCCCTTGCCTTATATCAGCACATACATTATGAACCGCAGTAATGTCACCGTAATCAAATCCTCTTTGTCCCAAACAGTTTGTACAGATTGTAGAGCAGTAAAATGAGAAATTTTATTTCCCTCATTTAGTACATCTTCTGCATCAGTACTATCATCACTATTAGATTTAACAACACAGTTAGAAACAATGTCTTCATCTGTCAGATTCTGGAAGCCGTGCTCACATGTATCCTTTTGAAACTAATCTTCTAAATTTTTTTCATCAAGATTTTCGAAACCTTATAGTTCCTTTCCTCTCAGAAACAGAATTCTCACTTTTGATGATTTAGCAATCCTCAAGCTGTATTTCGTCGTTTTTGACGATCATTTCCTATCACCATCACGCGACTTTTAAGGAAAGGTAAACTCTCAGATATTTGACGAAAGTTTTTCCTCAATCACGGTCAGACTCAATGCATTTTAAGGAAACCGTTGCTGTACCTCCTCAAATCCTGCGATTTTAGCAAGCAGATATTTGCTTGTTTGTATTAGTCCCGTAATAATTTATTTTTAAAACAGCACTTTTTAGTGCTTTTCAGAAAATACTAAAATATAGGTAGTTATTGTTTCTTCATAAGTTATTTTTTTAGCTGTTAAAATTTTTAGGAATGCTTATTATTATTATTATTATTACTTATGTTGTTGTTCGTTATGTTTTAATTCGAAAAGAATATATTTCCTGTGTTCAAAAACATCCAAAAAGAAAATTTATTCAATAAAATTTCAAAGATCCGGGATATTTTTTTTTAATTTATTTAAGATATATATTCTGTTTTCAATCAGATTCAAAATAAACATAATTGATCTCTCTCCCTTTTATAAACAGTAAAGTGTTAAAATCTTATCCACCTATTCAAAGTTATAAAATCTGACGCAATATGCACTTCACAGTTCGTTATTTGTGTGCAACAAATTAACCAGACCATATTCTAACCATTCATTCAGCAAAGAAAATTTCACTGATAAATGATTTAATCAAGCCATATTGTAATTATTCATTGACCATGAGAAAAACATAATAATAAATTAGCCTTCCTAAAACTTTCAGCACCGATAAAATTACAATCTTATAAAAATATAATCACGCGGCAGCTTTCATTACATCATTCTAAAAGCACATTCAGACAAGTCCCCAATAGCCTGATCGGTAGAGCAAGTGTCTCCCACACCAAAGCCCGCAGGTTCAAATCACGCCGAGGAAAACGGGAAGTGATTTTTTAATTCCCTTGGTAGAGGAGCTTCCAAACTGTTCAATAGATGGCAGCACCAGCCCTTTTTTGACGAAACTTTTGAAGAAATTTATATCGTCAAACAAGTGAAGAAAGTAATTTCATCAATTTGACGAAATATTCGCTCGGAGCATATTCCAGGAAACCGTTTCGTCAAAAACAAAGAAAATTTCGTGAAATCTGAGTATTCATTTCTGAGTGTATTTGCTTTTCCAAGAATACTACTGTTTTCATATCCTTCTTGAATATCTGAAGAAGACTGTTCATCAAGCGGTAGAATCTTTCCCCACGATCATGATAAAGTAGACGATTTAACCTTTGACCATGCTACTCATATTCCATATACTGCATCCAATAACGAATACTGCTTCCAAAAATTTGGTAGTGTCTTAACATCATGAATCAAATTAAATCCTACCCGTCAAACAGGTTCCAGAGTGTTCGATTTTACATCTACGCACTTCACAATACTATCAGTAAAATCAGACAAGTTTCTAATTCACCTCAACATCGATTTTAAAAGTGTGATAAGCGTTAAAAAGGTTCTCTTAAATTTTTTTGTGAGTCCGGAATGAGCACGGATAATCCGCAAACCGGATAACCCGCGCACGCATAATCGAGAGTATACTGTATTTATTTATTTAAATTTCGCATCTTTTCAATGTTCTTCTTTCTTTTGTCGTGCCTTTTTGCTATTTTGTCTCCCTCTACCTTTCCTTATATTGGAATCTTCCTAACTTTTCTGGAATCAACGATATTTTAGTTTACTTCTTCTAATGAGTATTGCCTTCAACCACGTTTTATCTATATCCATGATAATAGTATATGATTGTAAACCATGCTGCTATGCCTATTATACTATTTTTATGGTGTTATCAAACAAGATTTGAACTTTATATGTATGGCGCCAGTTTCGGGTGCTTTTTTTCTACTTGGAAGATAATATTTAAACGAATTACAGAAAAAAACATATCTTAATATTTATCATTTAATGTAGTGAATCCTTTTACGTATATCTACCAAATTTCAGAAATATTGAAATGTTTTTCTTGTATTTATAAATTTACATTATGAAAACCCGTCAATTTACATTTACGAATTACAGAAGAAAACATATTACAAAAACGAATTACAGAAAAAACATATCTTAATATTTATCAATTAATGTAGTGAATCGTTTCACGTATATCAACCAAATTTCAGAAATATTGAAATGTTTTTCTTGTATTTATAAATTTACACTATGAATGATAATGCAAAAATGATAATTTTTATAATTTTTTGAACAGTTCCTCTTTTTTGTATCAGGATTTTTTTTCTTGAAAACGTTTCGTTATCTTTTAGTGATATTTGGTAATTGCTTCAAGGCTATGTGAATAAAATTTAGATGTTTTCATTTTCAAGTTTCCTTTAAGGAACACTGGCTAGTAAAAGGTTAAAAGTATTCGTGATATTTTTAAAGATGAAAGAAGTTTCATGCAAATCCAAGTAAAAAGAGGAGGATATGAGGAGTAATAATAATAGGCTAAGAAAAATCAAACTGAGACCCTATGCTCAGTAATAAGAAGGAATTAAATATATTTGAAAAATTGTGGAATTAGAAACATGAGGATGATGCTCTAATAAATCTATATTCTAGGAGATCTCTTAATTTGGCCAATACAGCCGAGATTCATTTCCATCTTGGAAGGGATGAAATAATCACTACAGCGGTTGTTGATAGGAATAAGACCGTTCGGAGACGATAACATAATTTCTAGATGGCGTACGTATTTATGTCAGGGTTAAAAGTACTCGGAGCAAAACCAATGGATAAGAGCGCTATAATCATAAATATAGAAAAACATTTTTTTTTTTTTTGTATTAGAAAGAGGATGAAAGGAAAAAGATTTTTTGAAATCAGTAGCTTTGAAAAGTACTTGTGCTTAGAAACCTTATCTTGAAAATGAGAATTATCATTTTTAACTTTCATAGTGAACCGAATACATGGGTAGTTTGAATTAACTATATAAACTAGAAATATTAGAAGCAAGAACCCCAGACAAATGCATTATACGAATACTTAAACCAAGCAGGAAATTTATATCTACCAAAACAGTTTTCTTCCAAGAAGTGCATACAAATGTCAAAAAGTTACGGGTGCTTTCATTCCCAAATTCGAAATTAAATAAATCGCTTCAAATTCGAAATTAAATAAATCGCTTCAAATTCGAAATTAAATAAAAAATCTTTGAAAACAAAGGCGGTTTTCTTAAACTATCTTACTAACTGCAGAAGCCACTAAATTCCAATGGAAGAATTACGCCAACTCTCAAAATTTTTCATCTCAAGCTCTTTCGACAGAAACATTAGTAAAAAGAGAGTTTACAGTTAAAGAAAGCCTCACAGAGTTAGAAGGATAGAGAGTTTATGTTTACCCAAAAATTGAAATGAGTTCTTCACACTACAAAAGGTTTTTATAAGTTACGAGAGATAAAGATTGCGAAAGGAAACGAGTAAGTTAATAGGAAGAAGTACAAATATCGAAGCCCTTTTCATACTAAATACACTTTGAAACAGAATTGTAACTGAAATAAATAGTAGATTTTATCACGAAAAAAACTATTCAGATATTGTACTTCTATTGAAGAATAATTTAAACCTTTGAGGCATCACATAATTTTAATCTGTAATTGCCACATTGACACCCGAATTTTTTAATGAAAATTTCACATTTATTAAGTAAGTAAAAATATACTTTTACTTTTTTTTAAAAAAAGGAATTTTCTTGTAAATACTGGTGTCATTCAATTATTTCAACATTTTACGAATGCAAGTACCTTGCTCCTGAAAGGGTTAATCTCTATAACGAAAGACATGAAGAAGCCTTAAAAAATGTATTATAATTAAACCCTGAGTTTATATTTCTCTGAATAGTTATTTCGAAAATTTTTGCGACACATGGTGTAAAAGAAACCAGAATTGCAGAAACTTTTATTTATTTATTTATTTACTTCTGTTGGGGGGGGGGACCCTTTGTGTACTGAAATGTGAATAAATATAAATTTTATCTTCAAAAGCATTTTTCGTGAATTGTTTAAACTGCATTAGAAGATTTACATAATCATTTAATAAATTTTAGAAGGATTTTAGAAGGATTGAAAAATTTAGAAGGATTAATTTAATTTAAATTTATAGAGATTTTGTTAAATACTTATAACCCAACAAAATCTTTTATGTTTTTTCTCAGTATTTTGTAGAATAAGGAAATATACAAAAATAATGTTCTTACAATAAAAATATTTCCGAATTGAAAAATCCCCTCTTCCCCAAGAAAGATGGAAAGTTGCAAAGGCAAAATAAATCATCCTTTTAAAAATATTTTTGTTTTGTGTAACCAATAAAGCTTTTGGACCAAGATAAAGTGATGTATCTATAACTCATTCTAATCTGTATTACAACTAATCGATGTATTAAATGAATTTTATAATAAGTTATTTTAATGGTACTTATAAGTAGTGTCAGTAGATAAAGAGTTAAAAGTTTCAGATCAAGAAATGTGTCATGTGTAAAGTCAAGTCTTGAATTAATAAGGTGTACGGAAAATTAATATAGTTTTTAGTAATAATCAAATGTTATTGTTAATTTTTTTTTTTTGTACGTTTGGCTGCAGAATAAAATGTATTAAATTTATTAAATGCTTTTTTAATAAAATTATTTTTAAACTTCTTTCAAAAAGATATTCAAATTTCTGATGAAAAATGTAATCTCTTGGCTAATCTTCATCTTCAGAGCTCACACTAGTCACTCACAGGAAGACATTCGCACACTAATGTTAAACCTCTGGGAATGTTCTTTTCAAATTTCTCGCTTCAGTTTTTATAATTGCAAATATTTTTCTTCCATTAGGATAGCTGAGATGCGTTTATAACCAGAGTAGTTTTTAATTTTTCGGTTTTGGTTGAAGATTTTTATTGCTTTTTATTAAGTTACTTTAACTTTCTGTGTATTTTTAAAGTGAAAGTAGTTTCCTTAAAATAAACTACAGCCAGAATCGAAAAAGTAAAAACTAGCTCGGTTAGACATAGACCTGAGCTATCCTATACAATGAAAAAAATCATTTAAAAATATTAAAATGAAAACGAGAAAAGAATATTTCCATAGGTTTAATTTTATTGTGAAACTCTCTTCGTGTGAATAGCGTAGGCGTTAAACCAAACATTAACCTTTGACTGATGTTATCAGTCTCACAGACCGCTGTTTTTTTCAATTTTTATAGTTTAACTTCTTGCTTTCAGTTTAACTACAAACCATGTCGATTTTTTTCCCCTTTTGAACTTTAATATTGGCACTAGAGACTTTAGAATAAGTGAATTTTAATTATAATAGTCCCATACAAAAAGTTTATTACAAAAACACCATCCCCTGACTTAATCGCGCATTTTATTCATCTGTCGATCTAGTGGTCTCACAAACCGATTAACGGTAGTAATGTGAAAATTTCTGTCACATCAGTTAAAGATTAATTGTCGCAATTCTCTGACGCGGATGTCACAAAAAGAATGTTATAAGGCGTGAATACCATGTTGTTGCCATCTTCTTGCGTTGTATATTTGGCCGTTTTCATTAGAACTGTTACTTTACAAAAAAAAAAAAAAAAAAAAATAGCATATATTTCGGCGTAAAACTGGCACTTTTGAAACAATAAAATTTATAAAAAATTACAGGCACGTGTTATATGCCGGCTATAAAAATGAAATTTTATAAGAATTGAGATATGTACATTATTGAACAAGAACAACAGGCGAAATTTTTAGTAAACCAGAGTATTATATCAAGCGATTTGTTGAAAGTGACATCGACAATATGCTTATATATTTATATAGGCTTCTTAATATAAACATGTCCTAAAGTCGCATTTCCTTGTCTTTTACTTTACGTTCGTACTCGTTGTTAAACAGTTAAACGTTTTGTACTGTAATTGTATTCTGCACAGCTTCTGAAATGTTTCTTGCAAAGAGGAGAAGATAGTGATATAGTCTCGTTTAAGCGCATATCTACAGATTCTCATGAATTTAGTTATTTCTAGACGTTAAAGAAGATGATGCATGTAATACGGCATACACTACGTATGTGGTATACATAAAAACAGAAAAACAAGAGAGCAAATTGGGGGTTCGTGTTCTGTGCGGAAATATACGACATATTGCTTGAATATAGATAGCAACAAAACGTAGCTTGAGATTAATTGTTCAAAAAATATTTTTTATTAACCGGTTCAGCTTTAGTAATTTCATGTTATGTTTCTTTAAAAAGACCCCCTTCCCCCACGGAGAGTAAACACTTCTCGGTCTATACACATTATTCAAATATTTGCACGAAACAGAAACACGGAAGCATAATTTCTTGCAGCATGTGTTATAAAATTAACTATTGTAACATTTAGGTCATATAGTTTTAAATATTAAAAATATGTAATTGTGAGAAATCATTTTTCGGCCATATGTCATTTGACCATATGTTACATGACCATATTATTCTTTAGAATAAAGAAACAGTTGAATTGTGTGTGTGCGCCTCTGTATGTAACAGGGAATGTAGAAAAATCTAAACCTTATCGTAAAAGGTCATAAATGGTCTCGAAGAAAAAAAAATTAAATACTAAATATCTAAAAACGTATGTGTTTCGTTCTTCAGTACAATATATTCACAGGACTCCAACTTGCGCCAATTTTTATATTTTATTTGCACTTTTTTTTTCAAAACAAAGCAAATTTACATAGAACTTATCAACATGGGCAGGAGAAATATACTACAAAATTTATTTATTTTTAATTGTGTCAATAAAAATGTATAAAAATAGAGAGAAGAGCACTGTATTCAGTAAACAAGATGGATAACAATTTTTAGATTTTCTTAACTTTTCCAGGGTAGCTATTTAAACATAAATTTTATAGCACATGAGTGAACAAAAAAAAAAAACTTTTGTTTCTTTTTCAGTGTAACAGTAATTTTTGTTCTAAGCACTGTATTCAGTAAACAAAATGGATAACAACTTTTAGACTTTGTAACTTTCCAGGGCAGCTATATAAACATAAATTCCATAGCACATGATTGAACAAAAAACAAACTTAAATTTTGTTTCCTTCTCAGTGTAACAGTACGATCTTTTTTCTTTAAAATTATTGGATTGGAGTTTTTATGCAATTTTATATTGAGAAGATTCTGAATTTTACCAGTTATTTTGAAGTAATAAAAAAAAAAAGCGCACATTTTTTCAGTAGATAACAATGCTAGCAAAATAATTGTACTAAAATGTGAAACTTACGCTGAAATTAATCAGATACAAAATAAATATACAATGTAATTTGAAAAATTATTCTAAATTTTAATGTTTTTCTTTAACATTTAGATGGGATTATAGTGTAAATACAATATTTTCAATACTGTCATAAACAATAAACCGGTCAAGTGAAACTATTTCTCGCATACAGAGGGTTCCGTACAATAAACATATGAATTAGTAACTGGGTTTTGCAATATATAAATATATCATTAAAAGTTATTAACTAGGCTTTAAAAGCCGATGGGGCATAGAGTATGCCACTCATGTCTTTATGTATATGCAAATCGTCCGTGTCTTTAAGGGTTAATATCTCGGCTAATTATCGTCAAGTTTTCGCGAAAATCATTACCAACAATCCTCTTATACTTCTGCGATGATAGGTAACTCCAGCGTTCCTAAACACTTTTATTGAATGCCCGATTATCAAAATTTTTTGTAGGGTCGATCCATTTCAAGTGGTCAAGCTCTGGTTGCTTGACCATTTTTAAAAAATCTGAAATTTTTTGTACAACAACCCTAAAATGATAGAAGTTCAAAATGACTATTATTTTAATTTTATTAATTTTTGTTTGTTGATGGCGGCCATCTTTGTTTCATCGTCTGCAGTAATTTTCTCACATGAAGGGTTTACGGAATCGTAAATAACTCATCTTTTATTTTTCCAATTCAAGTTTGGATTAAAGCAATTTGTACAGAATACATTGGGCTAAAACTTTAGTAATAGAGTAGTTTCCTAAAATAAATCCTTATTGGGGAAATTTCAGCGTTAATTTTCAGTTTTTTTCCAAAACTTATTCGTTTACAAGAGGAAATTGTTTTAGCAAGGAGAACTGTCAGCATATAATTTTTTTACAAATAAGCCAAAAGTACTTGTACTCACACGCCATGTTCAAGATCTAGAACTTGGTTTCTCTTCGTTAAAAGAAAATCTCAAATTTTTCAAAAATGCCAAAAATCGCACTATTGAGGCTTTTATATCTCTGGTAAGGCACGAGATAAAAATCTGAAGTTCTGGTTTCTGATAGTATTTTACGATAGTGTTATGTACCAAAAAAATTTCAGGATGGGGATTTGACCTCAAGCTGAGATATGGCAAGGGCAACATGTCAAAACAATATTGCCAAACTATTGTTTTGTTGTAGTCACATGTAAGTATTTATCTCAGAGTGTCATTTAAATTTATTTTTTATTATCTTTAAATAACTGTAACAGAAAATAAAGCCTTTCGCAAAGCTTATCCATTTAAAAAATAATTATGCCTAAGATCAACAATTTGTATGGTTTTAATAATTTTTTTGTTAGTAATTTTAGTAACTAAAAGAAACCTCGGCACTTTTACATAAAGAAAAAAAATATATACAAGACCTGAGACAAAAACAGAATAGGGAAAGAGAAAAGCTGTTAATGTTGACATACTTATTAAGACATGATCAAACGTGTCAAAACACATCCCTGCTTGTTGGTTTAAAAACCACCTTTTATTGCTGCTTTCCAGTACCTGAAACATGTTCCTACCATAAGTCTGTTCCTCAAAATGATACGTTTTCACGATATTATCATTATCAGCCGCAAGTAATTTTTAGAAAGTAAAGATATCCAAAGTCCTCTCAAATGTTATACTGCAGATAAATGACATTCTTGCAGGATAAGAAGTATGCTAGGAATTACTAATGAAGTGGGGCGTGAACATAGTGCTTTCAAAGTTCATTTCTATGAGCCAGCAGGGCCAAGATCTTCAATCAAGTTATCTAGAGATGACAAGATCTGGTTCCTACAAATAAAAATTTGAAGAAGATCACACCCATGGAACTGACAACAGTAACTGATCGAACTCATAACATCTCGACTAAATTCTGTGAAAATATTTCTCAGATCTTTGTTGAACATATATAGTCTCTTAGTAAATTAAATATTTGTTATTACACTGTTTTCAAGAAACAATATTTCGTGTGTAAATATTGTATTAAAACAGATAAATCTAATTCATCTTAAGGTACTCTTAATAGCATTTATTGATGTCTTTTCTTCGCTATACCTTAGCTTGCAGGCAAATCTCCATCTTTAAATTTTTTGTGCATAAAATTATCATAAAATACTATCAGAAGCCATAATTTCAGATTTTTATCTCGTGCCCGACAAGAGATATCAAAGTCAAAAAAGTGCGATTCTTGACATTTTTGAAAAATTTGGGATTTTTTTTTTTAGCAAAGAGAAAGTAAGTCCCAAATCTGGAACTTGGCATGTAATTACAAGTACTTTCGGCCTATTTGCCAAAAAATTATGTCATGTTGACAGTTTTCCTTGCTAGAAGAAATTCCTCTTGTAAACGGACAAATTTTGGAAAAAAACAAACTTTATGCTGAAATTTCACTAATATATGTATGTCAACATTAACAATTTTTCTCTTACCCTATTTTGTTTTTGTCTCAGGTCTTGTACAAAAATATTTTTTTTCTTTATGAAAAAGTGCTGAGATTTCTTTTAGTTACTAAAATTACAACAAAAATTACTGAAACCATACAAAATGTAGGCCTTAGGCATAATTATTTTTTTAAGTAATTGCTAAGGTTTGCGCAAAATACTTTATTTTCTGTTACTATTATTTAAAGATAATAAAGAAATAAATTTAAATGTCACTTTAAGATAAATACTTACCTGCGTTAATAAAACTTTCACACGATTTGCATTTTTTTTTCAATTAACTGAATAGGCTCCTGTACATATTTCTTAAATATATTTGCGAATTGTTAATAATCTATAAATATGCGGGGCAATAGCCTTTATTACGGCGAGTGAAATGGCTGTGACAGACGGACTCATCTAATATTAGTTCCGTTTTTACTTTTTAGCGAAGAACCTTAAAAACAAAAAATATATATCAGATCGATTTACAGTATTTCACTAAGAGAGTTTTTAATGACAAAATGCATAGTTTACCTGATATCCATAATGAAGTAATTCTTCAATGCAAAGCAGGCTTCTAATAGATTTTAATATTTGAAAATAAGTATTATCCACCTGAAATTCATTTAAAGAGCCTCAAATATAATTTATCAATAGCTTCATAAGAGATACCTTTAAGTGATCTCACTTATTTAGAATTTCACATAGTTTACGATTCTGAGTATGTGCATTCGCATCTATTTCCCGATAAATAATTTAATTCAGAGATCTAGAGGAATTTTAAAGTGACGGTTTGATGCTGAAAAGCGATTTTACAGAATTAGAAGATGGAAATGCTCTTAATGCATTTATCACGTCTCAGATAGTTTCACGAATGCAATTCACAACAGTTCCCTTTAAATTGGATTTTTATCTTTAACTTTGACTCAAACAAGAGCTGACATATAAAAATAAATTATTTTTTATGCCTTTTTATTCAGAGGGAATTTTCATCTATGAAAGAAAATTTCGCGAATAATATTTTCTGGAGATTTCTATAGCATAGGAAGTAAGTTGGGTCGAATGTTTAATTTGTCAATACTGTGGGAGCTGTTGCAATTCACAACAGCTCCCTTTAAATTGGATTTTTATCTTTAACTTTGACTCAAACAAGAGCTGATACATGAAAATAAATTTTTTTATGTTTTTTAATTCAGAGGAAATTTTTATCTATGAAAGCAAATTTCACGAAAAACATTTTCTGGAAAATTCTATAGAATAGGAAGTAAGTTGTGTCGAATGTTTAGTTTGTGATTTTCTTATAATATCTGCTTAGAACAGCTGAATTAAAACGTTTTCGTAAGTTAAGAACTTTCAAAATATTAAATGAAATTAACTAGTTGAAAGACTGACTAGTAGTAATATTTCCGAAGCTTATTTATAGATGGTGTTAGGTGTCAAAACTGACACTATCGTTTAGTGAGTGGAGGTGTGATTCAATGGCCACCACAATCACAAGATCATTCACCGCTTGATTTCGGTGCATGGGGTTTTGTAAAGGATAAAGTGTACAAGCCGCCACTTCCTACATCCATTCCTAAACTAAAATCAAGAATCCGCACTGCAATTCATTGGATCGACGGAAACATGCTGACAAATCTGTGGCAAGAAAAGATTTACCGATGGGACATTTGCAGAGTGACGAAAGGAAGTCACATCGGACATTTGTGATAATGGTAAACTTGAAATATTTTTCTATCTTACAACAATAGCTACTTTTTTTTCCCTGTAAACTCCATTCAATGAATCATTTTTTTCCAACTAATTTGTAGACACACTGTATATTCTTTAGATATTAAAATCCATTAGGGATACAAAAAAAAATTATAGATGCAAGTGTACCTTTAGATACTTTTAGATATTTAAGGAACAGCATTTTTTCGTTACAATTTCTGATCATTTGTGATCTTTTAGAAGGAATATGGGAATAATGTACAGATCTTTTCACTCACGCATACAATTCAAACATCCCAGACATTTCCGAGACAATAACGGAATTTTTTTTTTCATTTCTTGTGTGAGTGAAAAGAACTGTACATTATTCCCAAATTCATTCTAAAAGATCAGAAATGATCAGAAATTGTAACGAATAAATGCTGCTCCTTAAATATCTAAAAGTACACTTGCATGCATAAAATCAATTACGCAGCAGAAAAAGTTTAATTTCATAAAAGATATCATACAAAAACTGAAATTCCGTTATGTGAAAACTGATCAAAACACTAGAAAAACTACTCCTAAACATTTAAAAAAATTGGTGGCAGTAAAAGAAATTTCTTTTTGATAAATACGTTTTTAAATTTTGAGAATACATTGGATTCTGAGAGTTCTAAAGATAAAGAAAGGTTTTCTCTATCGCGGGTAACATGAAAGTGGTTACTGTGTATTTTAGTTAGTGTTTTTATTATATTTTTATTACCCGACTGCTAAGAATGGTTATGTGTTTCACGCGTATCTGGGTATATGGATTTCTTTATAAACATCCCAACGGCTGGATGGATTTTAATGAATGAGGTCTTTATCGATTCGTCTTAACCGTCCGGTGGTTATAGGCTAGGTTTTGTTTTTATAAATCCAAAATGGCAGTAGAGACGAAAAAAATTACGCACCGTATTGAGTGGCACAACATTAGATAGGTCTTTCAAAATGAAGACGGTGTTTTATTGACTATTTTACAGTCAGAAGCTCCGTTGAAATATTACATAACCTGGAAGTTATGTAGGTAGGATCTCTAGCTTTACTGCAACTCTGCCCTTCATAGAATCTATAGACCTCATCAAAGCAGTGTTTGTAAATAGAAGCTAACAATTAAACGTAACCTAAAAATCGTCAATACAAGTTTAAAAAAAAAAGTAATAGATAAGTGATATAAAAAATAGTTTCATATTGATGAGAAATAATTAATTAGTTCGTTTTTTTACGCAGTAGGGTTTTTTGATTTTTTAAATTTAATTTTTACTTGTAGATTACATAGTTCGTGATTTTTATAGATTCAATGTTATTTTTCTACTGTGCGGGATCCAAGAAACTCTATTGATATCATACTAAAACAGATATTACGGTTTGTGAAAACTGATCAAAACACTAGAAAAACTGCTTCGGAAGGTTTCTGGAAACTGGTGGCAGGAAAAGAAACTTTGTTTTTATAAATATGTTGTATTAATTTTGAGAATACATTAGATTCTAAGGGATCTAAAATAAAGAAAGCTTTTCTGTATCGCGGGTAACTTGAAAGAGGTTATGTATATTTAATTCGTGATTTTATTACATTATTATAGACTAAGATACATTCCTCTTTTTCTACTGTGCTGGATCCAAGAAACTCCATGTTACGCTATGTATTTTTTTGTTTTTAAAGATATTTAAAAAATGATTGACTGAAAGTTGGCAAACTACTTATACTTTAACTCTTTATACGCCGACGGTACTTTACAGTACTGTTAAAAAAAAAGTATTATAAAATTAATTTACCACGACGAATAACAGTAATACAATTCTTTATATTGGAAGATTTTGGAAGGAAATTTTTCATTTTCTAGATGTTATATATATATTTATCTATTGCAAGGGCATTATATTTGTGGTATGATCCATGTCAATTCAGGCAGCCAAAGAAAAAATCTTACCTTCATAGTCTCAGAAGTTTTTGAATTGAACATATGTTAAAATTCAATAAAAAATAAGATATTTGTATATTTTGGTTTTGCCCAAAAAAATTCCTGGCCCGAGATACAGGCCGCCAAAGATGGCATCCCGGGCACCATTTCCAATTCGCCATTTAAGATAAAAATTTTAAAGTGCTCTATCTCTAAAACGGTGCAAGATATTTTGTTGTGTTTTTTTTTTATTTTAAAGATAATATTCTTCTGTTTAAAATGATATACCCTTTTTTTGAAAAATGTATTCAACTTTTCTTGTGGCAACCTTTTGAAAAAAAAATATTTTTTTCAAAAAAATTTTTTTTTTTGAAAATGCCAATCCTAAAAATTTTGATTTTTTTGCTGTTGATCAATACCATTGGGAACTATCTTCACTGTAAAGGAGAACTTCCACTTTTGAGTTTAACAAATTTTAGAAACATTTAAAAAATTCAAGGAATTTTACAGGAACTGTATATATACAGTTCCAGTAAAAGTCACTGAATTTTTGCTTACTTGTATCATATTTGCAAGGATAAGTCTACTATATATCCTAAACAAGTTAGAAATTGCAATATCAAATGTGGCAAATGAGGTGCGTGCATAGTATTAACTAGTTTTATAAATATTCAGATCTTGGTGCAATAAGTGTTACACTCTTGGGCAAAAAGGCATGAATACAAAATTTACTGTAATTCCATATATTAAATACAGTAATACGGAAGTAATATGAATCCATCTTAAAAGGACTTAATCGCCATGGCAGCCTAGAATCATTGCCTATCATGGTATATCATTGAATCAATTATGTATTATAGGATTTTTAAATAGAATGAAGAAAACTTTTATTAATGTCTTTTATGTTTTAATTTGATTTTCATAGCATTTGAAGTGATATATACTTTATTGCAGAGGTTTACAAAAAATTATTTCCTGTGTCATAGAAAGTGCATAGTGTTTACAGGGACACACAAAAGATTTCGGATACTTTACCTTATTGGAAATACTGTACATTAGCAATGATTGCTAGAGGTGCATTTTTAGTTGCGATATGAGTTTTTAAGTTTAATTAAATATTTCCATATTACGTTGTGTGTATAAAGGCTGTAGATCATATACACAGGTACACAAAAGAAATCGTAAGGGCATTGCTGGAAGTGCATTTTTAGTTGTGTTTGAGTTTTTAAGTTTAACTAAATTTTTCCATATTACGTTGTGTGCATAAATGCTGTAGATCATATACAGGGCTACACAAAAGAAATCTTAAGGGTTTACTGAGTATGAATGAAAATAGCTTAAAGGTGATTTTTAAATGAGTTATGCATTTTTACACTGAACTACATTTAGTATACTAAGATATGTTTGGAGAATATAGATAAAATGATATACAGGTCCATGCAAAGAATTAGATACATGGCCGTCTATGAATGATAATTTCTGGAAGTGTGATTTCACTGGTTTTAAGGATGTTTTAATCTTAATTAAATATTAGCTAAATAGTGGCATGTATATAAAGATAGTAGGTAAAATACAGGGTTGTATGAAAGTATTCAAGTATGCTTCCGTCTATTGACATAAATTTCTAAAAGTCAAATTCCGACCTATTTATGTGCTTTTAAGAATTTCCAACATAGTTGAAAGTCTTTATGGATTCGATTTGTCTGCCCATCTGCCTGAACTCTAACTTGTATTAATATAATTTGTATTGCTGTGTAATTGATATATGTTATTGAGATTGTTTTACTATGTTCGGTATTGAAAATAAAGTATGTATCACTTCAACTGCTATGAAAATCAAATTAAAACATAAAAGACATTAATAAAAGTTTTCTTCATTCTATTTAAAACCCCTATAATACATAATTGATTCAATGATATACCATGATAGGTAATGATTCTAGGTTGCCATGGCGATTAAGTCCTTTTAAGATGAATTCATATTACTTCCGTATTACTGAATTTAATATGTAGAATCATAATAAATTTTGTATTCATGCCCTTTTTGCCCAAGAGTGTAACTTATTGCACCAAGATCTGAATATTTATAAAACTAGTTATAGTACGCACGCACCTCATTTGCCACATTTGATATTGCAATTTCTAACTTGTTTAGGATATATAGTAGGCTTATACTTACAAATATGATACAAATAAGAAAAAATTCAGTGACTTTTACTGGAACTGTATATATACAGTTCCTGTAAACTTCTCTGAATTTTTTAAACGTTTCTAAAATTTGTTAAACTCAAAAGTGGAAGTTCTCCTTTACAGTGAAGGTAGTTCCCAATGGTATTGATCAACAGCAAAAAAATCAAAATTTTTGGGATTGGCATTTCCAAAAAAAAAATTTTTTTTGAAAAAAAATTTTTTTTTTCAAAAGGCTACCACAAGAAAAGTTGAATACATTTTTCAAAATTGGGCATATCATTTTAAACAGAAGAATATTATCTTTAAAATGAAATAAACCGCAACAAAATATCTTGCACCATTCTAGAGATAGAGCACTTTAAAAATTTTATCGAAAATCGCGAATGAGAAAGGATGCCGGGGATGTCATCTTGGGCGGCCTGTATCTCGGGCCAGGAATTTTTTTGGGCAAAATGAAAATATACAAGTATATTACTTTTTCTTAAATTTTAACATATGTTCAATTCAAAAACTTCTGAGACTATGAAGGTAACCCCCCTGCCTGAGTTGATATGGATTCAGCCTTGTACATTTCTTAATTTTATAAAATACATAAAAAAAATTTTAATAAAAATATGAGTGGAGTTGTACATATTCTACATAATCTCTATAAATAAATATCTCGTTGATTAATTTTAATGTTTAAGATCCTTCTAAAAATTGTTGACTGACTACATAAATCTACTAATGCATTCAAAAATTTTGGGGAAAATATTTTATGAGATCAAATTTTCATTATTTCATAATTTGGGATATTAATTGGTTAAAGAATGTTTCAAGCATGCTGCTTTAATATAAATTCCATAACAGAGGAATGGTGCACTAAAACTAGAAATATAATAGATATATGGTTAATCATAAATAAAGCTTTTTTAATCTTTGGCTATTGACTGCAACAAAGTTTTCTCAGATTTTCTTAGCTTTTGAAAATTCCGTTAATGATATTCTGATGTGACGTTACATTAAGGCTATGCTGACTAAATATCTAAAAAATAGCCATGCCTCGCAAAAGTAAATTAAAATATTAAAGCCTCAGATCTCTTAACACTAGAAAGATCAGAATTATTTTCACAAATTTTATAAAAACATTTCAAACCAGAATTTTTATTTAAAACTTTTTAACTTATTTATTTATCATTTGTTTAAATTCCATCTTTTAAATGTATTTCTTTAAAACATTCTTGGTTTGAACATGAATATATTAATATGGTTGGTTTCAAAATGATCTCTCAGGTTCCTTCTAGTGTTAAACCGAGTAGATAAAGAAAATCCATAAATTGATATAATCTTTAATTCATCTATACCATTTATATAATGTTATGGCAAAAAGGTATATATTCAAAACTCTTATTTAGAGATAATAATTTAAACATTTCTTCTAAAATATTTCCATTATTTCGTCAACATTTTTACGGTTTTAATTGAAATAAAACGTATTTTAAAAATAGAGTATAAAATAATATTCAATTTAATGAAGATTTCTACTAGCGTTTCAATTTTGAAATAATTTGGAAACTTACCACCTGAAATTCCTTCAATGTGACACACAAATATAATTTGTCAAAAGTTTCATTATAGATATCTCCCCGGCCGTGCTTTGCTGCACCGCTCATTCTTGGCTCAGCAGCCGTCTGAGATGGAGGTTACCATTGTTCATCCCGCCAAGTGCGAAATTCTTCCCGTAATTCGCTTTTTGCACGCCTAAGGAACTCCACCTGTGGATATTCGTCGTCAGTTGAAGTCGTCGTAGTTGTGTATGGCGAGAAGTGTAGTTCCGTTCAACACGTCCGAAAGTGTTGTATTGAGTTTAGTGCCGGTCGCAAGGAAGTCCACGATGAAGAATGGAGTGGAAGACCGTCAGTTTCGGAGGCGGTTATCTGACCTCGCACCTAATCGGGCTTATCGCTTATTCCCCAAGTTAAAGGAACACTTGGGTGGTCAACGCTTCGGGAAACACGATGACATCAAAGAAAAGGTGAAACGCTTCCACAACGGGCTGGCGGCAAGATTTCTACCCCATGGGCATACAGAAATTGGCTCTCCGTCTACAAAAATGCGTAGAAAAAGGTGGCGATTATGTAGAGAAGTAGAGCAGTAGAGCAAACTTCTTCTTCCCAACAATGAAAATTTCTATGAGAATAAACAATGTTGTCTATTTTTAAGTTTGATGGGAACCTTATTTCTGGATCGACCCTCGTAATTATCTTAAATATCAATTCATAATTTAATAAATATTAAATAATTAAAAAATAATTAAAATATTAAAACTTCACTGCTCTTAATCCAACTAGATAAATAAAATGCATAAATTGGTAAATGTATTTTATTAATTGATCCATAATATTTATGTAAGCTTGTGGCAAAAAATAATATTTTCAAAACTAAAACTCTTATTCAGCGATAATAATTTAAATATGTCTTCAGCAACATTTCCATTATATTGCTTTTATTCGCTAGCATTTTTACGCTTTTAAAAGGAAATAAAATAGGTTTTTAAAATATAGAGTAAAATAATATTTAACTCAATGAAAATTTCTAGTAACATTTAAATTTTGAAATAATTAGGAAACAATCCACTTGAAATTCATCTAATTTGTCAAAAGTTTAATTAGAGATACCTTTAAGTGATCTCACTTATTTAGAATATCACATACCGTATAATTCTGACTGTGTTTATTCGAAATTATTTCTAGATAAATAAATTAATTCAGATTCCTACAGGTATTTTTAAATAACGGCTTGCTGTTGAAAAACAATTTTATAGAATTAGAAGATGGAGACGTCATTATGCTTTTATCTGAATGCAGTTTCTTTAATGCAATTCAGAACAGAGGTCTTTGAATTGCCTTTTTAGGTGTTTCGTAATTATATAAGTACGTAGCACCTACAGTCATCCTCTGGTCCGACCGTCTGCCCGCATGTAACAGCACAAAACCTACCCCAAAAAATAATTTGAAAATTAATATGTATAATCATTGCAGAATTTTGTCAAATCATTTCAAATTTTATAAAAATTGAAATAAAACTTAAAAAGATATTCACAAAGGTTTTCTTCATTCTATTCAATCCTATCACATGTAATTATTTCCGTGATATCCCATGATAGGTAATGATTCTAGATTGCCATGATGATGACGCCCTATTTAAGATGGAGTCATATTATTTTTCTATTACTAAATGTAAAATACACCGAAGAGCCATTACACTATAACCACCTGTTTAATACGACGTAGGACCACATTTCGCCCGCAAAACCGCAAACACCCGACCTGGTATGAACTCAACAAAGTTGTTATAGGTAATCTGAGGTATCCGATGCCAAGCGCTCACCAACTGGTCCTGAAATTGTCGCATATTGTGAGGTGGTAGCGTGACAGAACGAATTGAGGTATCCAGGTGGAACCACAAATGTTCTTTCGGTCAATGCCAGGGAATTTGGAGGCCAGAAGATGACTTGAAACCCTCTAGAAAGCCCCTCGAAGCACTACCTGACGATTTCACCCATACGACATGGTGCATTATCCTGTTCGTAAATGCAATAACCCGCCGGAAACATTGTCATTAATGAGTGCACCTGGTCAGCAACACTATATTCAGGTAGCAAACAGTCGTCAGAAATTGATCAATGGGAATTAGTATGTTTCCTAATGTGCTCCATGCAAACATCTCCCACACGATAATATAGCCGCTACAGGCTTGTCTTCGACCAACTGTATATCCGCGAGCCAGGGTTATCGTTGGAAATCGGCATATTTGCACGCTCCTGTCGATGTAATGGATCAGAAAACGTGATTCATCGGACCATGAAACTTTCTTGCACTATTCTATAATCAAATTCCGATGTTCATGGACCCGTTGCAGACGCTGCTGGCAATGACGCGCTGCCAGCGCAGGAATGTGCTTAGGCCGCCGGCTGCGTAGGCCCATACGCAGCACTGAGTGTTTCATAACGATTCGACCTTTATCAAAGTCTGATAAATCTGCTGCTTTAAACATTATGTCTCTAATCACGCTATGTTTTGAAATATACAATGCATGGGTGCTTTATATACTCTAATACCATCTTGCACGCACTGTGGTTTTGTTTCTGGGCGAGCTTAATTTTTATAGATTGAATTTGGTCATAGTGTAATGGCTTTTCGGTGTATATACCGTATGTATACCGTAATAAATTTGTATTCATCCATTCTTGCATAAGAGTGCAACAGCTATTGTACCAAGATCAGAATATTTATAAAAATAGCCGTAGTACGTCATTTGCCACGTTTGACGTACAATTTCCGACTTGTTTAAATTCCTAGAATATATTGGATTCTGAGATTTTTACAGGTAACGGAATCTTTTCGGAATCGTGAGTAACTCGAAATATGTTATTGTATATTTTAGTTCGTGATTTTCTTTATATTTTTATAGATTCAGAAACCTTTGTCTTAAGATATTTAAGAAATGATTTACAGAAAGATAGCAAACATTTTATACTTTAAAGAATGTTTCAGGCATGCTACTTTAATATAAATTCCATATAAAGGAATGGTATACTAAGAATAGAAATATAATATTATATTATGGATAATCATAAATAACGCTTTTTTTAGCTGTTTATTGCAACAATATATTTTCAGGTTTTATTTGCCTTTGAAAATTCTTATAATGGTATTCTGATGTGTTTTTATATTAAGGCTATGTTGAATATTTCCAGTTGTTTAAATTAAAGAAAAAAAGCAAAATATCTAAAAAATAGACATGCCTAGCAAGAGTAAATTAAAATATTAAAACCTCACTGTTCTTAATATGACTAGATAAATAATATGCATAAATTAATAAATATATATATATTTTTTAATCCTTCTATTCCATTTATATAAGCTTATGGCAAAAAGGAATATTTTCAAAACACTTGTTTGAAGATAATAATTTAAACAGCTGTTCAGTAGCAATTTCACTATTTCGTTAACATTTTTAGGCTTTTCAAGAAAATAAAATATATTTTTTTTTTTTTTTCTCCTTTAAAAAAAAATATAAAGTAAAATAACATTTAATTTAATGCAGATTTACTTAAAATTTCACGAAATTTACAATAGTGACGGTGTTTATTCGAAATTATTTCCAGGTAAAAAATTTGTATTCAGAGAATAATAAATAAGTTCATAAAATATTAAATAAATATTAATTTAAAAATTAAATATTAATAATTTAATAAATATTAAAAAATTAAAATGTTAAAGCCTCACTATTCTTAATCCAACTAGATAAATAAAATGCATAAATTGATAAATATATACTTTTTGTTCGCCTATACCATTTATAACCTTGTGGCAAAAAGAAATGTTTTCAAAACACTTATTTTAAAGATAATAATTTAAACATTTCTTCAGAAGTATTTCCATTATTTTAATTTATTCGCTAGAATTTTTACGATTTTAAAAGCAAATAAAATATGTTTTCTAATATAGAGTAAAATAATATTTAAATTAACGAAGATTTCTAGTAGCATTTAAATTTTGAAATAATTAGGAAACAATTCACTTGAAATTCATTTAATGCGCCCCAAATCTAATTTGTCAAAGGTTTCATTATAGATGGCTTTGAGTGATCTCACTTATTTAAAATTTCACATACTTAACAATTCTGACTGTGTTTATTCGAAATTATTTCTAAATAAATTAATTAATTCAGGGACCTATAGGTATTATTAAATAACGTCTTGTTGAAAAATGATTTTATAAAATTACATGGAGATTTCTTTAATGTTTTTATCTGAATGCAGTTTCACTAAAGCAATTCAAAACAGAGGACTTTAAATCGAATTTTTAGGTGCCTTCATAATTGCATAAACACGTAGAAACTATAGTTATCGTCTGGTCTCTCCGTCTGTCTGTCCGCACTGCATGCATTGAAATTTAATATATATAATCGTTGTAGAATTTTATCGAGTCATTTCAAATTTTATGAAAATCTAATCAAAACTTAAAAAGTTTTTAATAAAAGTTTTCTTCATTCTATTGATTCATATCATACGTACTTAATTTAATGATATTCTACGACCGGTAATGATTCTAGGTTGCCATGGGAATTATTCTACTAAATTCTGTCATACGTAATTAATTCAATGACATTCCATGCTGAGTAATGATTCTAGTTTGCCATGGTGATTACTGATTCCGTCCTATTTAAGACGTAGCTACTGACACCTTGCATACGGCTAATACGAAAGTGTCATACTTAATGGTTTTCAAAATTTTATTTCAATATGTAATTTGTAATTTTCACATAGAAATGCATTTATGTTTTGTTAAAATGCAATCTAAAAAAAAATATGAAATGTAATATTAGAGTCTTTTAAAATATAACTATTAGAATTTTTATTTAAAAACATACTTTAAAAGATATTGATGGAGTCATTATTTCCGTATTACTGAATTTAATATATATAATCATAATAAAACTTGTATTCATGCATTTTTGCATAAAAGTGCAACAGCTATTGCACCAATATCTGAATACAGTGAAACTTCTTTTAAAGGTCACCCCTATATAAGGGCCAGCTCTATTAAGGGCCAATATATTTAGGAACGAAAAATTTCCCCATGGACATAATGTTAAATTTACTCCTGTTAGGGGCCTCACCTACTCCTCATCAAGGCAATTTTTCTTTACGTGAACCTTAAATCCTAAACAGGTGTTTTGAATTTCTGAACCAAAAGAAAAGAGTTCAGAAAACAACTGCACTTGCAAAAAAGAAGGCAGTGGGAGATGGGGAAGATTTAGTAACACAATGAACGACCACAAACTTTTCCACAAATTGACAAACAAGTGTTCCTCACCCTTTGTTTGACCTTTCAACCTGTAGGGGTTGTGTTGGAGAAGAAAATTGACCCTTAGTTGTTGGCACACAAAGAATAACATGTTATTTAGAAAAACTGATTCCACATTTATTAAAACTGTGAATACATATTAAAACACAATTTTTACACTAGAAATTGTATGCTCAGGCCTATGTAAAATTTAAAATTGTGGCAGCTAAATGAAGTCAAAGAGTACGTTTGGTTTTGAATGACAAAATCAAAGTTATTAATTGTCATGATCAGTTGACATCTGCAAGAAAATTGGTTTCACAGTTTAATTATAGGAAGAATCAAATAAACAATATTGCAGTGAGAATCAGATAAACAACTTACTGAAAGAATGTGAAGATTTTAAAAATCGCAGGATAAAAAGAAAGAGAAATGAAAAATTTGGGTCACCCCTATTCATGGGCCAATTTTCAATGGAACGGCAGGTGGCCCTTACAGACAGGTTTCACTTTATTTATAAAACTAGTTATAGTACGAAAGCACCTCATTTGCCACGTTTGACGTACAATTTACGACTTGTTATTTTTAACCCCGTTTAAAATAATACCTGAGATCTAAAACCGGATTTTTTTATTGCATCATATTCCGAGAAAACTTTCATTCATGAAAGAAAATATTTCATGAAAGATAATTTCATACATATGTATATTAAATAACTCGATATCTGTCTATGTTACAAATCGAAACCGCGAGTAACGCTGACGTCATATTGATAGTGACAACACCTAACAAACGAATTTCGCTTTTACAGCAATATTTTTAAATTCTAAACGTCGCAAAATTTAAATTTTACACCATCGAATAGAAAAAAAATGCACTTTCAAATGAAATTTGTTTGAAATTTTTACCTCAAGTTACTGATTTTTTATCGTTTTAAAAGTAATTTTCAACCATGATTTGTTTTTCAATCTTTCTCTATTGCATGCAGATCGATATCAAAAGATAAATCCTTTTGCACTTAAAACAATATAGATAGTTCAGAATTTGTTTCTACCGATAATACCATAACAAAATTAAAATTTCATAAATAAATAAAGTAATGCAAATAAGACACAAATTTAAATGACATGTAACCGAAATACGCGCTTAAAATACTTAAATTATCATAATCAAGAAGTATTCTGTAACTAGGCGATCTGGCGATTTCTTGTACTTTTAAAGATTCTTGTATTCTGGCGATTTCTTCTCAACACCTTGCATGCGGCTAATATGAAAGTATCACTTTTACTGGTATTCAAAATTTTATTTCAATACTAATTGGTATTTTTCACATAAAAATGCTTTTCTATGTTCTTAGTGGGTAATCTAAAAATATATATGAAATGCAACATTAGAGAGTATTGGTGTCCATTAGCGATTTTATTTTAAATAAAATAACCTATTAGTAATTCGAAAACCCGGCTTGTAATCCCTGCTATCGATAGCTTTAAAATTTTGTTATACACATTTTCCTTAATCAATTATCAATTTTCATTTTTCAGATATACTATGAATTCCAAAATCGTTTATTTATTGTTTATTTGTCTATATTAATTCACGATATGTGGGAATCCTTCTGTCGCAAGCGAAACATTGAAAGTTTTCACGTATTTGTAATCAAACAACCCATCTGTGAATTATACTAACTTTTTTACAACAAAAATGTTTCATAAGTATAATAAGTCTAAGTTGTACTTCAATGAATTTACAGAGTAATAGGAGATGATTACAGCTCAATTTGTACGTAATAGCGATGAAGTTAGCATAATACTCAATAAAACTAAAAACCAGTCCTACATATGCTGTTGATAACAGCAGATAAAGATGTCACGCATATAAATATGCTTTTAATTTTATTTTTTCCAAAGAATTTAATATTTTCTACATTTTTAAGGCACTATCTCTCTCTCTCTCTCTCTCTATATATATATATATATATATATATATATAGTTGTAAAATTCCAATAGTAATTTCAAACATTACCACAAACTGTAAACTTTAATTGAAGTACAAAATTAACTGAATCATACCAAATAAGAACTATATTTTAACTTAATAAACAATCTCTAAGAAACACAACATAACCAACTTTAACTTAAACAAAAACAATAATAAAAAACAAGACAAATAACTAACTAAACATGGAGACAGGTTGCATGGCTTATGACACGCTAATGCAGGGTTAAAACTGTTTATATATATATATATATATATATATACAGACAGTGGTGGCCAAAATTGTGGACATTTTTTGAAATTTTCATGTTTTACAACTTTGTGTGCTTATAAAATTTATTAATTGTCACTTAACTAGAAATTTTTATATATCAAATTCAAGGACATTTAATGTAGAATACAATAAAATCAAACAGAATTAAAATATCTGCATTACAAAAAAGTTACACCTATTTTAGTCCAAAATACAAACACAATTAGTCATGAATGCTGAAGTGTATTGTAATAAAAGCTTCCCAGCCAATCATAATTACTGAGAGATGATAACGTATGATAAGGTAAGGTAAGGGGGAGGGAGTCCAAAAATACCAAAAAGTTGATAACGTTATATAAGTACAGTCCCTAAAGCACCATTTATCTTTCAGCAGGATTCAACTCCATGCCATACGGCAAAAATATGCAAAGAATGGTTTAAAATTAAAAGCTTGCAATTATCGCCCTGGCCAGGAAACAGCCCTGATCTGAATCCTATAGAAAATTTGTGGCGACGTTTGATAATCCTTGGACAAAAAAAAAGCGTCCATTTAAAATAAAAGGCAACTTATTGAAGCTATAATTGATTCTTGGCATCACGTGATTAAAAAGGATGAATTACAAACACTAGTATCCTCAATAAAAGGACGCTGTGAAGCTGTAATAAAAAACAAGGGTTATCCTACTAAATATTGAATGTGTAAAGGAAACTTTAAAATATAATGAATAATAAGATAGATTTTATTTTTGTAAGCGTAACTTTTTTTGTATTTTAATTACGATTTTTTTATTAAATTCTACATTAAATTTCCTTGAATTCGGTATATAAACATTTGCATTTGAGTGAAATTTATTATATTCGTCTAGCACACAAAGTTATAAAACATGAAAATTTCAAAAAATGCTCAAATTTTAGCCACCACTGTATATGTATATATTTATATACAATTTCATAAGAAAAATATCCCAAATATTTAAGTGTTAATTACACAAAATACCAAAAAGTTACTTGTATAAGTTATTGAATTATTTATATGAATAAAAGTATTCCAGGAAGTAATTTAACCAGGTATTAAAGGGTAATTGAAACAATTGCGTAGTCCTTTGATTAATGCGTTCATTTGTGTACTTTATCTACAATACATTTGATAAAGGGGCATTAAATGAGACTAACGTAATTGAGGAAATTGATTCAAAACTAATTGAAATTACTATTAGTTAGAAATTGATGCTAGATTTCATGTTGTATGAATCTAAGATAAATGACTTTTCAAAGTAGATAGTTTAGGTGGTTTGGAATTCTTCTATGGTTCAGAGGCGTTCATGAGTTGAGGAAAAAGAGTATAAAGCTTCTTTGTAAATTTCTTAAAAATAAACAAAAAACAAGTTAAAATAAATCTAATATAAATAATATTTAAGATCACAATTTCAAATAGTTCACGATTATAATACTTTTAAAAATTCTACCAATTAGCCCATTAACGAACAACAGCTTTAATTTACAATTGCCTACAGGAACATCGGTTATTTTCGGCAACAGACCTGTTCTAGCTGCGGATAATTTCTATAAATAGTAAACTAATTCGCCCAGCAAAGTTCAGAAGAGAAACGTTACGCGCCAAATGTGTCTACAGGCTCCAAGATATTAAGCCTCACTGTCAACAGACATGTTAACAAACCTACCATTTAGTTACTTTTTTATTGTTTTAAAAGTTATATTTTAGAGGAAAAACGTAGGTTATGAATTTAAAAGTGTTTATAATTTAATTAAATATAAAACATACGACATTAAAACCACTGATTGTATTGTGTAATTTCATGACTAACCTCAAGAATGAAAGTTTATAGAAAATGACGTCATTTTCATATAATCATGGTTGATTTAGTTTTTATGACTCAATTGTAAGTTTCCACTTAAAAATTATGCAATACGAGATAAAATTTCAATAAATGTTACTGCATTTAGCTGAGTGTTTTGGCAATTTTTCCCATATTATGTGGAAATCATACATTTTATTATCCCACTCGTTATATAAAAGGTACATCCTCATTTATAAAGCTTACGGCAATTCCTATAACCTCTTCAGACCAGAAAATATAACACTGCGAATACACATTCATTGATTTTGCACACACAAAAAACAAACACCACAGATACAAAAGGAGCCCTTTTTCTGGAATTGATATTCTAGGGGGGTGGTAATTTAGGTTCACAAATACGGATCTAAAATTAATAACATCCTTAAAATAACGGTTTAGTTATTGGTAACGTAAAATACGCAGTAACAAATTGAAGGTCTTTAATTAATTGAATGATCTACAAATTCTCCATAACTTTTATAGTAAAGCGTTTAAGTAAATTATGAAAATTTCTTACTTTCTTGGACAAACTGTCTGGAATACATTTTGCAAACTCAGATGTTAGTAACACTTATTTATGAGGAAATAAACATGAGTGCTGCCATTTATTAGTTTTGATCCAAAGTCAAAAACATTCATTTATGTAGAAGTAAAAATGGAAAAAAAAATCGAATAGTTTAGTTTATATCGTTTCGTCGGTTCGGAAGTATCACATGTGATACTTAAAAACCGAGGAGGATAAATGCGTCAAATCAACGTCATTATTCTTGATTTTAATAGTTTATCTGTGCAAATGTTCAGAATTCCGTCACTGCGATCGCTATATTTTTAGGACAATAATTTTTATTTATTTCACCCTGGAGGATGCAATAGCTAACAGAGTTTGTAATAAAACTGACTCCGTTTGAAGCAAAAAAAAAAAAAATGCCATATTGATAAAAGAAACTATGAAACAACTTACTACGCATTTAAGGGGACCGGGAAAGCCTTATCTCCACCATGTTAAATTCACCAAATTTATGTACCTTTTTCTCAGAAATGGTGAAATATAGAGGTCTAGATTTTTTAGAGTAGTTAAAATATCTTGATTTACGTATTTTAACAGACCATTTTCTTTCTAATTAAAACTCAAAATTAATTATTAATTATTTATTGAAAGTCATTTTTATATTAGCATTTTTGGTAAGATTTCACTGCCTAAAATAAATAATTCTCAACAAATCATTAAAGTATACAATATATCTTTATGTAAGTATTAAATAAATATCTGAGTTCTTAAGTTTAATAGATATTGAAAAAAAGGAACATAAACATGAAAAATCCAAGTTTTGAAAAATGGTCAATTAAATATTTAAATGGCCTTTAAGCTGTGAAGTACTCTTAGAAAGAATGATTAATTTCAACACTTATTTTTTATATGTATAAACATGTGTGACGCATTGTTGGAAAGATAAAATTTTAAACGATTTAATGATATAAAAAAGTAAAAATCGATTTCTTACTTGAATTTTGCTTTCTTGGTCCCCTTAAATAACCAATTCAAATTTTAAAAATAATTAAACATTCCGGTTTGAATACTGCTGGTAGTAGTTTTTGAACAATCAATAGCTTAACCGGAACTATTGCAGATATTGCTGTCAATATGCTACTGTTGATTTCTGAATTAGAAATTATCAATATCTGCTCGTCTACTTCAAATGAATGTTTTCTTGCTCAGATAAATGTCGTTCACGTACCGCATGAGCTTCCCTAGTTTATTGCTACTTTACATTATTATTATTATTATTATTATTGTCTATTATTATTGTTAATATTATTCCAGATATACGATAATTTTAAAGTAGCATAAAACGGAAAGATTAAATTTCCTAAATTCTATTTGAATTTGAAATATTTATTTAAAATTATTGAAGAATTCGCATTCGATTTCTTTTTAAATGTTTAGTTATTTGTTTACGCAAGCTTTAGAATTTTTAATTTAACATTTTTTGTGTAGCATTTTTAACTATATTTTACGTCAGCAATTAGTTCTAAAAGTGCAAATTTACAAATAGCTCTGAAAGTACAAATTTACAAATATATCTAAAAGTGATATAATGGTAGCACGAAAAGATTTAGATATCTGATTACGATTAAAATTGCTCCGAAATATATTTTAAAAAATCAAACTTCACCATTTATTTATAAAATCTACAAAATTCTACAATTACGTAATAATTATATCTAAATATTATATATTTTTTTATGATTACATATGGTTGTTAATTTTTAAGATTTCTTTTATGTTTTAAGTTGTTATTTTCCTTTTTCTGATAATTAGACTTTTCTTTAAAGTTATATTCTTCGGTAAACTGTATAAAAATGCTGTGTTGTTCTATAATCAGTAGTAAATCTGCTAATCAGAGGCCTCAACGTCAAATGCATAATTGGAATTTGATTTTTTAACTCTCTTTAAAGAATATCAAATATCGTACAATCTGCGAATAAATTTTTTAAATTATATACATTTATAAGTATGATTATATTTCTCAAAAATTCAGATAATCTAAGTTTAAAAAAATTGTTAAATATTAAATTTCATGCAATGCTGTTCTTTAATTATATATACATATATATTACTAAAACAAACCTTTTACCTTATTTTCTTTCTCTAATTTTACAGCACAAAATTTCCTATAATTATGCTACTATATATCTTTAATATACCTTCGTGTGCGTTTGATTGTGTTATTTTATTAGATTAAGTATCTCGTGGCACAAGAGATTTTATATACAGGGTGATTCAGCTCGTCGGTGACAAACTTTAAGGATCGATAGAGCACACCTAGACGAACATTTTTGAATAGGGAATGTAGGGTCCCTGACGCGATGGTAAGGCGCTAGGCGCTTTCGAAAATTTGGGTGCCGAAATTCGAAACGTCATAAAAACTAGGGAAATGGTTAGATTTTCTTGCTTGTTGCGTCGAAATGATTCTGTTTGTTTAGACATTCTTCAGTACCAATTTGATAAGCGTATCTCTTAAAACATGGATAGGGGCGCTGCAGAGTTTGGAGAGCTAGACAACAACTTTAAGCCCGTTATTTTGATAATTTAACACATGCTCGCCAAAGTTTATACTCTAACTTAAAGTTTGAACCCAAAAGTAGAGCCCTGCAAAAAGCGTAAGAGCCGGAATAAAATGTCAAAGTACAGGGTGGTCGAAACTCGAAGGCTCCTAAGAGATAAACAAACAGATTTCTTGACTTATGGCATGCATTTTCATGATTCTGTTTGCTGGGGCTCTCTGAAACTCAGTTGAACGGTACAAAAAGAAACATCGATAGGGGGCGCTTTGGGCAAAAAACATAATTCGTTGACATTTCGGACGCTAACTGGAAACGGGGCGCTACGATCAGTTAGTAATAATGAAAACACATTTTCTACCTCTGCTCAACACTTCTGAATAAATTTAGACCAAAAACATCAATGATACTGGAAATTTATTTACAAAAAATAACACTACAGAAGATGCTCGAAATTTCGACCTTGGGCCATGATGCAGGCTTCGCACCTCCGTCGCATTGAGGAGTGTGTGTTTCCAACAATGCCAGGAGTATCTCTGATCTGCCCTGCAGCTGCCACAATGCGCGCCACAAGTTCTTCAGCACTGCTGACAGGTGTATGGTATACCTCGGCCTTCAGGTAACCCCAAAGGAAGAAATCCAAGCAGGTGAGGTCTGGTGATCGGGCAGGCCAGTGAACTGGACCCCCACGCCCGATCCACCGCTGGCCATACCTTGCGTTTAGATGGAGACGCACGTCGTTCGTGTAATGGGCCGGAGCTCCATCGTGCTGGAACCACATCTGGCGACGCGAACCTTCGGGTACGTGCGCCTCATCCAGAAGCTGCGGCAGCACTTGATCCAGGAAAATCAGGTAATTTCCACCTGTCAGCCGTTCAGGTAACAAATAAGGGCCAATGAGGCAATCCCCCAGAATGCCGGCCCACACATTTACTGAGAAACGCTCCTGGGCTGCTCGGCTTCTGGTTTCATGTGGATTTTCATCACACCACACATGACTGTTGTGGGCGTTCCACATTCCCTCCCGGCTGAAGGTGGACTCGTCCGTAAACAAAATGCTGTTTACAAAACGGGGATCCCTGGATCTCATCGCCAAGTACCATCTTGAGAATTCCACTCGAGGGCCAAAATCCTGCTCTCTGAGCAACTGCACCCGCTGGATGTGGTAGGGGTGCAGATTCCGGGAACGTAAGATGCGCCACGCAGTTGCTTGCGAAATGCCAACATGTCTGGCGATATCTCTCGTGCTAAGACCTGGGTTGTCCTCAACCAGGTTAAGCACAGCCTCTTCGTTGTCGGGGGTGCACACTGATCGCTCCCGTTCAGGCCTGCCTCCGTCGAAAGATCCCGTTGTGGACAACCTCTGGTGTACTCGAGCGAAGAAGGCATGGCAGGGGATTTGCCTGTTGGGGTAACGCTCGGCGTACAACCGCTGAGCGGCTCGTCCATTACAACCAGCAGCGCCATACGCCAAATGCATGTCAGCCAATTCAGAGTTTGTGTACCGTTCCATCCTACTACCGATCTGCAGACAAGTAACCCGAAGCTTAAGTAGGTACCGCACGTTCAAAAGACGTGTCTGCGCATACAATTACGTCATCTCGCGTTGTCGTCTACGCATTACGTATCTTTTGCATATCGATATGGTACGATATCTTTTGCATAAATCAGCAAAAAGCACCTTATGTAAATTTTATTGCGCGCATTGTGCATGATTGAAACCAGCTATGTTTGTTAAAAAAAAACAAACAAACTGCAGTTTTAATAGCTTCTTATGATAAGTAAATTACTCTCTTGTTTTGTTTCTAACTGATCGTAGCGCCCCGTTTCCAGTTAGCGTCCGAAATGTCAACGAATTATGTTTTTTGCCCAAAGCGCCCCCTATCGATGTTTCTTTTTGTACCGTTCAACTGAGTTTCAGAGAGCCCCAGCAAACAGAATCATGAAAATGCATACCATAAGTCAAGAAATCTGTTTGTTTATCTCTTAGGAGCCTTCGAGTTTCGACCACCCTGTACTTTGACATTTTATTCCGGCTCTTACGCTTTTTGCAGGGCTCTACTTTTGGGTTCAAACTTTAAGTTAGAGTATAAACTTTGGCGAGCATGTGTTAAATTATCAAAATAACGGGCTTAAAGTTGTTGTCTAGCTCTCCAAAGTCTGCAGCGCCCCCTATCCATGTTTTAAGAGATACGCTTATCAAATTGGTACTGAAGAAAGTCTAAACAAACAGAATCATTTCAACGCAACAAGCAAGAAAATCTAACCATTTCCCTAATTTTTATGACGTTTCGAATTTCGGCACCCAAATTTTCGAAAGCGCCTAGCGCCTTACCATCGCGTCAGGGACCCTACATTCCCTATTCAAAAATGTTCGTCTAGGTGTGCTCTATCGATCCTTAAAGTTTGTCACCGACGAGCTGAATCACCCTGTATATTATCCGAAAAGCAGTAATTACTTTTTTTCAGCCAACGACAAAGCATCTATCGTCAAACTAAATAAAATATCAGTCAACAAAGAAACAATGGAAAATAAAATTGATCTTACTATACTTATATGACATTTAGAAATTCCACGTTTTATGAATTTCATTTTGAAAAAACAGTTTTGGAGGTCATTCCATCATGTTTAAAGATAACAGCTCTTAAAATCCTATTGCAAAAGCTATGCCCATTTTTCTGATGACACTTATTTTTGGTACACCGGAAGTGACGTCACAATTTCCCTTTTGTATTTTTCTGTAAAATGGCGCTTTGTAAAGATGACTTGTCAGTCAATTTCTTTATACTCTGAGGATTTTTACTCGGCACAGCGCATTCGGTTTTGACAGAGTTTCCTGCATAAAATATTGTTTTTAGGATTCAAGGTGCAGTAATTACAAAAGTCAATTACAAAATCTTTACACAGTTGTCAGATGTTTTCATTTAAAATGTTGTCCATACACAAAATGCATATACCATATATACTTACGTATAAGCCTGTTCGTATATAAACCGGTCCCCCTATTTTGTATAGCAAAATATTGGTAAATTTCTATACCCGCGTATAAGCCGACCTTAACCCTTCGCTGCACCACGTGTCACATCTGGCACATACATAAAATCATTGTAATTCTTATCTGCCATTAAAACCCCCTCACTGACAAGCCCGTGTTAATACGTTCACTAAGCTCCAGGTTTCACTGCAATACAAGCAATATTTAAAGTAATATAATTCTATTGATTTAATGTATTTTTAATACATTGAACAATGATTAATACTTCCAAGGATTGCATTCATATTCGTTATTAAGTTTTTTTATAAAATGTACAAAGAATCATTTTTTTTAGCATTTAAAGCAAAATGCAGAGAAAACAACATTACAATTTTGCCCTTTTCCAAGACAGTCGGAGGGTTAATTTGGCCAATATGATCTCTATCCCTGATAAAGAACAGTCCAAAGAAGCAGGGTTAGCAAGTTTATAAAATTCAGTGATTCTGAAAGCAGTTTTTGCATTGGGTTATCAAGTTTTTTGGTTTGGGTTAAGATATTTTTGATACAGTTTAGAAATTTGGTTATTTGTAGAACTTCTTTGATGTCATTAAACGTATTAAATGTTTCTTGGATGTCATTAGAGTAACTTTTAGGATTTTTAGAGGAGTTCCGAGAATTTTGAGTGTTATTGGATTTTTCGTTAGTAGGAGAGAAAAAAGTATTTGTGGTTCCATTATCAGTAACTTGAGAGTTTAACATTTCAGAACTAGTTGAGGGTTCATTGGTCTTTGTCATTTTGGTATAGTGGAAGTCTTTAAGGTTTTCTACAAAGAGTTGGGTTTCTTTGGAAACCTGGTTATCGCTATTATTTGAGGATTTGCGTTTCGTTTTATTTTCTAATCTATACGGTTATTTAGGGCAATCGCGGTATTTAGCGGGATGTCCTTGTCCGCAGTTTACACATTTGGGGGTTATACGACCCTTGTGTTGACAGGCGTTGCTTAGATGTAACTTACTGCATTTTACGTATTTAGCGTCAAAGCCACACATCTCTGAGGCGTACCCATAATCCTAATATTTTTAACATTGTTTAACAAAAATATGTAGTCTATTTTAACAAAAATATGTAGTGTATGACATTAATTTGGTAAATTTCGTCAAATTGTTTACGCGGTAAAACGTTTACTATATAAAGTGGCGTAGTATGGTTTCACGAGTTTTCAGCATGGAAGCCATAGTGACTGTAAAACCATGCTCGTTTAGGCTTTCTTCTATTATTTTGATGTCACTGTAACATGGGAGCCTACGCAGACTTTTTTGGGTCTTAACTCTCTGAGGTCAAGAGTAGTGTATTTTTTTTATCTAACCATCTTTGCGTTTTTCTGAAGTCATCATCGCTTTTACATTAAATAACAAGCCGTTTGCATTTAAGAGCAATTTTGGATTTTTCGCAGTTAATGTTCTTTACTTGTTGGGCTAGCGTCGTCCAGTTATTGTCCGTTTCAATATAAAGGGGGTTAACAGTTTTTTTTATTTTTAACAGTTGCTTGTTCCATATCATTATTTTTCTTAAGATTAACTTCATTGGAAATATTCTTAAACTTGTTGCTTAGGGGAATTAATGAACTCTCCTCTAAAAGATGACGTTTAACTCCTTTTTTAACAGCATTAAAAAGCTCGTCTTTAAGGCTAGTGTTAATAAGAATGGTGCGAGAGGTTTTCTTATAGGAAACAGAGCAAAATAATCCAAAATAAGCGGAATCTAACAAACTTTGAAAGGTTGGCTCCCTTAGCAAAAAAAATACCTCAAGGCAATTATTTCTTACCTCCTCTTGTTCATTTGTTGAACCAGAATAGCAATCTTTGGATTTAATATCCAGAAGTATTTATCAATAAATGTGAAAATTTCACCTAGGATGCCTCTTGCATAGTTCTCAAATTTCGATGAAATGTTGTCGAACTGGTCTTTAAAATTACTATTTAACGATCCATTCGCAATGTTATCCAGTATATTATTCATAAAACTAGGATCATCCATCGATGACATACTGCAGCCTCAACCAGCGATAAAGCTATTGATCCGAACCACCCATAATCACCGCTCATCACTGCGAAAAAATACCATACAATGCGGAGAAGAAAGTATGTCTTCTCACTTCCAAGTTACCTTCAAATCTGATACGATGATACCCTAAAAGGAAGTAAAAGATTTTTCTTCAAGTACATTATAATTTCAAAACTTCATTTAAATTTTCTGCTCACATTGTGGAATTTGGTAATGAAAATTAAGTAGGACATATATATCCCACCGCCCTTCATGGGGTTAACCAAAGAGGCGATAACATCGATTCCCATTTTTTCAAATTGCCATTCTTTGTTTTCTAAGCAACTGGCGAACACATCCAATCAATACAGATTTTTCGCAATCCATTTATAAATGAATTCTTGATCAAACATCAATTTGCCTACGCCAGTCAGAAATCTCTGTGCTTTAGAACTTTTCTCCCAAAATCTGACCCACGTATAAGCCTACTCACGCTTTTTAAATGACAATTTTAGGCAAAAAGAAAAAAATCCCTTCATTTAGGCAATTGTATACGGTAATAGTAATGCTACATACTATATTTAAAAATGTTGTTAACAAGCAGCAAAATCTTTTGTAGTGCGTATGCGTTCAACTCATTTTCTATTATCGAGAAGAATCAGAATAGTCTTATTTTAAAAGTTTCTACATATTTCGAGATGTTTCAAGTACGAACAAAAAACCATATGGAAGATTTTATCAGGATAAAAAGGCTTTAAAAATATTTTACTAATACCCTACATCATTTCTAGAACAAAGCAATAGACTAAAATTTATAATACACGAATATTTTAGAATCTATTTAAATTCTCAAACTCAAGAAGAAATTTTTTTTAATATCAAGCATATTCATCAGTGTTATACAATCACATGCTATCTCATATCCAACATTCTTTATTTTCCTGCAAGTGAAATAAACCAATCTGAATCGAAATAAACCCAATATTCCTTATAAAGCTTCTTGGCGTAATTTCTAAACAATAGTCTTCTCTTCCAAAGGATTTGCATTTCCTCCGAAAATGCTCATTCAAATGTTAAAATACTTATTAAACATTTAACATAATGTAAAAATACTTTTAACATATTCAGCAGTATTACAAAATTATGTCTTATCTTATATCCAATATTCTTTATTTTTCTGCAAACAAAATACATTTTCTTTCGGAATAAAAATATTGCTTTTTAAGCTTTTTGACGTATAAAGAGCCTATTTCCCAAACGATTTGCACTTGCTATAAAAATGCTTATTAAAATGATAAAAAAATCATTAAAAGGATTTAAGTACTGAAGAACTACTTAACTAATACTTTATGCAATTCCCAGAATAAAGAAATGAACTAACAGTTATAATATAAATATTATTTTCTCATCACTTTAAATTTATTATCACAGGAAGATATATTTTAAAAATATGATAAACATGTTCACCATTAGTATTATAAAAGAACTTGTTATATAATATTCAGTATCCTTTTAACGTTCCTGCAAACAAAATAACATTCTCATTCGGAACAAAAGTATTTCTTTCAAAGCTTTCTGACGTCAATGCGTAAACAATCGAACCTTTCTCCGTAAGGAATTCCACATCTGCAAACTCCGATATTTTATAAAAAGGGAATGAAATGCATCTTTAATGCAATTTTAATAGCATCATGCAATAGAAATAATTCACATAAACGACATTCTCAGAGAAAAAAAAATATGCACATAGAAATTAATTTTTGAAAAAAAAAAAAACAGTTATGCAACCTATACTTTTTAAAAAATAGAAATTGATTTCTACAAGCTTCAAATATGCAGATCAAAAATTAAAACTCATCCTCCAAGTTGCGTTTAAAATTTTCAATTTATGATTTTACGCATTGCTATCGGTTTTGCAACGATTAAAAATAAATTTGACAGTTAGGAAATTGCATAATTTCTAATACTTGATTCAATGACAGGTGTAATGCTAGTACGTAAGTACACATGAAATCTGTGATGTCTATACAACTAAATTTATAACGAAGTAACACCTTATAATAGTAACATACTTGCCAACTTACCGATGATTTCCGTAAAACTGTATCAATATCTCCTGTAGTACATAAACCCGTTTCGAACCAAGAATATTATTTATTAAAATGTTTCTTGAACAGGTGAAGAGGAGAAAAGTTCACAGTGCTACTCCACTCCCTGTGTATGAGTAGGCGTATAACACATCATAGAGGAGCCAGAAAATTTAAGTGTTGGTTAAGTTATGTTTTAAGTTATTTCTTGTTTCATAATATTCCTTAAATAAATTTATTTATTACACATTTTTTTACGGTGTAACAATCAATTATTTGACCTAGGTCACACTGAAAAAATTTTTCGGAAATAATAGATAAGCTGGCAGCTATGTCATAGACTAATTTTAATTGCTAAAAGGTGTATGATTAAAACAGTAAAAATAGGTTTGTTCGACTGTTTACATGTTTCAACTCTACCCGAGTCATTTTCAAAACAAATAAATAAACACCTTCTAGTGCATAATATTCCGTGCAATTTTAGAATATTTTTATTTTATTTAAGGGGTCTCAGGGATTGATAGATACCGAAAAATATGTAAACCGATCTCTCGCTTCAAGTCCTTATAAAAACGGAAGTATTCAATGTAACTAACTCAACTAATTTAAACTGTCTGATATTTTTAAGGTATGTTTTTAGTCTTATAAAATTATGAAATGAAGTACTTCAATGAAACAAAATAAAAAATATAGCAAAATTTATATAACACAATTTTCGAAAATAAATTTAGGTGTCATATCACCATCCGTAAAATATCTTAACGTTGAATTGATATAAGAACCTGATATTTGCTTTAAAATGATCAGGAAACTTCACTCTATAGAATGAATTAAGGATATAACTATCACTCAAATAAAACCTTATTTAAAAAAAACTCAAATTTGAAAATTTAAAAAACCCTAAAAATATAACTTTTTTTTCGTTAAAAATACTCAAAATATTACTATCTAAAATATATTAATTCATTCTATAGATAATGATGTTATATGCATTAAAAAAAAATTAAGCCATTACATCAAATAATTTTTTTTTAATGTTGCGGATAGTCGTCAAAAATCAAGTTTTGAGAAAACGCGATTTAATGTTTCAATTAAATGGGTGCGGCTATGAAAGTGATTGTTACATAAATGCTTATAACTCCGTTAAAAATACAGATATTTTTATGCGGTTTTTGGCACTGTGTTCAGAATTAATTGAATAATTAAAATAGATACTAAAAAAAATCGATTTTTTTGAAAAGTTTTCAAGCCCTGAGCCCCTTTAAAAAAATGACTCGGGCAGAGCCGTAGCATATAAACTGTCAAAAAACCTGTTTTTGCTGTTTTAATATTTAATCTTACACCTTTTACACTGTAAAAAATGTGTAAAATTACTAACATTTTTTTTAGTAAACTGGGATTCCTAGAACTTCTTATGTAACAGCAACAACAAAAAATTCATGTAACAGATACACTTTTGCACCGTAAATCAGTGAATCTGTAAAGTTACTAAGAATTTTTTGGGAAACTAGGATGCCTAGAACTTTTTATGTAACTGGTACCCGGGTTACAAATAAAATTTTATTAAGATTATTGTAATTTTGTAGATTATTTTGTAAAGCTATAGATATCTGTAGCTTTACAAAAATTAGTTAAGTAGATTTATATATTTTTCTTGTACAGTGTACAGATAAAATTTTAGTAAGCATACAGATTTCTGTTACTTTACATCTCTAGAATTACAGATTTTATTTTACAGTGTAGAAATTAAAATTAGTCTTTGAAACGACTAAAAAATCCTTTCTAAAGGGTATGTGATCACAATGTTTTCTACTTTATATATGTGTTGACCAAATTATCAAGAGTATTTTTACTGTAATATAAAGTTGATATAGGCTTCGTAGTATTATATGACATATATAAGTAATTTTTTCCACTCATGACTATGAAAATATTATGTACAGTAAAAAACATTTGGCAAATTCCATCTATAGAAGCATATTAGTGAAATGTATTATTTCCTGAGTGATAAAATCCACCTGGCCATATTGTATAACGATATGCTGTGGACAACTAGAGAACAACTTCTTTCACGTACTATTAATAATCTGTTCATATGAAAAATAATAGTTTGAATTATTACAACGTTAAATAAGCCTAAAACTCGATGTCCATTCCCGGTCTAAGACCATAGGCATATTTTTTTTATTCGTATACCACTGAATGCATTTTATCCTTCAAAACGTCCATCATAGATTTCTCTCACTTTTTCTCAAATTTTCATTCTGAGATAAAATAGTGCATGCCAAAATGTAGAATAAGGGAGGGTAGTACACAGTGAGACGAAAATTATTATTACTAACAAATGGCGACGATTTTTATTCTTTTGAAAAAAAAATTGCTACATCTTTAAGCTACACAAATGCGCTATACATTCATGTATAAATTGTTTTAAAATAGTCATTTATAAAAAGCACAGAAGCAGCATAACGGAGTATCGAAAATTGTCTCACTGTGTACCCACAAGTAGTACACAGTGAGACAATGTATATATTTTCATAAATCGTACATTTTTATACTCTATCAATAACGTTGTGCAGTTTACGATTTCTAATTAATATTTCTAGATTTTCAAAATAGTCAAAATATGAGCCTTCGGTGGACAATGGCGACCTTGGGCTACCTTCATGCAAATTTTCAGCCTCTTACGTTTAGTAAATTTCCCTAGCATGCCCTCACACACACACACACAGAAAGAGAGAGAAAAACCTTTTATTAATAAATAACTTTTTTAACACCAGAACCACATAGTAGGTACACAATAAGACACGTCTCACTGTGTACCACAACTGTGTGTCTGACTGCGTACTTCCGTCACGTTGTAACAAAATGGATGCCACATATGTTACATCTATTTCATAGCTTTAAAAAGTTTATATCGTTTTCCCGAAATAGTCTATTATTAGATATAGCTAGGTTTGGTTAAGTAAATATATATCATATTGATAGAAATAAACTCTAAAATAGACGTTTATGTAACTTTAACCACTATAAAATAAGGAATTATTTACTATTTTGTCGGATGAGTAACAGAAGTGCCGAAAGTACATCCACGTGTAGCATAAGATGAGGTCGTTGTGTGAGGGTGCAAGCTTGAAGAAAAAGTTACAACTATATGTCAAAGTTGCTGCTGTCTCACTGTGTACTCCTCTACCCTATGCAAAATTCTGATGTATCCGAATTAAGGTATTACAGCAATAATTAGGTATCATCTTTGCATCATTCTTTTAGAATTCAAGTAATTTTGTACGTTAAACAAACCATATCCTTGGTAAATATATAAACATAAGTAAAGAGAGGATAAAAAATTTAATCCTTGTACTGAAACTTTTAAGATTATTCTAAAAAAAGAAAAAAAATAAATAAGCATACAGTTAGGGCAAAACATATTCGTGCGCCTCTGATAGTTCTAAAGCTATTTGAATTAACTAAACAAGGATCAATAAGTATTCAACATAGTTTCATGAATTAAAAGATGATTATAAAAACAAACTTTCGCATATATTTTACAATAAAAAATAAATTTGTGTTTAATCGGCTAAAAAAAAAGTTAAACATCCCAATCATTTTAATCTCCAAATTTTCACAGAAAAAAACGGAAATAGTCTTCCGACAGAAGTTACGTCTTCTTTCAATTTATGTTAAAAAACTAAGCTTAGGGACTCTTACATACTTAAATAAACTAATCAATGAAATGTTCAATACGAACACTTAATGTTGGCAATATATTTGACTTTTATGAAACTTTTTACTTTAAAATATCAAACGAGATGTTATTAGTTAAATTAGTTTAGGAATCATGACGGTTTTAAGTTTTAAAAAGAAAATGTTAGATTCATTTGGAATCTTTGCAAAAGAGAATTCAATGTGTGCTGTTTGTAAAATATATTTCAAAAGCTACTGAATGGAACGAGCTGTAATTTTGAATTCGCATATTCGAGGCTTCTAAAAACTGTCTTCTGTTAAAAACTTTATAAATTACACTTCATAACTGTTTCGAATATGACATTCAATTCCAAAATATTAAACCTTCATAATTCTATACCTACTTGACCGAATGAGATACCATCTAGTATAATAGACTTTATAAACTCCACTGTTCTCCTTAACCATATGTAATTTTGAATTCGCATATTCGAAGCTTCTAAAAACTGTCTTCTGTTAAAACTTTATAAATTACACTTCATAACTGTTTCGAATATGACATTCAATTCAAAAACATTAAACCTTCATAATTCTTTACCTACTTGACCGAATGACATTCCATTTAGTATAATAGGCGTTATAAACTCCACTGTTCTCCTTAACCGTATTACACACCTGTAGATTTTCGAGTCATAGTGACTCAAAGTTGGTTTGAATAAAAACCAATATGAAAATGGCCCCAGTACTTGAGGATATATTAATAGGATATAAACTGTATGTATCCCCACTCTTTACCGTTTGGGAAATAAAATGCAATTGATTTTTATATACATGTTTCTTACAATTTCAACATATCATAGCAGTTTTATTATCACATGTGTTGAAGGGCAGAATTTGCATCTTACAAGTTTTCACGATTGGTTGGAATGGCTGAAAATTTGTACAGTCACATCTCCTTTTATGTTCCTAGCAGCAACTATTGCTCATTCGTTTCGTGGAAGACGCATTTTTCGTTCAATATACTGAGTAACCAGCGATTTTCCGAGTTCCTCGAGAAACATCCTTCTTTTGTGAGCATTAGTTATCTTTCATTGTGCATCGACTTTTGTCCACAGCACTAAAACTTTGTAAGCAGATACATCCATGATATTATAAAATTACGATTATTGTTATACGATTTCTTTTTCTTGTGTATACAGACAGCACCGTGAAAAGCGAACACTACGTTCGGGGCAAAGTTTCAATTTGGCGCCCCACCCCCCTCCCTACTCATGCACAATTTTTCTTTGTGAGATGTATCACAAGACTGAAAAGTGTAGAAACAGAAATAATTTCTATTGAATATTTATTTCGTGTTTATTTTGGAACTTTACGTTTAATTTTAATTCAGGAATTCCAAACAACTAAATAACATAAGAGAAAATTTCACTTATGTTTTGGCAAAGGGAATCTGTGAAATTGATGTAGAAAATATGTACCTATATCTAGCAGTAAAGTATAACAGTTTGCAACCCTTTTGTATCCCCAGAAGAAAAATTTCATGCTATTTTGAGAGTATATGTTTTTATCACAAGCACAGAAAAAAATTACAGACCCCAAAAAGAGAAGGTTAGCGAAAGAGACCAAGACAAAGGCCTAAAACAAGTTTTGTAAAGAAAGACGTTCTTATTCATAAATTTGTATTTGAGTGTAGGCTAAGAGACAAAGCGATAATTTTGAAACGAAAAATGAACGTACAGTCGTGGGGGAAAAAAAGTAAACACCCCCTACTAGTTTCTCAACACGTTATCGTAGAAGAAAGTTACTGGTACCGAACAATTGGATATAAAGTCTACTTTTAAATGATGTATATAAAATTTGTTTAGGGAGCCATATACATATTAATACTAACCATAACTTTATTGTTTTCAATATCAGTACGCAATTCTGATAGCATAAATGAACTTTACACCCTTCAATTAGCCTAAAAACAAATTTTTATGCAATTCGTACCGTAAGTTTCCGAGAAATTAATTATTTTAAAACGTGCGTATGTTAAGGGCTGTATGCAAATTGAAGTTCGGTACTCGATTGTTAACCGAGAGAGCCCCCTTCTTGATCAAGGCACCTTAAGCACCACTCAAGCAGCCAATGAAGCCGGTTAGATTACAGGACAGCAGAAGAAATTTCAAAATATCTACTCACTTCTATCATAGACGGCCCCTTAAACCATCATTTTGCCGTTTTATAAGCATAATTTGAAAACTACTTGGAAGAAAAATGTGAAATTTCGGATTTCCATAAAGCAGGACTTAATAAATCTAAATCCAACATAAAAATTGTATGTTGCAATTCATAATTTTTTCGAATATTAATTTCATAGTTCATAATTCATATCATAAAATTATGAAAATTGCAAATTCAGCGTATTTATGTTTGGGTATATCAGAATTATTGCTACACAAAAAATTAGCACATTACGAGCATAATTTCAGGAGATATAAATAAAAATATGAAAATGTAATTTAACATTAGAAGCACTAAACTTTGAATGTTTATAATTCAAAAACTTATCATTCGAATGACTTGAAATTTGGTGTCTAGGCATAGTTTGAACCGAAGATTTGAAATATCGCGTTAAAATTGGGTATTGACTTTGAAAAAAATGAAGTTTGGATTCGTTTGAATATGTAGATGTCCCCCTAAGCTAATTTTATATATATCATTCAAAAGTAGACTATTTCCAATCATTCGGTACCAGTAACTTTCTTCTATGATAATTTGTTGAGGAGTTAGTAGGGGTGTTTACTTTTTTTCCACGACTGTACCTTTGTTAGATACGTATCTTTTATACTTTCTCGAGTCAAATGTAAACTTTGAGGGGTTTTTCCCTTTTTCGTTAATTATATCAATTACTTTACATAAATATTAAAACCATTCTTTTCACACCTTTTTAAAAATAAGGATTAAGTAAGAAAATTTCTCTTCTGAAAATGCCAATACAGTTCGTTTTCGAAAGCCTCACCTAGCACTCTGGGATGATTCTACTAAGCAAAGGGGTGTTACGCTGAGCTGGGCATTTTCCGAAGTTTTTCATTTGTTGGTTGTCACTAGGATTCTCTCAGCCAAACAAACACCGATCACGCCTATTTTCACAAAATCAAAGAAGACCTGATGCATGCGCAAAAGCACGGAGGGTTTTGCTATCTGAAAATAAACCATACATATCTTTTAATAGTTTATATATTAAAGCAAAATTTTTAAGCAATGAGTATTTTTAATGATGTTTGCCAAATTTTAACCCTATTCCAATTTAAGGCCATATACGTTTTATTTTTTCCTTTAAATTCGAATTACATAAAATCAAAATATTTAGAAAAATGTTTCTTATATTTATTTTTAATATCAAATAGATAGCAACTAGTCCATAAACATACACAATGCATCATTTCTTGCTGCTCCATGAAACTACGAGTGTTAGCTGTTATTATGTTAAACTTCCAAATGCCAATAAAGTAAAGCAAAGAAATTTAGTACCGTAATTTGTTACAAACTGTTACTGTATTTAAAATTTTCTACATTAAATACATAACTATGTATATTATTTTGTATGCAATAACTTTTTGCATTTTCAAACAAATATTTTTCTTCACTCTGTAAATATATATTTTATAAGCTTCAACACTCATTTTAATTTAACAAAGTACCTTTGCCCTTTAAAGTAAATCCCTATCCATAAATTTAATGTGACAGAGTTAAACATACATACCGTAAGAAGCAATGCCTCTTTCAGAATTACATAACACAGATATACAGAAACTTTAAATTGCAATTTCACAACCGAATGAAGATTTCTGTGATTCTGCGAAATAGATTAATCGAGTTTGATTTCTAGAAAATGGCAAGATCTATTAATGTCTTATAAATTAAACATGTCAGTTTGAGAACTTTTTAATTCATTAACTATTATTTTAATATTTCAGGATGAAGAACTGTCAAAATTATTTACGAAGACGAAAACAAAACACTGATTTTACTTACAGTAGTTTTTTAAAGAGTTTGATATATAACTTTTAAATAACATTTTAGATTTTCAAATAAATTGCTGCATATATTAAATATTTTTAATCATTTTCAAAACCAGTTTCTTATTTTAATGTACACATTTATCCTTAAAAGACATTGAACTATTTTTTTTTTTTTTAATGATAACTTCTAATATCAATATAAATCAATTTTTAAAACAATATTTTACGCACAAAAATAATGTATTAAACACCTGATGTATCTTATAACATATCACTCATATTGGAACAAAGTAAAGTCAGTCTTTGCAGATGTAAATTCGTTTAACACTAGAACCGCCACAGCAATCATTTTGACCGGTAAAACATGAAAGTATTTCGATACGAACCAGAACTTTTTTTTTTTAAATAAGATAATTATGTACCTGGGATAAATAAGTTAAATAAATAGGTTAAATAATTTTAAATAAAAATTATGGTGTAAAATATTTTTGTAACACTTGAGTAAAATTTCCGGCGGTTCCAGTATTAAAGAATCTATTTAAAAAATCTAAACTATTGTGAAAATATTTGAAAAGTTTTCTAAATTGCAAAAATGTACTTCATTTTGATGTAAAGAACAAAAAAACAAAACAAAATACAGTATCACACGTGGATTCTTTTTTTCATTCTTATTATAGAAGGTTTCAGATTCCTGATAATTCGTCGGTAAGAAAATTGACTACAACATATTTAACCCGGGAGGGCGCGCGCCGGGCTTGTTAGATCCGGAGTGCGTACGGTTTTTACAATTGTCACCACTATCTTTTTTTAAATCTTCAACTTCGTTTATCATAAAATTGTTTGCAACTAAATAAGGTGACGATTATTATTTGTATTTATTGGTGACAAAGTAAAAACCATTCATACCCTGGGCATGAGCGCGTTCTCCGGTGTTAATAACTCGTAGGTACAAATTTTTTTAACAGGATAACAATTTTAACACGAAATTTACTATCGTCGAATATACAGGTAAGCTCAAATTTATTTAAGCAACATCGCATTTCTTACACTCCCAGTTACCTTAATTTGGTCAATGCATTTAAAGGTGGAACTAAGTAATTGATTTTTATTCCTGTTAGGCTATAACTAAAAATATGTAGACCGGTGTATTTCCGATGGCAATGCAGCAATTTGATATTTTTAGAACTTAATTATTATTTTTTATATTTTAATGCATTTTTCCATCTTCTTGTCAAAGACAAAAAAATATCCAGATGGTTATGATTTTATACGGGTTACAACAATGCATTTAATTATGTGCCTTACCAGGCTTGCTAAAATGGGCCAGAGAAACTGCAATAACGAAATATTTTTTAACTTTAAAACGTAGAAAATATAAATAAAGAATAAGGAATGTAATATAAGTAGTTTCTAAAATTAAGCCTTAAATTATTAATAGCTTCAATTAATTGCATTATAATTACACATTGTGAAATCAACTGAGAAATTCTGAAAAAAGAATCTAAATAATGCTATTGTTACCTTTCCTGCCGCCATATCATAAAAAATAATAAACAGAGCAAATTTATACTTAAAAACATCACGTACTATATCTAAATGACAACGCCAAAAATTCCGTACAATCAGCTCAAATGACAAATAATTCGCATACCTAAAATTGAGTTGTAAAATGGTAATAATGTATGTCTTAACCCGAGAGTAGTCGCGTCTGTTTTCAGAACGTTATTAGTCGCGTTCAGTCTTTCTGCCGGCGACTCCCTGCATACAGAAAATATAAAATAGGAAACATGTTTCACTTAACATTCAAATATTACACTTTAACCCTCCGTCTACCAGACGGGTCCATTGGACCCGACAGGTACATACAAAATATTCATTCAAACCAGAAATTTCTTTAAAATAAACTAAGTATATAAACCAGACAAAAATAAGGTAAATAAATAAGTTAAATAGTTTTAAATAAAAATTCTGGTGTAGAACGTTTTTATTAAAACTTGAATAAAATTCCCGGTAGATCTAGGGTTAATCATGTTATAAATTTTTGATTGCCTAAGAGGGGCAGCTCAGACAAGGAAACCAAATCTGTAGAGCATAGTATCCCTCCCGGTCGCCTTTATTAAGGTTTTAAAAATAGAATTTTCAGCTAGAAATGAAGTCACTAGAATAACGACAGTGGGTGGTATGTATATAAAATCTCGTGCCAGGGCCGCACCTGCTGGGTGAAAAGAACCTGACGCGACAGGGGGCAGATAAGAGAAGACAGGCGGAGAAAATTACAAAGCAATATTCATTCCGCTGGGGAACAGATCCCCTATGCGGCAAGTGGCGGATGAATGTGCAATAAAACTACCTCGGGAAAGGGGGCAGCTGAAACTGTTGCATACCCAGGCTACGAAGTTAGTATTGAAATTTCAAAAAGGTGCTTAGTTTATTTAGTAGGAGGGTGCCATGTCTCTGCTCATAAAGGTACCTTTGGTAACGAACTGGCTGATGACCTAGCAAAACAAGCTACACAAAAACCTACCATAGACACACATCTCCCAGTACCCCAATTATACGTCAAGAGGATCCTGTGGTCATGGCAGGAGTACAGGCACACATCAACAAAGGGCAGACACACACACAAACACATTCCTAAAGTTTTCCTTCAACTTTACAACCTCCCGCCGTACACGACGAGATTATTTTTATTATAAATTTGCAGTTTAATTAATACATTTTATTCAAGAGTTTTGAAATAACGGGGAAAAGGAAAATAAACGTATACTAGTGATCGTTGCTCAGACTTTTCCGCAAATTTCAGCTTTGCTTCTAAAAATGAACTTGAAGGGAAAACATCGATGTCTTGTTATTTCACTATGGTGGTAGAAAAACATTTAAAGTCAGCTACATGGTAGTTCTCCATTCTATTTGTAAGGGGATATCAATTAGGAGAAGTTAATTTATACGGGCTGCAAAAACACCGACACGCGACTACTGAAGGATTGAATATGAAAATTTAGCAAAATGAAAGATCAATAATGCATACGTGAATTCGATTGAAGTTAATTGTTCTTTAACCCCTTCAAAGACTAGTACTTTCTTCTGAAATTTAGATGGTGAGTTTTGAATTTAGAGAGAGGAAGGAAAGTGAGTTCTTGATTTAGTAGTTGTTAATTGATCTTTTGATTATTTCTTTAAAAAAAACATTGCTAATAATCGCACGCACATAATGACAGGATATTAATCATATTTAATTGAACGTTCTTGTTAGTAGATGATGCTGAAGATATTTTTATACAGGTTGTCACACAACCTGTATAAATTAGTTTGGCAAAAATAATGATTAATTGACTGGAATTGACAAGAAAAAGTTTTGAAGTACACATTGTTGTAAGATAGAAAAATAGTTCAAGTTTACCTTTATTACAACTGTTCGTCGAATTGCATGAAACCAAAGACAGCATTTCGCTTTTTCAGCACCGTTGTACAGTCGTCGAAAAAAAAAAGTAAACACCCCCTACTAACTCTTCAACAAATTATCGTAGACTGAAGTTACTGGTACCAAACGATTGGAAGTAAAGTCTACTTTTAAATGATGTATATAAAATTTGCTTAGGGGGCCATCTACATATTAAAACGCACCCAAAGCTAATTTTTTTAATGGCAATACCCAATAACAAGATATTTCACAAGATATTTCAAATCTTCGGTTCAAACTATGCCTAGACACCAAATTTCAAGTCGTTTGAATGATACGTTTTTGAATTATAAACATTCAAAATTTAGTGTTTAAATTACATTTTCATATTTTTATTTATATCTCCTGAAATTATGCTCCTTATGTGCTATTTTTTTGTGCAGCAATAATACTAATGTGCCCAAACAAAAATACGCTGAATTTGCAATTTTTATAATTTTATGATATGAATTATGAATTATAAAATTAATATTCGAAAAAATTATGAATTGCAACATACAATTTTTTTGATGGATTTACATTTATTAAATCCTGCTTTATGAAAGTCCAAAATTTCACATTTTCCTTCCAAATAGTTTTCAAATTATGCTTAAAAAACGGCAAAATGATGGTTTAAGGAGCCGTCTGTGATGGAAGTGAGTAGATATTTTGAAATTTCTTCTGCTGTCCTGTTATCAAACAGTGCTTTGATCAAGAAGGCGGCTCTCTCGGTTAACAATAGAGTACGGAACTTCAATTTGGATACAGCCCTTAAAATATGCTCGTTTTATAATAATTAATTTCTCGGAAACTTATGGTACGAATTGCATAAAAATTTGTTTTTAGGCTAATTGAAGGGTGTAGAGTTCATTTATGATGTCAAAATTGTGTATTGCTATTGAAAAAAACAAAGTTATGGTTCGTTTTAATATGTAGATGGCTCCCTAAGCAAATTTTATGTACATCATTTAAAAGTAGACTTTATTTCCAATTGTGCGGTACCAGTAACTTTCTTCTACGATAATTTGTTGAGTTAGTAGGGGGTGTTTACTTTTTTTTCCACGACTGTACGTTTCCATTATCGTAATGCCGAACAAAAATGATTACCTCTCGCTAAGCGATAGCGTCAGTTATGACACCTTACTCCATCTATGAATAAACTTCGGCAATATTACTACTAGTCTGACTTTCAATTAGTTAATTTCATTTAATATTTCGGAAGTTCTTAACTTACGAAATTGCCTAACTAATTTGTAGACACTTTGTATTATAAAATATATTTTTAGTTGATGTGTTTAGTAGACGTTCTAAAATGGACAAATGGCTTATTTTTATTAAATAAGAAGTGCATGATGACAGGTATTGTTCAATTATTCTTCTAGAAGAGTGAAGTAGTAAATTTCTTTACTACACTTCCGTTTTGAAATCACAAATATCTCTTATAGATGACACTGCGCTATTTTACATTGTTAGAAATCTCTAACTAACAAATAACAAGAACTAAATGTAATGCATAAAGTATAGACTATGAAATACTTTCCAACACGTTCAGAATACTGTAACAATACTTTTCAGTTTATTAAGGTGAAAGATTATGACCAAGTAAATAATTTGGAAAGCGCATAACATACTTAAAATAACACTTTTTTCAATTAGAATGGGTAGTCTGATACATCCGATTTTTTAGGTGGCTTTCATTACAAAAAGCTACCTATTGCAGCCGTTCGGAGGAAAACGATTCCGAAAAATTTTGGTATATTTTCACCGATCAGGAACCCCAGACCCTAAAACCACCCTCCGTTCAAAATTATATATATATATATGTATATGATCTCTGTCATACTGTAACTCTCGTATTTATGGACCGATTTGGATAAAATTTCGTGTACATAGTACATACCAATGTCTCAACCGAGTTCGTACGCCAGCCTCATCCGCCATCTTGTTTCAAAATGGCGGCTATTTAAAATTTTTTAAAAAATTTTAAATTTAAAATGAGGCACAAAACAATTAGACATTGGAAAACATTTTTTTCTTATGTGTTTCAGCTTGTTACAATGATTCCAAATTATTTTTTGTTTTGTCTTTATCTAAAAAAAAGCCGAGATATAGCAGTTTGAATTTGGAATGTGTGACATTTTAAAAAATCTGATTTTTTTGCCTGCAACAGCACTCGCATATATCAACCGATTTAGATATGAGTGAGCATGTGCACAGAAATCACCAATCTATCTATTGTTCAATAAATCTCGACCAAGTTCATTGGTGAGCTTTGTTGCACCCATTATGTAGTTTTAAAACGGCGGGCTATCACCGATAATTCGGGTTAATATAATTATTAATATAATTATTAATATAATTCGGGATATCATCGAATTTGGCAACAAATATAAATTACTTTAATAAAACCAGCTTTGTTAACGCTGACTGATTTCGGGAAATTCTCATTCATATTCGATATTGATAAAAATTTGCATTTAATCTTCTATAATCGGGTCCCACTAATTTGAGCTCCGTGTGTTTGAATAACATAAGCTGGCTTTTTAAAAATAAGGAAAGCTACCTGTTCCTCCCGGCACTGGCCGGAAGGACTTTTTATAATCATTCTCGTGTATTATATACAAATGCATATGTGTACTACGAAGTATAATAAATTCAGTTCCGTTAGGAAACTAATGGCAAAGAGGACAATTTCTATTCGGCAGTTTCTACCAATAAATCGAAATGTATTCGTGATCCTTTAAGCAGTGTCTATCACAAGGTAACATACACAAAAGTAGTTACATTTAATAACGCGTACAATAACTGTAAACGCACTATCAGCACTTATTGTTCATAGAAAGTACTATAACAAATTTGTGTGTTCCTGTAAATGACAGACAAATTCTATAAACAATATATTCTACAGCAAGCATAGTGAAACTTTGTTATACATATCTATCAATTTCAATGTGTTTAAAATAAAGTGATATCATTAAAATACACAGCAAAAGATTTTTCGCTATACATCGTAATGCAGAGAAATTCTTTTCATTGTCACTACAAACGAACCATAAATGCCATATACTTCAATTTTAATGCTGAATATGCCACATTAAACTTCAACTAGATAGTAGCCGCCAAAAGTTGACGGTAAGCAATTTAAATGTTTCATTAGGAATTTTCTTTCATTTTTAATTAGTTGATTTTAAATTCATTAGGTATTGAAATCTTTATGAATTGCTATATTACATAAATTATTCCTACATTTTACGTCGATAACATGTAGAGTGATGCCGTCAGTCTAAGTTATACTTACAGCGCTCTCTTTTTTTTATGACAATATTTAATGTTTTCTAATTTTTTTCTTAATTACCCGACCGTTAAACATTATTTTTATCAGCCTCGTTCTTAAACCCTAAACTTAAACCTTGATGCTAACGGTTTATAATATATATATATATATATATATATATATATATATTGTAATAACTAATTTTACTTTACATTTTCGCATACATTATTTAAATATTAAACCTTGCATATCAAGGTAATTACTTTTATAGTTCTTATATGAATATTTTTCTTTGTTTTCTTTTTCATTTTTTATGGAAAAGAATAACAAATTTTCTTTCTACACACATATATATTCTTGATGATGGTCAGAAAATATAGCAAAAATTGTAGATCGGTTCAATTTATTTAATTTATAATTATAAATATTTTAATATAAAATTAGTATTTGTAATTTATAAAAAATGTTGATTGTTAAATTTTGAAACTATCGTCATTTTGAGAAAGCACATTTTGAAAAACTTTTATTCGCTAAAATTATAATTTTTTTACTGTCAAATGTCTCTTTTTATGAGTTAAAATTCAAGTATTAGATTAAAAAATATTTTGACGTAATTTAACAAGCGGTAGAAGTCTTGATTATATCTTCAATCATATGATTAACCTTTTTTTTTCTTTTTTATCACATACCACTTATCTGAACTCTTGAATTTCATGGAAATCCTAATATATTTACGCAAGTTAGATCACGGATAGACAGACAAACCAATTTCATAAACACGTATCAACTATGTTATAAAGTGTAAAAAATGGATCAATGTTCATTCTTCTTAAAATTTAATTTTTCTCTAACTGTTGAAGCGCCAATAAATTATTGGGTCTATCGGAAAGTCGTGTTGAGTTGAAAAAATCAATTCGTACCCGAAAATTCTGCCCGGTAATTATTAGTACTTAATTATTAGAGATTGATTCCGATATCTAAGAGATAGAATTTCCCGGTACGAATTGATTTTCCTAACACGACACGATTTTCCGATCGACCCAATATTTAGGTTTTAAAACTGCAAGGTTAGCAGCTGAGCAGTATTACAGTTTCAAACAGTTCCATGCCATATATCCGTAATATTAAGAACTAAAACAGAAAAGTACTGTAAAAACATTTCTGATTTCAAACTCTCATACAAGAAAAAAAATTCTGTAACTGCCACTAGCTTTTTTTTACATTTTACACTTTGCACATTGAATAAATTATGTGTATATGTATAATGAACATCTAGAAAGAAGAAGTATAATAAATAATTTATGAAATCGTTGATAATGCACAAAAGTTTCTTTTCATTAAATGACATATATACAGACAAAGAAAAAAGTCATAAAAAAGAACAATAATCTTCCATAAAAATATTTATTTAAAAATAACATACATTTCCAGTAATGTACCTGGGGCGTCTATCGTAAGTTAAAATTTTAAATATAGTTACAATAAATGGTTGGATTCAACATTACAGTTAAGGCGTCAATTATTCGTATTCAAATCAGAATTTGAGCGACCCCAAAAACATTTCGTGTTCTAGGGCATCTTAAAGATTTTAAATACATATATATTGAGGTAAGCGCCGTCAGATAATACAAATTCAATTCATTAAAAAAATTATAGTTAAAGGTTATAAGATGACATGCATATATTATATACAGAAGTATATCTTCAACAGTTTTATTAAGCTGCAAATTTGAATTATATGCATACATAACTATAAATGTCATGTCTGTGCAAAATGAAGCCTGCTTGAAGTTCGAACATATGCAAACAGCAAGGGCAAAGTCATAATAAGCTTTCTGAATCATACTACTTATAAAGTCACAGTAGAGAATCAAAAATGTTGATAAAAATGTCATTAAAAACATTGTTCCAAGAAAATATTTTACATGAAAAAACATGAATATAGTGACTACAACAGAAGCAAAAAGTAAAGCACAGCCGTTTCTGTCTAGTGTCATGCGATAAAGGTCAGTGAAGTACAGAAGAGCATGAAGGCACAATGCAAATTTATTATTATAAGTACTTAAATAGGTCCACATCAAATACACTTGAATGATTTGCAAAGTTGACCACAAAAATTTCTTCAATATATATTGGAAACGCCGCACTAGTCGCGCCTGTCGGATGGCCATTAAAAAAAGCACGTTTCGTGGAGGAACAGCATTCATCCTAGGGAGAGAAAATTAATTTATTATTTCAAAGCACCGGGTGTTTAAACAAGGGAACTAACAAATGAAAGTTCCCATATTACTTATTCACGTTTTTAAAACAAATCTATAACCGAAACTATTATAGATTGTTTCTTCTAAAACCGCCGAGCTGTTAAATTAACTTTTTTCAACATTTTTTGTCCGATTGATAATAAAGACGTTTTACTTACTATAATTTAGATTTGATTATAATGACACCTGTTACGTTAACCTCTTTGTTCCCTGGGTCCACATATGTGGACCTCCGTTTTATCTTATTTTATTAATGATACTGTAACATAATTATAATTTCGATATCAGAAAGATATGTTTCGAAGTCTAAGATTCGAACTAATGCAAATAAAATAAAAATCTAGCTCTGAAGTCAAGTGGGTGAAGAAATAATTCAGTAATAATTAATAATATTGCATTATTAATTATTTATGTATTATTAAAATTAATAATACATTAATACTCAGTAGCGAACAGGTTACGCAAACATTGTACTTATGAAAAATAATCAGATGCTATTAAAAAAATACATGAAAATCATAAAATCAAAAGTATCAGTTAACAAAAATGAAAGTAAAAATTCTAGTGTTAAATCCACCTTGAGTAAATTAAAATTCATATAAAAAAGCACAAATAAATGTACTAAAATAACTTGCAGGTCCCTACATACAAAATTATTCAAAATACATTAAAAACCATTAAAAATCCAAAACGTTTTCTATGCCTCATAGTATTTTGGAGATTGGGCTATATGATCGCTGAAACAGTTTTGGATTTTCAATGTATTTAAGATTTTTCTAATGTATTTTAAATAATTTTGTATTATATGTATGCACCTGAAAGTAACTTTTGTACATATATTTGTGTTATTTTAGATGCATTTTAATTAGTTACCATGTTTCACACACGAACTCTTCATGTCTATAAAATACTTAAACCAAGTTCACCAGACAATTTTAAATTATACTTCCTAAATTTGAGCTCCTCTATGTAGAGTTATAAATTAAGACATTTCCCTTTAATTAGTTTATTTAAATTAAGTTTTAAAATTTAACTTGTCATAATGTAGATAATATTTAATTTGTTGAAATATTCTTTTTCTTTTAATTCTTCAATTTAAAGAAACTGCACATTGCTTCAGTGTTTAGAGAACGTTCGTTTCAAGTTTAGAAAAAAAGTTATAAGAAGAGTTATTAAAATAGTACATAAATTAAGATTCAAATAGAATACTTTTACTTTTAGACAGAGATTTAACACTCATAAGAGATAATGAAAGATATATACATATGTCTCATATGTATACATATGTATACAATGAAAGATATGTAGTTAAAAACTTCTATTAAAAAAATTCGTATACAAATAAATACTTTCAAAAGAAATATTGTAAAAAAAGGTGTTAAAACGCTTAATTAAAGTTTATTCAAAAAGAAAAAGATCTTTATGACGTGAAGTCGCCCCTCTTTTTCATTTTTTACATTGTTAAAATATTTTGTTTCACTCTCAACACATCCCGAGTTATAACATCTAAAATTTTGAATTTTTTTTATGAGAAAAACTTCAGTGGTGCGCAATTTTTACTCGACTGAAAAGAAGGGTTATGTGTTTCACGCGTATCTGTATGTGGATTTCTTTATACCCTCGAAACATCCCAACGGCTGGATGGATTTTAATGAATGAGTTGCCTATCAATTCGTCTTAACGGCCCGATGGCTATAGGCTAGGTTTTGTTTTTATAAATTCAAAATGGCGGCCGTAAAATACAAAATAGCGGTAGAGACGAAAAACAATTTACGCACCAAATTGAGTGTCATATCATTGGATAGATCTTTCAAAATGAAGACAATGTTTCATTGACTATTTTACAGTCAGAAGCTCCGTTAAAATATTATACAACCTGGAAGTTGTGTAGGTAGTATCTCTAGCTTTACTGCAACTCTAACCATCATAGACCTCATTAAAACAGTGTTTATAGATAGGAACTAACAATTAAACACAACTTAAAAGTCATCAATACAAGTAAATAAAAAAATAGGTAAGTAATATAAACAATATAAAAAATATTAAGCCAATTCCTACTTAGATCAATAAGAATTTTTTTTCTCCCATTCTTCATTCCTCCAGTGGCGCTTAATATGCCTTAATCAAGAAGAGGGCTCTCTCGATAATTGAAAATTAATTTAATAAATGAATTAATTTTTGAAAAAACTGGCTTAACATCAAATGTCATCCACTACAAGTTAAAAAAAAAATTATTTGAGCTTGATTGGATGAATATAAAGTATCTTATGAACGATTGAAAATTTTAACAAGATATATATAGCGAGAGTGTGAGCTAATAGTAGGAATTGGAAAAAAAAAAGTTTCACATTGATGAGAAATAACTAGCTCACTTTTTACACAGTCGGGTTTTTTGATTTTTTAAATTTAATTGTTTATTATAATAATACTTATAAAAAAAATTTGCCAAAAGCGGTTTAATATAAAAATATTTTGAAACTTACTCAAAAATGAACAAAAAAGAATTTAAAATTCGAAATTCATTTTACATCAAAGAAAATTAAGCATAAAGTTTTAAATAAATTTTATCATCAGACTATTTTACAATATAACACATACTACTGAATATATTGAAATATAAGAAAATCAACGCTTATCTCCCGGTTGTAAGCAATCAAATCATCAATGTATGTACATTATATTTTAGAACCTCATTTAGAACTTAATTTTTGCGTCAAACAAGTCATATATGCCCTTAAAAGTTTAAATATCTACTGATTCGTTCGTATCTCCCAGCTCTTCTCTCAAACTGCATGAACATAAAGTTTTAAATACATTTTATCATCCGGCTATTTTACAATATAAAAAATACTCCGGAATGAATTTAAATATAAGAATATCAACGGTCATCTCCCGGTTGTATGTATCTCAAATCATCAATATATGTGCAGTATATTTTAGAATCTCATTTAGAAATTCATTTTCACGTCAAATAATAGTCATCTATGCCCTTAAAAGATTAAATATCTCTTGCTTTGTCCATATCTCCCGGCCCTTCTCTCCAACTGAGTGGACGTGTATTCATAGTTGGAGTAGCACAGGTGAGGTTTTTTCTAACTGAGTGAAATATGTCTAAACGTCACTCTACCTGAATATCCTGGCGTTCCGTGCAAATGTATCCTGCTCTGTGTCCTGATCCGGACTTTTTTCACTCAGTTGGAATAAATCTCAACTGTGAACTATGAATATGATTTATCCAGTTAAACTTTCCTTCTCTTAATTATTATGGATGAGCTTGATTTAATTTAGGAAACATTTCTAAAAACTATATTCTACCTTCCTTTCATTTTTGTCTCTCTAGCTCATTTTAGTGCAATATTTTTTACCATGACTTATCACTTATTTTTTCACGTATTAAAATTGTTATGTTCCTTATTATGTTATCTCATTTATAGGCTCTTTTCCGCATCATACAACAGTCATCTCTGCCTTTAAAAGATTAAATATCTCCTGTATCGCCCATATCTCTCGGCTCATCTCTCAAATTGCATGACCTTGATTTAATTTAGGGAACATGTTTCTAAAAACTATGTTCATCTTTCCTTTCTATTTTTGTCTTTCTAGTGCTTTTTTACAGTGCGATATTTTTTACCATCAATTGTTATGACTGTTATTTTAGCTTACATGTTATCAAAGCCTGAGAGCTAAAGCTAATGTGCCCGCAGGTTCTGAATGTATATAGTAGTGTATGTACGTAACCCGATAGCTCTTGATAGAAATATCCGATTTGCTTCACAGTTTGGATTTAGGTTCATTCTGATAAGGCTCTTCCCAGATTAGTTTTGGGGGTTTATTGGTTAAGTATAAAATGGAGAACGGGGGACTAATATTCCCCCTTCCGTTAGATAAATGTGTTTTTCATGCAGAAATATCCGATTTGCTTCAAATTTGGGAAACCGGTTTATTCTGATAAAGCGCTTCCGTGATTAGATTTCCAGATTCATTGGTTAATTATAAAAGGGGGAAGCGAGGAAGCCTATTCCCCGATCTTAATTTACATAAATGGGGTTATCTTTTGTCGATATCTTTCTTAAGGGTCATTACACTTTGAAATAAGAGTATAATATACAATTAGTTTGAATAGCCATTGAGCTCAATGCCATCAGCTTCATTGGGCACTTTTATTTTGGATGTATTAGGGGAAAGTAGGGTCATGACGCTCACTTAAGGGAAAACATGAATAGCTAGTCAAATTTATACAAAAAATCAATATTTTATGAATGAAGTATATCTCCAAAGAATAAGGAATAGTTTGCAATCAACTCATTTGCATAAAAGTTATGATTTTTTATCGTTTTATTTAACCCTTAAGTGCCTGAGTTTTCAAAAATCATTGTAATAATGTTTTTCGGCTTTCGTTTTTTAAATAAATCATGGGAAAAACACTTTAAAAAATCATATTTTGTTTTAAGTGTGGTTTAAGGCTAAGAAACAGTTTTACTAATCGGCAATACTGGCCTTTAATTGAAAAAATAATTTTCCTTGATAAAATTCTATAATATGAAACACAGAAGAACTTTAGGAACTATAATAAGAAATAAATTTTACTTGTTCACTGGAGGAACAAAATAGGGTATTTCGCAAGATTCCAAACAAAACAAAACAACAAGTAGCAACAATTGAAAAAATAAATAATTAAATCTTTATTCTTAAACAGCACAAGTGCTGTCATCTACATGTTGAAAATCGATTTAATATTATTTTCAGAATGTATTTTATTGGCAACATTAGGCATTATAACTTCGATATTATTCTAATGGTATATTAGAGCCTAAATTGTTTATGTTGCCGAAAAGCAACACCCGGCATTTAAGGGTTAATTAACAATGGATTGAGCGGTAATGCCCAACATGGTAGGGTAATTGCTCTCAAAGTTTGAATACAACATTTAAGTTGGCGTAAGAAAGCATACAAAATAAAAATAAGTACAAAAATAAATAAAAGTATGAATATACAGCTAAATGTATATATTTTGTAGAAATAATGAGTAAATCAACATTTGAAAAAAAGAGTGTATACTTACCTTCAAATTAGATTTTCACAATTTTATTATAAAACAACTTCAGAATAATAACGTGAGGACACGAAAATACTGTACTCCCGACTATCACTATATCCCTTACTGGGAACTTAGGGTGAAGTTCACTAGGTGCCGGTAGCGATCGCACGTTTTCAATACTATTTTGTTTAGAGATATTTGGGTGAGCGTCATTGCCCTGTTTTCTCCTATAATTCTTATGTTTTTTATTTTTTTTATGTCGATCTATTTTTGCTTTTCTAGTTATTATAGTTTTGTATATTGCTTTAACTGCATAATTACATAGATAACGAATAATAGTTGTGAATATGTATATATGTAGAGTTCAAATTAAAATTGTAATTATATAATTTAATTTCTTCTAATAATATATTTTCACCCTGCTTGATTATAAAATTTCAGACAAAATGAGGAATTTATAGTTAATATGTAACAAATTATATCAAAAGATAGTCAAATGAAATGACAGAGTATGTACGAGTATACCTGAATACACTATATAGCCAAAGGTGACCGGCCACTTGCGATTTTACACGTTTTGTTAAATACCTAAAGAAATACATTAAGAATTAACCTGAAACTGCAGGTGTGTAAACAATATAGTATAGGTCATATACTTCTGCGAACATTTTTTTTTCCCGAAACTCCATACGGGAACGTCAACAAATTGAAAAAGAACGAATATCTTTTGGGGGTTTATTGGTTAAGTATAAAATGGAGAACGGGGGACTAATATTCCCCCTGTCATTATCCCTGTCAAAATTAATGTAGCAAAAGCAGTCAAACTGGATATTATGATTAAGTGGCTTATTGTAATAAACTGTGTTCCTTTTTATGAGGATAGCATGTATTCTTGTAGAGAAATTCAGTTTTTTTTTTACAAAAACTGTCCCAAATTTTGCCAAGTTTTTTGCTTATAATTTGCAGAGTTCTTAATATAAAATAAAGTTCTTTTCAGAAAATATGACAAACAACATTGTACATAATAACCTGCAATCAGAATTAAAAAAAAATAATAAAAATTGGATGAAAATGAGCAGGTTTGCTAAAAATGTTTCAGTACGCATGCAGGAATGCAATCAAAATATAACATGCATAATACATTAGCTAAGTATATAGAGCAGACTTTGTGAAAGTCTCAAAATCATAGCTTGAAAATTCTGAAAATTATCGTCGATAGAAGAATAAGCTCGTAATCCGTTGTTCCCAAAAAGCAAAAAGATGAGAGAGTGTATCAAATATATGTTGATTAGTGCCAAGATAGCGTACACAATATTGCACGTACTACTATATTTGGATACAGCCCCTCGTCTTTTTGCAGCTTTTTGGGAACAACGGATTTCAAACTTCTTCTATCGACGATAATTTTCAGAATCTTCAAGCTATGATTTTGAGACTTTCACAAAAGATGCTCTATATACTTAGCTAATACGTTATGCACATTATATTTTGATTGCATTCGCGCATGCACACTGAAACATTTTTTAGCAAACCTGCTCATTTTTCATCCAATTTTTATTTTTTTTAATTCTAATTTCAGGGTATTGTGTACAATGTTGTTTTTCATATTTTCTGAAAAAAAGCTTTTTTATATTAAGAACTCTGCAAATTATAAAGAAAAAACTTGGAAAAATTTGGGGCTTTTTCTAAAGACTAATTTCTCTACGAGTATACATTACGGTGGGCCGAAAAATTTTTTTAGTTTTTTAATTCGCTATACCGCGGAAAACTTGACTTTAGGGTAGCTTAGTAAAATGCAAAAAGAAATTAAATTTTTACGTTGGGCGCTAGCGCATCGCGCTTGAATTTTTGAAATTTATTGAAAAAGCAATAGTTTTCTTTCGTTTTTTAAAGCTATAAACGAAAAAGATAAAAAAAAAAATCTGATGAAAAAGCTTTAAAAGAAAGAAAAAACAATAATGAAAAAAGAAAGAAATTCTCTTCATTTAGGCTGGCGCAAAGCAATTAAAAAAACCTTAAAGTGACGCAATCAAGTTATATTCCGAGTCCTTCTATTCTGGTAGCAGAATTCTAGAGTAGAGTCCAGCGCGAAGTGCCCTGCTGCGAATTGGAGCCCGTCAATACTACCTGTACTGACGTTACATAATGCACTGCGCGATACGTATGCGCGTGCTTTATGACAACGGTTTCTGGGAGTTGTTCAGTAGAATTCTGCAAGCAATGATTAGCAGTGTGTACTTGTTGCGCGTTTCAATCGAGCTTCTTAAAGACCGATTTAATTAGTGACTGCTTAACAAGCTATTCGATTTATTGATTATATTAACCTCTATGTTATGGCTGTTTCTAAGAAAATTACTCGCAGTGACTTAACTACCTGTTATTTGACCAACCAAAAGTGTTACCTGTGAATAAACTTTCAACTTATGAAGACGTTCTCAAGTTTTTTTTTTTCCATAAAAATTACAACTTAGCCTTGAAACCAAATAACAGGTCAGTTAATTATTCTCATGTTTCGATTATTATGACACCACAAGAAAAATCTCTGTCATAAAGCTTCAATACCGACAGTAACGCCTTTCAGAATTGTTCAGGTTATAAATGCATATCATGGCAGTTATCGTAATCTTATGAATATTATTTATCTACCTTTAAGCGTGATAAGGGAAAGATCAAAAAGACAGTTGAAGATTTACAAAACAATCTTTGATACTGTTTGATGTCTCTGCGTGTAAGTGCAAAATGACTTAGACTGTAATTGTAAAATGGTCCCCGGGGTTTGTGAGTGTCCTGTCTATTATTTGTAACTGAGAAAGAGCAAAAAAGGTACCCATCATTGAACTAAAATTCTTGTACTTCTAAAGAATACTACATGGTATTGGTAAAATTGGAAGTGTGGACGTAAAGGAAACAAAAAAAAATGTGATTGAAGGTGATGGCTCCGTTATTAATACGAGGTGAAATTAATACGAGGTGACGAATTAGGCGGGGTATGCCTCTTAAATTTTAATGAATTCAGGCCTTCATTGAATAATTCCGGCATTTGTTTCAAACTTTAGATGATGAAACGACTGGGACAAAATCATTTAGTGTCCGATTGGCACGCAGCTCAGCAAAATGTGGGAAACTTCCAGTGGTAAATTTTGACAGTGTTGGGTGTGAAATTCCAGAAATTGAACGGCAAATTTTAAGCAAAGTTCAGCAATACCTACTGGACATTAGTTCTATAAAAGCGGGCAGCTGTCCTGAAGATCTATACGTTCGTGAGCTTGGCACACTTTCCCACTCAAGGTGGTTAACAACGGCGAACATAATTCTCCGGTTGTATTTAAATATTGAAAATCCAACAGACGAACACAAGAACTTAGTTTCTTTTCTCCTAAAGTCATATGTACCTGTATGGTTTAGTATAAAAAAAAGTAAATACTTCACAAATGGATCGGAACATGTATTAGAAGTTATAAAATCGCCCAAATTCCTCCCTGTGAACTTGCTGAAAGTCATTGAACCAGTGATTGAGAGAAACTCATTTTTTGTCAATCTACAAAACTTGCTTTTCTGTATGATAGTAGATAAAAGGGATCATATACGATAGTTATGTTTCAGAAGAATTATAAAGGCTAGAAATTTAGCTTCTAAAAGAAAGTCATTCAGGTGTTTTCAAACACCAAAAATCAATTTTCTAGCTATATACTACATCGAAATGATTCACTGGATCTGTACTACACTTTCACCGCCACTTTTGTTGTGAAGAGTTGCCGACGAAGAGATTTGGTCTAAGGTCCAATCAAGTGAAACAGCGGCCCAGTGAAACTTTGAACAATTCTCGTGTCACACCCAAGGAGTAGAACGATGCTTGAAGCTGGTATCCGAGCCTAACAAAAAGTCTTCTGGCCCGATTCCAGAGATGGTTTTATAAGAACGACACATTTCTAGAGATCTTCAATGCCTAGTTTTTCAAGCAAATCTTATTTCAAACTGTCAAAAGACAGTAAGGACAAGTAAAGGACTATATTTTATTACAAAGTAAATTACACTCAGGAATAGTACAATCAGAAAAGAAGTTTTTGTTTAAATGAAAATTCGTCATTAAAAAAATGCTTTTAAACGCTTTTAAAAAAAATGCTTTTGTATACGCTGCCAATGTATTCGCGAAATGTATATATTTTTTCATTTATTTATCATTCCTATACTCTGTTCTACTAAAATATGTCTATAGCTGCTTGTGATAGAAGTTATTTGATTTATTTCCATTTATTAGAAAAATGATCAAAATCGTGTTTTTTCTCAAATTTTAGGACCGATGCGCTACCGCCGAACGTAAAAAAAATTATTTTGTTTTTGCATTTTACTAAGCTACCCTAGACAACTTTTCCGCGGTATAGCGAATCAAAAAGAAAAAAAAAATTCGGCCCTCCCTAGTATGCATGTTATCCTCATAAAAATGAACACAGTATATTACAATAAGCCACTTATTAATAATCTCGAGTTTGAAAGCTTTTTCTACGTTAGTTTTTACAGGGTTATCACCAAGATATTCGTTCTTTTTCAATTTGTTGACGGTCCCCTATGAGATTTCGGGAAAAAATCTTCGCGAAAATATGTGACCTATACTATACTGTTTACACACCTGCAGTTTCAGGTTAATTCCTCATGTATTTTTCTAGATATTAAAACGTCTAAAATCGCAAGTTACCGGTCACCTTTGGCCATATAAGGTATAATTGATTTGTAACGTGTGGTCTCTTGGAAGTGAAGTAATGCATCAAAGCTTAGTTCTCCGTGCTGGTTATTCCTTTGTAATAGCGTAATTACTATGCGCAAAAATATGTCAAGATGCTCTACGTGGCTGTCGTGTTTTCAAAATATAAATGTAGAAATAAAATATGAGATATCAAAATTCTGATTAATTAAAAAGGTGCAAAAAACACCAAAAGATGTTAAAAACCTCTAAGCGCTTTCAACTGCACTATTACAGCCGTCATCCAGGGAAAAACATCAGAGGAGTTTTATCCCACTGATGACAAACCTGAGTCGTAACCTGAGACTCCTGATCTGTTCCCCTTGATGACGGCTGTTATAGTTCAGTTGAAAGCTCTTGGAAGATTTTCCTCTTTTCGCGGATTTTTATGCTATTAAAGACCTTTTCATTTATATTTTAGCACCTTTTAAGTAAATTATATCAGAATTTTAATCTCTCGTATTTCTTTATCAAGGAGAACATGACGTTCAATAATTATAGTTTATGATTTATTTTGAAATAAATGTGGAATTTGTTCAAAAACATTTCCCACTAACTGTACTGTAACAATGTTTTACTGGGACAATCTTAGTTCTTATAATTTTTTTTTTTTTTTTTTTTAGTTTTGCAGTTATTCTTTCATTTTCATGTATAAAATTATGTTTTAATACTAAAGTATGACGATCTCTGGTATATTAGAGGTTTTATTATTATATGTTCAGAAGTACTGCAGATTATGTTGGTAAGTTCAAATATATATTGCAAAGTTTGCAATGTTACTTACATCGAATAAAAAATAAACTTTAAAAATAACTGATAGTGCACAAAATATTTTAGTAAACTTTTCTATTATTTAAGTGTTCAAAATATGTTTTTTATTCCCAGTTTTAGGTTAAACATGCAATATTTAACAAATTCTTCAATTGTTACATAAAAATGAAAATTAGTTTTTTAAGGCATAATGGGCAATTTTATGTGTTTTTTAGATTTAAGGATTATTTAAGTATTGATGTATATACTAATATTATGAAAGTTGTTTAGAGAATATAATATATATAATTGCAACACTTATAGATTGTTCATGGAAAACTGGTTTACTAGACTATACCCTTACACGCTCAACAAATCTGGTACGATCCCGATGGAATATTTTGTGTTTTTAAAAGAGTAACTTTAACTTTGACTGTGTGTAGGCCATGTTTCGATATTCTGTTGCTAATATGTGTACTGATGAGGCTGTTGCGTTGCACAGCGAAAACGTCTAATTTTGTATATATTTTTGTTTAAATGTTTAATAATTTTTTTTAATTTAATTTCTCTGTTTAATGTAGTCAATTCTGTCTAACGTATGAAAATTAGTTTAGTTTAAAGAAATAAAATCATTTTATCTAATGGCAGATGTATGTTTTTTATGACAAACATATGCAATATATTTGAAAACAGCACTATTCTATACATTATGTTATTCATACAGAGTTTGTACATTGACAAATTTCTTCAGAAATAAAAATAAACTTCAGTCCAATTTAAATGTTCATAATTATTAAATCAACCCATTATTACATTTCATTAAAATACACAATATTTGTTTAGGTCCAACAGGAAAAGATAGATAATTTTAAGTCCCGATTGTTTTAGGTTCCTAAAAATTTCGAGATTTTGACATGAGCCGTGAGAAAGACATTTTTATTTCATAACTATAAAAACAAATAAGTTAAATTTTATTTTTAACAAAAAGAAATGGGAACCCTGTCTTTTTGATTAGATCCTTTTTCGTAACATGACAAAAACATGTGAAAAGAAACCATAAATTTAAATTTTGGCTTGCATTTGAAAACTACAAATTATTTTTTTTTTTAGCAGTTAAAATCTTTATGATGTAACTGCAGTGTGAAAATGCAGACTGATGCACGTTTGTTAAAAGATGCAAAATTTCACCTTTTCTTCCTCAATTCCTCCCCAATCTCTAAATTACTATAAGACACTGAAAAGAAAAATGCTGCATGGGTTTGTACCGAAATCGGGAGTTTGTTCAACAAAGTTACCGAAAATCCTTGACGATGTACAAGGTCAGGTTAAGTTATCTTGGCTGAATTACCTTAGTTAGAAATCTATTGCTATTTAAGAAAAAAATCTCATTTATAATTTTTAAAAATATCTTTTTAATATAAGTGGTATCAATTTTAACTTATTACTTCTAACTTTAATAGTTTTAGAAAACTCAGTTGGAAGATATGAAAAAATCTAAACTTCTGTGAACAGCTGTGCAAATAAATCGAATGTTGCTTCGGTTTCCCATCTAAATGCTACAGTAACATGCTGGAATTCAGTTAATTTCATATTAAGCATGCAAACATTGTTAAATAGTTATGCGGCTGTTTCAATGAAAGAAAGTTTAAAGTGTCTCAGAACTATTAAAAGTTCAAAGTTTTAATTTTTTTAGAAGTTACACCGATATCGTTTCTGAACAATTTGATATAACTGTTTCCCTGAAATTCACATTAGAACAGAAGTTATGGCTTTAAGAATTATACCCGCTCGATTGCTGAAGCGGCATTTCAGAAACTTTGAACTCGTTTCTTTCCGAATGATGTTTTTGGGCATAACGCGCAGTATATCCCCAAAGCTTCGAAATTTTTTTCGGTGAAATTTTCAAGCCATACGTTTCAGGTTAGTCTGTATAAACTAAACTTATTTTTTAACAAAAATTAGGTGATTATATTCTTGAAATTAAAAAAATTTAATTGCTAAGTATAACTTTGTATTAAAAATATAAAGATGCTTTAATTACATATTTAGGTTCAGGGTAATTATAATATTCTGAAATATAAGTAGACACCAAATTTTTCAATCCTGAGCGTTATCTGTTATACAAATTTTCCGCTCGTCAAAACGTTTGAAAGTTTGGAACCCCCCTAAAAATACTAATTCTGCAAATTTTCAAATACGTGAAATGAATGAAAATACTTATGAATTTTATCCCTATAAAATTTGTTTTTTAAAAATCTCAAACATTTTAAGATGTTATATGTTGAAAATGGTCTTTTTTTTCTTCTTTTTTTTTCAAATTTTAAGAGTTAAGTCTAAGATCAATAGTATTTATCTTTTTGTAAGTTGGTAGAAATATGATTTATAAATGAAGTTAATGCTTAATTTTAGATAGAAAAAACTTTATACAGTAAGGCAAAACTTACTAACACCTGCAGTTTCATATGTATTTGAAGACAAGAATAACTAAAATGACTTAACTGTTAACAGCAGTTTAATGGTTTACATATAAATTAAAACATTTTAGAACAGTTTCCATAAAATTAAAATTTACGAAACATACTCTCAACAAAATACACTATGCGTATAGCTACTATTAGCTGAATTATGCAAATCAATAAGTTATACCCTGTTTTTAACATTTTACTGATGAGCAATCATTTATAATAAAACAAAACCATTACATATCATTTCAATAAATATCGATATAATATAAAATTGTTTGCTATAAGTATTAAAATAAAACTATAGACCTGTAAAAGTAATTTTTGTCAGTTAATGTCATATGCATAATACGTATGCTTTAAATTTACAGAGTAACAATGAGTTCTAAATATTTAACTTTAGTATTGTTGAAAAATAAACTTAGTTAAAATTCTAATTATATATATATAAAAAAAGTAAACTAATAACATTTAGCACAATGTTTATCTTCGATGTACTACACAGAAAAACATAAAATTTTACCTAATTTTCTCTTCACAACTGTTTTTTTTATTCCAAAAGTCAATACCGAATTAGTGTTAATACTAAAATACAATAAAATGAAGATGTTTCTGAAATTGATTGATTGGTTGACAGTTTTTAAATAAAAGACTATGAAATACTCTGAACGCTAACTCCAGTGGAGCTACTAGAGTGTCAAGCTATGAGAGTGGCGACACAGGAGTTATGAAATTTGATTGGTGAGACGATTCTGCAAAAGCGAATCGCCAAGCTATAGCGCCTAGAATATATAGTGTGGAAATTTGCTACCCTTGTAATACTTAAAAAAAAGGGCTAAAATATTCTATCACTTAAATGTACAACGATGCTGCTGAAATATACATATCGCAGCGATATCTGCAGGATATTTTCTACAACTGCAAGATATTGCTAGTCTATACAATGTAATACCAAAATCCCACAGTTGTCGCTGCGATCGACACTTGGGATTTTAGCAGTATCGTCGCACATTTAAGGGATACAAATTTTTAGCGTTGTTTGGGTTACAGCGTCTAGAATGCCTAGTGTGGAAATATGCTATCCAAACAACGCTAAAAATTTGTATCCCTTAAATGTGCGACGATTATCTATTTTATAAAGGGCAAAAGTGTCCATGCGTAACTGTAACGTCCTTTTGAGAATGGCAACACATGACGATGAAATTTCCGTTTTGCAGTTTTTTAAATGTCTAAACATTGCCCATTTTTAATTTTTACACCGCCATATAGGGAAAAAAATCTACTTTCAAATGCAATTTGTTTGAAAACTTTATCCTAATTTACTGATTTATTATGGCTTTTTAAATAATTGCCAATCGTGAATTTTTTTAATCTATCCCCATCGCGTGCAGGCTCTATAACAAATAGCCAATTTGCACTTAAAAAATATATAAATAGTTCATCATTTGTCTCCGGCTAATTTTTTTATAGCGAAATTAAAACTTCATCAATGTATTATATTATAATTTGACTGTCCGTTTGTATTTCCCATCTACTGCTCCTAGAATTGGGAACGCTGGGTGATGAAATTAACTCCAGTTATCCGCATGGATCCAAGGATGTCAAAAGTGGTGTTAGAATTTTAAAATTTGAATTAGTTTTCGAGATATTAAATTTTTTCACGATTTGCAATGACATTTCTGTAACGATGGCCGCTAAATTGCTCCATTTCTTGACAAAAGTGAGAAAAGAGAAAAAAAATAGGGATTATTAGATTTCTTTATCTTAAAATAACTTAAAACTTTTTGGGAAGAATTTAGACTTTTCATAACGATAGTTTTATCAATAACGCATAAATGCGTCAGACGGCCTTTACAGTTTTAAGAGATTACTTCAAACGCGAAAACAACCTCCCGTATTTTTAAATTCGCAATGAAAAATACATCCGTATGTATGCTGAAATGTAACATATATAGAAATTATGAATGGGAGACCAGGTTAGAGACAGCTGCGAAACAGCAGTTTTCATATTTGAAGAACTTTCAAGAAATATAAATCCAAGAAGATTATTTCATAAAGATTTGTTTAATGTAAAAATCCTAAAAAATTACATTTCTTGAAATTTCGTGAAATCATAAATGCTTGTAAGTATTATACCTATTGTAAAAAAAAAAAAAAAAAATCCAAAAACATTATTGCATGAAAACATATTTCATGTAACATACTTAACAAGTTGTATTTCTTTAATCTATATGCTTTTGAGTCTCTTAAATATTGTTAAAAATGTGCAACATTTTAGATATTATGTAAAATAGGGTTTGAACACCTAATGTTGTGACCTCTAATGTGCATATTTATTAGTTTTAATTCTTTGTTAAATAAATAACTATTTTAAAAATTTGTAAACGATTAATTACGGCCGAGAAATAGTAAGGCTGAATTTAATTCGTGAATTTTAATTCACATTGCTAACAAAGCGTAGAATCAACAGAGTAAAAAAATATCCAGGCCAAGGTTCGAACCTGGGTCATTGGTTCAGTGCAATAACGCTCTGACAACTGAATGAATTAAACATTAAGATTTACTATTTATCGGGCGTAATTCATCGTTTAAAAAATTGTAATATATATAGGGTGAACCAAAAGTTTTGCCATGATTATACATATTTATTATTCTGAAACTATTATGATTAGACATATGTTTGTTTGGATACATTGTAAGTAGTTATAATTTGTTTTGGTACATCTTAGTTATCCTGTCGACCAATTTCGCCAAATTATATAAATCGCCAAACCACTCGCCAAATTATACACATTGACATATTTTTTTTTTTTTTTTTTAAATAACAAAAGAACAAATAAATTAGTAAAACATTAATAAAAATACAAATAAAACGTCGAATTAATGGTATTATTGGCATTTAATCCTACAATTAATTAACCCCCTCACTGACAAGCCCGTGTTAATACGTTCACTAAGCCCCAGGTTTCACTGCAATACAAGCAATATTTAAAGTAATATAATTCTTCTGATTTAATGTATTTTGAATACATTGAACAATGATTAATACTTCCAATGATGACATTCATATTTTCTATTAAGTTTTTTCATGAAATGTTGAAAGAATCATCTTTTTTTAGCATTTAAAACAAAATGCAGAGAAAACATTACAATTTTGCCCTTTTCCAAGACTATCAGAGGGTTAATGGCAACCATTATTGGCAATTAGTCTTACAATTTGGCGACAGTAATTTGGTCGACGGGATAACTAAAAAGTACCTTTATTTATAACCACGCCCATCAGTAAATTTCAACGTATGCACCATTGGTAGCTTGAATGTCTAAGCGGTATTCTTGTTCCCGCCAAGTGTTCTTTAATATGTCTTCTGTTACAGTACACACAGCAGCTTGTATCCTAGTCTTCAGTTCTTCGACGTCAGCAATTGGTGTGGCAAAAAGTGTGGTCCTTGATATAGTTCCTAAAGAAAAAATCCAGAAAATTAATATTTGGAGGCCGGGGTGTTGATCCATCCGTTCCAATACATCGATTCGGAAATGTTTCATTCAATTGCACAAAATAACCTACTAAAACTGACCTATCCAATGATATAACAAGTTTCATTATTATTCAAACGGTTGATTTGTAATGAATTATTATATTCATGGCAAGACTTGGTTCACCCTCTATAATTATCGATGCTGGATTATTTTAGACCCATGTTTGCTGAAGGTTTGTGGTTCGTGAAGTTTTTCCATCTTGCGCTGCAGTTGCAGCCTTACTAACATAAGAGAGAGACATGTAAGGCTAGGTATATCCTGTTAGCTAAGTTGGCAGAGCGTTGGTACGCTGAACCAATGAACCAGGATCGAGCCCTCGCCTTGATAAGTTTCACTCTGTTGATTTCACGCCCTGTTAGAAATGTGAATTAAAATTGACGAATTAAAAATCCTGGTTAAACTATTTTTAGTATTAACATGTACTGAATCCTTTTATGTAAACAATATCTTCTGGACATTTTTTATGAGAGATTTTAATTGGCTAACATAAGATTTTGCTTTCAAAAATTTATAAACTATTGTTAAAATTTCAAAAGAAATTTTAACTTTAAGCTGTATTGTAGAGAAATTATAGTGAAATAAAGAGTTCACTGAGTTCAATTACACGGAATTCCTATGCGCTTCAAAGTAAATCCTTAACAATAAATTTAATGTGACAGGCATAAACAAACATAACGTTAGGCGCAATGCTTATTTCACTACTATATCGAATACAGATATTCAGAAACTTTAAGTTGCAATTTCACAACTGAATAAAGACTTCTCTACTTCCGCGAAATAGATTAATCCAATTTTGATTTCTAGAAACTGACAAAATATATTAATGTCTCCTACAACTTAAACAATTGAATATGGCAACTTTTGAATCTACTGAATATAATTCTGACATTATTTAATGATGAACTGTCAAAAATCGTTAGGAAGGTAAAAGAAAAGTTTCTTCGTTTTATTAACCCGGGAGAACTCGCTGCTGAGATTTTCTCTCACCGTCGTACTTTTTTTAAGAATTATCTAAACGATTTTTCATTTTAATTAAAATTTCAAAATGTTATTTCATTTAAATTACCTCCTTTGTGAATAAAAGTACTAAGCCAAACAAAAAAACTTGATATTAAGTTAATGTAAAGTAAAAGAAAAGCAATTAGGCACCGTGAGAGAAATTCTCACTAGCGAGTTGTCCCGGGTTAACAATATTCTTTTAAAGAGTTTAGTATATTGCTTTTCAGTAACATTGCATATTTTCAAGTGAATAGTTGAATTTCTTATTTATTTCTAATCGGTTCAAAAATCAGTTTCCTCTTCAGTTATATACGTTTATCCTTAAAGGACATTTATTTTTTTTTGTTGTTAGCTTTCAATATTAATAATATACAGCAGCATTGTATCATTTTTTTTCTCTGTATGTGGAACAAAAACTATTTATTAAACACATTCTTATAAAAGCATTGTAACAAAGTAAAGACAGACTTTGCAGATATTAATTCGTTTAAGGAACCTACAAAAAAGATTTTTTTTTTCTGAAATTAAGTTTTTTTTAAATTACAAAACAATACTTCATTTCGAAGTATATAATGCACTAAATAATCTACTACATCACAAACGGATTTTTGTTTCCTATTATTTATAGAAGTTTGCAGATTTTGGATATTTTACTTTCATTATTAGATCATTTAATTTATCGAATTAACTTTTTCGGAAGCGTTCAATATACGATTTTCTTACTATCTCTGCAGATTAAACGAAAGGACGAATTGAATTTTGCTCATAACCCTTGAAAAAAAAAAGATATTTTATTAACTAATATCAGAACATAACGTGGAACGCGATAATCCATTCGACAGATTTACTAGAGGTAAATTTTAGGTAAGGGAAAGTAGGGGAATGCCGCTCACTTAAGGGGAAACATGAATAGCTAGTCAAATTTACACAAAAAATCAATATTATATTAACGCAGTATAAGTCCAAAGCATAAGGAACAGTTAGCAATCAACTAATTTGCATAAAAGTTTTAGGAATTTTTTTATCGTTTTATTTAACTAACCATAGATTGAGTGGTAATGCCCGACATGGTATAGGGTAATGGCGCTCAAAATTTTAATACAACATTTAAGTACGAGAAAAGTCACATATGTAGTTGTGCTGGCTATTCACTCCACGGCAGATTTTATGCGACTACTTTCCACATATCATGCAGCGAAACCAAGACCAACTATACCGGAAAGGGTTAAAGCGCTATAATTTTTTTTTATTCGTGTTTTTTTTATTTGCACCACTTTTTTGAAATCGTAAAATTCGCCTTGTTATACGCCTTGTCAACATAATAATTACGGCAAAAATATTGGGAATTTCACCATTTCAAAAGAGTGGTGTCAATCAAGAAATTTGAATTTTAAAAAAGTAGCACACTGGAAAAACTGTTTCTGGGAATCCAAGTGAGCGCCATTATCCTTCATAGCCACGTTGGATTTTAATGCATTATATTTAGTGTAACAACGCACTACAGAAATAAATAAAAGCATGGACGTACAGCTAAATGTATATATTTAGTTGACATAATGAGTGAATTAACATTTGAATATAAGAATGTACACTTACCATCAAGTTAAACGTTGTAGAATTTTATAATAAAACAACTGTAAACTAATAATGTGATGACACAAAAATATTTTCCTTCCGACGGTTACTGTATCCTTACTGGGAACTTACAATGAAGTTTGCTAGGTGTCGGTACCGATCGCACGTTTTAAATTCTATTCTGTTTAGAGATATTTGAGTGAGCGGGTTATCCGCTGAGCGTCATTACCATACTTTCCCCTAATATTTCAGAATTTATTATAGTATATATAACTGAAGAGTATCATGGTTAGTGTTGTAATTTTTTTGTATTTTGTCAAAAGTAATACTCTCTTCCTTTGTGTTTATCTATTTCGTGTTTCTTCTGGTACACTATTTAATACGATCTTTTTATGTATTTTCTTATAAAAACAACTCGTGCGTAATCAAATAAAATACAACAAATTTAGTAACTAATTACAAATGATATAACAGCCATTCATTAAGCAATATTTTACTATCGTCTGATATACAAGACGGTAAATATTTATTTAATTTTAAGCGACAACTCAGTTTTTACACTCTTATTTGATGCCTTGGTGCGTTGGTAAATGTACACTATATGGCCAAAGGTGATCAACCACTTGCAATTTGAGACGTTTTGTTAAATATCTAGACAAATGCATGAGGCATTATTCTAAAATCTGGGTGTGTAAACAAAATAGTACAGATCATGTATTTCTGTGAAGATTTTTTTCCGAAACCCCATAGGAGACCGTCAACAAATTGAAAAAAACGAATATCTTTTGGATAACCCTGTAAAACCTAATGCAGCAAAAGCGTTCAAACTGGATATTATGATTAAGTAGTTTATTGTAATGAACTGTGTTCATTTTTATGAGCATAGCATGTATACTCGTAGAGAAATTAAGGTTTTTATGAAAACAGTCCCAAATTTCGCCAAGTTTTTTGCATATAATTTGCAGAGTTCTTAATATAAAAAAAAAAAGTTCTTTTCAGAAAATATGACAAACAACATTGTACAAAATAATCTGCAATCAAAATTAAAAAATAATAAAAATTGGATGAAAAATGAGCAAGTTTACTAAAAAATGTTTCACTGCGCATGCGCGAATGTAATCTAAATATAATGTGCACAATGTATTAGCTAAGTACATAGACCAACGTTTGTGAAAGTCTCAAAATCATAGCTTGAAAATTCTGAAAATTATCGTCGATAGAATAAGCTCGAAATCCGTTGTTCCAAAAAGGAAGCAAAATGATGAGGGGTGGTATACAAATTTAGTAGTACGTGCAATATTGTGTACGCTATCTTAGCACTAATCAAGAGATATTTGATACAACCCCTCATCTTTTTGCTTCCTTTTGGGAATGTCGGATTTCGAGCTTATCCTATCGACGATAATTTTCAGAATTTTCAAGTTATGATTTTGAGACTTTGACAAAAGTCTATGTACTTAGCTAATACATTGTGCCCATTATATTTAGGTTGCGTTCGCACATGCGCAGTGAAAGATTTTTTAGTAAATCTGCTCATTTTTCATCCAATTTGCATTATTTTTTAATTCTGATTGCAAGGTATTGTGTACAATGCTGTTTGTCACATTTTCTGAAAAGAACATTTTTTTTTGTATTAAAAACTCTGCAAATTATAAGCAAAAAACTTGGCGAAATTTGGGACTGTTTTTATAAAAACCTTAATTTCTATACGAGTATACATGCTATCCTCATAAAAATGAACACAGTTCATTACAATAAGCCACTTAAACATAATCTCCAGTTTCAACGCTTTTGCTACATTAGTTTTTACAAGATTATCCAAAAGATAATCGTTTTTTTCAATTTGTTGACGGTCCCCTATGGGGTTTCGGGAAAAAAAATTTCACGTAAATATATGACCTTACAACCTAGAATTTTAGGTTAATTCCTCATGTATTTTTCTAGATATTTAACAAAACGTCTAAAATCGCCTGTGGCCGGTCACCTTTGGCCATATAGAGTATAAATACGTAGTACTTATAGTCATCGACTGGTCCGTTTGACTATCCGCATATAACATCTCAAAAATTGCCAAACCGAATGGTTTGAAGTTTAATGTATATATATATACGTACATTAAACTTCAAACCATAGTAGACCAAGTCCATTTTGAAAAAAAAATGAGATAGTCTATTTAGAAGGTGCATAAAATCAGTTTTATTTACTCCCACAGTGAACCAAGTCTATAAACAGGTATCATATACGAAAGTATGTGAAAACGTTCACTATGGAATGTATAAAACTGATTTTATGCGCCTTCTAAATAGACTATCTTATTTTTTTTTTCAAAATGGACTTGGTCTACTATGGTTGTGAACCCCCTCACATAATCGTTGCAGAATTTTGTCCAGCCGTTTCAAATGTTATGAAAATAGAATCAAAACTTAAAAAGATATTAATACATATTTTCTCCATTCTATTAAATCATATCATTATATCATACGTACTTAATTCAATGATATCCCATGATAGGTACTGATTCTAAGTTGACATGTTGATGACGCCCTATTTAAGATGGAGTCCTATCATTTCCGTATTACTGAATTTAATATATATAATCGTAATATATTTTGTATTCGTGTATTCTTGCATAAGAGTGCAACAGATATTGCACCAAGATCTGAATATTTATAAAGATAGTTATAGTACGAAACGCACCTCATTTGCCTCGTTTAGCATACACTTTAATTGGTTTATGCATGCAAAAAAGAAATGTTTGCAATTTATTCTTCACTCACTTCATAATAGGCTAGAATTATTATTATTTTTAATGTTCAAAGGGGTGTTTCCGATGACAATACAACGTTTTAATATTTTAAACATGTATTTAATAACAAGGAAAGTGTCCAGTTAAACTGATGGCATTGAGCTCACAAGCTAGTCACGCTAATTGTATTATTATACTCTTATTTCAAAGAATAATGCTCCTCGAAAACTAAATTAAGGGGGATTAATCCCGCCCGTTTCCTTTCTTAATAATTAACCAACGAGCTTCTAAGTGTCATCAGGAAAGCGCCTTATCGAAATAAACCGGTATACCAAATTTGAAGCAAATCTGATAGAAAAACTCATTTATCCAAATTAAGGGAGGTATTAGACCCTCGTTCCCCTTTATAGTTAACCAATGAACTTCCAAATCTAATCAGGGAAGCGCCTTATCGAAATAAACCGGTATACCAAATTTCAAGCAAATCGGATAGAAAAACTCATTTATCCAAATTAAGGGGAGTATTAGACCCTCGTTCCCCCCTTTTATAGTTAGCCAATGAACTTCCAAATTTAATCAGGGAGGCGCCTTATCAGAATAAACCGGTATACCAAATTTGAAGCAAATCGGATAGAAAAACCTATTTATCTAAGTTAAGGGGGGGGGGGAGGTATTAGCCCCCATCCCCCTTTAGACTTAACCAATGAACCTTCAAATCTAATCAGGAAAGCGCCTTATCAGAATTATCCATTATACCAATTTAGAAGAAAATCTGATCATTCCGCATGAAAAAAACATTTATCTAAGTTAAGTGGGGATTAGTCTCCCGTCCCCCCCCCTTTATACTTAACCAATGAACCCCAAAAACTAATAAGGGAAGCGCCTTATAAGAATAAACCTAGAAAAAAATTTGAAGCAAATCGGATAATTCTATCAATAGTTATCGCTCTACATACAAATTATCGTAGACGAAAGTTACTGGTACCGAACGATTGGAAATAAAGTCTAATTTTAAATGACGTATAAAAAATTTGCTTGGGAGGGGGGGGGGGGGCATCTACATATTAAAACGAATCCAAACTTCATATTTTTCAATGGCAATACCCAATTTTAACGTGATATTTCAAATTTTTGATTCAAACTATGCCTAGACACCAAATTTCAAGTCTTTTGAATCATAAACATTCAAAACTTAGTGTTTCTAATATTAAATTACATTTTCATATTTTTATTTAAAACTTCTGAAATTAAGATCCTAATGTTCTAATTTTTGGTGTAGCAATAATGCTAATATACTCAAACATAAATACGTTGAATTTGCAATTTTTATAATTTTCTGATACAAATCATGAATTATGAAATTAATATTCAAAAAACTTATCAATTGCAACCTACATTTTTTTTTTTTTTTTTTTTTTTTTTTTTGTGGATTCAGATTTATTAAATCCTGCTTTATGGAAATCTAAAATTTCACATTTTTCTTCCAAGTAGTTTTAGAATTATGCTTAAAAAACGGCAAAATGATGGTTTATGATAGAAGTGACTAAATATTTTGAAATTTCTTATGCTATCTTGTAATCTAACAAGCTTAATTGACTGCTTAACACTAGAACGGCGGGAGATTTTAGTCAAGTTTTATAAAAATATTTCACATCAGAATTTTTCTTTAAAACTATTTTACTTATTTATTTAAGTTATATTTGTGCAGCATATATTAATCTTATATTATAAAAAAAATTCTGGTTCGAATAGACATGTATTCATTCGTAAAGGGTCAAAATGACCCCTCTCCGCCGTTCTAGTGTTAAGGTGCCTTGATTAGGAAGGGAGCTCTCTCGGTTAACAATCGAGTACCGAACTTCAATTTGGATACAGCCCTTAAAATACGCTCGTTTTAAATTAATTTCTCGGAAACTTGTGGTACAAATTGCATAAAAATTTGTTTTTTGACTAATTGAAGGGTGTAGAGTTTATTTATACTGTCAGAATTGTGTATGCTATTGAAAAAAACAAAGTTATGGTTCTGTTTAATATGTAGATCCCCCCCCCCCCCAAGCAAATTTTATATTCATCATTTAAAAATAGACTTTATTTCCAATCGTTCGGTACCAGCAACTTTCTTCTACGATAATATGTTGAGGAGTTAGTAGAGGGTGTTTACTTTTTTTTCCACGACTGTACATACATACATACATAGAGTAGGTGGGGGTAAAGATACGCGCTTTCCATACATTTTTATTTTAAACGCACACATAGGTCTAAACTATGTGGTCTAAACTATAATGAGTGATTAAAATGTTAGATTAGAACCTAAGGCAAGTGTCACCATCAACCAACTTTCTGTCAAATTATTAATTCTGCGAGAAATTGCAATTTTTAAAAAACATTGCTCTGCGTATCTTTGCCCTATCGGTCGGGGTAAAAGTACGCAGTCGCGGGACAAAGATACGAAGTGCATATTTTTGCCCCATTACTGTGTGTTTTTGCCCCATTTCCAATAAAACGAATGAGTTATGCAAAAGCATTAGTGAATTTCACTAGTATTTATAATTAAACTGAAAATTGTAAGTTAAACCATGAAAGAAAAGAAAAAAAAAAAAACAGCGGTCTGTCAGATCGCAAATAGCAGTTAATCTCTAACTACTGTGACAAAAATTGTTGCATAAATACTGTGAGCGGTCCCAAAGACCCCTTTGATCATAGAATGAATAAAACGGTTGACTGACTCATAAGATACTGTTTTTGCGCTAAACTTTATGTAAAGGCCTATTATAATAAAAATTATCTTCATTTAGAAGTCTTTAGCGATACTACTAAGTTTCCAAACGAATCAAAAAATTAAATTAACATCAATAGTTAAATATAAAATTACAAGTTAAGCTATGAAAACTGAATATAGCAGCGGTCTGTGAGACAGATAACAGGAGTTAAGGGCTAAGACTTAAAACAAAATCGTTTTATGAAATAAGAATATTGATTTTTAAAAATAGGTAGGTAGATACCTACGTTCTAAATTGAAAAAAACTTAACTAGAAACTGAAAAGGTAGTTAACTAGCTTATATTAGTTAAGTAGCTATTATATTTTATACTATATTGAAAAAAAACTTTCCCCAACGTAATTGTGGAAAGCTTTGCATCTAGCTAAAACGATAGGACAAAGCACCGAATCTTAAACTTGTGCGTATCTTTGCCCCACGACGTGTGCGTAGTTTTACCCCATTCTGCAGTATTTTACTTAACCGGCTACTGACAAGTTTAAACAAATGCGATCGAGGTAAACTATACGGCATTTAAAAGCTATAGAGATTCCGTTCTCCACTGAATTTTTGGATTTGTAAAATTCGAAGTATTGTCAGCTAAAACATAAAGTGAAAATTTAAAAATATTAGATCAAAATGCGAAAATTTAAACTTACCTCATTTTCTTGGCACGGAGTGCCACTTTTTTCACAAGGTTTGAATACACAACTACTAAACATGAGACCAAACTACCACCTAGCGGTCATGATTGTAGAAATGTTTCTTCATATTAAATCAGCCAGTGCGTATCTTTGCCCCGTGCGTATCTTTACCCCCACCTACTCTACGTATATACATGCAGACCCGGTGGGCACAGTAGATATCACGCTTTGATAGCATGTGAGCTAAAAACAAATGAATTCATAAAATATATCATTGTGAACTTTATTTTACACGTTACAAGTTACAAATATTCATTTTATTTAAAACTTTTTAGTACCTTCAATCTTTCCCAAGCTCATCATCAGAGAATAATTTAGTAACTAAATGTTGTTTATTTATACAAATACGTCACTTTGCTTTGAAAATGAGAGAGTCAATAATTATTAGAGTTGAAAATAGAAGTAATTCAATAATGGAAGAAGTGGTAAATAAAATGTATAGAGTAGGTGGCGGCAAAGATACGCACTTTCCATACATTTTTATTTTTAACGAACACATTGGTCTAAACTTATGTAACGAGTGAATAAAATGTTAGATTAGAACCTTCGGCACATACCACCATGAATCGGATTTCTGTGAAATTATAATTACGTGAGAAATTGCAATTTTTAAAAAACATTGCTTTGCGTATCTTTGCCCCCTTAGTTGGGACAAAAGTGCGCAGTCGTAGGGCAAAGATACGCAGTGCGTATTTTTGCCCCATTTTTGCGGGGTTTTGTCCCATTTCCAATAACAGAAATGAGTTATGTAAAAGTATTATTAAATTTTAGTGTTTATAGTTAAACTAAAAATTATAAATTAAACAATTAAAAAAAAAGAAAAAACAGCGGTCTGTGAGATTGCAAATTGCAGTTAACCTAAGTGACAGCAGTTAACTGCTGTGACAAAAATTGTTGCATAAATACTGTGAGCAGTCTCAGAGACCCCTTGTCCGTAGAATGAATAACACGGTCAACTGTCTTATAAGATATTATTTCTGTACTAAACTTTACGTACAGCACTACTATAATAAAAACTCTTGTATTCATAAGTCTCTAGCGTTAATTCTAGACACCTGAAGAAATAAATACAAAATTAAATGATTAAACTATAATAATATAGTAAATTCCACTAGCATCTATAGTTAACGGAAAATTACAAGTTAAACCGCGAATAAAGAAAAAAATCAGCGGTCTGTATGACCGCAAACAGAAGTTAACCCTTATGTGCAGTAACAAAAATTGTTCCATAAATACCGTGAGCGGTCTCCGAGACCGCTTGATCGTAGAGTGAACAAACCGGTAAACTGACTCATAAGATAATGTTTCTGCGCTAAACTTAATGTAAAGGTCTATGATAATAAAAATTCTCATTTAGAAGTCTTTAGCAATACTACGAAGCTTCCAAATGAATGAAAATTAAACTAACATCAATAGTTGAACTGAAAATTAGAAGTTAAACTGTGAAAACTGAATATAACAGGGGTCCGTGAGACCGTTAACAGGAGTTAAGGGTTAAATCTTAAAACAAAATCGTTTTATGAAACAAAAATATTGATTTTTAAAAGTAGGTACGTAAGTTTCTACGTTCTATATTTAAAAAAAAAAAACTTTTAACTAGAAAAAGGAATAGGTAGTTAACTAGCTCATAATAGTTAAGTAGCTATTATATTTTATACAATACAAATTTTTAAAAAATAAAGCTTTCCACAACGTAATTGGGGAAAATTTTGCATCTAGCTAAAACGATAGGGCAAAACCCCGCATCTTAAACTTGTGCGTATCTTTGCCCCAAGACGGGTGCGTATTTTTACCCCATTTTGCAGTATTTTACATAACCGACTACCTACAAATTTAAACAAATGCAATCGAGGTGAACTAGGGGGCATTTAGAAGGTAAAGAGCATCCGTTCTCCACTGAATTTTTGGATTTGTAAAAATTCGAGGTATTATTAGTTAAACAATAAAGTGAAATTTTAAAAATATTAGATCAGAATTCGAAAATTTAAACTTACCTCATTTTCTTTGCACGGAGTGCTGATTTTTTCACAAGGTTTGAAAACACAACTACTACACTTGAGACCAAACTGCCACCTAGCGGTCATGATTCTAGAAATGTTTCTTCATATTAAATCAGCCAGTGCGTATCTTTGCCCCGCGCGTATCTTTGCCCCCACCTACTCTATTGTTAACTTATAGCATCTTATTCATTATTTTAGTCGCCTTTTAAGTAAGATAGTGAAGTTTTTAAAGTTCACTTTATGTAATTTATGTTTGAATGAAGGTGAAAAATTGTGTTTCGTCATATGATTTTATATTCGAATAAATTCATTTTCAGGCATTTTTCAGCCATTAGGCCACAGCCGCATAGTTTTTACAATAGTATACGAGTTAAAACAACAATAGGTTTATATTATGTAACAATCCACGCTCGGTAATGTAGGTAAACAGATTTCGAAACTGCAATAGCAGTATATTTTAAATTTTAAATATAAATAAAAAAGGAATGCAATGTATTTTTGAAAAATATGCTTTAATTAATTGTTTCATATTTCTTAATTTATACATTGAGAAATCATTTTTAAAATCCTGTAAAGATGGTTTAAATATTTTTTTTTCCTTTTATATCTTAAAAAGGAAACGGGGCATTTTTCTGGGGGGGGGAGGGGGGTCATAACCTCGCGTTTCTACAATGCGTAATGCGTAAAAAAGTGAGGAATTTTCCCTAATCGCTATCGGTGCTTACGCCAAATTAACCTATTGTCAAAGAATTCTTTTGGAAATATCAATAATTTCAATTATAAAATTGAACGTGGTTTTTAAGGAAAACATTGAATGCTTATTAAAGACAGCATTTTTTTAAAAAGCTATTTTTACTTTTAAAGTATTTATTGTTTGAATAAGTGAATGAGACTATGACGATTACTATGACTAATGTTTTTCGATGACTATTAGCTGGTTGACAAATTGTGGCAAATCCCTTATAATAAAGCTACATTTAAAAAGCTTTATCTCTCACTATATCGGCCCAAAATTTCGGAATTATCTCTATATTTTACTGGACTTTTTATACAAATTACCCTAAATAGCTGACTACTAAATTATGAAATAAAAATGTTGGAAACTTTCACGCATATGAAGTCAATCTTTAAACGATGTTATCGGTCTCACAGACAGCTGGTTTTTTTTTATTTTTTATAGTTTAACTTCTAAATTTCAGTTTAACTACAAACATTGCCGAAATTTCGTTTCGTTTGGAACTTTAGTACTATCAAGAACTTTTGAATACGTGAATTTTAATTATAAAAGTCCTATACAAAAAGTTAAGTATAAAAACACCATCCTATGAGTTAATCGCGCCTTTTATTCATATTTCGATGGAGCGGTCTAACAGATCGCTTCACAGTACTTATGTAATAATTTCTGTCACATCAGTTAAAAGTTTAAAATTGTTTCAAATAAATGCCCATATATCCTCAAATATTACATATATTTATGTTTTAATTGCAGTATAATATTTCTACTGTTAGGTTTGAATTTTTTTGTAGCGTGGTGTTAAATTTGGGTAAAAAGTCTGTATTCTATAATTTTAAAATATTTGAATTTTTTTACGGAAACTTCAACACCTTCACGAATATGCGTGGTATCCTTACACAAGTGTAGACGACCGTTAAATAAGATCCACATAGTCATTTGCTGCCTTTCTGTTACATGAGTGATCGCAAACATTACTTTATTATTAAATTATTGGTGATCACTTATTGTCCCCGCGACTAAATCTTTACAGAAAAATGTGAAGCCAAACATAACATTTGATGTCCACCGAAGTGGGCCTTGCTTTGGGGCCTATAGCTACAATGGCTGTCGCCTCGAATGATCCTGAATTTTATACACAGAAATAATTACACAAACTAGATATACAATTTCGTCGCATACAAGTATGAGATAGCACAGGGAAAATTACAACAACAGAGAATGGAGGATATCCCATCTACGTCATGATCACGTGGTCAAGGCAAAAAACGTCTAGCGTAAAGCAGGGAAGGCTCCATAGGCGTTATGTAAATCCCTGCTAGCCAATGAAACAGTTCATGGTGGAAAGTAATAGCAGCTTTCCTTCTTATCAGTTAGAAGCTCTTTGGGTAAATTACCGGTACCACGTGGCTTTTTTTAAGCCACGATCCCATATTTGGAATATAGTCCATTACAGCCGGGACCAAAGACTTTTAAGATACGTGACTGGCAATTCCTGGGTCATTCCCCATTCAAAAGCATGGCAGCCATCTGAAATGATTTGAAGTACAGTAGAACTCCAATTATCCGAACTCCGACTACCCGAATCGCTGATTATCCGAATCGCTTTCAGAATTTCAAGAAAAAAAATGAAGAAAGAAACGTACTGCGATTCGCAAAATAATGATTCTGTCTACGCGCTCTTCACCATGGCTTCTAATAGAAAATGTGTTGTGTTATCGTTAGCGGTTAAACTAAACATTATAAAACAATCAGATAAAGGTGTTACGGGTAAACAGTTGGCTGAGATGTACTAATGTACAGCACTTGTAAGTACGCTTAACATGCAGGGCCCGCATCTATGGGAAGCACGGTGTCAATTTGGGCTCTCCTTTCATTCGAGAAGAGTTTTCTAAATTCGACATACCCGGAAACTCACAAATATTATTCCAAAAGAGTGGCTCAGTTGAGTTCACACATATTTCATTAAACAACTCTTTTATGTTCCTCTTACACAGAAATTTGGTACAATTAAAAAAAATATGCAAAAATGATTTTGCATAATATTTAGCATAAAAATGTAATATTAGATAAATTGATGCATTCAGTAGGTACGCACAACATAAAATATCCATAATTTGAAGTACTTCTCTCAATTTTGGAAGTAGTTTAAATTAATATATTTTATGTTGTGCATACAAGCCAAATTCAATATGTAAAATAAACATACATCTAACATTACAATTACACCTTAATATATTCAATATAAAATTTGGGGCCGCTGTTTTCCCAATCTCAAGTCCCTTCAAAAATTTCAAAGTACGTGCTTCTCATGCCTATTCGGTGATCAGGGCATGTTAACATGCAAAAGTGTTGCCTTTTCATTTAATTAATTAAAAGCTCGTTTTCAACATACATACAGTAATTAGTTAAAATAGGAATTTTTCGGAAAAAAAATCCAATTATCAGAATTTTTGATTATCCGAATTGGGTCCGGTCCCAATTGATTCGGATAATTGGAGTTCTACTGTAAATTGAAACACCTCAACCGCGAGGTTTGTATGTCAGCTGTGAACTATTTACCATTAAGTGCTATGGTTAGAATGAGCTTAAAAAATTAATTTCTATCAATATATGTGAAATTTGTGGCATATTTTTTTTACATGAAGCTATTTTTTATATCAAAATTTGCATTATAAATATTACATTTTCAGAAATAAGGTTATATAAGGTGATTTGTTAATTTTATGGATGATATGTTTCAAAAAGAATGTCTAATTTAAACATGCCTTATAAACCGAAATAAACACGAAATTGATATGGAAACAGATTGTTAAAGAATATAATTCGGCCTTTTGTCTAAGTTTGACTTACAAAAGTAACTGGTAGGGAAGTTTAGTTTAAAGGTAGAAACTGTAACATAATATAGTAATTTGCAAAATTTTAAATTACTTGTAAAGAAATCTACGTTTTTTAAACTAATTTTTTAGGAAAAGGTAATTAAAAAATGCATATTAACGAAAGTAACACTATATTTTTATTCTTGGAGGATGTTTTGTGAAATACTTACTTGCTATACTAAAAAAACAAAAAAATTGATGAATAATAAAGTATTTTTTAAAAAAAAGGCCTAAATGAAATAGGGTAGACTAATACTTAATGATCCACAATAAAAAATTCGCTGATGAAACGTTTTCTTAGGTAAATTAAAATATAAATACTGCCGTACAACAGCTGTAATCAAAAATCCTCAGTTAAACTGACAGTTTGCCGGTCTATGTATCTTAAAAGTCTTTTATATTTACGCTTGGAAAACCAAGATTCAAAGAAAACCACGAAAACTCCGAACGATTAGGCCGACGGGCGCGATTGGGATAGAAACCAGTACCTCCCGTCTATCAGCTTCGAGAGCAGAACCTCTCGGCCACTGGTCGTTTTACTCTAGGAGTCTAGACGCTGCAATAATACAGGCACTTGATGTCAAGCATACAAGCCGGATGTATGTGTTCAATAAACACGTAATGACACGATGTTTACAATGAAATTTTAAAATATCACGCATATGTCGCTGCGATCGACTCTTCGGATTTCAGCATCGTTACACATTTAAGGAATTCAAATTTTTATCACTATTTGGAGAACAGATTTCCACACTATTTATTCTAGACGCTGTAATCCGGTCTCTGCTCCTTACACAGTTAAAAATCTGTAACGTATGCTGCATAGTCACCACACTACTTTTAAAGAAAACGGTTACTTGAATATATTATGGAGCATTCTCATTGGTCAAAACAGAGATTCTATAAAAGCGGTGGCATGACTATGCAAAAAAAGCTGCAGATTTTTGACAGTGTAGCTTTTGCAGGTGATTGTTTTTACATTTCTAGAGTATATTTGAAAGATTAAAAAATAAAGAATTCCGCTGAACTTCAAATTTAAAATAAAGCGTTGTTTGTTTGTTTTATTGAACATATACATCAGACTTGTGGGCTTGCCACCGGGGCCCGCTTATAAGTCATCGTCCACATACAGGGACGAGACAAAGACTTTTAAGATACATAGACCGGCAAACTGTCAGTTTAACTGAGGATTTTTGATCACAGCTGTTGTACGGCAGTATATATGCTTTATATTTTAATTTACCTAAGAAAATGCTTTTATCAGCGTACTTTTTCATTGCGGATCATTAAGTATTGGTCTACCCTATTTCATTTAGACCTTTAAAAAAAAAAAAAAAATACCTTATTATTCATCAATTTTTATTTTTTTTTTCGTATAGCAAGTAAGTATTTCAATAAACATTCTCCAAGGATAAAAATATAGTATTACTTTCGTTAATATGCATTTTATTAATTACCTTTTTACATAAAAATTAGTTTTAAAAACGTAGATTTCTTTACAAGTAATTTAAAATTTTGTAAATTACTATATTATGTTACAGTTGCTACCTTTAATCTGAACTTCCCTACCAGTTACTTTTGTAAGTCAAACTTAAAAAAAGGTGGAATTATAATCTTTAACAATATGTTTCCATATAAATTTCGCCTTTATTTAGGTTTATAAGGCATGTCAAAATTAGATACTCTTTTTCAAACATGCCATCCATAAAATTATTAATAAATCGCTTTATTTAACTTTATTACTGAAAATTCAATATTTATACCGCATATTCAGATATAAAAAATAGCTTCATGTAAAAAAATATGCCATAAACTTCATATATATTGATAAAAATTAATTTTTAAGGTCATTCTAGCCATAGCACTTAATAGTAAATCACCGCAGCTGACGTACAAACTCCGTGGTTCAGGTGTTTCAATTTACTTCAGATGGCTGCCATGATTTCGCATACTTTTGAATGGGAATTGCCAGTCTATGTATCTTAAAAGTCTTTGGGACGAGATAGCACAAGAAAAAATTTACAACATCAAAGAATTACGTCCTGGGGGCTATACAAAGAGAGTGCAATGGAAAGGGCATTCGAATCGAACCCGCCCCCGCTTCCACTCTCAAGCGATAAACGGCGTGGTGTCTTTTCTCAGCAACGGTGGGCCGATAAAGCATTGCATAGCATTTAATTGTTGCTATTTAACTTTTTATTATTGCTATAAACTAACCAACCAATCATTTTGTAATTGTATATTTTAAAATTAATGTTTTGTCGAAATTGTTTGTCGAATCGCTTTCTGTACAACGTGTAAAGCTATTTAGTTTTAGAAGAAAGAAGGTAGGTTTATCTTAAATTAATTTTGTAATGTTTATTTATTTTGTGTGTTTTTGCCAGATTTGTCAAGCTAGATTCACGTGCCATAATGTATATATTTATTTTATAATAAGAATTTTATTATAATAGTTCGGATGAGTAATTCTGTATGCTTAAGACTAACCTAATGTTAATTAATTTAAACCAATTTATTGGTAATAATTTCGGACTGGAATGTTAGTTTTTTTAAACCGATCTGCAGAAAAATTCAATAATGTTTTCAGTTATAACCCATGAAAATTTCATACCGTTATTTCATTTTAATTATAAATACGAATAGATATTAATAATATATTTAAAATATAAAGCATCATATAAAATAAGACTAATTTAACTTATGTTACCAAAAAAATAGTGTTTATTTTGAACAATTAACTACTAAATATCTTTACGTAAAATTTTAATTTATGGAGTTGTAAGTAATGTGTTATGTAACTTCTGTTTTATGTAACTGTATGATCAGGGTTATATTTATAAAACAAATAATCTTAAGAAGACGTGTAAAATACGTAAACTCAATAGATCAGTGGTTTTCAGACTATGTGTCGCGAGTGAGCTAGCAATTTTTCAAAAATATATTAATTATTTAACCTGTTGTTCAAATATTAAAATATAACTAATAAAGCATGTTAAACATTAAAAAAACAAACTTTCAATATAGATGAAAAACTAAATGATAATGCGGTATAATCAGTAAACCTTCTATTACTACCCATATAAAATTTATCTATTAAAACAATCTATTACGAAAATACTTTAAAAGTCAATGATATGTATAAAAATGATCTGTATGAACTCCACTGTCATGATAGCATCTTAGAAATTTGTAATTTTAGAGAAACATGAAGAAATAGGCAAGAGTGGGGAGGTATGGGACAGTAGGTTTTCCTTGTTATGTATAATGCGAAACATTTCATCAATCACACACTAGATGAAGCAATGGTAGCCCAATCATCTGTTAAAAAAAGCTGCTGATCTACATAAGCTTACAATTTCTATAAAGAAAGATTATTTCAAGAATCAAGAGTAAACTTGCTTCATATACTTTTTATGCTTGCTTTATATTAATGACTTGTTTTTGTGTGTATATATATATATATTAGTCCCACTATTTATAGAACAATATATTGCATATTATCCATAATTTAAACTAAACTTAAAAGCAGCATTGTTTTTTTATACAAGTATCTTACCATAAAAGAAGGTAGTGAGGGGGAATCGGACATGCCAGCAATGGGAAGAATGGGAGAGTCCAAAATCTTCTTTAAAATAAGATCAATGTAAATTACTAATAATATGCAAATATATTTTAATATGCTTTTTAATATGGAAATATTTTAATAAAAACGATTAAATTTAAAGAGAAATAAATAACTGAAAGATTGAACATAAAATATTTTAAAACCTGAGCCAAAGACCTAAAATAAACAAGAAAGAAACCAAAAAAGAAATACTTTTTAGTTTTCAGAAACTTTCAGTGAAGAAGATAGTGCAATTTACGATTGTGACACAGACATTAACTTTTTTTTTTCATTACCACTGAAGATGAAAAAATATTAATATAGGAAATAAATTGATCTAATGATGATGTTGATACTGGTGTAAATGATCTTGTTAAATATCATGCCAAGAATGCAGATTTTAATTATATAGGAATAACTGAAAGTGTGGAGGACAATTTTGGTTTTAATGCACAATTCATAAGGGGAAAAAATGAAAACTGGAGATTTCATTTTCCTTGACACCTCAACTTAAGTTATGTTCAGAAGACAGATGTTCTATTAAAATTGCCAGCTCCATAAATGATTGGTGAGACAGTCTGGTTATTGTTTATATTCCGAATAGATTTATCAACCTACAGCCTTTGTTAGACTGCATATGCAGCCAATACTACTCTATATGTGCCTTATCATACTATGTTTTATAGCTGTCTCATAACTTAAGATTCCCTGTAAGTAGGGAGGTATGGGGAACATTTTGAAATTTACAATTTGCTTAATTATATATGTTTTTTATGTTATGATTCTATATTGTTCACGGATATTACAAAGTGTTTCACTTTGTTTTTTAAATTGAAATTTTTATTTTTGTGTTGAAAAAGTTGATTTTCTTATTTTTGTAAAAAAGTGTCCCTTCCACCCCATTCTCCCCTACAGATAAACATTTTCATGAAAAAATTGTTTTTTCTATTTTGTTTAAAGAAATTTTCTAATTATAAAATAATTAAATTTCCACTGTAATACACTCAATATGATTCAAAACATTGTTATAAATCGCATTGACTTTCAATGCTATGTCTTTTTTCATTCATCGTAATAAGAGGCTGTGATTAGTTACTACACCGCGTTATTTGTATTCACTTTAGAAAACCTAAAACTATTGTTGTAAATTCACTTTTACGGAAGTTCACCTGTTTTGGAGCGTTAATAATACAGCAGTCTTTATTTATCTACATATTGAGTGGGGTCGCATAAGTTAGTATTTTTGAGGAATCACGGCGTAGATAAATGTCTGTAATATTTGTCTACTTAAATCAACACCAGATTCAGTCCATAATGAACTACTGAAGAATGGAAAACTTTTTTTGACATTTTCCAAAAGTTATGAATCTTTAAACACAGTAACTTACATTAATACATAGTTAACGAAATATTTCTCAATCTAAAAGAACAAAAAACTCTTTGCCCAAACATTTTTTGGGACGTTCGTAATTAGGGAAGAGTGGCTCACCTTGCAAAACTTTTCTTTTTTTCATTTTTTTCCCTTTTTTAATCATCAATTGTCAAAATTGTACCGTGTATTCATTCTTTTAAGCTTTGCTTACATTATTAAATAGCTTTTGATCTTATATCCATTATAGGAAAATTAAAAAATATATAGTTATTAAACTTGTGCTTTGTCCCAAGGTGCACCCCCCTGGTGGGGCACCTTGGGACAGTTAAAAATAGATCTGAAATGTTCAATAATTTATTTACAATATACATGGAATTGTTTGTTCAGAAAAAAAAATATTTAAACTGAAGAGACATTTCAGCTGATTAATTTTTTGCAGCAACTTTCTGAATACTGTCAGCATGAATTTCTGCTTTTATTTTTATTAATTTAATTTATTCATTTATTTTTTCTTTCCATTCTAAATTTCTAATCTTTTCCGTTCATAAGCCTAGTGACTTCTTAGAAGAAGAAATAAATATTAATAAATACATGTTATGTAGATTAACACGTTCACGCCGGCGCGGTGGGTCACACTTGACTGTCTCAGAGCTGGCAAGTCTCCGGCCTTTTGGATACCAGTATTTTAATACAGAAAATGTTGTTTTATTTAATTAGAGCAATTGGGCGATTTAAAGGAACAACATTTCCTCTAAAATAGCAGTGGTGTGCAAAAAGATGGAGACTTAACAACTCTGAGACAGTCGAGTGTGACCCACTGCGCCGGCGTGAACGTGTTAAATAAAAATGTTTTAAACAGAATAGTTTTTGGTTAATATTTTGAATAAAAGCTAGCTAGGCATATCTTGCGTCCCAAGGTGCACACCATATAATTTTTGAATGCCATGCTGTTAAGTTTAGCACTAGAAATGCTCTTTACATCAGTTTTATATAGAAAGCTTTAAATTTCGTTATATTATCTTTTTATTTTAAAATACTTTGAAATTCCACAATGCTACTTTTCAAACTTTTACATGAAAGTTACTAGACATGTTTGCAAAATAAAAATCTTAATAAATTCTTGCCTGCTTTATGAATGGAATCAAAACACTTCTGAAAGCTAGATTGTGCAGCTATTTATCTGCATCTGCAAGATTTAAGTGTTAATTTAAAATATAGGTCGAAAAATAAAGCTGTCCCAAGGTGCGCCACTCTCCCCTATATAATTACGTTGCACCTCCAGGCGCCGTCTGGTCCGTCCTCTGTCAGTCTGTCTACATATAACAGCGCAAAACTACCCAACCATATATTTTGAAATTTAATATATATATCGTTGCAGAATTTTGTCGGGTCATTTAAAATTTTATGAAAATCTAATCAAAACTTAAGATATTATGTTTTATTTATTCTATTAAATCCTATCATAGGTAATGAATTCAATGTTATGCAATGACTAGCAATTATTCTAGGTTTCCATGATGATTAAGTCAGATTTAAGATGGAATCATATTATTTCTGTATTACTGAATTTAATATACATAATCGTAATACATTTTGTTTTCGTGCATTTTTTCATAAGAGTGCAACAGCTATTGCACCATGATCTGAATGTTTATAAAATTAGATATAGTACAAACATGCCACGTTTGAAGTACAATTTCCGACTTGTGGTTATTATTATATATCTTACGAAACATAAGAATTAATTCGAAAGGCAACTATGGGAAAATATTTTAGAATTTATGAAAGGAAATCTTCTGCATAGAAAAAAATTTCATGAAACAGTATCAGAAAATTAGCAGAAAATTGGCAGAAAATATGTCGAATAACAAATATATAAAAATAATTTATTATTACATTTAATAAAATTAACAGTAAATCAAATTTTTATTTCGATGCTTCATTTGTACCATACACCCCCCCCCCCCCCCAAAAAAAAAAAAAAAAAAAAAAAAACATCAACTAGGTTCCAGAAAAATTACTACCTCTTCAAAAATGTTTTATTAGCCTCTGAATCTCATGACAAAAGGTTAATAAAGAAAATTAATGTATTCGTGTATTTGAATTCAAATATAACTTGTCCATTTAATCGATTGATACTATTTTCGAAAAAGTACTTATCTATTATTCTACTTTATAAATATATTCAATTGCAAATATATTCTTTTTTTTTTTTTTTCTTAAACAGATTGGCATAGCAAAACAGTTTTAATAAGATTCTTGACATCAGCGCAGTTTGTATTTTAATTTAACAACCAAAGAACCTGCATGTTCTAAGATCAAATATTGCTTAACCCTTTAGTGCGCAGCTTTGCACATATGCAATTTTGTGTGTCAGTGTTTTGAAATCAGTGTTTTGAATTTAATAATTTTTTTATTCGTATATATCGAATTCACACCAGAAAATTAAAATAGCTATATTTGGTTTAATTAATAAGACATTTCGTAATTAAATGAAGTAAAACTGACTATTAAAACTTTCTGGTGTAAAGTCGGATTTTCTGAACTACGTAATCTCTAGAACGTATTCTATAATTGGAATTAAAGGGTTAAAGGTTAAGTTTTATAAAATAAATAATTATATAAAATAAGGTAATTGGAGACATACTTATTAAAATATTTATTAATTTGCAATATTTTAGCATAAAGCATCCACACGACAGTAGTTTTTACTTGTATTGCAAATGTGCAACAGAAAAGATTGACGTATTATATGAAAAATGTATCTCTGATTTTTTGCATTTTTCCTGTATAACAAACCTTTCAGAGAATCATATATAATTTTTTCGAAACAAAATAAAAAAATTCCCCATTTAAGGGTTAAAGGTGGTCAACTTATGGTTTGACGATCTGGTGTGACAGAAACTTTTAAATTAAACTTTGTATTTTCATATGAAATTTTAATATTACCTAATATAATATAAGATAATAATATTAGTTTACATTTTTCACAAAGATTCTTTTTTCTTAGGATGGCTGGTGCTTTTGAACAAAATGAGCTTTTCTTTGCGTTTGCGCAAGATGAAATAATAGAAAATTTTCAACGTATGATATGGAGAATTATGAGCAAAGGTTTCCAAGCAGTCCAGCTGTACTGCTTTTGGACATATATAGAGGCATATAATGATAAAATATTCTGCCTCCATGCTATCCTTCATAGCGCGAACATATTTCGCATGACATTTGACAGAAATGGTAGTATTTTGCTGCTTTCTTTACACATACTCATTGTTTTAATGACTTTTTATGTCAAATCTTCACTTGCAACGATATTCTCAATGACAATTTTATCAACGTTTTTTATGCCAATTGATGACTTTCTATGGAAAATGGCCGTTAAATCTTATATCGATATACTAATTGCTCATTACAGATGTCCTTACGTAATTGAAATATTTTCACTTACGAAAGAAATATCAAGCGGCACGACAGACTTCTTAGTTGTACTTCTGTCTGTATATTATTTAAAAGAATATCAACACAGGAGCATTGAAGATTGTCTTTTGTTATTCATAATAACAGGTCATCATATAGTCTTCGGTCTCAAAGAATTTACTGAATTGAGTGTAGCATTCCTTGCAACTCTTACACTGTTATACATATATTTAAAATCACTGAAATTTGAATGTCGACAAAGTGTTTTTACGATGACTCCAACTTGGATCTGAATGTTGATTTGAAGGAAAATATTTTTTTTTGCGATATAAGTTGCAGAAAAATAAATTTTAAATTTTTTCTGAACAATTCAGCTAACGTACTGGAGATAAATTATATATTTTTAATAAACGTTTTTATAAAAGAATTGGTAATTTTCTCTTTCATTTTTCTTTTCATGTTTCACCCATGTTTATAAAATTTTGGGGTACTTGCATTATAGTTTTCAATACTTTATTATCAGTAATTGTAAATTTAGCTATTTAAAAATTTTCTTTTTGCACACAATTTTTTTTTTTTTTGGCCACAATGTATTTATATTGGGTATAGCTATAATTCTTTAAAACATAAAAATGAATATATAGGTAAAGTATAAAGAAAAAACACATCCACTATCACATCATAAATCGTCCTATTATTTGTACTTTGAAAACTTTAATGTACGTTTCAAAATTCACTTATCTTATCGAACATTTTCTAAGAGTAAGTTAAAATATCTAGAGTGTAATGTATTTTATATGCAAATATTTTTTTCATTAAATCGCACAAAACTTTTACGTTTTAAATTCCGCTATAGGCGATTGTAAATGATCAATATCCCTTTAAGACCTGACCTAGACAATTGTTTAGGTGATGCTAAAGAGAGAAAAAATCGCTTTTTTTCAAAGTCGAGCCTTTATCCACATATTAGCGTGGGATCCTCCTTTTGAATAACCTGACATCCGGCATTTTTTAAAGTATTTTTTCTGTCAAATATGATCCTATTAATTAGGGGAAACCATCAAAACTTTTTATTTATATTTTATATCTCCTGAGGGTTAAATGAACTGTATCATTATTGATTCAGTTAGTCCTTTCATTATCCTACTATTTCATATTAAATATTAGCATTGTGTAAAAACATTACATATAAGAAGCAAAACGTTGTTTAATTTTATGCTACAGAGTTTTTACAGTTTGTTTTTATATTTTTAGGATCTTAGCGTGGAGATCTAGAATCTTGTTGTAAATTGAATATTACACAAACTTAGTTTTATCAGGATAATGATCCTAAACATACTGACCTGAATGCAAGAAATTTTTTGCTATACAACTCTCCAAATGTCATTAAAATTCCGGCTCAGTCTCCGGATTTAAACTCCATAGAACACCTGCGGATTTATTTGGAAATTAAGTGAAGGACCATTTTCTTTTAAAACGGAAATGAAGGAAGTGTTCATAGAAGAGTAGCAAACATTCAGAAAAAATGTTGCCCTACAGTTAATCAGATCGACGCCAAATAGTTTAAAAAATGATATTCGCTGCCGTCAAAAAGCTACAAGTTATTAGCATTATCATTTAATATAAATAACAATTTCAAATTTAGTTGTGGAATACATTTTTTTGTTTTGTCATTAAGAATTTTAATGAATTGCTATTTTTGTTATTAAGTTTTTAACAAACCATTAATTGCAATAAAATCGGATTTCATAATCTAAATTTTGACTGCTAGAATGCATTTGTTTTTGTTCATTTTAATGTATGACAAAACATTAAAAACCGTATGTATATCGAATACTTATTCTGATCACTATATACATAAAATACAAATAGGAATTTCGTTTCAGCTGCTTATAACTTGATTTCTGCTGAATCGATTTTGATGGAATTTGTACTGTTAATTAGATAATTTTTCAGGAAAGTTTTAGTTAGATGTTACTAAATCTACTATCGTTCTAAGTACCTATCGTTGAACATAGTACGTAGAAACAGTGTTGAATTCAGACGCTTTTCTCAGAGGGGGATTTCTGTGGCTCCGGGGGGGGGGGGGGGCATTATAGAGTTCCGTTTAGAAAATTGCACTTTTAAACCATTGAAAAGACAAAATCGCAAATCTACCGGGATGGAGGGGGAGAGGAATGTCCCCCCGGACCACCTCTGAATTCAACACTGCGTAGAATGATGTACCTATGCATCCGTGATGGTGGGATACCCTATGCATTGCAGGACGATGTACTTATCGTTCTACGCTGCGTAATTATGCGAATAAATTCTGTAATCAGATGAACCTGACTATGACAGATTAGTTTTTTTTTAAATCCGGTTCTTTATGAAGTCAGAAGAACCTGACTATGACAGATTGGCTTTAAAAAAATATCCAATGGACGGGTTCTTTATAAAGTCAGATGAGCCTGACTATGACAAATAAAGATTTTTTAAAATGTTCTAATGGACGGGTTTTTTTTTTATAAAGTCTTTTGTTTTATGTTTATACAATTCTGATAAACCTACATTCTGGATTTGTAAATTGCCAAAAAATAATCGTATGTTTTCTGATTTAAGGGGTCTTGTATCTTTTAAAGGTGACGAAAATTAACGAAAATATTCAAAGTTTGAATTAGTCTATCTTCAAAACCTTTTTGCATATAAACATAAAATTTTTACTATTGATTAAACAGGTTGTGCTTTGTAATATGCTACTAGTAGAAATTTATTAGACTTTTACAGAATTTGTGTATTGTTAGAATCAAAGTAGCCCTTTTTTTTACTTCATAAGTCATTGCGCGCATGATATCCTGAAAAAGTATGTATGGATTGTCATGAAATTTGGTACAAATACTAAAAAAAATATGTGTGTTTAAAATCATCTACTCTTAGGCTAAAATTATTTCATTAACTATATAAAAAAATATTTTTGTGAAAAAAAAATCAAAATTTTACATTTTTCATAAATAAAAATAGTCATAATTAAAAATAGTACCATTATAAATACTTAAAAGTAGATCATTTTAAACACACATATTTCTTTAGTATCTTTACCAAATGTCATGTCAATCCATACATACTTTCTCAAGATATCATGCGCGCAATGATTTATGGGGTAAAAAAGAGATCTATTTTGATTTCAACAATACACAAATTCTGTAAAAGACTGATAAATTTCTAATGGTGGCATATTACAAAGCACAATCTGTTTAATCAATATCCAAAATTTCATGTTTATACATAAAAAAGTTTCTGAAGATAGACTAATTCAAACTTTGAAGCTTTTCGTTAATTTTCGTCGCGTTTTAAAGGTACAAGACCCCTTAAAGAATAACTTAAAAACTATTATAAATAGAAGTTAACAGTTCGTGTTTAATATATTCAGAAATGTCTGTTGTTATCGGAACTCCAAAAACGCAATCTTTTTTCTCACTCATTCCCCTGACATGGAAATGATATTCATATGCAATTTTGAATAGTTCTGTCAAGATAATTATTTCGGGTAATTTTCGTCAAAACAAGGTAAAGATAATAAAACTTTTTCTTTCTCCCGTATGATGGAAGATACTAATATAATCAGCTTTAACATTTCAACGAAATCGGTATAAATTAATCCGTTCAGAGAAATTCAACAAAACTACATTCACTTGTGAAATAGCACTTTAAAACAAAAGGTTGAGGATTTAACATACAAGTGAAATATATTTTATGCGATATCAGGTTTTAACTGTCACATAATATCTAATTTACATTCTAGGTATGTGACAACGTATGAAAATATCTTTTGGTCAACATATTAAGACATGGAGCAAAATTTAAACTATTTCAATGAAACGCATCATAATAATGTAAAATGATGTAGAATATGTATTACGTGACTTTAAGATCGGCAAATTATTTTTGAGAGGTATGCAGAAAAGCAAATTAAAATGATTGAATTATACTTGCTAGAGTAATTTTAAAACAAATTTAATGTGTTGTAAAACAATATCGGTAACATTGAAAACTTTCTTTGTTGTAACGTTAACTAATAAAAATCAATATTTCGGTATTGTTTTCAATTCGAAATAAAGGATATATCAGTGTTATTTATATCTACATGGTATTAACATGCTTTTTAAAAGGAACAGTATGAGGATAGTTATGCAGGAGGTTTATAATGATAGACAGCAAATCATGCTGAACTTAAATTACAAGTAGGGGGGACCGGGGTAAGTAGGCGCAGTCCTCATGAATCGCCTGTTTGTGGACAGATTACGCAACCAGTCACAGAGTACATTTCTTCTTGCTTTTTATAATCCTCATTGTAGTTTTGGAGCGTTACCTACATGCAGTGGGCATTTATTACGATTTTCCTGTTTTTTGCACTCATAAGTAATTTTTTGTTGCTTCATTCTTTTTCTAATTTCTAATACTTATCTTAATAATTGCGATTTAAGTTGTGCAGTTTTTTTAGTGTATGATTAACTGTATCTACTCCATTCGTGATTTACTTGGATTATTTATGCTTAGATGGTGACGTGTCCTTTTTGTGAAGAAATTTATTATGGGGCTAGTAGGCGCATTGAACACGGGCAAGTTGGCTCAGTGTCTGGTGTGTGCCGATAGCTTGAAAAACAGCAAACACCAAGAAAAGTGGTTACAATGCAAGATTTTGGGCACACGAGGCATGCCCAAACGAAGACACTAGATTTTTTATTTGTGATAACTGTAACTCTGATGATGATATCGGGTAGGATAGAAGTTACTCAATATTAATGTTTTATTCATTATTTTTGTCTGTATCATTCAGAATTTATATTGTACGGCGATAACGCCTTTATTTAAACTTACTGGTAATAATGAAATTGATTTCTCTTAACTGTGTGTCATATTTGAGTTTCATTTAAATTTTTATAAAGCGTGTGCCAACTTACCCCATAGGTATAGGCGACTTGCCCCGTGAAAGGGTAGGTTGGCGCACAATTTTCCTTTTACTTTAAGCTTCTTCAAAACATAAACTACAAAAGCTACAAATTCAAAACTCCGTGTATTTATAGCCCAATGCCTGTTCTTTAAAAGTACGGTTAAAGTTTCATAAAAAAACTTAAACAAAAAATTAATAAAAATCAATAACTAAAAACTTCGCCTACTAGCCCCAATCTCCCCTATATCGAAAAAAAATTCTTTAGAAATGTTTTTCAATTCCTACTATTAGCTCACACTCTCCCTATATTTATTTATATATTTATCCTTCTATATATAAAAAAAAGTTTTGATCTGGAAATGGACCAATGAACATCTGCGTAGATATTCCGGGTAGATCCACATCCAATTTGAATGCTTAAGCATGGCCTTTCATCGTTAATATTGAAAAAACTGTTGCATACAAAAATATGAAAATCGGTGGTATTATAGAGAAATGTTTGATACACACACTGATGCAGACAGTTTTCAAATCGAAGAATTATTTTAAGAGATATTTAATTCTAAAGTTGGAGAAAATCGTTCCATTAAAAAAAGTTTTATTGGAACAAAAACTATACATGAGAATTTAATTATTTTTAGATCATTTTATACGTTATAAGTTCCCGGTGTGGAGATTGCATTTATTTTTCTTATTTGACTCATTTTTTGAGGTGTTATTTCTATTTTAAATTCAAAATTTCAGCATTTCGAGAAATATTTTTTACAAATTTTAGAAAACGTTATTAATTTAAACTGTTGCCAGTTGTATAAACAGCGCAAACAACAATGTTTACTTCAAATAAAAAAATTATTTACACGTAACTATTACAAACAGAAAAAAAAACTTTAAAATTAGAATTAAATGATTACATGTTAAAAGCAGGAAAATTACGTCATAAGAACCTTATTTATAATTGAAATTTAAAAGATAAGCAAAATCTTAAAATAAAAAAATCAGTATGCGTTAAAACTTGTAAATGGAGGAAATTACGTCATATTTAAAATGGCCAAAAAATATGGCAAAACAATTTAAATTGAAAAATATATTTGCGCGAGGTATTTTGAGATAATCATTTCAACTATTATCGTGAATTCGAAGATAGCGCAAATAATATTTCCTTCAAACAGCAAAAGTATTTTCACGTGAATATTAATAAGAGAAATAAAACTTTGGTGTAAATTACGTCAGATTTGAAACGATACATTTAAAATGAATTATTTAAAAGAACTATCTTACAGCGCTGTTAAAAAATACCGGAAGACAATGACACTTTTACTTAATTCATTTTATACATTAGCTTATTTTCAAATGTTTAATAATTTTTTAATTAAATACGAAAACAGCCATTGTATCTCTTAACAGCAGCAGATTTGGTCTTAAAAATCCCCAATCCAAGGAAAACGAATCGAAACCCGTTTACAGAGAGATTGCTACTGTTATTATTTTTATTTATTTTTATTTTTTTAATTTTTATTCAATTTTTATTTAATTCAATCAATTTATTTCAATTTTAATTTTAATTTTTAAAGCCGATCAAATTAGCGTGCTTTTTGGATTTTGGTGTGCCTGAGCGGGGGTTGGCGAGCGTAGCTCGTAGGGGGCAGAGCCCCCTAGTATTCAGTAGCATTGGTTAACATGGTATTTTTTTCTGTTTACAATAGTCCCGTATAAATAAATTTTTAATTTGAAGTAAACATTATTGTTTGCGCTGTTTATAAAGTTGGCAACAGTTTAAATTAATAACATTTTTTTTAATTTGTAAAAAATATCTCTCGAAATACTGAAAATTTGAATTTAAAATAGAAATAAAACCTCAAAAAATAGTCAAATAAAAAAAATAAATGCAATCTGCACACCGGGAACTTATAACGTATAAAATGATCCAAAAATGATTAAATTCTCATGTATAGTTTTTGCTCCAATAAAACTTTTTTAATGGAACGATTTTGTCCAACTTTAGCATTAAATATCTCTTAAAGCAACATAGATCATTTTCTAAAAAAAAATAACAGCTACACTTCTCAGTAAGATAATTTGAAAAAAAAACACAGTATATCAGCGCGCCCTGTTTGATATTAAAATTTAAAGAGAGAAAAATGAATGTTTTTAACATCAAATATAAAATTTTGTGCATTTCTACACAATATAAAATGAGATCTTTACTGTTAGTCTCAAAAAATAGGGCTAATACTTTTTTATCGATGCAAATCAAAAGTTGGCGCTCAAAATATGCGATTCTGGCAACAGTGCGGTTGCAAGTGTATATACGTTACAAAAATGGAATTAATTGCATAGCAAACGACGGTTTCTAAATTGCATCAATTGGCTGTAAACCAGATTACGTAAAACTTCTCCAACATAGGAAATAAGCGTCATCTATTGAGTAATAAAATCCAAAATCAAATCAGTATTCAATTTTATAAAAAGTTTCTTGCAACTATAAAAATTGTTGCAAAACTGTCCAACATATGCTGAGATATAGATATCATAAAATTTCTAAATAACGCAGCATCTGTTGGACAATATACACCAATGTGTAGTGAATATTAATTTATGTTAGTCCAATTTTATATGAAATATGATGAAATCCCGAACATTAGTTCTTGATATATAATTATCACGATATCTTGAAAAGCACAGAATAACATCATTTCATGTTGCGCGATATGCACCAAAATCTAACTACACCAATGTAAGTCAAGATGTAATAGAATACATAGTTTATGAAATTTTGTGCATTCGTTACTTGTATATAGCTGTAACAGAAGTCTAAAAAATGCAGCATAGCAGCACCGTGTGTTTTGCGATATACATTCCACCATTCACTATACATAACACCATTCCTATTGTGAATTATTGGGGAAAGAACTACACTAATAGCATGCAAATGTGATATGGAGAAAATGGAGAAGGGGTATGCAAAATTTCGCCTCCGTTAATACATAAAGGTTGCTGATTCGAGTGTGCAACTGTCAACCGCAGTAGAAATGTATCGGAAGATGTTACCCTTTACTAATTGGGAAAAGGCTGATATTCAGTTTATGTACGGAAATAGAAGTGACAATGAGGCTCATCAATTGTACGGATAGCGGTTTCTCACCTTGCATTTGCCACCTAATCGTTTGTGTGTTTTTGTCTAATATAAGAACATCACCTTCGGCGACCTTTTAGCAGGTTTGCGTTTTAATTCCGACCATGCATTCTTTCATGAATGTTGTTTGCTTCGATGTATACTATTACCTCTGAAAGTTTTGCCAAGCTTTTATGAAACAACCTGTGGAAAAATGTTATATGAAATATTTTCGAAAATATTCCGAAAAATTTGCAACTACAAAACACTTCTCAATTCCAAATAGGGTCACAATATATTTGTTTACATTATTCTTATAAAAATTGTGAGATTTCCAAAACAGAATTTTTTCGTAATTATTCTTGCTAAAAAGAGCTCGAATTACCTATTTTAAAAAAAGCTCAAATTACCGATTTATAAAATCAGTTTTAATTTTAAAAAAATTATATAAAAATCAAATTAATATTAAATAAGTTTTTAACACTTTCCCATAAAGTTGAAAAGTGTTTATGCATTCGGTTTGTCTGTCCATCTGGCCACGCTCTAACTCCCGTAAACATACTCAGATTTTCATGCAATTAATAAAGGTTATTTAGGGTCACCAAAGTATGTTTGGCTATTGTATATGAAGTATGTAGGATTAATAGTTCATTTACAGGGCAGTCAAAAGTACTCCATTACGTTATAGTATATGGGAGAAAATCGTTTCCAGAGTATTTTAATGACATTATGCTATTTCAAATGTATTGAAACTGATATAAATCTCTGAATTTCACTACGATCACATTAGAACAGGGCATTAATTGCATTTTCTTATTCATTTACTGGGATATAAACAAAAGAAATCGGTTACAGTAGCCTGAGTAATAATTCCTGAAGTGTACAGTTCAAAATTCGGTATAGCGCTTTTTAATTTAATTAATTTTTACATGTTACTCGTTATATATAAAGTCTATACTTCATATACAGGGCTGCACAAAAGTATTCACGTACCATTCTCCCTATTAGATGAAATTGCTGAAGGGGAATTTTCAGCTGAAGTAGCTGTGTTTCTTTAGCGAACTAAATTTTTGCATGCATGTAGTTAATAGATACAAATCTAGATATCATATACAGGGCTGTTGAAAAAATTCGGATAATTTTACGATTATAGATGGGAACAGCTGAAAATGGGTTTTGAAATGAGTTATGCCTTTCCATATTGTTGAATTATGCGTAATATTTTAATTTTTTTAAACGGGGCAGATTTGTTACATAATTCTGAATGTGTTGGAAAGTGTTTCATAATCTATGCTTAACGCATTTTATCTTTCTTGCTTAAAAAATGAAAAGGTTCCGAATATTTCAATATAAAATTCGGCTTTGGTTTTTTTATCGAATTTTATAGTTAAACGATATTAAAAAGATGCTACAATATCTTTATATTTTTAAATATAAACGATAACATCCTAGCATGGCATTTTTTAAAAATCTCGTAGAACAACCCCCCTCCCCTTAGCTGTAGAACTCTGATATCTTTAGTAGCACACCTGTTATAAAAGTAATATTGATATCGCTTATTACGCAGTAGTTTGAAAAAATAAACCTACTTTTATCCATTTTGAGATATAAACAGAAGGAAATATTTTAAAAACATTCGAAATACCTAGAACCAATATCACTTAAAAAAAAAAAAAAAAAAAAACCTTTTTATTATATAGATTGTCCGGAAAATTCTGTCTGCGTTAGTTCTCTTTAATGGATAAAAAAACTTTTTATTGAGTCAGTTTTCCTTTAATAGCACCTTAAGGTATTACGAAAAGTTATCAGGGTAATCCCAGATAATAAAAAAACTTTTTCACCGTTTTCTTCTAACTTGGTAAAGTAAATTTAACTGGATCGTCAACCACGTCTAAGTACTTTTCATATTATATATTTTTATAGTGCTTCAGCAACCAAATTTTAGACCATAGAAAGACAGTGCAAAAACTACCAAACCGAATGGTTTAAAATAAAATGTATGCAATCGTTGCAGAATTTTGTCGACTCGTTGCAAATTTTATGAAAATCGAATCAAAATTTAAAAAGATTAATAAATTCTTCAGATTAATTCAGATTTCTTCAGATTTATTTTTTCATTCCATTAAATCCTATCATACGTAATTAATTCAATGATATCCCATGATAGATAATGATTCTAGTTTGCCATGGTGATTGCGTCCTCTTTAAGATGGAGTTATATTATTTCTGAATTTAATTTATATAATCAGCTTAAATTTTGTATTCATGCATTTTTGCATAGGAGTGCAACAGCTATTTCACCAAGATCTGAATAATTATAAAACTAGTTACGGTACGAACGTACCTCATTTGCCATGCTTGACATACAATTTCCGACTTTTTTTCTTTTACGAGCATTGATTTGTAGAGAAATACTTCTCACTTTTTTTAATCTTCAGACATTAAATGATAAATAATTTAACTTTGATAAGTTATTTTATACAAGTAATTACAAATTAAAGTTTTTCTACTGTTATATCTTAAAAATTATTATTCCACTTCATAGAAAATTATTAATTTTAAAGCAAAGTCAATTTAGAAGTATTATTTTCTTAAAGTATATTTTTCGATATTTGAAAGAAATCGTCAGAAAAATCCTGTCTGCGTTAGTTCTCTTTAATGGGTATCAAACATTTTATCGAGACAATTTCCCTTTAATAGCCCCTTAAGGATTTCTATATTGTGGGAAGTTATCAGGATAATCCCAGACAATAAAGAAACTTTTTCGCCATTCATTTCTAATTTAATCAAATATACTTAACTGTATCTCCTACCATGTCTTTTTGAGTACTTTTAATGTTTGATTTTTTTTTTTTAATAGTGTTTTAGCAGGCAAACTTTAGACCACACAGTGAATGTGGAAATTGTTTCATTTATTCAGGGGGCCATTTTTATCTTTTAAGAACATTGAGATATACGGAAAATATTTCTCACTTTTTCGAGAATGGAGTAGCACAGTTGACGTTTATTCCAACAGAGCGAAAAATGTCCAGACCAGGAATCAAACCTGGATACTTGGCGTGCCGTGCCAATGCCTTACCTGTTAGTCTATGCGGACGATAACTGGCTGACATAATTCTCTCTTATTTGTTGGACTCGGCTGCGAACTGCAGCGCAAGTTTCATTCATCCGAGCTATAACTATAGCATTTACATGATGAAAGTGTGTTTTAACACGGAAACTCCTGTATACCATGTATTAGGTCATAATGAAAGAGACGAATACTTTTTCCAACTGGATTAAATCATATTCGAGAATGGAGTAGCACAATTGACGTTTATTCCAACAGAGCGAAAAATGTCCAGACATGGAATCGAACCTGGATACTTGGCGTGCCGTGCCAATGCCTTACCTGTTAGTCTATGCGGACGATAACTGGCTGACATAATTCTCTCTTATTTGTTGGACTCGGCTGCGAACTGCAGCGCAAGTTTCATTCATCCGAGCTATAACTATAGCATTTACATGATGAAAGTGTGTTTTAACACGGAAACTCCTGTATACCATGTATTAGGTCATAATGAAAGAGACGAATACTTTTTCCAACTGGATTAAATCATATTCGAGAATGGAGTAGCACAATTGACGTTTATTCCAACAGAGCGAAAAATGTCCAGACATGGAATCGAACCTGGATACTTGGCGTGCCGTGCCAATGCCTTACCTGTTAGGCTATCCGGACAATAACTGGCTGGCATAAACGTCAACTGTGCTACTCCATTCTCGAATATGATTTAATCCAGTTGGAAAAAATATTCGTCTCTTTCATTATGACCTAATACATGGTATACAGGAGTTTCCGTGTTAAAACACACTTTCATTATGTAAATGCTATACTTATAGCTCGGATGAATGAAACTAGTGCTGCAGTTCGCAGCCGAGTCCAACAAATAAGAGAGAATTATGTCAGCCAGTTATCGTCCGGATAGCCTAACAGGTAAGGCATTGGCACGGCACGCCAAGTATCCAGGTTCGATTCCTGGTCTGGACATTTTTCGCTCTGTTGGAATAAACGTCAGCTGTGCTACTCCATTCTCGAATATGATTTAATCCAGTTGGAAAAAATATTAGTCTCTTTCATTATTTCTCACTTTGTTTGAAGATCTTCAGACATTAAAGGATAAGTAATTTTACTTTAGTAAGTTATTTTATACAGGTTATTACAGATTAAAGTAAAATATTTTTTTTATTGTTATATCTTAAAAATTATTATTCCACTTCATAGAAATTTATTAATTTTAAAACAAAGTCAGTTTAGAAAAACTGGTTTTCCTAACGTATATTTTTCGATATTTGGAAGAAATCGTCAGGCAAATCCTGTCTGCTTTAGTTTTCTTTAATAGATATCGAACTTTTTATCGAGACAATTTCCCTTTAATAGCACCTTAAGGATTTCTGTATTGCGGAAAGTTATCAGGGTAATCCCAGACAATAAACTTTTCGCTATTCATTTCTAATTGAATAAATTATACTTAACTGGATCGTCTACCATGTCTTCTTGAGTACTTTTCGTTTTTTAGTGTTTTAGCAGGTAATCTTTAGACCACACAGTGAATGTGGAAATTGTTTCATTTATATCCGGGCCTTTTTTACTTTTAAGAACATTGAAGTATACGAAAAATATTTCTCCCTTTGTTTGTAGATTTTCAGGCATTAAAGGATAAATAATTTTACTTTAGTAAGTTATTTATACAAGTAATTACAGATTAAAGTAAAGTATTCATTTTACAGTTATGTCTTAAAAAATATTGCACATACTTCATAAAATTATTATTTTTAAAACTAAGTCTAATTAGAAATATTTTTTTAACCTATATTTTTCAATATTTGGAAGAAATCGTCAAAAAAATCCTGTCTGTGTTAGTTATCTTTAATGGATATCAAACTTTTTATCGAGACAATTTCACTTTAATAGCACCTTAAGGATTACTATATTGCGGAATGTTATCAGGATAATCCCTGACAATAAAGAAACTTTTTCGCCAGTCATTTCTAATTTAATAAAATATACTTCACTGGATCGTCTACCATGTCTTCTTGAGTACTTTTCATGTTTGATTTTTTTAAATAGTATTTTAGCAGGCAAACTTTAGAATACACAGTGAATGTTGAAATTGTTTCATTTATTCAGGGGCTTTTTTTTTTACTTTTAAGAACATTGAGGTATACGAAAAATATTTCTCACTTTATTTGAAGATCTTCAGACTTAAATGATAAATAATTTTACTTCAATAAAATATTTTATACAAGTAATTACAGATTAAAGTAAAATATTTATTTTACAGTAATGGCTTACAAGTAATTACAGATTAAAGTAAAATATTTATTTTACAGTTATAGCTTTACAATTATTGCACTAATTTCATAGAAAATTATTAATTTTAAAACGAAGCCGAATTAGAAATATTTTTTAACCTATATTTTTCAATATTTAGAAGAAATCGTCAGAAAAGTTCTGTCTACGTTAGTTTAATGGATATCAAAACTTTTTATCGAAGCAGTTTTTCTTTAATAGCACCTTAAGGATTTCAATATTGCAAAAAGTTATCAGGTTAATACCAGACAAGAAAGGAACTTTTTTGCCATTTTCTTCTAACTAATTAAAATTTCTTTAACTGGATCGTCAACCACGTCAAGTTAAGTACTTTCATGTTTGTTTGTTTTTTTCTTTTTACAGTGTTTTCGAAGTTAATCTTTAGACCACACAGGGAATGTGGAAATTGTTTCATTTATTCAGGGGCCCTTTTTTTACTTTTAAGAACATTGACGAATACGAAAAATATTTCTCACTTTGTTTGAAGATCTTCAGTCATTAAAGGATAAATAATTTTACTTGAATAAGTTATTTTATACAAGTAAGGACAGGTTAAAGTAAAATATTTATTTTACAGTTACGTCTTAAAAATTATTACACTTACTTCATAGAAAAATATTAATTTCAAGACGAGATCGAATTAAAAATATTTTTTTAACCTATATTTTCCAATATTTGTAAGAAATCGTCAGAAAAGCTGTCTTAATTACTTCTCTTTAATGGATATCAAAACTTTTGTTCGAAGCATTTTTTCTTTAACCCTTTATCTTCTGACGGTACTTATAAGTACCATTAAAATAAGTTGTTATAAAATTCATTTAATACATCTATTAGTTGTAATGCCGATTAAAATGAGTTATGGATAGATTACTTTATCTTGTTCCAAAAGCATTATGGGTTACACAAAAAAAAAATATTTTTTTAAAGGATGATTTTTTTGCCTTTGCATCTTTTCAGCTTTCTTGGCGTTGGGAGTGGGGATTTTTCATTTTGGAAATATTTCTATATCTCTGTTGTAAGAACATTATATTTGTATATTTCCTAATTTTACAAAATATTATGAAAAATATTTAAAATAAAAGATTTGAGTGGGGCTATAAATAATGCACAAAATCTCTATAAATTCAACTGAAATTAATTCTTCTTCTAAATCCTACAATCCCTCTAAAATCCTTCTAAAATTTACTAAATGATTATGTAAATCTTCTAATGTAGTTTAAACAATTCACTGAAAATGCTTTAGAAGATAAAATTTTCATGAATTCATAATTCAGTACAAAAAGGGTTAATAGCACCTTAAGGATTTCAATATTACTAAAAGTTATCAGGTTAATCCCGGACAATAAAGAAACTTTTCGGCATTTTCTTCTGACTTAGCAAAGTTTTTTTAACTGGATCATGTACCACGTCAAGTTAAGTACTTTCATGTTTGGTTTTTTTTTACAGTGTTTTAGAAAGCAAACTTTAAGCCACACGGGGAATACGGAAGTTGTTTCATTTATTCAGGGGCCTTTTTTTTAATTTTTAAGGAGATTTATGTATAGGAAAAATACTTTTCACTTTATGCGAAGTTCTACAGACATTAAAGGATAAATAATTTTACTTCAATATTTTATTTTATACAAGTAATTACACATTAAAGTAAAATAATTTTTCTTTTACACTTATGTCTTAAAAAAATTATTTCGCTTGCTTCATAGAAAACTTAATTTTAAAACAGTCAAATTACAAATATATCCTTAAAGTATATTTTTCGATAGATATCTGGAAGAAATTAATAAACGTATTTTCAAAATAGCGAAATGTTTGAAATATCTACCATAAATTCAAAATGGGTTTCACGAGGTCTAAAAAAATTAAGATGTAAAATGTGTCTGAAATTCTCAGAATTACGTTTGTAGATCTAATTTTAATTTACGTATTTTGCGTTTTACTGAAACTTTTAAATACAGTTTATTCTATAAATTTAAAGCAGTAAATCTTTTGTAAGCATGCTACTTTTAATTAAGCCGTCTGATTTTAGTTTTATGTAGAGAAAGCTTCAGTTTTTTCTTAAATTTGCTTAATATTTTAGGCCTATTTAACCTCTTCGGTCCCTGGGTCCCCATACGGTGGCCTATGTTCTTTTTCTTATAAAAACTAAAATGTCCAATTTTTTTACATTTTCACACTTCTTAATAGCTGAATGATTTTTCCGTTCAAAGCAAACGAATAACTGACAGCATCTAAGCTGATTCCCACATAAAAGAAATGTTATTTTCATCTGAGTTTGCAAAATGCCTAAAAATGCCCGAAAGGCAGTATGACCAAGAAAGCGAAATACATATTTTCATAAGTATTTAACTTGAATCTTTTTCAGTAAAAACAATTTTAGGATTTGTAGATTTGTTTAAAGCTCTTAAATTTGTGATTGCGTTAATTTAGGTTGATGGTTATTAAACTGATGTTTTTAAGAGGGTTTGTAGTTTTAGATCCATATTTTTTAACCTAAATTACTAAGCACCTAAAGGATCACTTTCAGGAAAGATATTTTTTCTGTCAATTACGATGTCATTATGTTTTCAAAAAACCAATAAATAAGCATTTGTATTATTATTTTAGCCTCGGAACTGAAGAGGTTACGAAAGAAGTATTTGTCCTTGTTTTAATTAATTCTCAACTGTTTAGAGAGTTTCAATCTTGGATTCTGAAATATTTATGCTTTTCCCTTGCAGGTAAATACTAGAGTAGATTGTGGTGTGCAATAATATAATTTCGAACAGTTATAAAACAGTTTCGAAATAGAACAGTTATGAAAACACTGGGTTTAAGGTCTTTGGTGTGGCGTTAAGTATAAAGCACATCTGTTGAAACAGTTAAATTTAAAATAGCAGTTCATTTATTAATTCAGCTTGAATTTAAAACTTAAATAATAAATACAGATACATGTACCTCCAGCCTTTGCTAGGAACTTTGTTATATTGACATATTTTTAACATAACAAGGTGTAAGTTTAAACTCAATCTGTTCCATCGTCCTTCTATCACATCACTTCACACTCCATGGAATTGTTTCACACAAGATATACTTACTCAGTGCATCAAATTGGAATAAAAATATGCATACAGTTACAGTTAAGAAAGTGCCTTTGGAGCCGAAATGGAAAAAGAAAAACCGGCTCGGAATGATATAACTTCCGAACAAACCACACCACAAATCTGGAGGACAAGACTTTGTTCAGATTTCCAACAAAAAAATTTCGATTTTTTTAGCTACTTTTACAATTTTATTCTCAATTTTCTTGTCTAAGCGTATTTATTTTATATGTTAAAATAGCTTTTGCTATCTACTGTTTTCAGATTTAAAAAAACCCAAATAATAATATTTTCAAACGTTGTATTTTGAGTTTGAAATATATACTTACATGTAGATGTTGAAAAAGTTAGAAAAATTGAAAAAAAATTAAAAGGTTCAAAAAGTATCTGATGGTAAAAAGTTCGCCATATTTAAAATGATTTTATAACGTCTAAAAGAAAACTTTCTTTCTGGACATTAGAACCATATCAGAAGCTTGGAAGAGCAAGGGCGAATCCCGAAATTGGGGTGTTGGGAAATCAAGTTCAAAGTTTTGCAAGTAGTGTTATTGAATGGGATACTACTCACTTTAGCTCGAAAGTGTGAGAATACTAAGGGCGGACCAGGGTAAAACGACTTACCTACGGGTTGCCTACATATATCTGAGGTGGAAAAAAATAGATTTTTCGGATTCACCCATGCTCTTCCAAGATCCTGATAAGTGAATTTTCAAGCGTTGAATTATCATATGCAGTGTGACTCCAAAAATACAGCAGGACCCACCAATGGCCGAGAGGTTCTGCTCTCGAAACTGCTAGACGGGAGGTGCTGAGTTCGAACCCAATCGCGCAAGTCGGTCAAATCGTTTCGGAGTTTTCCGTGGTTTTCTTCGAACCTTGGATTTCCATGCGTAAATACGGGTTAGGTTCCCTTAGAAAGAACCCCCACGGACGGCAATCTCCCTCGGGCCTATATCCCTCGTGCAGATAATCGGCCGTCAAAAATAACACGAGCACCAAAAATACAGCATTCAGAAATCCAGCAACTTCAAAAAACCGCCATCAATGTCTTCTGCCCCTCGTTTTTTTTTACACTTCCAACTTACGACAGAAGGGAAAAAAGTCCTTCCGGCCAGTGCCGGGAGGAAGAGGTAGCTTTCATATTCCTTATATTAAAAAAGCCAACTTATATTATTCAAACACACGAAGCTCAATTTAGTGGAAACCGAATATAGGAGATTCAATACTAATTTTTATCAATACTAAATCATTATGAATGAGAATTTCGCGAAATTAGTCAGCTTTATCCAAGCTGCTTTTATTTAAAGTAACTTATATTTGGCTGCCAAATTCGGCGATTTCTTAAAGTGCCTGCCATTTTAAGACAACATGGTGGATGAGGCTAACCAGTGAACTTGGTCGAGACCTGAGTAATTGCTGTGCACATGCTCGCTCACATCGGAATCGATTGATACATACGAGTGCTATCGCAAGCAAAAAATCAGATTTTTCAAAATGTCACCCACATTAGATATAGAAATTGCTATATCTGAGCCATTTTTAAGATAAAGACAAACAAAAAATGCTCCTGAATCCTTATATCAAGGTCAAATACTTAAGAAAGAAACCTTTTTCAATTTCTAATTTTTTTGCACCTCACTTTAAATATAATTTTTTTAATTTAATGGCCGCTATTATAAACACTACTCCTTCATAAAAAAGATTCTATAAACAGTGTCACCCATTAACTATCAAGATCATTCATAAAAGTACTAAACATCGCCTAATTAAATAACACCTTGATTTGTCAAAGTTTATATTCCCAAACTTTGGATTAAATCTCCAAACTGTGAATTTTATCTTCAAACTAAAATCTACAGTGTTTAGAACTGTAAAAATCATACTATGAAATATGACTTTGAATTGCAAAAATGTGACATATACTTTACTGAACTGTGAAATACATAGACTATTCAACATATTAAGCTATCAAGAACTTTAAAATTAATTATAATTAATATTTCAAACTTGCTTAACAGGTCATCACTCAGAATCATAATTAAATTTAACAAGACTATTATTTTATTTAAATATCATTCAAAGTTTTGCTCAGATTTACTTATTTTTCAGATTTCAATCAATTTTGTCTCAACTAACTTTGTTTTATTAAGTCCTATTAGGCCCTAATATGGATTAGTATAAATTTTTAAGAAATCTTTTAGCTAATTTAATTAAATTTAATTAACATTAACAATACTATTTTAATTTTCCATTAAAATTTTAAATTGGCTACTTTCAATCATTCCTATTTTAATGATTGATGATCTGTATTATCTGTAATATCTTAAAAATCCAAGATGTTGTTTTATTTGGGCTCGCCCAACTTATTTGTATGTACTATGTATACTACTTATATTTGTATGTACTATGTACACACCAAGGTACATCAAAATCGGATCATAAATATGCCCGTTATCACGTGACAAAAATCAGGACGTTTCGGGGGAAAAAAATGGCCATAATTTTTTTTGCAAAAAAAATTATGGCCATTTTTTTTTCCCATTCGGACCAGAAAATCAGAGTTCTAACTTTTTACGGCTGCTCTTTCATCTTCCCCTAACACTTCATTTATAATGGCTGTTTCATAATAATGGAAGCCATCAGAAGAAAATAACTCGGTGAAAGCGGAAACTCGCAGGGCCCGACTTAGGCTACGGGGGGCCCCGGGGCAAGAATCATTCAGGGGGGCCCCCTTCTATCTATCTATAGATTTTTTTTTTGCGAATAATGTGCAAGTAGCTACTACTAAGCTTCAAACATATTGTAAATAAGCATAAATTTTGCACCCGGTACTACTCGCATCTGTATACAGAGTATTACAAAAAATGGTCACAACTTTAGGAAAAAATGCTAGTATGATAATAGTAGAAAAAAAGATAGATTGGTTGACACGAGTATTTTTTTACAAACTTTGCTTATCTACGTACGTTATAAGATGTCTAAAAGAAAATGCCCCAAATGCGTCATAATGAATGGTTTTAACTTGCCACGTTACGTAGAAAACGTTAATAAAGAATTTCTTTTGAAAACAATAGAATACTAAGTTGTCATAATGGAATTTTAACAATTAGTTTTCTAATGATATAGTTTGTTTTTTGCATGGGTGGCGGGGGTACTGAAAGCAGAGAAGGGTAGGGGGACTGCACTCCTTTCCTAAATGTTTGAAAATATATGAATTTTCGTTACTTTTGGCTAATTTTAATCATTTGGCACCTTTTAATGACAATCTTGATTAGTCTCATGGGGGGCCCCTAAAAAGGGGGGCCCGGGGCAGCTGCCCCACATGCCCCTGCATAAGTCGGGCCCTGGAAACTCGGTCAGGCGGGACTCGGATAATCGTGACTCTACACAATATGTTATTTTAAAAATGATCTTTAGAATATTTTTGTTCATGTTCAGAGGGACCTACCCCTTGGATCCGCCACTGTAGATTACGTAGTTCAGTATTACATATTTTATGATTACATATTTTAAATTTTAAAATAAGTCGTCTATTATAAAATTAGTAAAATTAATTATCTCTTGTATTTGTAAATATACTTTGTGGAAGAGGGAGTGGGACGCCAAAATCCATGTTTGGCTCGGGTGCAAAAAACGCTAGTTTCGGCCCTGATTGTAAGTACATACTCCAAGATTCCTGTCCCTTTTTGAAAAGAAAGTTTTTCAAGATTTGCTGAGTTCTGTTCATAATTATTTTATCAGTAATTCTGCGCGTTCGTTGCCAGGTTTTCTTGGCCCTAATTTTATTGTTGACTAATCTGCGGACATGTGGATCGAGCTTATAGAATTCGTTGTCCTGAGATTCTGAGGTAGCACTTTCAGCTGCACTTTTAATTTTATTAGTTATTTTTTCCGTGAAGAAGTTTATATCATTAGTACTGCTGATTTGTGGGAGGGCGATGGGAAAAGCGTTAATGTTGTTTTGAAATTGAGCCCAATTGATTCTTTTTATAGTTTTTGGTGGGTGGATTGGGATTTTAATTTGGATGTTAATTTCAAGAGGGTTATGGTCAGAGCTCAATTCCGGGAGGGATGCAATTGTTTTTGCACAATTAAATCCATAATAAAGGCCGAAATCAATTGTAGTGCTACTATGATACGTAAAATGGGTTTGGGAATCCGGGAAAATAATGTCCGCCGTGGAATTTTGAAGGAAAAAGTAGATTTTATTGCCATAGTCACTGCTGAAGTTGCAATTCCATGAGTCATGATGGGCGTTGAAATCTTCAAGGAGGGGCGTATTGACGTCATAGGATAGCAGAGCTCTAATGTCTGCAATGACGTCACTCGCGCGCTCTCCACAGCCATCTCTACACCGGCCAAATCGCTAAACTAACTCCGGCGGGTCACGTGACCAGTCGAAGGCGGTTAAATTGAAGCGAAATCAAACTGACGCTCGCCATTTATTCTGTTCTTGAAAATTCCATCGTTGATGAATTCAAGTCGCAGTTTTCGTTTAAAGTTGCACATGGTTCATGATTTTCATCTTTATACTATCTATTTTATTTAGATACTTATGCTTTATTTCACGAAAGTGTATCATGTGTTTTTCCTGCGTTTCATGTGCTTCCCTAGTGTTCCATTGTTTCTCTTTCTGAAAAGAAAATATGGCTCTCAAGTATTCGCAAATATAATTTTAATTTCATCTAAAAGGCTAGAATATGCATTAAATATTCTAAAATGATGTTCAGTGGATATCACCAAGGATTAACATAACTATTGAAGTAAGTTCTGATTTAACTTTTAAAATTTATTGTCTTAATAAAACAAATTATATCAGACGCTTGGTTTGAATATTAGCAATCTAAGAAAATAAGTATAAGGTTAACATGATTGTTAAAATATATGATGAATGTACAGTTATATGTCAGTAATTATCTCTCTAGAAAAGTTGATTGAAAATGGGAAAAGACTAATAATTCAAAAGCTCTTTCATAAGAAACAAAAATATTTAGATAAATATTTAGATAAGAAATGCAATTTATCAATAAATCAGGCACGAAACAATTCCTCCTAAAGGAGGAATTCCACCTATTTTAAAACAATTTTGGACATTTTCTGGATTGATGCAAAAATGCAAAGAAAATATTGGAAGCATGTATGAGAGGGGGGGGGGTGTCTAGGAAATTTAATAATAATTTTGTTTACTCAAATCGTCGGAATTTGTTTCTGAATTACTGTGCAAAAAAGCCATCAAATCAAAGGTGAATAAGCATCTGAAAGTGATGTAAATTGTTTCTAAAATGTCTTTCCAGAGTGATTTTTTTTAGACTTAAAAAGGTAAAGGAAGTTTCAATAAGGTTCTTTTTGGAATAGAATATTTTTTCCTAATTAACACTTTTGTGTAATTTCAGTGATGCAATTTTGGAGATGTATTTCTGGAGTAAAGATTAATTTGACTTGCTTGTATTTATGCAGCATGGAGGTTTGTTTTTTTGTTTGTTTTTGAAAGGAGGGGGGAAATCTTAAACAGACAGACCTTCTAAAATAATATTTATTTTGACAAATTAATCGCTGTAGTTCACATAAATTCATCAGATATTTATGGTTTTACATCTTAGCAAACTGTCTTCAATTTCCTGTTTTGATTCAAAAGACCTGTAAAATTATTAGTTTAAATTTATTTTAATAAATTTTAAATTATTAAAAGAAAATCATACATACAGTAATATTTTATTTTATTGTATAAATAAGTTAAAATGTGTCCAAAAATAAATATTGTATAGATGGAAAAAAATTTACAACTTTTTTTCTGTTTTACACTTTCATGCCTGATAAATTTAGACGCATTTAAAGATCTTTAAATGATATATGAACGATAATGATATGAATGATAATGATAACGATATGAATGATAATGATATGAATGGTTAATTTAAGACCAAAATGAGTTTATTGCTGCAGTACTTTTTTTCAAACTGCCGAAAATATCTGTATTGCGTTTTTAATATATAGATGTAACTTTAAAATGAATTACTTAAATAAATTATGGTACACATCATTTATCATTCACTTTGATAGAAAAATTTTCATACAAATTAGAAAACGAAAATCAGAATGAAAAAAGTCAATTCTTAACGTTTCTTACATTTACCCGCTTAATCTAATTATAGATGTCTCTCGTGATTGATGGATGCATTAAAAAAAGACTTCATAAGAATATCAAATTCTATTTAAGTTTCTGAAAGAATTCCAAATCAGTGCATTTGTGAATAGAAATTTAATTACATTCTTTATCTTAATCATTTTTCTAACAATGAAAAGGCCAAAAAAAAATCATTTACATATTTAAGCAGTTGATAAATGAATTTTATGATTATATTTTACGATTTTTGAAATTTAATTTATTCATTAGTATAAAAATAAAGATATTTGGAACACAGTTTAAGCATTTGACGTTTATTTTTTAAAATACGGATAACTTCACGGGCAGTTCATATGGATCCATAAATTTTCCATTTTATTACGTTAGTTTGGGGTCGTTCCCTATTATGGGAAAGACACCGCTTTGATTATCACCTTACAAAGAGCGCAAACTAGTGAATTTATATTAAAAAAATAACTTTTTCTCGATCTTTTTTTAATATATGGCAACATGAAAGTGTATAATATGTATTTGAGATTTCTAAATTGTTTTCACAACGTGTATCTAGAATTTAATACTCTGCGCGTATCTCGCCACTTTTTACTAGAATCATCCTGTAAGTAATCCTTTCGATACACTAATATCATTTTAGTCTAACCTCTTTAAGGCGGTCCGGACACAAAAATGTACAAATTTTCTATAAAAAAAAGTTGCATTAAAAATTTCTGTGGGGGAGGGGGTGGGGTCTGCATAAAATGACGTTTAAATCAAGTTTCTATCTTAAATAGAACAGGAAACATAATTTTTTTCGTTTTGGTTTGTTTTTAAAATCTAACTCTCAAGCAATGGTTGTCGTCGAACCGACTTCTTGTCAAAATGAGTTTTTTTTTCACCATTTCTCGTAGTTAAATTGTTATAAATCCAAAACTGTTAAAGATAAATAGTTCCAACTTGGAACATGTCTTTTTCTTTCAATTGTTTTACTTTAATTTTGATTCAACAAATTAAAAATATATATATTTACTTTTGAAAATATGATTTTTTTTAAAGTTATATCATTTTTTAATTCTTAATTTAAATATTTATTTTTAAATTAATATTTTTTAAATGCAGAATCAAAATTAAAACTTATATTTCTGTTTATTTAAATGAAAAAAAAATTGAAATTCTACAAATAATATTTCGAGTAATAACGATTTTAAATTACCCCACTTTTTTAATAAATTTTTAATTTTAATTTTTTTTTTTAATTATGAGAAGTTTTATGTGATTTTGTTTACAAATGATATGGTTAACCACCACAAAATAATTCAAAATTTTAACATATAAAATATTTTAAAATGTGTCCCGGAGCCACATAAGGAAACTTTTGATTTGGGGTTAGAGTACCTCGACATATCGCGATTCACGACATATGCAAAGAGTACATGCTCAGGTTGAAGTTTTGCCCAAACTTTGCAACTCGCATTTCAGAAGTTGGCGATATTTGCCTGGAAAAGTTTGATTATACTACTTAAAGGGACAAGGGACCTTCAAACTTATTATTATTTTAAATTGCACCTTAAACACTATTCAAGGGCACACTATGTGATTTATGGCATATATTTATCACACAAGAAATTTAAAAAAAAAATCTGGAGAAAAATAAAGAATTTTTCTAAATATTTTAAGTGTTATTAGGAACTTTCAAAATGTTCCAACCTCACTCCATATCAATTAAAATCCCCAATATATTTTATGCCAGTTTGGTCGCCATATACAAATAAAACTGTGCATCGAATTTTATATATTTGAATATAAAGATGAGAAAAACAAATTTTCTAAATTACAGGAAAATTTTCAGCAATTTTGCATCCTATTTCTGCAATTAACTACTTTTAACTTTTCCAGTTACATATAGTTTAAAAAACTATGCACAGTTTTATTTGTATATGTAAACCAAACTGAATAGTTTTTAAAGTGCAATTAAAAAAATACCCCCTTGAATAAGTCAGCAATCATTAGCTTAGCAATATAAGGAACTTCCGCAAGATATACTCGATATCAGATGTAAATTTCCAACTGGGTAAAAATGTCCCGATCAGGATTCAAACCAGGGATCTCTTGGTTGAAGCCGCCAATGCTCTACCATCTGATCTATCCCGGGCGAATCTTCAACTTTTCCACTCAGCTAACCTTATATATTATAGCATCTGGTCTGAAATCTGGTTCAGCTCACCAGAATACATCGCAGGTAATGGAACTCCCGAAATCGCTGGTTCGAATCCTGGTCCAGACATTTTTCTTCCAGTTGGAAATTTACATCTGATATGATTTATTTACCAATTAGTATAATTGTGATAAAATTAATATAGTATACTCGTACAGTCGATTAAATTTGTCTGGACCAATAACATTTTATTTAGCGTATGTCGCCACTCGCTTTTAGACACCCCGGGAATCGCCTTAATTTGAACAGAAAACGTCTATTCGAATCTGCTCAGTTCCATAATAAAACAGATCTATCTTACCGGCCCAAATTGTGTTGCGACTCTATTACACTTTCAGTACAAGCAAGTAATGAAGCCTGCACTTTTCTTAATACGTATAACGATAATTTTTAAACTTTTCGACATGCTTTTAACAATTTTAATTTATTTTTACATTTTTTCACTTTTTTTTTGACAAATACTTGTCAAATATGTCGTGTTTCTTGTTAAGCTACAATGATTAATTAAATATAATCATGCTCATGATTATATTTAATTAATCATGTAATCATGATCAATAAAAATATCATGATTAATTAAACATAATCTATTTTTTTATGTAAAATAAATAATTCTGTGAAAATATAGTATCTTCGTCATTTTTTAAAAAGAAAATATCTACCCGTACTAACCTTTAGGTGGAAATCGTTGTTTTACTGTAACTTTTCAGCTGAAATTGTATAGCATTGTAATCATAGGTGGATTGCTCGGTCGGTGGGACTGCTGAGAGAGGATGCCTTGACACGCTTTGTTCTGATGTCACAAAACGTCACACGAAGCAGGCAAAACAAAAATAAATAAATAAATAAATCTGAGATTTCGTTGGCTCATGGAATTAATCATCAGGAGCCAGCAGAATCGAAGCATGCAAGTTGTTCGACGTTTTTTCTCGTTTTGCTTGCTTCGTGTGACCTTTCATGACGTTGGTCGCAACAAAGCATGTAATGGCTCTGTCCAGTCTGGGGGGGGGGGGGTGCGTTGGTTCTCCGTTCGCTCAGTTACAGCGTCTAGAATAATGTAGAAATCGGCTATCCCAATAACATTTTAAAAAGTGCTAAATTATTGAATAACTTAAATATCCAATGATGCTGAAATCCAAAGAGTCGATCGCAGCGACATCTGCATGAGATTTTCAAAAACTGCGAAACTTTTATAGTCGAGACCAGTGGTTCCCAACGTGGAGCGTACGTCCCCCAAGGGGGCAATTTTAGATTTCTTATTAGCCAATTTTCTGTCATATTTTTTTCTTTCTTTTAAATGAAAGTTGTGTCGTTGTCTAAAAATAGAAATATTTGAAAAAAAATTAAAAATAACTGAAAAGTAATTAATTTTCAAGGCGTTCTCATTTAAAAGTTTAAAATACACTCATAATTATATGCATCTTTTTTTTTAGATATTTTAACACTTTTTACATATTTAAAAATCCTTTTAATTATTCTGGTCTTAATATTATTTTAGTAAAACACACCTCCTTTTTTTTTACTATTTATTTTTTAAAACAACAACAACAAAATACCTTGTACATCTATTCCTAGTGCAATATGCCCCATGATGGATCTTTTACATATAAAATTTTGTAGGGTATATCTAAAATTGACTATTTGGACATGGTTAATCAAAAAATATTTTGGGTTATCAAAATGAGGTACTACTTTGCTGAAATTAATAAATCCCTGTGCGCGTCACGGAAGGAAAGTAAACTTCTTATACCGCTTCTACATACCACATACACAATATATAAGCATTTTTCATGGCATATGCATTTTAAAATTTAAAATCGAAGAAAACATGGTGGTCAAATAATAATAATAGGAAAAAGAAAGCCCGCTATCAAAGAAGTATGTTATGAAGAAGAATAAAAATAGTTATTTAAAATGGATAAAAGCGTGAATCGAGAAATATTACCTGTGAATTATGTTATCTACACATTCTCGATGATAAACAAATATCACTTGATCTTAATGAAGTACGGAAATCCATTGTAAAAAGCATCAATTCTATCACATGTAATACAAAACGTGACAGACATTTCAAGAAATTTTGCGAAAATAAAAATGTGGACTATTTATCACATTTAAATTTGAGGTGAGTTGCTAAAATGCAATAAAACTTTTGTACATGTAAAGGACAAAGATCCATGATCTCATTGCATTCATAGAGTTATGTTAAAAACATACTTCTGATAAAAAAAAAAAAAAAAAAAAAAAAAACGATTTTGATACATTAAAGAATGTGAAATCACTTATCAGAGTTAATGCTATTTTCGGATCCTTCAGGGAAAATAGAAGTCTATTTTTTTCGATTTATATGATATAGAAGGCGGGGGGGGGGGGGCATCAGGGTTTTATAGATGATTAGGTGTGGCGCGGCCTAAAAAAAGGTTGAGAACCACTTGTCTAGACGCTGTAGTTACAGCATCTAGTACAAACAGTGTGGAAATCTGCCCTCCAAACAGTGCTAAAAATTTGAATCCCTTAAATGTGCAACAATGCTAAATTCTAAATAGTTGATAGCAGCGACATCTGTGGAATATTTTCAAATTTTAATGTAAACGATGTATTATTACAGCGTCTGGACTAGCAATCGTCTTGCAAATTTTGAAAATATCTTGTAGATGTCGCTGCGATAGATTCATCGGATTTCAGCATCTTTGTTCTCTTAAAGAACTGAATCTTAATTTTCATGAAAGCATGACTAAAATCCATTAATTTTTTACATATATTGGAACAAATATTAAATAAATAGTATTTATTTCGTTTCTCTTTTGTATTTTAAAAAAATGTATAATATAAATTCACATTATTCAAAATTTATTACTAAAAAAAAGTCTGAATTTTTATAGATACTTAAATTCACAATCGTACAAACAGTCAGAATACCCATATAAATTTATTAAAAATTTCCATTTTTTTATGTCAATAATTCACAAATGCTTTCGGTAAAAAATCCGAGTAATTTGGAATTGAAAATATGTAACCTTTAACAAATAAAACCTTAATATAAATAAAAGCTTTAAAAATAAATTTTAAATGGTTTTACACATTTTTACTGGTATAAAAAGTATAATGGAACATCTCTTCTTTTGGAAAATCTTGTACATTCTGACTACCTGAACGCTGAAAAATTTCCATTTCCATAAACAACATTTACATTCTTTCAACGTGAGTGAACATATTTGGATGATTTAGAGCGTTTTACAGCTTGAAATTTTTCTTTAAAAATGTTTAGAATTTCAAAATTTTAAATTAAAAAAAAGAATAATGAAAATCATGTGTCAAGCATATGGTGTGAAAGAATTTAGGCATGCGTTTTTACGAAAGATTCGTCGTCAATTCAGTGAAGATTTGCAGTTAGATACAGTTTCCGATTTATCTTTCATCTGCAAAGAAATTTGGAAGTATGTCAATCAAAAGTCGTTGATCGGAAACTTTATCATAAAATTCATGGATATTCGCAGAGAATCAAAACTGACACTCAACAGGCAAGCAATTAGCTAGTAAAAAATACTACCCCGAAAAATAATGCAAAGTAGCAGTGAATCCTGAAGTATTGCAGTTCTGAACGCGTGCAAAATTTAAAGAATATTTAAGATATCACATTCATTCATTAATTCAATTCAATCACATTTATAAATCCAATACAAATCTTATCCAATTATGAAAAAGTAAACTCCTATCAACATCCATCCATTTATTTAATATTTCTTTAATACATTTAATGTGTGAGACACTATTGAACATTGAATGTCAATCTCATTAACAGAAAAAAAAACTATTGCAATCTGCACAAACTGAAGAAGATTAACGGATGAAATAATGAGGAAAAGAATTATTAAAAAATCTAAGAAGTTAAACAATAAGTGCTTTATTTTTTCAACTGATTTTTTTTTCAAAATATTTTTTTTAATTTATTTCTCAGAAGCCTAACTGGTGCAAAACATTCAGGTTTGGCGAACCTTTTTATTGCCGCGTGCCAAATTAGATCAAAAAATATTTTACGTCACCATGACTTGCCTACTAAAAAAAAATAGTAATAATAAAAATTGGTAGGTATTACGCTATTTTTTAAAAAGGTAGATACTACTCTATGATAATTATGAAAACAAATATATTTTTTTAAATAATAATAAAAAAATCAATGCGATGAAATTTGATTTGTTGTTACATCTCAAAATCAGGTTAATTTTAATGCAACCTGAACCGGATTTATCTGAAAAGTGTTTTCAGTTTGAGTTTTGATATTATTATTTATTTGTGAAAACAGTGACTCGAAAGCATAGAAAAGCAGAAAAACTTTTAATATAGCAAACGCCAGTTTCTAACAGCTGCGAGATAAATTCAAAGTTCCCATAATATTACCATCGGAATTTAGTATAGTAATAACCAGTTATTATCAGCATTTTCCGAATATCGTCTTTATTTGAAAATTTTTGAGACCATAATTAATTGGATTGGAATATAATATGCTGCAATTAAATTTTTTTAATTTCCATTTAATCGAATTTAGAAAAGATAAGTCGCGATTTTGTGTAATCTCACTTTATTTTGATTTAGAGCTACAGCAATGCCGTGCCAAAATTACTCTCTCGCGTGCCAAAAGAGGCACGCCTGCCACAGGTTTGCCGTTCCTGAGATAGAGTAAATAAATGCTTTTCTTTTGTTTAAGAAAGTAAGATACATTAATTTTCCACAAATAATTTGCCCACTTTTAGTGTGTTACATTAATGATAAATTTATTAAAATTATTTCACAAATTTTATCACAATTTAGAACTAGATACGTAAAAAAATTTAAACCGAGATACGTAACAAAATTTTTCATTGACAACGATTTCTTTTTAAATAGAATGACGGTTTTAAATCAGTTTTCGTTTTTTGTTTTATTTTGATTATTTTAATATTTCTCAACAATGTGCAAAAACCCCCCAATTAAAAATCTGGATTATTTCTTGAGTTATAGACGGTGAGTATATTTGAAGGTCTGCAGGTCTGAACCTTGAAAATGCGTTTTCTGATATTAGTAAATTTGGATCTTGTACGCACTGTTATTTTCAAACTATGTAAGCTACAACTTTAAAAAATATAACGAAATATTTGTTTCTTTATAGTCTATATGCTAAAAAAACATATTTTGGTTATTCATTTTGTACACTTTAAAAAAATTGATTTTTTTTTTTACTTTTTTTTTTCAAAAGTTAAATTTTAAAGAGAACTTTTTGTGTATATTTTGGTTTTAACTTAGGTGTGATATGATTCTATTTTGTCCAAAAAATGTTTTCGATATGCATAATTTAAAGTTTTATCACGCGCACAGTACTTTCTGGTTTTAATCCACGAATTAATGTGATGAATTTTTAAATTTTTAAATTTAAATATTAAATTTATACATACAACATCTATTTTTCTGGATAATATAGTTAGGAATATATACTTTAAGCGGAAAGGGAAAAAAAGATCTTAATTGCATATTATTGGTGTTTTGGTACTTAGTAAAGGCGATGCTTTTGATCGTTTTAATAAACACAAAGCACCTGTGCTTCCTTTAATATGCTTTACACCGGTGCAAATGAGAAAATTTTAGGCAAAAAATAATGGCTTTCACCACCTCTACTACCACAGATACAGTCAAAATGTTTCTATTTTCTAAGATGTTTTGCTAGATTAAATTAAAAAAAGACCTAAATTTATTTTGAAATTTTTGAATTTAATGCTATAAAAAACATCAAATTGAATCTTTTAAACTACATTAAAATTTACTAAATAAATCTATGTTTTTTATTTTATATAACACTTTTCAAACAACTTAAAAAACGATAAGACAGGCAGCAAATATTTATCCTAAATTATATTAAAAATATCAAAACTTCCTAGGTAAAAATAAAATTTTGAGTCCCTATTGTATGGCTAAAAACTCATGCTTATCTAACTATATCCTTAAACGATTTGTATTAATTTTTAAGAATAAAGCACACAAAGAATAAGTAGAAATGATTTAAAGAAAAATCTTTTATTGTTTTAACTACAACTTTTTGAGATAGAAAATTATTTCTAACAGAAGTATATTAATTCCATTCAGAAATTGATTTGGAAAATGATTTTTAATAAGCAAATGTTACCAAATTAGAAATAGCTAAATATCTAATTATTTAAATGAAATGAATGTGTTAAAAGAAATGTTCTTACTCAAGTTGTATTTAACTTTTCTTTAATGTTAGAATATCCAACTTTGAGACGCAATTACTGCTTAAGTTTTTTTTTTCTTTAATATTTAGTGAGAAATTATGTTTTTATATGATTTGACTTTGATTAAAAGACATTAAAAATGGAATTCAGGCGAGATGATTTGACTTTGATAAAATACATTAAAAAGGGAATTCAGGCGAGATGTTATGCCTGATTATTACATAATAGTCTAAATGGCAGAATATCTCTTAATTAATTATAAAGTTTAATGGTAATATTTAGATAAATAAAATTTTGGATAACGAAAAATATATCCCAGTTATCTTTATAAGCTAAGTAGTCTTTAAAAATATTTTTACGCAATGCTTCATTTTTAATTAAATTTAGACTTTACATAACTGTAATCTCAGTAATTTTGTACATAAATTATTCCCTTTTGTAACATATTCTTAAATAAATTGCTATAGCGCCAAGTAATATCAGTTTTAAAATTGTTCTGAGAATATAATTATGCTTAGATGAATAATAATATTAATTAATTTTGTAAACGAGTACTCAATATCATTTCTATTACCATTTCACTGGAGAAATACGGAAATTAATTTCTGTTTTTTTATTTTGTTGTTAGTTTCCTATCTCTAATTATGGTTTATGAGTAATCGTCTAAAATTTATATTTAGCATTTTAATTCTAACTATCCTTATTTTTATTATATTTATTTTAACATTATACTGGTAATTTTAGGTAGATTTCGTATGAAATACTACCTATTGGGATCGTTCCTATGTTGGAATTTCTGAAAAATTTTTGCAGATCTACACCGATCATGACTCCTAGAACCCAAAACCAACCTCAGTAAAAAACTTATATATATATATATATATATATATAAACTTTCTTCTGGACACGATAACTTCCGCAATTCTGCACAAATCTCTTCCAAACTAATACATAAAATCAAGGGACATAAAATCTCGGTCAAGTTCGTTAATGGGCAAAATCGGACCGAGGGGATGGAAATAGGGAGGGGTTTTGTGAAAACCGAAAACCCCCCATAACATCTTAATTTTTGTACATATCAAATCAGTTTAAAGTTTTTATTACTTCTAAAAATAGGGCCAAAATTTTATGTATCACAGATTTTTGATAAAGTTAAAAATGGGCTCAAGGGGCGCAAAAATAGGGTTTTTGGGATGAAAAAATTCATAACTTCGTCAATTCTCAAGATATCAATTCCAATTAATTTTATTATAAATCTCCTTAATATTATCTACAACTTTTATATTCACAAGTTTTTGATAGGACTAATTCGTACCGCAAAAAAAAAATTAAAAACGAAAACAAAAAGGGGGTTTGAAGAAGTAAAAAATCCATAACTCCGTCAATTCAAAAGATATAAAATTACCATGAATTTATCATATATCTTCTTAATATTGTCTACAAAATCTATATAGACAAGTTTTGGATAGGACAAACTCTTACAGCAAAAACAAATTAAAAATACATAGCGCTTGAAGAAAAAAATCATCTAAGTAAGGGTGTATTCAAATCCAAACTGCGTATTTTCTGACTCATTTTACAATTCATTTTTGCTCTCAAAGGCTTCCAACTGGTACGTTTTCTTACTCATAAACTATATAATGTACAGTAATGGTCAATTTTTTGATAGAGACAGAATATATTTTTAAAAATGCTGTTAAAGTGGGCATTTTGAACCGAAATTCCCGAAGCGGATTGTGTTGGAAAAATCATTGCATTAAGGATGCACTCAAATCCAAACTGCTTATTTTCTGACTCATTTTTAAATTCATTTTTGCTCTCAAACGCATTTAATTGGTCGATTCGCTTATTCAGAAACTATATAATGTACCGCAATGATCGATTTTTTGATAGAGGCAGAATAAATTTCAAAAAATTATGTCAAAGTGGGCATTTTAAACGGAATTTCCCGAAGCAATTATGTTATCACTTTCTTCTGGACACGATAACTTCCGCAATTCTGCACAAATCTATTCCAAACTGATACATAAAATCAAGGGACATAAAATCTCGGTCAAGTTCTTTAATGGGCTAAAGCAGACAAAGGGGATGGAAATAGGGAGGGGTTTTGTGAAACCCGAAAAAACCCCAAAGCTTCTTATTTTTTGTACATATCAAATCAGTTTAAAGTTTTTATTACTTCTAAAAATAGCGCCAAAAATTCATGCATCACAGATTTTTGATGAAATTTAAAATAGGCTCAAGGGGCGCAAAAATAGGGTTTTTGGGAGAAAAAAATTCCTTACTTCGTGAATTCTCAAGATATCAAATCCAATAATTTTATTATACATCTCCTTAATATTATCTACAACTTTTATATTCACAAGTTTTTGATAGGACCAATTCGTACCGCAAAACAATTAAAAACGAAAACAAAAAAGGGGGGTTGAAGAAGAAAAATTTTCATAACTCCGTCAATTCACAAGATATAAAATCTCCATAAATTTATCATATATCTTCTTAATATTGTCTTCAACATTTCTTTAGACAAGTTTTTGATAGGGCCAATTCTTAAAGCAAAAACAAATTACAAATACATAGCGGTTGAAGAAAAAAATCTTATTATGGGTACATTCAAATCCAAACTGTCTATTTTCTTACTCATTTTTAAGTTCATTTTTGCTCTCAAACGCATCCAATTGCTAGATTCTCTTATTCAGAAACTATATAATGTACAGTAATGATCGATTTTTCGATAGAGGCAGAATATATTTCAAGAAATGATGTCAAAGTGGGCATTTTGAACAGAATTTCCCGAAGCGATCGTGTTAGAAACAAAAAATATTGCCCTACTGAGAAAATAATTGTTTATTAATCAAGTTTTAATTAAATGAAAGTAAAATAAAAACACAGGTCGCTTATAAGTTTTTTCAAAAATCACGTCAGGCATGGTTAATTTTTTTTTTTTTTATTAAAAATTAATCTGAAAATGTGCCAGAAAATTTCAGGTTGTTGAGTATGGAAAAATATTTTTTTAATATCGCCTTAACATGATTTAGATAAAACCAGCTATTTTATAAAAAGAAAATAAAAACCCGTCAAAAGCAGTCAGATAAAACTGTTAAAGTGGATTTATATCTAATAATGATTTAGTTTTTGTTGGTGAAATTAGTATACTTAACTTCGAAATCTACCTCTGCCTGTAGGCCAGGCCGGCAGGGATTTGTTTTATTTGTATTTTTACACAATGCTTTTCATTAGAGTGTAAGTTAAAAACACTAACATTTTAAAAATAGAAAACATTTACGATATAATCGTAAAAATAAATGTTGGATTTTAATGTTCTACTATTGTGACAGAAATTGTTACATTAGTACTGTGAGCGGTGTTCGAGACTACTTTATAGAAAGTGTGTTAGACTATTAAAAATAATGTTAGGTTAAAAATAATAGTTGTAATAAAAAAAAAAACATACTATAACCCTTTGTGGCTCAACAAATCTGATTTAAAAAAAATATATTTTCCAAGTTCTTAAAACACATAATTTTAAGCATGCAAAAATATTTTTAAAAATTTAGAGCATAATATATATATATATATTGACTAAAAACTTTTTTCAGCTCCCAAATTAACGTAAAATTGCATGCTTCTCATATATGGGACATTCTCACAATTTTTTGACTTTTGAGGAAAAAAAATCTGACAAAATTAAACTTGCTAAAATAACATTTTAATCTGATAGACGAATGCATGCCTTAATGATTCAAAATAAAGAAAAAATGGTCAGCAGTGAAAATTTTTTTATTTAACTGAGGTTTAAGTTAAACTTCCGAGTTTAATTTTCCTTACCATTTTACCCCTATAACTTTTTATTTTCTTCTAAATTTTTACTTATAATGAATTTGCATAGTACCCACAGGACATTCAAATAAGAAATAATAACAATGTAGTACTTTTAATACAGAAATTTTGTGTAATATTGTCTTAAAGGGTTGTTAAAGAAGGGACGGTAAGGTAAGAAAAGGGGATGGTATTGGAAAAAAGGGACGGTAAGGATGGAACGGTAAGGAAAATTACCACCTATTTTTAGAAAAATCATGTTAAGATTAAGTGATAACCAGAATGTTCATTGATTTTCAGAAACAGTTGCTAATATTGGATTATTATTATTATTTTTTTTTTAATTTACCTCGAAAAGTGCAGGAATAAACCTTGGAGACGGTGAGACTACCAATAAAGCCACGATGCTTTAAATTGATATTTAAATGCTGATTTAAATTCTACAGTAAATTTCCTGCCAAAGAATTTTAGACATTATTTGTCTAGCATACTTCTGCATGAGAAAAAACTTGAACAAAACTCTGTGGCTGCATCTGAAATGATTTTCTGTATAATTTTAGAAGAGGGACGGTAAGGAATCTAAAACCCAGGGACAGAGTTTAAAAAATAACAACCCTAAAAATTTTTGCAGGTTAACTTTTAGCTACATATTTATATAAAACAATAGTTCCAGTTTCAGAAAAAAATTAGATCGAATTATTTTTATTGAAACAATTTTGTCCAGACAGCTCCAAACTTAAAAATCTCATCAGGGACACGGGGCGGTAGATGAGTTTTCCTGGTGTTTGGACCCTCAACATCCTTCAAAACTTATTTATCTCGTTAATATTGTTACGCAATCATGCAATGTGCTGGGCAACATATAACTATGATATGTTCCCGCACCATGTTGGTTAAATCAAAGTAAAATTGCGTAATTTGTTATTTCTGTTTGTATAAATATTTTTTATAAAATATAATTATGAGTGTAAAATTATAATGTTTATATATTTAAGTAAAATAAGAGTGTAAGTTCATACAAAAATTATTAAGTTGATTTTAAATAGTAAATATATATTTTTTAAAAATTGTTGTATTGTAAAATGAATGTATAACGTTGAATGGAGTTCGGATCTCAGACAACAACAATAGCCAGACGCCATGGTGTCGTTTTATGACAAGCCAATGGAAAGTGGTGTATAATTAGAAATCGTAAAATCATAAAAACGTTGGAATCAATTTATGGCCTCAATAAAAGTGTTGGGATAAATTTATGACTTTTCAGACCACCCAAACTTTAAGGCAGATAATAAAATTAAAGTATATGTAAGGGGCCATTTGCAGACTGCTAGCTAATAGGCCTATCGAAGTATAATAAAAAATCTTCTCACATCCAATAACAGTGGACTAGACAAAAATAGTTCCACCCACTGCAGGAGCTGGTGTGCAAGAAGAATAAGGTTTAAAAAAGATAGTCTGAAAAAAGATGTAGAGGACGCAGGAGCTCTCCCGAAAGCCCGTGCAATGAGTCCCGTAAGCCCTAGTAAAGCCCAGGCGAGATGGACATATCGGAGCGAGCCTAATCAAGCCTAATTGAGGATGTCTTCCTGAGGTACCTATCGGAGTGAGCCTAATCAAGCCAAATTGAGGATGTCTTCCTGATGTACATATCGGAGTGATCCTAATCAAGCCAAATTGAGGATGCGTTCCTGATGACACATTGCCATGATCCTAAGCAACGCAACAACTCGGAATTTGATGAATAAAGGCCACCATCCCGTATATTAAAAGAAGGTACTATTTTAAACTTTTTCCTTTACCACTTTAGATCATATGAAAAATCACAAAAATACTTTTCTGATATTTTATGGTAGAGAGTAATCTGAGATCCGACAAAACCAATAATTAAATAAGATTAAGGTAATTTTAAAAATGAAAGAGAGTTATTCTTTTAGCAAAAAGAAACAATTATAATAATTAGAGTACGTGAAAATATTGTCTTTTTTTTTTTTTTTAAGATTAAACATACTTAAAATAATGAGAAGCAAACAAAAGTGTTGCTTTCTATTTTTTGAATTAATATTATGTTTTTCTGTATATAGTTATGTTTAATGTAAATAAAATATTTAATCAAGTTTTAAAAAGTTTCTGTAATTATTTAATTAATAAGATTTAAAGTGTGTCAATTTATTTTTTACAGCTTAAATTTTAGTTTAATTCATAAGTGGAAGAGTTCGCCTAAATAATTCACAACGCAAACTCTTAATTTTATTCGTAATTATTCAAATTTAATAATTACTTTTTGACGCGAATTATAATTTAATTTTATTAATGCTTCGCGTTGCTCTTCTACTAGAATTTAGGTAAATACGATCACTTATATTATTTGAATTTATCTAAGGTATATAAAATTATATACCAATTTGCTATGAGGTTGCTTGGATGATTTGGACCAATTAACAATTTTGGATATAAAGTAAATAGAAAATAAACAGGTGTAATTATCTGTCCAGCACAATGGGAAGTTCCTCAGTATATGAAATAAAAAAACACAAAAAAGTGTATTAAATAAAAAATTATTATTCAGGGGCATGAAAGTGAAAAGATTGTGAGAATACCCCATATATTGTAAATTTTTCAATGCAGTATTGCAAAACATAAATACTTACTTCTATTAAAAAAAAAAAAAAAAAAAAAAAAAAAAAAAAACTATTATTGGGCGTTTCCAGTCTTTTTAATTTTACGAAATTTACCAAGTTTATTTTTGCAATAACGAAGCGAAACTTCTCAAAGGATAAATAAAACTTTGGCATGAAAAATTAACTCAATATAGCCGTCTGAGAATTCTATGAAACATTTATATCAAACTCTGTGTTGGAAGATAGCAGTAACAAATAAAATCGTCTTTTAAAGACCGCTGTATAAGTAACATTGGCTTTTAGAAATGTTGCAGATAGGTAACGCGGTAATACAAGTTAATTAATAGAAATTTGTTTGTTTAGCAATACGATGTATCTCATTAAAAAAGGACTTTATAGAAACTGTTCTGTCTATCCATAAACCTAAAACATCAGACTCAAAGATGTGACAAGGCATATAGACAGGGAGACAGTTGCACAAACAATCATTTCATCAAGTAGAAGACTAAAATTCTAGGATTAGACAGAATTCGATTAGAATATTAATATGCAACTGGTCTGCCAGGTCATATCTTGGTGAAAACAACCTGAAGACTCGATTTCAGTGGTTGATAAGTAAGTTTATAATTGTGTTTACCTGCACTCAATGGTATGAAAACCTGGAGTAATCGGAGGAGAAAAACACAATGATAAATCTACCAGCGAACCGCTAAAATCGGATTTACAGGGGGTTTTCACCAAGATATGATTTGACAGACCAGTTGCATTTTAATATGCGAATCGAGTTTTAACTAATACTGGAATTTCAGCCGTCAACTCGATTAGGTGATGGTTTGTGCAACTGCCTCCCGTTCTAATATTAGTGGGGTGTTAAAATCTATCACTATTGTTAATTATGTTACAAATCTCTTACCGACTTGAAGGCATATGTATACCATGTGTATTTCCTTATGCATGTTTTGTCAGTTACTGTTCGTTTTCGAAAGCCGCGCATAGCACTCTGAGACGATTCTACTATCCGAAAGGGAGTAACACTGAGATGGGTTACATTGTCACTAAGATTGGCACTCAGCCAAATGCATTTAAACAAACTCCATTTACCCCTATTTTGATAAAATCAAAGCATACCTGACGCATGCGCAAAGGCCCAGAGGGTCTTGCTTTATCAAAACAAACAGTATGTTTTTGTATGCTTGATCTATTTAACTACACTTTAAAACCACTTCATGAGTAAGAAAAGGAAGAGTAAATTGGCCACTCATAGTTTTTATACATTTTTATAATACTTTTTTAATCAGTACAGTTCTAGAAAGAAATACCAATAGTAACTATAAGAACTTTAATTGGAATTGCTATTTTAATTTAAAATATACACACTAACTTGAATTTAATTCCTTGAATAATCTTAGTGTTATCTCTAGGTTATTCCAACATACCAAAATTAACACTCGTACAATATTTGTAGAACATTCTAATTAAGGCTCGTAGAGATAGTTGCCTTATTAACAGCTTCTGTGTCAATGCTTCATGAATGATGTAAAGAAAAAAAAAATCCCTGCTGGCTCGGACTACAGGCGGAGGTAGATTTCGAAGTTAAGCGCTAATTTCACCAGCAAAAGCTAAATCTAGATTAGAAATAAATTCAGTTTACCAGGTTATCTGGCCGTTTTTGACGAAATTTTAATTTAATTTTTCTGTAAGAGCTGGTTTTATCTGAATCTTGTTAAAGCGGTATTCAAAATTTTTAATACCACCCCCCCCCCCACCCCCCCTTGGACAGACTTTGCCATAGTCGGGTTTTTATAATGTTTCAATACGTTTTCTCAAATTCGCAAGACGTTATATATTCATCTGCTGACATCCATTATATTTCCAATATGGCGTAATATTCACTTTTTATTTAATTCGTCAAACTATTTCATTTTCATTTTTCACGTGGAAATCTTGCTGTAGAAAAGTTATGACGTAATATTCGCTTTTTTTTTTAAATTCGTCAAGCTATTTCATTTTCATTTTTGACGTGAAAATCATGCAATAGAAAAGTAATTGTTGTGGTTAGAATTTTATTGTGGTTTTTTAATTGTTGGCAACAGCTATAATGAAAATTGTTTAAATTTTCCTTTTATTTTTCTGTAAGAACTGGTTTTATCAGAATCATTTAAGGCGGTATTCAAAATTTTAAGCCTCCCAATATCCACCCCCTTGGGCCGATTTTGCCCATTTGCAATCTCCGCCGATATATTAGCCATCTCAATATTTTAGGCGAGTTTGAAGATGATCTGTGCATAACTGCGATTTTTATGGTTCGGACAAAATTTTGTACTTACAGACATACACACACATGGGTTCCTGGGGTCATATAATGAAAAGTTATCAAGGATTTTTTTCAAAAGTCGCACCATGCTAACGACTGCAATAGGCAGTATTTCTTATGAAATCTACCTACAAAAAAAAGAGACCGACTTTTTACTGAATTTCAAAGTCTAAAGTCATTGTTCTCATGATCCGTTGATTTCGCTTTGATGCTTCATGCGTTCAAACCAAAGACAATAAACAATTAAATTTTTAAAAAATAAAAAAACCAAAGCGAACTAATTAATTATCATCAATGTGAAACTATTTTTTTTTCAATTCCTACTATTAGCTCACACTCTCGCTATATTTTGTTCAAATTTTCAATCGTTAATAAAATACTTATTATTCATCCAATCAAGCTCAAATATTTTTTTTTAACTTGTAGTGAATGACACTTTATGTTAATCCATTTTTTTCAAATATGAATTCATTAATTAAATTAATTAATTTTCAATAATGGAGAGAGCCCTCTTCTTGATCAAGGTATTTTAAGACCGAGAGAGACCCCTTCTTGATCAAGGCATTTTAAGCCCTACTCAACAGGAAAGAAGAATGGGAGGAAAAAATATTCTCTTATTAACCTAAGTAGGAATTGACTTAAAATATTTTTTTTTTATATTACTTACCTATTTTTTTTATTTACTTGTATTGATGACTTTTAAGTTATGTTTAATTGTTAGTTCCTATCTATAAACACTGTTTTGATGAGGTCTATACGTAGATGTCTGTGGTGGTTGGAGTTGCAGTAAAGCTAGAGATCCACAATACATACACAACTTCCAGGTTGTATAATATTTTAACGGAGCTTCTGACTGTAAAATAGTCAGTGAAACATCCTCTTCATTTTGAAAGACCTATCCAATGATATGCCACTCAATAGCGTGCGTAATATTTTTTTCGTCTCTACCGCCATTTTGTATTTTACGGCCGCCATTTTGAATTTATAAAAACAAAACCTAGCCTATAACCATCGGGGCGTTAAGACAGATTGATAGCGACCTCATTCATTAAAATCCATCCAGCCGTTGGGATGTTTCGAGGGTATAAAGAAATCCACATACACAGATATGCGTGAAACACATAACCTTTCTTTTCAGTCGGGTAAAAATAAATGCCCGAGAGTTAGTTAATTTGCTGATCACGCACGTCGTAAGTGAAATAAATGATGCCACCTAAATGCAAATCCCACAGATATATACATTTTAAAGGCATCTGAGTAAAATTTAACGACTAGGGGGATTAAGAGATTTAACTATTGTTAGAAAAATTATTCTGTTAAAAATAAAATTTAATTTCTTGTCACGCATGCAGATTTCTTTCACAAATTTGAATATAAACTGATACCCGAAGTCTTTCAAATGCATCAATCATTCCTGAAGACATCTATAATAAGGTTAGGGATTTAAATGTAAGCATCATTAAGAATTGAAGTTTCTCCTTCTGATACTCGTTTTCCAATTTTCTGTCTAAACGAATGATAGATGATGAATATCAAATTTAAGTAATTTATCATAAGGTTACGTTTATTAGTTATAGATTTCAAATTAACTTAAATCTGACCGTGATTAAGGTTTAAAAATTTAATAATGAAGAAAAACTTTTATCAACTCCAAAATATTGAAATCCTTACAGCCCTATCAGACAAAGAGTAGAGGGATAATAATTAATTGTAATTTTACTAACACAATAAATTACATCGGAACTCCGTTAATAGGAAAAACAAGGGCATTATAAACTTTCTCTTATTAAATGTTACTCGCGATTCCCGTGATGATATTAAAAATCTTTAAAACACCTATTTATAATTAAACTAATTACTTCTATGAATTACTCAAATTAACTCAATGCTGAATTATCTCAATATCATACGGTTAACATAAAATATTTCTATAAAATCACTTATAATCATCCAAACTATGGTAAAATTTGCTAAAAATGATAATATATATATATATATATATACTTAAAAGGCATATAAAGACCTTCATTCAGATCAACATATGTTTCATCGTTCAAACGGCGACATTTTCAAGATCTTTGTTGATTCAAATATTTTCACACTAAAAACAAGAAATTTGTAAATAAAATCCCGAGACAGCAGGTACAATGAAAAACAAGTTTTATAAAATAAAATACTGTTATAAAATAAAATAATACTAGAAGTTAATTCATGTTCACAAATATCCATTTTTATTTCATTTTAGGTTGACATTTGTTTTTTCATTGCATATGAGGTCTCGTGATTTATTCACCTAATTCTTGTTTTAAAAAAATGCGAATATATTTGTATCAACAAAGGTCTTGAAAATGTCACCGTTTGAGCGACGGTCATATGTCGTTCTGAATAAAGGTATTTATATGCCTTTTAAGTATATTTTGTATCACTTTTAGCAATTTTTAGATTACTTTGGATAAAATATTCGGTCTTGCTTTTGTAAGTTTCATTTTCTTTAGACGGATTTTTACAAAATCACAGTACTAAAGTCAGAGACTCTAAAAAAAGTAAAGGTATGGAATTCCAAATAACGCAAACGATATACGGTAATACAACTTACGGATCATTTCCCTTTATCTTAGGAAAACTGGATTAACAGTTGCAACAGGCATTGAAATATTCGAACTACTGATTTCACATATACTTATCATTTTAAAAGTTTATATGGCTATATGGTTAATATAGCCAGAGTCCGGATTTAATGAAAGTAGCAAATAAATGTTTTTTATTATTTCTTTTGAATAGATCAGTTTACAAAGGATCGGAATTTTAAAATATTGTATTTCTCCTTTCGTTGTTTCATTCTTTTACGACTTTGTGACATTCTTTAGTATTTTCTTTGGTGGACGGGCTCCATGAAGGTTAAAATTCTGCTGGGTAAAACTGATAAATTACCACATTTTAAGTATTATTGCTGCGAGAGAACAGAGTTCTAAAAGAAGGGTATTTTTTTTTCCTAACTCTGCCCTATCTCTTGTTGAATATCAGATCGAAATAGCAGATGTTTTGCCCGTATTAGCCATGATCCTGAAAAAGCGGGAAAAAAAACTTAACATAATTTAAAAGAACCATTCTTAATGTGCAAATTGGTCGTTTTAACATTGCCTCATTTTAGTCATTCTAGAGCGTCCAGGAGATGTAGCGTGGAAACCGGCTGTTAAGTAATGCTTATAAAAGTGCTTACAAATTGGATCTCAAAAAATTTTGAACGATGCTGAACGATAACTGTTATTTGCAGCGACATCTGCTGGTTCTTCACTGGCCGAAACGGTTTTTCAGTTGAATACTTATACTATGTTTGAACTACTATCAAGTGTCGCTGCGATCGCCATTTCTCGTTCAGCATCGTTCAACATTTACGGGATTGAATTTTGTAGCAGTTTTTGTTTGGTCGATTGTCACACTATTTCCTCTAGACACTATAGCCCTGCTCTTATTGAACGAGTTTGACTGTATTTACATGAAATAAAAATAAATTATATTTTTCTTTTGATATAATGGCGTATTTAATTTTGATTAAATAAACTAATTTTAGAGAGAGGAGGCTTAATTAAGTTATTTTTGCATCAAACGCTGACTTTGTAATAGGAGGCGATAGCTAGGTTAATCAAAGTAGGGAGAATTATTTTTAGTTTAAAATATTAAGACAAACATTTAAGAAATATTCAGAACTTTTTATTTTCATCAGCATAATACCTGATAAATTAATGAAAAGGAACAGGCTGTGGTGTTTTAGATTTGCTACTTTTAAGTAGCAGAATAAAACAGAGTACACAATTTTTGTTATCACGAGGAAAATCTAACTTAAAACTTATAGCTTCAAAAATTATAAAGCGAGGCAGTTTCAGACGCATTTTACAAGTTAATCATTTTAAAAGATCCACGGCCTCATTTAAAATTTTTAACAGATGTTTCCATTGTTTTACAATTTTAAAAACATTTAAATTTTTTTTCTAGAGTTAATACATTTTCTAAAGAAATTTAATAATAAGTAAAACGTGTTTATAATTTATTTATTAAGAATATGCCAAACCTTTATTAAAAAGAAAACCAAAAAGTTTTTTTTTTCAATAATTAATTTTATATAATAATTATTCTAATATATATTATTTAATTCCATAATTATTCAAAAATGTCTAAATATTTTATTACATAAAAAGAAGTATTTTCTTACATTTTATTATTTTTAAAAGTCAAGAAATCATTCCTGAATAATTTAAACACTTTTCATTTTGTACGTGTGGTTTATAGTTTGCCTGGTTAAGTACTCTAAAAAATTCAAACAAAAAATGGAGTTATGAAGACGTAGTGGGCGATCCCGTTCAATACATATTAATTTAAAAGCAAATGGGGAAAATGATTTTTATTGGCTAGGATTATTCTGAAAACTTCGTAATTTTGAAGTCTTTGTGATGCCATTAAAGGAAACCTTTATCCTGTTAAGCGTTATCATGTTGCAGGAAAGAAAAAAATCATGCGTTAAGCTTAGATTATGAAACACTTTCCAACACATTCAGAATAATGTAACAAAATTTAACTGTTTAATAAGTTGAAATATGATGTCTAATTGAACCCTATAGAAATGCATAACATTTTTGAAAACACAATTTCAGCAATTTGCATGTGCAGTTGGAAAAGTATCCGAATTCTTTGAGCAGCCCTGTATAGAAGATATAGATTTGTATCTATAAATTACATGCATGCAATAATTTAGTTCAGTTAGGAAATACATAATACAGTTGAAAATTCCCCTTCAGCAATTTTCGTTAATAAGGGCAATGGTATGTGAATTATTTTGTGTAGTCCTGTATACGAGGTATAAAATTTATACACAATGAGTAACTTGAAAAAAATTACTTAAATTTAAAAGTGCATAATGAAACTGAAAACGCATTTCCAGAACTTATTGCTCAAAAACAGTATTGTAACTGTTTTCTTTTGTGAATTTCTATAAATGAACGATAAATGCTATGTGAATACTTTTTCTATAGTAATAATCTTGTAATAAAATTTAGCGGTTTACATCAATTTCAATACATTTGAAATAGCATAATGTCATTAAAATACTCTGCAAACGTTTTTTCCCTATTCAGCATAATGTAACGTAATTATTTTGAGTACTCTTGCAAATAAACTATTAATGCTGTACCCTTCATATTCAATACCGAACATCCCATGGTAAACATTATTAAACTATATAAATTGCACGAAAATCCCAGTATATTTGCGTGAGTTAGAGCTTGGACAGATGGCGAAACAAACCGGAATTCATAACCAGTTTTGAACTTTGTTGGAAAGTGACTTCAAGTAGGAATTTTTTTTTTTTTTTTTTTTTGAAATATGCACACAAGAACAAAAAGGAATTCTTCTTCAAATATTGTAAAGGAAAGCGTTTTTATTAAAAAGATAATCCAAGTCAATTTACTGTTTATAAATCGATAAACTCTTCAGTGTCAACTGTTAACAAAATCCTTCACTTATTTGAGTTTTTAAAAGGACAAAACACATAACGACCATCGACATTCTCTACGACATATCGCTGATTGTTGAATATGATGCAGAATTAATTCTTTATGAAGCATTCATCCGTAGAAAAATGAAAAAATGCTGTCAAATTAAATAAAGCTTGGTACTTTTAAAGAGATTGAAATAAAAAAAAATGTTTTTATTATAATCAAAGGGGGGTTAAATGTAAAACATGGTTCAATGGCGCTAACCAAAGAAAATTTTAACAAGGAATTTATGGTTGTTGTTCGCTTTGCATATAACGACAAATTAAAAATAAAGAGAGTGGAGAAAATTTTAAAAATCAACATACTATCAGAAAAATGTTTTACTTCCAATGTTCAAGCATTTAACACCATCTGTTTACTCCCAGTGCCATAAATCTGTTGAACAGCATCAAGATAAACCAAGCAGCCACGCATCGCATTTCACTGTTAGTTTCCTGTAAAAATAATGGGTAGAGAAACGGATATCAGGGCTATACCCTTCACTGATATAGATGCTAAATCTCCTCATGCTTGGCCCCTTGGATTTTTGCACTTCTTGGACGTTAATACAGCGCGTTATCCGAACGTCAACCTACAGCCCTTCATGGACTTTGGAAAGCTGTTCATGAGGAATGCACCAAAATATCTCTTCCAAAACTTACAAAAAGCAGTATTGCCATAAACATTACGGTGCATAAATGTAGTTTAGAATATGGGTTACCAAACTGAACATTAAAAGCAAATATTTTATGTAAAATAGTTCATGAAATATCATGAAAATTATCTAAAAATGTCCGAACACCCTTTATAGAATATTCCGAATATTTAAAAAATTTAATTTCGAATATTTGAAAGATTTAGTTTAGAAAATTTAGTTTTGAATATTTAGAAAATTTAGTTTCGAATATTTAGATTTTTGTTTTAATGTTCATATTTTAAGTTAATAAATTAATCATTATAAGTACTGACTCACACGTGGTACAAATTATCTTTATGCCATGACTGTGATATCTATACGGGATTTTTAAAAATGCCTATACTTTGGATCATTTTTTATGATTAAGATATAGCATTTGCATCCTAATTCAAAATTTTTAAATGTACGACAGTCTTAAATGCATATAATAAGCAATATGAATTGAAACTTCATTATGATATTACAATAGCATACAATCAAATAAACTAATTCAGTCTGTTGTTATCGTAAATAATCCAAACCATTTGAAAACTCGAAAACATAAATAAAGTCCAATATTATGGAAAGTAATTCATAATTTTAAAACACCCGTTATTCATATAACCTTTTATAAAATTTCAAATTACAATTCATATTTGATCCAGTTTCAATTGCTAGTATTATAGTGCTTATTTTCAATAGGAAGTTATATATTGTCCTATTGATATAAACGTACAGAATTAAGAAATATATATTTATAAAATTTAAACTCGAATGAATAACACATATATTGAAATTGAAGTGCAATTGAAAATGGCTGATTATACTAAAATATATTTCAACCTATAGTTAGCAATTAATAATTATTCATATCACTTAATGTTACACAATAATGACCCTTCCATAGTGCATCATAATAACACATCTGATTATTTCATTCAGATTATCAATAAAATAAAAGCAAATATAAAAAATATCAATAAATAATGGATATTTGAAATTTCCAAAAATAATTTGTATTTTAAGTTTTTACTCTTCTCTCTCATTAAACAGAATACAGCACTATTGTACTAATATATTAAAGACCAAACTATGTAGTCTTAAAGTTACAGGAGAAGATATAATAATACAGAGAGCATGCTCATACAACTGGGTTGATACTATTTCACATTAAAGCAAATTCACACATTTCGTCCTCACACACTGAAGATCACTTTTTGCATCCTCATTTCCTCCATAACTCCTCCTTCAACTTGAAATAACTTTACACAAGTGAAAGCTCAAGTAATCTGTATTTTACTCTTGCAACATTGCAATGTATTCGACTAAAATAATTTAAATACATTTATGTCAAAGTTTTTAAATTTTAAATGAAAGCTACTTTCACACGAATCCAGAAAGTCACAATAGAAATTAGAGAATAATCTGATGTTTAAAATTTAAAATACTCCGAGCTCAATACACAGCAAGAAAGTTTAAAGTAGAATTTCTCCACTGAATGCAATTGGACTTGATGCAGGGTAAGATAAAATCTACAAAGCACTGGACATAAAATTAGATTTATGATATTTCACATTAAAGCAAACTCTAACATTTTGTCCTCACACGCATTAAAAGGTCACTGTATCCTAAATAATTTCCTCCATAGCTCTTCCTTCAATTAAAAAAAAAAAAAATTATACTCGGGTCAAAGCGTTAGTAATCTATATGTTACATTACTTACAACTTCAAAATGCATTCACTGAAATAATTTAAAAACTTTTGTGTCAAAGTTTCAAATTTTAAATGAAAGCTACTTTCACATGAAACCAGGAATCCAGAATAGAAATTAAAGAAGAATGTGACATTTAGAATTTAATATACTTCAAACCCAATACACAACATGGACGTTTAAAGTACAATTTCACAACTGAGTGCAGATTTCTCAAATTCCTCTAAACAGATAAATCTATTCCGATTTCGATCAAATGTTAAGCCGATTACGTCATCCACCAAACAATAAGTGAATTTGATACTTTTAATCCATTTGTTTGGACTACTTGTAAATTATTCAAAATAAGATACTGACAGTAATTTAGGAAAAAACTTATGTATTGTGCCATGTCAAGTGCTAGAGAGAAAAAAATAGTACTCTATGAGTTTATTTGAAATTCGGCGAATTTAATGTAGAATGAGAACTAAAACTTTTCGACTCTTATTTTCAATGTGTTTTGTAAGTGATCCTCTCAATGGTAGAAGAATAAAAACTCTTTGAAGTCATGTATTTATAGGAACCAGGTTGAAACAATTTTAAAGCATATTTCATGAGCTTCCTTACGATACATATAATAATGAACCACGCACTAAATATAACAAGGCTAGCATAAATTTTAAAACAGTATAATACGAAAGTAGGCTAATACGTAATGCACACATACTTTGTAGCGTACGAACGAAATGACCTTCACAAGTAGTTCGATTTATACATTTGTTGAAGGTTCTGTTGGGGTTTTACTGAAACGTATGAGATAGGTTTTCTGATGTAACTAGTCAGTGTTAATTTTTTCATTTATTGGCATTTGTGGTATGAAATTGTGAAACACCATTGATTTTTTTTTTCTTTTTCAGGAAAAATATAGCATATAATTTATTTCAAATCATAGAAAAAATCCACTCCTCCAAAAGTATAACCGATAGGAAACGTAATAGAATAATTATGGTATGAGTGGAAAATGGTTATAGTTAGTAAAATGTAGAAGTTTTGATGTATTATTTTCTACCGTTAAATAATAGTTAATATTCTATAATATTTCAGGATATCCAGATAACAAATTAAATCGTCTTTTCAAAATTAGAATTATCTAAAATGGAGGAGGGAAAGGTTAACATTTGAATACACACAAAAAAAGAAAAAATGCAAGTTTGTAAAGGATTAGTGCCCAATCAACGACCCCACGGCCCATATCTGGAAGCGGATGATTGTAAATAGCACTAATTGAACAGGGAAGTTGCGTTTTCAACGAATAACTTCCCCAAAGCAAAATATTAAAAGTTAAAATATTTAATTTTTATAGGTTATGTACAATGATATATAAAATAAAAAATATGAGTTATATCATAAAATATTTAAAAGATATAAATAATGCACATATAAAAGATATTTAGAAAATTAGAGTTACTAACATACTGTAAAATAAGATTTATGGTTACTAGATATTTAAATAAGTAATAGATTACTTATAGCTTAAGTTTCAAAATTAAGTAATTAAGTAATTTAGGTAAATATTTAAGTAACATATTTTGAGGGGTCATTGGTTGCCCACAATATATATACAAGATATGACAAAGTGCGACTATAATATAAGTATGATTAGATATCTATTTACGAAATTTGAGGGTTTATTGGTGACCCACAACTTTAAGAGTTCTGGAAAGTTTTTGAGAGATCGCTCCTATTTTTTATTTGTGTCAAGATTGCAGAACATGATGGTGAGTCCGCCCTGTGTGGCTGGTATGACTGACTATTGTAACAGTTCGATCACCGGATAGAATTCAGGTTGTCTACATTTAGACAAGATGTTGTAATATGATCTCCAGCACAGATCACACAAGCGGATTTTCTTCTGCAATAGGGCAATAAATGACTGTACACTTGACAGTTTGCACTACGAGCAACTGGACGATAATATGAAACATAGTCTAGTACATAACATACACATTGTCTTAGGCTCACAGTGAGATATCCCTGCTTCAATAGGTAATTGCTCCATTCACTATCTATCTCCAATATTATCTGGTAGAAATTTGAGGCGGGTTTCTGTAGCATTTTATGAAATTTAAAAATTTCTTTGTTTAATGAGTATTGTCTTTGTAAAAGTTCTATGAGTTGTTCTTGTTTTGTGTAGCTTGGAATTACGGTTATTATTATTATTTTTTTATGTTTTCCTTTTTGTAGATAATCCTTGATATCTTTAATATTTCTTTAAAGTTTTGAATTTTGTCTAACAGATTCTGTAATTGCTCATCTGTTTCCGTTTTTAGAATGATTATTTTTCTGCTTTTTGTTAGTTTGCTGTAAAATAATGGTACTGGTTTTAATTTTAATATTTCTTCATTTAATAACTTTTGTATTGTGTAGATTGAAGTATTGTTTGAATTACTTTTTATAAGTATTGCCGATTTCGTGAATAGGAAATTTTCCATTGAAGAATTTATTGAATGATTAACAAAATGTTCCTCTTTGCCTAATGGTTTCGAATTTTATCTTTGTTTCTTCCAATAGTTGCTCAAATTTGTTTAATTTTGTTTCTATTCTGTTTAATTCTATTTTTTTCATTCTCCTGCGTCTCTTTTAGTTCTTTGTCAATATTTATTATTTTGTTAATTGCAACTTCTTTTTCTAGTTTTTCAATTTCTTCTATTTTCATATCCGTTTGGGTTTTTACGTCCCCTTTCTTTTCTGATGTCTGTGGGCTTGACCTTTTTCTTTTAGTTGCTTTACCGTTGTTGTTTTGTTCATTCATCTGCAATTTTTTCTGTTGTGATTGGAGTTCTGATTGTAAATTTTGTATTTTTTCTGCTTTATTCTTGATTTCATTTTGCTTATTTGATACAATTTCTTGAGTCTTGTTTAGTTTTCCATTTATTTATAAATTTAGTTGTTTTTGTTCTTCTAAAATTTCATGAAGTTGTTGTAATTCTTTATTTTTTGTATTCATTCCTTCCAATAGTTGTTTTTCTTGTTCGTGATGCTCTTGTTATAATTTTTATATCTGCTTTTGTTTTTCTTTTATTACCAGATTAAGATGTTTCATATTATTTTCTTGTTCATTTTCTTTAGAATGTTTTCATTGATATCCCAGTTTCACTTTCTCTAATTTTGCTACCCTTTCTTTCCAATCTTGTTATTTCTTCTGCATTTCAATCGCCATTTTTTTCCTGTAATTCTTGCAAACTTCTTGCTTTTTCTTCTTTCTTTATTTGTAACTCTTTTCTTAGTTTTACTTTTGTTGCTTCCATTTGATTTAAGGTAGTGTAACTTTCTTGCAGTTGATTTTTGAAGTCGATAGTTTCTTAAGATTAGTTTGTAGTTGCGTTTTTATCTTTTATATTGTTCTTTTATTTTTCCAAGTTTGCTTTCAACAATTCATTCTTTATCTTTTTCTTCTAATTGTTCTTCCTTTGCCTTCAGTTGTCTTCGTTGAACATGATGCAGAATTTTTTGTGAAGCATTCATCAGGAATAAAGTTCAAAAATACTTTTAAATTAGTTGAAGACTGGGTCTGTTTAAAAGATTGAAATGAGAGATCCATTTATTATAATCAAAGAGGGCGGGGAGAATGTAAAACATGGTTCAGTGACGCTTACCAAAGAAAATTTTACCAAAAGACTTACGATTGTTGCTGGCTTTGGATACAACGGCAAATTAAAAATAAAGAGAGTGGCGAAAAATGTTAAGATCAATTTCACATACTAATAGAAACACAATTTACTTCCAATCTTCAAGTATGAAATACCACCTCTTTACTCCCAGTGTCATCAATCTGTTGAACTGTATTAAGATAAAACAAGCAGCTAATCCACTGTTAGTTTCCTGGAAAAAATGGATAGAGAAATGGGTATCAGGGCTATACCCTACACCGATATACCTAGTAAATCTCATAGTGGATTTTTAAGCTTTTCGACTTTTTAAAAGCGCCTTTATCCATTCGTCGACCTACAATCCTTCATGGACTTTGGAAAGCTGTTCAAGGAAGAATGGCCCAAAATACCTTTTCCAAAACTACAAAAGCCATTAATTTAATGAAAATTGCGACATAGAAAGGTAGCTCAGAATAAGGGTTATCAAACTGAATATTTAAAATACAAATATTTTATTTAAACAGTTCTGAAGGTATAATGAAAATCATCATCTAAAAAATGTGCGAACATGCTCTGCAAAAGAACGCAAAATAAAAATTACAATACAGTTATGATTTTTTTTTAACATATCAGATACAAGAAATTGAGAAAGTATATGTACAGTTTGTGATAGGAATTCGGGTAGATCACTGCACTGATATGCATGCTAAATCTCTTGATGGATTAGACATGGGTTTTTGCGCTTCTTAAACTTTAATAAATCGCGTTATACAAACGTCGAGCTACAACACTTCATGGACTTTGGAAAGCTGATCAACTGGAACGGACCAAAATAGCTCTTCCAAAACTACAAAAGGAATTATTGCCATAAAAATTATGGTGTATATATGTAGTTTAGAATAAGGGTTACTAAACTGAACATTAAAAGAAAATATTTTACGTAAAATAGTTTTGTAAGTACCATAAAAATCGTTTAAAAGTGCCCGAACACCCTTTGTAAAATTGTTTCGAATATTTAGAAAAATTGTTTCCGAAAATTTGGAAAATGTAGTTTCGAAAATTTGGAAAATGTAGTTTCGAAAATTTGGAAAATGTAGTTTCGAAAATTTAGAAAATGTAGTTTCGAAAATTTAGAAAATGTAGTTTCGAAAATTTGGAAAATGTAGTTTCGAAAATTTGGAAAATGTAGTTTCGAAAATTTGGAAAATGTAGTTTCGAAAATTTGGAAAATGTAGTTTCGAAAATTTGGAAAATGTAGTTTCGAAAATTTGGAAAATGTAGTTTCGAAAATTTGGAAAATGTAGTTTCGAAAATTTGGAAAATGTAGTTTCGAAAATTTGGAAAATGTAGTTTCGAAAATTTGGAAAATGTAGTTTCGAAAATTTGGAAAATGCAGTTTCGAAAATTTGGAAAATGCAGTTTCGAAAATTTGGAAAATGCAGTTTCGAAAATTTGGAAAATGCAGTTTCGAAAATTTGGAAAATGCAGTTTCGAAAATTTGGAAAATTTAGGTTTGAATATTTAGAAAATTTAGTTTCGAATAGTTAGATTTTTGTTTTAACGTTCATGTTTTATGTCGATAAAATAATCATTTTAAGTATGATTCCATGAGTAGTCACACATGGCGTAAACTGTGACTGTTGGACCTACACGTCATTTAAAAAAAAATACCTATCCTTTATGCCAATATATTACATGCTTTCTTTTAACTTACAATTATGTTTGCATGTGGCAATCAAATCTTGTGACTCATTTTTCACCCACATTCCGTTGGCATAGAGCTTTTGAAATTTGGAATATATATGTATTCCTAAGAGTAATACATGAATTGGACATTGATTTTTTTTAATTCGATACCTAAGGGGGGCGGGGGTGTTCTTTTCCTATGGAGAAATCAGTATCAGCTTCAAAACTTAATAATGTTTGAAAAATATTAATGGCAGGGTTACCACAATCGAGTCAAATTTTGACCAACTTGGATAAATATCGCCAAACATGACGAAATCGTGCCAATTTTGGCGACAAAAATAAATTGTCATACATGAAGCCAGCTTAGCGATAGCAGGGTGATTTGGGGAAATTCCCATTTAAACCCATTAATCATCCACAATCGAGCTTACCACAACTTAATTTAATTAAAGCATGTGTTTAAAAAAAAATTACGTTTATTTTATTAAAATATAGCTTATTTATGATTTATGATTAGGGTATAGCATTTACATCCTAATTCAAAATTATCAAATGTACGACAGCCTTAAATGCATATAATAAGCATTATGAATTGAAATTTCATTATGACATTAAAATATCATGCAATAAAATAAACTAATTCAGTCTAATATTATCGTAAACAATCCAAAATCATTTGAAAACTCGGAAACATAAACCAATATTATATAAAGTAATTTATAATTTTAAAACACCCGTAATTGATATAACCTTTTATCAAATTTCATTTAGAATTAGATCCAATTTCAATTGTTAGTATTATAATGATTATTTTTAAAAGGACGTTATGCATTGTCCTATTGATATGAACGTAGATAATAAAGAAATACATTTATAAAATGCAAAATGGAATTAATAACACACATATCGAAATTTAAGTGCAATTGAAAAGGACTGATTATACTAAAATATATTTTAACCAATAGTTAGATTCTAGACTTTTCATAATTATTCATATCACTTAATGTTACGCATTAATGACCTTTCCATAGTGAATCAAAATAACTCGTCTGAACATTTCCTTCAGATTTTCAATAAAATAAAAGAAAATATAAAAAAATTATCAATAAATAATGGATTTTTGAAATTTCAAAAAATAATTTGTATTTTATGTTTTTACTCTTCTCTCTCGTTAAAAAGAATACTGCACCATTGTACTAATGCAGTAAAGACCAGACTAGGTAATTTTAAAGATACAGAAGAGAGAATAATACAGAGAGCATGCGCATGCAACTGGGTTGATAGTTCACATTAAAGCAAATTCACAAATTAAATATCACTTTATGCTTCATCATTTCCTCCTAACTCCTCCTTTAACTTAAAATAACTTTACACAGGTAAAAATTTAAGTAATCTGTATTTTACTCTTCTTACATTACAAATGTATTCGACTAAAATAATTTAAATAAATTTGTGTCAAAGCTCTTAAATTTTAAATGAAAGGTCATGTGGATCCAAAAAGTTATAATAGAAATTAGAGAATAATCTGACATTTAAAATTTAAAATACTTCTAGTCAAATATACAGCAAGAAAGTTTAAAGTTTAATTTCAAACTGAATGCAATTGGTCTTGAAGCAGGGGAAAATGCAATCCAAAGCATGGCGCATACAACAGGATTTATAATATTTCACATTAAACCTAACTCTACACACTCAGAAATGGATAGTCACATGTCAAGAAATTTTCTTTGGTTTTGCGAAACCGTTTCCTGGGAAATGCTCCGAGCGAATATTTCGTCAAATTGAGGCAATTACTTTTCCTCGCTTGTTTGAGCATACAAATTTCGTCAAAAGTGCAATAAGATGGCTGGTTGTGCCATCTATTGAACAGTTTAAAAGCACATGTATTTATTGAGAGGGGAAAAACTTTCTTTGGGGTCTTTCGGGTGATTCGAACTCACGACCTCCCGTATCGGAGTCCATTGCTCAAACTATCATGTCAATGGGTCCTCGTATGGAAGTGATTTTAGATGCATGTAGAGGATTCTACTGTGTTTCTATTTTTATAAGGTTGATTGTAATTTTATCGATGATGTTATAATTCTTGCCAGTTTTAACTAATAAGGCTAATTTATTATTATGGTTTTCCTATACTTAAGGAACAATTTTATTATGGCTTGATTAATACAATTTATTAGAGAAATTTTCTTTGGTCAATAAGTGATTAGAATATAGTCTGGTATGTTTGTCGCTCAGAAATAACGAACTTTGAAGTGCATATTGCGGGAGATTTTATCATTTTGAGTAGGTGGTTAAGATTTTAACTACTGTTTATAAAGGGGAGAGGGATCAATTATGCATATTTTTAATTTGATAGTTATATGAATATATTTTTTAAATGAAAAACAGATCCTGGAAATTTGAAATTTTATTGACTAAATTTTCATTTTGGACGATTTGTTTGGAAATTTATTCTTTTCGAATTAAACATAACAAACAACAGCAAAAAAAAAAAAAAATAATAATAATAATAAAATAAAATAAATAAATACAAATAATAAACATTCCTAAAAACTTTAACAGCTGAAGAAAATAACTAATGCGTGAACAATAACTACATATATTTCAATATTTTCTGAAAAGCGCTAAAAAGTGCTGTTTTTTAAATAAATTGTGGCAGGAATAACGTAAACAAACATATATCTGCTTGCTAAGATCGCAGGGCAAACAACTACCACAATTGTTTCCTTAAAATGCATTGAGTCTAGGTGTGAGTGAAGAAACACTTTTGTCAAATATCTGAGAGTTTACGTTTCGTTAAAAGTCACGTGATTTTGATACTAAATGATTGTCGAAAACGACGAAATATAGCTCAAGGATTGCCGCATCGTCAAAAGAGAGTTTTATTTCTGAGAGTAACTTTTTGTCCTTGCACAGCTTAAAAGAACACTCTATCGTAAATAATTTCCTCCATAGCTTTTCTTTTAATAATATAAAAAAAAAACTTTACACCGGTGAAAGCGTTAATAATCTGTATTTTACACAACTTTCAACTTTAAGATGAATTCACTGAAATAATTTAAATACTTTTGTCTCAAAGTTTCAAATTTTAAATGAAAGCTACTTTCACGTGAAACCAGGAATCCAAAATAGAAATTAAAGAAGAATGTGACATTTAGAATTTAATATAATTCAAGTCCAATACGCAGCAAGCAGGCTTAAAGTACAATTTCACAACTCAATGCAGACTTCTCAAATTCCTCTAAACAGATTAATCTATTCTGATTTCGATCGAATGCAAAGCCGATTACTGTCATCTACCATGCAATAACTGAATTTGATACTTTTAATCCATTTATTTGAATCACTTGTAAATTATTCAAAATAAGATAGTGACAGTAATTTAGGAAACGGCTTATGTATTGTTCCATGTCAAGTGTTAGAGAGAAAAAAAAATAGTACTCGATGAATTTATTTGACATTCAGCGAATTTGATGCGGATTGAAAACTAAAAAAGTTTTTCGAATCTTATTTACAATGCGTTTTGTAAGTGATCCTCCCAATAACAGAATAATAAAAACTCCATTTTTGATGTCATGTATTTATTAAAAAATATTAAGGTCAGAGTAGAAGTATAGAAACCAGGTTGAAACAATTTTAATGCATATTTCATAAGCTTCCTTACCATACATGTAATAATGAAACACGCACAAAACGTAACAAGTATGGCATAAATTTTAAAACAGTATAATAGAAATTAACAATAATGAAGTTATTTACATTGATAAGGAGGCCATTAATAAGAAATCGGATATCAGAAAACAGAAATCTGGACGAATTTAATGAAACATCTCGTGTCAACTTCTTTACACAGTTTTTTCTTCACTGCAAACGGTGGCGCAGTTGTATCACACTCATTCCAAATACTCACTCATTCCAAAGTAACTAATAAGTATTATTATTATATTTTATATTTTCACTTAGGTATAAGAATGTTTGAGGACCATACTACACAATACAGAACAACTTTCCTTTGATACCTGTGTCGGGATTTGACGTTCAACTGATGTTCAAGGTATTACGCTGTAAAAAAAGACATTTTTTTTAATCTAAAAAAATATAAGATAAACAAAAAAAAAGGAAAAATGCCCAGTTAAACTGATGGCATTGAGCTCACAGGCTATTCACACTAATTGTATGCTATACTCTAATTTTAAAGAATAGTGGAATTCAAAAAATAAAGAAATGGGCATAAAACCTTTTAGCTAATTTAAGGAGGGATTAGCTCCCCCCATTTTCCCCCTTTTGTACATAACCAATGAACCTTCAAGTCTAATCATGGAAGCGCCTTATCTGAATAAACCAGCATACCAATTTTCAAGCAAATCGAATAATTCTGCATGAAAAACCCATTCTTGTAAATTAAGAGGATTAGCCCCCGTTACTCCCCCCCCCATTTTATATTTAACCAATGAACCCTCAAAACTAATCCGGGAAGCAGCTTATCAGAATGTATATTATATCCAAAATTTTAAGCAAATCGAATATTTCTATGAAGAGTTATTGCGTTATGAACATACATACATACATATATACAGAACTTGCGGGCATATTAGGTCTCAGATAGCCTGTGAGCTCAAAACGTAACTATAATAGCCTCTTCCGAGTTACCCACGATTCCGAAAAGCATATCGTTTCGTACTTCATTAATTGCTGAAAGGCTGTAAATAAAAACCATAAAAACAGTAAAAAAAACCTTTAATACATCGTTTGCATGTTTCGGCTTCAACGAACCTTTTATCTAGGACAAATAAGGAAATTCTGCAGTTGCCCAATCTATGATGTAATGATTTGAAACGCCGTTATTCATTTTATTCCGTTATTCATTTTATACGTTAACTCTCATATTACTTACGTCATTTTATTCAATTTTTACCTTGATGTTTAATTCCATGATCGTGACTATGGAGTAACTCAACCCATAATCTTCGTAAGTTAAATGAAGCTGTATCGTTGTATAGATTGAATTTTTACATGTCACAACTTCTACAGTTTCTCTTACAATGTAGAGATAGTATAAATCTAAAGAGAAAAAATATTCTGCTTTCATTGAAATTTATTTTTGTTAGCGTTCTTTGTCTTTAGAAACATCAGAAAGTAATCAGTTTTTGATATTTAAAGAAATATCTTTAACCCTTTCGAGCATACCGTGACATATATGGCACGTACTGAATTTACTATACGTGGGTGGTTCAATAATTATTGTCCCTAGTGCAGGCGCGGATCCACGGGGGGGGACGATCGGGGCGATCGCCCCCCCCCCCAAAAAAAATATAATATAAATCCACCGATTTTCGTGAATTTTGAGAAAATGATCGCTGAAAAAATATCAATTTCGTCAATCGTTCACAGGTAAAAGGAATGCGAATTTCGTCAACGGATCGCGCACAAAAACCCAATTTCGTCAAAGGATCGTGAAAAAATGCGCATTTCGACAAAGGATCGCGAAAAAACGCGAAATTTCGTCAAAGAAGTGCGGAAAAATGCGAATTTCGTTAAAAAATCGCGTATTTCATCAAAGGACCACAAAGGAACGCAAATTTCGTCAAAGGATCGCAGAAAAAAAACGCGAATTTCGTCAAAGGATTTCAGAAAAAAACGCGAATTTCACCAAAAAATTGAGGAAAAAACGCTGATTTCGCGAAAGAATGGCGCAAAAAACACTAATTTCGTCAACAGACCTCTGAAAAAATACGATTTTTTTCAAAGAATCGCGAAAAAAATACGCGAATTTCGGCAATTAGTACCGGGAGGAGATTCCCTAAGCACGCATCCACGGGAGTGGGGGGGGGGGTCGATCGGAGCAAAGAAGGGAAGAACAAATTTACCAAGTCTGTTTTTAAGAAATCAACACACCATAAGCATTTTAGCTTTTAACTGACTAGGATTAGGACATAATCCTTTTTTCTTCATTCATCAAATACCCCTTGAAATTTACCAATGTGGGTGGCAATAACAGGACATTTTTCACATATTAGTGGCTTTCTTCAGAAAACGTTAAGATGATTGCATTTTTCAAAGGACCTTTTTTTTCTTGTTTCTTTCTTTCTTTGCAAATTGCTATGATTCCCATTCTTTTCTCAAACAATAAAGAACTCCTCAAAAATATCGTTATACAGAAATTAGAATTGCAGCTTCTTTAAAAGAAGGAAAAGTTTCAACACCTTAAAGGGATTCGCATAACGTTGTCAATTTCTGTTGTAGAGATTCAACAAAAGGTACACGAAGTGGCATCATCCCCCACCTCAACCCACAGTGTCAAAAATTATGGCGCCATATGCCTTTTGACAGGACGTAATCCTATTCTGTCCACTAATTGCCGAAACGTCAGTGAGGTTTACCATTGACACCCGGGAAGTGTTTGGTTTCGTTTACTTGTATGTCTGTTCCGCGAAAACTGCCGTTAAAAGCGTTGGATTTATATCTTGGGGGGGGGGGGGCGAGCGCCTGGATAGAAACCCCCCATGGATGCGCGCCTAGGAGAATCTCCCCCTGGTACTAATTGTGTGTTTTTTCCGCCGCCCTTTGCGAAATTCGCGCATTTTTTCGGAATTCTTTGACGAAATTAAATTTTTTTTCCGAGATCTGTTGACGAAATTCGTATTTTTTGCGCGTTTTTCCGCAAAATTAGCGTTCTTTCCCTTATTATTTGGCGAAATTTGCGTTTTTAGATCCTTTGGCAAAATTCGCGTTTTTTCTGCGATTCTTTGACGAAATTCGCGTTTTTTTCTGCGATCCTTTGACGAAATTTGCGTTTTTTCTGCGATCCTTCGACGAAATTCGCGTTTTTTCTACTATTCTTTGACGAAATCCGCCTTTTTGTGATCCTTTGACGAAATTCGCGTATTTTTCCCGCGATTCTTTGACGAAATTAGCATTTTTCCGAGATCTGTTGACGAAATTCGTATTTTTTGCGCGATTATTTCCCGAAATTAGCGTTTTTTCGTAATTGTTTGGCAAAATTCGCGTGTTTTTGCGATCCTTTGATGAAATTCACGTTTTTTTCTGCGATCCTTTGACGAAATTCGCGTTTTTTCTGCGATCCTTTGACGAAATTCGCGTTTTTTTTCGTGGTCCTTTGACGAAATTCGCGTTTTCTTCGTGTTCCTTTGACGAAATTCGCGTTTCTTGTGTTCCTTTGACGAAATTCGCGTTTCTTGTGTTCCTTTGACGAAATTCGCGTTTTTTTGTGTTCCTTTGACGAAATTCGCGTTTTTTGTGTTCCTTTGACGAAATTCGCGTTTTTTTCCGTTGTCCTTTGACAAAATTGGCTTTTTTGCGCGATCCTTTGACGAAATTCGCGCTTTTTGATCGATCCTTTGACGAAATTCGCGTTTTTGCGCGATTTTTTGAGCTGCGAACGATTGACAAAAATGATTCTTTTGGGCGAGCATTTGTCGAAATTTGCGATAATCGGGGAATTTATATTTTTTGATCCAAGGGGTGGGTGGCGATAGGGGCGATCTCCCCCTTCCTTGGATCCGCGCCTGTGAAGAGGTATACACACCACTTAGATGACATTTTAGACTTTCAAGGATGTTAAGGCCCCTTCAGATTTCTGAAGGGTATCCTTTTTCAGAGATTATCCTCTTTCAGAAATCTGATATTAAAAAATGGATGTGATAGTTATGTTTTTCAGCTTTCTATAATTGGTTCTTATGTATTTTTTAGTGCTGAATCCAAAAATGACCTTCATTTTTTACCACACCATCACGTCAGTTTTTTTCACAAATCGCAAATTTTTAAGAAGTCGAAATATTGCGAAAATCTGCTACTGTAAAATAGACGTAACGTTTTTCATAATAATTTATTCATTTTTTTGCTCATACATGGATTTTTATAGTTAAACATGTAAAATATTGTGTATTTAAAATCTTTATAATTTTATTCCATGCGTGGAAGTTTCTTTGAACCGCTCATGCTCTGCTTCCCGCTTTTCTTTTAATTCTCTCTATGGGGCTCATCTCGGTATCCTCTTTTACTTTGGCGGCTGATAAGGCTGGAAAATTTGTCGCAGATGCATTTAAAACATTTACCTTCTGTTGTTAAGGCTTTGACAAATTGCTTTGGATATTTTCGCTAGTTTTTACTTTTTAACTTTGAAACTTACGATTTGCAAAAATCGTGACGTGATGGTTAAAAATGAAGGTCATATTCGGATTCAGTGCTAAAAAATACACCAAAATCAATTGTCAAAAGTTAAAAAACACAATCATGGTAGGCTTGTGTTATTAATGTTGTTCACTATAACTAAAAGAACAAAAAAAAAATTACCATAGTACAAGAGTAAAAAGAAAAAGAAAATTAAGACATTTAATAAATAAATTCTGTTATAACGTTTTTAATTTTATGACCTAAAAAGTAACAATAAACCATATATTGAGGAGAGGGCGGGATTAGATAAAAAGGGTGTTGGATAACCGAGTGTTTCGGTTAATCGGATGTCGGATAATCGAGAGTCTGTACTATTTTTAAATCGCATTAATTATTTCATATTAATTTAATAATTAACTGCAAGGAATGATTTGAGCAACAGAAGTTATGACTACGTTGATTATATGTCACTCGGTATCGCCCCCCCCCCGCCCCCCAAAAAAAGATGATCCGCCCCTGCCCTAGTGTATATAAAATTGTTGTACTGCGATGGTTGTGGAATATTGAAGCCTAATGTCTTAGATGCCTATATGCTCAATTTCAGAACCATAGCTGCTGTATTCACATAGTTTTGGAGGGAGGCGTAAAAAGGTGGGAAGTGAAAGGCTGATTTTTAGCTTATGGGGATAAATTTGTGACAGTGAATGAGATGTAACTACTGTCGTTTGCACTCGGGATCATAGTGATGTAGCCACATCTCATCCACTGTCACAAATGTAGCCTCATAAGCATTTCCTCATAGCCTCAAACCAGCATTTCACCCGCATCCTCCTCCTTAAAAACTCCCTCAAAAATAGGTCTTTAAAATTTCACCCCTCCCTTCAAAACTATGTTTATATAGCAGATAGTGTTCTGAAATTGAGCATATAGGCATTTAAGACATTAAGCTCCGATATTCCACATCAACCATCGCTGTAAAAGTAATTTATATACACCAGGGACAATAATTATTGAACCACCCTCGTAGTTCTCCATTGTTTTTAATCGCAGAAGTTCCACTCTTCTTAGTTCAATACGCTAGGCGATGACGCACGTCATGCCAACAGGTGCGGCCTCCTTGCGAGCGGATTTTGGCGCCAAAAAAGAGGCGAACGGTGAGAAATTTGTAATTATTACTTTGTGTTGCTCGATAGTGGACTGAAAAAAAATATATAGCTGTGTTTGTAAGCATCTTGTGAATAATATATCACGATGGTAACACATTGAAGAAATGCTAGCGTATGTAGTACGTAAAAATCGGTAAGTGCCACATATGTCACACCATGCATTGGCAGGTTATTTTTTTCCATAGTGGTTGAAATGTGTATTCGTTTATTCACCATCAAAAATACGGATTGTCATTTTGTCTGAACAAAGACCGAAATTGCTTTGCCAGGTTTCACACTAAAGTTTCACGTGAAGGGTGATTTGTGAAGGGACCTGAGTGAAAGGTCAAAACTACAGTCACTCGACTGTAGTTTTCAACAACATTATCTAAGCAGTTTGTTGTTCTCAGCCAAAAATATGTATCGGTTACTGTAGCCTGTAGTTTTAAATCAAACATGTATCAGGTACTGTAGAATGTAGCTTTTCAATAAACGATCTGTTGAATATAGCTTTTCAATAAACGATCTGTTGAATATAGCTTTTCAATAAACGATCTGTTGAATATAGCTTTTCAATAAACGATACATATATCAATTTCTGTAAGTTCATTTTTCAATAAACGATACATGTATCAAGTTCCGTAAGTTCATTTTTCAACAGAAGATATATGCATCAGTTACTGTAAATTCATTTTTCAATAACCGATATACTTATGTACCAAATACTGTTGCATGAAACACACACACACACATAAATAGATTTCATAAGTTCTTTCTATATATATTTTGAAGTTTTGAGAGTTACATGCAAGTTTTAACGCTGAATTCACTACTATGGAAAAGCAGTCGTTAATGCATGGTGTGGCAGTGACATATATGATACGAACTTAAATCAGCTTTAAATTAAGGTGGATTTGAAAATTTGAGTAATTTTCGTTCATGTTTCGTTCTTATTTAGTAGACTTTTAAATTTTTTGGTATGCAGGAAAAAAATCATTTAGGAAGGGCTTGAAAAACAAAGTTTATTTTGTTGCCACTAATTTTCGGAAACGTTTTCAAATTGTTTTTGCAATGTAATTTTTAGCTTGCTCAACCTGGATTATAGATTTTTCAGATACTATGAATCCTCAATTAAAAATTTCCATGTTCAACAAACATGTTTACGAACAAATATGACAAATTAAAAGCATTAACACTGACATTAAAATTAATGTTAGTTCGTTATTCTCGCAAGTATAAATTCCGTTACGCAGCTCAAATGGTTTATTTGAAAATAGATTGCGTCCTAAAAACACATATTCCTATTTGAAAAAAGTTATTATACAGTAGAACGCCGATTATCGGAATTCCAGTTAACCGAACTTTCAATTATCCGAACATCCTATTTTTCTCAAAAAAAAAATATTAACCGAACTTCCAGTTATCTGAACAGCCTATTTCTCCCAAAAAATTTTTTAACCGACCTCCCAATTATCCATTGGCTTGGAATAAAATTTTAAATAAAGAATAAACTGATAAAGTATCAGAAAATGAGGAATGTAAAACAATACAGGAGATGGGAAGAATCCTAAGCTATGAAGAAAATGAAATTAACGAGTGGTTAAATAGTGAAATGCATGATCCTGGATATCAGATTTTAAATGATGATGAGATTGTTGATGAAATACATGATTAAAAATAAATTAAAGAAAATGAAAACGAATGCTCTGAAAATACCCCAGATCCATCACCATCACCATCACCTAAAAAAGCCTTCGAATGTTTGGAAACTGTTATAAAATGGCTCGAACGGCAGAAGAACGTTGATCCTATTCAATTAACGCATTTAAGAAGAATTAGAGATATGGCAGCATTGAAAAGAATGTCTTCGTTGAAGCAAACAACAATCAAAGGGTTTTTTGCTTAAATTATAATCTCTGGAGTTCAGAAAATGATAAAAAAAGAAAAAATAAAAAAGAAAAGTGCCCAGCTAAACTGATGGCATTGAGCTCACAGGCTATTCACACTAATAGTATATCATACTCTTATTTTAAAGAATAATGCCCCTCAAAAAAATAACTGAAGGGGAATTAGTCCCCGTTTCCCCCTTTATACTTAACCAGTGAACCTCCAAATCTAATCATGGAAGCTCCTTATCATAATAAACCGGTATACCAAATTTGGAGCAAATCGAATAATTCTGCAAAAAAACCATTTATCTAAATTAAGGGGGTGGACTACCCCCCCCCCCTTTATCCTTAATCAATGAATCCCCAAAACGAATCAGGGAAGCTCCTTAACATAATGTACCGGTATACCAAATTTGGAGCAAAGCGAATAATTCTGCATGAAAAACCCGTTTATATAAATTAAGGGGGTTGGACTAGCCCCCCTTTCCCCCTTTATCCTTAACCAATGAACCCCCAAAACTAATCAGGGAAGTTCCTTAACATAATAAACCGGTATACCAACTTCGGAGCAAATCGAATCATTCTGCATGAAAAACCCATTTATCTAATTTAAGAGGGGCGGACTAACCTCCCTTTTCCCCCTTTAGCCTTAACCAATAAACCCCCAAAACTAATAAGGGAAGTTCCTTAACATAATAAACCGGTATACCAAATTCGGAGCAAATCGAATCATTCTGCATGAAAAACCCATTTATCTAATTTAAGAGGGGCGGGATAACCTCCCTTTTCCCCCTTTATCCTTAACCAATGAACCCCCAAAACTAATGAGGTAAGTTCCTTAACATAATAAACCGGTATATCAAATTTGGAGCAAATCGAATGATTCTGCATGAAAAACCCATTTATCTGAATTAAGGGCGTGGACTAACCACCCTTTTCCCCCTTTATCCTTAACCAATGAACCTCCAAAACTAATCAGGGAAGTTCCGTAACATAATAAACCGGTATACCAAATTCGGGGCAAATCGAATGATTCTGCATGAAAAACCCATTTATCTGAATTAAGGGGGTGGACTAACCCCCTTTTTCCCCCTTTATCCTTAACCAATGAACCTCCAAAACTTATCAGGGATGTTCCTTAACATAATAAACCGGTATATCAAATTCGGAGCAAATCGAATCATTTTGCATGAAAAACCCATTTATCTAATTTAAGAGGGGCGGGCTAACCCCCTTTTTCCCCCTTTATCCTTAACCAATGAACCTCCAAAACTTATCAGGGAAGTTCCTTAACATAATAAACCGGTACACCAAATACGGAGCAAATCGAATGATTCTGCATGAAAAACCCATTTATCTGAATTAAGGGGGTGGACTAAACCCGTTTTCCCCCCTTTATCCTTAACCAATGAACTCCCAAAACTAATCAGGGAAGTTCCTTAACATAATAAACCGGTATACCAAATTCGGGGCAAATCGAATGATTCTGCATGAAAAACCCATTTATCTGAATTAAGGGGGTGGACTAACCCCCTTTTTCCCCCTTTATCCTTAACCAATGAACCTCCAAAACTTATCAGGGAAGTTCCTTAACATAATAAACCGGTATACCAAATTCGGAGCAAATCGAATCATTCTGCATGAAAAACACATTTATCTGAATTAAGGGGTTGGACTAACCCCGTTTTTCCCCCTTTATCCTTAACCAATGAACTCCCAAAACTAATCAGGGAAGCGCCTTATCACAATGAACCTAGAAAAAAATTTTGAAGCAAATCGGATGTTTCTGTCAAGAGTTATCGCGTTACGTACATACATACATACATACATACATACATACATACATACGTGCATACATACATACAGAACAGGCGGGCACATTAGCTCTCAGGCTTTGATAGCCTGTGAGCTAAAAATGAATGATAAGAATGAAAACAACAAAAAAAAAATATATCAAAAAGGCCAAAAAAAAAAAAAAAAAAAAAAAAATTAAGGATGCCAGAAAAATCCCTTACATTGTCTGTCCATTTATCCGAACTTTTGCTTATCCGAACTAGGGTCGGTCCCGACTTGTTCAGATAATCAGCGCTCTACCGTACTCTAAAAAACTACACGAAAACGTTGCAAAAATCTGTGGCATAAAAATATACTTTATTTTTGTAAATGGGCGATTCCGTGGAGAGTGTCACACACGTAACGCAGGCTTTAAATTGCATTTAGGAGAGAGTAGGGACGGTTGTCCATTAATTTTTATCTCTCTATTCTAAAAAAAAAGTAACTACCGCTGTCACCGCCGCCGCCGCCGGTTTTGATTTTTTTGTGACCGGAGGACTTTTTTCGTTAATATTAACAAAAATAATGCATACAAAAATATGAAAATCGGTGGTTTTATACAGAAATGTTTGATAAACACGCTGATGCAGACAGTTTTCAAATCGAAGAATTATTTTAAGAGTTATTTAATGCTAAAGTTGGACAAAATCGTTCCACTAAAAAAGTTTTATAGCAGCAAAAACTATACATGGCAGTGTAATCATTTTTAGATCATTTTATGCGTTAGAATTTGCCGGAGTGCAGATTGCATTATTTTTTTTATTTTGACTCATTTTTTCAGGTTTTATTTCTATTTTAAATTCAAATTTTCAGAATTTCTAGAGATATTTTTTACAGATTTCAGAAAATTGTACTAATTTAAACTGTTGCCAACTGTATAAAAAGCGCAAGCAATAATGTTTACTTCAAATTAAAAATTTATTTACACGTGACTATTATAAACCGAAAAAAAAACTTACAAATTAGAATTAAATAATTGCGTATAAAAAGCAGGAACTTATTAAAAATTACGTCATAAAAAGTACACACGTGAATTTTAAAAGAGAAAGGATATTGTAAAATAATAAATTCATTAACATGCGTTAGAAGTCTTAGGAGAAATTACGTCATATTTACGTCACATTATAGTTATTACATAAAATGAACACAAAATAATATTGCAAAAAAGTTTAAATTTAGAAATTGCGCTAGACATTTATTTGATATTTTGAGAATTAATTTAAAATGTCTCATTTAAAAGAACTTTCTTTTCGCTTTGTTAAAAAATACCAGGAGACAAAGACTCTCTTTACTTAATTCCTTTTATATTAGCTTATTTTGAAATGTTGTTACACGTGTATACGTCATGAAGTTATTTTTATTTCGACGTTTTATTTGTGTTTTTATTAATGTTGTAAGAATTTATTTGTTCTTTCGTTATTTAAAATAAAAATTATATCAATTTGTATAATTTGGCGAGTGGTTTGGCGATTTATATAATTTGGCGAAATGGGTCGACAGGATAATCAAGTAGTACAGCAGCGGATTTGGCGTTAAAATTCCCCAATCAAAGAGAAATGAATAGAAATTCGTTTTAGGGAGATCGCCACTGTTTTTTAAATTATAATTCAATCTTTCGAAATCTTTTTAAAGTCGATCAAATTAGCGTGCATTTAGAGTCTGCGGTGTCTGGAAGGGGGTTGGCGAGCGTAGCTCGTAGGGGGCCGAGCCCTCTAGTATTTAAAAGAATTTCAGCGTTTTATCAATAGGTGTCAACCAAAGATACTGGAATGCTCAAACAAAAGTCTTCGTTTCATAGAGATAATCGAAATAGGTGTGGAAAAAATCAAGTGTGAGGTGTCTTCAACCTAAAAGTTGTGTTTTTTAGAAATATTTTGTAAGCTTTTTACAGATAAATTATACCTATCTTAGAGATTTAATTAAGTAGGTTTAAGGTAAAGCAAAAATATCGAGCTTTCATTCCGGGCATAAAGACTGTACAGTAAGTTAGGCTTAACATAACAATGTTCTATTCTTTAGAAAAGGTCTATGAAGGGAGGCTTGACCCAGTTAATGTGAGGGAGGGTTCACCAGATGCTCAAGGATCCCTTAATTAAGTGATTTTTGAAATCTTTTTATTATACACTGTGCAAGATGAAAAGTTAATGGCTATACATGTAAAAGAATGTAAATTTATTTAAAGCTTCGGTAAAATGGGGTGATGTAAAAGAAAATGTTTAAAACTGGATAAAGAAAGATGTGAAAAATTGATAGAAAATGGGAAAGTTGATAGGAACTTTTTTTTCCGTTTAAATATTACTTACAACAGGTAAATAGAAACAGTGGGAAAAACTAGATAGGATGAAAGAAGCAGTCTTAACACTTTCAAGAACAGTGGTATGTTTACAAAACCACTTAATTTTAATTCCGAAACATAGCAATGGCACCAGAATTTTGCTAAAATCTTTTCCATTTAATATGTTTGTGAAATATAGCCTTTTTCTTATTTCCAAATAAATTTGTTCGTAAATTCTGGTGCCAGTCATTTATTTCAACATTTTAGTTCTAAAAAGTACTTTGCCCGTTAAAGGTTTAAATCCTGTTAATGATAAGTTAAGTGCTCAAAAGAACATGCTCGAAAGAACGGCTTCAAAAGTGCATAGCATCGGAACTTTAGGAAGGTATGTAGACATATTACACCAGGGTGAATACAGTGAGATGAAACCAAACTATGCGACAACTAGAGATGTCAGGTCAAGTGTCACAAAAAATAGGACAAGGAGACAAAATAGCGGGACAGTGGCTCCTATATCCGGACATAATAACATGAAACACTATGAAAACGGAACCTGTCTCTAACAGAATACTGCCTTAAATTTTAAAATTTCATTTTCCCTGCTGTACAATTATATCTGCTCAGACAAAATCCTGTTTCAAACAAAAATTTTTCTCCTCTGACTTGCGCTTGCGTCTCAAGATTTGTTTAAGCATCATATTATAAACATTTTTTATAATAATTAAAGCATGTAGCTTAAAGATATTTTGCTTTTTTAAACTGATTTTATTTCTCTTCACAAATATTGCAATATAAAACAAAGTGGGTCAAAGCTGCCATATAGTGGGTCTACCCTCCCATAGGTGGGGAGCCTTGACCCATTATTTTTTCATGATTAAAATCAATCATTTTTCAAATTTCTTATGTGTTACATTTATGTAGCAATTTTATTTTGATAACGGATTGTATAACGAAGAAAATGAAATATAAAACTTTATTCTACGTTCAATATTTAAAAAATAAAAAATCATTTTGTAAAAAGTGGGTCAAGCCTCCCTAGTCTCCCCTATTCAATTATTTATTAAATTTTAATGTTAATTCTGATTTTAAGTGGTATGGTAAATAAGTTATTACCATATTTTTAAAATTAAATGTGTGAAAATAAAACTCGCAGAAGTATATCATTTAATTTCATTACTCAAAATGTGCTTTTTTCCTACTTCAGAAAAAAGCACATTTTGAGTACTAAAATTAAATTGAGATCTTATATTGTATATGCCTTAATTCATACAGCGTGCCCTGATCATTCAATGTTCATCATAGTACAATATCCCATTTGTGGAAGCAAGCAAAGTAGTCAAAAATAAATGATGATGAAATTTACAATTTAAGTTCACAAAAATTGGTAAATGCGAACGAAAAAAGATTTTTCAGAGCGATTGAGCAAAATCAGTGATGTCTCAATAAAACGAAGACAATCACAGCAGAATTTATCATGTGTTGATAGTATTCCTAAATCAACATTACACATACACAGGATTCTCAAGCAGGGAAATTTTTTTAAGCTTATTTCATCCCTCATTAAGCTAAGTTTAACAGGAAAAATTTAAGCTCTACAGAATTGGATTCCGTTTATAGCATGTTCGAACTAATTGATACTTTTCGGAAATGTTGGATCGTATTCATATCGATGAAAAATGGTTTTACATTACGAAAAAAACCAGTAATTCGTTTTACAGTACTCCAAATGAAACTGAACGTTTGAGACATTGTAAAAGCAAAAGGTTTATTACCAAAGTAATGTGTATGGCAGCGGTGACAAGCCCAAGATAGCTCGAATAGAAACGAAGTGTTTGATGGAAAAATTGGAATGTGGCCTTTTGATTATTCAGAAAATGCAGAAAGAAACTCAAAAAATCGTGCAAAAGGAACTGCTGTACTAAAAGTTGTAGAAATTGTTAACAAAAGGGAAAACCCCAGAACGATTATAGAAAACGTTTTGCCGGCTATACGTGAAAATTGCGTGAAGTAATAAAAATCGAATCCTAGATACATACAACGGGACAATTCCAAGCCTCATTTGACAGTGGATGATCTCAGTATCTCAGAAGAATGTTTAAAAGATGGATGTAATTTGCAACTACAAAGTCAATCTCCAAAAAGTCCGGATTTAATGTACTTGATCTCGGGTTTTTTAATGCAATACAGTCATTACAACATCAGATGCTCACAAATAATATTGAAAACTTAATTGATGCTTTTGAAAATATAGAAGTAGAAAAGATTGACAATGTATTTTTAACTTTTCAAACATGTATGGGGAAACATTAGGATGTCAGGCTGAGGCAACTCGTACAAAGTACCCATTGCAATAAGGAAAAACTTCGTTGTCAAATTATTCTTCCATGAAACCATGCAGGTAATTTCGAAGTTATATTATGTGCAAGAAATTCATTAAATATCAATTAAAATTGTTTTATTTGCGATTAAAATTATCACATCTTGGTATTTACATTGTCATTTTTTACTTTCCACCATTGTAGCACTTAATTTGAGGCTAATTTTTCGAAGCAAATTTACAGGGTTCGCACGCTCTTAAGCCACGCCCCATTTCGTAAGGACTCTACCACCAATATACCATAAAGATAGTTTTTTCCTAATGAGTTCACGATTCATTAGCTAGAAGATAGTTTTACTTGATTACAGCTGGAAGAATCCTTACAAAATGGGGCGTGGCTTCAGAGCATGTGAACGTTGGATTTTTTAAACAAATTTGATACTGTTTTAAGGAGAGACTGAGGTATGATGGTAAATGTTGACTGATAACATAGCACCCTGAAATATCTAGAAAATGTTCAAACAAAATCATAAAATCATCAGTATCAATAAGCAGTACACAAGTAATAAAATGTATCAACTAATTTGGAACAGAGGAAGTAGATATTTTATTTGCTGATTTCTAATTTTGTTATGCACCTATTTGAGAAACCATACAATATTTTACTAATAATATCAGCAGCACATAAATTTTATTTTTCAGATGACTTCAATCCAGTTGCGGAATGTTAAAATTATGTCAATGAAGGCAGTAAGATTCATAAAAGCATTTTAAACAATCACGATACAAGTAAAAATAGTAAATTAAAAGCGAAATTTAAATATAGAAAAAAGAAAATTACAAAATATAGAGTGTCCATAAAAGTATGTACAATAATTCAATGGTATATTATAACAGTTTACTTTAGTCTATTTACAGCAAATCATGCATCAAACTGAAGATAAATTAACCTAGTATTTCATACAAATGCTCAATATGTGCACATTTAGTTATACGGCTCACATCAACCTTAAGTCCAATTCTTCCTACTCTTCGGTTAACGAGTCCGGAGTAATCGAAGCTATAGCCTCTTCCATCCTGTGTTTCAACTCTTTCAAATCAGTAGTTGCAGCGAACGTGGACATGATCTTTTATAAAGCCCCAGAAAAAAAATTGCATGTCTCTAACGGCTTTTTAATCTTCCGCCCAACAATTACGCTTTATGCTCAGGAGTCGCCATTTTCAGTATGTGGCATTGAAACCAAGTAAATAACAAAGCAGTAGGGTAGATGGCGGCACGTATGAAAAGTTCACATAAATATAGTTTTTTCTCATAAGTGGGTTAATTTCTATGAACAAAAATTAACGTAGTATTTCATACAAATGCTCAATATGTGCACATTTAGTTATACGGCACACATCCAACCTTAAGTCCAATTTTTCCTACTCTTCGGTTAACGAGTCCGGAGTAATCGAAGCTATAGCCTCTTCCATCCTGTGTCTCAACTCTTTCAAATTAGTAGTTGCAGCGAACGTGGACATGATCTTTTATAAAGCCCCAGGAAAAAAAATCGCATGTCTCTAACGGCTTTTTAATCTTCCGCCCAACAATTACGCTTTATGCTCAGGAGTCGCCATTTTCAGTATGTGGCACTGAAACCAAGTAAATAACAAAGCAGTAGGGTAGATGGCGGCACATATGAAAAGTTCACATAAATATAGCTTTTTCTCATAACTGGGTTAATTTCTATGAATACAAATTACTAATATAGTAAATTGACCTTTTTTTTTACACATAGTAATTTTTTAATCACCTTTATAGTTCTTCTTACATTTTGTAACAGTTTTATAAATTCAAAACATAGTTCATATGTGCCCCATCGGCAGTGTAGTTGTGAACACACGTGGGGAACATATGAAAACATGGAAAAAATGTCCTTTGACATGCTTTCTATTCCGTTATTCATTTGTTATCATAATCATTAGTTATATTATCTGTTAAATTCACCATAAAGAAACACATATGTACTATATAGTTCTCTAATTTCGCGGCGGTATGTTTAAGCAAAAGATTATAAAATGAAAGTAAGTAGATTTGCGGAGAGCGAGGCTTAGATGATTGATTAAATATTGTTGCAATAAAATTAAAAATAAAGAAGTATATTTGAAAGCTAAACAAGCTAAAGCTTATAACAAGAAACCTTTTAAACAAGCTAAAGCTTTTAAATTTTGTTTAGAGGTTTTTGTTTGGGGGAGATTTTAAGGAGGTGGCATTGAGATAATATTTGTAAGAAATCTGCTGAAATACAAAAGATTCTCACCCCTGTATTTCCCTTATTTTCTTCTAAATTAATGATTAAGAAGGGTTTTTTAATGATTAAAAAAAATCTCGTTTATAAGCCCCCTCCCCAAATTTAACTCCTTTTGCTTTTGACAGAAGGGAAAGGTGCTTACATTTGGAATATTACTTTCTTTAAGTATTACTGATATCTATCTCCATTTAAAGGATCATATTCATAGCTGTTTTATAGTTGGAAGTAAGACATCAGTACAAATTTGGAACAAATGAAACAGAAAAATTTGCAAAGTTTTTTAACATAATACTTTTTGTATTAACAATGCATTAAAAATATTGTTGTGAACCATTTAGTAAAATAATACCTAACACTTATTGCATTTAAGAAAACAATAAATATATATTTAAATTACAAATGACAACGTAAACGAGCTTGTTGCTCTTTATGAACTCGCTGAATGTATGTGTTTGTGGAAGTTTTAATACAAAATCAACTTCCTATGACGGAAATGGCTTCTATTTCAGGAAAATTATATATATTGGAGCTGATATTATTTTTCATGAAGTTTACTAAAAGGACCATAATCACAGAATGATCATTGGCGCACTTATGAACTGTTCATATCTGCCCCAACTAGTCTGTTCACAAGTGCCCCACAAGGCTTCTAGGGTTAAATTGATAAATCATTAACATTTCTCAATTTTAGAAGAAAACAAAAAAATTATAAAACATATTTATTAGTATTCATAGCATATGTTAAGACATTAAAATTCAAATAAATGAATAGATAAATAAAGTTATTCTCTTCTCAAGTTGGAACTGAAATTTTACTTTTAAAATCTGCAACCAGTTGTTTGCTACTTCAGATAACTAAAATGTCAAAGAGCTTCAAATTGTTTTATCATATGTCTACAAGTGTTGCCATCAATGGTAGTTTTTTTTCAAATAAAAAAATATATAACTATTGAAAAAATTGTGATGTTCACATGCGCCCCCTTCTCCCTACTCGTGCATGCGCTTATCTGAACCTCAGTTACTCTTTTTTTTCGACTTTGAACCAAATCTCTATAACGCTTACAGTTGATACAGTCGGCCCCGCTTAATTGCATACAGTTGGTTCCACTGAATTCTATGCATTTAAGCGGGGACAGCAATTAATGTTATCTGTATACGTTATAATTTGATTATATACCACAGATGTGATAATTATTAATGGATAATAATTATTTACCTAATAAATTAGAAACTATTGTATTAATAACTTTAATAAATAATTTATTATTACTTTATATATAACAATATATGTAATAAAGTATAAGGTATTATACACTAATTACGGTACATAGTTTAATTTTTCATTATAATTTATGTGAAAATTAAAATGAAAGTTAAATAAAAAATTTTTGCTTTTAAATCATACCTTTTGAAAATAAAAATTTCTGCATAAATTCTTTTTATTTTTTAATTATTTGCCAATTATATCTTTTTTTTTTTTTTTTTTTCGCCTACACCAAAAATCCTAGAGGAATTTTTTTTTTCATATTTCGACATTGCATTTCTCTACTTCCAGTGCTAAATATTGGTCTTTTATTCTCTTGACCGTCTCGATTATATTTTCCCCCGATTCCAGAATTTTTCAAAAAGTACCCCCAGCATCTTGAGTCACTGTACGTACGGCAAGCTTTAAAAGAAAAACACAATTGTCCAAATTCAACACACTCATAAGTCTCAAGAACTAAGATAAGTCATCTTTCACGACGATTTCTGCTCTTCGATTGTAAATATAACAAACCATTGTTACAAAAAAAAAATAAGGTCTTCCTTTTTTCCCCATTTATCACTATAACAGGAATTCATAAAATCCAGATTACTACTAGTAGATTGGAGATATTTATGCAATTAACCGGTGATTGTTATGCGATAAAACGAGTATATTTCACATTAGCCTTATGGGGGAACGTTTCTATTCCATGGCATTCTATGCATATAAGCGGGGTATGCAATTATCCGTTACCCGATTAAGTGGGGCCTACTGTACTATTAAAATTTATAACTGGAACATTCTGTTGTAGACACCCATTATAATTTTACCCTTTTTCGCAGATTTTCTCTATTTCTATCCCCCTATTGGATTCGCCATTTTGAATTTCGATATTCGATATCTGATTTGTAAGGAGCATAGTTAAAATCCGTAAAATTTACTCCCCTCAAAATTTTGCTACTCTGTTATTTTACTTTTTTTCAACGTTTTAATTTAGCCATAACCATTTAGGCTGCCATATTGGATCGGACATTTTGGATTTTCATGACATTTTGTAATCACCAAGGTCAAAATCCTAGTTTACTATCTATATTATAAAGGACAAACATATCTGTGCGTAACGCATACGTCATTCTGCGAATGGCAACACTTTCAAGTTTGAAATGAATTTTCGTTTTGCAATTTTCGCTACTGAAAATTTTTAAACTTCAACACATCGCAGATTTTCAGTTTTTATACCATCGTATGAGGAAAAAAATGTACTTTTACATGCAATTTCTTTGAAATCTGCATCTCAATTTATTTTTGAGATATTATTTTTTTCTAGTTTTTTGTACCAATTTTGTAATTGTGGCAACAGAAGTACTCCATTTATATTACAAAGGACAATAATCTGTGCGTAACGCTGATATCATTCTGCAAATAGCAACGCTTCACGATGAAATTTCGGTTTTCTAATTTTCCCTTCTGCAATTTTTTAATCTTCTGAACATCGCACATTATAATTTTTTACACAGTCGTATAGGGAAAAAAATCTACTTTTAAATACAATTTGTATCAAAACGGTATCTTAATGGACTGATTTATTATGGTTTATAAAATAATTTTCAAGCGTGATTTTTTAAATTTATCTCGATCGCGCACCGGCGGGCTCCATTACGAAATATTAATAAACAATTTGCACATAAAAAAGAGTTCAGAATTTATCTACGACTAATTTTCTACAATGAAATTAAAGCTTCGTCAAACAATAAGTAAAAGAATAATATATAAAAAAGCACAAATTTAACATATATGCAATCGAACAATTGAAATTTTTAAAGCCGAATTGGGAAAGATATGGGCTTTTAAATGTAATTTGTATGAAATAGATAAGTTTTGAAATGAAGTTGCTAGGCAACTATTAAATTAAAACGGAAAAAATAATCTATACATTGAAAACAAATGACAGCTTTTTTAGACATCTTCCCTGAACTTTCTACTGAACCAACTTTGGTAATTATTCTTTTTTAAATGAAAGCTGTTCATTTTTAGATGAACTCTCACTAGCTATTTTTCTAAATATTCCCACTTTTATATTTTAAATTTAGTTTGAAATGTTTTTTGAAATTTCATCAAAATAGTAGCAATCGTATTATTTCCACTGTTGCAGAAAAAAAGAAATGTTAGGGTTTATTTATCCTTATTGATGCCATTTCATCATTACAATTAAAAATAACTTTAAGTCTCAACAGAAAATAACGTCACGCTTTAAAAAAACACGCATTTTCTCTCATAAAGCTATGTTACATTTCAATATATTTTCTTTCGGCTGATATCGGATTTGCGACACTTGGCATAATGCTTCAGTAAGTGCCATATTTAAAACAAAACAATCCTTTTCTTAGATAAAACTACATATTTTTAGTGCGAATTCATCTAAAAGACATCAGTTTCTGGAATTTGTAGTCAGCGGTACTGAAATTAGAATCTCAAGCCAAAAAAATAAATTTACACATGCAAAGTTGTAGTTGACAAAGAAGACTTCACGTTTGAAAAACTATCTATTTTATAAAGGAAAATATGTCCGTACGTAACGCTGACGTCATTTTGAGAATAGCGATGCTTGACATTTAAATTTCGGTTTTGCAAATTTTTCTACTGCAAGTTTTTTAACTTCTAAACATCACACATTTTTAATTTTTACACCATTATATGGGGGAAAAGTCTACTTTCAAATGCAATTTGCTTGAAAACTTTATTTTAATCGATTTATTTATCACGGCTTTTTAAATAATTTTCAAGCATAACGTTTTTTAATCTATCTCCATTGCGTGCAGGCTCCATTACGAAATGAACCATTTGCACGTAAAACAATATAAATAGTTCAGCATTTGTCCTTGACTAATATTTCATAGTGAAATTAAAACTTCATCAATCTATTATATTAAAGAGTGAATGTCCGTTTGTATTTCACAGCTATCTCTCCTAGAATTTGGAATGTTAGGTGATCAAATTAACCCCAGTTAATCACATGGATCCAAGGATGTCAAAATTTGTCGTATAATTTTAAAATTTGATTAGTTTTCGATATATATATATATATATATATATATTAATGGCATTTATGCAATGAGGGAAATTAAATTCCTCCTTTTAAATTAATTAAAATAAAAAAAGAGAAAACAGAAAATGACAAGAGTTATTAGATATCATTGTTTGACATTATTTTTTAATTGAAATTACGTTTATTTGAATAAATAGAGAAAATAATAATGTGATTGAATAGTATTTTTCAAGAAAACATCACGAAATACAAACTTATGTTCACATATGTAAATATTAAACAGACATACAACAATAAATACAATAAAACCAACTGGAGTGAAAAATAAGCCAGAGCTTCGAATTGAACCCGGGACCACAGCATTCCAGGCTGTCACTTTAACCACTGAGCTACTCCGGCCGATACCTGAGTCTGCAATTTTTCACTAATAAGCCATGTTGGGGAAGTCACCAGCCATCTATACGGCAGCCTTGGATGACCGAACAACGATCACCGGACATACGACCCTATACGACAGGACAACGACTCAGGTATCGGCCGGAGTAGCTCAGTGGTCAGAGCGACAGCTTGGAATGCTGTGGTCTCGGGTTCGACTCCTTGCTCTGGCTAATGTTTCACTCCAGTTGGGTTTATTGTATTTATTGTTGTACGCCTGTTTAATATTCATACATACCGTTAACAGTTGAATGCAGGCGTTATTTATCTGTCTTTTATTATATATTGTAGTGTGTGTGTGTGTGTGTGTGTGTCTTATTTTATGCTCCCATATTCAAGCATCAGGAATCCGTTTATGTTAGAAACAAAAATTCGACTATCGACTGGAACATTGAGATAAATTCTGTTGACGTCAAAAGAAAAAAACATCGTAATCAAAAATCATTATTTTGATTTAATTTTAAGTTGAAAAGTATATATTCAGCTATAAACGAAATGTTTTAGTGAGAATTTTTTTTTCTCTAAATATTTATTTTAATTCATAAATATAAAATGCTTCTGAATAAATTCGTCAAAACAAATTCATTTTTGTATAAGTTGACCCAAATGACAACTTTTCTACCAACTCCGAAATTCGAAGCAAAATCTTGGAATAGCGAAAATCTTTAGGCAAATAAAGTTATGATATATGGGCATTTTTATTCGGAAAAATTTTGACTTAAATTGTAAATATAACTTTTTATCAAATACAATATTTCAAATAATAATTAATACTTTAATTGCTTTCTAAATTTACAATAAAGATAGATTTCATTTTTCGCAAAAGGATCGAATGATCTCATGCAATTTAAAAGCAACACAACGGGTTGCTACTCAACTAGTATTTGTAATAGCAGAATTCTTCTATTAAGTAAGAATATTACTTTTCGTATTTAGCGTTGCCAAAAGCTAGCAGACGTTGTCAGCAGCGTAGTTGAAATCCCTAATATTATCCTCCTTTAAACCACATATTATTTTACTTTATTTCAATGATTTTTTTTATTTTTGGCCGACTTAGTGGATCCATTATTTTTTATTTTCATTTTTTGATATGAAATTTGTCATCAAGATCAAAAACCTACTTTACAATATTTGTAATCGCAAAATTATTCTATTAAATAAGAAGTACACATTTCATATTTAGCGTTGCCAAAAACTAGCAGGAGTTGCCAGCTTTGTAAGAAAGTGCGCACTGCATTTTAAGGTCCGTTCGTAATTAGAAAAATACGTATCAACTATAGTCGTCGTCTGGTCCTCCGTCCATCTGTCCGCATATAACAGCGCAAAAACTATCCTATCGAATTGTTTGAAATTTAATATATATAATCTTTTCAGAATTTTGTGGAGTGATTTTAAATTTATGAAAATCGAATCGAAACTTAAAAAGATATCAATAAAAGTTTCTTCATTCTACTAAATTCTATTCATATGTAATTAATTCAACGATATCTCATGATAAGTAATGATTCTAAGTTGCCATGGTGATGACGTCCTATTTAAGATTGAGTCCTGTTGTTTCCGTATTACTGAATTTAATATATAGAATCGTAATAAATTTAGTATTCATACATTTTTGCATAAGAATGCAACAGATATTGCACCAAGATCTGAATATTTATAAAGTTACTTATAGTACGGATTCATTTAGCCCGTTATTAGTTCCTATTTGTGTTTCTAACACTTGTATTTGAAGTGAAAGTAGGATTATTTATGTTATGTTTGATATCTTGTAGTCTTTTTGTAGTGAATAAAATGCAACTATACGTCCATTTCACTTTTTATATATTTTAATATATTTGACTGGTTTTTGTATTTTTTTGCAATACGTAAAATTTATTAATTTGTATACGATATTATAAAACTTTGTATTTGCATTCATTCTAAAATCTTATTTCTTTATTAGCAACGAAAATGTTTGAGTTTCACGAATTGCATTAAAAAAATAAAGAAATGATATTTGTATAAGGACGTTTATAATGAATAGATTAGAAGGGAGGGTAAATTTAAAACAATAACTCCTCAAATAAATAATAAAATATCTATTACTATGCTTAAGAATTCTTCAAGATTACTTTTATAGTGATACTTCCCCTTCTCAAATAAAATATTTAAATGTCGAGGATTTTGTTCAGACCTATTCTGATGTTTATTTCAGTACAAAGCTGTTAAATAGGTGATTATAAAAACGAAATGAGATAATTATGAAAGTTATACATTTATGGATTGTAATTTATATGACAGTTGTGTTTAAAAACATTAAAGTTGCACTTTGAACAATAAAAGAAAAAATAAGAATTTGTTTTTTTAATTTATTTAAAATGAGAAACTCGTTAAAAAGAATCTTTCATTTTTAAAATTTACATATAATAACATAAAGAATGGTCACTACACTGTAAAAAAAAATTGTAATTCTACGGATGTGAAGTTACAGAAATCTGTATGCTTACTAAAACTTTATCTAAACACTGTACGAAAAAATGTAAATCTACTAAACTAGTTTTTGTAAAGCTGCAGAAATCTGTAGCTTTACAAAAGAACCTAGTAAAATTGCAGTAACCTTACTAAAATTTTATCTGTAACCCGGGATGTAGTTACATAAAAGTTCTAGGCATCCCAGTTTCCTGAAACATTTTTAGTGACCTTGCAGATTTTTTTATTTACGGTGCAAAAGTGCATCTGTTACATAAATTTTTGTTGTTGTCGTTACATTAAAAGTTCTAGGAATCCCAGATTCCTAGAAAGTTCTTAGTAACATTATAGATTTTTTTTTCCAGTGTACAGTGCGTAATATTTCTTTTTCCAGTTAACTCTTTGAAATACTTTTGAATCAAATTATGCTTCTCTGCCTTTCTTCTTTCTATCGAATTTCATTGTGTGAGTATATTTAAATGTGAAATTTGGGCAACGTAGGCAAAAGACTGCAGAGAATAACATGCGACATTATAAGTAGTACCATAGTCTACGGGAAAATGTCAAGTCGACAAAATTTTCTCATTTAGGGCACAGAAATCTTGTAACATTTTTTTAAAATTACCGATAAAATAATTTAATTAAAAATTGGAAAGATTTTGTTAGTAGCACACTGTAAAGAAAAATCCATGAAGTTACTAAAAATGTTCTTGGAAACTGGGATGCCTAGAACTTTTCTATGTAACGGCAGCAAAAAAAATCATGTAACAGGTACACGCTTGCACGTTAAATCGAAAAATCTGTAAGGTTACTAAGAATTTTTCTAGCAAACTGAGATGCCTAGCACATTTTATGTAACTGCAACCCGGGTTACAGATAAAATTTTAGTACGATTTCTGTAATTTTAGTAGTTTCTTTTGTAAAGCTACAGATTTTTGTACCTTTATAAAAACTAGTTTTGTAGATTTACATCTTTTTTTTGTACTGTATACAGATAAAATTTAGTAAGCATACAGATTTCTGTAACTTTACATCTGCAGAATTGCATCTTTTTTTTTTTTTTTTACAGTGCAGTAAATAAGTGTTACTGAAAAATATACAGCATAGATAATTTATTTTTGCTGTATATTTTTCAGTAAATTTTATTTACTGCAATTTTATTCCTTTTAGAACATAAAGTATATGTGCATAAACATGAAATGTTGTTATCCACATGTTTAAATCGTAAAAACACAAAAATACAATTATAACTGATCGTTTACTTATAAAAAAAATTATTTTTATGTGTATAAAATATTACATAAAAAAGGAACTAAACTTTTAAACTTTAACAAAGACTAGGAGATCCTTTGACCGCTTCAGCAGCTGCGGACGAGTGACATATACTTTTTCCACTTTTAAAAAATATTTTTTTTTTATTTATTATTCGAAAGATATAAGATATTTCACAAACTATTCAGGTTCACAATCACACAAGCAAACACAACAGTCATGTGAGTTGTTTATTATTTTTTCTTATTCACAATACCAGCTTTGAAAAAAGAATCTGGATATTTTTTAAAGTGAAAATATTTTTTTTTTTTTTTTATGTAGAATTTTATTCTAAATCAAACTTTTACAAGCTAGAACTTTTACAAAAGTTGTGCAGGCTTTCAACTGTACAAAAATGTATAGTGGAAGATCTTTCTGTTTAGAAAATTCTTCGCAATGTGTCACATGAATATCTGAATGTTAATAGTTTTGCATTCGCTTGAAAGAACTTTTACTCTATTTCAATAAGAATGAAACTTTTGAAAAATGTAAAATCTTTTACAGCATAAAGAACTTCTTTTAAAAATGTTTAAAATTTTAATATTTAAAAAATAAAGTTTGGGTGGAAAAGTAATAGGCGTGGCATGCATTTAAAAACTTAATATTAGGAGTGCGTGGTCACGAATGTTTTATTTTTTTATGGTAAAAAAAAAAAAAAAAAAAAAAAAAAAAAAAAAAAAAAAAAAAAAAAAAATTCTAGCTCAAGAGGTTAGTTCCTGTACATAGAAATTTGAGAAAATATTTGTCAGAAAAAAGTAGAGAATTCAGCTTTTTAATTACGTCAAGTGGGGTAGCGTTTGTCATGTAGCTTTTTTTAAAATTCTGAATCGAATGAGACTATCCTCAATTCAATACGACTATTCATTACGAAGTTATGGTAGGTTTTAGGAATACAAAGTCAAAATTATACTTTATTATTGAGCACAGCATTGTCACATTTATTTTGTGTTCAAAATATGTTCTTTATATCCTATCAAATAATCTCAAACTTATTAAATGTCTCAAAGTAGCAATAATCAAAATCAGAATCGTCTGTGTCGGCTTGAAGGTCATTAATATTGTCAAAATCAGTGTATTCATAAAACCATTCATGACTTTACAAAATTAGGCATTTTTTTTAATATAATGAATGATCATATCGACTTGAGGATGGGGCCATTCGGTTCAGAATTAAAAAATACATAATAAATGATAGCTTCCTGACCTAATTAACATAAGTTGAATTCTCCCCCCCCCCCCGAGTTAAAATCCCTCCTTTTGCTTTTAAAAAGGAATGCATCTGCTATATTTTATATAATCTAAATTTGAGTGTACTAGATAGTTGGACAAATTGATCGCATAGAGGACAACACAAAAGACTCCGCACATATTTTTTAATATTTACAGTAATCGCTGAAAATGGATTTTAACTGAGTTGTGTGTTTTTTAACCCTTAAATGCCTGATTTTTCAAAAAATCATTTTAATAATGCTTTTCGGCTTTCATTTTTTAAATAAATCACGGGAAAAATACTTAAAAAAATCATATTTTCTTTTAAGTATGGTTTACGGCTAAAAAATAGTTTGTTACTAATTGGCAATACTGGTCTTTAATTGAAAAAATAATTTTCCTTGATAAAATTCTATAATATTAGACACTGAATTTTAGGAATTACAATAAGAAATAAATTTTACTTGCTCACTGCAAAACAAAATAGGATATTTCGCAAGCTTCCCCCCCCCCCCCCAAAAAAAAAGAACAAGTCGCATCAATTGGAAAAATAAATCGATCTTTATTCTTAAACAGCACAAGTGTTGCCATCTACATGTTGAAAATCGATTTATAATATTTTCAGAATGTGTTTTATTGTCAACATTAGGAATTATAGCTTCAATATTATTCTAATAGTATTTTAGAAGCCTAAATTGGGTATGTTGCCGAAAAGCAACACCCGGCATTTAAGGGTTAAGTTGATTATTTAGACGTCTCGTTTCCTTCTAGGATAAAACGAAATTTCTTAATATATTTGTGTTGGAAATTGTTTCATATCCTATGACTGATAAGATTTTTCTTTCTTTCTTTTACATAAATAGTGATGTACATCTTCGTTACGTGTTACACCTAATTTTCCCCATCAACATCGTAATTTATTTTGTGAATGTGATTCATATATTTTTCAGTTAATAATGGTTGTTTTTCTTTGAAATTCCTGTTATACGTAAATGAAACTTTATGATGGAATTTTTTTTTTTTTTTGTCAAAACATATGTTTGAATTACTGTTAAAATTCATTCTTGTTGTCTCCGCTACAATAAAGTTATATGAAAGAATTGAAAATATATAATAATATTAGTTACATTATAAAATAATCAAAGGCAGGAGGCATTCCTTTTTAATTTCAATTATTAGCCGCAGATATACACATTGTCATTTGTCATTAATTTTGATGTTTTATTAATAAATTGTAAATATTCTTGCACTTTGCGCATGCCCTGTTCTTGATTTAAACAGTAAGCCTCAATTTTTAATAAAAGTAAGTTTTTAATTCATATATGTATAGCCTTTATCAAGTTTTATAGCTTACGCTAATCATGACGGGAATTATGAAACAAACCTCCGTAGATGTTTTATCTACCTCAGCTGAAACATTCGTATCAATGTTACTTAGGTAAATTGCTTCCTAAATCCTAATCAAATAGACTAAGCATTAAAATATGAAAATTCTATAAAACCACTTAAGTACATAAATCTTAAATGAGATGAAGGGTGAACTATGGATATCAGTATAAAATGTTTTAAGTTAAATTTATTTATAGATTTTTATAAGCTCAAAAAGTTCACTGTTATAGATTTGTAGCAAATTGTCCAGTCGTTCAACCGTTTGTATAGAAAACGGTTACATAACCGTAATTTAACTCTGTTTTGAACGTAATATGGACAATGACATGGTCAGAATACGGTTAATTTACTGTTTTAAACCGTTTTCATGAAAACGGTCAATTGACTGGACAGTTTGCGGTAAATATTTAAGTGTAATATTTTCTATACATATACCCATACACACATTTAAGAATTAATTTCAAGTATAAAATTTGATAGATTCTTACTCACTAGAAACAGAGATGCAGTTATAATGTTTATCGCAAAAAATAGAATAGTAGATACTCTATTGAGGAAGCACAGCCAAAATTGAATCAAAATAATTTTAATAACTATTTTACACATTAAATTTTGTGAAATTCTATCCCATAGATGTCAAGATATCTAAAATCATAAAAAAACACAACAGCAACGCCTCCTGTTGAGTGACCAAAGGCAAAATTGAATCAACAAAACTTTTAATAAATAAATTTGGTGAAATTTCACTTATAGATGCTGAGAGATAGCTATAAGAGAAATCATGGAAAGGACAGTATAGGTGTAATTAATCCATGTCAATTCAGGCAGCCAAAGAAAAAATCTTACCTTAATAGTCTCAGAAGTTTTTGAATTGAACATATGTAAAATTCATGAAAAAATAAGATAACTGTATATTTTTGTTTTGCCCAAAAAAATTCCTAGCCCGAGATACAGGCCGCCAAAGATGGCATCCCGGGCACCATTTCCCATTCGCAATTTTCGATAAAAATTTTAAAGTGCTCTATCTCTTGAACGGTGCAAGGTTTTTTGTTGCATTTTTTTTTTATTTTAAAGATAATATTTTTCTGTTTAAAATGATATACCCAATTTTGAAATATGTATTCAACTTTTCTTGTGGCAGCTTTTTAAAAAGAATTTTTTTTTTCAAAAAAAATTTTTTTTTCAAAAATGCCAATCTTAAAAATTTTGATTTTTTGCTGTTGATTAATACCATTGAGTACTACCTTCCCTTTAAAGGAGGACTTCCACTTTTGATTTTGACAAGTTATACAAGGCGTGTTTAAAAAATTCGGTGAATGGAAGCATAAAACAAATAAAACAAAACATGGAAAAAAAATATCTTAACTATGTACTAAAATGAAGTGTATTTAAATATACATTCTGTAAAATATGTGGTGCAAAGAATATTAATTATTCATTTACAGATCCTCACAAAATAATTCCATTAGATAATGGCATAAGGGGAATATTGTTTGTGGCGTATTTTAATTATGCTAAACTCTTTCACATATAATAAAATTATATATGTTGCTGTGGTTTACAAGTTACTTCCTGTGTAATAGAAAGTGCATAGTATTTACAGGGACACACAAAAGATTTCAAATACTTTACTGTATACAAAATACTGTATATAACGATGATTGCTGGAAGTGCATTTTTAGTTGTGATATGAGTTTTTAAGTTTAACTAAATTTTTCCATATTAATTGCGTTGTGTGCATAAATGCTGTAGATCATATACAGGGGTGCACAAAAGAAATCGTAAGAGTTACTGAGTATGAACAAAAGTGATTTAAAGGTGATTTTTAAATGAGTTATGCATTTTTATACTGAACTTCATTTAGTATACTAAGATATGTTTGTAGAATATAGAATAAAATGATATAGAGGTCTGCGCAAAGAATTAGATATATGGCCGACTATGGATGATAAATTCTTCAAGTGTGATTTCACTAGTTTTAAGCGTGTTTTAGTCTTAATTAAATATTAGCTAAATAGTGGCATGTATATGAAGATAAAGATAATATGTAAAATACAGGGTTGTATGAAAGTATGCTTCCGTCTATTGATATGAATTTTTAAAAGTCAAATTCCAACCTATTTATGTGTTTTTAACACTTTCCAACATAGTTGAAAGTCTTTATGGATTCGGTTTGTCTGCCCGTCTGTCTCAACTCTAACTTGCATTAATATGGTTGTATTGCTGTGTAATTGATATATGTTATTGAGATTGTTTTACTATACAATGTTCTGTAGTGAAAATAAAATATGTATCACTTCAAATGTTATGAAAATCGAATAGAAACTTAAAAAGATATTAATAAAAGTTTTTTCCATTCTATTTTTAAGTCCTATGATACATAATTGATTCAATGATATACCATGATAGGTAATGATTCTAGGTTGGCATGGTGATTAAGTCCTTTTTAAGATGGATTCATATTACTTCCGTATTACTGAATTTAATATATACAAGTCAAAATAAATCTTGTATTCATGCCTTTTTGCCCAAGAGTGTAACACTTATTGCACCAAGATCTGAATATTTATAAAACTAGTTATAGTACGAATGCACCTCATTTGCCACATTTGATATTGCAATTTCCAACTTGTTTAAGATATATCGTAGGCTTACCCTTACAAAATGATACAAATAAGCAAAAATTCAGTGACTTTTACTGGAACTGTATATATACAGTTCCTGTAAAATTCTCTGAATTTTTTAAATGTTTTTAAAACTTATTAAACTCAAAAGTGGAAGTTCTCCTTCACAGTGAAGGTAGTTCCCAATGGTATTGATCAACAGCAAAAAAATCAAAATTTTTAAGATTGGCATTTTTGAATTTTTTTTTATTTTATTTTTTTATTTATTTTTTTATTTTTTTTTTTTTTCAAAAGGCTGCCACAAGAAAAGTTGAATACATATTTCAAAATTGGGTATATCATTTTAAGCAGAAGAATATTTTCTTTAAAATAAAAAAACCACAACAAAAAATCTTGCACCGTTCAAGAGATAGAGCACTTTAAAATTTTTATCGAAAATTGCGAATGGGAAATGGTGCCCGGGATGCCATCTTTGGCGGCCTGTATGGCGGCCAGAAATTTTTATGGACAAAACAAAAATATACAGGTATCTTACTTTTTCTCCAATTTTAACATATGTTCAATTCAAAAACTTCTGAGACTATGAAGGTAACACCCCTGCCTGAGTTGATATGGATTCAACCTATAGCAGCGCCCTCTGTTGAGCAATATTCACCCAAGCCTAAAAACTGCCATTTTATACCAATGTCTAAATTAATACGCAATTTGATCAAATTTCATACCATGAATGCCGATATATAGCTAACATGGAACTAGTGAATAAGGAAACATAGCAGAATAGGTTGTTGGCCTCAAACCTTATTAGTACCTACATGAGCCAAGATCTGAGTATGAAGCAGTATTCTCGTTGGCTTTTGACCAACTTTAGCGATTTGGCGAATAAGAAATCAAAAACAGTAGCCAAATGAAAAGAAATGTTAGCAAAATAGATTTGGCGTGAAACATTGAAAAATCTATCTTTAACCTCTTATTGTATCCATTTTTTGAATACGTGCAAATGTGCTAAATTTTGAATACGTGCTAAATGTGCAAATATTTCAGACATTCTTTTAGCAGTCTGAATAAAAGCTTAAAACAACTATCTTTGATTTACCGTTGTGTAAACATACACTAAAAATTGCTATGAGATTTCGACCGATAGACGGCCAGTAATACTTTACATACAACTAATAAATCGTATGGTTAATTTCAACACCACATTGCAGCAAAATTGTTCATTATTTGGCACTTGTTGCGAGTAATTTTGTTTGTTTTTATCAGAGTGACGCCAGCACATAGACAGTGATTAACTGACAAAAACCTATCGCATAATCTTTTTGTGCCTCTGGCTGTTACTAAACTGAATTGATATTGTGTCTGTACCTCTATAAATAGAGCAATGTAAATAGCACGGTGCTACTGAACGTGTAAAGCTACATCAATCATTAACAAACGCAGATAAGTCTTGAGTGTATTGGCAGACACACAAACAGAGCAGAAATTGAGCACTCGCAATTTGGCGAGTCTGATCGTTAGTTTACTCGCCAAATTAAACATTTTGTCGCGATTTGGCGCAATGGCGAGCGGCAGCGAGAACCCGGGTTTATACCTCGTTACCGAAACATGCGTGACAGAGCCAAGTCAAATTTCAAATTATAACAGAACAAGATATCGGATGGTTCCTTCAAGGTGTTTCATCCACCACCTTCCCAATTTTTTAAAAGATTAATTTTAAATATATTCAATGCATTAAATTTTCAAAGTTAAACATGAAAACAAAAATTTACATTGGTAATTTACAAACATTAAAGTTTCCACAATAAAAATATCGACAAATAATCTTTCTACTATCTTTCGACTGATCTTTCTAACTATTAAATCAAGAAGTTAAGATAATTTTCTATAAAAAACAATAGAAATTAAATTAATTAAAGAAAAATCCTGAACAGTAGTAAAAACACTTATTCATATCATATGCATATTATCTCTGGAAAGCTGCATGGCTACAGTATAAATAAATGACTTAATCTTTAAAAGTACATTAAATTTTCAAAGTTAAACATGAAAACAAAAATTTACATTAGTAATTTACAAACATTAAACTTTCTGCACTAAAAATGTCAACAAATAATCTTTCTACCATCTCTCGACTGATCTTTCTACTATTAAACCAAGAAGTTTGGGTAATTTTCTATAAGAAACAAGAATATAACATTCGAAAGACATAACTGCGTTTTTAGAAAAAGAAGCGTTCAGTAAAATTAGGATGCGAAAAGTATTGTAGGGCAACAGCGAGTAAACAAAATCAAAACAGTAAAAACACGAAGAGCTAGCCTATTCATGACGTCACGCGGAGTAACACAATAATTTTATCAAAAACCTCACTTTGTTGAACTTAAAATTATTTTATTCAACATAAAAAAATGTAAAACTAATTATTTTTTATTGAAATATATAGATATATTCTTCGTTAAATTTAAAGTTCTAGTATCGCAGCGGCATCTAGCGCCAAACCTTCAGGAAGAGTTTGGAAGACGCAGAAATTTAGTTCTACGTTTCAAAGGATATTAAAAAATAATGTGCAAGCTCTTTTTGGTGAACATTGTGTTTTTAGTAAATAAATAAATAGAAATGCTTAATTCATCTTTAAAAGTTAAACTTACACTATGTGCAAAATTACTTAAAAGATGACATAGTATTTAAAAATGTTAAATTATTTTAATACCTTAGAACTTTCAACTATAAAAAACATAGTCTTCTTCAGAGGAATATAAGAAATACAAATAATTATCATGATTTAATTATCCGCGAATCAATAGAAATTATTAGTGAATAAAATACTGTTTGTAATGACGTTTTATCCTACAACATACCCAGAATTTGGCTCAGTTTACTTAAAGAATTATAAAACGTGTATTTTTCTACTTCCCTATATCCGTGTTTTATTTTCGCAGTGTTTCCGGATCTATAAATTAACTTCCACTTTCACTCCTTTCTTCACCATCTACGTGGATTTTGAAAATCAGTCGTCAATAACTGTTGTATTTCTTATATTCCTCTGAAGAAGACTGTTTTTTTATAGTTGAAAGTTCTAAGGTATTAAAATAATTTAACATTTTTAAATACTGTGTCATCTTTTAAGTAATTTGCACACTGTGTTTTTATGTTAACTTCTGTTCAATTTCTTCATATACAAAAGTTCACTTACTCCCCGTGCTTGGTAAACGAACTTGAACGATAAGTGGTCATGTCCTATAGTCTACATACAATATTCCCAATATATGGTTAAATACAATAGGGCGCCGATTATCGAAATTCCAATTAGCCGAACTTCCAATTATTCGAACAGCCTATTTCTGCAAAAAAAATTTCCTTTAACCGAACTTCCATTTATCCGAACAGCCTATTTCTCTCTCTCTCTTTTTTAAGATGATGAGATTGTGGATGAGATTTAAAGTGAAAAAGAAATTGAAGGAAATGAAAACGAATGCTCTGAAAATGACCCAGGTCCATCACATAACGAAGCCTTTGAATGCTTGGAAACAGCTATGAAATGGCTCGAACGGCAGAAGAACTCTGATCCTATTCAACTGACGTATTTAAGAGGAATTCGAGATATGGCGGCATTGAAAAGAACGTCTTCTTTGAAGCAAGCAACAATCGAAAGCTTTTTTGCTTGAATTATAACCTCTGAAGTTCAGAAAATGATAAAAAAAGAAAATCTTAAATGATAAAAAAGTAAAAAACAAAACAAAACAGTTTTAAAACACGCTAGCACTAACTGGTGTTGCCAGTCCTAAGCCTGGATGAAGTGTGAAGGTTTTAGTACAGTCAGGAACATCCCTCAAATTGTCTGTCCATTTATCCGAACTTTTGCTTATTCGAACTAGAGTCGCCCCCGACTTGTTCGGATAATCGGTACTCTACTGTATCCTGAAAATAAATCCTGGAAACTTAACACCCAGTAATTTTCTTATACATGCTTTTAATCCGAAGCTCCTTCTACTAGTTCCCAATTAAAAATGAAGTGGAGTACATGAGCAAAGTGACGTATTAAAACGAATGGTACGTGAGTTAAATATTTTCCTCTACGCAAGTTTAATCCGAAGCACTGCCAAAGCACTGATACTTCTACTGCTGTTAAGCTACGCATTTAAAATGAAAGTGTGCATGAAGTCACGTATTAAAATAAATGGAGCGGCAGTTAGATATTTTTTCTCTACATAAATTCAATCCAAGGCACTGCTGCTTCTACTTCCAGCTACCCTAATAATTATAGGCTCTCCTATTTGAAACAAAGTGACTTATTTGAATGAATGGATCTGCAATTAATAAAAATATTCCCTGACGAGGGCCGCGGGATTGCGGGCCCAAAGTACTAGGAAATTTAAATAAAATGTATATTTTTAACTTATAGCATGTAATATTACATGGAAATACTGGTGTAATATTACATATTACACTGTAAAAAAAAAGGACTAAAATACGGAAATACTACTGGCAATCTAGACGCCAGTACTATTTCGGTATTTTAATGGAACTTTTTCCCGGTAAATCACAGAAAATTTTCCGGGTTTTTTTTGGAATTTAATGGAATTTTTTCTGTAATTTACCGGGGAAAAGTTCCGTTAAAATACGGAAATAGTACTGGCGTCTAGATTGCCAGTAGTATTTCCGTATTTTAGTCCGTTTTTTTTACAGTGTAGTGCACCAATTTTATGGAGTAACGTTACATAAATTTCTTACAGTAAGAGAAAACTATATGAATTATGGCATATATTTGTCACAAAGAAATTAAAAAAAAAAATTATGGAGAAAAATAAGGTATTTTCCTGAATGTTTTAAGCGATATCAAGAACTTTCAAAATGTCCCAACCTCACTCCATATCAGTTAAAGTCCAGAATACTTTTTATGCGAGTTTAGTCTACATATACAAATAAAACTGTGCATAGTTTTTTTAAATTAAATATCATTGAAAAAATTAAAGGTATGAACTTCTAGGATAAAATTTTAAACTAAAAGGACTATAGTATTTAACGATTATAAAGAATATAGTATAGCATTGCTGTAAATCATGCAGAAATAAATCGAAAAAAAAAACATAATTATTTTCTATGAAAACTAGTCAAAACATTTAAAAAATATATTTACAGATTAATTACACGAATGAAACGAATCGCCATTACATCCGCCAAAAACTAACATGATCAATTTTAAAGAGGGACAAAAAAGTGAACACTCCAAGAACAAAAAGAATAATTTTACAGCACTAGCTGGAATGAAGTTCCATTGGTTAAATACTTTTCTTGAACAAATACAAGTGCATTTTACATCGTGAGAAGTTCATTTATAGTGTCTAGAAGATACAGTGTAGTAACAGATTAATCAAAAAGTGCTAAAAAATTAATTTTTATAAATGTTGAACAATGCTAAACAATAAATGTCGATTGCAACGACATATGATAGCTGAAACGTAATTACAGGGCTATTACAAATGATGGATCCGATTTAAAAGACTCCTATTTTCGAAACTACTGCCCATATTGCAATAAGTGATACACGAATTTTAAGAGAAATATACTAGGTTTGTTTCAGTTACAAATGTTCGATGTGTGTGACCCTTTTGTTAGACGGCATACGTCAAATCTGTAATCGAGTTCGTCCCAAATATTTTGTAGCAACACTCTGTCAATGCAGGGGTGCCATTTCAGAACTTTCTTGCGGGGGGGGGGGGGACAGAGATTTTTTGAGGGAAGTTATATAGCTAAAGGTAGGATCCAAGCGTCTACCTCCTCCCTCCCCCCCCGAACAAGAAACGTAAACTGAATCATGCTTAGAAAAACAGTAAAAACTTTGAATACGGAAACTCAAGAATCAATGAAATATTTCGTTTTAAAGAGGTTTCCGTCATAGCAGGTAAAAGTTCAATATATTGAATACGAAAATTTTCCTTTTTAGACAGGATTCTATTATAGGTTCGATTTTTACAAGTATCCTCAAAGACTGTTAAACAATCCGCTCTATAGCTCTGAAAAGAAATAGATGTATTACAGTAAAACATGTGAAAAGGAAGCCTGTCTATAACAGAATTCTTTATCAAAAGGAAAAAAAAATCAAATTTCGATGAAAAAACGTCATACAATTATACTTGCTAAGACAAAGACCTGTCTAAAATGGAACTTTTCTAGTCCGTTTCGGCTTCTTTCTTTCAGGTTTTACTACAGGGGCGCCATTTCAAGAGTTTCCTGACGAAGGACAAGGCAAAACTTTCTTTAAGGATCAGGAAACGTGCAGAACTGCACAACGTACAGAACAGCACAAATCTCACAGAAAATGATAAATCCTGCACAATAAAAAAAGTTCTGCGTGATTTTGTCTCCTTAACTTCTTTCATGGACATGTGATTATTCTGCGAATTTTTTTTTTTATTTTCGTGAAAGTCCACGGTTTTTTTCCTTTCGAATTCCAAAAAATCAATTTGTCAATGGGTCACAGGAAAAAAATCGCCAATTTTGCAAATTAAAAAAAAAAATCGTCGCGGAAAAAATGGCTAATTTATTCAAACGACCGTGGCAAATATTGCTACTTTCATCAGAGATCGCGAAAAGAAATGCAGATTTCCTCAAATGGTTGTACAAACTAAAATATTGAATTTTTCAAAAGGATTGCAAAAAAAATAGCGATTTTCGCCAAAAGATTGTGCAAAAAATCGCGAAAACTTATTCAAACAATCGAGGGGAATTTCGTCAAACGATCGTGAAATAAGATATGAAATTCCGTGACTATCCTGCAAAAAATTACATACATTATTAGTTGGTGGTAGAAAAAATTAGTCAGGAATTTAGACAAACGATCGTGAAAAATTGACGAATTTTGTCAAAAGATTGCCGAAACAAATATGGAATTTCGTCAGTTAGTCGCGGAAAAATATTGTGAATTTTGACAAATTGTCGCGAGAGAAAAACCTACTTTCGATAACGATTTCAGAAAAAAAATCGCGAATTCCATGAAACGGTCGCGGAAAAAATCGCAAATTTCGTCAGATGATAGCGAAAAAAAGAATCATGAAATTCAATCAGTCATGAGATAATCAGCCCTTGAACGTCACGAATAGGTCACGAAATTTGCAACTTTTATGATCTATGGCAATAAGAAAATTTTCATTAGTGGTTTTCTGCAAGTAAAGTTAAGATAAAGCATTAATTGTTTCGGATTGCGTTTTCACTATTATGAGGTGGGTTCGTGTTAATACTATTTTTCAAAGAAATCCTGAATATTTTTCAGATGAAAAAGCTACATATTTGAACATTAATGACTATTATATATATATATCATCATTTTTCAACATAAAAGGTAAAGTTTATATTAAAGATATAACTATAGACGTCTTTTACAATAATTGTATTAAAATATGGATTCATTTCCTTTCATTTCGGGTCAGGTTGCCATTCAATGTAAATCTTTTTAGCGGTTTGCATATTTACATGAAATCACAGTCCTGCGGCAGGATAGGTTGACGTATTTTCTTTGTTGTGAGTGAGGTACAATTTATGTTTTCCGGATTGTGCTTTATCTCTTTCAGTCAAAGTTGGGATGACCTAGGTTTTAACAAGAAAACCCTGAATATTTTTCAAATGAAAAACTATAGATTTGACTATTAATGGTGTCCCATAGTAATAACTCGTGTTCATTTCTGTAAGACTACTTTATTACAAACGTGTTAAAATAGGAAGTAATTTTCTTTTACTTTGGTATTTGGTCTGTCAGTTTTTGGGTTAAAGAAATTGTTTTGTCGGGGGCGCGCAAACACCATTCCTAGGCGCTGAAGAAATTTGAAAATGTACCATATATAATATGATTTAATAAAGCACATAATTAAATAATTTGATAACATTGCAATGATTGCAGTAAATATAACATGACACTAATAATCCAAAAAAGTAAAAAAGTCAAATAATTGAGAACTTGAATTATACTCGCACCTTCATCCCCCCCCCCCTCCTCCGGGCAAAAAATTATCAGAAAAAATTCTACCCCTGAATTTCTAGCCATGAGGGACTAGTTTTTCTAGGACCCAGTTGCACACAGCTGAGAAGCAACTGATAGCAGAAAATGTCTCATGTATTTTTAAAATTACGATATATGTCTCACCTTGAGAAAGTTCGAATGGGATTTTTTTTATATAATTATTAATTTCTATGCCTAAAGTATTTATTTAATGCATATGTTTTTATTGCAAAAATCTGATAAATTATTTTAGTGTTTGAGTAATTTTTTATTTTTTTTTTGAGTCTGACAATTGATGGTCGATAAATTTTCTGAAAAATCAAATTCCTTGTGGCGGGGGGGGGGGGGGGCTATTGCCCCCCCAGCCCCCCTCAAATGGCGCCCCTGTGTCAATGGTTCTTAATTCTGCACAAATGCGTTCTGTAAGTTCTGACAGTGTCAAAGACATTGTTCATGTAGCATCAATGCCGTAAACAAAGTGTTCAGAGCTTAAAGAACGCATTTGTGAAGCTTTCAGAACCATTGACAGAGTGATGCTACAAAATGCTTGGAACGAACTCGGTTACAGATTGGATGTATGCTGTGTAACAAAAGGGTCACACACATCGAACATTTGTAACGGAAAAAAACTTAGTATATTTCTCTTTAAATTCATGTACCACTTATATATGCAGTAGTTTTGAAAATCTGATTTTTTTAAATCGGGTCAATCATTTGTAATAGTATTGTATTGTATAAGGTTTTAATTGAGAACTTTCGGCCGGTCAAGGGCTAGCAAATGTCACCGCGATCGACACCTACTGTTCAGTAGCGTTCGACATTTATCGGATTCAATTTTTCAACAATTTTTAAAGACTTACTAGAATAGCCGATTACCACACTATAATCTTATAAATGCTATAGTACGGTGTAGACGTAGAGTGCTTTTAAAAACTGGCGATATACGGGAATTAAATTTGATTACCCAAGACGTTTTTAGACAAAAGTAGCCAAGCATCTCAGCGAGCTTGCAATTATTGCCACGATAATGTTTGTTGACTTATTTCATTTGTTTAACCAAAGTCGTGCAAGCGAGTATCGTCGAGTTTTGAAAAGTAAGTTGCTATATAGTTTCTACAAAATCTTCAATCTAAAAATGCGTGCTATATGTATGTGCAAATGTTATACATAAAGCTACTGTACCTATTTGATAGCTTTCAGGGTGTAGCGCGATATGAGATTTAAAAAAAAAAACTTTTTTACCATTATTATTTATTCAGTCTTTTGTTTGAACAAAACTGTCAATCATGAAGTATTTTGGCCCAAAACGCACGCCCTTGCGACTAGTACTTTATTTTTTTATTGAATTTTAAAATGTATCATGGATTTTTGGATTACTCTGTGTCTGTACATTACTGATAATACCCCAACAGCCCTCTTAAATATTCACACTATTAATTAGAGATCGATCGTTGTTTGCATATATGCAAAGCTGCGCACTAAAAGGTTAATCAACTTCGTTTTCAAAGATTGTCTATCTGCCCTATATCCAGCTCTATAATATGATAATTTCCTCACTTGTGTTCAGATGCTAGTAACGCTTTGTTAACAATAAGAACCAGAGTGAAAATGCCAACTAATATTTTTTATATTGTATGCTATCCAAAAATTATAGGGCAACTATGATAATCTATGAACTTGATAGTATTCAAATGTTTATTTGCCCTTGTTCGGAATTCATACTCAGTGTAAAAAGTTTCCGCTCGTATAAACTCTTTTTCCGCCAATATATGGGTATCTGAATAACAAAAACTCTGCCTCAAGCATGCCCTTGCTTGAGAATAAAAAAATACCATACCGGATGAAACAAAAAAAGGAGACTGCTCCAAACTCTTATTTTATAGATGAAATGATGACAGTTTCGTACAGTAAAAGCAGGGCAAAACGATCTTTAGAAGAAATATCGGGTAGAAAACAATTGGAAAATAATTTAAAAACAAATTTACACTTGAAGGAATAAGAACAATATCTACTTCAAGAACACATTATTTATTCACATGTCTAACTATTATTTTCGGTAGTTATCGGTGAAAATGTTTTTATTGTACTTAACGCTCTTTTTCATCGTAGAAATGGTGAAATACAGAAAGAATAAAGATATTTGAAAATAGCACCAGCGACTGTTTTGAGTTATGTAAATTTTGAGAAATATCGAAAATGTGTGTATTTGTTATAAAAATAAATAAATAAATAAAAACCTGTCTTAAATGATTTTTTTTACTACAACATATTTATTATTATACAATCAAGAACTAACATAGATTTTTTTTTTTCAAAATATATTTTTTTCAAATTTTTAATATTTTTTCATGAAAATTTTGATTCGTGTATAAAAGAGAAAAAAAATTCAAAATTTATTTTCAAAAATTTTTAAACAAATTTTTCGTGTTATATGTGTATTGTGTATATTTCTGTATACATATGAGCATATTTCTACAATATTATTAGTTTCAACTAAAGAAGAAGGCAATATTTTATTCCATTTTTGCTACTTTTCCTTCATTTCCAAAATCTTAATATTGCTTTGGAGGAGGGGGGGGGGGGAGGGTTCTAAATTTTTATTTAAACTGTCGATTCAATATTTTATTCCATTTGCTACTTTTCCTTCCTTTCCAAAATCTTAATATTGCTTTGGGGAAGAAGGGGACTTTTCTAAATTTTTATTTAAACTGTCAGTTTAAAATGTTCCAATGATTTGAATAGAAATATATAAAGATTAGAAAGAGAAAGAAAGACTGAGAGCAGCTAAGTTTGAACTTTCTGCTAATATATTGACATTGATGTAAGTCTTACTTCTCTAACAGCGTGACTAATTTGAATTTAAAAGAAAATTAACTTCCTCATCTCTTATAACAGCAAATTTTTAACAAGATTAATTAGCATTTGAAATACAACTAACAGATTAAGACTTTGTATCACCACGTTGCATATCTACAACATACTCAAAAATCAATGTTTCTCGTACTTATACAATGGGTTTGAAAGATACTATTTATTGCTGCTATTTTCCAACGCAGCAATTAATATAAATCGTTTATAGAATCCTAAACAGACGGCGATACTCACTTAATTTTTCATACCAAAGTTGGTGTTTTATTTATCATTTGAGTACTTTCACAGTGTTATAACTAAAATGAACTTCGTAAATTTTGTAAAATTTAAAATCCTGGAGACGTTCATAAATAGATTTTTTGCAAAGGTAAGTTAGTAATACTTTACAATTTTATATTGGAAAACTGACAATGTGCTGCGTTTCAAAAACTGCATTTCAAGTGCAATCATCTGTTGAAAAGCTTGGGGAAATTCCCATATTGATGTAATTAAATTTTGAAGTTGTTAATTAAAGAGTACCATTCGGCATTTTATGCAGTTCTACCGTTTTGTAAGCGAAATGATTCATTTAACCGATAATGGATATGCAAAAATCCGATTTTATGAGTTCTTTTAGAAAAAAATTGGAAAAATGCACTTTTTTGATTTATCATATCTCGCATGATATTGGTGGAATTTTAAGTCTGTGGTACTCAATCCACGCAGAATTTTGTGTTCTACAATTTATGAATAAGAATTGTTTCTGTAGAGTAAACTGTTTTTGATTTATTTGCGAAGCACTGAAAAAAGTCCGAAATTTTTAGACTTTTCTTGGTGCCAAGTCTAAAACTCACTAGGAAAAATAGGACAAATTTCAAATCTCTTCCGTTTGATGTAAAACAATGTGATTAGAATGATTTCTAGCTTTCCGCGAATTATCGGTTAGTAAAGTCCTATTTTTACTGGCCTACATAGAGAGAGTACTGTTGTTCATTCGCAACTTACTTCAATATGAAACAAAAGTTTTTATAAGGTCTCCATTTTTATGTTCACAAAACTCTTGAAGAAATTCTCACATTGGCAATACATTTAAAAGCATTTGTAGATTTTATAGTAGATTTTAATAAATCATTTAGAAATTGCGGAATATTTTTGGGCACACTAAGGCTACTTATGAGTAAGAAGTATTTTGTCAATTTTAAGTAGTCATATTTATTTACAATCACAACTAGGGCTCCTCCCGTAAGGCATGGTGACGTTACGGCGACGTCGTTGTGAAGTCACACTGTGACTTTGTGACCGTCGATGTGACGTCACGTGACGTCAATGTGAAGTCACAGTGACTAGAATGTGAGGTCGTTATGGCCGTTTTAGAGCTCATTTGTGACGTCACATTGTGACCAATTTGTGAAGTCACGGTGTGACCAATTTGTGAAATATGTGTCATTTGTGACGAAATTGTCATTAACACTGTGATGATTCTGTGACGACAGTGACAATGTTGTGAAGTCACATTTCAACAATTTTGTGAAAATTGTGTAATTTGTGACGATTTTGTCATTATTTTTGTGACGAATATGTGACTACAATGACAATGTTGTGACAGCGTTAAGATGCAATACATTTATTGAAAAATGAAATCGCTATTCGAGTTCAATCAATGAACTATGACAATGGAGGCAGGAGTGATTATGAGTAAAAGAAAATTCTGAAGTTCGCAGAAAAATTTCAGAATGTTTTTTTCATGATACTTTGTCGAAATTTACGTTTTTTTCGAAATCCTTCGGTGAAATTCACCTTATTTGTACGATTTATTGACAAAATGTCATGTTTTTTCAGTATCATTTGACGAAATTCGCTTTTTTTTCGCTATGCTTTAACAAAATTTGCTTTTTTTCACTATGCTTTGACGAAATTTACGTTTTTCTTCAATCTCTTGACGAAATTGTGATTCTTAGATGAAATTCACGTTTTTGTCCACGACCATTTGAAGAAATTTAGATTTTTTTCGCGATCGTTTGACAAAATTCGCCTTTTTGCGCGATTTATTTACAAAATTTCGCCTTTTATGCGGTCCATTGATGAAATTCACGTTTTTTCTACAATCTTTTGACAAAATTTGCTATTCTTTGATGAAATTCGGTTTTTTCCCACGATTTTTTGACGAAATTTGCATTTTTTTCGCAATCTTTTGACGAAATTCACGTTTTTCTTCAATCTCTTGACGAAATTGCGATACTTAGATGAAATTCACGTTTTTTTCCCCGACGTTTTGAAGATATTTAGATTTTTTTCGCGATCGTTTGACAAAATTTGCCTTATTTACGCGATTTATTTACAAAATTTCGCCTTTTATGCGGTCCATTGATTAAATTCGCGTTTTTTCTACAATCTTTTGACAAAATTGCTATTCCTAGGTGAAATTCGCTTTTTTGCACAATCTTTTGACGAAATTTGCATTTTTTCGCGATCCTTTGACGAAATTCACGTTTTATTTTCAATCTCTTGACGAAATTGCGATTCTTAGATTAAATTCACGTTTTTTTCAACTACCTTTTGAAGAAATTAAAATTTTTTTTCGCGATCGTTTGACAAAATTCGCCTTATTTGCGCGTTTTATTTTTAAAAAATCGCCTTTCATGCGGTCCATTGACGAAATTCGCGTTTTTTCTACAAAATTTTGACAAAATTTGCTATTCTTAAATGAAATTCGCTTTTTTCCATGATCTTTTGACGAAATTTGCATTTTTTCGTGATCCTTTTACGAAATTCACCTTTAACCAATCTATTCTTTCTTTTCTATAAACATCATAGCAAGTATAAAAAACTTTTGAGAGTAAAAGAATAATTAGGTAATATTTTCTCATTCTGCTTTTTCAATAATAAATTTACAGCAAATTGGAGCTAAAGAAGAAGGAAAGAATGATATCTGCTCAACAACTACAGTATTTACTCGCGTAATAGTCGCACTTTTTTTGCCAATTTTTCATTCTGAAAGTCTAAGTGCGACTATTATGCGGGGAAATCTACTACACAATATTGTACACTCTAATGCTAAAACATTACTGGTATAAAAAAAACACATTATAATAAAGTTAGTAACTTATCAAATGTTTCCAATCTATGTGCTGTTTATTAAATACCATTTTTCTTTTTATGGTAATATTTTTATAGACGTAAAATTTACAAATAATCTTTGTTAAAATTTTGACAAAAAATTCTCATAATAAATCACTTTCACTGAAGGTATCAGTACCACTATTGTAATATGAATCGGTGTATGAAGAATCTCCGTCATTCCATAAAATGTCATCTTCACTTCTGTCCAAAGCGTCGGAGATTAATAGTATTATTCCTTTGTACAAATGCAAGATGAGCTGCAAACCATATTTGCTTGTTTTGTTATTTGTGCCACTAACTAAATTATATTTATTTGCTGTTTTTATTAATTCTGATATTACTTACTGTTCCATCTAGGCCATTTTTTAAAGTTGCAGCACCCTGCTCTTTTTAAAATGGGCGAAATACATCCTTTTTTTAAAAAATGAAATTCTCCTTTAGTTGCAATCGGAGATTTCTTGTAAAAAACTTCCCCATACCACAGTATTTCTAAATCAGTGTGCCCAAGACCTTGCAAAAATTATAGAACTTTATTTCTTTAGAAAATACAAGATATTGTTAAATCATGTCGTTATTTAATTGTATTTTTCAATTTGTAATTCATAAAATCCTTAAAAATTAATGTCACTTTATTTATCATATTAACAAATTATATACTTTTTTCTTATAACATTACTAAACACATTACTAATATTACATTTACTCATGAAGCTCTGTCATCATGCTCTGATTTTACTGAACTAGCACCTCTTTTTAATACATTTGACTAAAAACACCAAAAAGCATTTTTATATGAAAAATATCAATTATTTATTCAAATAAAGTTTTGAAATTCAATAGCGATACTTTCATATTAGCAACATTCCAAGAGTTTATAGTCGAAGAAATCGCCAAAGATTTTGCTACCTACAGCAGTTTTTTTTTTTTTTTTTTTTTTTTTTTTATAAATTCTGATAGTTTTAGTAGTTTAAGCGAGCTGTTCGATTACATGTTTATTAAATTTGTTTTATTTATGTACAATTTTTGATGAAGTTTTTAATTTACTATAAATGTTTTAGAATAACGTGTGGTGAAAATTTTATATATACAGTCTGTTACAAATGCATGTAACCATATTTACTATTAACTTTTACATGACGCAGTAAAATAAAAAATAATGAAAATAATATAAAATAGTTAGCTATTTTTATGTGAATAATGTATAAAAATTCAAACCATAAGCACAAAATAAAAACACACATTGATTCATTATTACTATTATTATTTTATTTACAGGATTAGATAATTATAAATAACAAGCCCCCTTTAACCCACATTGTACCGCTGTCCTATAAATAGGACAGCTAATAAAACATTTTTTTAAATAAAATTGGTAAGGATTTTTTGGATGCATTTTGTTATGACGTCTTTAAAATACATAAAAATATAACATATAAACAACAAAAAAAAAAAAAAAAAAAAAAGTAACCAATTAAAATTTAATTGAAAAAAATCTATTTAAAAAATTCTTTAAGAATTGTGATCTTATAATCTAGAATTTTACCGTTATTATTATCTTTTTATTGGAGAAATCATAGAGTATTTTTGTACAACAGAAACAGTTTTTTAAAGTAAAATAAAATATTTGCTCATAAAATTATTTTATGTATGCATTTTATATGTCCTTACTATGTGTCCTACTAATATGTCCTGTTTAAAGGACAACTATTTACTTAAAAAATTAAAAACTTTTTTTTCAAAATTTTGCTAGTATCTACTTAATTACACAATATTAACGATGTAATTGAAGTTTTAAAATTTTTCAAAAATATTTAATCGGTGTGCTTCAATATGAGTTAATCAGTTTTCTAATAAAGTGTATAGTATAACTATTTTGAAGTTTATGCGTATAAAATCATTCAAGAAGTAAAATATTAAAAGTATCCAGAAAAAAAAATAATAAAATATATTTTACATTTTAGCTTCCTTCATTCAAGTACATGGATATGATTTTAATAATTAAAATATTTCAATAAAACCATATTTAAACCCTCACTGGGTTGCATAATTTCTATATTTATCAACAAATTGAGACACCGGTTTACGTTGAAAACTTTTCGTTCATAATGTTTAACTGAAAAGTTCTTACCAACTAAGGATATCTCTTTATAAATTTTTATAACTTTTGTCACATCTAATAATATTTATTGACACTGATTTTTCCCTCTTAATACTACATTTGCATGATATCCTTTAAATAGTACTTCTCCATTAAGTAAAAAAATTCTTATTTCTTTTAAATAGACTATCTTCTTTTCTTCTGAACATATATTAATTTTTAAATAAAAATATGCAACGCAAATTGCTTGAGACTATCAAAAAATTTTATTCCATAAAAAGGCCTTTTTATTTAGTACGTTAAATACATTTAAATATTTGGTAATTATGTTAAACTTTGATTATAATATTTTTATATGTCATTTTAAAGTTTGAGGAAATATGTGATTTTATCCTATAATATTTTAAAAGAAAACAAATCTAATTAAAATAAATTTATATAATTGATTTTAATCATCTGATTAAAATTGTTGATAGACAGTTATTTATTTCAAAAAATTAAATATTAAATCTACTAAACTTTATTAGGTTAATGAAATGTCTATAAGAATATACTAAAATCGTTATAATTTAAAGAAAAGCAAACTCTGGAATAAAATATTTTCCATACCTTTTTTTTTTCCCTTAACGTCGTTCTTTAAATTCCGATGTAATCCATGTTTTAGGAAGAACAAATTTTGGAAGTAGAAAATATGCGTTCAATAATACATACAACAGCAATGATTGGAATCATTTAAACCACACCAAAGCTGGTGTAAATATCTCAAACTCATACTTTTGTCTAAAGTATTATCTTGGGATGATTATTCCTATGAATTTTTTAGGTTAAATGTTTATATCTGACAGACTGCATGTTCATAACGCTACCTATTGTCCAGCAAAAACTCCATCTGCCTGTTCTAAAGATATAACGCAGTATAGTTTTATCGTCTGCGGCTTTTAGCGCTGTTTTGTTTATGAAAGCAAGAACAGATGGCTTTTCCGTTCTTATACATTTATATGACATAAAGCATACTTCCAATTAAAATTTCTCGTTTCTAGAATTTTTTGATGCATTTAACTTTTTTTTTATGTGTTTCAAAATAGTTCAAGTTTTAAGTTTTGTAAAGCTACTGTCGAATATGACAATAATTAAACTAATATTGGGAGTGTAACAAATTAAAGAATGTTTAAATTTTTAGAGTATTTAAAATTCATTTTAATATGCAATAGTGCAAGGTCTTTTGAAAATAGAAAATTAAATTTTATATTATAGGTAGTAAATGCAACATAAAAAAGAAATAAAATAACTGGAGAAATAATGTTTTTAGTGTGGGAGTGGGGGGGCGGGATCAGGCAAGTGTCATTTTTTTCTATTTTAATTTCCTGTAGAATAAAACATCTTGTAAGATAACAGTATTTTTCAAAATAAATTTCCAGAAACGAAAAAAATATAAATAAATATGAATAATTAATTACGCCACGTGTTTTGCATATATTTTTTATATTTTATTTTATATTCGGAAAAAGTTAAATTTATTTAAAAAGTGTGACACAAGTAGCCAAATTTATTTTTTAAGAATTGCTACTAAAAATAACTAAACAGTAGCAGAAAAGTTTATTACTGAAAATATGCAAGTGTTTTTATTTATATAATAAAACATTGCTTTATTGCAAAACTCCGTCCCTTCCCATGCCCACACACAAACAAATCTTTGCTTTCTCCACCTGTATATTAATTTCTGCCATTTCCGCTGATAACAATAATTTATAGATAACAAACCAATTTCCCGGATTATATCATACAGGGTAAAAACATTTTCTTATTATTGAAATCTCTACAGATAATACATTTTTCTATATTGACCACTAATAACCCCAAAAAAAACATTTCTATAAGAAAAATATCAATCATGTATTCAAATAAAGTTTTAAAATTCAATAGCGATACTTTCATATTAGCAACATTCCAAGAGCTAATAGTCGAAAAAGTCGCCAAATATTTTACTATTTACAACAGTTTTTTTAATTCAAATAGTTTTAATAGTCTAAGCGAGTAGTTAGATTACGTGTCTATTATATTTGTGTTTTATTTATGTACATTTTTTGATGAAGTTTTTAATTTTGTTGTGGAATATTAGCCGGGAACAAACACTGAATTATTTTTATTGTTTGAAGTGGGAAGTTTTAATCTTGACATATGTTTTGTCACACTGTGAGTTTACAACATGGTAGGGTTTTTTGTCACATAATGAGACGTACGTTACATGTAGTGTCATAACAATGACGTCACAATTTTTTAAAATTGACAGAAAAATATTTTTTACGGTAAATAACATGTTTTAAAGAATTTTTGTAATTTTTAAAAGTTTTCTAAGAAGTTCACATATCAGTCACAATGTGACGTCGCTTAGTGGTGGCATTTTGGTCACAGTTGTGACGTGACCACAGTGACTTACAGTGACGTCACAATGACGTCACTGTGACCATGCATGCTATGAGGGCTATAACACAGGAGCCCTAATCACAACATACGGGTATAGTCAGATTTAAGAATGTAATGTATATTCTACGATATATATTTATATTGATTTACTGTGCATGAGACCTGCATTATAGCCATAAGAAATTATTTACTATTTATTAATTTTGTTGGGTAGTTTTTCTCTTCTAAATACACTCCACTTTTAATTTACTCAATTAACTGTCACTAATGATATTAACCTGACCTTAAATTTTTAAACAAGGTGTGAACAGTTTACCAAAACCTGGATGTTGTTACAAAAAGAGGAAAATTAAAATAAGCAATATGCTTAGAAAGATACTAATTTGATTTTTAAAAACTCTTAGAACAATTACCAATGAATAAAAACACAACAGAGAGGAGATGCATAAACTAACTTTAAGTAAATCAGAATATTACTATTAGAAATGTAAAATTAAACCTTAATTATTTAACAGTAACAACATCCTCAACTGTACACAACTTTTGAAGAGAATACCACCAACACTACTGGATTTGAAAATATAAGACATTCATAATAAAAAAAAAGAAAAGTAAAATTTGATTACCACAGAGTTTAACAAGCGAAAGGCAAACTTTTAAGTCTGCAATATTTTAAACAATATGTTTTGATAATTTAAAAAGAATGGAATAATAAAACTGTGACTGCATTTTATACTCTCAAATCCAGGGGCCAAACAATAGTATAGTGTAGTACTAGCATTGAAAACTATAAAATCTCATTGATGACTTTCGCTCCAAACAAAATTCTCTTTCGAGCTATTCACTTATATTCCAAGATTTGTATTGATCATTCTAACAACCACATAAATTTCAGTATTTATAATTTTTTGTGAAGAATATTTAATCTGCTCAGAACTACTTAATTATTAGGTTTTTATTTTATTTTATTTATTTTTTTTTTATTTATCTACCTTACTTTTTTTTTTACTCAAGGAATATATGTGCGAATGAATTTCCACCTAGCATGGATCCTGTTACCAAATCACTTAGCTATCTAATTTAAAGGATTTAAGAATTAAAACAAATACAACCAGAAAAGAAAAATAATAAGAGGGGTGACAACCATTAAAATTAATTTTTGAATCAATCATAAAAGGTAACGAAATTGTCAATTCGTTTCACACAATATTCCTCACATAAAATCTGATTGAAATAATTATTCATAATTATAGAACTTTAAGATTCTTTTGCATTAGTTTTACTTATAAATGATATTAAAACTTCTTCATTTTTTAAGATTAAATTGGTTAAATAGAAGAAAAAAAAGAACAAAGTAGGTTAATACATTCAACATCATTTTATTAAGTTTTAGATCTACTTAAGGATATCCTATTATTTTAATCAGTATATTGCATATAAAATTTAAGTATAAAAAAAAACACTTAGATATATGACAGGATTGAACTCAGAACAGTTTTCAATTTAAAGTTCATGGTTACTTATTATTATACCTTCGGATTTAGAGTTCTTAAGTTGCTCAATTTATTGTGTTAGACATTTTTATTAACTTTATTTTATTCATTTAAAGTATATAATTCAGTTTAGTTATGTGACAGCATTAATTACCCCTGAAACTCTTCGAAAGTCAGAAAACATTTTTCAGACTCCAAAATGTACCAAAATATATAAATAAATAACTAAAACTAGTTGCGTGGCAACTCGACGTCTTGCATTTAGATTGCACGAAATCATTAGATTCTTGGGGAAGAAATGAAATTCTAGCTTTAATGTAAATTTAAAAGACAATTAAAATATTATATTTATAAGATACTGTATTTCAAGTAATAAATAATATTTACAATCTAGGTTAAAAGCTTCCCAATAAAAATGAACGATTTCAATAACTTTGTTTATAAAAAGCACTTCGTTCTTCTAAGATTTTGGTTCTTATTTCGCAGCTGGAGAAATAAAAATAAGGTCTACTTAATTAATTCTCTACCTAAATGAAAGAAGCTCAAATTTGTTTATGTTTAACCTCCTTGGTTGAATATAAAACCAAAAAGCATACGATGGAAGCAACTTTTTGCTCTCTAAAATAAAGTGATTCCTAAAGCTTGAATATGTGAAAATAAGTTTTTATTTCTTCACACTGTATTCAAAAATATAATTTAATCGCGCTATTGTTTTCACTATCTATTCAAATAACGGACAATACAAAATTTCAATATCAGCGAGAAAATGATGTTAAAAAAGATTTAATAATCCCTATTGTTTTCCCCTTTCACTCTTTATCTACAAAAAGTAAGTAATTTAATTGCTATCATTACAGAAATGTCATTCAAAATAACAACGACCAAAAAAAAAAAAAAATAATAATATCTCGAAAATTAATTCAATTTTTTAAATTCTGAGACCATTTATGATATCCTCAAATCGACACAGATAACTAGTATTAATTTGATAGTTTAGTGTTCCATATTCTAAGAGGAGTACCTGTAAAATACAAACAGACAGGCAGATATTAATGTAATAGATACTCTTTTCTAGAGATTTTTAACCCCTGTGCGACGGCACATTAAAGTGCCGTGAGATGACTTCTGATAAGCAGCGAAAAATTTTAAAAACTAAATTCTTAACTTTTAGCGATTTCCCCAGTATGATTTTTCGTATATTCCAAATAAATAAGTAAAATACAAATAATAGTAAGTTTAGTCCTTGTTCCATTTTTGTTGGTAACGTTTGTGTGAAGTGAACTCTTTTGCAATGAAACTCTCAAAAACAAAATTTAAATTATTTAACAAAATTATTTACAAACAATATTAATGTGTGCATCTCAACCACAGCATTATGGAAAGAAAAAATATCATTACATACGTGGAAAATTTTAAGTTAAACTCTAGCAAAAAAAGTCAAATCATTTATTTCATTAAAATATTAAATTGCAGTAAGGAGAAAAAGATATTAATTTCGATAAGTTTTTAAAAATGTCACCGATATCTTCTTTATAAGAAATTACACAATATTTTTAATGGTTTTCTGATCATGATGCTCATTTTGGAATTAAATACCAAAAAAAGAGGATTCAATTATTTTATTTCTATTAAATTACTACTATCTCTCAAAACTATTTCGTTTTACTCCTTTATAAACACTTTCTCACATAGCTGTTAACATTTCCAAAATAATAGTAAAGTGCTTACGAATTAATTTTGTCTGTCCATTTGTCCGTGTTTTAACTCGCGTGAGATTTTACTCGGGTTGACTTGTAATTTTTATATTTTAATGAGGTTGACTAAGGAATGTTCACTATTGAAATTGGTGTGTTCAGCTTTTATAATCCGTTTACAGGCACACACAAAACAGTTCCGATACATTATTGTTTTGGGGGGAAATCATTTGCACTGCATTTTATCCAGTTTGCCTACTTATGTATCTCATTTTATTGTATGAGAAAATTAAATTTATTAATAATCCGTTAGTGTTGGAAAATGTTTCATAATCTATACCTGAAACATGACTTTTCGTTCTTGTTTTTAATAAAGTCTGCTGCGAAAGTTTAAATGTATGTTCAAGTGTGCCTTGAGATAGAAAACAAGAAGGAAAAAATCACACGTCAAGCGTAGATTATGAAACACTTTCCAACATATTCACAATGATGTGACAAAAAATCTCGTTTAATAAGTTAAAATATTATGTCAAAATCGCCCATATGGAAACGCAAAACACATTTCAAAATCCAATTTCAACTGTTCCCATCTATAATCGGAAAATTATCCGAATTCTTTGAGCAGCCCTGTAATGTGATATATAGATTTGTAACTGTTAACTACAAGCATGCAAACATGTCAGCCATTTCCGCTAAAAAGGAGAATGGTACAGGAATTCTTTTATGCAGCCCTGTATACGAGGTATAGAATTTATATACAACGGGTAACATGCAAAAAATTAGTTAAATTTAAAAGCAGATACGAAAACTGAAAACGCACTTCCAGCAATTATTGCTCAACTGTAACCGATTTCTTTCTCTTTAAATGAACGACAAATGCTATGAATGCCCTATTCATCTTGTAGTGAGATTCAGTGATTTAATCAGTTTCAATACATTTGAAACAGCGTAATGTTATTAAATGTTATTAATGATTTTTCTCTATATACCATAATATAATGGAATTCTTTAAGCGCCCCTGTAAATGAATTATTAATGCTATACACTTCATATGCCATACGTCGAACCTGCCATGGTAAGTACCATTAACATTTTTCAGTTGCATGAAAATCCGAGTATATTTACTTGAGATACAGCGTGCGCCGAAGAATAGACAAACCAAATTAATAAATACTTTTCAATTTTGTTTGAAAGTGTTAAAAAATACTGCTCTATTATGTATACTACAGTTCGATCGTAAACTATTTTTACAAAATAAGAGAGGCAATAGTATTCAGAGAATTTGGGTTCATTCATAGTATTCATCAAAATAGATAACTTTTGAATAAGAAGTCAGGGTCAAAATCCCCTTATTCATAAAAAATACAGGATGCCTCACTCCAAGCTACGCACGGATTTGCTTCATAATTTTAACCCCTTTAATTCTGGTTCCCGTCGCGTCGATATGACGTGCTGAGGTGTCGTTGTCTATTTCTCGCGGTCGTGATATTTCCGGACTGAAGATTTAAAATCAGAAATAAACTGTCAAGTGCGAATATTACTCGCATTTCGAGTGTTCCGTACAATAAATATATGAATTATTAACTGTATTACTAAAAAAATCGTTACTAAAAGAAAAATAAGACTTTGTAAAAAACTATTCAAAGTAGGGTTTGGTATAGCTGTATATATACCAGAAAAGTATGAATGGGTATACCGTAAAAATTCAAAGAGATATGAAGCCTAAATAATATCATATATTGCTATTCTGTATAACTCTTATTTAAATCTTATCCTAATCTGTTTATGATGAACTTAATTCGGCACTGACAATAAAAGTAGCGCTTATTTAAACTTCAATTGGCATTTCATAAAACTAAATTCAGCATTGTAATAATCTTTTTCTTTTTGCAGTGTTGCTAAAACAAAACCCTTGTTCAAAGTTTAACCTCGGCATTTGGCTAAGCGCGCTTCGAAAGGTGGTCGCAAAGTAGCAACGCCGCCTTGGTCCGTGCCGCGTTTTTCCAGATAGGTTTTTATTTAACTTTTAAAGACATGGGAACCGTATTGAGAGATCTACTGAATGTAAACTAGTCGCGAATCCCATAGTATTTATGTGATTAATTCCAATTAAATTAGTCTGTTTTTAACAATTTGACGTTTATTGCTTTTATACTGCTACTGGACATTTTATTACACAAATGTATCATTAAAAGTTGTTATCTAGGCTTTCAAAGTCGACGGTACATGGAGTACGCCACCCAAGTCATTGTGTATGTCCAAACCGTCATTGTATTTAAGGGATAATATTTCGGCTAAATGCCGACGATTTTTTTAAACAATCATTATCAAGAATCTTTTATACTTCCGCTACAATAGGTACCTCCAGCGCTCCTCACCACCTTTGCTGAATGCCTGCAAATCGAAATTTATGCATAACGGAAAAATACGCTTTTCTCAAAAACTATGAGATCTAAGTTGACCGCTATAATTTTCCTGCAAGGTTTAAATTAACATCTACTATCTCTAATTTTTTCATAATTTTAGTTTCAGTAGATTCGGAAATAGATGAGAGGGAATATATTTTTGAACTTTATTTCCAACGATATCTCTGAAAATATAATACCTTAAATTAAAAGAAATGCATTTTTGAGGTCAGTGTTACGAAAGCTTTCACACGATACCATACACGACATACAAAGAAAATATTTTTTCTTTTCAAGTAACTTAATTAGCCCCTCTACATTTTTTTCTAAAAATATTTGTAAATGTTTGATAATCTGTAAATATGTGGGTCAATAGTCGTTATTAGTTCCCCGAATTTGAACTTTCCACGTTCCATAGTTTATGAGTAAAATAGCTGTGACAGACAGACACAAGAGTGATCTTATAATGGTTCCGTTTTTACTTTTTAAGTACGGAACCCTAAAAACTTCTGAAACCAGAAAAAATTAACTGGCATTTCCATATCAAGTCTTTGAAATTTTACTTCCGAGTTTCGTTTGTACGATCTATATTTGAGTAAATTATCGATTCAGATTCAGATGAATCAAACATTTCTGATGATTATTTGATCTTTTAATTGATAGTCAATATTTAATGTATATATATTATTTGTAAACATTTTTAAAGTAGAAAAAGTTTAAAAAGTAAGGATCTTATTCGTATTAATTAGTATGGTGTAAAACAAACATTAAGGTGCAAAATTCCTGCATGATGGCAATTTAATTTCCATTATGACATGATTTTCGGCAAATATGAATTCGTGCTGTAACATCTTCTTTTTTTTCGTCCTCGAACATACAACTAATTGCATATTTTATTTAGAATCTTATATTTACTTAATTTCTGGAATAAAAAAATAGGTAAATTTTTTATGTTTTTTATAAATATTAAGCCATCCTTAAGGGGTTTTAAACATCTATGAATATATTTTAGAAAACTTTTCTCGAGATCTCTTCCTTGTATGAAATGTGATATCATTTCAAGAAGTACTGTAACGATTCGTATCTAAACAACACTGAAGAAAACGCTCCATAATGTAGTTGACATTACACATTGCGTTACCGACCAAATTACAATGCACTTTTATCACTTTAAGGGAAAACATGACTTGGCCGCGACGCCCACTTACATTAATTTTACTCTAACATTGTATGCTCATTTAATATATGTAACTAAATTTTATCCAAGTGTTTATATATACTTTAATTCAGCCATTCTCAACCTTTTTTTTCGCGCGGGCTGCAGACATACGTTTGGGATGTTAAGCGGGCCGCAATACACCTAAAAAGGGATTATAAAAATGACTAATCATCATAGTGAGATAACATTAGTACAACAAAACAACATAATAAAGTTAATATTATCAGTGGGTCTTTTGTCGCAGAAGATATTTCAGCAAAGAATTTTAACACCACTATTTCCGAACAAAAATCTTCGTGATAGATTTCTATTGCAAATATTGTAGAAATAGACCACAAAGTTTGTTTTTAAAAATAGTAGTGCTCTTTTTTTTTTCTTTTTTTTTTATCGCGGCAAATGTTCAATCACAAAAAGTAGCTTTAGCCCTATAATAAATATAAAACGTAATAATACAACAATGCAGAATTTACAAAAAAAAAAAAAAAAAAAAAAATCCAGAATTTTTTTCTAATAAATCGGTCTTGCTCAATGCAAATATTTTTTTTTCTTAATTGTAAAAATATACAGTGCAAATTTAATTAATTTGGCATAACGTTTGATTAGTGTTGAAGATAAAGAAATGTACTCACTATAACACACATATAACTACATGCAAAAAGAACTTTTGTCTATAAAAACGGCAGTTAATATGTTTCAAAATAATTTTAAATGAAATGTAAATAACAAAACAGATTTTGTCTTCCCGTAAAAATATATAAAGTAATAGTGAAGGTCTTAAATACATATAAATCTATACAGGTTGACTATGGCTGCTTTAATTCATGTGTTTGATAAAACTGTGTAAGAATTTCACACAAGTTAGAAGTGTCTAAGTTTTTTAGCTCTCCGAAAAATTGTACTTTTCAGCTAAAAAATCCATTAACTCCTAAAATACTCGAGCTATTTCGAAAAAAAATTTTTGGTAGTAGATTATAAATGTAAGATCATATGTGGCAGACAGTTTAAAAAAAATTTTTAATCAGTTTCAGAAAAAAAAAAAAAAAATCTGAAAAATGGAAAATTTCTTAAACATTGCCATTGCTCTAAAATCAAAATCTTTAGTCGCAGAAAAAAACTGTCTGACATAAGTCTTGAGCATAATCCAGTAAATATGGATTCCAAATTTCATCAAAATCGGTCTGGTAGTTTACGAGGAAATGGTTCTTAAAGCTCGCATATTTCCATAGGATTGCGCCCAATCTTGTCTTCCCTTAATGTGTTCGACACATGCCTCAAAAAACAAAGTTAATCTTTTGAAAATCTCACTAAAATATTTTCATTTTTATTAAAATTAATGCACGGAAGTCATGGTTGAAATTTCAGTGAGAAATGCTGTATTTTTTAATTAATAAGAGGATTGCGACTCTTGTTTCCTGTGCGGGAATTGTCAATCTCGATGGAGACTATAATAGCATATCTTAAATTATAAACAAGTGGGAAATTGTAAGTCAAACGTGGCAAATGAGGGTGCGTTCGTTCTATAACTAGTTTTATAACTATTCAGATTTTGGTGCAATAGCTGTTGCACTCTTATTCAAAAATGCATGAATACGAAATTTATTGCGATTCTATATGAGGACCCCAGAAGCCAAGGGATGCAAGTGACAAGATTTAGATTAGGAGTAAATTAAATTCAATCTCGATGGAGACTATAATAGCATATTTTAAATAATAAGCAAGTGGGAAATTGTAAGTCAAACGTGGCAAATCAGGTGCGTTCGTACTATAACTAGTTTTATAACTATTCAGATCTTGGTGCAATAGCTGTCGCACTCTTATTCAAAAATGCGTGAATACGAAATTTATTAACCGAAATTTAGAAACCGACACAAATGACAAGATTTAGATTTGGAGTAAATTAATTTCAAAGTTGAACATCAATAGCAATTTACTAAATTAAAATATGAAACCAGAGTTAGTACGCTTCGAGGACCATCAAGCACCTTTTATTAGAATTTTTGCAAAGTAATATTTACCTTATTTAAGGGGGCTTCCACAAATGATGTCATGCTTGGAGGTGGGGGGAGGGGGGTTCGTAAAATTGTGACAGTTTGTGACTAGGAAATGGGAGGGGATAAGAAGAAATTACACATTTACATTACACATTTTGGTTAAAATAAAAGCATTAAAAATGAGCAGATTAAATTTCGAAATTATTTTGAAATTAAAGTATTTTGTGTTTATAAAGTAGATTTAAAGCCAAATATATTAAATTCCATTTCAAATTCCAAAATATGATTGTTTTCAACTGCTCTTTCGTATTAATATTTTATTACTATTGTATATTATAATTGTATATATTGTATATTGTATATTTTGTTATAAACCTTAATCTATTTCATACAAAATAAGTACATGAATGATTTTTATTGTTATGCTCACAAATGTCGTTAAAACACATAGTTAAAGTTTAAAAATAAAGTTTGAAATATGATCTATAACGTAGTGCTTTGTATCTGAACTGCAAGTATATGCTTATGTAATATAGCGTGACATGTGACAAGGGGTTGAAAGGGGGTGTGTTGAAGTGTGACACTTTGTGACAAAGGGGTAGGAGGGGGTCAAAAATATTGAAAAAAGTGTGACATCATTTACGGATCACCCCTAATGGAAAATTAATGGAAAATAATCTATCTTCAGATATAGCGACCAATACTTTAGGAAATTTCTGGTACTAAAACACTTAAAATCCCCTAAATCCTTGATGCGTACGAATCCTGGAAACTGTTGCTTATTTCATAGTGGTCATTGAACTCTTAATTCAATAACTCTGAAAGAGAAGGGGAGCACAATAATTTTTTAATTTTAAGTAGAGGTTAAAGAGGTTAAGTACAGTAAAACCTTCCTAAAGCAACAATGTTCCGTTCCAACAAAAATTGGTCGCTCCGAGAGGTGGTCTCTTAATGGAGGTCATGTTTAAATCTAGATTTTAATTGCTGAAAAAAAGTAACAATTAATGTTTCTAAAATTTATTTTTCACATTAGGAAAAAATATAAAAAATTATCTATGAAAACAAAAATTAATTACATAAGTTAATTACTGCAGAGTTTAAAAAATATATACATTGACGTTTGCTTTGATTTCACGGTTTTATCCTTTATAACTTTTATTTCCCAGTCCTTTCGAAGTTCAATAAATAAATGCATTTTTTTTTTTTTTTGGACGGGAACAAATAATTATGATTTCATTAATTTATTTATTTCGTTGAGAGTTCCCCGATAGAATACGGCAGGGGAAATTATTGACCGTCTTTCTTAATTTGTCATCAGAGTTAAATTCCTTGCGTAAAAAGTCCACAAAGGGATTTAAACACTTAAAAGTTACCGGGATAAAAAAAAAAATCTGAACTTAGTTTAGAAATTTGATGAATAAAGCGCTCTCCGAAATAATTTTTCTAATAAAATCTTCTTCAAGCGAGTAGGAAAAAACGAAATTTTCTTCAAAGAAATGGGTCGAGTTCAACTGGGGTGGTCTCTGAATAGTAGTAAAATTAGCATTGAGCCTGTGGGAATAAATTTCGTTCCATGAAAAAAAAAAAAAAAAAAAAAATGGTCGTCCAGGGAGGTGGTCGCTTAATGAAGGTGGTCGCGCAGGGAGGTTTCACTGTAGTTAAGTAATTTAAAGAGCTTAAGTAGTTGACCTCTGGATCGTAGCGCATAATTAGAAAATCACGTATATTTCTTTACCTAAAAACAAATAGCCTAATTTTCTGAAAGCCTCTGCACTTAGCTCAATTTTTTTTCAATATTGTCACTTCACGTATCCAATTAATGTACCCTTGGTTTCTGCGGTCCTCATGTATTAAATTTAGTAATACGGAAATAATAGAACTTCATCTTAAATAGGACTTAATCACCACGGCAACCTAGAATGATTGCCTGTCATGGGATATCATTGAATTAATTACGTATGGTAGGATTTAATAGAATGAAGAAAACTTTTATTAATATCATTTTAAGTTTTGATTCAATTTTCATAAAATTTGAAATGACTCGAAAAAATTCTGCAACGATTACATACATTAAATTTCAAACCATTTGGTTGGGTAGTTTTTGCGCTGTTATAGTCGGACAGACAGACAGACAGACGAAAATGGGACGAGACGACGACTATAGGTGTTACGCATTCATATAATTACAAATCAAGGGCGGATCCAGCTCACCATTTAGAGGGGGGTCATGGATTTCCTTTTTTTGGGTGGAAGGCGATCACATCTTTTTGTGAGAATTTTTTATATTGAAAGCTATTCGCAAATCCAAACTACTTTTCTGATACTTTCGCGAAGTCATTTTCATTCCTAAATACAAAATATTTGCATCCATATTCGTAAAAATATAAAATTAACCGATTTTGTTCAGATACCAAGAAATTAAAGAGTTTTCCATTTTAAAAATAAAAGTAAAGATTCATTCAGAAAATGTTGTCAAGGTTAGCATTTTTAGCCAAGTTTTACGAGTTGACAGCCACAAAAATGCCGTCACAAGGGAACAATTGGCTCTCACTTCCGGAAATTCAGTTTAAAAAGTCTAACAATTGCCAACGATTAAATATGGCAAAATTTTGTATTCAATTTTAGATGTGACAAAACGGTACAAATTGGCAGCTATGTGATTCTATCAGTGTCATAAAAATTGCAAGTGTAGCCTCTTCTTTCTGCTCAAAATATTAAATAGTTTTTTTCAATTCAACTTTATTATACCTTTGGAATGGATCATTTTCTCTTGAGGGACTAATGGCGTCCATTATTATGGAACAACCATTATAAATGAAGTGTTATATGAAGATGAAAGAGCAGCCGTAAAAAGTTAGAATTCTGATTTTCTGGTCAGAATAGGAAAAAAAAAAAAAAAGGCCATAATTTTTTTTGAAAAAAAAAATTTCTATTCTGATCAGAAAATCCGAGTTCTAACTGTTCACAACTGCTCTTTCATCTTCACCTAACACTTCATTTATAATGGCTGTTTCATAATAATGGAAGCCATCAGTCCATCAGAAGAAAATAACTCGGTGAAAGCGGAAACTCGGATAATCGGGACTCTACTGTATATTTCCTTTTAAAAATGATCTCGAGAATATTTTTGTTGGTTATCAGAGGGGTTTCATGACCCCCATCACCTTCCCCTTGGGTCCGCCATTGATACAAATGCACCTAAAAACAGTACCTGGATATAAACAGGAATAGATCTTTCTGGGACAAACAATTGAAAGGGGTTATCAACTCATTTCCTACAAATACACTTTCAGAGGTAACGAATGTAATAAAAATAATAAAATGAATTTTGAAAAATAATAAAGCGAAACAATGAAGGAGAATACATTAAATAGGATTTGATTGATAATACATATAGAGACATTTAATTTATAAAAAAACAATATTATATGTAACAGAGTAAAAAAAAAATTAAATTTAAATTAATAACAATAATATCGTAGAAAAGTAATTTTGTCTGAAAACAAGTTTTAGTTTTTTTTTTGTTTTTTGTTTTTGTTTTTTTCCCAAGAGTGGCTCAACAGGAATATACATGAAATTCAATTAAGACTTTTAGCAGGAAACATCCTAAAACAAAACATTAAATTAAATAAAATAAGTTAACATTCAAAATTGAGGTTTAAATGAAAAAAAAAAACATGCAAAGAAATAGATTGGATTTAAGGTAATTTGACTAAAGTTAAGAAGCGAAAAGGTATTTCCACGGTATCTAGAACTAGTAAAACTAGTTCTAGATACCGTGGGTATTTCATTTAAACTGAATGGAACGTATTTTTCATAAAAAATTAAATTATGAATTAAACCACAAATGACAAGAAAAGTAATTTTCAGAAGATAGGTGAATTGTTAATTTTCACGAATTTTGACTAAGAAAAAGAAAAGATCTACATGAAAGTCAATTTCGATTTTTATCGGCGAACTTCCTGTGAAACACGATCAAAAATGGTGAAATGATGGGGAATTCTAAGTAATTTTACCTAAGAGAAATAAACACGAAGAAAGAAAAAATGATGTCACCATATTTTCCATGTACAATCATGTGGAAAAAAGTAAACAGACATAGGCGTTTATAGCATTTATCGTTCACTTTACCGACACACGCAAAAGAAATCGTTTACAGAACTGTCTTCAGCAATAATTTCTGGAAGTGCGTTTTTAATTTTGGCATGCGCTTTTAAATGTAACTAATGTTTTGCATGTGAATCGTTGTGTATAAATTCTATACCTCGTATACAGGATTGCACAAAACTATTCATGTACCTTGCTCCTTATAAGCGGAAATTGCTGGATTTTCAACTGTGATATGTATTTTCTAACTGAACTGAACTTTTGCATGATTGTAGGTAATATATACAAATGTATACACTATATGGCCGAAGGTGACTGGCCACTTGCGATTTTTGACGTTTTCTTAAATATATAGAAAAATAAGAGGAATTATCCTGTAACTCCAGGTGTGTAAACACACTCTAAAAACGACGTTTTCAAAAATGAGCAAAAAAATACTCATCTGAGTATGTCGTATCGTTAAAATGGCTCCGAAACAAAATTACTCAAGTTTGAAACATGTATATACTCATTTCTGAAAACATGCACACACTCAATAATAAAACATCATGTGCTCATTTTTAAGTATGCCCATGTTTCAAAAATGAGTATGAACTGACCACTATGTGCTCATTTTTGAGTATGTCCATGTTTCAAAAATGAGTATGAACTGATCTGTATGTGCTCATTTTTGAGTACGTCCATGTTTAAAAATGAGTATGAACTGACCTCTATGTGCTCATTTTTGAGTATGTCTATGTTTCAAAAATGAGTATGAACTGACCTCTATGTGCTCATTTTTGAGCATGAAAATACTGAAAATTTACATATATTTTTGGATTTAAGGTGCATTGGCGAGATATAGAAAAATTACCAATCCTCCACGGCTACGAGAAAACTGGTTCACTTAATAAAACGAGCATATATTTGAAGCCTGTAAATATATTGAAACTATTTTATAAAAAATGTATCAGTCGGTCAAAAAAAAAATAAATAAATAAACCGTATTTACTCTAATACAAATTATAGAAGAGAAATAAAATTGCTGTCTACTTCAATTTTAAGACTTTAAAATTTTTAATCAAGAGGTCATCTACATATTAAAATGAATAGTAACTTTATATTTTTAATGTAAACCCCCAAATTTGATAACAATCGGAAAGAAAATAACTCAATTTAGCCCAATTACAAATTTTTAAGACATTTCACAATTAGTTCAAGAGTTAGTAGACATAGGACTAATGAGTTCTCAGAGTGAAAGATTTTTCTCTTAAAAAAAGTGTTTATAAAATTCGTGTTACTTATAATTCCTACATCTAATAAATCTTCAAGTAATTGTAGAAACGTCTCTTAAAATAGTACTTCGGGTAATTGAGTGTGTTCTTTCTAACTACATTGTCAAATTTGGAGGTTTACATTGAAAAAATTAAAAATTTGTGGTCCAATTTGGAGGTTTACATTGAAAAAATTAAAAATTTGTGTTCACCTTATCATGTAGATGAAACCCTAAGGAAAGGTTTAATAGGTTAAATTGAAATAGACAATCCATGTTGATTGATACCAGTTTCATTTCTCTATACTTTTTATTCAAATTAGTACTATTTTTTTGACCAACTGTACATAAAGCTTCAAATACATGCTTGTTTTAATAAAAGCGCCAGTTTTTCTATAGCAAGTTGTGGAGAAAATTAGCAATTTCTCTATACCTCAGCATACACATTGGTCGTCCATCAGTTTATATGTGAAAGTTGAAAAAAAAGATGTGTGATACAGCTTTATTGGTCCAGCAAGAATAATTTAGTAATGAGTTTTATCAATTATGTATCGTATCTTTAGTACTATGGTTTCTTTCATTTGTGGTTTACTTCATCAGTGCAGATGTCAGAAATGCACTACACTAAATCAAACATAAGTTGATGATGGGGCACAAACAGAACAAAAAAACTCATCTGACGGGATGTGTTAATTTAAAAAGTTTTCATAAGAGCAATCTGATCTTTTTTCTCTAAGAAAAAATATGCTCTGAAAATTTTTATTAAAATATGTTTATTTTACAGATTTTTAAAATCTAATGTTGATTTTTTTTGTATACATATGTTGAATCACTGATTTGCATAACAAAAATGCTCTTGAAAAATAATTTAAAAACCAGTTGTAAATTCAAATCATTTAAGTTTCAAAGAAGTCCCTCTGAATCTTAATTTTAGAAATGTTTATTATATTTATATAAAAAAATATCTAGTTTTTATTTGAAATTAAACCCACATTTAAAAAATGGTTGGGTCCCTGGGACATGCAAAGAGTCCATTCACATCACTGTCCTTGCAGTCTATTTCATTTTGACAGTTTTTCATATAATGTAGGTTTTATCCAAATCCGCTAATGATTTCATGTAACATGTTCAAAATTTTATATTTCAGAAGAAATGTCCTCATTTTAAATTATATAATAGTCTTTAATATCACTTTTACCCTAGAGATTAATTTGAAAATGCATTTCTGCATTTTACATATATTGACTGAAAATGGACCAGCACCCATTATTATAACTTGTCAGAAAAATTCAAAGTGAATATTTCCTCAAATACAATCATCAATCCTTTTGAATTGAAACTTCTCAATTACTAAACTGAAAAAAAAAAACCAAATACAGTAGACTCTCTCAAATCCGCACAGCTTGGGACCAGAGGTTGTGTGAATTTCTGGTCATTGATTTGTTTACATTTTTTAAAATGTAATTTGAATGTAATAATGCAATCAAAATTATAATGAATGCTTGCAATATAGTAAAATAATTAAGCAAAGTAATAAACTAAAATAATAAAAATCAATATAATTTTTAAAATGATTAAATTATTAAAAGTAAAGGTCAAGTAAATGATGTACCATTAAATATCCATAATCAAGATGAGGTACATTTTCTTTGAATTATTCAAAGAAACTTTCCTCTTAAAGGCACCCTATTAATTTATATCAAAATCATGAAAAAAGGAAGTTTTGCTTCAGGTTTAGCCAGACTTAATAACAGAAAAGATCGATTATTACATAAACATATTTGCTAAAAAGATTGTGATTACTATTGATATAAGCAAAATCTTGGATTTTTTTTTCAGAAATAAATTTATGCTTCCTTCATGAAAAACCATGAATTCAGTCATATCGAGAATTACATATTAAAATACATACGGAATGATATAAAACTAAAATTTTTTGTCATTTTGACCCCCCATCTGAAAAAGTTTTATTGTGTACATCTGCGATTATGTGCGAATTTGAATGAGTCTATTGTACTATGAAATCATTGCTTTCTTTTGTCATATGTTTGATTTCAAACATTTTTATGGTATGTGCCAAAGTCAATTCTTGTTTATTGCTTCTTTTTTTTTTCTTAATAAATGATCACAGCTAAAAGCAATGGAAGTTAAATAACAATTTTTAAGCAAAGCTTCTGCTACTGAATATACATACTTTTTATAAATTTTCTAATTGAGCATTTTATGATATTTGCTTAAACATCACTCAATTGTAAACTTAAAATTACAGGAGGCTCTAACTTTTATACATGAAAAGAGCCTTTCTTTTTTCAAAAAGATTACTACACGTTCTTCTGCTATACCTTAAAGTTACTAGAAACTCATTATGCCCATTATAATTAATAAACATAAAAATAAAACTAAAGTAATATCAAAATTGTTTATTTCAAATCTAACAAGTATTTTTACAATCGATAAAACACAAAGCATCAGTACAAAAATAGAAACTTAATATATATATATATATATAACAGTTAGTACAAAATTGCCAAGTGTTTTAAATACTACAAAACTCAAAATACATCAGAAAGTATTGAAAACAAATTATTTGTTATGACATTTATTCATTACAGGTCAAATTCAAATCTATTATTATTTGATTTTTTACTTTTGTTCTTATTCAGTCTGGTGCTTTCGATGGCTTTTCCCTGTCTTCTTGAGTGCTGTTATATTCCTCGCAGGTGTGGTGTATGTCTGCTTTCCCTCCTTTCTCGTTTGTGTGCTTCTCTGTCCGGTAAGCATGCAGTACCACCTTCCGTCCAATCTGTAATGTTCGGTTTCATTTACTGTATTTCCAAAAATACAGTGGAACGGAAGGCGGTACTGTATGTCCACTAGAGAGAGAGAAGCACATAAGCCAGAAATGAAGGAAAGAAGATACATTCATCCCGGTGAGGGATATAGCAGCCCTCAAGAAGAGTGGGAATAGTGATTGAAAGTTTGAGGCTGAATAACAATTCAAGTTTTTAAAAAAATGGTAAACATAATAATTAAACTATTTATTGCAGAGTAGTTTTGTATTAGTCTCATATGCTACCATTATCTCTGATTAATGTGGATTCTAGCAAAAGCGACTAAATTTTTTCAGCAGATAAAAGTTGCAAGATAACATTCAAAATTTTGAAAGTAAATTAAAGAATCTTAAATAAAAAAACATTAAACTTGACTTTGGAGTTGGAAGGGAGATCCATCAACATAAAAATCTGTCTTACAGGCGATGTAATATGATTATATATGCATAAACTCGTGTGGAAATTAAAACCGTTAATTATCTTAAACAATTTATGATTAAATATGGTGCCATCGGCAAAAGGGAAACGAGTCAGAGATTCATTCGGCCCCAGGTCAGATTTTAGGAAATATTTTATGTAATGAGGGGCTCACCGGCAGAAGGGAGACGAGACAGTTTTGTTTGGTTTGAGGTTAGTTTTTCACTAGAGGTTCTGGGGCCCACTAGCCAGCGATGACAGCTAGTCCTTTTTTATAGTGATCTTTTGTTCAATAATAACCTATTAAAACACAGATGCAGGTAAAAATTCAGACAAATATACAGGCACATTGGCATACAATCATACTTTTGAATACGAAACTGTTACAAAGCTGCCAAAACTTTGTATTTACCTAATATATAGCTGGATCCCCTTCAATTAGTTTTAGATAAATGTCTGCCAACTTCTTAACTTAATCTCCTTAATATAAATCTTTTTTATAAAGTTATACGTAGAGAGATAAGCAGAACACCTAAGTGAAGGAAGTGGTTCAGATGTATTTGCAGTAAAAGAGCAGACACATTCAGCATTATCTGGACGGTGTAATAGCAGATACATTATTAGCTATGGTAAAACATCACATGTTTCTATTTCCAAACCATAAAGAACTCTTTTGGGATTTGAAATGGTGTCAACATTTATGTCTAAACCAGAAAATTTTCAAATAGACCAAGATGGTCATTGAAACGAAAAGATGCTGGAATTTTATTATAATGTTATTGCTATTGTTGAACCATTCAACAATGTAAAACTTTCTTTGTTGATTCCTTTACCTAAAAAAGCACATTGATGCAAGAGAGTTGACAAAAGACTGTGTGAAAGCAGAGACATTAAGAAAAGTATGTGAAGTATGGTTTAGAGAATGGTTGAAGGGAGATGATAAAAATATCTCGGTGACTCAAATAATCAGAAGGTTTTGTAGAAAAATAAACTTTATTAACATAACAACACATAGTCAAATATTCGCCATCGTCACTGACAGAATAATCTGCCGCTCTCTGCAGAGTTCGAATGTTACTGCGTCACGTGATTTCAAAAGCTCTCCGCAGAAAACGCGGGGGAAGGAAATGCGCCTCATTGCTATTGGCTGGCTCCTCGCGTGCGAGAGAGAGAGAGAAATAGCAGACGGCTACAGAGTATGCCCCCAGTGACGAAGTCCTGATTACAAAAAGGTAGCAATTAATAAGATACATAAGAAAGGTCTTGAGTAAAATTAAAGTACATATGATGCAAAAAAAATAGAAAATATATTATGCATTACATGAAAAACAATACTTTTGAGAAGGAAATAATATGCACACTATATACATCAAATGTTTTAAACAATATAATCCGTAACGAGATGTTTCGGAAAACGAACTTTACGACCAGATTTGGTGGTAGGGTGTTCAACAGGAGTAATTGGAAAATTTATGGGCTCATTTTGTTTTTGAGGTTGGGAAGGTGAAATAGAATCTGCTAATTGATATGCAGGTTTAATGCGATCAATAGATACAGTACAGCGCTTCCCGTTTATTTCCAAGTCAAACGTTTTCTCAGACCTGTCAATCACTCGATGAGGTCCTGTATAAGGGGGTGATAAGGGAGGATTGACTTTATCTGATCTAAGAAACACGTGTGAACAGGTTCTTAATGAGGGATTGACATAAATTTTAGGATTGCCGTGCATTGAAGTGGCAATGGGATTTAACTTTCTCATTTTTTCAGTTAACTCAGTGACGTATGTAAGAGTAGGTGGTTGATTTATAGTTTCAGTGTATATGAGATCAGAGGGTAGTCTGATATTTGTGCCATAAACAAGTTGAGCACAGGTCGCTTGGATATCATTTTTAAGAGCAGTGCGTAAACCAAGTAAGACAATGGGGAGGATTTCAGTCCATTGAATTTGATTGTGAGCTTTAAGAGAACTCTTAAGATGGCGATGGAATCTTTCAATAAAACCGTTAGACTGTGGATGGTATGCTGTAGTTCTGATGCGTCTACATCCTAATCTATTAGTAAGCTCTTTGAAAAGAGTGGACTCAAAGTTTCTACCCTGATCAGTAGTAATGGTAACGGGGGTTCCAAATCTGGAGATCCAACTGTGTATCAATGTACGAGCAGTTGTTTCTGCAGTCATATCAGATGTGGGTATAACTTCGGGGCATCTCGTGAACCTATCAATGATGGTCATGCAATACTGATTGCCATCGGATGATGGTAAGGGTCCGATAAAATCAATATGAATATGGGCAAAACGAGCATCAGGTTCAGAGAATGTACCAATTGGTGATTTGGTGTGTTGAAAGATTTTAGCTTTTTGACATTTCGTACAGCTGCGAACCATAGATTTTATGTCCTTACGCATGCGAGGCCATACAAATCGTTTGGAAATTAAATCTAATGAAGCTGAGATACCAGGATGCGAGAAATAATGCAAGGTTGAAAAAACTGATTGTCGCATACTTTTAGGAACAAATGGTCGAGGATGTTTTTGTGACATATCGCAATATAAATGTACATCTTCGAGTGTAAAATAATGTTTTTCTAATTTTAATGAAGTGGTGTCAAATCCGAGAAGTTGTTTTAGCTCTTCATCATTTGTCTGAGCAGTGGCAAACTCTTTAAAATCTAACACATTAGGAGAAATTGAATCTATCTCAATTCGAGATAATGCATCGGCCTCAATGTTGTCAGAGCCTTTAGTATATCTAATATCAGTAGAAAACTGTGAAATATAGTCTAAATGTCTCAATTGACGTGGGCTACATTTATCAGGGCTTTGTTGAAATGCGAATGTAAGGGGTTTTTGGTCTGTATAAATAATGAAATTTCGACCTTCTAGCATGTGTCTGAACTTTTTAATAGAACAATAAATAGCAAATAATTCACGATCATAAGTAGACCAATTTCTTTGAGATTTATTTAATTTACAGGAATAAAATGCTATTGGTTCCCATTGGTTTTCGGAGAGTTGCATTAAAGATCCACCAATTGCGACATTGCTGGCATCGACCCATAAGCTTAGCTGGGCGCCAGGAATTGGATGTCGTAATAATGTAGCTCGAGCTATAGCTTCTTTTGAAGCAGTGAAGGAAAGAATGGCTTCATCGTTCCATTGTAATTGCTCAGTTTTGTTAGCATTGGAACGGGGATGTTTTTTCTTATTTTTATGTCCTTCTAAGAATTTAACGAGTGGAGCTAAAATATCGGCAGCTTTGGGAATGCACCGTCGATAAAAATTGAAAAGACCTAAGTAGCGTCTTAGTTGAGTTAACACTAGAACGGCGGTAGGGGTCATTTTGACACCTGAGTACTTTCGTCCGTTGATTACTTTTGTTTGCTTGGGCGAAATCATTTGAAATTTTTTGACTTTTCCTAAATAGATAACATATATTTCTAAAGAAAAATTCAGCTTTCTAGATTTGTTAGTTTTTGAAATATGGGCTTGTATTCCTAGAAAGGCGGACGGGGGTCATTTTGACCCCTTTAATAAAATACTCTTTGTACTCGAAGCTGCTTTTGTTGCTATACTATATGTTCGAGGAGCAATAAAAAAAAGGGTTTAGATTTAAATTCATTGTCGTCCAAGGCATGAGGAATACTATTTTGCAAAGAGACTATCTCAAGAGATATATTCAAAGAAATAAAAAGAATTTTTAGGTTTGATGAAAAGATAATAAGATCTAGCAGACTAGAGACTGTTAAATTTGCTCTTGCATCTAAAATGTGGAATAAATTTATTGAAAATTGCAGAACATGCTACCGACCAGGACAAAATATTACAGTTGATGAACAATTGTTCCCATCTCAGGATAGATATAAATTTACGCAATATATGCCAAATAAATCGGATAAATTTTGAATAAAATTTTGGTGATCTGTTGACGTTGATACTAAATACCTCTTGAATGAATTTATTTATCTAGAAAAGGATGAAGCAGCCAATCCTTAATTACGTTTATCGGAAAAATGTTGTCATGGAATTAACAGATCCCCATCTAAACGAAGGGAGGAATATTACGACAGATAGCTATTTTACTAATATCAAATTAGCAGAAATGTTAAAAGCTAAAAATACAACTTTGGTTGCACAATGAAAAAGAACAGAAGAGAAATTCCTATATCATTGAAAAATATGCGCAGTACTCTTTATTCATCGAAGATAGTGGAATGTGATAATATGACACTTACCATCTATCAAGCCAAAAGGGAAAAAAAAAAGTGTTTTTCTGCTTAGCTCATTACATTCTACTGTAAAAACTGAAGACGGTCTCAAGAAGTTGCCCGATTCAATAGAATATTACAACGCAACGAAGTATGGTGTAGATATCCATGATCAGATGTGCCGAAAATACTCCATGAAATCGGCTTCTAGACGATGGCCTGTGAATATCTTTTTCAATATTTTCGATCATGCAGCTTTAAACGCCTGGATAATTTATAAAAGTGTAACAGGCAAGCCTATCAGCAGAAGAGATTTTCTATTAAATTTAGGAGATGTGTTCAGAATGGATCTTATGGTTTCAAATCTCCCAAAGATCTTTCCTGAGTCTTCAGAAAAAAAAAAAAAAAAAAAAAATAGATATCAAGAGAAAAAATGTCAAGTACAGACATGCAATGGAAACAAATCTCAAGAATTTTGCGCACCATGTTTCAAAGTTGTGTGCGGAAAATGTACTGGAAAAATTGCTTTTTTTTTTTTTTTTTTTTTTTTTTTTTATACAACTGAATTAATTCCTAATACGTGAGTACAATTTGGAGTATTATAAGCATTAAATAAAATTGAAACAGAATGCTTAACATATTAACCATTCAGCTACACTTATAATGAAATAACGGAAACAACAGAACATATTTCTCATTTATGGATTTAGAGAGTGAATCATTCGGCGAGTAAGTAGATGAAAATATAAATATATATTATTTTATAAATTGTGTTTTATTTTAGTTAACATTAGTTTTAATTTGTGAAAACATTAATTTTAAATCGATTTTTATATCAAATTAATGAGTTTTTTGAGTAGTCGTAGTATGATCCAATTAATCGCCCTGTAGGCGTTACATATACAGTGCTTTAAAAATTCAATAAATTATCGAATAATATTAAATATAAATTATGAAATACACGTAAATTACATATTTTTGCCAATGTATGGCTTTTTAAATTATTTTTGCGTTGTTATTTCAATAGTTTCATCGAGGGGTCAAAATGACCCCTTCCCGCCGTTCCAGTAGGTAAGATTTTCCCGCCGTTCTAGTGTTAAGGTAGAGGGCTGGGAGAAATCTAGGATGCATTTTACACGATCAGGTAAGGGTTCAATTCTTTCAGCTGAAAGTTTGAATCCTAGAAAATCGATAGTGGATTGGCCAAATTTACATTTATCAACATTAATACACAGACCATACTCTTTAAGTCTAGAAAACAACAACTCAAGGTGTTCTAAATGTTCAGTTTCATTATTTGATGCAATTAGAAAATCATCAAGAAATGCGTAAACAAATCCTAAGTCACGAATTACGTCATCAATAAATCGTTGAAAAGTTGAGGAAGCGTTACAAAGGCCGAATTGCATACGAGTGCTTTCGAAAAGTCCGAATGGAGTGCAAATCGCAGTTTTATGTACATCATCAGGATTTATGGGAATTTGATGGTAGGCTTTTACTAGATCAATGTGACTGAAGATTTGTTTACCATGTAATTCAGCAGTGAAATCTGCGATACAAGGGATAGGATATTTTGCTTTAACAGTTTATGCATTTAGAGCACGATAATCACCAACAGGTCTCCAATCGACAGATCCTTTCTTCGGCACCAGGTGCAAAGGCGAAGAGTAATTACTTTTAGAAGGTCTCATATGACCGAGTTGTAGCATGTGCTGAAATTCAGCTTTGGCAATTTTTAACCGATCTGGAGCTAGCCGTCTAGGCTTAGCAGCGACTGGAGGCCCCTTAGTGTTTATATAATGCACAGTATTATGCTTAACCGGTTGGTTGGGATCCGGTAATTTCGTGATTTCAGGAAATTTAAATAATAATTTACCATATATATCATTTACAACATTGGGTTTCACAGAAAATATATTACAAGTACTTAATATCGCAGGAGCTTTTAAATTAGTAGTGGAATCAATAAGACGACGATTCCGTAAATCAAGTTTTAAATTAAAATTATGCAAAAAATCAGCTCCTAAATTAGCACATGTAACATCACAAATATAAAAAGAATATGTAAAATTTCGGCGTAGGCCTAAGTTGATATTAATACATTTACGACCATACACATTAATTTTTGTGCCATTAGCAGCACGAAAGGTTTGAAGAACAGGCTTAGTTTTGTCATTTTTATTCGCGGCCACAAGTGAGGCATCAGATCCAGAATCGACTAGAAAACACATACCTGTATTTCTGTCTCTAACGAAAAGGCGACGAGAAGGTGCTGGGGAGAAATCCGTCGCCGCTACTCTTCCCGCTTCTGGTTTTCCGAATAAGAACAAGGCGCTAGCCACTTTTTTGCTTTTTCTTGATATTTTTGGTGATACCAACACAATGTTGCATCCCTATGGCGGGACTGAGAACGATTACGCTGATGGTTATCACTTCTAGATACACTTCTTGAACGACGAAGATGAGCGACCTCTTGGCGTAATGCTTGGATTTCTTTTACGAGCATATCAATGGCTGGTGGTGTCTGAGATTCAGTTGTTGGTGTTCGAATCGAAACAGAACTAATGTTGGAAGGCATTAATTCACTTATTCTATCAGCAATATCCGCCGCTTTATCTGGAGTAATTTTTTCAATGGAAGCTAGAATCGTTTGCACAGTGGTTGGCATTTGTTGCGTAAACAGTTCTAAAAGAAGATCGTTACTAATATTATGGCTTTCAGCCCGTCTTTTCATTAATCGAAGTAATTCAGTTGGTTTTCTGTCACCCAGGCTTTCTCCAGCTAGCAGTTTCCGTATTTCAAAAGTACGACTTTCTCCACAACGTTCGATAACTTTTGCTTTCAAAATCTGATAAGGATCAGTAGGATCAGGAATCATAAATATATCTCGAACCATAGTAGCAGTAGCAGGCGGTAGATGCGCTACAACATAATTATATTTTGTTTTCGACTCAGTGATAGCTTTAGGAGTAGCTAATTCGAATGTGCTCTCCAGCATATGAAACCATAATGTAGGGTCCACCGGGATATAGGGTGGAATGACTACGGCAGATGTTTCAGCAGTTGCCATTTTGCTAGTTAAACAAAACGTTCCATGAAGCAGTTGAATAGTTCGACGTTCTATGAAATAGTTGAAGGTTCAAAAATCCGCGGTCACCATTTTAGAGAATGGTTGAAGGGAGATGATAAAAATATCTCGGTGACTCAAATAATCAGAAGGTTTTGTAGAAAAATAAACTTTATTAACATAACAACACATAGTCAAATATTCGCCATCGTCACTGACAGAATAATCTGCCGCTCTCTGCAGAGTTCGAATGTTACTGCGTCACGTGACGTCAAAAGCTCTCCGCAGAAAACGCGGGGGGAGGAAATGCGCCTCATTGCTATTGGCTGGCTCCTCGCGTGCGAGAGAGAGAGAGAGAGAAATAGCAGACGGCTACAATGGCAAATAGATAAATAAAATGGACAAGATTAGAGTTTGCTGCCCATAGAAAAAACAGCTGGTTGCAACCATAATAATATTGACATAAAATGCAAAAGTGTTTTCAAAAATTTCCTTTTAAATGTTATATTTTAATTACACAACAGTTTAAGTTAGATTTTTTTGCCAAATTTAACAACTTTGGACAATACATTCTATGGTTATTATTTCAAATTATGAAAAATAATGAAAGCCAATCAGCTATTAAAATAGGTGTTTTACTGCTGTTTTGTATTGTACAATATAAAAAATCCCTTCCCACAAAATATATGATACAACCCCATACAAATTAACAAATTTTTGGCCAACTAGAAACATAAAACTGACTGTACTACAAATATAAAGAAAACAATTAGTACTAAATTTTACCTCATCACTGATCCATGAAACTAGTTCAATTAAATACTGAAGATTTACAACATTAGTTTCCTGAGATTCGTAATTTTAACAAAAAGAACAAAACAAAAGAAAACTAAATATAAATTTATTTACAAAACAAGCAATCTTTTAAATTATTTCAAATTTTTCATTTGTACAGCATGGATTATACCGCAGTGTAACATACACTGATTTGTCATTTAAATCATATGAGATTCTTATATGCAATGGAACATAGTTAAATAAATCTTATATTTATTAGATTAACAGCACCAGTAGAACTTGCTACATATGAGTGAAAATGGCTGTCAAATCCTAAAGACTCAAACAAATCACAAATTAAAAATGTATTATTATTATGGACAAACATTTTTTTTTTTTTTTTTACCAAAAATAGTTAACTCATCAATGCAAGAAACAAACACAACCATATTTTTTGAATATGTTGTGCCATTATAACGAAAACCATTACACTGCATTACTTCTGAATTGTCACTCAAACCGTTTACTTCAAGTTTCAAATTATGTTCCTTTAAACTATGCATTTTTCCATATGTTGTTTCCAACACATTTGATATTGCATTGCATTTAAAATATTTCTCATGTAAAGTATGTGCAATTTGTAATTGATGGCGTATGGCTACTGTTTTAGAAACATTTACAAAATTTTTGCTAGCTGATGGACATCTTTTTGAAGGATAATGTTTGCTTTCATAACGCATGCTCCAATACATAACTGGAGGCCCTAGCTGCCTTATGATCCTAGGATAGTGTACTGCAAAATACATTTTTGGTGATAAATGTTTATCTGGAAAAAGCTCTAAAAAAGTTTGTGATGATCTGCTATATTTTCTGCCAATTCAAAAGTTTCAGGTAATGTAATTACTGGAGCCATAATAGTATTAATTAATTTCAACATAACGAATTTTGGCAGTTATTTAATCTTATCTTCAGAAATTTTGTCCCCAATTAATAAGGGTATGTTTCAAATCAAGGTCCACATTTGAGATGCACTTTGACCACTAGAACCATCAAGATTTAAAAGTTTTTTTCTGTTTATTGACACTGGTTTAGAACTTGATTCATATTTACCATAATTAAAATTTATTATCCTATCATTTAAAAGACTATAAGTGAAAATCTTGGCTTTAAAAACAAACTGATGTAATATTATAAAGGTTTCACTAGCACACCAACCTTCAAAAAGATCGTGCATTACATCTACATCCAAATTATTTGTCACATGCCAATAACTTAAATCATTTAGGCAGCAAGGAGTTTTAACACCACATTCTGATACTGTTATGTCACCAGAAGACACTTTATTAACATGCATGTCATGCTCAGTTTTATTACGTAGTAAACTAATATCTTCCTTTACCATTTTATACAAAATATCGTTTTTTGCTAGATAAAATCTACAACAAAAATTAGCAGAAAAGCTCTCAACAAACCCCAGCAGTTTATTCAACCCTAAATTATCACCTACCACTTGCCAAATTACAACTTTGTATATATTTCCCTGAAATTCTATACCTTCATCTGAAAGCTTTTTCAAATCATGAACAAGTCTATCTAGTATTGTCCGATAACCATATTTTTCGACATCAAGAGAATAGTGTATGTTAGTTATAAATATTGAATCTAACGAAGATTGGAGGTTCACAGGCAAATCTTTAATTTTAAAATATATGAATCCCAATTTATGTACACCGGTATGTAACCCCAATGGATTTGTAAGCTCCACATCATCTATATAAAACTCGATTACTATTGTACCCACAGAGCTTAAAATTGCATTGGAATAATAATAAAATCCATCTTGGATACTACAAAGGGTTGTATTTCTAAGACTTTTGTTTTGTTTGTATGTTTTGAAAATATGCAAAAAGCCATCAATAGAAATAATTTTTTTCATTGTGTCTACTATACTTATGTATTGGCATGTGTCATTTTTAAGAATTTGGTGAGGTACGCCATCTATAAACTTTTGTTCATATCGTGTACCTAAAGTAATCTCCTTTGGCTCAACATAGCGACTACTTGCTTTAATGGCATTGACTATTTTATGTTTTGAATCAAATGTAGACAATGAAGAAGCAGCAAAATCAAATGTTGCCATCAGTGATTTTGTGTTTTTTCACATTCCATTCCATTTTCAGTTAAAACTTTTACTGTTTCTGATATTAAATAATTTACAGTATTGTACAGAAAAGATGAAGTACTGCTGATAGATGAGATACTAGAAAAAGGTACATTGCTTTTGCTACATGTTTCACTGTAATATGGCAAAATATCATTTTGAAATTGTTCATGTTTACATATTTCTGAATCACCCAAAAAATTGATTTGAGAATATCGATTTGAGGTTAAATCATCAGAAGACAAATCACCATCTTTACTATTTATCGGCTGATTTGAAAAAATTACGACTTTCTGAAATGTCTGTTTCTATGTCACTAGCATGAAATCTTTTCAGATGTCTCTCATAGTTAAACAACTTCATAAATGCTTGTCTACAGCTTTCATCATAACACACATACGGTTTAAGTTTACATGTCTTATGATAATTTCGAATGTGACGGCAAAGATCATGTGGATTTCGAATTTTTTTTTTCAAAGTGAACAAAACATGGCTGCAAATTTTTAAATACAAATTGTAGCTGATAAAATATAAGAAAAAAAAAACAGAATTTAAATGTTCTTTTAATTCAGACCAAAAACAAGTGCAGAAATATTAAAGTCCCTCTCCCAACCCCCTAAGAGAATATTTATTTCTCAAATGACAATTTACATTAAGATTAAAATATTATGTTAATAGTCCTTTTTAGTTCACTGATATATAGCATGTCACTTCATTTTGTTTTTTGTGTATCACATTTAGTATAAAACAGGCATTGAGAAAGTTTCATACATTACTACAGTAAGGAGATGAAAGGCTTTCCTACACCAGCCCCAAAGAAATGACTATCTCAAATGAAATAAAATTTACATTAGATTAAAATATTATGACATTCAGTTAATATCAATAATAATAAAAAAAGGACAACTAGGATGAAAAGTTTCATACTGGTACAATGCAAAGTAAAACTATGATATTTACACACTTAAAAAAATCCGTTCTTTCAGTTCTCAAGTTTTTCAGCTCTACAAGATGCCATTTCATTTTGTGCATCACATTTAGAAAAACAGACATTTAGAAAATTCCATACATTACTACAGTAAGGAGAAAATTCCAAGTTTAAAATATAAGTTATCTTAAAGCATAAATCAACTTCTTTTAACATACTACTTGTTTTTATACAATGGTTTTCAAAAATTAATGTTTGTACAGTGTTTAACTTCCCCAATAGCTAATACAAACGGTTGTTTACAGTCTCCACCCAGTAGTCTGTTTTCTTTCATAAACTTTTCGATTCCTTGGCACTACCTATGAACAAAAGAAAAACATTTTAAAAATAAGTGCAATAATTTCTTGATTGTTGTCACCCTGTGCATAATTTACAAAAGCAGCATGATTTAGGGCACTTCAGAAATATATACTGATTGTAAGAACTTTGTGTCGTGCAATGAACTCTTTTTGTGAGCTCCTGTAAGTGAATTATAAATACTACACACTTAATTTTCAATAGCAATCTTGCTATAATAATCCAATAGCATATATCTTTTACAAGATTTGGATGTAAATACAGAATTATCAGCACTTACAAACTAAATTCAAAAATAAATAAATAATGAGAAGTGTTACATTCTTGTAGTAATTTTAGAATTCATTACAAAATATTTTTTTAATTGAATAGTTTGGAAAACAAAAACGTGATAATTATCCTACTGTTGTTATTATATAAACCTCACAAAAAATACAATACTTGATATTTATAACAATACAACTAATTTTTAATGTAAATCAACAATCACAAGAGTTATTGGCAGCCCATAACCAGGATTTCCCTTCGGTGGGGGCTCAATCTTGGAATTTTTTCTGATATGATAGCAATAATTTGCACACTTTAAAGTGTGAATAAAAAAATAAACAAGGCTTAAACTAAGGTGTATTCCTCCTTATAGTATACTTGATACCCATGTCAAAAATTCTATTTTTTTTTCAGTGAAATTTTATTTTATGATCAGAAAGACAGAAAACGTACTGGTGACTAATTTTATATTCTATTCGTATCACTATTTTAAAAGATAAAACTTTTTAGCACATTTCACTTGCACACATTGTCAAAGTACACTATGTGACATTGAACATGCAACACCAAGAAGTAGGAGAGGCCAGATATTTATTCAAATTTCAGGATAGATGCATGTCATAGAGTTATTTAAACGATATGAAATGCGCAGCTCTAGAGCGCATGTTGAATAAGATATAAGGGAAGGAACCTGCAAAATGGGCAGTATTCGTAGCTTTACTTCTGCTAGGGAAATCATCGTAGAAATTTTGTTCTTGTCTCCCAGGACGCGTGTAATAGCAGAGAATGCCAGGCCACTGTCAACGGAGGCATTTACAGCAGACAGACGATTTTACGAAGGGCATGGTGATTGGACTGAGAAGGACAGGTTGGTCCATACGTCAAATTCGCAGCTGAGACACATCTGTGTGCATCCACAGTGCACCGCTGTGGCGAAGGTGGTTGGAACGAGGAAATGTGAAAAGTTTGAAGGGTGCTAGTGCAGCCAGAGTGACGTCAGCACATGTGGTTAGACGCTTCCCCCGAAAAGCAGTAGTGAACCCGCAAGCCACTTCTACCTCCATTTTGCAGTGTGTTCAAGACACCCTGAATGTTCCCATATCGACCAGAACCATTGTAGTACTCTCATTGACTCTGTACCTAGACGTGATGCTTCGTGTATCCTTATCCACGGTGGTCCTACATCCTACTGAGCTGATGCTATTCTCGCTTTGTATTATGGCTATAATTATATATGGCTTATTGTTCAATTCAACTACTGTCCGTTGCTGTCTCTCTCTGGTTGTCGAGTTTCATCATTTTCTGGCCACTCTTTCCTGATGTTGCATTTTCAATGCCAGGTAGTGTATATGTGAAAATATTTTGGTTTGAGAAAGTGGTGCAAGACAGAATTAAAAATTAGTTACCAGCGGATATTTTATTATATATAGAGATCTATCATCATTATCTCTATTATAATTAGAGAAAGATTTTTTAAACTTTCGGGAGTGCTTCAGCCATCTCTCTGGCTATGTGATTGTGTAAATTATACAATAGAAGGACACATACAGGCGGAAATTGGATGAAATGATCAAGAGACTGGGTCCCAGTGGGTTTTATTATTATGTGCTTAGAATTTTTGGAACCAGATTTTCTAAATACTCCTTGGTAAAGTAACATTGGGAGTAAAATTAATGCACAACAAATTTCTGAAAGAGGAAAAAACTTTGTAAATACCAAATTTTAGATTTCTCTGAAATCATAATCTTAAAAATAACACCTACTAGCTGAACCGCTATTGCCCAGGCATATGATAATAACATTAAATAAACCTCTAAATTATGATTTTATATATTTGACTCTATTTTGTCTGAATTTATATTTTTAAATGAAAAAATTCTTGAAAAAATATTTATTTTTAGTGATAAAACTGCTTTTAAGAAGACATTTTTTCACTTGGTTTATTTTACTAGTTCTTGTCTGAATTGTTTGAGATATTCTTTAGTTATAATATAAATATGACAGTTATAAATCTCATAACAAAAATTCGAAAAAAAAAATACTGATATCTAGTTGATAAAGAACGGTGTTTTTTTTTTCACATCAGCCCCATCCGCACAAAACTGTGAAAAAACACAAAGTAAAATGCATGTTTGGATCTTCATTTCATCCTAATGCACAATCTGATACTAGGCATGCATTACTGGTTGACGCAGAATAAGAGATGAGGTTTTGATGAGAGTTCATTATCATTTTTAATTAATATCTTGACTAATTAGCAAAAAATTGAAAATTCTCTGGTGCATCAGAAAAGGTCTTGGCATGGTTCCAAGTTTCAAAATGTGCCAGGACTGAAAATATTTTTGCTTCCCCCTTTCCCCCAGCTGAAGTTGAAAGGCTAAAGTATATAAAATTCAAGAATGTGTGCAAATACGTAATATTAAAAAAAATTTCATCCTGATACTCCTCTAGGGAATTTTTAAAAGACTGAAATATGTCCTGGTGACAGCTGAAGGAAGACTTGCACCCATGAGCCTTGGACTACCCTCACTCAAATTTTCAGCCTTGATGTACACTTGGTAAATTTTTTCTAGTCATAGCGCACGTAGCAAAACTTTGTTTCATTAGAACAAGATGTGGGCCAATATGGAAAAAAATAGTTCATTTTAGGAGGGGTTGGCACGGTTTAAACCAATTGGTTTTTTTTGTCAAAAAAACTATTTGGTATTTTTAGAGCAAATTTAATATAACATTTTCCCTTTTTGTAATTTAAGTGCTTTAAATTATTGATAGAAGTAATTTCTACTTTTAACACTTCATTTCAGCAGTCAACATGAGACATAACGAGTCTGTCTAGATCATGTTTCCATGCATGTAAAATGAAAAATAGCATGTGCTGATGAACATGTCTTATCTGGTACTCTAGTTGTTTTTAACTTTAATTTCTTATTGTTTTAGGGGAAAAGCATTACGAAATTTAGAAACTAGATAAAATTTGCAACAAATAGGATATATGACATTATGACGTAGGATAAACAGGGAGAGAGGGGGCTGCCTCGGAACATTCCCCGCTCGCTTTTCTCAAAAACCAAATTTTTTCAAAAAAAACAATTTTTTTGGGGTTGCCGAGGGAAATTTTGGTGGGAAGTTACAAATTCGGATTCAGCGACCCAAAAACCATAAGGTGAGTCGAAATCCAGAACTAGTATTAATTTTGCCAGGTAAAATCCCCTATTGCCTGGACGTAATAACTTAGTGCACGTAGCGCCGCAGTGCATGTTCAGAGGCAGCCCTCCTTCTCCCCGTTCATCCTACGTCATAATGTCATATATCCTTTTTGTTGCAAATTTTGTCTAGTTTCTGAATTTCGTAATGCTTTCCCCCTAAAACAATAAGAAATTTAAGTTAAAAACAACTATTTGGGGGAAGTTAAAAATTCGGATTCAGCGACCCAAAAAACTTAAAGTAAACCTTATAGAGAAAGTTCGGAGGGGAGATGGGAGGGCGAATGTAAACGTGTGAGTGGTTAAGTGGAATTGCGCAACTTAGTCCACGCAGCACCGCGCGTATGTTCCGAGGCAGATCCCCCCTTCCCCTTCATCCTAAGTCATAATATCATATATCTAATTTGTTGCAAATTTTGTCTACTTTCTGAATTTCTAGATACTTTTTCCTTAAAACAATAATTTTTTTTTAATAAACTTTTTGAGGGGGCATTTTACCAAAATTTGGGAGGGGGGTTGCCGGGCGTAGCTCGTAGGGGGCAGAGCCCCCTAGTATCTTAAAACATACAAAATTAGAAAAGATAAAATAGATAAATAATTTTCAATATTTAGCATAAAATATTTTCATTTAAAAAATGCAGATTATTAAGAGATGTTAATAACAAAATACAATGATCTTTAAGATTTTGTCAAGTTGTGAAAGAACATTTTCTTGATTGGGGGAGATTATTCTTAAAGAATTTTAAAAAGTAACTTAAGATATGAAGTTGAATAACACAGCTTGCAAAAATTGAGTGCTAGTTACAGTATTTAAATAATGCCAATCAATCTTTTTTGTTACTTGCTGAATCTAATGGTAAAAATTTTTAACTTGGACACATGGAGTATCATCACTCAGAAAACAAAATAATCAGAAGTATTTGTATATTTAAAACAAATAATAATAACAACTACAGAACATTATATTTTCATGAAAATGCATCAAATATTTATTGATTATTATATTATTAATCAAAAGATTCTTCATGCGATTTTCAAGGTATGAATGTTTCACTATGTAGAACAGTTTATTCTTTGAATATACAACATAGCGTTACTAATAGATAATGTTTAAATTAGAAATGGATTTCAATTTTCTACTTAATTGACTACTATTTACTTTTAATATTTTCTTTGAAGTTATATTTCTTATAGATACAATATCCAACAATGTTTATTTTATCAACAGATATGTAGTTGTATGCAATAGCAAATTATATATTAATCTGGGTTTTTTACAAACAGTTTTTTGCCACCCCTGATTTTAGGACCCTTCACAGAATTCCATTTCCTAAAATGAACCCTTCACAGAATTATATTTCACAAAAAGAACCATTCACAGAATTGTATTTTTTACACAAGGACAACATCATAAAATTTGCTTTATTTTCTATTCTATTAAAACAGTCCTTTCACATGTATTTAAATTTTTAACTGTGTATGTTGAAAGAGACATTCATACTTTTGTGGAAGATTCATATGTAGAAATGTAAATGAGTCCGTAGGTAGAAAATGCACCCCCCTCCCCCCCAAAAAAGAATCATTTTTTTATTATGCTACTTTTATTTTCACAAGTATTAGGGGGCAAAAAATCGCAAAATTTCACAAAAAACACCCTGTCAAAAATGTTAAATTTATTTTAGTAAAAGTAATGAATTTACTGTAGTATATATACATTTAGAAATTTACACCTTAAAAATACCATGTCAGAAATGTTAATACACCAGTTAAATTTATTTTAGTAAAAGTAATGAATTTACTATGGAATATACATTTAGAAATTTACTATACATGCACATAAATATTTACTGCATACTTTCATTGCAGGGTTCAGCTGTACTCATATCTAATTCAAGCCAATTTGCAAATTCCTCAGCTGCGGACCTTCCGCAATGCCTACCTTGTAAGATAATGGAATTTGAAACTATTCCAAATTCTGAACAAAAGCTGTCGCCTTTCCTTTCATCAAAAATTAATTTGAATTCAGAATCAATCTATAAAAAAATTAATATACAATAATAGATGCAATTATAATATTAAATACAATTGTATTAATAGCTATGATAATAAAAAGATAAACAAAAATTCTAAACTTTTTCATTATGATTGTCACACTACATGTATGGCTAAACCAAATTTCCTGAATTTCAAAGCATTTTCAAAATGTTAGGAACTTGAAAAGCAACCTACCTTTATGAATTGCTAACTTGTGCAAAACTGATGTTAACCTTGAGAGATTCAGGTAAACTGTAACTTGTATGCAGGGGTGATTCTGAGTAAAAATAAATCTTTTGAAATTCACAGCAAATTATCTCAATGATTACAATAGAGGACTGGGGATCCCACCCTGGGGCTAATTATGCGGTCCATTGACGAAAATCGCATGTTATATGCAATTCTTTGACAAAATTTGCATTTTATATGCGATTCTTTGATAAAATTCGCATTTTTCCCGCAAACTTTTGACTAAATTCGAATTTTTTCGCAATCCTTTGACTAAATTCATGCTTTTTTCCGTCACGCTTTGATGAAATTCGGGCTTTCTTCCATCATCCATTGATGAAATTCAAGCTTTTTTCCCATCATCCTTTGATGAACTTCAGGCTTTTATCCATCATCCTCTGATGAAATTCAGGTATTTTATACAGTCCTTTGACAAAATTAGTGTTTTTTTGTAATCTTTTGATGATATTAGCATTTTTGTGTGATCCTTTTACAAAATTTGAGTTCTTTTTCAGCGATCTTTTGATGAAAAGCACGTTTTTTCCACGCGGTCCTTTGACGAAATTCACGTTTTCCCCTGTGATCCTTTGACGGACTTTACATTTTCCACTGCGATGCTTTGACAAAATTCGCATTTTCCCCATGATGTTTTGATTAAATGGATTGTTTTGGTGCCCATTTGTGAAAATTCATGATTTTTTTATGTCTGAATTTTCAGACGGATGGCCGATGTTTTAAAACTTTCATAACCGAAGATTTAAATTTTCGAAAAATTCAGAACAGAATCACCCCTGATTGTATGTTTTTATTTTTATTTATTTTATTTTGCTAATTTATAGGGATGCACCGAATCGTAATTTTGGCCGAATGTCTAATATTCGGCCTACAGGCGAACCGAACTATCGAATATTCGGCTGGCCAAATATTTTTTTATTTCAAAGGCATTAAAATATTATTTTTTAAAAAAAATTACATAATACTTAATACAGAAAATAACATTTGGATAAACAGGAGCTTTTTATAAGTAAACTTTATACTGAAAAAAAATCTACTTTGAGTTACTTAAGAATAGCATAGTTATAAACTTTTTTAATTAATAAAATTTTAAATTTCATGACTTCATCTGTGAATTAAAGCAAATGAATATTTTCTTAAATTCTAAAATAAACATTTTAAAATCAAAGAGAAATTGTGAAAAAATTTGGAAGAAAAACTTCATAGGGTTATACATACTCTTTATTTGTCCGGAAGAGACTAAAGTAAAAATAAATAATACAATCTATACAAATGATGGCAACTCAGCAAGGAAAATTTTAAATGGCATCCTAGATTAGTGTCTGAAATTTGCGATCCTAAAATCTTTCAACGAACTCTTAATGGAGATAATGTGGTCAAGAAAAAAAAAATTTTAAACATTAATTTACTAATTTTCTTAACTGAAATTTTACAAACAGCAAATAATGTAAAATTATTATTTTTTTATTTAAATATGATTCTATTTATTTAATTGTTCTGAATATCATTATAAGTCGACAGCTAAAATTAGAAGTTGTGCAAGGTTTTTTTAAGTATTCGGTGCGCCAATATTCGGTGAGATGGCCGAATACCGAATATTCGGTGCATCCCAACTAATTTACTACTGTACAATAAAGTATCGTGTAATGTTTGCATCTTATAATACAGGGTATATACAATGATCCGTTTATATGTTTATGTTAATAAGATAACAGATACTGTATGAACATTACTGAAATTGCCTTTTTTTAGCAATGTCTACATGGGGTGTCCATTACTGGAAATTGACTAATTAAGCGTTCCAGTAATGGACCTAAAAAATAAATGATAATAAACCTAAAAAATAAATGAAATTTTGTAAATGGCCATTAGTATATACATAAAATTTAAAGTTTTCTATTACTATAAGTTATCTATTACTATAAATCAATCACCTTGTGCGAGTTTTAATGCATAAGCTGAAACCTTTTACAATGTTCAAATGCACAAATACGTACAATACCATGACACAAAAAACCACATACAACCTCTGATCCCAAGGTGTGTAGATTTGAGGAAGTTTATTACTATGTTTTTGTAGTATTAAAAATCTCTATAATTTTTCTGGTTAATTATGTACTTTATAATTCTTCGTAACGCTTTTGATTATCCGTTAAATGAGCTCACCATTTGCCACTTCTATTCGCTCTGCTATATGTCACATGAAGAATCTTTTACGCGTAAAACTATTAAATTTATATGTAAATCTGACTGTCCTGGATATACAGTATAACTTCAAAAATCCGGCATCATCGGGACCGAGACGATGCCGGATTTCTGAAAATTACGGATTTTTGAAGGAATATCAAAAGTAGTTCTATATTCTTAATGGTGCCTTAAGCCATAATTTAATTCAATATTAAGTGATAATTATGTAAGAAGAAGATAAAATTAAATATACAAAAACTTACTTTAATTGATATTTTCTATGTTACAGGGAAAAAAAATCTAATAAAGACTGAAATTATTTTTTCTCGTGTAATTTCGGAAACATCGATGTAAACTCCATTGAAATGTATGCAATCTTCTAGTGATACCTTTTCTTCTGCCGGTCGTTCATCCTTGTTTTCTGAGCTGCTACTAGCATTATCGGTGGTTCTATTTAGCACAGCGTCAGCGATATATCAGCGATAAATTGTTCGTTGTTGGTGCATTTTCGTCAATGCTTTGCCAATCATCTATATCCCTATTTTCGACACTTAATGCATTTTCAGATTTTGCGTGTACAATCAGTTCATAAATTGCGGGCTTTTCACGGCAAATTTGAAAGCCTGAAAATTCTTCCTCATTATTTATGTCGCCGTTGCCGAAAATTCGTTCCGGCCATATATTGTCCCATGCATACGCGAAAGTTTTCCCCAAAGTTGTTCCCGTTACTAAGCAACAGGGCAGCTCCCAGAAAATTTGTTCAGAAAATAATCGCCTCTGACAAATGAAAAAGAAAAAGTCAAATATTCTTTTTTCTGCATTTTTACTTTCGATCTTGGAGTTTTTAATTCGTAAGGATTTAGAAGGATTGGAGGATTTAGAATGATTAATTAAATTTGAATTGATAGGGATTTTGTGCAATATTTATAACTCCACTCAAATCTTTTATTTTAAATATTTTTCTTAGTATTTTGTAGAATTAGGAAATGTACAAATATGATGTTCTTACAATAGAAATATAGAAATATTTCCGAATTGAAAAATCTCCTCCCCCCCCCCCCCCACCCGAGCGCCAGGAATGCTGAAAAGATGCAAACGCAAAAGAAATCATCCTTCTAAAAATATTTTTGTTTCGTGTAACCAATAATGCTTTTAGAACAAGATAAAGTAATGCATCTATAACTCATTCTAAACTGTATTACAACTAATAATGTTTTAATGGTTCTTATAAGTACCGACAATAGATAAAGGGTTAAATTTCAAAATCGGATAATACATGGAAGACAACTGAAGCTATAGTGGGCCAATCTCGACTTTGAGAAAAATGCTTTTGAAATTTTTGTTAAACTCTTCTAAGCCAGTTTTTAAAGTGGCCAGAGGAGACAAGACTTCTTCAGGAAGCATAGGGTGATTAACCCTCTCGCTGCGCAACCCGGGATTTCCTCGGGCAACATAAAATTAGCAAAATTTGCGCAACACGAGACTTGCTCGGGGATTCAGTTTTTCCACTGGCGACTGTTTTTTTTTAATTCAACTCGGGCCACTTTTTAAATTTAAAAATTCCATATATACTTTAACAACATCTACAAGAGAAATGTACTGTAAAATTGATTTTTTTAAAAATAGTGGTGCGAGAATATAAAAAATAGTCTCCAGTGAAAGCCCTGATTTAGCCTGATTTAGTGCAGTTTTTTAACCTATTTTGACAATAAATTAAAAAAAAAAAAAATACACGACTGCGTAAAAAGCGAACTAATTAATTATTTCTCATCAATATGAAACTATTTCTTTTATTTTATATTACTTTCCTATATTTTTATTTATTTGTAATGGTGACTTTTAAGTTGTGTTTAATTGTTAGTTCCTATCTATAAACACTATTTTGATGAGGCCTAAAGCTATCTATGATGGTTAGAGTTGCAGTAAAGCTAGAGATTCTACCTACACAACTTCCAGGTTGTGTAATATTTAAACGGAGCTTCTGACTGTAAAATAGTCAATGAAACATCGTCTTCATTTTGAAAGACCTATCCAATGATATGCCCCTCAATAGGGTGCGTAAAATGTTTTTTTTTTCGTCTCTACCGCCATTTTGTATTTTACGGCCGCCATTTTAAATGTATAAAAACAAAACCTATCCTATAACCATCGGGCAGTTAAGACAAATCGATAGAGATCTCATTCATTAAAATCCATCCAGCCGTTGGGATGTTTCGAGGGTATAAAGAAATCCACTTACCCAGATACGCGTGAAACACATAACCATTCTTGGTAGTAGGGTAAAAAATTTTACGCAGCGAGAGGGTTAAGTTGGCAGTGCCAGAATGACCAAGTCGCTTGAATTCCTTTTGAACTGATATTTTGATATTCAAGATAAGTTGAACTATCTTTTAAACTGGCTATATCTCTTGAATATTTTCGAAATTATTAAAATTCATAAGGTTGCGAATAGACGTCATAGCATACATTGCTTTGACAACTCAAACTCATTTTTCATGAAAATGTCGGATAGTCGTCCACTCTGATTCTCAATGCTTCAATTAAAAATATTGGAAAAGCAGTAAAAATGTGTTGTTATGGTCAATTATGTCTACTTGAAATTGATAAAAATGAGAATATTGAAATGCTTCTTGTGAATTGTGTCAGCTATAGAAAAAAAATCAATTTCTTGTTGGCAAAAAAGCCACTTCTTATATACGCAGTAGTAACGCGCGCTAATACTTAGATGAATAAATAAATGTGATTCTGATCAATTTATGATAAAACAATTGAATATAATAATAGGGTAATTCCGGGATTTATGCCGCACATTTTTTTGAACTTGTGTATAAAGTCCCATGGTGGACATAAAATTTAAAAAAATCACGTTGTGCTATTTAATGTTAAATATACAACGCGTGTACTGCGACAAAAAAATTCAAAACAAATAATTAATATTTTTTAACAATTTTTTTCTAAAACATTACACTGCGGCGCGTCACCCGTACATTCAGGCTGATACGCCGCACTTGTGCAGTAGTTATGCCGCGCTTGTAATAAAAACAGAATGAAATTATAAATAAAAATATTCAAAAAAATATTCATATCTGGACTATAATTAACGATGTAATAATAAAATGAAACTACATGAGTATAATGAAACGTATTAGTCGATTCAAATTAATAATTCTTTGCCTACTTTTACCATTAAAATTATCGGCTTAATTTTTACATAAAATTTTATTTTTTATTTCAGCAACAACATTACATCAATGTATTAGAGAGGGAAAAGAATAAAAGTAAAATTGTGTTTACATAATTTATTTGTTAAATCTTTCGGGACCGGTGACTTTAACACAAATTTTATTCGGTTGGCACTACTTTTTTAAAAGAAGTTACCTTTACTTAAATCATTATGAAAATGCTCTAATTAAAGAAAGCAAATATTACTTTTCTTTTTACTGGTGGCAGAAACAATTTTTTTATGCTCTTTATGAAGGTGCTTATATACACTTATGGTCCCGAATGGGTTAAGAGACCTGTTTTTTCGACTACAATCTACAGAAAAAGTGCCGAAAAAGTACAGTCTCTATGTAACTACATTTGACACATAATGCAACGAAGCCAATTACACTTCCTCTTTTTTGGAGTAGTTTTCTAAACATTCCTTGCAAAGTACGTCTGCGCAACGCGTAATCCAATTTGTCATTATTATCATCTTGACTTGCATCTTTCTTGCCCTACTTATTTTTTATTTTTCCCTTTTTCTCCTTTGGTTTTAGTAAACTTGATAACATGCCTAACATGGTTAGTCTGTGCAAAAAGAAAAGTAAAAGTTAATAACACTTAATCATCCCTCACTAAAGAAACTGCGGCATGTATCCCATTTTCCATGGTGCAGATGTCAGCCATCACAATTACCTACCATCGCTAAGAGGAATGGCGTAACCATACACGCAGTACTCTATATAAACGCTACATTTTGTTTTGACTTCGAAATCATGCAGGCATTTAGTAATTAGTGTATGAAAATTATTTAAGCATAACGTGTTTAAAAGTTTGGACAGTGAAATCATGCACTTACGTCAAAATAAGTATTGTACTTCTACAAGTAAACATCGAAATGGGATTCACGTTATACACTGGCTAAAATAATCTCATTGCGCACCTATACTGTGCGTTTGACTACCACCTATCGATAATTATAAGAAATACAAGGGGTGCGGCATTTACCCCGTATGCGGCGACTCTCCCGGAGTTACCCTATAGGTGATTTCTTACCTTTATCTTTCTTCAACAGCATTCCTCAATTCACATTTTGGTCGAATTATTCCAGTACGATGTATCCATTGGGCAGGAATTTCTGTTGTTACACTGTGCTATAGTGTTAAAATAGAAAAGTGGAGGTTTAATGATTTTATCTTATGTAAATTGAATCCACTCTTGAGACTTGGTCACTTTGGTTATAGAAAATTATATTATTACGTTATCTTACAGATTTAAGTTATACTTTTACATTACGCTGCTTTTTGCAGCAACAATTTAATGCATTAGATCTTTTTAGTTTAAAAAAAACAGCGCAACTGAATTAATAATAAAAAATGTTTATGAGCCATTTTGAGTTCTTTTTTGATGATGATTATGATGATAACGTCGGACTCTTGCTTCATGCGTGGGATAATCTATAAACATATTTTATTTATGAATGTTATTGTTCATTTTAAATAGCATAATTTAGCAAATATAGAAAATTTGTAGATTACAGAGTGATTGAATGCTACTAAATCTGTTACATAAGCGTTGAAATGTTTGTGTCCTTGAAGATTATTGCATTGGTTTCCTGTTTCGAAAATAGATTATTAATATCTGAGAGCGTTATAAATCCATCATTTCTAAAGCTTCTCTACTAACTCTAAATAAGTGAAAAAAAAAGGAATTATAAAATATGTTAATGTTTTCCATTTTAATGCTAAATATAAACCTCTGTTTAAGATATTTTGTGAGGATAAAAATTCTGACCGTATAACACTTTTCTTTACAGTTGAGGGAAGTTGGAAAAGTACAACAAAACTCTTTTTGGTACAATGGCGAATATGCATAGCTTCATTGCATTTATAGAATTGTGTTAAAAACATGTTTCTGATGGAGGATTACCCTGTTTGATAAGTTTAAAAACGGGAATGAACAGTTACTGTTAAGGCTCCATTTCGCTTACACCGTATAAATGAAGTTCAATTTTTAAATAATAAGACATGTAATTTACAGCGTGAGGGTGAGGGGGGGGGGGATGGGGATTTTATGGACGCTTTGGTGGGGCGTGGTCAATAAAAGGTTGGGAATCACTGGCTTAGATAGACCCCAGCTGTGAAGGTATGATGTATTTGCGGGGTTCATAATTCGTGTCTGTTACTTAGAATTTAGATACTAATTTCGAATGTAACGGCGTTGTTTTGAGTGCCCCTGTAAATGAACTATAATTGCTATACACTTTATTTTAAATACCGTACATGCCACAGTAAACCTCAATAACATACATAAATTACATGGCAATCCGATTGTATTTACGCGAATTAGAGCACGAAGCGTTAGACAGACAGACAGATAAATAAACCGAGTACGTAAATACTTTTCATTTATGTTGAAAAGTATTGAAAAATTGAAATTTATATGACTTACTTAAAATTGATATAAATTAAGTTATTTAATATGTTAAAGCAAAGTTCAAAAGATTACAGTACAACTTTAAGAGATTACAATATTCTTTTAAAGTTTTATACAACTGTATTAAATAGTTTTAAAATTAAAAGCTATAAAACTCGCATATTTCGAAAATTTTTAGATTTCAAGGTACTTGGCTTTTATTTTACGTAAATTTACACTGTGTACGAAAATATTATATTATATATTTGATAAACCAATAATTAAGTAAGAAATTAAGAAAATATGTGCAAAAATTTGAAACTTTCAATGAATAATTCTACTCGGAAAATGATAATTTTTCACCCACTGGTAAAATTATATTGTTACACTTGCTAGATATTGAAAGCTGTCACAGCTATTCAGACTATAATGTTAAATTGTTTGATCGTGGCAACCGCTTTCTTCTATGGAAGGAAGACCTAATGTCAGTATAAAACAATAGTAACAGCTTTGACAGACCTTAGCTGTGAAGGTAGGATCAGGGCCGAAACTCAAACAAGAGTCTAGCGATCACACTTTTCCATTTTGATCTTGTGATCCTGCGGGATCAGCACGCTCCGCGCATGACGTATTTTGCTACTAGAAACATATAAAAATTTATTATATTCAGAATTTAAAGTAGCTTTAAATGATAAAAAAAATCAATTACTAAATCATTATAAAATTTATTATATTCAGAATTTAAAGTGCCTTTATATGATTAAAAAAATTAAATTACTAAATCATTATAAAATTTCAAATTATGAAAAAATATTAACAATTATTATTTATTCAAAATTAAAAGTTCTTTTAAAATGATGATAAAAATTAAAATTATGAAAAAATATTTAATTATTATTAAATTTAAAACATTCTTTATGATTTGTTAACCTTTACACCATTAGATGGCGATACTAAAGGCATTAAATCTGAAAACTACGATAACCATATTAAATGTTTGAAAAAATTCAATATAAAAAAAATTGTGAATAGTGGTACAAATATTAAAAAATATAAATTTTCAGTTTTTTAAAGCAATCTTGACATTCATTTTCATTCAGCTCCGTAAGGAATCGAACCTATGCCATCTAATCCGAAGTTGGACGTCATACCACTACACCATAAGGTTCCTTAAAGAAGCTTGCTTAGAATATTATTTTACACAAACATCACTACGTCATGCGCGGAACGATATGCGCTGATCCCGCAGGATCACAGGATCAAAATGAAAAAGTGTGATCGCTAGACGCTTGTGAAACTCAAGGGGGGCAGAGGGGGCATGTGCCCTGGGCGCCAGAATGAAGGGGCGCCAAATGAAGGATTATACCTTTGGAAAGGATCATTTTCTTCTGATGGACTGATGGCTTCCATTATTATGAAACAGCCATTATAAATGAAGTGTTAGGGAAAGATAAAGAGCAGTCGTAAAAAAAAAAAAAAATTATGGCCATTTTTTTTTTTCCATTCGGACCAGAAAATCAGAGTTCTAACTTTTTACGACTGCTTTTTCATCTTCACCTAACACTTCATTTATAATGGCTGTTTCATAATAATGGAAGCCATCAGTCCATCAGAAGAAAATAACTCGGTGAAAGCAGAAACTTGGGTAATCGAGACTCTACTGAATATGTCACTTTCAAAAATGATCTTTAGAATACTTTTGTTGATGTTCAGAGGGACCTCCCCCTTCGATCCGCCACTTAGATTATGCAGTTCAGTATCACATATTTTATGATTACTCATTTTAAATTTTAAAATAAGGCGTCTATTTAAAATTAGTAAAATTCTCTTTGTAAATATAATTTGTGGGAGAGGAGGGGGGGGGCGCCAAAATCCATGTTTGCCCCGGGTGCAAAAAAGGCTAGTTTCGGCCCTGGGTAGGATGTATTTGCGGGATTCATTATTCATGTCTGTTACTTAGAATTTAGGCACTAATTTCTGAGAAACTACGTCAACTCTGCGGATATTTAACCCTTTCCGGCACGGGCAATTTCTGTTGTAAAATGATGAAATGATTGACTGACACCGGTATTTTAAAACGACTTTTTTAGATATTAAAAACATGTTATTTTACATGAGTATAGAGAAAGGAAAATTTTACTAAAATATTCTTGGTGCCGTTCGTAAGTTTGGAATTAAAATTAGGTATCCCGACCCGGGCACACTGTGCCGGAAAGGGTTAAACCAAAGCTAGGACCTTGATTTAAACGGATGAATGATTTTCAAACAAAGCGATATAAGTAAGCGTACAATGTCAATACTGAAATCTGGAGTATATTGACACATCTGCGCCATCTAGTGGACGGAGTGAAGAATGCAAATACGCGGGTTTTCAGTATGACAGAATATCTGCGCATCTCTTGCGCATATTTTCTGATTCTTTACTCACTTATGGAAGATGAATCTAGTTTCCCAGTTTTATTGCAAAATATTTTTATTACAGGTATATATAAATATTATACAGGCATACAAACAATAAATACAATAAACCCAACTGGAGTGAAAAATTAGCCAGAGCCAGGAATCGAACCCGGGACCACAGTATACAAGACTGCTGCTCTAACCACTGAGCTACTCCGGCCGATGCCTGAGTCTGCAATTTCTCACTAATAAACCATGTTGGGGAAGTCATCAGCCATCTATACGACAGCTTTGAATGACCGGAGAACGATGAATAGATTTTACTATTACATCGATCTACGATAATTATAATAAAACACTCATACTACAATATATATTAAAATACACATACACACATAAATAACGCCTGCATTCAACATGTGTGTCATAAAACACGTAATAAATAAGTATGACAATAAATAAGTCAAAAAACACGAATAAAAATTAATAGAACATTATATTACTGTCAGAATATAAATGCTACAAACAAATGAAAACACGATGTTGGCGCTTGCGCAGTTATTTCATAGATGTGCAATTAATAGATTATCCATAAAAAAGAAAACAGTTAGGCATCTTTCTGTTGCTCACTCCGTCCGCTACCTGGCGTGCGAACGTTGATTGATGTGACCTCGCCTTTAATCTTGCGGTTACCTCTCCCATTTAAGATAAGACGCTTACCTATATCGTTTTGATTTTCAAATATTGTTTAAACACATTTGTGACTGAATTTTTGTTTTCTCAAATTTGTTGGTAAAATCACTTTAAAATGTTGCAAAGTTAACTGGTAAAATACTATAAAAATGTTTTGTATTTATCTGATAAAATGTAAACACATTAAATATGGGAATGTGCATAATTATATCTTTTGTCTAAATTTGTTTAAAATAAGCTTTTAAATTGTATATTATATACTATAATTAGTATTTGTATAAACTGCTGAATAAATATATTCATTTCTTTACATAGACTAATAACATTATAAGTATTATTAATAATAAAATAAGAATAATCGTATTTGAGCCTTAAAAACAATTTATTTCCTAATCATCTTGAAAAAGACTTTATATAAATAACTTTCCTCTAAATGACTAATAAAAATATGTACCTATTCGTGCCTTATACTCTGTACGTTACAAAAATGCATAAAAGATAGGCTGGAACATATGACTTCACAATTTAAAAAAATACATATTTCAAAGAAGTCTACAAGCTAAGATGGTGACTTTTTTATTTGGATCCTTGGTAGAAAAAACACAAACTTACTTTTTACATTTCGCCATCTTGAAAAATGAAAAATCTATAAACTCTGAAAAAAGCCTTCATTTAAGCAAATAAATATCCATTTTGCGCTGTCATCTTTCAGTAACAGATAAAGACATTTATAGTTATTTCATACAATTTTCATGTTATAAAGAAGAAGAAAGTTATAAAAAATTATTAAAATTCAAAGCGTCCCAAAAATGGGACGCTAGGCATAAATGGGTTAAAGACTCGCCGTCAAAATCAATTTTCTTTCAGCTTCAACTAATAATAATAATAATAATAATAATAATAATAATAAACTAACTGACCCACCCTTCGCGATCTCTTCAGCATTAGAGTGGATATAGTCGGACAAACATTCTCAATACTTAATCATTACGGATAGCCTATCAAGTTTAAAAGCATTATACAATTTTGACAATACAAACTATTTAATACTAAAAATTCTTCAACAATTGCAAAAAAAAGTAAAAGACATCTACTTCAATTGGACAAAAGGACATTCAGGTGTTGAGGTCAATGAGGCAGCTGACCAACTGGCAAAATCGGCAGTAACGGATGAAACACTAATACTACATTTTTACCATATCCAGCTTCTTCACCAAAATCACAGACAAAGCTGAATCTGTCAAAAAATTGGCAAAAACGCTGGACGGATTCAGACACAGGCCGATATACGAAGGAATTCTTGCCATTGGTTCACCACAAATATTTCGTAAACAATAGATACTTACACATATTTTTAATAAATCACAGCCCCTTTCAGGAACACTTATACAAAATTAACAAAAGTTACTCCCCACTATGCATTTATGGCTTGCCGTCAACATCGTTACACTATGTATTTTACTGTACATTAACATCGCATTATCATCTCAAAAAACACACACGTATGAATTTAGCAAGTTGGTGGCGGGATGTAAAAGAGAAACCGCAACTACTCAACAATATCATACAATGCATGAGGTTTATAGAAACAAACGAGTACATCTTTTCAAATCCAGAGCCATTCTAGTTCGACTCCATTACTTGGGTGTAGCATGGAGGGAGAAGTGGGTGCCTGAAACTTCTATCACTTTTGAATTTTTATCTTGTGCATCTCTCCAAACTCTAGTATGTGCAAATTGTAAATAGTAGGTGTTTGATATTGTGTTGTAATGTGTTTCTAATTATGATGTTCAATATTGTGTGTTTAATGTACTGTGAAGTATATAAATCCATGAAAAATGTAAATAATTATGCAATCACATTAAAATGATCCTCATGTAATCACTACATACAGTCATGTAAATAGTAGGTGTTAGATATTGTGTTGTAATGTGTTTCTAATTGTCACGTTAAATATTGTGAATTTAGAAACGCTACTAGTATCTTACGTTTATAAATTTTTCCCCCGATTTTTTTTAGGTCATCTGCTATTATATAAGGGATGCTCATTATTAAAGTGCACGTGCTTCGAATGCGCAACAAGTTAAACTATTTAGAATATTTTAAAAGCTTTGTTATACTTTTTAGAGTATGCAGTATCGAGCTATGCTATAACAATTATTAGTTTGAAATTTTGACAGTGACTGGATACTGGCGCACTGATAGATTTGTGAAATCCGCCATTTTAGTTATAACTTTAGCATTCATCACCAATGAACTAGAAAATACTTTTGGATAATTCCTCATGTAACTTCAAAGAATCATTTGCGGGTCGGCCTACAGGCGCAGGTAGTTTTTGAAGTTAGCTACTAATTTCACCAACAATAACTAAATCAAGATTAGAGATAAACCCAGTTTAACAATTTTATCTGGCCGCTTTTGACGAGTTTTTATTTTATTTTTCAGAAAGAGTTGATTTTATCAGAATCATGTCAATACAATAATCTTTTTCTTCAACCCCTGTTTTTTTCATCCCTTCAGAATATTTTTAGTAATGTCATTCATTAGTAAAGTTCATGTTATCAAAAACGAGTTACTACAAAAGGATGAGCGAAGTGAATCCTCTACTAGGCTACACAAATTACATTTTGTCATACACATTACAAAAAAACTATTCAGTAGTTTGACTTGAAATTAAACATAAAAATAAATTACGATCTGTAGATTTGCACAATATTATTTTTTTACCGAATAACCTTAAAAAATTATTATTTTAATTAATTTAGTTTACATGATTTTCCGTTACGGACGCATTTTAATAAAAAATGAAACACGTATATTTTCAGAAGAAAACGTAAATCATGGAGTTAGTAATCATAGATAGAATCATGATCAAATAAATAGTTTCACGATTTCTTTTATAAAATTTTTAAAATACCTTTTTTTTATGAAAATTATAGCATACTTTTAATGAATTAAAATTTGTTAAAATTCAATTATTTACTTTCAATTATGAACGTATTTTCAGTGTTAAGAATTCAAATACACAATTTATTCTTATTATGTGAAATCATTTACTCAGACGATACTTACGCATTTTAAAAGAATTATATTATGAATTTTTTTTTATTTTTATGTAAATTAGAAACAAAAGAATTGTAAACAAATGAAATTAATTGTTAAATTCGTTATATCATAAATGAAAAATTTCGAGAAAATTCTTAGTTATTTGGTTGAATTTACATTTCTAAAATTAAAATGCGCCAAAACAAAGTTTTTGCTTAATAAATATGCAAAAATAATAAAAAAAAATATTGTTACTTTCAAATATTTATCTTATTAAATAATGCTTCGCGAATCCAAACAAAGCATGGCTTTTGCTAGTAAATAATATTAAGAAGATTTATATCATACATTTAAACTGTGTGTTTCACAACCGCACACTATATTTTAAATACTGAGAATCCTTTCATTGAGACACACACACGTTTAATAATGCAACCCTATATACAGTATCTATGAGTGTTGTTAAAAGTTTTCATCACGCCAATGATACCTTTTTATCGCTTTGGCGGATTAACGGAGATACGATTTTTTTTCTTTTATCCCCTCCCCCCCTCCCCAATATTTTTAGGTACATTTCGTAAGAAATACTACCTGTTACATTCTCCCCTATGTTGGAATTTCTGAAAATTATTTACAGATCTATGCCGATCATGACCCCTAGAACCCCAAACCTCCCGAGGTTCAAAACTTTATCTATCTATCTATATATATATATCACTTTTTTATGTACACGATAACTTCCACAATTCTGCACAAATATCTTTCAAAGTGATACATAAAATCAAGGAGCACCAAGGGGGTGGAAATAGGGAGTGTTTTTGTGAAAACAGAAAAAAATCCCACAATTTCTTAATTACAGTGCTAATCAAATCAGTTTAAAGTTATTATTATTTCTAGGAAAAGCGCAAAAACTTTATGTATGATAAATTTTTGATATCATTAAAAATGGGCTCAAGGGGTGCAAAAAATAGGGTTTTAAGAAGAAAAAAACATAACTTTGTCAATTCACTAGATATAAAACCCATTTAAATTTATAATAAATCTTATTAATGTTATAAACAACTTTTATATTGACAAGATTTTGATTGGACCAACTCTTAATAAATAAATAAATAAATAAATAGAGGTTGAAGAAAAAAAATTATCGTATTAACATTGATTCTGATAAAACCAACCCTTACAGAAAAATGAGATTAAAATCTCGGTAAAAGCGGCCAGACAAAACTTTTAAACTGGGTTTATCTCTAATCTTGATTTAGTTTTTAGGTAGATTTCGTATGAAATACTACCTATTGGGATCGTTCCTATGTTGGAATTTCTGAAAAATTTTTGCAGATCTACACCGATCATGACCCCTAGAACCCAAAACCACCCTCAGTAAAAAACTTTATATATATATATATATATATATATATATATATATCACTTTCTTCTGGACACGATAACTTTCGTAATTCTGCACCAATCTCTTCCAAACTGATACATAAAATCAATGGGCATAAAATCTCGGTCAAGTTCGTTAATGGGCAAAATCGGACCAAGGGGAGGGAAATAGGGAGGGGTTTTGTGAAAACAGAAACCCCCCCATAACTTCTTAATTTTTGTACATATCAAATCAGTTTAAAGTTTTTATTACTTCTAAAAATAGGGCCAAAAATTTATGTATCACAGATTTTTGATAAAGTTAAAAATGGCCTCAAGGGGCGCAAAAAATAGGGTTTTTGGGACAAAAAAATTCATAACTTTGTCAATTCTCAAGATATCAAATTCAATTAATTTTATTATAAATTTCCTTAACATTATCTAAAACTTTTATATTCACAAGTTTTTGATAGGAACAATTCGTACCGCAAAAAAAAATTAAAAACGAAAACAAAAAGGGCGTTTGAAGAAGAAAAAAATCCATAACTTCGTCAATTCTCAAGATATCAAATCCAATTAATTTTATCATGAATCTCCTTAACATTATCTACAACTTTTATATTCACAAGTTTTTGATAGGACCAATTCGTACCGCAAAAAAAATTAAAAATGAAAACAAAAAGGTGGTTTGAAGAAGAAAAAAATCCATAATTCCGTCAATTCAAAAGATATAAAATCCCCATGAATTTATCATATATCTTCTTAATATTGTCTACAACATCTATATAGACGAGTTTTGGATAGGACCAATTCTTAGAGCAAAAACAAATTAAAATACATACCGATTGAAGTAAAAAATGATCTTAGTAAGGGTGTTTTCAAATCCAAACTGCTTATTTTCTGACTCATTTTACAATTCATTTTTGCTCTCAAAGGCTTCCAATTGGTACGTTTTCTTACTCAGAAACTATATAATGTACCGTAATGGTCGATTTTCTGATAGGGGCAGAATATATTTTTTTAAATGCTGTTAAAAAGGGCATTTTGAACCGAATTTACCGAAGCGGATTGTGTTGGAAAAATCATTGTATTAAGGATGCGCTTAAATCCAAACTGCTTATTTTCTGACTGGTTTTTAAATTCATTTTTGCTCTCAAACGCATTTAATTGGTAGATTCGCTTATTCAGAAACTATATAATGTACCGTAATAATCGATTTTTAGATAGAGGCAGAATATATTTCAAAAAATTATGTCAAAGTGGGCATTTTGAACGGAATTTCCCGAAGCGATTGTGTTAGAAACGAAAAATATTGTCCTTCTGAGAAAATAATTGTTTATATATCAAGTTTTAATTAATTGAACAAAAAATAAAAACACAGGTCGCTTATAAATCTCTTCAAAAATCACGTCAGCAAGTTTCATATTTTTTTTTTAATTAAAAATGAATCTGGAATTATGCCAGAAAATTTCAAGTTGTTGAGCATGGAAAAGTATTTTTTTGAATACCGCCCTAAAATGATTCTGATAAAACCAGCTATTATATGAAAATGAAATAAAAACTCGTCAAGAGCGGCCAGATAAAATTGTTAAAGTGGATTTATCTATAATCATGATTTAGTTTTTGTTTGTGAAATTAGTATATTTGACTTCGAAATCTACCTCTGCCTGTAGGCCGGGCCGGCAGGGATTTTTGTTGGTGAAATTAGTATATACTTAACTTCGAAATCTATCTGTGCCTGTAGGCCGAGCCAGAAGGGATTTTATTTTTCTGTAACAATTGATCATATCGAAAACTTGTCAATATAAAACTTGTAGATAATATTGAGAATATTTATAATAAATTTAAATGGATTTAATATCTAGTGAATTGAAGAAGTTATGATTCTTTTAGGCTGATTTCGTAAGAAATACTACCTATTACATTCTCCCCTATGTTGGAATTTCTGATTTTTTTTTTGCAGATCTATGCTGATCATGAATCCTAGAACCCAAAATTACCCATGGTGGAATAACTTTATCTATCTATCTATCTATGTATGTATGTATCTATATACATATATCACTTTTTTATGGACACGATAACTTCCATAATTCTGCACAATTGTCTTCCAAACTAACACATAAAATCAAGGAGAGAAAATCTCGGTCAAGTTCTTAATGGACAAAATCGGACCACGGGTATCGATTGGGAGGGGTTTTGTAAAAACCGAAAACACCCCATAACTTCTTAATTATAATACATATCAAATCAGTTTAAAGTTATTATTACTTCTAGGAAAAGGGCCAAAAATTTTTGTATCACAGATTTTTCATAAAATTTAAAATGGCCTCAAGGGGTGGAAAAATAGGGTTTTAGGGAGAAAAAAATTCATAACTTCGTCAATTCTCAAGATATCAAATTCACTTAAATTTATTATAAATCTTCTTAATCCAATGTACAACTTTTAAAATGTCAAGATTTTGATAAAACCAACTCTTACCAAAAAATAAAAATAAATATATAAATAAATAAATAAATAAATAAAATAAAAGAAAGTAAAAAGAAAAAAAGAAAAAAAAGCGGAAGGAGGGTTGAAGAAAATAAATTCATAACTTCGTCAATTCACAAAATATCCAATCTGCTCAAATTTATTACACGCCTTCTTAATATTATCTACAACTTTTATACAGAAAAGTTTTTGATAGGAGCAACTCTTGCAGTGAAAACAAATTAAACAAAAATAGCGGTTGAAGAAAAAATTATCGTATTAGGGTTGTACTCAAATCCGAACTCCTTATATTCTGACTTATTTTTAAATTAATTTTTGCTCTCAAACGCATTCAGTTGGCAGGTTCTCTCATTCAGAAACTATATAATGTGACTCATTTGTAGATTTTTATAAAGGTAGATAAAAAAAATACTCAGTGGTCATTTCGAACCAAATTTCCCGAAGCGATAGTGCTAGAAACGAAAAAAAAAAAAAAAAAAAAAAAAAAGAAAGGAAAAGAAAAGAAGAAGAAAAAAAAAAGATCGCACTGAAAAAATAATTGTTTTTAAATCAAGTTTTAAATAACTGAACGAAAAATAAAAACACAGGTCGTTTATAAATCTCTTTAAAAAAAATCATGTCAGCAAGTCTCATATTTTTAGTTTTAAAAATGAGTCTAAAAACGTGTCAGAAAATTTCGAGTTGTGGAGCGTGAAAAGATAATTTTTTTTAATATCGCCTAAACATAACTCTGATAAAACCAGCTCTTACAGAAAAATGAAATTAAAAACTCGGCAAAAGCGGCCAGACGAAACTCTTAAACTGGGTTTATCTCTAATCTTGATTTAGTTTTTGTTGGTGAAATTATTACATAACTTCGAAATCTACCTCCGCCTGCAGGCCGAGCCGGAAGGGTTTTTTTTCTTCATTTTACGTTCATACTATTTTGAAAAAATGAATGCAATTTTTCGTAAAATTTTATATAAAATTAATTTTAGCCAGTAAATAAATAACATTATTTTTCCAGAGTATCGAGGGCAGAAACTTAAAATTTTACTTGTCTGTCATTTTTTTAAGTCGTAAATGGTCGCACAAATTAGTTTTTACAAAATCCGAAATTAAAAAAGATGCAGAAACAGAAAACATTCGAAAATTGAGATTTTTTTATGCTGCTGAGTTATAAACAGGAAATTTTACATGATAGTTATTTTTAAGGTTTAAGTGTTCGCTAAGAAGGGTTTAAAAAAAAAAAAAATTTAAAAGGGTGAAATGAGCGGCAAATGTTCTAAAAACAATCTAATCTATAAATTATCTGAAATTGATCGGGATAAAAATATGAAATGGCTCTTACTTTAGAGACATAAATATACCCACAGAAGTTTTTAATAAAGAAGAATTTAAGTGTTCGCTAAGAAGGGTTTTAAAAAATCGAAATTTAAAAGGATGAAATGAGCGGCAAATGTTCGAAAGACATTCTGATCTATAATTTATCTGAAATTGTTCGGGATAGAAATATGAAATGGCTCTTACTTTAGAGACATAAATATACACACATAAGTTTTTAATAAAGAAGAATTTAAGTGTTCGCTAAGAAGGGTTTTAAAAAATCGAAATTTAAAAGGATGAAATGAGCGGCAAATGTTCGAAAGACATTCTAATCTATAATTTATCTGAAATTGTTCGGGATAGAAATATGAAATGGCTCTTACTTTAGAGACATAAATATACCCACAGAACAGTTTTTTTTAAATTAAGAAGAATTTAAGTTTTCGCTAAGAAAGGTTTTAAAAATTCGAAATTTAAAAGGGTGAAATGTGCGGCAAATGTTCTAAAGACATTCTAATCTATAATTTATCTGAAATTGTTCGGAAATTTGACATGGCTCTTACTTTAGAGACATAAATATATCCATAGAGCATTTTTTTTTAATTAAGAAGAATTTAAGTGTTTGATAAGAAGGGTTGTAAAAAATCGAAATTTTAAAGGGTCAAATGAGCGGCAAGTGTTCTAAAGACATTTTAATCTATAATTTATCTGAAATTGTTCGGAATAGAAATATCAAATGGCTCTTACTTTAGAGACATAAACATACACACAGAACAGTTTTTTTTTTTTTAAATTAAGAATAATTTAACTGTTCGCTAAGAAGGGTTTTAAAAAATCGAAATTTAAAAGGGTCAAATGTGCGGCAAATGTTCTAAAGACATTCTAATCTATAATTTATCTGAAATTGTTCGGAAATTTGACATGGCTCTTACTTTAGAGACATAAATATACGCACAGAATAGTTTTTATTTTTAAATTAAGAAATTTTAAAGAGTGCAAGAACAAAAAGGGTTCTAAAAATGCGATTTCTGAAATATAGCTGTTACAGCAGGGATGCAAGCGCTGCGTTACAAATGGCTAATTACTACCACTAAATTTTTACAGGATTCCTCACTTTATTTAAAGACAGAATTTCTGAGATTTAAGAAGATGAAGAATAATTTAGTGGTAAAAATCGGTCATTTGTGGTGCAGCGCTTGCATCTCTATAACAGAATATTGCATAATTAAAATCTTGGAATTTTACATGATTTTTGCTTCTAATCCATTTATGCTTAGCTTCCCATTTTTGGGAGGCTTCGAATTTTAATAAATTTGTATAATTTTCTTGGTATTTATAACATAAAAATTGTATGACATTATTATCTATGAATGTCCTTAATATCGGTTACCCGAAAATGAAAGCAAAATATTAATATTTATTTGCTTAAATGAATGTTTTTTTTAAATGAAAATCCAATGGAACAATGGAAAATTGTGAGCAGCTGAAGGGATTACCTAGTTGCGTTGCAACTTTACATCCAGTGGATAGGTGATTGTGTTGCAAGGGCATTAGGGAGCCTTAAAAAAATAATGTTTAGACGTGGCTGGTAGCCACAAAATTAAATTTACTTTTAAGAAAAAGAAAAGACTAACAAAAAATGACAAAGTACATAAGTACTAGAATAACAAAATGAAAATCCATGCATTAATTCTTGAGATAGAGCTACTCCGGGAATTGAAAAAAGTGAAGCATAGAAGCACTACCTGTTGAGCGATTTACACCAAAGTGTAAAAAACGTCATATCAAGGACTAATTGAATCTGAATTTTCATGAAAATGTGTGCATTAGTTCTGCAGATTGAAAAATTGCGGAAATCGTAAAAAATGCTGCATAGCAATGCCACCTGTTGTGCGATTTAAGCCCAAAACTAATTAGTACCCATTTATATCACGGACTAACTGAAAATAAATTTTTATTAAATTAAGTGCATTAGTTCTTGGGATCACAAAATCCCCCACAAATTTTGTGTCAATACACATACAGCCTTAGAGACAGACATTTTGTAAAAACATGTTTTTCGGGTTCTCTGATCCCTAAAACGTGTAAATCCGTCGAAAACCGGAAGTCGAAAATTTTCACAAATCCAATACATTCTTCTTGTAAAGGATAGGAGAAAATAAAAGGAGTTCTGTTGAGATTTTTGCCTCTTATCTTCTACCTGTAAAAAATAATTTGATCGATTGACAACTATTGATTATTAAAAATTATTTTGCAGTACATTTGGATACAGTAATTTATTTATTTATCTAGCACAATTCCATTCAAATTATGTAGCGGACGGACGACAAAATATTTAAAATATTTGTAATTAAAAAATCTTTTGGTGAGCAGTGCTCATCTATTTTCAAGTAAAACATTTTACAAGACCTTTCATGCAGTACATATTCAGCGAGTAGTTTGACAAACATGTATGACAACTGCTCAGTTTCTGGAACAAATACGCATATAATTCTGCTAAATTTAACCTATAATTATGATGCATTTCATTCAAAAATAAAAATAAGTATGAATTTTATTCATTTTATAATCATTTATAATGCGGTTTCACTGGATTTATTTTACCTGTACTCGGTTTCTCGTCTCTTTCGCCGTAAACCATAAAGTAAACTAGTCGGATGTGGCAATTCAAAACTTTTTTCTTTATCATACATGTTAATACTTCCGGAAAAATGCAGCATAGTAGCGTCATCGGTTAGATGATTTGCACCAAAATCTAATCCGGAACAACTTATGTCAACTTCTAACTGAATCTGAAGTTCCCGTGCATTAGTTTTTGAATAGAGCTATGGCGGAAATCGTAAAAAAAATCTGCATAGCAGCGCCATCTGTCGGGCGATATATACCAAAACCTAATAAGCAACAACTAAAGTCAACTTGGTAACTAAATCTGAAGTTTCATTAAAATCCGTGCATTACTTCTTGAGATAAAACTACTTCGGGAATCGGTAAAAAAGCAGTGCCACCTGTTGGACTATTTACACCAACACGCAGTCAGCGCCAACCCATATCTAGAACTAACTGAGAGTCAATGCGGGAATCGTGAAAAGTGCTGTATAGCACGGAACCTGTTGGGCTATTTACACCAAAACGTAATAAACACCAACTGATATCAAGGACTAACTTAATCTGAACTTTCATAAAAATCCGTACATTAGTTCTTGAGATAGAGACATTGCGGAAATTGTAAACAATGTAGCATAGCAGTGCCACCTGTTGAGCGATTTGCACCAAAAACTAATCAACGCCAATTTATATCAGGGACTAACTGAAATTAAATTTTTATTAAATTCCGTACATTACTTCTTGAGATAGAGCACCCACAAAATTTTTTGTAACACACAGACAGACTCACAGACAAACATTTTGTAAAAACATGTTTTTCGGGATCTCTGACCCCTAAAGCATTTTACAAGACCTTTCATGTAGTATTTTAACCTATTCAGCGAGTAGTTTGACAAACATATATGACAACTGCTCAGTTTCTGGAATATATGTTAGAAGTCGCCAAGTGTGAAGCTGAATTACATAGTTTTCATTTTCCGTAACAAATACGTACATAATTTCTGTTAAGTTTAACCTTTAATTATGATGCATTTCATCCAAAAATAAAAATAAGCATGAATTTTACTCCTTTTATTATCATTTATAATGCGGTTTCACTAGATTTATTTTACTTGTACTCGGTTTCTCGTCTATTTCGCCTTAAACCATAAAGTAAACGAGAAGTTAATTCTGTGTTTTGTCTGCAATTAACTTTCTCAGTCGTTGTACTATTCGTGATGTTCATTGTCAGCAGAGCTGCGGAGCCGGTGGGGAAAATGACCGACTCTGACTCTGGTCTAGCTTAGGTACTAGTGTTGCCTGTTGATTAAAATAATGATGGAATATAAGAAAAATAAAGCTAAATTATCACTATTTAGGCATTGATTCTCTTTTTAGGACTTCAAAAAAAATATAGATATATGTTTTCCACTTTTATTAATTTTACAATTTCACGCCCGCAAACCCCTATCAAAGTCTAAGAAACACAAAATGGAAATTTTACTATTTTGAATTTGCGGAGTGAGAAGAAAAAGCGAAATCATTACAATTTAGTTGTTTATTTTGCTGTGACCACTAGACTGGAAAAATTTCTATAGAAAGGAGGAACAATAAAAAGGAAAATTTTATTATTTTGAAAATAATTCGGATTCTGTCGACTCTAATGAAAAAAAAAATACATTTGTTGAATTAATTTTACACTTTTGGCTTTATTTCAAGTTCTGCACACCTGAAAAATTCGAAATTCAAAAGGTGAAAGATAACAAAATTTCACTATTTTATCGCTATTTTGAGTACCGCTGATTCAGAAAAAAATAATAATTTCATGGTATTTCGACTCCTGTGCACAAAAAAATAAATAAATAAAGGATGGGTGTTTTAGAATTTTGACTTTTTATCATACAGACTAGAAAAATTTGAGGATAAAAAAAAAGGGGAAAAGGCAACTATTACCATGCTATACCGGTTTCTTAGTTCTTTTGCCCCAAAATATAGCACAAATTCATATTTTCGCGTTACCTATGGTAAGAGATCTGCATGAACCTGAAGTTTTAAGGCTCGTCCCCTAAAAAGTTCGGCAGTGCGCGTGCCTTTGTATTTATTATGACCACAATCATGCCCATTGTAAATTGTTCCTATTATAAGTTCCTAATATAATTGTTCCTATTATTAATCACTCACGTGATTTGGCATTATTCGCAATTAAGCCCACCAGATTATACGGCGGTCTGAAAACAATTTCAGTTTTAGCCCAATTGTCTTTTGATTGTTCTGCGAGAACGAGGCGTTGTGTAGATTTCTCGGGTGCTACTACCCGTAACCATTTTTATATTCTGAATAGTTCGCTGGTTGTAATCCAAAGAATGTTTAATTAACTTAATAAAATATCTAATATGTCATTATTTTTACAGCCTGTGGATTATTTTTATTTCAATACAAGAAGAATTTGATTTTCATTGTCTTCAAAGTAATAAAATTCATAATAACAAGACATATGCTAAAACAAACAGCCGGGATCGTAATTTTGCTGAAGACAACTACAGCGCGACATGTCACTTTTCAATGTGATTATTTTGTATTATTATTCTGTGCCGAAATTTTTAAAGTAGTCGGCAGGCGCCAAATTCTGCTGATCTTCGCAGGATGTATAAATGAAGATAACTGAACGTTGTTTTAACAAAACGTCAACACTTAACGGGCACTGTACTTCTATTTTTTTTATTATTGTATAAACAAATTCCTTGATATTTTATCTTTGTAAATATACAATAAAAATATGCATGTGTATCTTGAATTTATTAAAAATACATGCTATAACGCGCACGGGTACAACAGCCAGATTACTGATAAAACTAATACATGTAAAGCATGGTGCAATTTACAGTGCTGGAAAAATATTTAAGACCACATGCTAATTTTGTTGTTTAGAATAAAATTCCGAATATATCTTGAATTTAGACACATATATCTGATATAATATGTGAATTTAATTCAATTGTAAAAGGTAAAAAATATTTTCTTCTGCAAGTGTTGAAATCTTGTATATTAACAAATGGAAATACGTTTAGGACCAGTAGCCTCTTTTAAATCTAGCACAATCGAGTGTAACAAAAAAGACAGGCTACCGCGGGGCATCCCAAGTGTTTGTTTTTACAGACCGCTGGAGTCACGTGATTCTATCCAACAAATTATGTCAAGTTAAAAAGCCGACAATAATATTTTAAATAAACATTTTTTTATTTATAGAAAAAGACTTTTAACGCTCATCTGTGTGATGAACTTTTTACTTCAAGTCACTTACTTTAAATATTTTACTTTGTTTCATTACATTTTGTCATATTGTTTAATAGCCATTTTATTTGTTTCGTCATTTTAAACAAGCTCTGTCATATTATCCTACTAATAATTGTTTACCTTAAATAATTGTCCTATCTTAAATTTTAAGTGTAAATACTCACATTTTACATGCTCAATTACTAAATAATTAGATGTAATTAGGTACCTATATTAACTTTATTTTATAACATAATTTTAACTATTTATCATCAACTATAACTGTAAAATTTCTCGGGTTTGCCCCGACCCATTGTGAATTACCTGTAATAATCATATAATTTTCATTAAGCAGGGTCTTCCAGCCTGCTGGAGTTTCCGTGCTCGTTCGCTGGTACTGGGGTCGCCACAAGATAGTAGATACGTGTTTTCCCCTTGTGGACTAATCAGCTCCTATACTGAAAGGTTGGTTGTCCACGAGTGGGTGATTAGTGATTAGTGTAAGTTAGAGGAGCCTTAGTGCAAGTGTAAGAAAAGAGCTTGACGCCACTTTAGCAAATCTGTAAAAAAATATATGAGGAACGCACCGCGGTAACCTGTCTTTTTCGATAGCGTTGAGCACAATAAGATGACGTCACGCCTGTACTATTTTATGTGAGCCAGCGAGCCTCATCTGTGATGATGTTTATAGGTTAGTAGTTGCAAGATTTGGGATATGCAACTGTTGCTTTGAGCGTGGTTCGCGGGATATCATTGATTGAAGACAAAAAGTGTGAAATAAGGGGTGTTTCGTATTGCGGGCTAACTGAAAGGCAAATTGCCCTAAAAATAAATAAATCTAAAACTGCTGTGTACAGTTTTCTTTCCGATCCAATGAACTATGGAAGAAGTAAAAGAAGCGGGTGGTCATCAAAATTCTCAGTCTGGTGCAAACTGAACCTTAATAGAATGGCGTTTACAGATTTTTGTTATTCTTAGATTATAAAATCTGCTCTAGAATTGGTATTTTTTGGTACCCTTCATTTTGTAAAAGAGGTCTAAAACATCAAATTGTTCTTCAAATTTTTTATTAGAATAGAATTTTGACATCCGTAGTATATTCTTAGCAAATGTAGCAAAAACAATTAAAAATGCGCCGAAAAGGTTTTTACTGCACTTTTCTAACGTTAAATGATTCAGAGATACAATCTTTAAATTAAATTTTTTCAGTTTGTGTGTTTTCAATTTATCAATCAATTGTCTCGGTATTTTTTTTATGGACGATACAAAAATTACATTTCATAAAATAAAAAAAAGCAATTTATCAAATTACAACGACCATTTGGAAAACGATTTTTTTGAAGACTAAAATTTAAGACATAAAAAATCGCACGGAGTTGATCATACATTACGTACGCCATGAATTAAACATTAATAGTGTTATTACACGTAAAAATTGCAAGCGAGAAAAATATCGCCTGCGACCCGTCAGATTTCATGAAACTTAAGTATTATCCACCTGAAACTTACGTAAATATCCAAGCATTTCAATGGCTGTTCGGGAAAATGCTTTTCCATCGTCAGATTTCCAAGAAATCTGCACTGTAAACTGAAATGTCTCAAATTCAGACACATAAGCGTCTTAAACGGAGTGTTCAATTTTCAGACATTTTAAAGTGTCTTAATTTTTAAGACGCTTGTATGCATCTGAATTTAAGACATTTCAAACGTCTGAATCGCATCCATCTTTGACCACCTTTCATTTCTATGTAAAAGCAGCCTTTTTCTTTTCTTTCTTTCTTTCTTTCTTTCTTTTTTTTTATAATAAGCATTATACACTTTTTAAAAAAATCTATTATAATATGGAAATTGTACCGCCAATCAAAACGCCAGTACAATTTACATCAATTTACGTATTTTAATAGGAATTTTCTTCCGTTCAAAAATTTAATTTTTGGAAATTTGTGTATTTAAAAAAAAAAAAAAAAAAAAAAAAAAAAAAATCAACCTTTTTTATGGAAAGGCAAGCTGCCATATTTAACAGACTGGGGGATTACCCAACTCCATTACATTACATAGGATTTATTAACTCACATTACATCAGAGCATTAAACTCACCCTAGACAGGATTCGAACCTGCGACCTGCTGGCTTCCAGACTGTCGCCTTATCCACTAAGCCACGATTGCGTTAGTTAGAAACTCAAATATTGTTACTTATTATGATGCACAATGAAACGGTAGTGGTAGATATTTTTCCGATCCAGTTAATGTTTCACACATTTTCCCTCCTAGAATTTTGAATATTTGTTTAATTTCATGCGTTAAAGACCAGCAAAAAAGTATTTTTACTTCTAGCGAAAAAAAATTTTTCGAATACAAATATTATTTTTTTATAGAGAGGAAACTTTATTTTTGAAATATTAAGGATGTATTCTAATCTAAACTATTTATTTTCTGATTCATTTTTAAATTCATTTTTGCTCTCAATCGCATCAAACTGAGAAATTTTCTTATTTAGAAACTACACAATGTGCCGTGCTTCTCGATTTTTTGATAAATGCACAAAATATTGTAAAAAATGCTGTTAAAGTTGGCGTTTTGAATCGAATTTTCCGAGGCGGGAGATCAGGGAATTAAAAAAACGGTTATTCTGAGAAAACAATTGTTTAAAAATTAAATTCTAAATAATTGAGCGAAAAATGAAATCACATGGCCTCTTATACATCTCTTCAAAAATAACCTCAGCAAGTTTCATGTTTTTACTTTTAAAAATTAGTCTGAAAATATCTCAGAAAATTTCAAGCTGTTGAGGGTGGAAAAATATTTTTTCGAATACACCCTTAAAATATTTAAAATATTTTAATAGTGTATATATTATATATGCACTGTTAAAACATTTAATTCGGGACCTGTACCGTTCAGGGGTGAAAAAAAAAACAATTTTTCATTAAAAAGATGCATCTTTTATTGCCCAAAGACAGCGTATAATTTTAACGGGAAGGTATTGATATAGAGCTCTGTTTTCTTTTTTTTTTCCTCTGATGATTGAATATATGGCAAAATTTTTGAAATTGTACAGATTAATTCCTTCCTGTGCTGTATATTCTGAGCCAAATTTCTCAGTTTTAAATATTGTGTATAATTTTTCTGCAAAAATATTGACATTTAGTTATAAAAATCCTTGTTTTACGCATATAACATACATCATTAGAAATAGAGTAAAATGTTTTGATTTTCAGAGTAATTTTTTCACGGTGAAATCTGATTACTCCTGCACTCAATCTTTAGCTAAAAGGTTAGAGTATAAAATTTCAGAGCTATTGTAAATAATTCCAAAAAATTAAATAAGTACTTTGATTTTTTTAATTAAATAAATAATTTAATAAATACTTAAACATAATAAATAAGATAAATATATAATTAAATAAATACTTTAAATGTAGATGGCGCCACATCTATATCTTAATGGTATACTAGAATGATTATTTTCAAAACCTAAGAGATTCTTTTGACGTTTGAGAAATATAGATATTTTAAGTCATTTTTGTTCTTAAGGGTGTATTCGAAAAAATGTTTTCCCACCCTCAACAGCTCGAAATTTTCCGAGACATTTTCAGACTCATTTTTAAAAGTAAAAACATGAAACTTTCTGGGGGGGATTTTTGAAGATATGTTTAACGTGCCGTGTGATTTCATTTTCAGCTCAATTAATTAGAATTTGATTTTTAAACAATTATTTTTTCAGTATGACCATTTTTTTCATTCCCAGATCGCCCGCTTCGGAAAATTCGGTTCAAAACGCCAACTTTGACAGCGTTTAATACAGTATTTTCTACATTTATCAAAAAATTGAGAAGCACGGTACATTATGTAGTTTCTAAATAAGAGAATTTCCGAGTTTGATGCGTTTGAGAGCAAAAATGAATTTTAAAATGAATCGGAAAATAAGCAGTTTGGATCGGAATACACCCTTTAAGGGTGATTGAATTGCGCATGAAATTGTAGGTGATGCTATTCAGAAACCATGTGATCGAAATTAGTCTTAAATTTTTGATGAATAAATTACATATCGAATTATAAGCGAATTATGCACAAATTTGAAGTTTGAATATAAATAAATAAATCATGCTTAAAATCATGTCTATATGGGTTTGTCTTTGACAGATTATATTTTACTTTTAAACGGTACCTTCTAAATACAGAAATATGCAAAAAAAATAGAAATTTTCCTGGAATTTACGAAAAGAAAAAAGTACATTAAAATACGTAAATTTGCGTCTCGACTGGCAGTACAATTTCTATATTTTAAACGGATATTTTTTCACAGTGTTACAAGGTCGAAACTAAAGGGGGGGGGGGGGGCAGAGGAAGCATGTGCCCCGGGCGGCAAAATGAAGATTTTGTTTGTCGATTTTTCGCACATTTATGTAGCACAGTATTGTTAAAATCATCCAGTCTGGTGTATGCCAAAGCATAGAAGAATCTAAAGATGATATGATATGGCATAAAAATCCTGTATAAAGCGGAATTTTTTTCCATTCCGTTTTCAAGATTTTAATGAATCAATATTTGACAAAGCAGATTACGTAGTTCAGTATGACATATTTTATGATTACATATTCTAAATTTTAAAATAAGTATAGGCTATTAGAAAATTAGTAAAATTCTCTTTGTAAGTATACTTTGCGGAGGAGAGGGGGGGAGGGGGGCTAAATCCATGTTTGCCCGGTTTCAAAAAAGGCTAGTTTCAGTCCTGACAGTATATAAAGCTTACAAAAAAAAAGTGAAAAAACGGCTGCCTATGCCTATTGCCGAACATGCAGATAAGTGATGGATCAAAGATGGATGCGATTCAGACGTTTGAGATGTCTTAAATTCAGACACATAGATGTGTCTTAAAAATTTAGACACTTTAAAATGTCTGAAAATGGAACACTCCATTTTAAGACACCTAAGTGTCTTAATTTCAGACGCCTGTGATGTCTGAAATTTCATATTCAGACACTTAAGTTTCTGAATTACTTTTTCAGTCACATATGTGTTTGAATTTAAGACGCCTTTATTTGCAGTGTGACGGCCAATTTTAAATGAAATTTCATTCCTAAACTTCTAAACACCCGACAATATTACTTTTTACACCGTCGGATAGAGAAAAAAATGTACTTTTAAATGCAATTTGTTTGAAAGCTGTATCTCAATTTGTTTATGAGTTATAAAATATTTTGTAGTTTTTATTACTTTTTTGTCATAGTGGCAACAGAAAGTATCCATCGTTGTTGAAATTAAAGGGAAATACAGATTACTGTATAGACCAATCAGAAAACGAATAAATTGCAGATTAAACCAATGAAAACCTTCAGATATGCTTTTGATTTCCCATTCTGACGAGAACAATAACCATTTTTCCAAATGGTTAAAAATCAAATTTTCAGTAGTATAAATAGTTTATTTAAAAAATAATGAAAATGTTAAGTAAATAGTCATTTTATAACATTTTATTTATTTTTACTTAAATTAATATTTTTTTAGAAATCTGCTTTTTATTGGAACACACTTGTAATAAAAGTTTGTTAAATTAAAATTAAAATTGTTTGAAAACGTAGTTTAAAATTTTCTTACTTTTTTTTCAGTTAAACTTTCCAAATTTTACCGAAAGAGTTGCATTTTTTTTATTAAAAAATTTCCTTTCATAAAATTAATAATATGTCAAAAAATATAACCGGGTTCCTACACAATTCTGGTAAAAAAAAGGTTCCCTGATTTTCCTGACCTTTATCAATAAAAATTCGGCTTATATATTGTTCTAAAACACTCCACAGTGAACAATTTTAATCTAGATAAATGCTTTAAAAAAAATATGCGCTGTATGAATTTACGATTTTTAATTATTTTTAACCTCTGCAGTTCCAAAGCTAAAATACTAATACGAATGCTTATTCATTGGTTTTTTCCTAACAAAATAACATCGTAAATGGCAGAAAAAAAATATTTTCTGAAATGGATCCTTTAGGCTAGGGGTACACAAGCTTTTTAAGATAAGGGCCACTTACAAAAATTTCTGGGTTGTCGAGGGCCATATTAGTAACATGGAGAGAATTCTATTTCGGGGAAGGGATCTGTGGCCTATCATGAGATAAAAAATGTTGTTTCAAGGGGGGGGGGGGGGGCGGAGTTTTACCCCTCTAGGTTCACCTACTTAGTCAACATATACAATCCTGTTGGCAAGGATATATCAACATAATACGTTTGTATATATAACGTATTGTATATATACGTTTTATACAATACGTTTCGGAGGAGTAAAATTTGTTTTACGAAAAGGGATAAAAAATAATTATAGGTATGAAAATGGCTGGTGCCGAGAAAAATGTGAACTTTATAAATGAAAGGGGAAGGAGTTGCCGATCAAAAAAAATTGCGATCTTTCCGCGTCTGATTAACGATTATCGTGATTTTTCCGCACCCAATCAACGAAATTTCCGATTTTCCCGCACCGGATCGACAAAACTACCAACTTTTCGAAGCCGGTCGACAAAATTCGCCATTTTTCTGCACCTGATCGACGAAATTCACTATGTTTCTGCGCCCGATTGACGAAATTTTCAATTTTTCCGTACCTGTTTGACGAAATTCGCAATTTTTCAACACCCGACCAGCGAATTTTACAATTTTTCAGTCTCTGATCATCAAAATTCGCGAATTGTCCGCACCTGATAAACGAAAAATCGCTATTTTTCCTCTCCAGATCGACGAAATTTTCTATTTTTTCGCGTCTAATCGACACAATTCACGATATTTTGTGCCCGGCCAACGAAAATCGCGATTTTTCGAAGCCCGATCGACAAAATACACTATTTTTTCGTACCTGATCGACGAAATTTGTCATTTTTCCGCCTCTGGTTGACAAAATTCGCAATTTTTTCGCATCCGATCAACGAAATTCGCGATTGTTAACTGACTCTGAGGAAATTTGTGATTTTTTCCTGCGGCAAATTTACGAAATTTGCGATTTTTCCTGCGGTTAACTGACGAAACTAGCGATTTTTCCGCAACCGACCAACAAAATTTTCAATTTTTCTGCGTATCATCGAAATAATTCGGAAATTTTCCGCGCATGATAAACGGAATTTGCGATTTTTCCGCGCCTGAGCGTCAGAGTTTGCGATTTTTTCGTGTCCGACCAACGAAATTCACGATTTTTTGGAGCTCAATTGACAACAATCTCTATTTTTCCGCGCCAGATCGACGAGATTTGCGATTTTTCCCCGCCAGATCGCCTAGATTTGTGATTTTTCGGCGCCTGGTTGACGAAATTTGAGATTCTTATCTGACTGACGAAATTTGTAATTTTTTCATGCGGCAGATCGACGAAATGCGCGATAAACACATGAAACACCTAATTTTCCGCAGTCGATCAACGAAATTTGAGATTTTTCTCGCTCCTAATCGACAAAATTCGCTATTTTGCCGCTCCCAATCGACAAAATTCAATATTATTCCGCACCCGATGAACGAAATTCGCGAGTTATAGCTGACTGATGAAATTTTCAATTTTTCTCGCGCAAATTGACGAAATTCACGATTTTTTTCCTGCGACCTGTGAATAAAAATTGCATCTTTTTTCCACTTATGAATTGATGATTCGCGGGCCACCGGTTGTGCATCCCTACTTTAGGCGCTTAGTAATTTAGGTTCAAAAATAGGGATCTAAAACTACAAATCCCCTTAAAACATCCATTTAATAACTATTAACCTAAATTAACGCAATAACAAATTTCAGAGCTTTAAACAAGTAAATAATCTACAAATCCTCAAAATGTTTTATTGAAAAACATTTAAGTTAAATACTTATGAAAATTTCCCACTTTCTTCGTCATAGTGTCTTTTGGACATTTTTAGGCATTTTGCAAACTCAGATGAAAATAACATTTATTTTATGTGGAGATCAGCATAGATGCTGCCATTGATTCGTTTGCTTTGAACGCAAAAAACAGTCAGCTATTAAGAAGTGATGTGAAAATGTAAAAAAATCTGACATTTTAGTTTTTATAAGGAAAAGAACAGAGGTCCCCGTTTGGGGACCCACGGACCGAAGAGGTTAATATTATGCTATTGTTATATAATTTGCATAAATTTTATATAAAAATTTTAGATTTGATGAATTATTAATTCAAAAATTCTTCATTTATGATAACCGAGATTCTGATGTAAACAGTGGCGCCAACTTATATGGGCCCATGGGGCACGAGCCCACCCAATAACTTGATCTCTCCGCCCCCCCCCCCCCAATTTCAATTGATTTAATTCGTAATTTTTTTAATTAATTTAATCGCTTAAATGAAATTCGGATTTATTAACGTTCTCAGTTTTATTTGAAAAATAGTAAGGACATCCATTAGATTTACAGCAGCACTGAAGACCTCTTCAGCGGATGTATAGTTAAATTTCTCATGAAAACAAACTTCCTGCCTATTTTGCCATCTGTTTTGATGTCTTGTATGGATAAAGCCCTTAGGTGATTAAAATGTATTCATTTCTTGAGATTTATCTTTTTTGCACTTTCAATAGTTAGCAATTCCAATGTTATTTTAAATAAATATTAATATATTTATAAGGAAGAACATAAGAATATAATTTAATAAAATTATTATTAAATTGTAATAATTTAAAAATTTGTTTTGAAAAACATATTTTAATTTCGAATTATCTTTAGTAATTCGCTCCTCCCGTCTCTCTCTCCACACACATACACACTAAGGGAAAAAATTATGTATCATTTTACTAAAAAAATTTTTAGCCCATCCAATATTTTTGAAAAGTTGGTGCTACTGGATGTAAAATAGTACATCAAAAATTCCCTGAATTTCCCTGGCCATTTCAAATATTTAAAAATTTCCCTGACTTTTTGCCTAAATTTTCAAAATCCCTGACTTTTACCTGTTTTCCCTCACCTGTAAGAAGTCTGTATAAAATATCCAAACAACAACAACAACAACAACAACAAAATTATTCAAAGAGTACCCAGTCTCAAAACAGAAATGCGTATTCATTGACATCAGGGATCAATCCAGGTTTTTTTCCCCCTTAGGTACCCAATTTGTGAAAAACAACATTTTGTAACGAAAGATATAATTCAGTCAATGCCTTAATTAGTTACTAGACACGTTAGTTATAATCTATAGATATTGAAACTAAAATAAAATTTGCAAAATACTAATTGTGAAACATTTTTGTTGGTTATATTTTACAAATACTAAAAGAATAAAATATAAGGCACAATACTGAATAAATATTACTTACATAAATGTGAAATGGATGATGTAATATATAAGAGAACATAACACAAACGAAACATTAAAATGTGGAGTATGCATAAAAATATAAAGTAAAATTCTTAGTTAAAAGTCAGTAATAAAATACAAAAAAAGGAAATGCTATATTCACATTTCTTTGCAATACGAAAAATGCTTGAAAAAATATAACAGCAATAGCAGTCCATTTTGGTACAGCATTACAATTTATCTGCTTACTGGAATGCCCTCTGTCAAACCTGCTCTGTGTCTTTTAAAGGCCATCTAAAAATACAAACATGTACATTATACTACAGTCTTTGAGATAAGGAATCGTCCATTAATTACATTATGCACAAATCGTGATTTTTTTATTTTACCCCTCACTGTGAAAAAGGCAAATAACAATTAATCTAAAAATATATACAGTTCTCATACTTAAGTCATCGTGCACTTTTGACCGGTCACAAGAAATTAACGAAATTAGAAAACAGGAATTCTGTTTTTTTCAGAATTTAGAGTCGCCCCCGATGAATAAAAATATATATGTATATAAATATAGATAGTACAAAATATATTTCAATTTTAAGACACGATTTTATTTTATATAAAATAACGGCATTCGCATCCGCTGAAGAAATCCTCATTTACGATCTGGTCTTAAACAACATCTACAGTAAAGTATGCATAGGACGTCAATATCGCTAAATAATACAGAAATAAAAAAATGTTGTCATTCAAGAAACTCGAAAAAAAAAAAATCGGCTATCTAATGATTCATATGCCTTCATTTGTTTGTAATATTAATATAAATACTTAAAATTAAATATAGTTTATAATTAAATATAGCTCCATGTTTTATCAGAAATCATTCATTTTTATTTTTATTTTTTTTCAAAATAGCACGTATTTTAATTACATTTTTATTCAGTTGATATGGAAAAATGGCAACAAAAAGATATAATTACTATTTTCCAAATACTTTACATTCTACAGAAATGGAGCACTTCAGTTAACAACATAAATATACATATATATATATATACTAGTGTAAATGCCCGTCCGAGGACGGTGGGTAAAAATTGTTTTTCACTTAAAATTTGAAAAACTGATAAAAAATAATTGATAATATGGAAGCGTTTAGATGAGCAAAGTTCGGCTAGTTTATGTTCTAATAAACACACAATTAGCATTTACAATATTTCTGGGTAAACCAGGTTTTCCGGCTAATATACTATAACAAAATTAAGATTTCTTAATAAAACAAAAATTTAATAAATATGCAATAAAAGTGCGTAATTAAAACAGTCTGCTGCAACTATTGAAATAATACTATTTTTTTAATAACACTTTGAAATTGTATTTTATCATTTACCCCCCCCCCCCTTTCCTCCCCCCCTCCAAATTTTTTTAAATATGTATATTGATTAATAAATAAGTATCTCGGGTTGAATCCCAACTGTCCAATCCCCTAAGCTTCTATCCTCCTGATGCAAAGCTATAAATCAAAAATTATTAATTTTACTTTTCGTATAAATATTAATTTTTTACTTTTAAAATAAGGAATTTTTTTTAAGTTTAAATTTACATACACCTGTATAAAGAAAAGGCAAATATAAGTAATGTGTAATTTAAAAATAAGATACAAAATGTCAGGATATTATTTCAGGGGGGGAGTCTAATCCCCTAAGCTTCTGTCCTCCTGATGCAAAGCTATAAATAAAAAATTATTAATTTTACTTTTCGTATAAATATTAATTTTTTACTTTTAAAATATTGAATATGTTTTTTTTTAAGTTAAAATTTACATATACCTGTATATAGAAAAGAAAAATATAAGTAATGTGTAATTTAAAAATAAGTTACAAAATTATAAGCCTAAAATATTTAAATTGATTACTTTTTAAAAAGAAAGTCAGTTTTATCAATTTTTGCAGGAAAAAAAAGGATATTTTTAAAAATACCATATCATTGTTTTCCGTGAATCACTTTATATGAAAAATAAATTAAAATTCCTTACATGTCGCAAAGAAAATTTAATTTGATTGCAACTTAATACTTGAAATAATCTCAAGTGACAATTGGCGATTTATTTTGGTGGTGTAATGCGATGTGCCTTGCCACTGATTTGTTAGTAAAAGGTGTCTACCACTGCTCAATTATCAGGACTTTTAACCTTGAGAAGTAATCGCGGGATTCTTGTTTCTTGTCAACCAATGGGAGAATGGATCTTTTTTCCCTTGATTCTCTTCCTGGGAGACTGGTAAGATTGATGGATTCGCCCAGCCCACGTTACACTGTGTTTTATTATATATATATATATATAAACTAAAAAAGAATTAATCTCTCAAGAATAAATTGAGATGCAGTTTTCAAACAAATTGCATATGAAAGTACTTTTTTTCCCAATACGACGGTATAAAAATTGAAAATGTGCAATGCTTAGAAGTTTAAAAAATAGCAGTAGAGTATTTAACAGTACCATGAAACATCTCCTTTGTTTTACGGCTGGCTTATACAACTAAACGTTATTTTTGGAGACGACATTTTAATAGGTGGGAGAAAGAAATAGCATACTGGGGCATAAGAAGATGCAAATGTGAAACCTTCACCAAATAAGAAAAAAAACTCTCCAAGTTTCATGCCTATTCAGTGCAGTTCGATGTGGCCTCCATTTGTTGCCCTACACATATCTAAACGATATTCAAGTTATTTCCACACACAGTTAAAGACGTCTGGTGTAACAGAGTGAATAACGTTTGAGATTCTCTGTCTCAAATGGAAGCCACATCGAACTGCACTGAACAGGTATGAAATTCGGAATGTTTCTTTTGTTTCGTGAAGATTTCACATTCCTATCTTGTTTCGTTGATTTCCTGTAACCGATCAAAAGTGCACCACTGACACCCTGAATAATATAACCACGAACGAAAATATACAATAACCTCTTCCGAGTTATCCACAATTCTTAAAAGTATTTTTTTATCTTTAGAAGTCAAGAAACCATTATAGTTTCGAGATTTAAAGACGCATTTATAAAAACAATGTTTATTTTGCTGCTACTCATTTTCAGAAACGTTTAACATTGTTTTACAGAGTATTAAATCTTTGTATCACCGCTTTGCATATCGGCAACTTACCCAAAAGTCAATGTTGCTTAATACATTAGGCTACAAAAATGATTTTATTTATTGCTGACACAGCAATTTTCCCAACACACCAGTTAATATAATTTGCCCATAAAATTCTTAATAGACAGTGATACTGAGTTCATTTTTTATGCCAAAGTTTTATTTATCATTTGAGCAGTTTCGCATTGTTATTGCTAAAATGAACTTCGTAATCTTTGTCACATTAAAAAGGCTGGAGACAAACCATTAAAACGTTTTTAGAAACCGGAATAAAGATTTTTCGAATGCTATGCATTCTGAACATTATCATGTACAACAAACATGTTTTACCAAATACACACGATAAATTAATAGCATTCTATTATTTAGCTACTCCCGCAGGTATAAATCCAATTACGCAGCTGAAAATATTTTATTGAGAATGGACACCATTTCTAAAAACTAATATTTTGGTTCGAAAAAACTGAGTAATACATTATATCACACTCTTATTTTAAAAAATAATACCCCTCAAAATCATAAAGAAATCGACAAAAAAAAAATAAATAAATAAATAAAAAAAAAATTAGCTAAATTAAGGGAGGAGGATTAACTCCGCCATTTCCCTTCTTTATACTACTTAACCAAAGAACCTCCAAATCTAATCAGGGAAGCGCCTTATCAGAATATACCGGTACACCAAATTTGAAGCAAATCGGATACTTCAGCACGAAAACCCCATTTACTTAAATTAAGGGGGAGGATTATCCCCCCCCCCCCACCCCCCCTTTATAGGGGAATGGGATTTCCCCTGTAAAGGGGGATTTAACTTCAGATTCAGTTAGAAGTTGACATAAGCTGTTGATGATTAGATTTTGGTGTAAATCATCTAACCAGTGGCGCTGATATCCTGCATTTTTCAAGAAGTATTAACATGTACGACATAGAAAAAAGTTTTGGGATTGTCACATCCGACTAGTTTTTTAACTGTGTCCAAAACGGAGAATTCGCAAAAAAACTTTTAAAACATTTGGGAGGTTAAGTTCTATAAAAGTGTAAATTGTAAATTTTTTTATCCAAAACTCAGAAATTTAGAATATAATTTGTCAAAAATATCTTAAAGATCATGGATGGGACATTATAAAACGGAAACTGCAACAGAAATTAAGATTGCACTAAACTTAATAAGCATTTTATTTCTCATTTTACGTTGTATTATACGCGTTTTCATACATTCATTTAATTTGGATATATGCTATTTCATGATGAAGATTAAGAAATATCATTTTCTTAAGCAAATAACTATAGTTATAAGCCATTATATTAACATGACCTCCTTTTTTAAGCAATTGTCAATACTTCCAGACAAATCATTTATAAATTAATACTTAGGGCAGAAAGTAACGTTTGGCATCGGGTAAAAGAGTAAACAAATAAACATATATGTAGTTTTTAAACGGAGTAAATTTAAAGTTATTTTTTTCCGCAAATTGGAACTAATTTTTTACCAACTTTCAATCAACTGATTTATCAGAAATTTTGAAGACTTGCACAATATTGATAACATCATTGTATTTTATCATTATTTATCTAAAATTGTTTATGATTTTGATTTTTCTGCTGCATCGTCTGCTCTTGTGTTTAGGACTTTCGTAAAAATAAAAGAGATTACCAGATTTTTTAAATAATTTATCAAGGATGGATTTAAATATTGCTTTTGATAAAATTGCCAATTTTTTTTTTCAACAAACACTAATTTTAGTTTTAAAGTTTGTTTTTTAGCAACGATTTGTTTATTCAATCATAACAAACATATTATTGAGAACGACTACACAAATTTGCTTATAAGAAATAATAATTGTAATCTGATAATTTTTTTCTTTATATAAAATTAAATAATCGTGCTCTTTTTGAGACTCACAAAAATGAATTTTAAAACATTTGAGCACTAACACACACACAGAGATTATATATGTATAATACCTTGAAACGAAATACATACGAATATGAATACCAATGAAACGATTTTATGAAACGAATTTGTGTGAACGACTTATAGAGAGAATGACAGACTGCCAAAACAGACACAGACGGAAAGAGAGACATAGGAAGCGAGACATAGAAAGAAAGGCAGGCAGGGGGAGGCAGACAGACTGCTAGATACAGACAGATGATAGGAAGAAAGAGAAAAAGGGAGACAAATAGATTGACTGAAAAGACAGACAAATACAGACAGAGACAGACAGGCAGTGAAGCAGATATATGTTAGATATATACATGTACAGACACAGAGAGACAAATAGATTAAGACAGGTAGACAGATAGTGATAGAAGACAGAGAGATAAACAGAGAGAAAGATAGGCAGGTAGAGAGGAAGAAAGACACAGATAGACAGAGGGTCAGAGACACGGACAGATAGAGAGACAGAGACAAACAGATAGAGACAGACAGACAAAGATAGCAACAGATAAATAAAGATCAGTGTTCTCGCTAGCTTTTGACTAGTGATTTGGCGAATAAAAAATAAAAAACAGTAGCCAAATGAAAGTAAATGTTAGCAAAATAGATTCGGCGTAAAACACTGAAAAATCTATCTTTAACCGCTTATTGTATCCATTTTTTTAATATGTTCTAAAAATACCTAATTTTTTGTAATTACTCAAAAAATAGAAATTTGACTATCCGCTACAGAAACTATTAAACATAAATACGTTCTAAATGCCTCCTAAATGTGTAAATGTTTCAGACATTCTTTTAGCAGTCTGAATAAAAGTTAAAAGCAGCTATCTTTCATTTACCATTGTGAAAACATACACTAAAACTTGCTATAAAATTTCGACCGATCGAAAACAATTGACCGGCCAATGGTAGTTTGCGTACAACTAATATATAGTATGGTTAATTTCAACACCACATTCCAGCAAAACTTTTCAATACTTAGCAGTTGTTGCGAGTAATTTTGTTTATGTTTTTACCAGAGCGACGCCGGCGTATACACAGTGATTAACTGACAAAAAACCTATCGCACAATACTTTTTGTGTCTTTGACTGTTGCTAAACTGAATTGATATTGAGTCTGTATCTCTATAAATTGAGCAATGTAAATAGCACGGTGCGATTGAGCATGTAAAGCTACATCAATCGTTCAGAAACGCGGATAAGTCTTGAATTTGTTGGCACGCGCACAAACAGAGCAGAAATTGAGCACTCGCATAGTTTGTCGAGTCTAATTGTTAATTTACTTGCCAAATGAAGCATTTTGTCGCGATTTGGCGCGATGGCGAGTGGCAGCGAGAACACTGGTATGAAGTTTAATAAAATTCTGTTAAATATATGTCGAGGTATAGCTAACCCGTAAATTACGAAAAATGCAGCATATAACAGTAGCGCTTGTTGAGCAAAATAGATTTAACCTTATCAGAACCAATTTTTCAAAAACATTACCAAAATAGGAAGTTTGGAGTAATTCCGTGCATTAGTTATTGCGATAGAACAGCCACGGTATTTGTGCTAGATCAGATAGATACTTAAAAAAATAATCGCATCGTGTTCAGAACATGCGTAAATTAAAAATTGTGTAACTTCATCAAAGAAAGGATGTCTACATTTTTCATGATTCGTTTTAAGTAAACATAAAATTTAAAAATATTCGCATTTATTGGAGAAACACAATTACTAGTTACTTGTTAGAAAGTTAATACCCATAAGCTTCCTTGTATTTAAGATTCCTTTGAATCATTTATTATGCAAGACATTATTAAAAATTTAAAATTAAGCTCATTAACGAAAATAAATTCTAGTGCAATCTACACTAAATAATAAGGATTACATAAGATTTTAACAGATAAAATAAATGTAAAAAATATTATTACCAATTTTAATAAGTCAAATAGGAATAGTAATTGCATTAATTCTTGAGCTGGAAATTCTTTTAAACAATTTTAATTTTAATTTACCAACTAGAATCTTAATTGGTGTAATGAAGGAAAGAATAAAAACGTGAAAAATTAAATAAAAATATTTTTATCAAATAATTATGCTATTTAAATTGCGTTTTATTCATTAAAAATTATGAAATTATTAAAAAGGTATTTCAAGATTTTTGCCATACTTTTAAGTATTTGGAAGAGTAAAAAATATATCTCATTTACAATCATTTTATCTGCTTTTATGAAAAAAATTCTGCATCAAATATTTAAGGTTAAAAAAAGCCTTTCATTAAAAAATAAAAATACCACTTTTGGAAATATTCTTTAATGCTACACAGTTAGAAAATTTAATATTTAATTTTAAAATAATACATTTATTGGTTCATTGATGGCATTTAAAAAAAAAAAAAAAACATTATGTCAAAAAGAATTTTGAAAAACAATACGATTTTTAACGATAAATATAGTGAATCTGAAAATGTCTAGAGATAAATGTCTAATTATCAACATCTTTTGCGTATTTATATAATTTTGATTCAAAAATTTTTATTTAAAAGAAAAGCATTAATATGAGCCAAAAATACTTATGTATATATTTTTATATCGTGAAAATTTTGTTAGTTTTCATACTGTCTGTATTAAAATTTATGGCCAAATCAGATGTATTTCAGAATTTTCTTATTAAGGGGTCCGTGACACATTTTAAAATATTTTTTATTTCTTCAGTTAAAATTTTGAATTTTTTGTGATGATCAACCATATCATTTGTAAACAAAATCACATGATAAAACATCTCAAAAATGTTTTTAAAGAAATTAAAATTTATTAAAGTGGGGTAATTTAAAATTGTTATAATTGAAAATATTATATGTAGAGTTTCAATTTTTTTTCGTTTAATTAAATAGAAATATATGTTTTAATTTTGATTCAGCATTTTTAAAAATATTAATTTAAAAAATATATTTAAAGTAAAAATTAAAGAAAAATGATGTAACTTTAAAAGAAAAATCATATTTTCAAAAGTAGATGTTTTTTTTTTTTAATTTGCTGAATCAAAATTGAAGTAAAGCAATTGAAAAAGATATTTTCCTGGTTTGAACCATTTATCTTTAACGATTCTTGATTTGAAGCAATTTTAATTCGAGAAATAGTGGAAAAACCCATCATGAAGAAACGCATTTTCATAAGAAGTCTTTTCCATTACACTGTTAAAAATTTTGCAGCATTCTGGCAGGTCATTCGACCGTTTTTTGAAAAAACGGTTTCATAACCATAATTTAACTATATTCTGACCATAAAATGGCCAATAATATGGTCAGAATAGTTTAAAATTACGGTTGTGTAACCGTTTTCGGAAAAAACGGTCAAATGACCTGCCATAATGCTGCAAATTTTTATCAGTGTACAACCATTGCTTGAAAGCTATATTTTGAAAACAACCCAAACGAAAACATTAATATTTCGTGTTCTAGTTAAGATAGAAACATGCTTTAACCCCCTTAAATCTGAAATCCTAATCAGTGAGAAAAAAAAAGGTTCTTTCTTTGATTTGTCGAAACTTGTTTTAATATGAGGAATAATTCTCTCATTAAAGAAACTAAAGGAGCAATGTTTAAAATTTTTATAAGCACTGTGTCTGTGGACTATGTTGGAAGATTATTTTACACCTTACAATTGGTTCTTTCAGGGCTTAGAAATAGACTAGTAATGAGAAAGTATCTAAGCTTGCCAGTGGTCGTTCTCTTAACTCATTAAAGCCGGTTGGAAAAAAAACTTGCCATGCAAAACGAACAATTTTTTTTTTTTAATTTCAATACCAGTATGTTAGTTTGGAAATTTTCACATTTAAGGGGCCTCAGGACTCTTAAAGCTCTAAAATTTTCGAAATTTTAATTTTTTTTATATGTTAAACTTCTATGTTTTCTGAACATTTTGATATAATTGTTATCTTGAAATTCCCATTAGAACAGAAGTTATGGCATTTAGAATTATACTCGCTCAATAGCTGAAGCGGTGTTTCCAAAAGTTTGAAGTCATTTTTCTCCAAAGGACGTTTTTGGGCATAACGCGCACGATATATCAAAAACTTCTGAATATTTTTTCATGAAATTTTCAAAATATATGTTTCATGTTAGTCTGTATAAATTGAACCTAAAATTTCCTTTTTATTATAAAAATAAAATATTTTTGGGGGGTTTATATTGTTGAAATTTTCTAAATTTTGCATTAACTAAATACAACTTTGTATTAAACATATAAAAATACTTTAAATACAAGTTTATTTAGGTTCAGTGTAATTATTGTAATCTGAGGTATAAGTAGGCACCAAAATTTTAATTCTAGTTGCAAAATTTAATTTGTAATAGTGCGCATAAGCTGTTATGCCGATTTTCTGCTCGGCAAATGTCTGACAGTTTTGAGCCCCCATGTAAATGCTAATTCTCCATCTTGCAATTTTTTAAACATTTGAAAGGAAAGATTTATATATTGTATATTTCATTCCCATTTAAAATTGTGTCTTAATATCAAATACATTTTAAGATATTAAATGTTGAAAATGGTCCTTTTTTTTTCATTTTATTCAATTTTAAGAGTCCTGAGACCCCTTAACTAATCTCAGATTTTGAGCGATTAAGTAATTCTAAATTACATAGTCTCAAAAACAGGTGTCAAAGAATTAAAAGAAGCGTAAAGGAAGCTCATCGTTAATGGGTTAAGGTATTTTTTTTAGGGCAAATATTATTATTTGTTTATAGAAAAATAAATCTAGGTTAAACGTGCAAAATTTCGCCTTATTTAAAGAGAGATTTTTCCAGAAGAAAATGCTGGTACCGAAGTATTTCCGGGACTTCAGGACAAGTACGACCACTGCACTGTTAAACATTTTTGCAGCATTCTGGCAGGTCATTCGACCGTTTTTTTTTTGAAAAAACGGTTTAATAACCATTATTTAACTACATTCTGACCATAAAATGGCCAATAATATGGTCAGAATAGTGTTAAATTCACGGTTGTGTTACCGTTTTTGGAAAAAAAACGGTCAAATGACCTGCCAGAATGCTGCACATTTTTAACAGTGTGGCTTGCATTTCTGTTTAAACTTCTGTAGCTCAACAACTCCGATTTGAGCAAGTCGAAAATTCTACGTCAAACAAGTCAAATTAATGATTCTTTCGTACTATAACTAGTTTTATAAATATTTAGGTCTTGGTGCCTCTTATTCAAATGTACATAAATACAAAATTTAATACGATTCTATATATTAAATTCAGGAATACGAAAAAAATATGACTCCATCTTAAATAGGACATCAAGACCGTGGCAACTTAAAATCATTAGTTATCATGGGATATCATTGAATTAATTACGTATGGCAGGATTTAATAGAATGAAAACAACTTTTATTAAACGCTTTTTAAGTTTTGACTCGATTTTCATAAAACTTGAAATGCATCGACAAATTTCTGCAACGATTTTAAATATTAAGTTCCATACCATTCTTTTGGGTAGTTTTTGCACTGTTATATGCGGAAAGACAGACGGACGGACGAGGTGACGACTATTGATGCTTTATATTTATATGATTGAGAACGGACTTAAGCATATTTACCCAGGTGTTAGAATACATCATTTTACGCATGTAAAAAATTTATTTGAAAAGTTTTGGAACATAAAAATGAGAAATTATTGACCAAAATCTACTTTTTTAAGATCTGCAATAAAGAAAAAATTACGTACATCTCATAAATACTGTTAATTTCTAATACAAAATTTTGAAGTATACGAACTTACCTTTGTAAAAAAATGTATTTTGTGTGGACTACAGCCCTTTTAATTTAACAAAATGTACTGAAGTTCATTTTAACAATAACAATGTGAAACTGCTGAATTTCTAAACAAAATTTCGGCAGGAAAAATTAATCCAGTATCGTCATCTGTTGAGTATTCTATAAAGAGTTAATATTAACTGCTGTTTTGGGAGATATTAGTAATAAATAAAATTGACTTTCAAATCACTCTGTATAAGCAACATTGAGTTTTTTGTATGTTGCAGATATACAATGATTATATGTCGCAAATATGCGTGATACACCTTGTTTAAAAGACAAAATAAGAATGAGAGATGACTGTTGAATTTGAAGTTGTAATTTTTTCATTAATATTGTTAGTGGGATTTCTTTTTCAGAAATTCTTCTAAAAATTTTACAATGGACACAATAATTTTGTCTATATTTTGTTTGTGAAATTATTATTTGTGTGTTTATTTATATGAAAATGGATTTGATAAATCAATTGTATATACACTGGTCATCAAAATTAAAGTATAATGAGAAAAAAATATGCTCACTAAGTTAATGTTGCAACCAATGCCCAATGTTGCAATTATTTATGTTAATTAAATACTATTCAACTCAAAATTGTACTTTCGCGCACACGTTCGCGTCGGAAATATGCCAATTAGATGATTGACAATGTGTTGCGCAATGGACATATGTTGGAATTCTGGTCTGTAGTGTTTTTTAAAGTGAATGTGGTGTCTGAGTGTGATCAGTATTGATTAGTTATGGCTCAAAGGCACCATTTATGTTAAGGTCAAAAGTGGTGAATAATTTGTAGAATCAAGGAAGGTCAAAAACAAATGGAGGTGGCACAAGATTTGAATATCCCTCAAAGTGTCATATCAAGAGTTTCTAGCCGCTTTTTAAGCACTGGATCTGTTGACAGACAGCCTGGTCAAGGAAGACTAAGTGCTACAACTGCATCCGAAGACCATTTTTTGTCATTGGGGCAAAAAGAAACCGCGAAGCGACTACGAGAGATTTGGTTTCAGACCTTCAGGCTCTCACAAGAACTTGAATTAGCAATTCTACTGCTACACGCAGGCTTAACAAGAGTTGACTATATGCGAGAAAGCCAATAGTTTGTGTTCCTCTCACTCCAGCTTCCAAAGGGACCACTGATTCTAGACGTGTTTTGATATGAAGAGATGAAGGAAGACTCAACTTACCCTTCCGTTGTCCGTGAAATATCCCGTTCGAGCACAGTCTCTTTGGCTCCATTGAACAAAACGACAGCAACAGTTTAAACGGGCCCCTTTGGAAGCTGGAGTGAGAAGGACACAAACTTTTGGTTTTCTCGCTCTCGTTCTTAAACACCGTCCTCGTTAAGCCTTCGTGTACCAGTAGAACGGCTAATTCGAGTTCTTGTGGTAGCCTGAATGTCTGAATCCAAATTTCTAGTAGTCGCTTCGCGGTTTCTTCGAGCCACAATAACAAAAAACGGTCTTTGGATGCAGTTGTTGCTCTTGTTCTCCCTTGACCAGGCTGTCTATCAACGGATCCAGTGCTTCAAAAGAAGCTCGAAGCTCTTGATATGACACTTCGATGGATATTCAAATCTTGGGCGACCTCCATCTGTGTTGGACCTCCCTCAATTCTACCAATTATTCGCCACTTTTGACGTTAACTTAAATGATGCCTCTGGTCAATAACTAATGAATACTGATCACACTCAGACACCACATTCACTTTCAACAGCACTACGGACCGAATTCCAACATACGTCCATTTCGCACCACATTGTCAATCATCTAATTTGCATATTTACGAGGCTAACGTATGCGCTGAAGTGCAATTTTGAGTTCAAAGGTATTTAATTAACATACATAATTGCAGCATAAGGCATTGGTTGCAACATTAACTTAGTGAGCATATTTTTTTCTCATTATCCTTTAATTTTAATGACCAGTGTATAAAGAACGAAGAACTTCCCGCTCTTCGCAGAGAACTTAAGTTTATCTGTTAAATATATATATATTTTTTATACATGTAAGAATTCGCTTTTTTAATATTACTTACAAGAGTTTTGTTGAGGATGGTTAAAATGTAATCATATTATATATTTATTGCATAATTTAAATTAGGTAAATGCTAATAGTGTAAACGAAACGTCATCACTAATCATAATAAATTTAATAACAATTTAAATGATATCATTTGCGATTTTTAATTTGTAAGTATTGTAAGTGTTAGTACTTTTTTTAGATGTTATTTTTGACAACGCAGATTAATAATGTAATTAATGTGTTAAAAAGTATTTTGTAACGTACATTCATGTTAATTTGCTGTAAATCGTAAAAGTAAAAATTTACATTTACATTACTTTATGACTATAAACTTCCCATTTGAACATGATTAGCGAATAAGTATGCTTTTCCTGTCGTGTTTGGTGACATATTTTCCGTTTAGAAGATGCAATTGTGAAGAAAATACGTTAAAAGTTATTTTAGGAAAACATATGAAGCAAATTTACATGCCTTAATAGCAGAACAACTTTTAATTGGTCGTAAAATAAAATTTAATATAGCGTGTAAATGACTGAAAAATATTTTAGTGTGTTCAAATTCTTCAAATGCATTCTACGTGTAAGTGCTACATACTCCGAAAAATAGATAAACATATATTTTTAATTAAATTTTGACGTACCTGATTGCTATCTAAATAATTGTTTATTTTTATTATTTCCTCATAAGCCTTACTTATAGTTCCAATAATGAATGCACCAGATGACATAAATTTTACATTTGTTCACGGTATAATTTTGATCATTGCAAAAATTAGTTTTCAATTTGTGTTGAGGGTTTAATTTGTCTCTTCTTTGATTTTACTTGAAAAATATAAAAAAAAATGACGATAGAATTTAGAGTATATTTTTATCGTTATAAAATCGTTACAAATTTTTACATTTAATATAAATTTTTACATACGTATTGTAATTTTATACCTTATATATTTAGCGAATATTAGATACGCAAATCTTGCACTATAATGCGTGCAAAAATTGTGCGCGTATGTGTGTGTGTGTGTGTGTATCTCTGTGTGTGTGGTGTAATATGTTTCGGTTTTGTTACTAAAACTTAAAATCGCAGTTAAAAACGTACTTACCAAGTAGATAATGAGTTGTCAAAAAACTTTTCAGAAGCAACAGTCATTTTTAGTGACCAAAACTGTCTTTAGAACTCATATATCTCTCATGCAATTATACATTTAACACAGAAAAATTGGAATAAAATAATGAATCTATTTGTATAATTATACATCAGATACGATTTTGTATGCAACGATTAGAAATTTATTTCAAATTTACGTTAACATCGGTTTTAGGTATGACCGCAAAGACGATCTCGGTTGTATTTGTAAATTTTGATTAATTTAATTAACTTTGAACCATTATGTATTAAGATATATATTTTAAGAAATAATCAAAAGTCATTTCGACAAATTCTAGTGTTTAACATCTTGAGATCCAAGACCGAGTGTCACTCAGGTTGCCATTTCCGGTGAAAGGAACTAAACCCGAAAGTCTCTCGGGGTCAAATTTGAATTCTCTGATCAATAAAAGTATCTACTATATACGTTTGCGGTCTTTTTATATATTATCGACAAAACTTTTATTTTTAAAACAATATGTAGGGGGCAACACTGAACAGAAGTAAGTACATGAAATATGTAGAATAAGATCTTCATTCGAATTTATTGTGAAACTTGTGGTGTTGCCCTTTGTGCTTTGAAATGTACCACACAAAAGCACATTTTACTAAGTAATTTGGTGTACAAATAAAACCTATTTTCAGATATTTGTACAATATTTGGGTAAGGTTTTATTCAAGTTTATGTAAAATTGTATGTTATAAAAATGAGATTTTCTTAAGCGGAACTTTTAAAAAATATATAAAACATGTTTTCTTCAATAATTTCACATTAAATATTAATTTTTGGTACATTTAATTTTGAATACGATTAAGAATAACAGCAGTTTGAAGTTTATGAAAATATTTTTTTAAAGATTATATCTTCCAAGGTTTTTTTTTTTTTTTTTTTTTTTTTTTTTTTTTTTTTTAAATCATGAAAAGTACGAAGTACACTTACTCCAGAGAGATATATGCGGCTGAAATAGCTCAGATATCAAAGTTTTAAAACTTTGAGTTTGCAAATGTATGATGTTGCTCCACGAAATATATTTTTTAATGAGTTAATTCTTCTCAGTAAGTGTTTTAAAGCGCACTTGTCTCAACCACATGGATTCCAGTTCAGTTACATAGCTGAGTTCATTTTAAGTTTGTTAGTCAGTCAACAGTTAGTCAACTTTCCAATTCCCCCTGTCTAATGTTAAACCTAGCGGCATAGAATGCCATCGTATATACAAAATATGTCCTCAGCAAATTTATGTATTTTTCTTTCTTTGTATGTTCTTTTAAATGTCTCTTTTTTTTCTTAGTAGTCAACGGATGCACAATCCAATGGCTGTGAGTAAGATTTTATCAATTTAACTAAAATTAAGTATACATTTTGGAAATATTTAGAAAACTAAGAAAAAAAAACCATCCTTTAAGAAGACACAAGAAAAAGTTAAAAATAATAATTTCCTGTTGGGATAATTTAAATGTACGAATTCATTCTACGCTCGTAATTTTGACATTAGTGAGTGAACTGGGAAGCTGTCTGACTAACCATCTTAAAACTAAAATGCTATCACCTTTTATTAAAAGTGTTCGGTGAGTGTCTTATACGATACTTGTCTGAACCACATGGCATACATTTTAATTACAATCTTAACACGAAAATTTTAATATCAGTTATTCTTTTAGATTTCTGTAATATTGTACAATAACATATTAAACAAGTAAAATATAATTTTTTTTCAAACAATTGTTACCGGTATAATAGTTTCATTATTATTATCTGCAATATATTCAATTCAGAAATTATTAAATAAATTTTAAATTTCTTGCATGATTCGCATAAAATGCGATAGAAAAAATTCGATTCCTTATCCGAGGTAAAATTAAAATTATAATAGAAACTGAACAATTGATAACAATAAAATAGAAAAAAAACATATTATACTTCTTTATTTTATTTTATTTATTTGTTGATTTTTTTTCACACTAAAATAGATTAAAATATAGTACCCAGAAAAATTTTAAGGAAAAGAATTTAATATAAAAGTAACATTTTTAAAGCTAAACGCTTATTTATTTCCGGTCTAATCAAGGTATCTGATTGTCAATGCTAAACAATCAGAATGCACATAATATTATATGAATATAAAGTGTAAGAGATGGAGTTCTCGATTTTGTCATTCCATGGTAACTTAATGTTTGATATGATTTGTTAATTAATATAATAAAAGGCTCAGATGATGATTATCTAACTTGCGTTTTATTTCTTGAACTCTGGATGTTATATTTAATATAGTAACTGACATTGGTGAAAAAAGGAACGTTAGTTACCATAAAAAATATATTTTTTTTTTTTGCATTTTTTATGCCACTTCACCTTTGGATAGGTTTAATTAACAAATCATCTTGTGTTATATTACTAAGTTTACTGCATTTAATTGTTCTAATTGTAACATAAGTTACAATGGAATTGTCCTATTGTTAACTGCGAGCGTTGATCCGAAAAATCTTTTTTGAGTTTAATTTTATCCAAATTTACTTTTAAAAAAATGCTGTGTTATATCACAAATTTTTGTAATAGAATTAGTGCTTCAGTTACAAAATACAAAGTGTTCAAAGAAAAATTATTCGTTAAGCATAGATTATAAAACGCTTTCCAACGCATCCAGAACACTGTAACAAGGATTATCACCATTTAATAAGATGGAAGATGATGTCTAAGTGAAAAAAAAATTCAAAAACGCATAAGACATTTTAAAACCAAATTTCTGCATTTACCCTCTATAGTAGGAAAAATATTCATTTCTGCAGTCCTTTATATGATATACAGATTTCTATACATACTACCTAATATGCACAAATTTAATTTAGTGAAAAAACGCATAACACAGTTGAACATTTAAATTCGGCCATTTCTAACAATGAGCATATGAATGAGATCATTTATGTCCTTGTTCCCTTACGGACACTTGTTTACGGTAGCTGATAACGGGCTGTTAGTTTTTCCAGCTCGAAACGCGTCCTTTGCTTTGGACTTCATGGGGATTTTTACAAAGTGTTGTCATTTTAATTTTAATGTTAATTTATGTTATGTTAACGGGCAGTATATCAGGTATCTTTAACATAGGTATTCCAAGATTTATTGCCGATAATGTTTGAACGGAAACTCATATATCTATTTATAAAATCAAAATCCACTGTGATTAACATGGAAATGAGATCAATTTCAAAAAGCGTTCCGTCATGATATCAGTAATGAAATTTTGTTCAAAAAGAGATTGCTAACTCTAAAAAATAATAGCAATGTTTCAATTTCTATTTAATATAAATCCTAGAAAAATCCTGTTTTATATAATCGTATTCGGTATAAATTGTAGAATGTTATGTCTGCATTTAAAGTATTAAAGCACTTATCTAAATGATATAATTGATGATACAGCAATACAAAGACATATGAAATTGTATCAATCGGTCATATTTACGACATTGACGTCATATCTACGAAACGATTTTTTTTATTATTATCTTCTTCCTAAATTGTTTTCTTGAAATTTTGAAACGACTGTATTAAATAGATTTTTTAACTTTAAAAACATTCAAATGAAAATTCTGCGTAATTTTAACACACGTTTAAGTTAAGTTTTGCATATACACTACATGGCCATTATTGACCGGACACTTTCAATTTTAGACATTTTGTCGAATATTTAAAGATATATTTGTCGGATTTTTCTGGATCTTCAGGATTATGAAGAATATGTACGACTTCATATTCATCAACGGCGATTTGATCAGAAGGACAATTAGGGGGTCAACAAATAATTAAAGAAAAAGAATAATGTTTGGTATCACCCTGTAAAATAAAATTCACGAAATGATCTATCACTTAGTGTACGAATATATGGATATTGCACAGTATATGTGTTCATTTGTGGAAGAATAGAACGTATATTCATGGAGATATATAATTTTTTTAAATGCTCAAAATATGTTTGTTTTTTGTTTACGCAAGTTTTTTACCACATTTAACGCCGATATCAGAAAACTTGACAAAATGTGGTAGAAATAATATGGTGTAATTATAATGTAAATATATTAAATATTTGATGAAGTAGGAACAGTTGAAGGAAATACTTTTTATCTGAGCATGCGCGCACGATAAATATATATTTTTTCATAATTTAAAAGTCAACTCTTGACCAACCACTATTTAACCTTTTAACCCGATCTCTTGCATTTACATTTCATTTATTGAGGGGGGGGGGGGGATCTAATTTAGTTCAACGTTTAGAAAAAATAAAATAATTATTTCCATAAGATTCTTATTATATGTAAGACATGAGATTTAGCTTTTAAAAAATAAAATTACGAAAATGAGATTTTGCGTAGGACGCAATTTTAATTATTACAAAATGCTTTATAAGATATCGACAAAATACAGACGATAAAGTTTTATTTTCTTAGAAATATTTGAATAAAAAATACTAATGTTGGCATTTTCCCGAAACTAACAATCATTTTTTATCATTCTCCAGTTGAGTGGTAAACCGTCCCGGTTGTAAATCAAATCCCGGACGTTTGACTTAAATAGCCGATGCTCTTCCAGTCGATCTACCTGGAAATTCAATCGGTCAACACAAATCATTCAGCTAACAGCTTTTGTAAATTCATGTGTTCTGCCATTTAGACACAATAGGATAAGTCGGATGTAAAAGAACACCTTTGACCTATGGAAACCTATGTACACTTTATAATTTTAACACAACCAAACTTATTGATAAACAAATTATACATCCCGATTTTTTCTTCATCTGAGTGAAAGTTGTCCAGGCTGGGAATTAAACGTTCGAATGTCTGTACTAAATTACTAATCTTCTTTTTATTTGGCTTGAAAATCCACGAAAATAAAGGTTCATTTCATGGTGAACAACGCAAAATATACAGGGTGATTCATAAATATCGAAACAATAGGCTGTCGCCTTAAATATTGCCCCTAGGTACATACTTCCAATTGCAAAGTTTCATAAAAAAGGTACAAAATTTGATGAGATAAGTTTCAACTCCATATGTGTCTATATGAGAAAGTACAAAAATTAAATTTTTATACGGCCCCCGTAGAGTAAAATTCTCGATCAGGAAATTTTTTCTTATCTATTCCTGAATTAAAAACTAAAAAATTCATTTCGATATCTTCAAAATTCTCAGAGAGATCAAAATCCAAAATTCGTGACTTACACCATTTATCCATGCCTCTGAGCGATGAGTTTTTGACTCATTTTTAATGCAAGATAGGGATCATCCACAAATTGTACATTATTAAAAGTCGATATAAGACAGTGCTTCTCCTTTGAACATAAAATAGGCAGCGTATAGATTTTACCTTAAACTTGTTTTCAAATTATGCTGGTGGTCTGCACTAGAGGTCTGCACGGGTCGAAATATCTAGGTCTGGTCCCGAACCGACCCATATGAAAAAAAGTTCAGCCCTGCCAGGATAAAAGTTCAAATCGTAAACTGGCCCGGAATGACTGAATTTCTACATAGTTTTTTACATCGATATGTTTAAAAGTTGTTTCGTATGGAGGAGTTTTGACCAAAAATACTTATTATATCTTTTCTTTTTTCGTATTTATAATTATTATTTTTAAAGAAGCGCCAAAAACTGTGATTATTTGTTTTATTAATGAATATGTATTTATATGTAAATGATTCACTTCTCCTTTAATATCGTTAATCCATATTCCATGTGTTGGAGACAATGAAAAATGCTATAAAGTAAAACCTTTTAAGATGGAATCACAAAAGAAAGAAAAAAAAAAGCGTTATAGATAAGTTCTCTTCTTAGGAGTTGTAAATGTAGTCTATTTTTTCTCAGGTATTATTATATTCATTTTCCATGGATCAACATATTTTACCGTTTAAGAAAGGATTCCGTCATAGGCAATTTTTTCACTAGTTTTACTGTATTAATTTTTTTTACCTTAAAATCTGCTATCGTTTAAAAATATGAATTTTAAAGTTTTATTGTAAAATAATGGCCATTTAAAAATATATGCATTTGTTGTAAAAATTTTTTGGGCTGAGTCAAATTTTAGTTATTTTTGCACGGATTAGGTCAGTCAGAGATAAGGATTTTAATCCGGGTTGTCTCGAGACCGGGACTGAAAATTCCGCCCAGGGCAGACCTAGGAATAAGGAAGCCAGTCCCGGTGTAACCAGTGGCCGAGAGGTTCTGCTCTGAAAGTTGGTAGACGGGAGGTGCTGGGTTCGAACCCAATCGCACCCTTCGGTCCAATCATTCGGCGTTTTCAGTGGTTTTCTTCGAACCATGGATATATTGCATAAATACGTGTTAGGTTACCTTAGAAAGACCTCCACGGAAGGCACTCCCCCTTTCGGTCCCATATCCCTCGTGTAGATAATTGGCCGTCATAAATCACACCAATACCCGGTTCGGTATGAAAAAATACGTTAGGCCCGGCCTCGCCGAGTCTTCAGAAAAAAGTCGCTGAATTACTTCTAAACGACACGTTTCATCTTTCCCACGCTTCACCATTTTTTGTCATATTTTTATGTAATGAAGTGGAATACTGACCGGAGAGCGTTACAGCGTCGACCGTGAGTTTTCAACTTACTAAACTTCACTTGCTTTAGAATTAACTTTATTAACACAAAATACCTTTTTATAATTTTTTCTTTTAACTTTTTTCTCTCCAGTATATTTCAAACGCTATATAAGAGGAAAACAATTCTTTGTTTTTCTGAAAATCTGATACATTCATTTTTCGAAATGTCACATCTTTGGAAGAAAAATAATAAAAAGTTTTATTATTTTTTAATATAATTTTCCTTTAAGCATGCGGAACACGAAGGAGTTATCTGCAACACGTTTCCCGAAATCTGTACCTATCATGCTTCTTAGTAAAGAGGTAAGTAAAAAAAAATATGTGCAAAAAAAGTTTTTCTTGCGTTAACTGTAAAATAAAATACAGCTATGAAACCGAAACATATATACATTAAGTATTAATACGCATATATTTCCATAAATAATTTCAATAGTTAGAATCAAGATAAATCTGACTCCTTCAGATTTTTGACTTATGTACAGGCACGATTTATGGATTAAACTTTATATACATTATGTTTTCCGCCGCCTTAAAGAACAGCAGAATAACACGATTATGTATTATTTGCTTCGGTTGTAATATTTTAATGTGGTTTTTGAAACATAGATTGAAAAATACTTTTGATTTTTTCTGGTTTAAGATTTTTTTTTAAGTTCAAACACAAATAAAAAATATTGCAATTTATATACGTATCACAAGTATTTCTATAGACTTGTGAACCTCTTCGTGAAAATTATTTTCCTAATGATGTAAATTCAAAAAAATCTCCAGATTTTGAAGTTCAGCTTAAACATCATTAACATCGTCTGACAAAAACTTTTAAGAAATTATATTTACTTGTACATATATATACTCATATATCATTATTTACTTTTACTGGCTAAAAATAAAATTGAATACTTTTTATTTGACGTCTATGCATGGTGTTTTTTTTATTTCGTGATCCAACGACCATTGGGGCTTGTTGAATTGATTGGATTATGCCTAATGGTTAAAAAACTTAGGTACAACCTAAGTAAACTATATGACTGACTTGTACCATCACTCTCTTTCGTCCTCTCCTTTTATTTACATTTGTAACTGTATGATTTGCTATCCCGTGTACAAACTTTTGGGAGGAATAGGTTATGCATAGACGGATTAGAATCACATAGAAATATAGGGGCATGAACCACAATCAGCCCTTACGATTAGGAGAAATTTTTATTAAAAAATCCTGAATTCAATACAGAAAATCCAAATTTAGAATTTTTTTTTTCGTTGATGCCTCAAATGCATAGCTGCCAAATTTTACGCTTTTTTGCTACCGTTAATATTTAATAGAGATTTTCGACTTGTTTAATCGTGAGATTTCAAAGATTAAATAAGACAGCATTTACTATCAAATTTTAGTGATACGAAGAAAGCTTAAAGATTGGCAGCTATGCCCAAATGTCTATTACTAAAGAAAGCAGAAATTGCTATTAGCTTTTTCCGTACGTTTTCGAAAGTTTTTAATACAAATTCCGCCAAATGTGGAAAAACGGATTATTGTTTCCGACCATACATTGCTAAATGATTCTGATTTTTCTTTGAATAACCGATGCCTCGAAGAAGTTTGTACACAGAGTAGCAAATCGCACAGTAGAATTAGAGTGTCTATTTTTATCGTTGGCTACTACCTAATTTTTAAACCGTTAGTTACAGATATTTTGTTCCAATTGCCTAAATGATACAAATATTATTACATCGCATGAAAAGCCATTTATATATATATATATATATATATATGAGGACGTGTGTTTTAAAACATGCCTTATCCAGAAAATCAAATTTTTGGAAATCACGAAAAACCTTTGACTGCGTACATTGGTTTCCATTGTAAACCAAGATTTTACAACACAGAAATACTGAATAAAACACCAAACTTGCTTCATTATGTGTACATTACCTTTCCCTTGCACTTTGACCCATGAATTAGGGGACACCCTGTATATATGTAATAACAAAACAATTTCGCTCTTTTACCTTAATTAATTTATTCCAAATTCTTATAATTTTTACCATTTATACCTGCCTTTTAATAATATCTTAAATATCCTTTATATTTTAATCCCCTGCCTTTAATCAAGCTCATTCTTTTATATGAAAGGGGATTGTACTTTGTGAAAATATATCAAAAAGAGAAAATCAATGTTATAAAACACAAATATAGTAAGTTAAAATGCATATACCTATTTCGAAGCCTCTAAGGCTTTATTATCAGTGCTTGAAAATAAAATAAAATAAAAACTGTGGATTAAAAGAGGGAGAGACAGAGAGGACCTGGCAACCAACTGCGGAGTCGATCTCGCGTGCACACAGGGAGACCAATGAACCCACGTGCTCCGGGATAGATCAAACAAGCATGAGAAAAAAAAAAGGGGGGGGGGGAGAAGACGAATTAAAGAAATTCAAACCATATCTTTGAAAATTTGGGCGTGTTGGGCAAATAGTTTACTAAGATGTTTGAATTTTTCCATATGTGATAGGCTTCCCAAAAGCCAAGATCGTAAATTGGTGAGCATTTTTGTATTATTGAGGCTTCGGAAAATTTAAAATTAAGGCTGTTGGTATTAGCAATAGCCTATTGTTTGATATCACAATTTTTAACACAAGTTTTATACTCCCCTAAACGGGCCTTAAAGGGTCGTTTCGTTTGTTCAATGTACATTTTATTGCATTCACAAGGTATCTTGTAAATACCCCAATGTGAAAAACTGTCAATTGGATGTTTCAGATTTGTGAATTGAATTTTTTTAAAAGGAGTATAAACTATTCTAAAGCCAAATTTTAACACGATTTAAGCAATTTGATGGCTTACTCCGGAAAATATGGAAGTAGAATTAAGTTTTCAATGCCGACAGTATTAACTTCGGAGTGAGTACGTTTACTTAGTTTATTATGAATGGAATCTAAGATTTCAACTGTAAAACCTCGATCAATGGCAATGGATTTAATGTACTCTAATTCAGCGTTTAGTAAACTGTCGGAAGAACAAATATTCATGGCCCGATAGACAAAAGTGTTGAAGGCAGCCAACTTTTGATTAGGTGATGGGAGGATAGACGATCAGGGGTAAAGATACTGCGAATGGTTTGTGGTAAACATTAGTGAGAAACAAATTATTTTTGTGGAAAACCGTGACATCAAGGAATGGCAAACGACTGTTATTTTGAGTTCGGAAGTGAACTGAATATGTTCATCTATAGAGTTCATGATATCGAGAATATTAGTAAGATTAAGACCATCAGAGTTCTGTAATGCAAAGCAGTTGTCGACATAGCGGATGTAAAATGGTAAAGATAATTTCAAGAAAAGGTTGATTAGTAATAGTGCATATAAATGTCAGTGAGGATGGGGCTGAGGTGAGAGCCCATGGACAAACCATCAGTCATGCAATAAAATTTACCATTAAAATTGAATGTGTTTTGCGATAAAAAAAATAAGGCTAGTAAGGTGTATAAGGTCATCAATTTCGTAATATAAATAATGAAATTCTTGTAGGCGCACTTTAAGACTGTTTAACGCACCTTGAACAGGTACATTAGGAAACAGGGATTTTTTCGTCGAATGAAACCATGCTATTGTTTTGAATACCATCGAAATTACGAAGCTTATTAACAAACTCACAAGAGTTCCTGCAAGTGTAAATATTGTTGGAGAGCAGGGGAGAAAACAGAGGTAAGATATTTCGCTAATTTATAGGAAGAGGCACCAATGTCTGAAAGGAATGCCTTGCTTGTGGACCTTTGGGAGCGTATAAAATCTTGGGCAATGTAACCCTGAATGAATGTGGGAGGATTTAGTATTATCGGCAATGAGCGGAGAGTACTCGACAGCAGATTTAATAGTTTTCAATTATTTTTGAAAAGGATCATATTTGATCTTTCTATAAGGACCCTCATCTATCAAATCCTGTGTTTTGGTCAAGTAATCAGACTGGTCCATAACGACAATCTGGCCACCCTTTTCTGCTTTGCTGATAACTATGTCAGTATTAAATTTAAGATTTTTTATACAACTCGATGCAGCTTTGCAAATATTAGATTTATGAAGGTTATTATTGAAATTCACACTGTTGGAAATTAGGTTGTCTAATTGAATTCCTCTGAGAAGGGTTTAAAGCACAACACGGTTTACTAGTAATTGCAAAATTATTATTTAATTTAAGATAATTTATTTCACCCTGAGTAAGGTTAGCACTCTACAGATTGACTATAGCATACTGGTTAATCAACGGTAAGGTATTGGGTGAAATATTGTTATGTTTACTAGAGAGTGAATTAAATTTAGTTTTTAAACTCGCACTATGTTTGGTAGACTTGTTCAGTGCACTAAACCAAGACCGTTTGTCAATGGAAGTGAAACTGACATGGATATTGGATAGATTAAGATGTAAATAGTATAGCTCTTGTCCAACAACGGCGATTTTACGAAGGGTCTCCTGTATTACTGATCTTAAAAGTGCGAGTTTCGTGCAGAAAATAATTTTTCCGATTTTGTTTGAATAAGACAAATTACAATTGACAGAAATAAAATTCGGAATGATTGACATCCAATTGACAGTTTTTCACAGTGTGGTATTTACAAGATATCTGGCCAATGCAATAAAATGTACATTGGTCAAACGAAACCGCCCTTTAAGGTCCGTTTAGGGGAGCATAAAACTTGTGTTAAAAATTGTGACATCAAACGTTCGGCTATTACTAATTACTGCTGGACCAACAATCATAATTTTAAATTTTCCGAATCCTCAATAATGCAGAAATGCTCATCAATTTACTATCTTGACTTTTGGGAAGCCTATCACACATGGAAAAATTCAAAGAATTTAGTAAAAGATTTGCCCAGCACGCCCAATTTTTTATAGATATAGTTTGAATTTCTTTAATTGGTCTTCATCCACCCCCCTTATTTTTCTCCTCTTTGTTTGAACTCTCTCGGAGCATCTGGGCAATTTTGATTGGTCTCCCTGTGTGCGCGTGATATCGACTCCGCAGTTGGTTGTCGACAGTGCATTTCATTTCGCCGTTGACAGTCGAGATGTGAGGTACGCCTCTCTGTCTCTCCCCCTTTTAATCCAAAGTTTTTATTTTATTTTATTTTTAAGCACGGATGATGAAGCTTTTGAGGCTTCAAAATTGCTATATGCGTTTCAACTTACTAGATTTGTGTTTTATAACGTTGGTTCTCTCTTTTTGGCATTCTTTTATTTCTTATTCAAAAAACCTTAATCTGTCAGTATGCACTTCTTTGTGAAAACACACTAATTTATTTTATTCTTTCATTTTGAGACAGTAAATTCTTCCTCCTTTCGAAGGTTTATTAATACCATTTTATTTTTAATAAACTACTATTCTATTTCCCATGAGTCATTACGAGATCTTTGCCGCTCTCATTTTACCTCCTTTTAAAGTTCCGTTTGTAGTAATAAGTTCTGTCACCAACGTCAAAGCTCCAACGCCTCTTTCAAGGGTTTCGTACTATTGCTTAGCGTCTCCCTCTCCTCTTTTCCCCTTTGTTTTCTCTGGATTGGCCCTTTATTATTGATTTACATGGCCATACAAATGCATTCCGTTGCATTATTTATAGGAAAAACACTGTTTGCGGCTTTTTTTTTACATTATGTTAACCTATTTCACATATACGTTGCTGAGGTTTACTACAGGTTACTTCCTGTATAATATAAATTGTATAGTATTTACAGGGACACACAAAATGACAAAATTACACCGTGTCCAATGCGCTGTCCCAAATATTAAAAAAAATAGTATACTATTATACACGAATAAATTAGGTGTTTCATGAAAAAAGTTCTGTTTTGAGCTGTCAAGTGCAGTATTTCACTGATAAATTATTAGAAAATTCGCCAAAAATACATTTTTTTAAGTTTAATTCAATCATGCGTTCGTGCTTTCCTATATAACCAATGTGTTTTTTACATAGTGATAGATTATACTTCAGATTACAAAAAAAAAAAACGTTTAAGTCAAATGTGGTTGTACCGAATTCGTGTGACTAAATGTCCATTCACCGTTCTTAAATGTTTCCTTTCAATAAAAATGAATTAAATTTGAGGGCTTTAAACATAAACGAAGTTTACCTTACTGTGATTGTATCCAATTCTAGTGACTAAATGTCTCTAAAGAGCTTGGAATAATAAAAAAAAAATGAATAACAGTTGTGGAATTTAAACATAAATGAACTATACTTTACTGTGGTTATATCGAACCGTGTGACTAAACATCTTATACAGTTCGTATTTTTTTTCGTTTCAATAAACATGAATTAAAATTGCGGACTTTAAACAAAAACGAAGTAAACCGTATGGTAGTTGTATCGAATCCATTTGACTAAACGTCCTGTAATGTTCGGAAGTGTTTATTTTCTTCAATAAAAATGAATAAACGTGCAGACTTTAAACATGGTCGAACTATACCTTATAGTACTGATATCGAATTCGTGTGACAATATCCGGGCACACCTCGGAAATATTTCTTTTCAATAAAAATGAATTAAAGTTGCGGACTTTAAAAATAAACGAACTATGCCTTACTGTAATTGTATCGAATTCGTGTGACAAAATGCCCCTGTACAGTTTGGCAATGTTGTTTTTTTTAATAATAAAAATGATTAAAGTTACAGAATTGAAGCGTAAACGAACTATTACTTAAAGTGGTTTTTATCGAATCAGTGTGACTAAATGTCTCTATACAGTTTGGAATATTTTTTTCTATATAAACGAATGAAAGTTTCGAGCTTTAAACATAAACGAACGAAGTTTGTATCGATTGTTTGAGTGAATTCCTCTATTCATATTTTTTGTGGGGCAGTGGTTTATCGAAAACGCTATCGTAGAAAAGAATTTATGTTAAAAATATATATTATACCTATTTAACAGTGCGGTTGAGTCAGAACGTCACCAAACTTAATGTCATAGTAAAAACAGAAAAGAAACTACTAAGTAAAACTATTAAGTAAAACTACTTTCTTTTTCTTTAAACTGCCCGTTTTTAGATCAAGAAATCATTGAAATTTCAAAAAATACAAAGCATCGTAATTCAGTAATTTTATGTCGTAAATGATTAGGATGTTTTTAATTATTTTTTAACTCAAGAAAATATTTTTCTAAATACCATCTACAGGAAAGGATACCGAATAGAAGATGAATTTTCCTGTATCATTATGGATACTGTACTTCGTAAAAAAAAAAAAAACACGTATCTAAAATCTATGTTCAATAGTTATGCTTTTTGTAATTGAAAGCATGTTTCTATTATCAGCGATTTAAAATATAATCGACATAACCTATGTTTGGAAACACCGGTGTATCTATATATATATGACTTACATAAAAACATATATCAATCTGACTTTCTGCTAAATGAACGTTTTATGAAGAATGACATACAACATTTCAATTTAAAAGGTCCTTTCCTTGCTTAAAGACAATTTTAAAAACATCATAAATCATAGTGTATCCTTTTTTATATACTTTTTTAAATGATGCTCTACGTCTCTTAAAAGATATAGAATCGATGCCATTGATTTAAGAATATGGAAAGAAGTTAACGTTTTACAGGTCGGAACGCAATGACTAATGATACTGTAAGAATATTTTTTTTAATTGTGTTATAGATGATGTGTAGTTTTTTTTTTATCGTTATGAATGTGACACTTTAAAACTGCTTGTGGTAAAGTAATAATTTTCTCATATTTCTTTTCCTCCCAATACATTGATTTTTTACTTCATTATTCAATACTTAAACTACTTAATGTTATCCTTTCCATGAGTGAATATTATATATATATAAATGTGTGTGTGTGTGTGTAAATTTTATCTTAACAAGTTGGAAATTGCTCGTCAAACGTGGCAAATGAGGTGCGTTCGTACTATAACTAGTTTTATAATTATTTTTTGCACCCCATATTGTACTGAATGTATAATTTTTTGCACTTCATAAAGTGCATAGTCTGATACATCATTAAAATGCACTTTCAATAATTTTTTCCCATTCCCGTAATGTAACGGAACACTTTTGACTGTCCCTGTAATTAAACTATACATCCGATTTTCCTAAAATTTGAAATAGCTCAACAAAATTTTGCAACAACTATATCTTTAAATTTTCAGACCATTCGGAAGGCTGTAATATCATTAAAGTGCACTTGCAATAATTTTTCCCATTGGCCGTAATGTAAAGAAAAACTTTTGACTGTCCCTGTAATTAAACTATGCATCCGATTTTCCTAAAATTTGAAATGGCTCGACAAAATTTTGCAACAATTATATCTTTAAAATTTCAGATCATTCGAAAGGCTCTAATATATCATTAAAATGCACTTGCAATAATTTTTCCCATTGGCCGTAATGTATAGAAAAACTTTTGACTGTCCCTGTAATTAAACTATACATCCGATTTTCCTAAAATTTGAAATGGCTCGACAAAATTTTGCAACAATTATATCTTTAAAATTTCAGATCATTCGGACGGCTCTAATATCATTAAAATGCACTTGCAATAATTTTTCCCATTGGCCGTAATGTAAAGAAAAACTTTTGACTGTCCCTGTAATTAAACTATACATCCGATTTTCCTAAAATTTGAAATGGCTCGACAAAATTTTGCAACAATTATATCTTTAAAATTTTAGATCATTCGGAAGGCTCTAATATCATTAAAATGCACTTGCAATAAATTTTCCCATTGGCCGTAATGTAAAGAAAAACTTTTGACTGTCCCTGTAATTAAACTATACATCCGATTTTCATAAAATTTGAAATGGCTCGACAAAATTTTGCAACAATCATATATTTGAAGTTTAAGACCATTCGGTTGGGTAGTTTTTGCTCTGTTACATACGGACAGACGGACAGACGGACGGACTGAACGACGACTATAGGTGCTACGTATTTATATAATTACGAACGCACCTAAAAACGGCTCTAACGATTTTGACGAAATTTTGTATTTTACCATTTTCGGGCAAGATAAGACCATTGGGCTAGGTCACGTGTTCGAAACAATTCAATTAGTGGGTCATTTTGGGTGATAATGGGTCAAGGTCAAGCTAATTATATCTAAAAAACGGCTCAATCGATTTTGACTAAATTTTATATCCAACCGTTTTTCGGCACGCGAAAAATATTGGGCTAGGTCACATGTTCGAGAAATTTCGATTAGTGGGTCATTTTTGGGTCACTATGGGTCAAGCCAATTTTATCTAAAAAACGGCTGTAACGATTTTGAATAAATTTTGTATTCTTTCGTTTTGGATTACGAGAAGACCAATGGGCTAAGTCACATATTAGAGAAAATTCGATTAGTGGGTCATGTTTGGGTCACTGTGGATCAAGCAAAGTTTATCTAGAAAACGGTGCTAACGATTTTGACGAAATTTTGTATTTTATCGTTTTGGGGAGCGAGAATACCATTGGGCTTGGTCGCATGTTCAACAAAATTTGATTAGTGGGTCATTTTGGGTCACAATTGGTCAGGGTCAAGCTAACTGAGTCTAAAAAAAGGCCCAAAATATTTTTACAAAATTCTGTAATCTACCGTTTTCGGGCATGAGATGACCATTGGGATAAGTCACAAGTTTGAGAAAAATCGATTAGTAGGTCTTTTTTTGTCACTGTGGGCCAAGCTATTTGTATCTAAAAAACGACTCAAGCGATTTTGTCAAAATTTTGTATTATACAGTTTCTGGGCATGAGAAGACCACTGAGCTAAGTCACATGTTCGAGAAAATTCAATTAGTGTGTCATTTTTGGGTCACTGTGGGTCAAGCTAAGTGTATCTAAAATAACGGCTCAAAACATTATGGCAAAATTTTGTATCGTATCGTTTCTGAGTATGGGAATACCATTGAGCTTAGTCACATGTTCGGGAAAATTCGGTTAGTGGGTCCTTTTTGTTTTACTGTGTGTCAAGCTAATTGTATCTTAAAAAAAGGCTCAAACGATTTTGACAAAATTTTGTATTATACTGTTTCCGGACACGAGAAGATCACTGGGTCAGGTCAAATGTTCGGGGAAATTTGATTAATGGGTCACTTTTGGGTCACTGTGGGTCAAGTTAATTTTATCTAGAAAACAGCTTTAATGATTTTGATTGAATTTTGTTTTCTATCATTTTCGGGTTCTAGAAGACCATTGGTCTAGGTCGCATGCTCAAGAAAATTCAATTAACCAGTCATTTTGGGTCACTATGGTCACAAGGTATAGTTAATTATATCTAAAAATGGCTGAAACGATTTTGACAAAATTTGTTATTATACCGTTTCCTAGCACGAGAAGACCATTGGGATAGGTCAGATGTTGGATAAATTTAGATTAGTAAGTCCTTTTTGGGTTACCGTGGGTCAAGCTAATTTTATCTGTAAAATGACTTTAGCGATGTTGACTAAATATTTTATTCTATCTTTTTCGGGTTCGGGAAGAGGATTGATTAAGTCGTGTGGTCGAAAAATTTCCATTGATGGGTCCGTATGGCTTAGGATCATGCCAGTTTTATCCAAACAGCAAGAATTATACAGTGAGAATGAACTATCGAAATGAACACAAGGCTAATTTGACGAAGTCGAAATGAACACAAGGAGAACTAGCGGGTATGACCGAGCTAAGCTCGGTCATACCCGCTAGTTTTCACATTACTGACTAAACGTAAAACGAACAGAGTGAAAATTTTCCAAGCCAGGAATTGAACCTAGAGCTTTGGAATAACGCTCCAACGTTCTATCTTTGAACTACGAGGATTATACCCACCCTGGCATCTCTCACTCACATATATAGATAAGGCTACAACTGCAGCATAAGATCAAAAATTCTTTCATGAACACACAATCCTGCAGCGAAATATGAGACGAAATAATGCCTAGCAAAGGTGTATCGTGTTTTTAATCTTCAATAATTTCGAGTGTAATTTCACTGCTGAAAATAAATTGAAAAATTAATTAAAAATGCTTATATATTTAGCGTTTATAGCGCTGGATACTAGTGATGAAATGTGGTATCCTAATTATGGTTAATGCTTTAATGCTTGCTATAAACTGGATTCCACTTGATGGAATACAGCATGCTGGAATGTAATGCTTTCTTTTTATTTTTAAGAAGGAAATACGAGTAATTTTTAAAAATATTTTTACTCTACATTCTTACATATTATATTAAGTAGAAAAATGTAATTTTTTACTTGATATATTTAAAAATGACTGCTGGTGGTTGAGAAAGTTTCCATTAATATATGGCTGATTTTTTCTATTTAGAAAATTTGAATTCAAACCACAAAATTTTATTTGGTTATTTTCTTTTACTACATTTATGGAAAATCAATCAACTTGTAAAGCAAAAATAAGAGTTAAAACTTTCTAGTGAGAATTCGGAAGGATAAATAAAGAAATCAGCCCTATATCATGACGTATGCTGCGTACGTCGTTGTCGGAAATGACCAAAATATCACGACATACGCAGCGTACGTCACAGAGCGCAATAGGTTAATAGAATGAGCGGGTAATGCTATCAGGAAGAAATTCCTAAATTCTAACACCTACGTCGAAATAAAATGACTACGCTGATCGTATGTCAAACCTTACAAAAGGTCTGATTCTTCAGCTGATTACAAAAGTGGCATTAGAAACTCTGTAATTGCAGAAGTGATTCTGCAAACATCACCACAATATGCCAATTTTGGCTATACGAGAAATCCTGTGTATTCCAATATTCTTTTATTTTGAAAATACCAAATCTTAACACATTACTACGCTGACTAACTCTAAACTGAAAATTCTACTTCAAAACACAGTTCACTGGAAAACACAGCAAGTTGGAGGCTCTAAGTTACTCGCATATAATGTTGATTTCTGTGCAAAGAGCAAGATGCGAGAAAAATCCATTGAATCCTACTCCTACTGCCGAATATATACCAACTGGATGACCAGAGAAACTGTATACGCTATATACATATTACTGCTCGATGCAATCGTAAAAACCATATTTGGGGAGATTCAGGCACACTTTGCAAAAATTAAAGGGATGACAGAATAGATGGCTTGTTCTTTCGCAAATGTTAGAATCCGAACAATATGATCACATACAAAAGTAAAAAAATTCCGTTGACCTTCTACCTTCTGTGGGAGTACTTTCCGTTCATAAGAAAGTAGATAGGTTCTTATGCTACACAATGATAATAAAAAAATAAATTTTTATAATCCAAAAGTTTGTAAAATATGTAATCATTTTTTTTAATTTGCATTGTTATTGAAATGGCTTCAATTCAATGTAAAATGTAATTAAAAAAATTGTTTAGTTACAGAAAAAACAAGATAGCAAGACTTAAAAAAAAATGTGTGTTTTACTAGAAAGTATGTGACGATTAACTTTCAAAATGACTAAGTTGAAATATCAAAAATTGGTGCAGGAAGAGTTTCTACCGAGAGGTGTTACGATTAAAAGGGAAGTCCTTGTTCTTTAGCCAACCAACTGTTTTTTAAATATCTTTAAAATTTATATTTCCTTGTTTAAAACCTTAAAACACTGATTGAAGATTATTCTATAAAATTATAAGACCCAAGAAATTTATACATTATTATTAATGAGAAAATACAAAAAATATATAAAAAAGTAATTTACGTTTTTTTAACATAAAATTACAAGAAAAATAGTTATACTAATTTAATTTTTTCATTGAATTACTTTGTTATAAATTCGTGTACACATATAATACAAAGTCATAAAATGTACATTTGGAACACTTTACGCTTATAACTAATAACAATGTTCTTAAAATTACAGATTAAAAGAATCAAAAAAAGTTTTATATTACGTAAAACAATAACATGCTATCTATATTAAAAGACATTTTAGAAAAAATCGAAAACGAAAATATAATAAATTGCAAGCAGAAAAAGTTACATTTAAAAAAATAATTCCCGTAAATTAAAATGTTATTTTTTCTTTAAAATTTGCAAAAGTGTCGCACATATACTAGTGTATTTTTTCTTATGAAAAATAATCCAGAACTAATCCAGATCATTTTTTTAATCTTTTCTTTTGAAGCTGAAGTCAAAGATTTAAAAATGTATTTCTTGAAATATAGTAAAGTCTTTAAAAATCTCATTACATTCATTAAGTTCAGGTTCTTTAAGAACGAAAAAGTAATTCAAATAATATAAGAAGAATCACAATTGAACCGACCTTTTTTATTAGAAAAATTACTGCACTTATTAGAAGTAATTGATGCTATAAAATTCATCATTTTTATTACAAATACTGCTATAATAAATGTACTAATAGTTTTATTATTTCTTATGATTTATTTTTCACAGTGAAGTTTTTTTTTTCTGTTTCATTAAATAAAAACTGATGTTTCTTAAATAAATAAAAAAGTAAAGAAATAAAAATTTAGTTTAATTCCATAGGACAAAAATTTTTAAATCAAATTTAAATATACATTTAAATATTTTTCCAGTCAAGAAACGTCGTCGTTAATTATAGTATAATTATACATATATATATATATATAACCATTAATTAAACATAACCTACCACCATCAAAAACCGTAATATTATGAATTAAAGCTGTAAGTATAAAAAAAATTCAATCAATTTATTATAAGATTTATTATGGAAGAAAAAGAAAAAAGTGGACACCGACAAATAATGGAAAAGCTTATGTATTGAATTACGTTGTCAAGGGCACAGAATTCAATGATATAAGCAATATGGTTGTTTTCTGTGAGAAAAATAAGCTAAAGCTAAAAATTATTTTCCCCTATGCCCAAACAACCATTAAAATCAAGTGAATTGATTAAAAATGAAAACAGAATAGAAACAAATAATATGAAATGGAAGAATCAATAAAACCTATTTAAATATTTATAGGATATAAAATAGAAATAATAAACAACATACCGATTAATATTTCAGTATTTTACAAATATCCACGCGCACATGGTTACCAAAATATCATAAAGATTAAGGTGAATAAAACAGTTAAGAAATCACAGCAATTGATACCAAAGGATGCAGTTAATACATTTTGAAATAAATTTTGAAATACCATGTTAAATACATTTAATATAATATAAAGTAAAATAAATAGAAAGTAATTACATTATTTAAAATGCACTATTAAATTAATTAATAACAGTTTAACAATATCGTCAAAAACGGTAACGTAAACAGAATCGAAGTACACTCATGTTTGTGAAATTTGCAACACCATGAAGGAATCATCAGAATTAAATGCAATTTAATACATAAGCGACTGGTATTGGTACAAAAAAATGATTACGTTTTCAAAGCCCAAAAGAAAAAATATTGAGTGTCCCAAATCAGTATTTGGTGTAGCCACCGGGCTCTGCAATAAGTGCTGCTATACGGCGTGGCATGGAGTCAAACAGATTTTAAATGTCTGCCTTGGGAAGCGCATCGCCCCACCAGTGGCTGAGAGGTTCTGCTCTCGAAGCTGGTAGACGGGAAGTGCTGGGTTCGAACCCAATCGCGCCCGTCGGCCTAATCGTTCGGAGTTTTCGTGGTTTTCTTCGAACCTTGGATTTCCAAGCGTTAATACGGGTTAGGTTCCCTTAGAAAGACCCCCACGAAGGGCACTCCCCCCTGGGCCTATATCCCTCGTGCAGATAATTGGCCGTCATAAATACAACCAACCAACCTTGGGAAGCGCATCCCATATTCTTTGTATGCGTACCCAAAATTCAATTGTAGAAGCTATAGGAGGAGGATAACAAGCGAAACGTCGATCAACCGAATCCTTCACATGTTCAATGGGCGACATATCCGGCGAATACGCAGGTCACGGAAGAAGCTGTATGTGTTCTGCTGACAAGAAGTCTTAAACATTCCTTGCAACATGTGGGCGGGCAATATCCTGTTGAAAGATAGCTCCAGGAATGCCTTGAGGGAAAAGAACGACTTCGGGCTCAAGCATTTCACTGCTTTTTCTGTTGCTGTTCAGAATACCCACAATTTGTAGCAGCTGCAAACGTCCATGATGCGCAATCGCACCTCAGCCCATAACCCCCGGTATTCGCCCGCTATGAAAATCGATAATACACCCCGGAAGGTAGCGTTAATCGGATAGCGTTTAACATGAATGCGGGTACCACAAATTAAAGCGGGATTCGTCAAATAAAACAAACTGTTGCTATTCTGCATGCCAGTCTCTATGTTCATGAGCACGATGCAACCGCAGGCGTAAATAGTTTTGCTCGAGGGGGATCCTGTATGAAGGAGGTATTGCACGCAGTCCACGGTACAGCAGACATCGACGAGTTAAAGATACAGAACGTGATGCACCTGTAGCAGTTGAACAATGTGTTGCCAACTGTCTATATGAAGTTGTTATGGTCCGTCAGCGCCATGCGAACCATGTGTCTATAATCTTGCGTTGACGGATTTGTTGACGGACGTGCACTCTCAGATTTCCTAGTTCTCCTATCCTCGTCGGTCCACTACTTCTAATCTGGCATCACTCTGCTGCAGTTACGCTGCACACGATTTACTATTGCACGATAGGAAAATTCTTCTTCACGATCATTCTCCCCATTCAAACTCCGTCAGTTCTTGAAATGCCTCCCTCTTTTGTCGAAGAGGCATAGTTAGGTCTCGCCTAACATTTACGATTAGCAAATAACCATAGACAATTCTCAACGCCTCGTTACAGCCGTCTATTTTTACGGTTTCATCAGTAGCGCAGAGGGCTCTGCTCAGCCCACGCATGCGTGGTGGCTTTGAAATTGGAATCATTTGCATAACAGGCTATACTTTGCATTCTCTCAAAGTTTTAGCTCATTCGCGTCATTTCTTCATGGTGTTTCAACTTTCACAGACATGAGTGTATTATTCCCAGTAATTTTTCCCAATAGACAGTAACATAAATTGAATCGAAATCTCATTTCCAACAATTTCTACGGATAGATGGTAACGTAAACAGAATCTTAGTAATATTTGTAGCAATTTCTGCCGATAGACGGTAATGTAAACGGGGCTGAAATCTAATTTCCAGTAATTTTTGCTGATGGACGGTAACGTAACTAAATCTTTCTTGTGGTTCGAAAAAAACCCAAGAATGTTTACCGCAACGTTTTCTATAAATTCACACTACAGTTATAAATAGTACCATATATTGATGCATGCATTGATTACGTTCATCTTGCGATAGTATAAAATCATTAAAACTTATTTAAAACCATTACCCCCTTTAGACCGTAAAGTATCCGAATTTCATTTTGCTTCCCGTGCAAAAGTTAAGCGCTACATACAGCATTTTTAATACGAAACATACTTTAAAAGCCTAAATAACATATAGAATTTTTATGCAAGTCGAAGTACATTTACGGAAGTTAGAGTCAGACAAACAACGTCCAACCATCAAAATAGGAAAATAAAAATAAGAATTTTAAAATTTTATTATACAGGGTGTTCCAAAATATGACCAACAAATTAAGAGGGGTAATAGAAGGCATCAAGTGGATGAAAAATTACCATAGAACATAGAGTCGCAAATCGCGTATTTAATCAAAAATACCGGTTGTTCTGACCTAATTCAATTTGTATGGATGGCAATAACTTTCAGAAAACTGGAGTATATTAAAATACAACTTTCAATAGTCATTCTCACTTTTATTGTAAATGTAATAATATCGAAAAAAGTGGTAGAAGTTTCCATTATGCGCGCCAGCAGTATGCACTTGACGCTCTACATTTTGGATTGCGATTGCCAGTTCATACGGTATCATCCATTGCTTGAAGACCCTGTTTTTCCAGAACTTTTAATGATGTTATAACATTTCACACAAAATAAGGTACACGTCATTGCATTTCCATTGTAATGTTTTGATTTTTCTTAGAATTATTACCGTCAAGGCAATTCAGTTTGGATGAAACACTCTGTATTTGTGACTCAATACGTGGTTTGGGATCCGATGTTCTATGGTAATTTTTCATCCTCTTGATGCCATCTCTCACCCCTCTTGATTAGTCGGTCGAATTTTGGAATGCCCTGTATACGTTCAAAATAACTACATTTTATTTTTTATAATTATATTATGTCAACTGTATATTTCAATGTTTCGCATGATTCACTATCGTAAAAATATTTCGAAATATGAGTTTTTAAGAAGCTTCCCGGAAGTATAAATAATTTAATATGTAAATGTGTATCTTGAACCATAAATGATTTGAATGAATACAGCTGGAAGCATCAAGTGAATTGATTATTAAAATTATTATTATAGTTTAATACAATTTTGAGTAAATGAGTAATAACTGAACCATAAAATCTCCAATATTATGTTCAAATAATGAAGACTAGATAAAGAATGCATTTAAGTGTTAAGGTGCATATTTTACTTTTACAGAATTTTTCGATGTTGCTTAACTTGCATTTTTATGAAAATATTATGTTACAAGAACAAAAGATTTGTTGATTTTAAACTTGCTAAAGAAGAATTAAGTTTGTCTAAATAAAAATAAATTTCAAACGAAACGTGAATTACTGTAAGTATAATACTAAAATTAAATTTGAGACTACTGTAATAATCTTCATGCGACCTTCTACAGTTTGTCTCCTTTATCAAAATCAATGGTTTGAATGGTTTTCATACAACATAATTTAAAAATTGTTAGTCTTATTATTGTTTAAAATTCATTGCTAGGAAAAGTGGTAGAAAAGAAATAAAAAATAGTCGTCAGTAGCAGCTCAGGATTTCAGATTTTGAAGTCGGTTTAACCACCTGTATCTCTTCGTTATAATTTCATATTACAAAATACTTTTAGAAATACATTTTCTTTCATTACTAACGAAATTTGGTTAAAAAAATAATTCATTAGTCAAATGTTTCTAAAGGAGAAACTAAATACTCACGTAAATTACCCTGAAAGGGAAACTGATGAAAATATTCTTAAAAAATTAATAAACCAAACCCGAAATATTCTCATATTCTTCTAAGACAGTAAAATGTCTAGATAACTAATCGTTAAATGAATTTATATATTTTGTCACTTTTATTACAAAATATTTCTTCGCACTTTACAAATGTTCTTTATAAATTATTATTTTCTTTTTATAATATTTTTTTTTTCCTCAAAGGAATTATATAAAGAACATAGTTCAGTATATGCTCCTGTTTCAGGTATCTTCCTTATATAAAATATTAAAAGCTTCTGACTGCAGCCGCAGGGTAAAAGTAATTCCGAAAAATTTCGTTATAGTTTCACTGAAAACATACATAGATATACGATTTTTGTCATACTGTAGCAATGGTATTTATAAGCCGATTTGGATATGACTGAACATGTGTACAGGACATTCTAAGGTCTCGACCGATTTTGTTGACCAACTTCACCGGCCATCTTATTTCAAAATGGCGCCAACTTAAAAATTTCAAATTCAACAAGGTTTTTCTTTAAGTATTCATCCTTGATACAAGGATTACAGTTTTTTCTTTTGTTGTTGTTGTTGTTTTAACTTTATCTTAAAACATAGCTGAGATAGAGCAGGATATCTCCATAATCAAGCTTCATTTATGCGCTTTAGAAAACGTTTCTGGGCAATTTATTTTAATTTCCGTAACCATTGTTGCTGCTCTCAAATTCGTTGTCCATTAAAACTACACTGTAAAAAAATGGTAACGATCCATGTAAAATCCAGGAACGTTTCGCCTTTTTTTAGGTTTTCAGAATAATTTAGCTCTTTCCTGTGAAATTCTGGTTTTCTTATCTGAAACGTTGCTGAACAAAGGTTGGAAACATCAAAACGCTGCGGCCGCCATTTATTATTTTTTTGCTATAAACCGTTGCTCGCGCGCGAGAGTCGAAAAAGAATTCCTTAAATGAATGTAAAAAAATCAATATGGAATGCAAATAAATCAATAGACGACATAATCCTTCACGTCTCTGTTGTCAAGACAATTCAGATGAAAATACAATACCTCTGTGACATCGCTAAGAGATTATCTCTCGTACTTGTCTGTGGAATGTTTAAGGAGCAGACCGTGTAAAAACAATACACCTATTATTTGGATCTCCATTAACCAGGGGACCATCAAACATGATTCTCACCGATTTTGATTAATTTAAAGTATGTTTTAGAGTTCTTATCTCTAATTATTCTTGTGAAAGGATTTCTTCAATTGGGCCTTAGATTTTCAGAAATTGCCGAGGTTTAGCATAAGTTTCAAATACCCATTAGTTTGCAGCTCTCAACGTGTCTTTCGTGGTGTGTACGCAGAAAGCTCGCACGCCACCCGTACGGCCCGAGTTCGATGCTACCTCTCGACTTTTTTTTTCTTTTTTAATTAATTTTATATTTTAACACTTTATTACAATTTGATTTAAATTTGATATATATTTGACACTTTGAATTTCTGCAAATTTGATTTTTTTTTTTTTTTCGGAAAAAATATACAATTACGTTTATGTTTTTTTTTTTTTTTTTTTTCATGAAAATTTATATGTATTTTATCTAACTTGTAAACTAACATAATTACTGACGAAAATCCAAAATATTTTATGTCTAGATTTTTTTTCTAATTATTATTTACATTTATATATTTTTATATTTTAAGCAAAGTTGAGAAACAATATATCATATATATACAGTGGAACCCGGTTAAGACGCTCAGGGTTAATACGCGATCCCGCTTAATACGAGGATTTTTTCCGATCCCTTGAACATCGTCCATAAGGCTAATGCAAAAATATCACGTTTAATACGCGAACGGTTATTACGCGATCCCGCTTAATGCGCGATAGATTTTTGTTTCTTTGAGGAAAAATATCACGCTTAAGACGCGAATTCATTGGTAAAGATGCGAATTCCTTATCTCTTCTCGAATGTTGTCAATTTAGCGGATTTTTTTTTTATTCAGGTAAAAAACATTGTTTCCTAATAGTATTATTTACTTTATTTAATAACAAATTAGAGCGAAAATTCCTAATCGGAAATAGTGGTACATATATTTGAATATTTGTACCGCTATATTAGCAAAAATGCAATTCTTCTTTGATCCCGACTCCTAATATTCTAGTTTCTCGTTTTGTGTATATTTAAACTTTAGTAGAGAGATATGGACGGTATTACTCAGATACGTCATAAAAATTATTATGATTAGAGATGACCATGCCTGTTGTTAGTGAGATTTTAAATGCACATTATATCACTGCCATGTATTATAATGCATATTATAGACAACAAAAATGAAACTCGGAAAGATTAACCTAATACGATTGTGGTTGGTTGGCTCTTTTAAGTTTTATTTACTTTTTGCAATGCTAACAATATTTCCTACACAAAGATTAATAAGGATAGTTTTTTTCTTATGGTTAAAGGGACAGATTATAACGATACTCGTTATTATAAGTACTAAATGTGATTTTAAAAACTGTGTTGTGCTTCAAGATTTTATATTTTCCTTTCTATTAAAGAAAATAAGTCTACACTGTAAAAAAAATTCCGCAACGTTCCTGGGAAAAAATGGGCAGCTGAGTTGCCCATTATTTCCAAGAAACATTTCTTGAAAATGACTGGAACTTTACTGTATATGTTAAAAACTTTCTACAGAAATGCCAGTAAGTTTCCTGCGAAATACCAGGAATATTTCTGTTGACAGCAAAACATTACTGACATATTCAAGGCTGGAGTAGCACAAGAGCGAAAAATGTCCAGACCAGGGATCGAACCTGGATACTTGGCGTGCCGTGCCAATGCCTTACCTGTTAGGCTATCCGGACCGATACCTGGCTGACATAATTCACTCTGGATGTTCGTTCCCTTCATTATGACAGTACTGATATTTCACAGCATGCGGGATCCGCAGACGATTTTTACATTTCCAGTTGACAATTTTCGCTTTATTATCATTATTTGTTAGAATGAAAAAATATTTTGAAATTGACATCAAAATTATTATTTATAATTTACACGAAAAAATAAATTTTCAGTTAAAATTCAATAAAGTAAATATATATGTGATATATTGTTTCTGAACTTTGCTTAAAATATAAAAATATATAAATGTAAATAATAATTAGAAAAAAAATCTAGACATAAAATATTTTGGATTTTCGTCAGTGATTATGTTAGTTTACAAGTTAGATAAAATACATATAAATTTTCATGAAAAAAAAAAAACCTAAACGTAATTGTATATTTTTTCCGAAAAAAAAAAATTCAAATTTGCAGCAATTCAAAGTGTCAAATATATGTCAAATTTAAATCAAATTGTAATAAAGTGTTAAAATATAAAATTAATTAAAAAAGAAAAAAAAAAGTCAAGAGGTAGCATCGAACCCGGGCCGTACGGGTGGCGTGCAAGCTTTCTGCGTCCACAACAGGAAAGACACGTTGAGAGCTGCAAACTAATGGGTATTTGAAACGTATGCTAAAACTCGGCATCTAATTTCTGAAAATCTAAGGCCCATTTGAAGAAATCCTTTCACAAGAATAATTAGAGATAAGAACTCTAAAACATAATTTAAATTAATCAAAATAGGTGAGAATCATATTTGATTGTCCCCTGGTTAATGCAGATCCAAATAATAGGTGTATTTTTTTTTTTTACACAGTCTGCTCGTTAAAGATTTCACAGACAAGTACGAGAGATAATCTCTTAGTGATGTCACAGAGTTATTGTATTTTCATCTGAATTATCTTGACAATAGAGACGTAAAGGATTATGTCGTCTATTGATTTATTTGCATTCCATATTGATTTTTTTACATTCATTTGAGGAATTCTTTTTCGACACTCGCGCGCGAGCAACGGATTATAGCAAAAAGAATAATAAATGACGGCCGCAGCGTTTTGCTGTTTCCAACTTTTGGTTCAGGAACGTTTCAGATAAGAAAACCAGAATTTCACAGGAAAGAGCTAAATTATTCTGAAAACCTGAGAAAAGGCGAAACGTTCCTGGATTTTACATGGAACGTTACCATTTTTTTTTACAGTGTAGTAGGAAAATTATTTTTGTTTTATTTTTGATTGCAATGTATTAATCGACCATAAAGCCATTTTAGAATCCATATTAATTTTCTATTATTATTCCATTCGGTCCTATAAAAAGAAACGATGAGTTGAAGTCGAATACAATTAAATTTTAATCTAAATATGCGTAAAAGAAACTACTTTTGACCGTAAACATATAAATGAAAGTTCCGATGTTCATTTAGATGATTAGATGTGTAAATAATCCCATTGCCTGCAACATTATACAAATCACGTTTAATACGCGATCCCGCTTAATACGCGACTTTTGTCCACTCCCTTGAAACGCGTCTTAACCGGGTTCCACTGTATTTACTTTATTGAATTTTAACTGAAATTTTTTTTTTCGTGTAAATTATAAACAATAATTTTGATGTCAATTTCAAAATATTTTTTCATTCTAACAAATAATGATAATAAAGCGAAAATTGTCAACTGGAAATGTAAAAATCGTCTACGGATCCCGCATGCTGTGAAATGTCAGTAATGTTTTGCTGTCAACAGAAATATTCCTGGTATTTCGCAGGAAACTTACTGGCATTTCTGTAGAAAGTTTTTAACATATACAGTAAAGTTCCAGACATTTTCAAGAAATGTTTCTTGGAAATAATGGGCAACTCAGCTGCCCATTTTTTCCCAGGAACGTTGCGGAATTTTTTTTACAGTGTACATAGTCATACCCACCAGCTTCAAATTCTTTCTAAGCTTGGGAATATTAGTTGAAATTATATTGTATAGCCAAATTTAGCGACAAGAATAAATCGTCATAAACAAAGATAACTTCAATATAACTGACTAATTTGGCTAAATTTCATTCAAACGCATTACAGGCGAAAGCTGGAATTGAATCTTCTATGAATATTAGCTTTATCTAATTGAGAAAAATTAGCTGAATTTTTAAAAAACGAGGAATAGAGAACCCCTTCTTCCCGGTACAGCCCGGAAAGACTTTTAAATTTGTAATTTTTCTTTCTTTCTTTTTCTTTTTTTTTTTAACTGAAAGTCATTTTCCATTATTCACATGATTTCTATAAGAATGCAAGATTTATAATGATTAGATTGTACACCTATTACATCGAGGAAACAACAAAATTGCAAATTGAATTTTCTAGTACATAATACCTAAATCGCAAAAACAGTTTAATAAAAATATTGTGTGTGTTCTTGCTTATTGTTTATACGAAGCTGTTCATTTTTTAATTATTTTTCTGTAATGAATGCACGCTTTTATATTACATTGCAATAAATAGTCCAGTCAAATTAGGTTGAAAAAGGGCTTAAAGTGGAAAATTCTGGTGTAATTGTTTTTAGTGTCTTACTTTATATTTTAGGGGGTGCTGAACACGAATCTGAAGTTGCCCAACAAAATTTCCCTCGGCAAATATGAAAAATCGTGAAAAAATCACTGAAAATCGCAGATTTTTTGGATTTTTGGCTTATAACTTGCAAAGCAATCTTTTTACGCAAAAGGTGACCCTGTATTAAAATACAGACGAGAAAATTACCTACAATTCATGTTCTTATCATTTTTATTGTACGATATATGGCTTCCACAGAGGCATTGAAAAATCGGCGAAAACCAGTAATTTTGGAAAATCGCAAAAAATATATTCTTACCCTTTTTGTTCATAACACTAAAAGTAAGCATTTCACTGTAAACATTTGCTGACGTACTCACTTATTATTAGGTTACATATTATTATGATATAGGTATACAGTGTGACCTCGAAAATCCGGCATTCAGAGATCCGAAAATTCCGAATTTTTTTTATTACTTCCAACTTACGGGAAGAGCCAAAATATCAATTATTTTCGAATTAAAAACCGAGGAAAAAACAATGCATTATCGGGCAGCGAGATCGCTTAAGCTGTGATAAGCTAAATAGATTAAGCTAAATAAAATCCTCGATAACACTGGTAGCGGCTCAGAAGAACGAGGACGAGGACCTAGCAGAAGATATGTTCTCACCGAAAAAATGCATAAATTTGACCTGAAAATTAACGTCATCTTCAAAGAAACAAGATTGTATTTCCGAAATTGATATTCGTCACTTGTATAAAGTCCAAGAAAGAAGATAGTTGACATTGATGCTTGAGAAATTACATGAGAAGAAATGAGGGCACTACTTATCAGATTTTTTTTTTACATATAAAATACCAACTAAAGTAAGTTTTTTAAACATTCAATTTTCTCTTTTTCTCACGTCAATATCATTTGGGTATGTATTAAATTACGAATAAATGTCACTATCAAGAAAATCGTAAGTACTTTTGATATTTTATTCAGAAATCTGTAATTTTCGAAAATCTATTACAAATTTGCAGTAGTTGACATTCACATAAAACAGGCACGAGAGGATGCGGATACACTTATTGTTACCACAGCAAGGGACCTTGCACTACAACATAACTCTGTAGTTATTGTGCGTGAAGACGTCGATTTGCTAGTTATCATGATTTGTCGCTGTAGGGGTGTACATTCAAATATATACTTTCTAAAGCCAGGCAAAGGGACAGTTTCACCACTCATTTTTTCTTCTGACTGCAAACTCTATCAACCGATTGCTAACAACATATTAATTTTGCATGACATGGGAAGCTGTGATACTACTTCAGCCTTGTTCAAAGTAGGAAAGATGAGATTTCTTCAGACTCTCAAGAAAAAACGTGTATTAACTAATGCCATCGAGGTTTTTAAAGACCTTATGGCAGATGCTGACGCAGTTACTGATACTGGCAATCATTCTTTGGGGTCATTGTATAAATTGGCTGACAAGGAAGCCACGTCATTAAACAAATTGAGGTATTTTCGTTACCTTAGGTCTGCATATAAGACATCAATCCATTTGGCGTCCTTACCTCCTACTGAGTCTGTAGCTCAGCAACATTCCTTTAAGGTATATTTTCAAGTTCAACAATGGCTTGGGAATGAAAAAGATGCTGAACAATGGGGTTGGAAGAAAACGAAAGATTGTCTGGAGCCAGTAACCACGCTACAGTCATCAGCACCTCAAGCCGTTTTTAAACTTATTTCTTGCAAATTCAAGAAGACCTGCCAGAAAAACTGTGGACGCAAAAAAGCAGGCCTCAAGTACTCCAATATGTGTGGGAACTACGAATGCAATTGCAATAACATGCCTCTTACTGAAATCGGGGAAGATCAGAATGATCTGGAATTCCTGAAGTACTTGAAGGTAAATATGCATAAATATTTCTATTTCACCTTTACTTTTCACTATTTTTTTTATTTTTGTGATCAAAATATTTATCTTAATACAGTGGTATAACTACTCAATTTTCAAACAATCAGAAATAAATCATAAATTATTTTTTTAAACGGTAGTTTGTAATATAATAGTCTAATATGTTTCCTAAATTGAGGTCCAAAAGTAACCTATTCATGTCTTGAGTTGTAAAAGAGGGGTAACAGAAGAAAGATGTAAAAATCGTGTTATGATAAAATGTTGCATCAATCATTCTTTACTTATTTAATATTACTTATTTAATCATTAGTTCCACCATTTTTTAAAATACTATGTGCAGCAGAGCTGCTCAGGAGCTTAAGCTTCGATCCTTCGATGTTTGCAGCCTTCGCCTACGGCTGGGGCAACAATCTTCTCCCTCGGGATGAAAACGGTTCTTTCGCGCCCAAATGCTTAAATAAATATTATACTTAATTATTATTTTTAGGTGTAGAAGAATTGGAAGGCATGCCTGAAATCATGCAACATTTGGCCAAGAGGGTTCGGTTTCACTAATGAGTGTCATTTCAAGTCAATAATCATTTAATAATAAGTGATGTATAAAAAAATTACTTACCTACCTATTTTATTATACTGCATAACATTAAACACTAACCGATCATTAATAACTTTTTATCTTTTTGTTGTATCTACAAAATCTAACATTAACGTTTCACATATCTGTGCAGACGTCTAATAATGCATTTTGTATGTTTTCAATAAAGAGGCAGCTGACTACTTCGTGCATTGTTGTCTATCATTGTTTTTCTCATAACTATTCAAGGTAAAAAAAAAAATTACTTGCACATAAATTGTAGAGAATTGTGTCAATTTCCGAAATACAGTCTTTTTTCTTTGAAGATCACTTTAGTTTTTCGGTCAAATGTATACATTTTTTCGGTGAGACCTTATCTTCTGCCAGGTCCTCGTCCTCGTTCCTCTGAGCTGCTACCAGCGTTATCGAAGGCTCTATTTGATACAGTGTCAACGATATCGCTGTAAGCTAATGCATCGTTTTTTATCTCGATTTTTAATTCGAAAATAATTGCTATTTTTACTTTTCCCGTAAGTTGAAAGTGAAAAAAAGGGAGGGTGAAGATGACTTTGATGCCGGATCTCTGAATGCCGGAATTTCGAGTTCACACTGCATACCTATATCATAATAATACATAACCTAATAATAAGTGAGTAAGTCAGCAAATATTTCCAGTGAAATGCTTACTTTTAGTGTTATGAACGGAATGGGTGTAAAAACTCCCCTACGGAAGCCATACATCATACAAAAAATGATAAGAACATGAATTGTAGGTAATTTTCTCGTCTTTATTTTAATATAGGATCACCTTTTGCGTAAATAGATTACTTTGCAAATTATAAGCCAAAAACCAAAAAAATCTGCGATTTTTAGTGCTTTTTTCACGATTTTTCATGTTTGCCGAGAGAAATTTTGTTGGACAACTTCAGATTCGTGTTCAGCATCCCCGAAAACATAAAGTAAGACACTAAGAACAATTACACCAGAATTTTCCACTTCAAACTCTAATTTGACTGGACTAAAACTTGAATATATGTAGGTGAGCAGTATTTGGATAAAGATGGTGTCCAAGTATAGCATTTCTCGAGATATTCATACATTTCAGACAAAGAAATGTCTCAACTCGCTATGCAAATTTCGTTAATCATCATTATTATTAACATATGCAAGACAATTGCACCATTAAATTTAATAAATAAGATATATACGTTAAAAACACATAAACAAGAACATTTATATGAACTTTTACAAATAAAATAATGATAAAGCATAATATTTAAGATAACATAAACATATTATGCTTTATTATCAATTTTATTTGTACATGTTCATATAAATGTTCTTGTTTAAGCGTACTTTGAACAAGTTTATGTTTCTTTAACGTATACATCTTATTTATGTTCATTATTGTTAAATTTATGAAGAAAAATCTGAAATCGTTATCGAATGATAGACCCGGTATTTTTAACTGAAAAAATGGGTTGTGACCCGAGTTTTTCAATGCACGAAATGTTGATTGTAGTGGGCATTACCACTGCGAAAAGTTTACCAAATCTATTTTTAATCTCCCTTAAAAAAGCATAGTGTATACTTTTCTACTGCCATTTATATGAAGTATTTATTTTCATAAAATGTAAGTATGAAAATTGTTAAATAAATAACACAGTTTCTACATTTTAAATTAAATTTCTTACGTAAACTGGAAACGTAGAAGCTAATTTTGATTACTTAAATTAAACAATCATTCTTGTACCACTTCATAAATCTTAATAATATGAATATTTTTCTTTAAATGACTTCATTATTCAAAAATTATGGAGCAGAAATAATTTAATTAAAAACAAAAGAAATGTTCCTTGAAACATAATTGATTTTGAAAAAAGCAAACAAAAGCAATATATTAGGCACTTTAAGAGCACTTAATTTGAAAATGATAAAAGTCGTTTGAGCAAGCTAATTAACCAATCTATAAATATTCTTATGTGATTTACAAGTACTAAGTGTACAACATAATTTATAATTTAGTTTACAAATTTTGTTATTGTTATTACAAAAAGTAAGTACCCTTTTAATTTTACTAAGTACATTTTTTGTAATATATTATATTTTCAAGGAAGTTTGCACAAAGAAAAAGAACTGTCTTTTTAAAATCTCTAAATTATTACTGAATTTGCTTAAGTAAGGATAAATTCAAAGCAAACAATATATTACTTTAATTTTATTGAGTGTTTTTTTTTTTCAGGAAGTTTAAACTCCTCTAAAAGTAGCATTTTGTTTTTTAACTTGTTATTAATTCTTAATGGTAGATAAAATGTGCATAGTAAAACTTTTGTATAGAATTATGGCTAACCATTGTTTGTATTTTTCTTTTTAATTCTAAATGCAGTTTTTTACTCGAAAAAAAATTAAATATTTATTTCCCAAGATGTTGATGAAGTTATATCAATATAACCATGTGTACTTTGTTAAATTTATTTACAAAAACTTATAGTACTTAAATAGGTGGTCAGAAAAAAGAAGCACATGCAATCAGAAATACTTTTTTAATGAAAATTTCATGCACTAATACAAACAACCTATGCATAGGATGCAAAAATATAAACTGAAAATACAGAACAAAATATAAAATTTAGTTAAAAAAATATTAAAATTTCTCAAATACATTGTTTTAGGGAAATTACGCTTGAATACAAACACATACCCTCCCTTTCCTCCACTAAAAATAATTCTGTCACACCTTGTATTAAACTTAACTTTACTCCATGGTATTGTAAACATACATGCGGCCATACTATGACATTCACAGTACTAGAAGTTGAACACACCTTATTTATATAGTTCACGGAAAGAAACAGTAACGATCTTCAATGAGTTTAGATTATTAGTTGACAGGATTTTTTTTATATTAACAACAAAACAATCTTGCCTCTCTTCATAAATCGTAAACTTTAATAGTTTTTGATGAATACTCTAAATTTCAAACAATAATTACTCTGCAAAATTGTTTAACAAACATGTATGATACACGCATGAAGGCAAAAAAACTTCTAAATAACACCATAAATTTAACAGAAACGCAAAGTTGTTTTGAAAGAATGTCGTCTTTTTTCATCAGGCGTGAAAAAGGCATTCTACCACTTAGAAAGCAGGAGCAAGAATGTCAAGAAATGGGAGAGAAAGGGACAGAAAGCAACCAATAAGAAAACAGAATCCCTCAGCTAATGGCACAGAGACCATTTGCCAATCGGAAGGAGACGAAAAGAATGGTAATTATGAAGCAAATTGTGTCACCAGAGTCGGAAAGGGAAAGATAATTATAGAAAAATATAACATAAATAACAAAAATTATGATAACAGATCAAATAAATAAAGTAAAAAATAAAAGAATAATTATATGTACAAATAACAGAATTTTACTACAGATAAAAATGCTACAGCAACAGATATCTTAGAGAAGTCAGAACTTTCACTAACTGTCCTTCTTTCTAAGTGGGAGCACATCTTCTTTGCACCTGACGAAGAAAGATTAACGACATTTTCGGTCAAAGGTGCGTAAACGCACCACTTCAATAAATATTTTTTTTCTTAACACTGTGACGAATATTTTTCACTAATTTTATTTTTCTGCTATTTTTAAGGGTTCTGGAGATATCTATAAAATATCAGTAATTAAATTGGAGTAAACTCTGTTGAGAAATTTTCAAAATACGCTAGTCTTTTAAAATTGAAACGGTTATTGACAAATTCAACTTTTTGAATATGTATAATTATTCCACTTGAGATTAATCATTTGTTTTTATAATGTATTAAAGTTGAAAGTTCTGTAACTAAAATAATAATAAAACAAACGTCATAAAAATTTTAAAAAAATTATTAATTTTAAATTTAATGGTGCGTTAGCGCACCATAGACCGAATACATTTTATTTCTCAAATAAAACATTATTTTTCATGCACGAAACATTTTTTTGGCTTAATGAATATAATTTAAGAATATTTTAAGTAAAATAATACCACATTTTATAAAATTTCTATGCTTGGCCTAAAATGGGCTAAGATCTTTCGAAAAGCCTTGCTCATCTCTTAATTTAAAAGAGTCGTAAGAATTTTTTTCTCTATTTTTTAAAATTGCGCTAACGATGCTCCCTCTTGATGTGATTCACGTAAAGAAATAAATTCAGCTTGTGTAAAGGAGCGTAAGATTTTTTTTTTATTATTCTTTAATGTATTTTTAATATATTTAGCTCAAATCAAATCTTAAAAAGCATTAATACATTTCATTCATTTAAAGTACTTTTTATATATTTTTTGAAAATCAAGGATTAAAAAAACATATATACATTCATTTACGCGTTTCTCCGATGATGCTAAAAATATCCATGATCATTCAAAAATCGCTTTTTAATTTTTTTACAATTGATATCCCATATTAAATGTTTATATATTTGTACTTATACACATGATGATTAAACTTTTCTTGTTTTAAACTTTTAGTATACTTTTTAACATATTTATCACAAATCAATTATTTAAAGAATATATAAATTATGTTAATTTATGAAAGTATTAAAAAGATGAGATTTCAGACATAAATTAGTTTGAATTTGCGTTTAGATTAAAAATTTCTGAAGAAAATATTGATTTTCATGAAAAATTCATAAACGTAAAATTAAGTGTTCAAGAAAATATCAAAAAGTGGGATCGAACCCACAATCTCTTGGTCCGTAAGCTCGCACGCTACCACTGCGTCACGAATTCACATACGGAAAGTCATACTAATGAGTATTTTTTGAGCACGCTGAACTTTAAGCCCAATTTCTCAAAAAATAAGGCCCATTTGAAGAAACCCTTTCACCAGAATAATTAGTGGTACGACCCCTACAACATACTTTGAAATCATTAAAATTGGTGCGCATCATGTTTGGTTTGTGGTCCCCTTGTTAAAAGGAATTTTGTTTTGCAAAAGACATTTCTTTAATTCGTGTTCTTTATCATCATTGTCTTTCACAAAAAATGATTCTAAATGTTACATGATGACAGTCAAGTATGTTTTTTTTTTTCATTATTATTATTTACCCCGGGCTTGTATTTCACAATGTTTATTTCTTGATCGATGATAAGATAACTCTTAGATTTCTATTCTTAATCAACAAAATATTTCTACTTTACCTCTGAAATGGATTTGAAAGTCTAAATATTATTTAGACTTAATAAATAAACCAATCCTACACTGTTAAAAATTTTCCTGTGAAATTACAAAGAATCTACGGGTAATCCATTATCTTAAGTCTTATGTAAAATTACAGAGATTAGAAAAACAGAGATTCTGTTAAATAACAGAGAAGTTATTTGGTAAATTTACACAAGACTCTGTAAATTAACATCGTTAAAAATACACAAGACTCTGTAAATTAACATCGTTAAAAATACGCAAGACTCTGTAAATCAATTTATTTTTTTAATTAAAATAATTTAACTAAGTTTTTGAAATCAGCGAATTTTAGAACATCGAAGTATCAGAGTTATTCAAGCAAATTTGAACTGCTGTGCCATTTAATTTTTTTGCACAACTTGCTTCTGGCCGGCCTGGGGTTTGAACCCGAGATCTCTGGGCTGGAGAAAAACATCTTATTGACTGCGCCATAGGGGCTGTTACGGCGGTGTATAAAGGATGTCCTTTATAATAAAGCGAGGAAAAATCTATTGTGCTTTTCAAAGATTTCGCTTCAAATATATTCGATAGCAAATTTCTTGGAACAGATGTCATAAGTTCCCCCTGGCCGCCATCTTGGAATTCTTCTTAGCGTGAAAACCCCTTTTCCGCCAAGTAGTAAATGTCGCAAAGCACCGGTTATACGCATGTTTGGCTTAACGAAAATAAAATGTAAATAATAAACAAAATTCGCAAAACTGGCAATCAATAATCCTTATATTAGCGCTTCGCGCACATTTACCGAAAAAAACATCGACGAATTCAGCATTGCTCGCGATATAGCATTCTCAAAATTCAGCAGTTCTCGTTTTGTAGCAATCTCAAAATGTAAAAAACTCTTAAAGCAACAAAATATACATAAAATTATCAACATACCTTAACAGACATCTGCTTTCTTGAAACCTCCAGCACAAAATATCTCTCATAACACCACCGTCATTTTCCTAAATAGGCTTAATACGCATTGACACGCTATAAACAAACCTCCCTTTCTTGTCAAAATTTCCTCATATTTCTTAATTACTTCAGCAAGAGTGTTTAAACGGATTACCGAAACTATAGTCAATGAAATACATCCAATAAATTTAACATAAAAATAAAAAGACAACGATAGAACACGATATCAAAATACATCACAAAATTCTAAGCTTCTCAGGGGTTGCCAGAACACGACACGACACAACAGACACATCACACGTGGTTTCCATATCGAGTTTGTCATATCCGTAAATACCGCCAACAAAAAATCGCCAAACAATTCAAAACAACAACGGCTGAGGGAAGATACGGCATCTATGCCAATTTCTTAAACGGTTTATTTTAATTTAGTTTGGACCGAAACATAATATACCTATTATTATTTTTTAAAATCAAATTTAATTTTTTAATCCTTTATTTACGGAATTATTCATCAAGAAATCGCTTCTTCTCAATAATTATCTTCTTTAATATCTGAAGATATACTGGAATTTTTAAATAATAATAATGTGAAATTTAGGTGTATTTTTTCATTAAAACTGGTTAAATATATTTGTAATTGTAACATTTTTTGTAAAATATTTACAGAAATAATCAGATTAATTAACCAAAATTACTTTTAAGGTTATATCACAATTCTTATAAAAGCAGTGTATTTAAATGTACAGTAGAGCCCCGATTATCCGCGAGCAGATTATCCGCAGTGCGGATTATTCGCGAAGAATTTTTTTTTCAAGCCAACAGCAAGGAAAATACAATAAGCTCTACTAATAAATATAAACAGAAAAATTCATGTATTCGAAAGTAATAGAAGAATATTTTTAGATTCGGTTGCCATGTGTGAAATATCAGAAATAAAGTCTTGATGGCTTTTCTTGATTTTATTAACTAAATGTATACATAGTAATTAAAATATTTAACAATTAAATAAGACCATTATGATAAATTCTAGGAGAGCATATCAAGAATAGCTTCATTCTAGAGATAAAAATTATTCCGTACTAAAAGAAAAACATTAGTTTGCAATTTAGAATAAAGAAAAGGTGTTTCCAAGAAGCAAAAACAAGTGACTGATTTTTTTTAAAAAAAGTATAACTCTTTTTGTATAGTGTGTATGGAATTGTTTCTTATTTACTGTTCTTTATTTTAGTGATTTAGACGTAAAGCAAAGGTTTCTGCCCTACTGTGCATGTGTATGTATTTTAAACGTTTTATTATATTTTTGGTATACTAAAACATAGATTTTTTGTTGAATTTTCTTTTTTTTTTTTTCGTGTTTGCGCCCCAATTTCAATCTTTTTCGAGTTATCCGCGATTTTTGTTATCCGCGGTGGCCTTGCCACCCAATTCCGCGGATAATCGGGGCTGTACTGTATTATGATTCTAACTAACTAAATGAATGAAAAAATAAATTAAAAAATTGAAACTAAATTTTTTTCTTTAATAATTCTAATAAAATTGCCAAAGAATTTTAAACGTGTGTATTTGAATTACAAGTTTTAACAAAGCTGAAAATATTTTTAAATAAAAACATGAAAATCCCTACAGGGAATTAGATTCAAGATAAAGGAAATTTCTGTAAATCGATGACCGAGAAACTCAATCGAATGCATTTAACTGAGAACTGGTGTAAATTTATAGCGAGTCTTGACCGAGAAACTCGATCGAACGCATTTAACCAAGAACTGGTGTAAATTTATAGAGAGTCTTGATCGAGAAACTCGATCGAACGCATTTAACCAAGAACTAGTGTAAATTTACGGAGAGTCTCGATTTTTTTTTCTGTGATTTTCCAGAAATTTTTAACAGTGTACCGCATAATGATTGCTTACAAGTATATAATAGTTGTTTTAAACATAATTTTATTCATATTTAAACCTATACGATTAAAAATAGTTGTAAATAAATTTATATATTTTTTAAATGTACATTTTTATTGGTAATATATATTAATTACATTTTAAAATCTAAATAATATTGTTGCGTCATATATTTTTACAATGCGATCCTCTTTTTTCTCTAAATATTACATTCATATAATTCCACATAACAATTTAAATTTTATAACTGTTAAAACTTGAAAAATAGACACTATAATACTAAGGATTATACTTAAAATTTATTTTTTCTTTGTCTGAAAGCAATTGTTCAGTAAAATAAAAGAATTTTCACTTACGTTATTTCTAATTACATTTCATTTGAATATCCGGAAAGTCGTTAAAGAAAATTCCTCGAATAAGCAACACATTTTACTGCATATCTTTTAAATTAAAAATATAAATCCTAACTCAGTTATAACTGAGAATATAAATTTTTAATTCTCATGAAAAGACTAACATTTTTAAGCTAATTTCTTATTCTGATTTTCTCTTAAATGATTTGTAAATAATAAAAATGAAAAAAAATCTCCCTTTTAGTTCCAATAAATGAAATAAAACTTGTTAAAATAAATGAAAGTATCAAGCAAACTGTAAATTTACTTATTAATAACAAGCAGAATAATTAAGAAAAAATTTAACAAAATTCTGAAATTCTTTTCTATGTGTCCCTAGAGTCATTATAAATTTAAAATACAAAATATTTATTTCATTTGCATTTGTATCTATTACGTGATCCCCAAATATCTCATATTTCAAACATTGTTTTAAACTATTTATGAGCAAATAAATGCGCACACGGAAATGTTTTCCTAAAAATCTATTTGTGTATTAATTAAATCGATAAAAAGCATAATTATTCCTTTTAAATCGACATACTTTAAACAGAAATAATCTGAAGAAAGATCTTTGAAGAAAAACAATACTGAAATTCAAAGAAGTAATTTGAAAAGAATGCGTGTAATTGTTTTAATCCTTTCAGGGGCAAGGCACTTCTATTAGTAAAATACTGAAATGAATGAATGAATCCAGAATTTACTAACAAATTTATTTGAAAATAAGCAAAATATTTTCTTCACATAATACCGTAAAAAATGCATACGAATTTATAACGTAAAATAATGAAATTGAATTAATCTTATAAATTTATTTAATGCTACTCTGTTAAATATATGTAGAAAACTGTACAGCCTTTGACAGTTTTTAAAGATAAAGGTTACTCGGCCCTATTATTAAACGTCTAAAACTCTAATTTCAACCCCATTGTGCAGGGCTCGACTTGGGCTATCTACGGCCCCGGGCAAGCATCATTCTGGGGGCCCCTTTCTCTATTTCCATAGAAATCGTTCGCGGTTAATGTGGAAGGGGCTAGTACTAAACTTCATATACAGTAATACATCGGTTTTCGTTGGCTTCGGTTATCGTCGGTTTCGGTTTTAGTCGATTTTTCCGCAAAAAAATTGTCTCGATTTTCGTTGTTTGCCTCGGATTTCGTCGACGTACACTCATGACCTCGCTGCATTTTCCGTAAACAAAGGGGCAAACCATGCGTTCTTTTTCTCAATCTGGCATTGTTTCTCGTCATGTGTGCAGCACCCCGCGCATCTGGGCAAACAATTTTGTTTATTTTCAGTGTATTTTTGTGCTTCTTTAATTGACTGCGAGTGCTCCATCATGGGACCAAAGAAAGTTTCCAGAGCCAACAGACCTTCAATGACGAAGGTCAGAAATGCGATGAACTTATCCAAAAATACGAGAGTGGCATCAAGATTATTAAAATTGGTCGAATGTACGGGTAATCTACATCCACGGTAAGTTCCCTTGTGGCGAAAAGGGAAGCAATAAAGGAGGCTAATGTAGTGAAAGTCGTGAATGGGATAACGATACAAAGATCAGGAACAATTTGATTCCGAACAGTTACTATTAATTTGGATCAATCAAAAACATTTAGATGGCGATTCTGTTTCGGAGGCCATCATATGGAAAAAGACCTGACTATTTTATTCCAATCTCATTCAGAAAATGGCACGCACGAGTGCTAGAATTAATGATTTTAAGGCCAGCGGAGGCCGTTTCATAATATTCAAGAGACGCAATGTCATACACAGTGTAACTAGGCATAGCGAAGGTTCGAATTCGGGTAAGTCTGGTGCCAAACAAATCGTGTCCGCATTCAAAAATTACGTAGAAGCTGAAGGATTCATCCTCCAAAAAGCCTTCAACTGTGATGATGACCTCTTTTGGAAGAAAATGCCAAAGAGGATGTTCATTACACGGGAGGAAAATGCATTGCCAGGACATAAGCCTATGAAAGATAATCTAACTCTTTTGTTGTGTGGTAATGCTAGTGATGATTTTAAAGTTAAGCCATTACTGGCGTACCATTCAGAAAAACCTAGAGTTTAATCGTATATCAGAAAAAATGGGATTAAAAGTAAATTGTGTGTGATGTGGAGGGCAAACAAGAAACCATGTGTCACGAGGCCAATTTTCAATGATTGGATGAATGAAGTGTTTAGGCCTGAGTGTTAAAATATACCTCCAGTTTAATCAGTTGCCCCTTAAGTTCCTCCTGGTGATGCAGAATGCTCCTGCATATCCTCCAGATTCGGAGGACACGTTGCTCGAGGAATTCAATTTTATCACCTTGAAGTTCTTGCCCCATTATCCCACACCACTCAATCACTCATCCAGCTCATGAACTAGAATGTCATTTCAGATTTCAAGACGTTTTACACAAAAGCAATGTTTCAAAGGTGCTTTGAGGTGTCATGTGAGACAGAACTGTTCTTAAGATAGTTATGGAAAACGTTTCAACTCTACCAACTGCGTTAGCCTCGTAGAAGGCTTGGCTGTGTTGGACAAACAGGTCAATGAACTCTGCCTGGAAGTAAATTATGGCCAGGATGTGTGCCTGAGAGACATTTCGAAGGATTTGAGCCTCCTTCTTATGATGCTACACATGAGGTGCAGTCAATTGTTCATTTAGGGAAGTAAATTGTTTTGGAGGTGAGTGGTGAGGATGTGGAAGAGTTGGTGTATGACCATAGTAAAGAACTCGCTTCTGATGAGATGCAAGATCTTCGCCTAGAAGTGCAACAGACAGCAGTGGAAGAAGTTGCTTCAGACAAGGAGGAAGAGATTGAGGAAAACGTGTCTTCTTCAGGGATTAAGGACATTTTCTCTGCGTAGAGTAAGGTAAAGGGGTTTGTGAAGAACAATACCTAGACAAAGCTGTTTCAAGCCATGTCTGCAATTTTTTTAATGATAATGTCTTGCCCCATTTTAGGCAAATCTTAAAGAGGCAGCAGAAACAGAGCGCTTTGGACGGCTTTTTTTAGCGACATAGGTCTCCTGACTCTAAAGCTAGTTCTACTGCTAAAAGACAAAAAAGGGAAGTGAGCTCAGATATAGTTCCTTGATACCATACGCCAAGAACACTATATTAATTTCTTATTGTTTTTATTATTAAAGGTTATACTTCTCTATAAAATGTGTTTTTGGTGCGTATTTTGGAGTGTTTAGAACGAATTGGATTTACATAGACTCATGTAGAAATATTTGCCTCGGTTTTCGTCGGTTTCGGATTTCGTCGATTGTTTACTAACAGATTATCGATGAAAACCGAGGTATCACTATATATTGTATGTATGCATAAATTTCCTAGCGGAAGCTATTCACATTTGTACACAGGTAATTACAAAAAGATGGTCACAACTTTAAGAAAAAAACTAGTAGAATAATAGTAGAAAATATGATGGATTGGTTGACAGCAGTAATTGTTCGCAAACTTTTACTTGAATTATGTGTATGCTATAAGATGTCTAAAAGGAAATGCCCCAACAGGTCAAAAATTATGGTTTTAACATAATTAATGGTTTTGTTATGCCCCGTTCCTAGGAAAACGTCAATAAAGAGTTTCTTTTGAAAACAATAGAATACTAAGTTGTTATAATAAAATTTCGATCATTACTTTAATAATAATGTATATGTATTTTTTGCGTGGATGGAGGGGATACAGGAAACAGATAGGGAAAGGGGGAAGCCGCACTCCTTTCATAAATGTTTGAAAATACGTGAATTTATTTTACTTTTAGCCTGTTTTAACCATTTGGCAGATTTTACTAAAAATCCTAATTATTCCCATAAGTAACCCTAAGAAAGGGGGTCGAGGCTGTACAGCTTACCCTGCGTTACTCAGTTCCTGCTGTTATGAACAGAAGAAAGTTACATTATGGTTATGCAACCATTTTCTCTAAAAACAATAGCATGACAGGACAGATTTATGCAAATTTTTAAAAGTGTATACCACAGTAATGCTTAAAGATGAACGGCTAGGGCACTAAGTCAAAGGAGTCGCAAAGTCAGAGGAGCTTTAAAAAGCTTTGGTTGGGTTAATTCACTGTTCGCCTTTACACCACTACTTAAAAGATACATAAATGTAGACAGATCATTTAGGGTAGACCTACCTGTCATAAAACTTTGGATTACAAAGATTTAGAAATTTTAAATGTAATATTGATATTATTAAAATTGAAAAATTATGGTGTCTAGAGGAAGCTTAAGTTCCTAACATGGAGTGGGGTGTCATCCCGTCTCACCTCCGTCTGATTACATAACTAGGGACGTAGGAGAGATTAATATAGGTAAACTGTTAAAAAATTGCTGCAAATTATGCAGTCATTCCACCATTTTTATAGAAAACAGTTTCATAAAAGTAATTTAACTCTATTCGGAACGTACTATAGTCAATAATAAAGTCAGATACACTACATAATATGGCAAGGTAAACATTAATGTAAAGAACGGTCGCATGATTGGACAGTTTGTTGCACATATTTAAGAATGCTAAAATGTTAATTTTATTCTAGATTAATAGAAAAACATATACCTGTCATGTATTCTAGTATTAATCTATAAATATGAGTATCAATTCCTTTAGTGCAATTATTTCTTGTGTTAATAAGTTGAGAATAGAAGTAATAGCAGCTAATAATAAGTCTTATATAAAACAAGCTATTTGACTTAAAGTTGGTCATGGAATTTTGCTTTTTTCATATTTAGACATGTTCTTTTGCATGTATTAAATTTGTGTTTTATTTATTTGTTATCATTTTATTTAGTATTAGTTACTTGGTGATTTGACCCCGCCTTCCCCTGTTACAGGATATAGGTGAAAGACTTTTATTATTATTATTGTTGAAAACAAACTGATTTTTTACATTTAATTTTGTTTCCACTTATAACACAAAAAATCATCTTTACATTAAAATTATCAATAAGGTATTCAACTAAACTTTTGAAATTTATTAAAAGAGATACTTTCGTATTGGCCTGCTGCCAGGAGTTAATAGTGAAAGAAATCGCCCAAAGGTGTCTATTTACAGCAGTAATTTTGAGTGTGACAATTTTAGAAATTTAAGAAGGTAGTTCCTTTCCATGTCCTAAAATTGTGCTTTATTTAATTATAGGTATTTTTTTATCGATGAAGTTCTAATTTTATTATGGCATATAAGCCAGAAGCAAATGCCGAACTATTTATACTACTTTAAGAGAAAATGGATTTATATTTCGTAATCGTCTGCACGCTATTGAGATACTTTTTTTTAAATCATGCTAAAAAATTATTTTTAAAACTATAAAAAATGAGTAAATTACGATACGGTTTTTAAAAAAAATTGTATAAATTACAATAAATGCAATGAAATTTAGATTTAATCGCCTACTATTGCCATCGTCAAAATACGTCGGAGTTTCTCATGGACACGTTTGTTCTTTATAATACATATATAGAAGACGGGAGGAATTTTCTTAAGTATCAGACAGTTAGTTCCATATTGTTTTAGGAGAATACCTTCAAGGAGGAGTTTTAAGCGGAAATTCAGTTGAATTTTCGTTTTGGTACAAAACTAGTCAGATATACCAATCTCAAAACTTTATTCTATTTGTTATGCATTAATATTTCAAAAAGTTTTGTTTACAGTGATTCATTTTAGAATTAAAAAGTTATTAACAAACATGTGATTTAATTTTTTATTACCCTTTAAGTTTTTGGTCAACGAATGTTTCAAAATCATGGTATGCAGGGAAATAAATCTCGTAATGAAGTCTAATATATTAGATGTAAATTTCCAACTGGGCGAAAAATGTCCGGACCAGGATTTGAACCCGGGACCTCCTGGCTGAAGCCGCCAGTGCTCTGCTATCTGAGCTATCCCGGACGATTCTGGTCGAACTTTTTCACCCAGCTAACCTTAATGATTATAGCATCTGGTCTGAAACCTGGTTCAGCTCAACAGAATAAATCTCAGGTAATGGAACTCCAGAAATCGCTGGAAACGAAATTACACTAGATTAATATTAACACAATTATTCTAATTGGTAAACAAATCATATTAGATGTAAATTTCCAACTGGGCGAAAAATATCCAGAGCAGGATTAGAATAATTGTGTTAATATTAATCAAGTGTATTTTCGTTTCCAGCAATTTCTGGAGTTCCATTACCTGAGATTTATTCTGTTGTGCTGAACCAGGTTTCAGACCAGGTGTTGTAATCATCAAGGTTAGCGGGGTGAAAAAGCTAGACCAGAATCGTCCGGGATATCTCAGATAGCAGAGCACTGGCGGCTTCAGCCAGGAGGTCCCGGGTTCAAATCCTGGTTTGGACATTTTTCGCCCAGTTGGAAATCTACATCTAATATCATTTGTTTACCAATTAGAATAATCGTGTTAATATTATTTTAGTGAAGTCTAATATATCAAAAAACGGGAACATTTTTTACTTATTCCAAATATTCAAATTATACCCAGAACAGACGATTGGGTGATTCAGTAGAATTTTTTTCAACGCAGCGCCTTTCCCGAAATTAGAAGAAAATTCGTTCTTACAGCACCACCTTCAGTCCGATTTTATCTAAAATTGTATACAAACATAAGACCTATTACATGATATCTAAATAAAAAAATTCCTCGAAAAATATTAATGCATTCTTCATTTAAATTGCAAAACAAAATCTGAAAATCGCACAAAAATTGCTATCACAGCGCCCTTTCTGGAGGAATATCCTCATTTTCAACTGACGTCCATAGTCAAAAACATATATATGAAGTTCCTTTCAACTCTTTCCATAATTTCATACACTCGCATAAAGATCGCGATCTCAACCAACTCCCACTATATAATAATTATTACAGTAGAACCTCGATTATCCGAAGTAATTGGGACCGACCCTCTTTCGGAAAATCGAAATTTTCGGATAATCGGGAATGCTTCAATTTTAAGATTAAGGACAAATATATGCGCTATTTCTTGTTATGGTAACAAGTGCTTAATAAAAATAAAGCAATAGCAAAATAGAAACAAGATTAAATCAACCGAATTTTAATTTTGAAATTAAGTACCTTTTACATATTTCACAAGAGTTTGGAAAAAAGTTCCGTTTGCCACGGTTTGCTTTGCAGCTTTATCACGAGGTTTTGTTTAAATTTTATAAGTTCATCAGTATTACAATCTTTCTGCTCCTCCAGCTATGCCAAACTTTTTGCAAAACATTCAAAAGCTTTAGAATTGCTAATTTGTTCGTTTTCTTCGCCCACATCGTTGTCCTCTTCTTCGATTTGATCAGTCTGACAGTAATTTTTTTTAATGGGTTTTGCACACAAATAATGTGATAGTAAAAAAAAAAAAAAAAAAAAAAAAAAAAAAAGAGCGGGGGAGAAAAAAAAGCAAGCTTTAAAAATGGATTTCGGTTAACCAAGAGTTTCGGATAAAAGAGGTTGTACTGTAATTCCACGAGCCAAAAAAAATCGACGCATGCAAGTTTTTAGAATTTTTGTCTCTGTTTTCCCTGCTTCACGTGACATTTCCTGGCCACAGAACAAACCGTATCGCGGCTTTCTTCCTTTTTTAGGGGACGTTGCCTCAACGTGACCTTCCGGGGAAATATCTTCATTTTCAACTGGGACCTAACAGCAACATTAAAAACATAACAAGTGTGGTTCAATTATATGCATAACTTCTTATATTTTACGATAATACAATAAAGAAATGTCACAAAAATCGATTTCACAGCGACCACTTCTGGCGAAATATCCCAATTTCAACTGCGACCTGCTGGTCATAGCCGAAAACATATATAAGTTTTGTTCCATTCTTTATATACTTTCATACACTTTTCGATGATGCAATGAGGAGCCACGGACACATGAGCAGACGCATTTTCAAAAACTCATTTTTTGGGATCTCAGATTCTTAATATGTGTAAATCCGTAGAAAACCGCAAGTTCCAAACAATTTCGATTACAAAACTTTCCTCTATTATTGATAGACGAAATTAAAAAGCTTTCATGATTATCGAGCCGATATTGAACGCGTGAACATCAACCAAATCCTCGAATTTTGTGGTCAGTATGCTAAACTCACAGCTGAAATGTATTATATCGAGGTATGGTGTATTCAACAACCGTAATTCTCTATAAACAATTCACAAAGCCGAAAATTTTGTTAAAATTAGACTGTCTCTTGATTGGTTAAATTACAAAATGCTAAATGAATGTAAGATCACCACAGAATACTAATTTTTTAAATATTCCTTTCGAAAAATATTTTATTAAAATTAAATTAGCAATTCCTTGGTAGATATTCCAGTTACTGTTTTTATTTTAGTTAGTGAATTTTTAAAAGAGAGAATAAATAACTACTTTTTGGACTAATTAATATTTGTGATAAAAATTATACGGTAAAGAATGGGTTATGTTTTGGATAGATTTAGTTATTTTATTTAATCTAATTTTTATAAAAAATTCTGTTTTTAAATTTTAATTATCTTATATACCCTGAAACTAAATTATTTTTTTTAGTAATTACCTATAAAAATAAATCTCTACTCATTCAGTTCAGTTTGTTTTTCAATTCTATATTCGTATTTTCTTTAACGTTAGCTTTAGAAAAAAAAATTCTTTTCTTCTGATAAAAAAAAATAAAATAAGTTATGCGCTGATGAATAGAAAAGAATTGTAATATTTCAGTTACATTATTTTTTTGTACTTAGATAAGTTTGTAGAAAAAATTACGACGGTATATAAGAGGTCGCAATGAAAACGCTGTAATATTTAATGTATTATAGTGGTATATAATGAAAAAAGTGGAGTGGGGTGAAATAGTCTCGGGCACTGAACAGAAGATATGGCCAATGATTTTATTTTGTACAAAATGTTTCAGTACAGATCAGGAAAAAAACCCATTTTAATTTTTAAGACCAGTCGTACGCCGGAAATTAACCAGTTCATTTTATATGAATGCGAAACACTGAAACACCGAGAAGGGGAATATAGTCAGTAGTTAATCAAGCAGAAGCCAGTCAGAAAGGGAAACAGATGGATGTTTTTTAACTCTTCAAAAGTTTAGTAAATCGTCAAAGCTTATATCAGTTGGCATATTTATTTGAAAGGAGAATCATAATATTTAAGCGAAACATTGTTTGTTAAAACCATGTTGGCGCGCTTAACATTGAAATTTTTATTCCAAAAAAAATGAAGAAGTAATTTAGAAAAATAATCATGTCATGTAGACATATTATGTGAAGGGCACTCTTTCCAAATCAAATAATAGGCAGATTAAATATATAATTTAATGATTTATTGCCAGACAACCTATTAATTATTTTATAAACAGTTTTATTAAAATAATTTATTTTTAAAGAAAACGAATGAAAGTATTTTGATAACACGTTTTTATGTTTAATCTGTAATTTCGTAATTTAATGATCGTTAATATATTAGATGTTTATTTAATATTTATATAGATGAGAATGAATATTATGAGTTATTTATTGGCGGGCTTTTAGATAAAAAGGCTTAAGGCTGCTAGTCAGTCAATTTCAGAATTCTCCCGCGTAGTTGTAAGTCTATGGGCGTAGAATGCATTCGTATATTTAAAATATGTCCTCGGGCAATTAACATTTTTCACTCCTTTTGGGTTTTTTAAAGATCTTTACTATTTTCTTAGTTCTCAAAATATCTGTAAAATATAGGCTTAATTTAATATTTTATGTGTTAAAGCTGACGAAATGTAAGATTTTAACATTTCACACAAAATTAAGTACATGTTTTAGAAATATTTTCACAACTACGGAAAAAAAATCCCTGCCGGCTCGGCCTACAGGCGAAGGTAGATTTTGAAGTTAAGTGCTAATTTCACCTGCAAAATCCAAATCAAGATTACAGATAAACCCAGTTTAACAATTTTATCTGGCCGCTTTTAACGAGTTTTTAATTTCATTTTTCTCTAAAAGCTGCTTTATCAGAATCATGTTGATACGATCACTTATTCTTCAACTCCTATAATTATTTAATTTGTTTATGCTGTAAGAGTTGGTCCTTTCAAAAACTTGTCAGTATAAAAGTTGTAGATAATATTAAGAATATTTATAATAAATTTAAAAGGATTTTATATCTTGTGAATTGGCGAAGTTACGGTTTTTTTTTTCTTCTTCAACCCCTCCTTCCCTCTTTTTCGTTTTTATTTATTTTCACTAACAGTTGACCCTATCAAAAACTTGTCAGTCTAAAAGTTGTCGATAGTATTAAGAAGATTTATAATAAATTTAAGGGAGTTTGATATCTTGAGAATTGACGAAATTATGAATTTTTTTCTCCCTAAAACACTATTTTTGCGCCCCTTGAGCCCACTTTTAATTTTATCAAAAATATGTGATAACATAAATTTTTGGCCCTTTTTCCTAGAAGTAATAATAACTTTAAACTGATTTGATATGAATTATAACTAAAAAGTTATGAGATTTTATCAGTTTCCACAAAACCCCTCCCTATTTCCACCCCATTGGTCTGATTTTGCCCATTAACAAAGTTGACCGTAATTTCTATCCCTTGATTTTATGTATCAGTTTGGAAGAGATTTGCGCAGAATTATGGAAGTTATCGTGTCCATCAAAATGTGATATCTATATATAGAAAGAGAGAAAGAGAGAGATGGATAGAGAGATAGATAAAGTTTTGAAAAGGGGCGGTTTTGGGTTCTAGGGGTCGTGATCGGCGTAGATCTGCAAAAAAATTTCAGAAATTCCAACATAGGGGAGAATGTAACAAGTAGTATTTCTTAGGAAATCTCCCTGAAAGAAACATTCATTAAAAAGTATAGGAGAGACCGAGGTTAGTAAGCGAAGTTTTTAGTTATTGATTTTTATTAATTTTTTGTTTATTTTTTTTAACAAAATTTAACTTTACTCTTAAAGCACAGACACTTGGCTATAAATATCAGGGATTCTGAGTTTGTAGATTTTGCAGTTTATGTTTAGCGGAAGCCTGAAGTAAAAGAAAAAAATGTGTGCCAACCTACACCGTCGAGGGGCAAGTTGCATATTAGGGTGGTGCGAAAAAAGTCAAGTTGATATTTCCGAGTTGCTATAGTGCGGAAAAGTTGCGATTGGTAAATACAAGAAAAAAAAAATTATTTAAATCGGACTTTATCTTCCGATCCCGCAAACCGCCTAAAAATTTAAAAAAATTGAAAATTTCCGATTTTTCCAGAATTTTTTTCTTTTTTTACGTATATATATTTTTTATCGCTATAGTGAAAAATATTTGCAGATTGTAATGTTTAATAATAATAAAAATAAACAGTTGCGTTTAAAGAATAGCTTCCGATCACGCAAGCTCAATAAAAATCGGCAAAAATTCAATTTTCAGTGATTTTGATGAATAAAGAAAATAATCACCTGAGATCAGTTTGCGTTCCAATATTAACATTTGCATATAAATTGTACAATGTACAACTCTTTGCTTGTTTAGATATTTGATAATGTTTAAACAAACCAGAACTCACCACGGGAAGGTAGCTGTAAATATGTAGCTGTAGGTAATTAATACATAATTTGTTATAATAGAATCAAAACACTGTATTAAAAAACTAGTGTCGTGACAGTATAAGATATACAATTTGTTATGTCATCTGTTTAAGTCTGACTTTTAGACGCAACTTTGTACTGCGATTTGGTGGTAATGTCTGGTATTATGGACATTGATTTCAGTGTGGCCCTGATTCTCTCTTGATTGGGGTCCACATACCTTAAATGATGCTTCCGTTACCGATTTAATGCACCGCTGGACATCTTACGTGTGGTTGAAAAACTTTTTATCATCCTAGACTGAGATATGACCTGATTGAACGAAGAAATGTATTTCTTCATGGGTTAATCTCCGAAAAAGCGGTGGAAATGTTAATTTTGTTACATTACAATCAATTAATTTTGGATTGTAGGAGTGATAAAGATTCAGATGCCTTTACCCTTTGAAACATTCTGCCTGGCTTTTAACAGCCCTAGCTCTCTTATGTGCCTCCTTTTATAAAAGACCATTGCCATCAGTAGGTTTTCCGGGTGAGCAAAGAACGAGTTTCATTCAGTTTCAAAGATTACACTTTCTTCAGGTTGTCACGAAAGTATCGAGATGTTTCAATTGCTCTCTACAGATGAATAGGCCCGTCTGTAATGTACTTACAGAATTTTATTTCAAAACAAACTGGCAAGTAAGATTTTAAAATAAATGTCAATATGGCTTTAAGGCATCCGATGGGTTTTCCACGCTCGCGTAAAGTCGAAGGGCTCTATTTGCACAAGTGAGCAATCTGGCATGTGAAATTGGACCGGAGTCACACTTTAATAAGTCATTTGGAAAGTTGTAACTGTTAATTGCTTGACTCACGTCAAGAAGATATCTTTGGTCCTTGCTCAACATTTGCCTGTCCACTTCTGGAATTTCACAATCAGTCAGTTGAAAATTTATCACCGAGAGCTTTACACAACAATGATATTGTGTCCAAATGGTGTATTATTAAATGATCTTGGGCCAGTAGTTTCAACATTCAAATGTTGAAAAAGATGGCGGGAAGGTAATTCAACAAAATGGAATAAACAAACAACCCACTGCAGTGGTCGTCAGAGATAAACTTCAAGCTTTCTGATAGCACCCCCCTTTCTATCCAGTATTGGTATTTGTACCATCACAGCCTACCAAATCTAAGTATTCTAGTGAAACCCCTTGTTCAGTAAGACATGATACTATGAAAGCTACAATGTCCTTAGCAGGCCCGGAGTTTGGAGGCACATGACCTAAATAAACTGAGTCACGTTCTTTTATGACAGGAAAGTGTTCCTCTTTAATAGTTCGACGAACCTGTTTAGATGCAATACTTTCTTTAACTGGGGTATCGTCCTTTCTTCCGTCAAAATAGTATATGCCATGTAGTTCATCTGAATCCAGTTGACTTTTCTGTAAATTTTATGGAGTTAGGTGAGACTAGGTGGGAGCGCGTACGCCGACTTCAGCGCTGTTTTCCAACGTGGCTAACGGCAGTTGGGTGCACTGCTAAACTTTTCAGACCTGAAACGAACTCTTCGTGGTAAGTTCTAGGTTGTTTAAAAATAACTTAATATGCTCAATAGTATCAATTAACATTTAAATCTTAACCTGAGACTGCAAACTGACCTCAGTTGATTATATTCTTAATGCATGAAAATCACTCAAAATTGAATTTTTGCCGATTTTTATTGAGCTTGCGCGATTGGAAGATATTCTCTAAACACAATTATTATTATTATTATTTTTAAACAGTACAAACTGCAAATATTTTTTTCGTATAGCGATAAAAAATATATAAACGTAAAAAAAAAGAAAAATTTTGAAAAAATCGGAAATTTTCAATTTTTTGGAATTTTTAGGCGGTTTGCAGGATCGGAAGATAAAGTCCGATTTGAAGAATTTTTTTTTTGTCTTTCTTGTATTTACCAATCGCAACTTTTCCGCACTATAGTGACTCTGAAATATCAACTTGACTTTTTTCGCACCACCCTATTGCATATACCTATGGGTTAAGTTGGCACACACTTTATAAACAGCTAAATGAAACTCAAATAAGACACGCGGTTAAGAGAAATCAATTTTATTATTATCAACAAGTTTAAACAAATGCATTATCCCCGTACAATGTAAATTCTAAATTATACAGGGTTAGCGAAATTAAACTTCCGCTACTCAAAGGGCCCTTGAGGCCGGTCTACTAGTTCGAAGAGAAAAATATTTGAACAACAGTCACTTCAGAGGATGCGCTTGAGATTTTCGAAATACAAAAATAATTCAAAAAATCGCCACTAGATGGCGCTACGAGTTATCGTGTGAAGATAGGAAAAACTGAGATCCCGAAACACTGAAGGACCAGTAGTCTTACACAAAAGTACGACAATAAGGACAATAAGTGGGCACAGAATTTCCATGGCCCAGGAATCACCAACCACCATTCTCACGAGAAATTGTAGCGTGAATGTTTAGCGAGCTGCCGTATTTTGCCGTTCGAATTGGTGAACCGCTTGAATCTTATACGGGTAGAAGTTTGGAATTCTACACAGTGTCAGACAGTGGAGTAGGGCATATTAAGGGTACGTGGAATCGTCGGTACACTGACAGTTCCATGAGGCGATTCAGTGCTTGCTTCCAGGACCGCTGTAACAATATCCTCTACGACGGCGGTGGTACCCTTTTACTTCCACTTCCCGGCAAAACGCCTAATTGACCTGATCGCTCGATTTTCACCATCCTGTCTTTAAGAGCACACTCAGATATCGGTCCACGTCTTTGTTTCTTGAGATGGCGAATCTCTCTCACAACTGTCTCACCGTTACTGTACATTTTGACTAGAAGTGTTCTCTCCGGCAACGTCGGCATTTTGGAATGCTCATCTGATTAGGGCACGAACTTCTTCCTTTTATCGTGCGTGATATTTGCATATGTTGCGCCAATGTGCTCTCCCGCTGTGCCATCTGGTACCAATTTTTTAAACTAATTTTTTCATTTCGGAAATCTCGAGCGCATCCTCCGAAGTTTCTGTTGTCCAAATATTTCTCTCTTCGGAGTAGTAGAACGGCTTACAGGGCCCATTGAGTAGCGGAAGTTTAATTTCGCTAACCCTGTACATACATAAAAATAACGAATAAAACATTAACATTCGGTAACATTTATCATACGTGATATCATCATCAGAGTTACAGTTATACGAAAATATAAAATCGAGTGTCTCCGTTTGGGCAGGCCTCATGTGCCCAAAGCCTGCATTGCCCACTTTTCTGTGTGTTTGCTGTTTTTCAAGCTAACAGCACACACCAGACAATAATATTCCTTGTCATCTGAGCTATTGTTAAGATTCGTGTTTTTCTAATTTTTTCTTTTTTTTTTGTTTTGTAGGTGGAAAAAAGTTTTCTTTATTATCTCTTTACCTTTAGTTAACTTTTACTGTTGCCTTTCTTTTCTTTCTTTCTTTCTTTCTTTTTTTTTTGTACTGCATCTTTTGTTTTTCTTTAAAGCTGCGTTTTCATCTTTCAATGCCTTTTAGATTTAGTGAATCTGTCGATAGTCTTGTGGTAAGCTTTTTTCTACATCTATGTTCCCTATTTTCTTTCTTGATTCTGCATTTTTTAATGATCTAACATTCCCAGAATTTAATGATTTAACATCCTAAGCCGAAATCGTAGGTGTTCAGTGACTGCTGGAGATAAAACGATAAAGTTGATACTGAATCTTTTGAACATCCAGCTTCTCGCCTGTCTTAACCCTTTAAGATCCAACCCGCACGATCGTGCGGGTTAGACATTCATTTAAATTTTTGCTTCTCAGTGGTATGTAACAGTCGTATGCAATAAAAAACAAGAATTGAACGATCGTTCTAGTTTGTAAAAAGTGTAAAGGATAAATTTTTATCAACAGATAGCGGTTGTAGTACATGTTTTACTCTCAGCCGGCATGAATATCTTTGTTTACAAGTACAAGTGATACAGCTCATCGGGTCTTAAAGGGATGGGCGAGTTCTGAACGCCGTCACTCGGTTGAACTTCATTCTTCATAATTTGACAATATCGGATCAGGCTTCTCGAAATAATATTAAAAGTTTCAGCAGTTTGGTAATAGATCGTCATTTAGTTAATGCGGCATCCACATCATTTCTTATAACATTCTTCTGTGTACTAACCTGTTCTGTTTTGCCCTGGTAATTACGCATGTTTTCTGCAAAATTATAATTAATTCATCAAAATGGATAAAATAGTAGAAAATATTACAAAACAATGAAACGGGGTTAGTTGGTGCACCCAGACAACTTGCGCCGTGTTTAATGCGCCTACTAGCTCCATAATATTTTTTTTCACAGTATGGGAGACGTAATCTTCTAAACATAAACAATCCAAGTAAATTACATATGGTGTTGTTAGAGTTAATAATACACTATGAGAAACTACATAAGTTGAATCGCATTTATAAGTATTAGAAATTCTATATAAGTATTAGAAATTCGAAAAATAATGAAGCAACAAAAAATTACTTATCGTTATCAATGCAAAAAAAGAAAAAACCGTGATGAATGTCCACAGCATGTGGGGAACGCTGTAAAACTAAAATGGGGATTGTAAAAAGGAAGAAGACAGGTACTATGTGACTGATTGCGCCATCTTTCCACAAACTGGAGAATTAGGATGACTGCTCCTACTTACCCCTGTAACCAACTAACCCAGATCTACCTTACACAGAAAAAATAACTTTAAAATATTGATTTCCTGAAAAGATATTTTAAATATACGGATGCATCGCACGCTTGTTAACTTAGCTTTAGCTATGGGAATTTAGAAGTTGGCTGATGAGCTTGACCTTAAGAGCATGCATTCGTGTCCGTTAGAAACGTAAATTTATTTTGTTGTTATTGTTCTTTCTTTCAACGGAAACGTCAATTGAATGAATTAATTGAATGCAATACTTGTGAATCATTTTTTTTTTATTTAGGGAAGCCATATAGAAAACAAAATTGCGTTAAACAGTGGGTTATGATTTAAACGGAATTAATATATTTAGTGGTAGATTGAGAAAGCAGATTAAGGGAATGAAAGAAATATTACTATTTGATAATTGATATCATAAACACGCTGATTAATAGAAAAGAACTATAATATTCCAGTTACATTATTTTTTTGCACGTAAGTAAGTTTATGTAAAAGATTACGATGGCATACAAGTTTTAGTGCAGTGCGTTTCAAAATACCAATTCTATAAGTTTCGCATAGTAAATATTCTGAAATGTACTCTACGCTACACTGTTAAAAGTGTGTATCTAACTGTACAGTTATTTGATCGTTTTGAAAAGAATTACGACGGTATATAAGTTTTAGTGCAGTGTATTTCAAAATGCCAACTCTACAAGTTCCGCATAGTAAATATTCTGATATGTAGTCTACGCTACACTATTACAAATGTGCAGCACACTGTCCAGTCATTCGAGCGTTTTTAAAGATGACGGTAACTTGACAATATTATTAACCGTTAAAGACACGACCGGCGTACTGAGTGCGCCGCTCAGTTGTGAATTCTAATCTAAATATGTGATTACCATTTGCGCTTAATTTATCCTCTTCCATTAAGACCCTTTATGTTAAACAAACGTTTAAACTTTCGCAACTTTTCTACTTTGTTTCATCAGTTTTATTGTTATCAGTTTTATTGTTATTGTCCAATGGTGTACAAAATATGCGGCCCGTTTATTTTTATTATAATATTCTATTTTCTTTCTTATATAAACTTTTTTTTATAAATGGGATGTTTATTACTTTCATATAATTATTAGGCGTAATACGTTGCTTTTCTTTAGCATCTAAAGATATTTAGACTGTAATCGGCACATGAATTACGCTATCCGTATCTTTATGTTACCAAAAACCATACGTATTTCTTCCAACTATGCAATTCATCTCAAAGCTGAGGTGGAAGTAATTTCACAGATTAAGTGCCTGATTGTGAATTCGGAATCGGATGCACTACAAAATTATCAACAAGCATAATGCGATTTGAGGATATTATTTAATTTGTTAAAGTGCTATTTTCAAAGTATGTTACAAGGTTCTTTTACATAAGGTTGTTCCATTTGAAGGATAGCCAATCAGAGTAGAGCAGGACTGAAACTTCACGTGGCAGACAAGATCGGAGAGAGACTGGCCGTGACTAAGTAAATAGTTGAGTAAAAGAACGGAATATGAAGTAAATAATTTTTTTAAAAACATATCCTCGAAAGTAAATTGAACGAAGTCACTTTCCTTAAAATAATTTGTTCAAACACTGATTGGAGTTAGTTAAATATAAAATACATAATGGTTAAATAATATCGCGATACATTTGTTTCATTCAAATACTTCAGTAAATTCGCGAAAAAAATTAAATTTTTAATGCGTAAAAGTACAAATGAAAACTTTTAAACTACTGTAAAATAAAATGAATGGATGAATTATATGAATGTGATGACACAGAAGTAATAATAAAAAGACTAGAATTATCAAGCAGAATAAATTAAACAAAACTTGCATCAAAACTTTTAATAATAATCCATTGTCTGATTACTAGATATAAGTTTTCAAAAAATTTTCGAATGTCACCATGCTTATTCAGGATCAAAATCAATATGATTCAAATATCTGTAACAATATATATACACAGGCCTCAGTTTCTAGCAAAAAAAAAAGTACCAGAGCTCTAATATTCTGCAGTAATAATAATAAAGTTTATAACCCCCATTATGGATGAATTATATGAATGTGATGACACAGAAGTAATAATAAAAAGTCTAGAATTATCAAGCAGAATAAATTAAACAAAACTTACATCAAAACTTGTAAGTGGAAATAATAACTTGTATATTATGGGGGGGGGGGGGTATAATAAAGTTTATAACACACCCCCCAACATACGCATATTTATATTTCATATACTATTTCAAATTTTAAAGCAATTTCGTATTCCTCAAAAATAAATTTATATTTTTGACATATGTTTAGGCATTAATATCTAAACAGAGCAAAAAAAAAATAAATTCTGGAGTGGGAAATTTTCAGAAAATCCTATTCGTCACGGACTTCTTTGTATTGGTGCGCAGTATTTATAAACTCTGGTCTATTCTGACTAATATTTAAATATTCACTAAAAATAAAAAAGTACTGGATCTGTGCTCCTGTGATATTCGGAGCAAATTAAGCACCGTGCAGAGCTAGAAAGTTAATCAGAGAGAATATTTTAAAAACACGAACAAAAAGCAGAGAGTAAAAACGGCAGAAACAGTTGCGACTAATTTTGACATTCCTCATCGCCATTCTGAAACCATTGAAAAAAACAACCCTACACTATGTCACATACGTAAGCGCTTTGGTAGGAAAGAATGCAAAAGATTTGAGATGAGAGGGAAAGAAATAAAAATTTAGGCTTTGATTTTTTAGAAACACTATTTCCGCTAAATTCCGAAGTGAGCACCGGTGAATTCAGACCAATATTTAAATTTCCACTAAAAACAAAGAAGTAGCGGAGCTGAGAATCAAACAGAATATATTAACGATAATATCCAATGCAAATTAAGCACTGCTTATAGGCTAATACTTCAACCCTACATTAATTTTCATCTTAAATTTCTGCTTCATTTTATTAATCAGAGCATTACGAATATATTATTTAGCAAAATAAATATCATCATTATTCTGTTTGCGAATCGCCGGGTTAGCTAGATACGAAGTGCATGTCGCTGCATCAGCAGCCGATGTATAACAGAACTACGAAAAATCGCACAAAAATCGTTATCACAACGCCCCCTTCCAGAGTTACATATCCATTTTCAACTGGGATCTGGCGTCACTTGTCAAAAATATACGTATAAAGAAATACGTAAATATATTTAAAACGTGTAAATCAGTCGAAAACTGGAAGTCGAACAAAAATTCGACTACAATATGTTCTTCTGTTATAGATAAAAGAAAGTAAAAAAAGATAATGCTAAAGCAAATATTTTAATAGAGGAATTTTTTTTAAAGGTAAAAAAAAATCCCTATAACAAAAGAATTTTTTTTTACATTTTTTATGCAATTTTTGACGTTTTCTTTTTTTTTTAATTTTTGCGGTGATTTTTTCCATATGAGTAAAAGGAATCCGGCTTTATTTTTTTAGCCACTATTGTATTAAATCTTGTCATTTTTTTCAATAAAGTTTATTCGAAGTTCGTACAGAGATTTTCGCATTTTTCTCGAATTTTTTATGCGATTTTTAGAATTTTGAGATTTGTAAAAGGAACTCTGTTGCCAACTTTTAGCGAAATATAATAAATTTTCTCCTCTGCGAGTTTCGAACTCCCCCCCCCCCCCACTTCATGGCGATTTCTCTGCATTTGTAAAAGAAATCTGGTTTTAATCTTTTATTCTATTATAGTAAATGCTGTCCTCTTTTTTTTTCTTTCATTAAAGTATATTCTGAATTTCTCGCAGTTCTTTTATGCAGTTCTTAAGATTTTCGCGTTCTGCAGAAATTTTTTGACGCTCGTAAAAGGAATTCAGCTTTAAAATTGTAGCTTAGTATAGTAAATTTTGTCCTTTGCGATTTTACAGAATAAAAATCGCCAATTAACAAAAGGAAGATTTGAAAATTGATTTGATTTTGAAGAATTCGAAATTTCGACTTCCGGATTTGAGACTCTGTACTGTATTGTTAAATCTGTATACGTGTTCTCCGAGAGTTATTAGAACACGTTGATATAGTGCATTAACTAGTTTTTTTTTTTTTTTTTTTTTTTTTTTTTTTTTTTTTTTAAGTCTGTTAAAATAATATAAAAACTAAAATCATTCACAGAAAAAAATCTAATGCAGAACAGCATACAGAATACTATTGAAATGAGCGAAGCGAGGCGAATCTGTCCGCCACGTGACGTAATGCGCGAGCAGTTAAAGAACCTTTACAGTTGGCGCATCGCACGAATGGTACCCCCCTGGTATGTTATAGCTTAATTACAAACTATTAATTATAAAATAAAATCTCTTAACAAAAGTGGTGTGAAAGTTATATATATTGATTCTATCTAAAATAGTTTTGTTTATACAATTTCAGACTATATTCTTTTACACTACTACGGGACAATATATCGAACATGCATATCATTAAAAGTTGTTATTTAGTTTTCAAAAAGTGATGGTGGTTAAAGGTGCGCCGTCCGCTTCTTTATTGTGCTACTAACCGTCCGTGTCTTTAAAGGTTAAGTTTATTTAATCATTTTATTGACCGTAATATCTGTCAGAATAAAGTTAAATTATGGTTATGGAGCTGATAAAAACACTGCTTTTATTGAAACCATGTGCACACTATGCACCTTTTTTTATATAAGTTCTCTCATTTTAGATGTTTATTCACATCTTTGTTCTTAAACAAAAATCATTTATTTGGTCGCTCGGTGGCATGGCCAGTAAGCAGAGGCTGCTGCCATGATGAGGGTCCGGATTTGAATCCCAGGGGAAAATATGGGTGTGATACTGTCTAAAGTTGTATATACAGGGTGTCCCAGAAGTAATGGGAAAAATTTTAAGTGGAGGTAGGGGACATCACAAGGATTCAGATTTGCATAGCAACCCAGGATCGGAAACGCTTTTCTGTCGCGGTAGTGACGGCACAAAACACAAGAAAGAAAGGACACGAACAGGGAGAGAAAACATGTTTATTATTTTTAGTACTGCAAAAATGCCGGGAGAATGCTGGAAAGTGTTGAGGAACTTGTTGCACGCATCGTGGCAGCTGCTGGGGAAGTCCGGGGCACTCCCAGTATTTTCGAGAACATTAGATCTTCCATGCTCCGGAGATGCGCTTCCATGCATCACGGCCCGGAGTCGTAATTTTGAACACCTACTTTGATGACGATCGTTGTCCCTTTAATGTTCTTTGTTCTTAGTTTTTTGATGTACTAAGTGTAATAAACATGTTTTCTCCTCTTATTCGTATCCTGTCTTTCTTGTGTTTTGTGTCGTCGCTACCGCGTCAGGAAAGCGTTTCCGACCCTGGGTTGCTATGCAAATCTGAATCCTTGTGATGTCCCCTACCTCCCCTTAAAGTTTGTCCCATTACTTCTGGGACACCCTGTATACATAAAATATGTAATGGAAAGAAATAAAATTTTTATGTCTGGTTTGTGTCATCTGTTTCTGTATATAAATCAGGATCTCTCGAGGCGAAAGTTTCCATAGTCTTCTAAGCAATGTACACTTCAGTGGACTTCATATGTCAAAATGACAAATCATTTATTTGTAATTTTTGTTGATTGGCAAAGTAAGGGACTTATTAATTTTATTTTGATTTTTTAGGGCGTAGATGTAACATTTCAAAGAATGGCTCATAACGGAAGACTCCCAAATGCAGTTTTTTCTTCAAGTAGTTTCAAGTCATAATACAAAATAAAAAATACAAAATTTTCGGTATAATATGTCTTGTTCTAACTACATATTTTTTAAATATTTTTACTGGGAATGTATATTTTAAATTAAATTGGTTAGATAGACAGCAAATAGCGCCTTATTTTCTTCATATTGTTCGATTTGTGAAGAAATGAGTACAGATAGAGAGAGCTTTATATCTGTTGATAATGTTTTTCAGTAAACTGAATTCTAAAATCCAGAAAATTTCTATTAAACACCTGGAAAAATCAAAAAATACTCATAAGCAGTTAAAACAATAGTTCTGTCATACATTTTATTAATTTTATATTTCATTCAGCTATTGCAAAGTAAGAAAAACTTTCGGCCCTCGACGCTGATTTTCGATCTTTTCTTTTCTTTTGTCTATATATGAAGCGTGTTCTTGGGCAGCAATCAGCAGTTTTCTAGTATACTATTTATTGGTATTTAATTTCTATTTGGCTAAATTTATAGACTATCCATTTAAAATTCTGCCCCTTTTATGAATAATTTGAAAATTTACAACGAGACAAAATCTCGATTTTTGTCGAAGCAGTACGTAATAATTTGCCTACTCTGAAAATCAAATATAACAAATATATAAGATACACAATATATAAGAAAAATATATCATCACAGTCCTGTATAATCCAGTAATTTATAATTTTAACTATGTCTTTTAGTATAATAATGTATTTATTGAATGGATTATTTCACTTGGATATGCTGACAGCTAAAAGAAAAAGATAGGTTATAGCACTGCCATTACACGTTTGTCTCTTTTCGGACCGCGTGTGTCACGTGACGTAGGTGCATGAAAAGTGTATCGCTATCGGGTGTCGCTATATTATTGCCGCTTGGCATAGCCTCGTATATGTATATAGGTCTCTTTTGTCACCTCTCAGGTGAGACTATGTAGAACTTATATTATTGTGTTTACATTGTATTTTAGTATTTATTAAATGTCTGAAGCTTTATCAATTTTAACGTGATATGTAAATGAGTTCGTTACGTAATGAGGCAAAAGAAAAAGACAGGATACCACATTTCGTTTCTCGTCTGTATCCCAGTCGAGCACATTGCAAGCAGTATCAACAAAACATGTTATAACCTCCCGTGATAACAAATCAGAACAAAAACAAATTTCACGAGCTTAAATGCATGTTATCAAACATAACGCATAATAATTCACCAAAGAACGAATAGAACATGCCAAATAGCAAAAAAAGATCATGTAACTGCTGAGTTACACTGTGCATTCAAAGGTTAACATGTTTTAATTTGCAGTAACTATTTCAGTAACTGAGTCTTTAAATTCAACTCCTTACCTTTCAGATGTACTTTTCCGTGGTTAAAAACAAACAAAATAAATTATTGACAGAATCCACTATATTAAGTAAATATACTATTGACAGATAATTAGAATTAGATAAATAAAGATAGAAAGGAAAAATAAATGAGATAAATACTGAGAACTGTAAGCACATTTGCATACAGAACTAAGTTACTTTTTCATTGTTGTATTTTAAATATCTTAATTACGTAATGCAAATTTTTGAATTAGATTAACTTTCTCAGAAAATTCGAATTAAAATAAATCTGCATTCATTACGTTGCATTTTTCCCCATTTAAATCGTGAATTTTCCATTAATGTAGGTAGTAGTTAATACAGAATATTTTAATAATAATTCATTTATAATTTCTTACGTGTAGTTTGATACTTATATAATCAACTGAGAGACACACACTAAAATATTTTCAATTACATTTCCCTTTTTGAATTTAAAAATACCTAATTATCATGAGATTAAATTAATCTTATTAAGAAACTACTTAATTTCTATTCATTTGTGTTTTTCCATTTTTTAACAGTACGTCTTCCATTAATGTAGTTAAAAACATCTCCTTTTCACTTAATAACAATTAAAAAAATTATGTGTAGTCTTTCTCCTTAAAAAAAAAGAAAACACACTTGATCATCACACTGAAATGGCACTAATTGCTAGAAAATTATGAATTGTTATCTTTCAAAATCCTTTTATTGCTTTGATAAGTTAAAAATACAACATGCGAGTTTTGTTTTATTTGTTATAAAATATTCACGGTACATTTTCCCTCTATTAGTGCTTTGTTAAGTGCTACGATCTATTTTTCTTTATGGAACTGTGTTTAGGTAGCAAAAGTACGTTAATGGAATGTATGCTTTTAAAAATATTATACCGAGTTTAAGATAAACTATAGATTTTCTAAAATTTGTGTTATGATTTCTGTTTTTAAATATAAAAAAATCCTTACTATAAAGTAAAAGTTTATAAAAAGACAATATGAACTTTAAAAGCTCACCATTTTACTTTTTCTTTCTTTCTAACCGATGACCAGGCCCCTACCTGCCGGGATGCCCCAGCTTAACGGGTTTAGTACCTGGCATCGGGGCGAAAGACCGCCTAACCGCCGCGAAGCGGCAATAAACCTGACATCATTGCCTCGATCGTCATCCTATTTGCAGTGCCTACTGCTCGTTTGTGTATACTATGTTTTGCCGGTTACTTAACGTTATAACCTGTTGTACGGCACCTGCACATTGCTACTCATGTTGGTCTCGTAATTTAGAACCTTGATCAGATGACGAGACCTTCACCTGGCCAGGCACCTCCAGAGGTATAATTCACAGGTAACTTGGAGGACTTTGCACCCACGACGGATTTTACATGCACCAGGCGCCATTAGCGTACATGGCGGATTATAGCAGTACGCCTCGATCCCGCGGCCTTAGCTGCGGATTCGATGCTCTGCCAACTGGACAAAAATAATAAAATAAATGTTACAACTTTAAAATTTTATTATAATTAATTACATTTTATTTAAAATTTCTTAGTACTTTCGGCTTGCAATTCCCGCGGCCATCGTCTCGGAATATTTTTTTTTTTATTAGCTACTGTTCTATTCGTATAAAAGCGTCACTTCGTTTTGAATGACGTATTTGTATGAACTGAACAGCAATTAATAATAAAAACTAGCTCTTTAACCCGTTCTGCGCACGGATCTTTATGAATTTAATTCTGAAACCAAAATTAAAAATAACCATTCGATTTAGAAAAATATACCTCTACTTCTGTGCATTTTTAAAAAATGAAATTTAATTTATCATGTTGCTATGGCAGCACACCATAAAACTATATCTTTGGAATAAGGTATTAAATATAATAAAAAGTTTTGTTGATGTTTGTGATAAAGTGTCTTTCTTTATTTTTTAAAAAAGGTAATACTTAAGTGCAATAAAATAATCTCAAATTATTTGCATGTGAGGTAAAGGAATTATCGTAATACCTCCTACAGCTTCTTAGTATTGCAGCGTAGCGTACGTAATATGTTTATCTTACATTGGTTAGAACTCGCGATAATACGGGTTTGAACATTAAAAAAAGGCAAAAATTGGTGAAAAACATAAAATAAAAAAACCCTACTTAAAATTTTAGAATTTTTTGCCCCATTAATTCATGGGCCCCCTACCAGTAAACCGTGTGCGAAAGTTCGTAAACCTGTGCCGTATAGTTTCCGAGTTTGTCAGGTTACATAGATATGCGCACGGATTATAATAGGTTCGATATGCTCTGACGATGGCCGAAAGTACTAAGAAATTTTAAATAAAATGGATATTTTTAAAACATATTGTAACATATTGGCTGTTTTATTACTTCTGTCGCATTTTAAGTAAAACGATAAGCTTTTAAAATGTCGTATGTGTGTTTGGCATTGAGCCAAGGTAGGATATTGCATTTTGTCATGATTTTATATGTAAAAGTTTATCTTGAATAAATTATAAAAATACACTTCATTTTTAGTTTTACATCTTACTAAATTCTAATTAAACCATTAAATAACTTATAAACCGAGAGCCGCAGCACGACAATCACCTCATCCAGTTCATGGATGAAATTCTAGGATTAGTTCAATCTTGAATCGCATATTAAAACACAATCGGTCTGCTAAGTCATATCTTGGTGGAAGACACGTTAAAACTCGATTTTAGCGGCTGACTCGTAGGTTTACCATTGTGTTTTCCTGCAGCCAAAGGTATGAAAACACGGAGTACAAAGAGCAGAAAAACACAATGGTAAACTTACGAGTCAGACGCTAAAATAGGTTTTTCATGTGTTTTCCACCAAGATATGACTTGGCAGACGAACTGCGTTTTAATATGCGAGTCAAGATTTAACTAATCCTAGAATTCTGTCCGTGAACTTGATGAGGTGATTGTCTGTGCTGCCGACTCCCGGTCTATTAAAGAAACATGTTTAAAATACTATTTTATTTTTCATTATTTATTTAAAAAACAGTATAAACCACTGCTCGACATTTAGTAAATATTTACGCACAAGTGTAATTCTGTGAAATTTACATAGCAGTTATACATTTTTTTCTTTCTTCCTATTTAATGACTTTTTTGTAAATTTGTTAAATTACAATAGTAAATGAAAAGTTTATTGTAAGGAATGAATAAGAAGAACCTTTTTACAGGTTAGAAAATCGAATTTTTTGTTTTTATCGTTACCAGTTTTTAACGTTTATAACTCAAAATGCAAATTATGATATTTCGCAAGAATAATTTCACAAGCAATGCATTGAATAGATTCAAAGTTTTCATAATTTATTAATGTAAACATTATTTGTAAAGGGAAACGAAACCTTGAATATACTCTACAGCAGGGGTCGAGAGCCACAAATGGCCAGCCTACAACTTATCTCTGGTCCGTCAAGCCTTTGGCATTTTATGTTTGTTTAATTCAGTTGTTCGCAGTGCTGTAGTCGTAAAAAAAGCAGAGGACATACGCTCAAAGCAGAGGGCATACGCTCAAGGCAGAGGGTATACCCTACAGTGTATATACTATAGCTTTTTTGAGAAACAGGGGGTATACGGTGTTCTTTAAAAAAATCCGGAGGGTATACGGAGTATACCACCGTATACCCTCCACTACATCCCTGGTTGTTCGACCATTGTTGTAGAAAATACCTTTGCACGACCACGAAATACTTGCACCAACTGTGGCCTTAGAAATGTCAAATATTATTTATCAACATTATTTTTCATTATTCATCAACAATTATTTATCAATTTACCGAAATTCCAAAGTATACTGTGCGATTAAACGTATCTGAGCATGTTCGGCTGCGCACGATTGTGCATCATTTTTACATAAACTGTCAATCCTCCGGATTTTTTCAAGTCAAGTAAACATAATTGGAAACAGAAAATTTTTCATATTGCTACAAAAAAAGTCAATCGGAAATAGGATATTTAGCTCAAATTTACGTCCATATTATGTTAGTCTTTTAATTGTTGAGGTATAAATTTCTGGATGTAATTTACTTGACGATCCAGTTTCTGTTTTACAATTGACGTCAATTTTATCTCCATATTATATTGGTCTGTATTATATCGAGATATAAACTTTCGATAAATGTCGCAAGTATTTTTTGTCGCCAATTTACGTATTTGAATGGACACTCGTTGGATGTACATGGATATATTCTGAAAGTATAAAGCTCAAAATAGACGAAATATTTACATTAGTATTGTGTAGAAGGATTCAAAACGTGTCGTGGTCGTCTGCCTAACAGTTTCGGCGTTTTTTCGGTTTTTTTCAACCTACTTAAACTCTGGGTAGCGGTTAGGTGCCCTTAGAAAAATAATAACTACGGAGGGCAATCTTCCCTTCGGCCTAATTTCATATTAGACGGGGGTTCCAGTCTGTTTAGCTCTCAAATGGCGCCACGTCCGCAAACAAACAACCAAGTTATAAAATAAATGTTTAGAATATTGTTTTGGATAGAAGTTCCATTTTTTAGTAATTTATACGAGTATATATGTATATATTTTAAAGAAAATACAACTAATATATTTACTTATATTTTATTAGATAATATATCGGAACAACAAAGGAGTAACAAATGTTCTGAACGTAACACAACATAACAAGTATTGTGTTAATGATAGTACATTTATAACATCTATTAATTATACAGTTTGATTAAGAATGTATTATTTTTATGCTTTTATATTTAGATACTCTAATTACCAAGAAAATAGATTTATTTCAGAAAACTCGTATTAAAGTAAATGTACCTTCATTTAGTCGGCATTTTTCCTTATTAAAATGTACCTTTTCCATTAATGTAGCTTTGAATCATTTCTTTTTTTCTTCTTTTTATGAAGAAAAATTTAATTGAAATTAACTTCCTTTGAAACAACGAATTCATCACAATAAAATGTTACTAATTAGTGGGAAAGGAAACATTTGTTAGTCTTCAAAATCCTTTTAATGCTTCAGTTAATTTAAAAAGACAAGATATAAGTTCTGCACAAGACATTTTGAAATATTCATGCTAGTCTCTTTTTTTCCTTTTAGCTCAGTGTTGTGATCTAACAGTGTTTTATTTACTCCAGTCATTAAATAGGAAAGTAAAAATAGTTTCACTGATGTTTAAAAGATACACTAAGTTCTTGAAAATATACTATATGTTTTTTTTTTTTTCGAGTTTTAATCATGTTCTCTACTTTTGAATATATGAGACTACTAATTAAATATATGTTTAGAGGAAATTAAAAATCTCAACTTGTCTCAAGTGTTGCATCCCAATTTCAATTACATACTTAAATGAACAGGTACAAAAACACGCTTTTGTCGAATGAAAGAAAATTAATCCTGTTGGATCTAATTCTCTATTAATAGGGCATGTCTTTGCATTTAAACCTTTGTTGTTATCTGAATGTAGTAATGATTGTATATATCTTTATATTTATTATTATATTTTATTTAGGTTTCACTATATAGTAATAAAAGGATAAAAACAATGTTCCGTATAAGCTATATACGCCCTTTGCGAGCCTTCCTATATTATAAAGGACAAATGGGGTTATTCATATAAAACGTTATCATTTTAGAGGGGAGGGAGGTTGGTACATGATATGGTAAGATATCTCTAGGGGGAGGGGGTTGTCTTTTTGGTATCCTTATAATTTTTGATACAACCAAATTTTTTTCTTTTTATTTGTAAACTGTCTTTACATCAAAATATTATGTTATCTTTTTATAGTATGTTTTCTATTTTTATGAAAATACAAAGTTATTATTAAAATCATTAAATCATTAAAAAATTATTTAATTCCAAAATATAGAACAGCGCAATGTTAGAAATTGCCATTCTTCTGTCATGCATGTATGCATATATAATGCACTGTTCTACAAACCATATGTGAAGTATGTTTGAAATGATACTTGTATTTACTAGCGAATAAAAAAAAAAGAATGTTGTCCGCCTGTTTTGTTGATAAGAAGTTCTGTCGGTCCCTACCCGCACGGGGGCAGGTGCAAAAAGACATTAATACTGTTGAATACATTACGTAACAAAAGGCTATTATTACATATTTTTAAATAGTAACTATTTTTTTAAGTGTTATATAATATAAATGTTATTCCATATATAAACTGATATTTTATTGGAATCTCTTCATTTGAATCAATAAACCCAGTAAAAAATAACTGTAACCATATTTATATATCACTCCAAACAAATGAAATCTAAATAATTTTTATATATTGATAACGATATCGTTCCGGGGGGGGGGGGGGATGTCGAAGGATGATAACGTATGATATCGTAAGAGAAAGAGGGGGTCCAAAATTACCAAAAAGTTGATAATGTTGCATATGAACAGCCCCTTTGGATCTTTCTATTAATAGAGCATGTCTTTGCATTTACTTTTGTTGTTATCCGCCTGTAGTAATGATTGTATAGCTCTTTATATTTACTATTATCTCTCATTTATGTTTCACCATTTAGTACTAAAAGAATAAAAACAATGTTCCGTATAAGCTCTATACGTCTTTTGTGAGACTTCCTATATGATAAACGACAAATGCGTTTATGCATAACGCTATCGTCATTATAGAGGTGGCAATAGCAGACGATTAAATTTAACTTTTATTTTAAATTTAAAACAATTTTTTAAGCTTCTAAATACCGCGCATTTTCACATTTTACACTGTCGAATAGGGCAAAAAATGTTCTTTCAAATGTAATTTGTTTGAAAACTATATCGCAATTTGCTTGAAATCTTTAGCGCCATTTACTCAATTTTTATTGATTTTAAAATAATTTTCAAACATGATTTTTTTTCAAGTCTATCTCTGCTATTGCATGCAGACGGTTAGGAAAGATAAATACGTTTGCATTTAAAATTTCATAAAGAGTTCATCATATGTTTCCAGCTTATATCCAGTAACGAAATTTGAACATTCATCAACCAATAATAAAAAGTGTAAAATATAAATAAATCACTAATTTAGGACATATAATCGAACCGAACAAGCTAAAACCACTGAAATGAACAGAATCAAAGAGACTGAATGTAAATAGCGATTTCTTCGTCTGTTAACTCTTGGCACGAGGCCAATATTAATAAGTTCAAAATTTTATTTGAAAGAATTATTGCTATTTTTCATACAAATATGATTTTTAGTATTGTTAATGGGCATTCTAAAAAATATATACTATATATCATGTAAATAACATATTAGAGTTATCATTAATATAAATATATATACATGTAATAATAAAAATAAATGTTTCGCCATTTTACCTTAATTTTTTCCAAATTCTTACAATATCTATCTTCTTTCCCTGCCTTGTAATAATGCCTTAAATATCAATTATATTTTAATCACATGCCTATAATCAGCGCATTCTCTCATTTCTTATTTTAAAAACATTAATCTATTAAAAGCTACACTTTATTTAAAAACCAATCTATTTAATTCCTTCATATTTTGAGACATTAAATTTTAATTTTTTTTTTCGAATATTTTATAATACCAATTTTATTTTTATTAAAATTATTATTCAATATCTCAACATTCCTTGCAAATAATTCCCGCATGTAAACTATTCACCTTTTTCTTTCTACGCTATCTATAATGAGTTCTGACGTTACGTCGTGACTTGCCCTCCTCGCTTATCCTTTTCAACCAATCAGTGAGCAAGACACTCCTCTGTCTTCCTCCTAACTAGAATTCCGTTGGCGCGTCCGTATCACGTCAACATATTCTTGGGAGAACTGCTAGTATAAAATGAGGTTACACAGCCTTGGAGAGCAGATTTTGTACGTTTGTCGACTTACTAAATAAACCCTCGTCACTTGGAGATTTTCTTCAAATTGATGTATCTCTAATAAGTTAACATCTTCATTCTTTTTTCTCTGATGTAACACAGCCCAGATATGAGTTCCAAACTGTGAATTAGTGAAATTGTCGCTGCTAAGTGAAGTCTAATAAATTCGTTGATGATAATGCAGCTTCTTTTTTATTAATCGAGAAATTTTCCCAATGTATTCATAACACAGTCTTTGATCGTGATCTACTTACGACTGCAAATTAGTGACTCTACAAATACTTCACTTGCCAGAAATAATATGTCAATAGTTTGTCGACGTAATTTACTATGATATGGAATAGCATCTCATGTATATATAAAACCATTATAAAACAATACAAATTATCAGCAACTAATGTGAATGTATAAATTATAAAGATATATGAATATATAAGTAAGCAAACCTGCACGAGATTGGAAAGGTGTCAAATACCATTAAATGCAGAATTTTTTTTCCTATACCTAATCAACCAGATGAATTATAAAATGTATGCTACGGCCACAAAAGTAGTATCAATTTGCGTTTAAAAAAAATATTTCCACGTGCTTATAAGTTTCTAAAATAAACACAAAAATGAGGCTTAATAAACAGAGATGAAAAATATCCCTCTCTAAGAGCTATGCGATTTCTGTTCACTTCGAACTGCTTTAACAACATGCATTAAAAAAATAAAGGCCTCTTAAGCAGGAGTTCACTTATGTCCCATTTACAAAAGTGCTTACAATACGATTGAAAAAGCACTCCATTTGCCACTTACTCGTGAGATTTCTTGGATAAACAGATACAAATTAAAATGGAAAATGACGTATGCTTTTTTTTTTCTTTGAACAAAAGACTTGCTGGAAAATACTGGTAGTTTTTAAATAACATAATGGAACTTTTGATGACTAGCAGGAAGAATTTTCGAGAAGTTTTATAATTCCTTAAGTCATTCCGTTTATTGTATCTTCTTTAAATGTACAGTCATGGGAAAAAAAAGTAAACACCCCCTAACTAACTCTGCAACAAAGTATAATAGAAGAAAGTTACTGGTACAAAACGATTAAAAACAAACTTAAAATTTGTTGTTTTTTTCTATAGCAGTACCATGTTTGATACATTATACACTCTTCAATTAGCCTAAATAAAACAGGAAAAATCTAAATAGTTACAGAGAAATTATTTTAAAATGAGCATATTTTAGGGGCTGTATTCAAATTGAAGTTCGGTATTCGATTGTTGTAATTCTACAGAATGACTAAGTCACTTTACTAAGTCACAATCATTTTGACGTTTTTAAAGCATAATTTGAAAACTACTTGGAAGAAAAATTTTAAATTTTGGATTCGCATAAGCAGAACATAATAAAGATAAATCTGTCAAAAAAATTTTAGGCATGAATTCATAATTTTTTTCGAATATTAATTTCGTAATGCTTAATTAATATTAAAAAAATATTACAAATTCAATGTATTTGTTTGGAGGGGGGGGGGGTTGTGTTATAGCCACATAAAAATTATCGCATTGGGATTATAATTTCAGGAGATATTAATAAAAATATGAAACGTAATTTAACATTAGAAACTCTAAATTTTGAATATTTATGTTTAAAAAACTTATCCAAATGACTTGAAATTTTATTGCTAGGCATAGATGGAACCGAAAATTTAAAATATATTATCAAAATTGGGTTTTGCCATTAAAAAAACAAATTTAGGTCTGGTTTTTATTTTTTGATAAAGCAAATTTTATGTACTACGTCATTTAAAAGTAGACTATATTTTCAAGATTTTGGTACCAGTAACTTTCTTCTACTATAATTTGATTCAGAATTAGTAAGGGGTGTTTACATTTTCACCACTACTGTACCTTAACAAAATAAGCTTGGAGGGAATCTACATATTGAATTTATAACAAACTATGGTGGTTTTTGAAAAATAACAGAAATTTACTTGACGGAATGAGCTGTAATCTTGGATAAAGCTTCTAAAAATCGAATTTATTAAAAATGTTTGTAAGTTATAATTGTTTTCGAATAATAATCACAAATATATTAAGCGTAAATATAATATTCGAGTAAAAAAATAATATAATTTAAAGCTTAATTTATATAAATTAGAGTTTGTCACGTGGATTTAACATTAGCAACTTCAAATTTTCACCTCTTATAACTGTATGAAGATTTTTTTTTTTTATTATTGTATGCACTAAACTCGAATATGGTATCTTAAATGATGTTAAGGTTTGAAATATGAAATTTGGTACAATCTTTAGTCAGGACACTGCCTCGAAGCATAATTGATGTATAGCATTTAATAGCAGACATGCCTCTTAACTTTTTATACCGTTACTAGGGGGCTCTACTCCCTACGAGCTACGCTCGTCAACCCCCGTTCAGACACCGCAGACTCTAATTATAATTTGAATCTGAGAAATATAATCTGACGTAATTTTCAACAAACTTTTCTTTTTCTTTTTAATAAAAATACTTTTGCTAGAAATGAAATATTATGATCATCTTAAAATATTAAATAAATGTCTCGAGCAATTTTTAAATTTAAACTGTTTAGCAATATTATTTTTTGTTCATTTTATATTATAAGTGTAATGTGACGTAAATGTGACGTAAATTCTCCTATTTAAGACTTCTAACGCATGTTTATGAAATTTATTATTTTACAATATTCTGTCTCTTTTAAAATTCGCGTGTAATTATAATTTTTATGACGTAATTTTCAATGAGTTCCTGCTTTTTATATTTTCTGTTTATAATAGTCACGTGTAAAATAAATTTTTAATTTGAAGTAAACATTATAGTTTGCGCTGTTTATACAACTGGCAACAGTTTAAATTAATAACATTTTCTAAAATTTGTAAAAAATATCTCTCGAAATGCTGAAAATTTGAATTTAAAATTGAAATAAAACCTCAAAAAATGAGTCAAATAAGAAAAATAAATACAATCTGCACACCGGGAACTTATAATGTATAAAATGATCTAAAGATGATTAAATTCTCATGTATAGTTTTTGCTCCAATAAAACTTTTTAATGGAACGATTTTGTCTAAATTTAGCATTAAATATCTCTTAAAATAATTCTTCGATTTGAAAACTGTCTGCATCAGCGTGTTTATCAAACATTTCTCTATAATACCACCGATTTTCATATTTTTGCATGCAACAGTTTATTCATTTAATCATGCAACAGCATGATTAAATTCTCATGTATAGTTTTTGCTCCAATAAAACTTTTTTAATGGAACGATTTTGTCTAAATTTAGCATTAAATATCTCTTAAAATAATTCTTCGATTTGAAAACTGTCTGCATCAGCGTGTTTATCAAACATTTCTCTATAATACCACCGATTTTCATATTTTTGCATGCAACAGTTTTTTTAATATTAACGATGAAAGGCCATGCTTAAGCATTCAAATCGGATGTGGATCTACCCGGAATATCTATGCAGATTGTCATTGGTCCATTTCCAAATCAAAACTTTTTTTTTATATATAGAAGGATTTACCGAAAAAAATAATAAGAAGTGATCACTTTTTGGGGAACTATGTAATTAATTTATTTTGGTGTTTGTTTGACTTTTCAGATTTGATACAATGATCTGTCATAGCAACATTTCCTTATCAAATTTACTTCAAATGCACATTCTAAGGAATTATCCCCTTCAAAAAATATATAGCATAGTCTCGAAAATCCGGCATCATCGTGACTGAGTTTATCCCGAATTTCAGAAAAATATCAAAAGTACATCAAAAATTCTTTAATGGTCCTTTATTCGTAATTTAATTCATAGCTAAGTGAGAAAAAGATAAAAATTAAATGTTTAACAAAAAAAACTTACTTTATTGATTTTTCTGTGTTACAAAAAAAGGGAAAAAAATCTAATAAACAGTTAAGGTAAATTCTTCTCGTGTAATTTCCGAAACATCGATGTCTGTTTTATTTGATATACTTTTTACGACTGTACTTTAACAAGTTTTGTTTGGACTTTATACACGTGAAGAATGTAGATTTCGGAAATATAGCCTGGTTTCTATAAAGATATTCATTTTTAAATCAAATTTATGTATTTTTTTAGTGACACCTTTTCTTCTGCCTGCTCTTCTTCCTCGCACCTCTGAGTTGCTACAAGCTTAATAGGCGGTTCTATTTAGCACAGCGTCAGCAATTTCGGTGTCCACTAATTCATTGCTTTCGATCTTGAAGTTTTTAATTCGTAAAAATGTTGCTACTTTAATTTCTCTCATAACTTAGAAGTGTAAAAAAAAGAGGGAGGGGGACGTTGATGTTTTTTTTTTTACTTCTCTTTGAAGAACTTTTGATTTTTATGTCGGATTTTCGAGTTCCGAATTTTTGAGATCACACTGTATATTAAATAATATAAATTATAATATGTATTTTTTATTATTTGTATAAAAAAATAAATATTCTATATTTGTTCTAAATAGTCTTTATAAATTGAACGTTAAATCATTTTTACTAATATAATAATACAACGAATAAGAAACTAAACATAAATTTTAAAGAATAAGTTAAATTTTAGAAAATATAAATAGATTTTTTTTTAATATTAATCCGAAACTTATTCGACAATTACATTTTATTTTTATAAATTAAGAGAAATACAGGCTGTTTAATACAAGTAAAAGGGAAATTAACACTGTTTATACGGAAATATTGTTTTCTGAATCTGCCATCTGATATATCCGAGATAATATGGTGATTTTAACTTGGAAACTTGCCACGATACTAACTGCAAAATTTCTAAACTGAACAGTTTAAACTAAAAAAGAATAAACATTTATATGATCAAACGTATTGAATAAAAGGATGCAGGTCAGAGATAATGGGAAATCAATAATGTAGAAGCAATTTTGTTTACGTTTTCCTGGAATGTGTGTTATTGTATGCTGTCAAAGTATCGAAGTAATTCACTGCGCTGATCAATTTTAACTTTTGAACAAACTGAAATTATGCGCACATTTATACCTAAGGTTATATAAAATATTAACATATTTGTAAAATATTTATTTTTTAATGCTTTTATATATTCAGAATATGTGGTTAAGCAATGCATTAAAAAGATTCTTAGAAATAAATATTATTAAAACTATATATGAAAAGCACTTAAAACATCAAAACTAACAGCATATTTGTTAAAGTGATAATTTTGATAGCAGAAAGCAAATTCAACAAGAAAACTACAGCTTTGTCCAAACTATATATACCAAAGAACCCTTACACATTAATTTTAAATACAGTAGAATAATTTATCCATCAAGGTTTTATTTTCCATCCATTATCCGAAAATCAATAGAGATCTTTTTATGCAATGAGAAAATATGCAATGATTCAGCCTCCATGTCGCTTCTTTAAATTTGGAAAGAGATGTTCTTCAGAATAATGAAACAATAGTATAAAATAATTCACGTTCACAAATATACAAATATCCATTTTAATATTGTCGTTAATTACATTATGCATGAGATTGCATGATTTTTGTTTATCAGTTTTTCAATTAAAAATTTTTTTGCGAAAATATTGTATCAGTATAAATATTGAGAATATCGTCGTCAGAGTGATGAAACATGTCGATTTGAATAAATAAAGGTATTTATTTGCAGTGTAAATGTATTTTTATCCCTTTTTAAAAATAATAAGTTAGTTTTGAAATATTATATTAAGAGAGTACCAGTCATCATTAGTATTTTAATAGAATAAATAACTATATAACAATTTAAATAGCAATTGTAACAAAAAATCGTTCTGTGATCTTTTCTTAACTAGAAATTTAAAACATCACAATTATGTATTAAAATCATAATTATTAACCATGATAAAGTATCATACGAAAGTTCTTAAAATATAAATTCGTACACATTAAGACAACGGTTCTCAAACATTTTTCCCCCTCGTACTATTTGCATACGCGTTTTATATATTTTTCTCATAAGTCAGCTCTTCACGAAAAAAGTGAGTATTTTTATTAGTTATTATATTACTTGTTCAAAAATCAAACCACTCAGACAGTAACATTTCCGGACTTTTAATTTTCATCTTACATTTTATAGTTTTGTTTATTTTTATAATGCCAGCTAGAACGTAAAAACAAATAAACGCAACGTAAAATTAATGTTTTAACCACATTAACTTATGAAGAAAATTCTTAAGAATTACTCATTCTGAAATATAAGTATTCAAATATTGATACTAGCCAGGAATGTTTCACTCATTACTCGAGTATTTTAGAGGAGTTAAAAGATTTTTTTTAGTAAACTAATGTCTACAGCTTTTCTTCTTCTTCCTTTTTAACACATTCCAACAAAGTTGAAAAGTGTTTATGCATTCGGTTTGTCTGGCCGTCTATCCGTCTGTCCACGTTCTAACTCCCGAATTATACTCGGATTTTAATGCAATTGATAAACCTTATTTAAGGTCACAAAAGCATGTTTGGTATTGTGTATGAAGTTTGTAGGATTAATAGTTCATTTACAGGGGCACTCAAAAGAATTTTATTACATTATGGGATATGGGGGAAAATCGTTTGCAGAGTATTTGAATGACATTACACTATTCAAAGGTATTGAAACTGATAAAAACCACTGAATTTCACTACGATCGCGCTAGAACAGGGAATTCATAGCATTTTTTATTCATTTATAGGGACACACAAAAGAAATCGGTTACATCACTGTCTTTGGGTAATATTTGCTGGAGCTTACGTTTTAAAATTCGGTATGCGCTTTTAAATTTAACAAATTGTTTGCATGCTACTCGTCATATATAAATTCTATAGCTCATATACAGGGCTTTAGAAAAGTATTCACGTACCATTCTCCTTATTAGAGGAAATTGCTGAAGATAATTTTCATTTGAAGTATATATATTTGAAGTATTCTTGAGTGAACTAAATTTTGGCATGCATGTAGTTAATAGATACGAATCTATATATCATATAGAGGGCTGATGAAAAAATTCGGATAATTTTCCTATTGTAGATGAGAGCACCTGAAAATGGGTTTTGAAATGTGTTATGCGTTTCCATATGGTTGAATTAGTGGTAATATTTAAATTTTTTCAACGGTGCATTTTTGTTACATTATTCTAAAGGTGCTGGAAAGTGCTTCATAATCTATGTTGGACGCATGATTTTTCTTTCTTGTTTTTCATTTTTACTGTAATGTTTTGCTTTTTATTTTACGCTATTGCCAAAATTAATCTCTAGCATCCCCAGGCGTAAGTTTACCCTAATTTGGGAACTACTACATTAAAATGAAAAAGAAAAAAAAAAAGAGCAATTATTCAGGAAAAGGTGCAAAAGAAACAACAATAACAAAAAACTTCGAGGTTTATTGTGTTCTATTTCTCTACAACAGACTAGTGCAATATTCACGCATTGCTTGAAAATCGTTGAATTTTACTAATAAATTGTTCTAGGGGTGTCATTTCGTGTTTTTTTTTTTAAATTTTTTATGAAGGAAAAATATTTATGAAATTTAATAATCTACTCTATAAAATAATATAATTTCTGTTGAAGATGTTCTAGTCTGTATATTATATTTATACGATAAAAGATAAAATGTAATGGTTTGTTGAAATTTAACACTGACAATTTAGGTAATTTCTTTTGAATATGTTCTAGTCTATATATTAAGATATACTATAAATTATAAAATGTAAAATGCAATGGTTTGTTGTGATTTAACACTGACATTTTAGATAATTTCCGTTGAAGATGTTCTAGTCTATATATTACGATATACCATAAATTATAAAATGTAAAATGTAATGGTTTGTTGAAATTTAACACTGACATTTCAAATAATTTCCGTTGAAGATGTTCTAGTCTATATATAACGATATACCATAAATTATGAAAGGTAAAATGTAATAGTCTGTTGAAATTTAACACTGACAATTCCAGGTAATTTCTGTTAAACATGATCTAGACTGTATATTAGGATATACCATAAATTATAAATGGTAAAATGTAATGGTCTGTCGAAATTTAGCACTGCCTTTTTATATAATTTCTGTTGAAGATGTTCTTGATTGTATAATTACGATATATACCATAAATTATAAAAGGTAAAAAATTATGAAAAGGTAAAATGTAATAGTCTGTTGAAATTTAACACCGACAATTCCAGGTAATTTCTGTTGAATATGATCTAGACTGTACATTAGGCTATACCATAAATTATAAATGGTAAAATGTAATGATCTGTCGAAATTTAGCACTGGCTTTTTATATAATTTCTGTTGAAGATGTTCTTGATTGTATAATTACGATATATACCATAAATTATAAAAGGTAAAAAATTATGAAAAGGTAAAATGTAATAATCTGTTGAAATTTAACACCGACAATTCCAGGTAATTTCTGTGGAATATGATCTAGACTGTATATTAGGATATATTATAAATTATAAATGGTAAAATGTAATGGTCTGTCGAAATTTAGCACTGACTTTTTATATAATTTCTGTTGAAGATGTTCTTGACTGTATAATTACGATATATACCATAAATTATAAAAGGTAAAAGGTAATGGTTTGTTGAAATTTAACATTGATATTTTAGATAAAGTCGATAAATGGTTTATTTTTAATTCAAACTTATAACTAAAATTAAATAATTTTTGGAATATTTGGAAACACCAGAGAAGAAAATGGCTAGATTTTACAGGTCGTCCCATAAGTACTAAAACGCGATTTAATATTTTGCTAGTTGGATATTATAGTAGGCAATATAAATTGAAAAAAAATTACCGATTTTTTTTAAAGTAAGAAATATAATTGTATGATTCAAATACTCCTGCCAATATTTTTTTTTAAGTTGCATATGGAGTTTATGTGAATCTGGTAGAAAAAATTATTCATTAAGAAAATATTTCCCTTTGCTACGACAAGATCACTACAAAACGCTACATTGCCATGTCTTTAAAACAGAATGAGTTGTCACTAGATTAATTTTAACACAATTATTCTAATTGGTAAATCATATGATTTATTTGCCAATTAGAATAATTGTGTTAAAATTAATCTAGTGTGATTACGTATTCAGCGATTTCTGGAGTTCCATTACCTGCGATTTATCCTGTTGAGCTGAACCAGATTTCAGACCAGATGCTTAGAATAAATAAGGTTAGCTGGGTGAAAAGGTTTCACCAGATTCGTCCGGGATAGCTTAGATGGTAGAGCATTGGCGGCTTCAGCTAAGAGATCTCTGGTTTCAATCCTGGTCCGGACATTTTTCGTCCAGTTTAGAATGAGTTGTGTTCAATTAAAAATAGGACATTTTGAATTATTATTTTAGACCCAGTTAAACGGGTAAATCTGTGACATATTACAAGAAAAAAAAAATCAGACGATAATATGCATGCAGAGGACCTTACGCAAAATATATTTTATTGCAATTGTATGATTGGTGAAGAACTCTAATATATGTATGCATATAAGAGCTTATTAGAAGAAGTTATTAAAAGACCTCAATTATGCACTGGAGATGAGAAAATTTGGTTTCAGAAAATTTTGAGAATTGACTTATTTATAAATTATGTTTTAGTATTTAAAACTACATTTGATTGTTTACATGATATTTATCTGTGTAATGCTTTATTTAGAAGAGTTTATTGTGTAGTCCTTGATAATATGTAACCCCCCCCCCCCCCCCCGCCTAAAAAAGAGATGGAAAATACTCCATACATTTTAAACATCAAATTATTGGAAATGTCATCGTTGAATTTATGTTTAAAAAAAAAAGTCTTAGTTGGCCCTACTCGTTGAAAAATTGGACCAAACACTCAATTTTTACATTTTTTTTTTTCAGAAAATTTTATCCTAGAATACCAAAGGAGAAGTCATTCGTTCAAAATGTTTAGGAATTATTCATATTTATTATCGTTTTCAACTCTTAAATTTACATTAATTTTGGATAGTTTTAAAATAAACATAAATGCTTGTCGTTTTTTAAGTATAACTCAAAAACTACTTGATGGAATGAGCTGACATTTTGGATTCACATAATTAAAGCTTCTACAAATTAATTACTATTGAAAAATTTTATAGTTTAGAATACATATTTTATTCGAATTTTATTTCATACTTTGTATAAATATTTCAATTAATATTCCATATATATATATATATATATACTATAACATATAAAAATTTTATCAGAAATCGACTTCTAATAGCTTCAAATATGGGAATCTAAAATTAAAGCACATTCCGGAAAGTAAATTTTGAATTATGCTTAAACAGCTATATTCATTGCAATTCTATTTATAAATTTAAAAAAAAATGAATTTAACATCAGGAGTTCAAACATTTAATTCTATGAAATTTTTAAGCTACTTCACCGAAAGACTTCCCGTTTGTTATATTACGATATAAGTTTCTGGAAAATTTATATATATTGTCAAAATTGGGTGTTTCATAGAATATTTTCTTGTTTGGAACAATTTCTCTATGAGAACGGCCCCATAAGACTTTTTTCTGCATAAATTCAAAGAATACCTAATTTCTAATCGAATAAATATTGTTGCTTTTTTGTTCAACAGTTTGATGATTAAAATGCAGACGGCGTCATCTTTTTTTTTCTTTATGTTGTGGGGACTGTAATTTTGATCTGAAGAACATCATTATCATTCTGTCAATGGTATCTATTTTTACGAATGAAATGGCATTTTCAAGACAGTATTGTGAAAAATTAATACAAATTAGCTTTCTTCCAATTTTATAATATAGTTAATTTTAAAAGTACAAGTAGTTACTTAAAGCTTCAAAGATAGATCAAATTAAAGAAAAGGAACAGTAGCTGTAGTTTGGTTTGTTTCTGGGTGAGTATGGTGAAGCTTTGTGAAGAAGAAGAGAGCAAAGTAAGGAAGGCAATCCTTACTGCGGAAATGTACTTACCCTAGGTAGTCAAGCAGTTGCAAGTAAAATAGTGAAACGCGGTGTTATTCGTTATTTAGCGCAGAAGGAGTTGGATTTCGCGAAGTGAATCGGTGAATGAAGGCAGTTTCTCGAGGACATGCACTGTCATTCACTCGTGTGCAAGACGAACACAAGCCATTCCACGAGAGAATATGGTTAAGTTTCGGTGGACATTTTTTGTGACCGTATCGTATCACCGAACTCACCGCATTGTCCGGATCTTTCACTATTAGTCCTTCCCATCTTTGGGCCACTCAAAAAGGGATGGAACAGTCGCCGTTTTTACTCGGAAAGGGAAGTCATTGGCAATGTTTTAAACTGGTTGTGATTTCAGCCAAAGGGCTTCTATAAGCAATGTACTCACCACTTCTTGAAACAGTGGGATAAGTGCTTGTGTAGCTTTGGAGATTGTGTTTGAAATAAACTATGTCCTTTCATTCTGTGGCTCCGTTTTCTTTTGATTCACCCTAATAGTATATTGCAGGAATAAAAAAGAAAAAAAATCTACTCTATTGTCACATTTTGTTTAAGATTGCCGTATACTTATGTCGTAAAATGTCGTATACATTTGTAACAGTTTTAATTAATAATGGGGATGTTTTCTTAGCATAAACTTGTTTTGTACCTTAATTAGAACACTTTTGAGATTTACATTGTCTGCATATCTCTAACAGTCATAAAATTAAAGTGCGTTTTAAACTTTTCAGAACAGCCTGTGTTTGAAAAGTTTATATAAAAAGAAAAAAAATAATTCCTGTACAAACAAGAAATATAGTAAGCCTATATATCCAATAGTAATTTTCATAACAATATACTTTTTAACTGAGTTAATTATTTTATCTTGATGAAACTTGATATAAGTTCACACACGAAACGATTATATTCTCAGCGTTTTTTTGCGAATTTCCGATGAAATGTATATCATGAAAGTAATATCTAGATGTCTAGTAATTGCAAAACATGCATATTTTTTATTGTTACATGCCTAATAAATCTCTTGATTAACATTCGATTACTATTCTTAAAAAAAAAAAAAACAGGTTGTTGCTGGTTTTGTATTTATGAGATTACATCACTAAATTTCCCATATTTATACAGAAATGTGTGGTCTTCTGCCTTTTAATCCCAAAAACTAAAAATGATATACTAAATTAGCATCTCGAGAGACGCCTTTACAGTCATAAGAAAAATCCCTATATCTTACAAAGTACACGGATAGTAAGACTGAAAAAATGCGTTCTCAAAATTGAGTAAAGTTCAATTTTAAATACGTCACATACACAATATAGCTCCGATCGAAATATATTCAAAATTGAGGAACATATGTACTCATTTTTTGATTGTATGGATGTGCTCAAGAACCATTATGTACTCATTCTTCTAATTTTCATTCCACGAACAAATCCATCTCACTTAGAGCATAGACCAAACCGTGCGCGTACTAATAACAACAACGCATTGCAATCTTACGCATTAAAAAGGAGACGCGAGATATAGTTCATTTTCGAGGAATAATAATGTTGCATTATTCCCTGATTAACAGGGTATATTGCATTGTTTTCCTATTAATGAACATATTTTATGCCACCAGGAATGAAACAAACCTTTACAAAGTACAAGATTATCTTTTCGTTTGGGTATGATGACGTGTGCTGTTTCAAAATTTGGAAAGCATAGGTTGATTTTTGATCCACACATACTTAATTCGGAATGAATACATTGATTTACTCATTTTTTTCAGTGTAATCGAGTGTCAAAGTATAAATTTCCATTTCCTGATCTCTTTTCCCTTTACTATAAATAATTATTTGTCAACAGAGTTTTGCTAATTATTATGAAATTGTCGTAATCCGGAAACGACATCTCAAATTTTTTTGTCTATTTACGAAAGAGACGTTGGGCATTAAAAAGGGAATATTAATAAATATGTTTGCTATTGTTTGCAGTAACCTAATATCTTCAAAATGTTAGTTTTTTAAAAAGATTTTAGCAAAGTTTTTTTTTTTTTTTTTTTTTTTACTTGAAGCTTTACTTGACTTTTTAACTTGGCAAAAAAGTCAACCTGTATAAGCGCTGATTTACTCTTTAAGACAATAATGTAAAAAAAAAAAAACTTAAAAAAAAAAAAAAAAACATTATATTTTGACAGAAATTTCGCAACGGGCTTGATTTGTCGTTTTCATAAATTACATTTCAAAGCAACATAATCCAATAATAAAAAGTGAATTTACGAATTAATTTTTGAATAAATTACTTTCCTTGCAGCAATTCTTCTTTTGCTTTTAAATTCTATAAACGTCAAACTATAAACAATTTTCCTCCATTTTGTTTCTTTTCACCAGCCGGTATTATAAGCAACAAAATCAGATTTCTTTCATTAAAAACCATTTCGTCGTCATCAGAAATGTATCGTACGTTTCATATTAGAAACATTGGCACATTTTTGTTATATCAAAATGTATCCTAATATATCATTTATTTCAACACTGACCGTGCAAATGTTTTTATTGCAAACAGTGCCAACGTTGTGAACAGCTATCATTTTTTTTTTCAATCACACAAAAATCTTAATTTTTTATTTTTCGAATTGAAATTTTTTTTACAAACTTATAATTTACATTCTTCGCTGACGATGGTATGGATTTTATAATTTTTGCAGTTACCTATTGAAAAAATCTACAATAAAATTGTTTCAGGACTATGGAATCGTACATAAAAAAGTTTTTGTTGAAAAAAAAAACTCTCAAATGAAATTATAGACGAATTCCAATTTTTATCCTCAATGAAGATGTAACTTACGATCATGCAGACAAAGTACAGGATTACAGAAGATAAAATGGTTTGAAGCATCGCAATTAACTTTTTATAATGCTGTCTGATTTATATATTTGTGGTAACAAGAGCTGACTTCAATTGAATTTTGGGAACTTTAACTTCAAATGAGCCACAACACGATAGTAGACTGAAAGAGCCACAACAGGATAGCAGACTGAAAGAGCCATATGAGGTATGTTTGTACGGTTTTTCTGTGTTTATGATCAAATGAAAATAATTATGGTGTTTTGGCGCCAACTAATTTGCTTTGCGGCAATGGTGTTTGTTTAACAAAAAAATACTAAAATAGAACTTAAACGAATCACAGTACGAAGATGTCATAAAAATGATGGCAAAGACCAGGGCTATCATTTTCGTTTTTATCTCTGATCCATTCACTTTAAAATACCATACATTTTTAGTTTTTATATCAGTCAATTGCAACTTGCATTTTCTTAAATACTCTGTTTAGTTACGGACCTGATTACGGAATCTTAATCTTAAAATAAGATGACGCACTTTAGCTCTAAACTGAACAATGTAAACGAAGAGACATTTTTTTTAAAATTTTATGTTGAAAATAAATTAGTATGAAGTTAAGTTGAATATTTTAACGATTAACGATTAAATTAAGATATGTTTTATCAAAATATGTTCGGGATTATCTTTCCTTCCTTTTTATAGTGGAGAGAAGAAACAACGTTTTAAGTGCGGTGCACTATTATATACATATGAATAGACCTTTTCGCACTTACTGCATTTCCTTTCTCTCCCTCTCGCACAAAAAATAAACGACATGTACGTTTAAAAACAATCAACTTCTCTTTTGTTGTACGTTAAATGCACTAGAGGATCTAACACGGACTTTCCTTTATGTGTCATTTACCTTCCTTTACAGTTTCGCCCATAAATTCGGGGACGGGCTAAAAGTATCCAAAAGTTATGTTTTATTTTTACAGAACTACTCATTAGAATTTTACGAAAAAAGTTATTTAAATAAAAATAGCATCTCACAAAGTTTTAATATCAATAGACTTCGATGTGTGCACCTTTTGGTAGCGCGACAAACGTCTAAACGGTAATCCGGTTCTCCCCAAATGATTCGTAGGATATCAGGAGTTATTAGATAAATTGCTTCTATGATATGCTTTTTCCACTCATCCACAGTTTGTTTTTTGTTTTGTTCAATATTTTAAAATCTCGGAGGGGTTACCAATCCTCCGAGGTGAAGTCTATTATATTCTAATGGGTAGTTCCGTAATAATAAGCCGTAACGTTTGGATATTTATAGCCCGGTCACCCTGTATATATGTGTGTGTATACTTATATGTAAGAAGTTTAAATTAGATGTATGTATGTATATATAAAGAAAGCAGAAGTAATTTCGTGTTGTAATAAATTGAAATTACTTTTTTCTAGAAAATACCTGTAGCATTAATTTCATTTAGATTAAGAAAAAAATAAAAACTTAATTTGATTACATATAATAAAATATATTTCCTTATTGAGCAACAAGAGTATATAAAATAATTTATCTTATTGATTTATTTTTTAAATAAATCGCTCAAGGGAATGTGAATGAGGGTGGTTCGTGGCAAGCTTTATTTTCATTTTGAATAAAAACCCTATTAAAAAAGGGAAATCTGATTTACAAAAACTTCATTCTTTGATTGAAAAACAGATACTGAATTTATATTCCCTTCCTTATTAACTGTATATTTCGATATTCAGTGCCAAGAAAACGATCAAAATTGATAACATATCAAAACTATTGGACATTTTTCCTTGGTTTTTAAAATGTTTTGAGGGGGAATTTGGATTTATTAAAAGCATTGAAGACATTTAATAGTTTTTTAAAGAAATATTTTAGTTACTTTTTAAAGTCCGATATACCTTCATGATAACGAAACCTGTTTTATTTGGAAGTTCCCCATACATTTAATCGTAGTAATAATATATGGGACTTATATTAGTTATTATTTAATATGTACGTTAATCACATTATGTTCGAAAGAAATTTTGAACAACATATCGAAACGATATCGGAGAAACTGTATTAAATGTCTTTTCAATTATGATATTATTAAACAATGATTATTAATATGAAAGCATATAAAATGGCCACTATTTTCTTTCTTTTTTATAGTATTGGTCTTAGCTGATGCCTTCAAACTGTTCAAATACTTAAATTCCTTTATTTTCTTATTCTTAAGTACTTTATTAAAATATTTTCAATAAATTCGTTATTTTGAATATTGTACCCAAAAAAATAATTTTGATTAAAAATTTCTGCAAATGATACATTTTCATCTCTATAACAACTTGTCAACGTATTACAAAGTCTTTTCTGAGAACAAAAGTAAAGGTATATTAAGACAGACTTAAACACAATTAATACAATAACCAATCAGGAGTTAAAAATTAGCCGCGGCCAGGACTCGAACCTGGGGCCTCAGCGTACAGTGCTGTTGCTTTAATCAGTAAGCTACCCTGTCCGACGTCCAAGCTCGGCAATTTTTCACTAATAAACATGTTGAGGAACGTGATCGGCCGGATTTTCCGATTTTATTTCAATATTCTTCTGATCCTTTCTTATGTGTGAATAACCATACTTTTTATCACGATAATTTTGACATTTATTACAATGCTGTGTTGTATTTCGGCAAAATCTTAGACACTAAAAGAGACAAGTCATGGCAGACGTGCTCAAGATTGTCTGGTTTTTAACAATTGTCGAAATATTTTTCAGAATTTGTTGATCACGTAACACCCGGGATGAATGGAAGTGTCATGTCCCGACTCTTTAATAAGCAGCTGATTAAAATTTTAACGTTTCTCATTCTCATGACAAAGTAAACTATTAAAAGATTATTTTAAATCTGAATAACGTTCCGGAATATAAAATAAATTACCATGTATATTTACATTGCTAATCCTCATAATCATTTTTGAACAATACTATAGCTTCTGTCATTATTTGCAGATTACACTTATTAACAATAATAAAGTGAGGCTAATAAAATACGTATTAAGGTCGATTGACCTGCATTCGAAAGAACGATTAAATTGTCCAATAGTTCAATGATTTAATAAAATAATAAAATTTACATTACGACTACGCAGAGAGAATGGCTGAAGAAAAAGTGCATCGTGCAACACACGAGCTCACGACAAGTATTAATAAAAATTAGTTCATTTCAGTTAAGTTAACGCAGTTGCGGTTGCCTTCAGAGTTTATAAAGCTTAAGCGAGAATCCAGATAAATTTTTCGTGGTTAGCGAAATGAGATTGACGAATCAGAAACCTTAGTTTTTTAGAACTTTTCACTGTATACTTCAAACACGGATGACAGGGATGACCGCCCTGTAACCCTGATTTCGCTTTAGAGTGTAAGTGTAATCCCGTAAACAGCAAAACATCCACAAAAATGCAGGCATATATCTTCTGATTGGTCAATCTTATCTCCATAACAGCGAAAAATCTCTCTGGATCCCGGCCTTAATGTTTCCTTTCATCTGCAATCATGTAAGTTACCAGTGTTGAAAAGTTCAGTTAAGGACACTGCACTACCCCCATTCTAGTGAATCGTTACCTTGATTTTTGAAAATACGCGAGAGTTGCATCGTTTTGCGTAGAAGTATTGCGCAAAAGTTGAATTTCTGTTCCCGGTAAAATCTTATGTTGGAATTTTAAAGCTATCCCTGGTTTAATTACATCTTGCTGGTCAGTATCTGTGCTTTGAACTTGCACCACTGCAGCATAATCGAACAGGAGAACCTACGGACAGCAGCAACGTACCCTAGATAAGGGCGAAAGGCTTAACATATGTCACAAAAAGCCGCATAAAGCAGGCAAAACATAGAAAAAATCGAATAACTCGTATGTTTTGATTTCGTTGGCTCGTGGTATTATTAATTCTTATTTTCTAATAATAATTAATAATTCCACGAGTAAAGAAAACGAAACGTGCAAGTTGTTAGATTTTTTTCTTTGTTTTGCTTGCTTTGTGTGACGTTTTCGTGGCATGTGTCAAGGCTTTTTCTCCCTTATCTAGGAGGCGTAAGCAGCAGGCGAGGTCTTTAGTGCCGAGTAAAAGTCTATCTCAATCGCCTTTATCCAGAAACACGTTTTTACTGAACGTGAAGGATGGCGTCGCAACAGTACTTCACCCCGAAGAGGTCAGTGTCTTGAGCGATGCTAAGACTATATCACTGATAAAATTTAAAATATCCGAACTGAGAGTCGAAAGGCATATATAAAAATTCAAACAAGCCAAATGGGATAGTAATTGCAGTTTTTGGAATATCATCTGCATGGACCGAAATTGCGGGATACGCTCGAACTAAATCCGCTAATAAATAACTTTCCCGTACAACTGGCTCGAAAAGTGTCATAGGTGAGGAATTGAGTGTTTGTCCGATTTAGGGATCTGCAGACCAAGGTCATGTAACTTTACACCTTGTCCCAAAAGACTCGGGAAAAGATATTCGCCCTACTGGAGATTACAGAGCCCTAAATCGGATCATTGTACAGGACAGTTTTCCGATACTGCACCTACAGTACTTTTTGAGTCCATTGCACGGGAAAATTGCTTTTTCTAAATTGGATTTAATTAGAGCGTATCACCAATTCCGGTCTGTCCAGATGACATTCCAAAAACTGCAATTTTTCCACATGCTTTGTTTTAAGTTTTATAGATGCATTTCGGCTTTCACTTCGGATATTATAAATTACGTCAGTGATATTGTCTTAGCACCGCCCGAGACGTTCTCCTCTCTTGCGGGGGTTGGGGGGTACTGTGGCGACGGCATTATGCATTGTCAGTAAAAGCGAGTTTCTGGCAGAAAGCGATTGAGCTAGCCTTTTGCTCGGTATTAAAGATCTCGCCTGCTAACTGTGGGCATATTACTTTGCATATTACTTGGTGTGTATAAATTATATAGGTCATATATAGCAGGTCTGTCCAACGTGGTGCCCGCGAGCACCATAGCGCCTTTCCGAATAATTCCTATTACTAGGAGGGTTTTTTTAAAATAAAATTCATTTTAAAAGATTATTCTTTACAGTCATTAGTGTTCTATATAATTTTACGTTAATTTGTCAGCTTCATTCCCTACAAAATACTTTCACAGGCCTTTATCTCAGGAAAATGTAATTCTAAATTAACTATGATTTATGGACTTTTTCAATTTTTTTTTCACATCGATCTATGCATAGTAGGAGAAACGTCTGCATAGCGTGACTCCATACTAGGGTTGCCAGTATGGCTTTCTTTTCTATTCATAATACCCACATTCATACCAGAAATTCGGAATAGCAATTCTTGCTTTATTTAATAAGAGAAATTTTAGTATTACTTAAAATAAAAATTCTTCTATCGGAAATTCTGGTATAAAGTTGCAATTTCCGAATAAAACAAGATAAATATATAAATACATAAATAAATATAGGGAGAGTGAGAGCTAATAGTAGGAATTGAACAATAGGCCAACTTGACACATTTTACCCCTACAATAACTATATAATATTGTTCTTTGTTTCCAGACATGTGAATAATGGCGCCCTCCAATGTTTGCCACTGTACGAGGTGCGCCCACGCTTTCTGAAAGGTTGGACAGCCCTGATATATAGGACTGCACAAAAGTTCTCAAGTACATTACTGTTTATCGATGGAAATCTATGAAAGTGAACATTGACTGTACTATGCATTTTACTGAACTTTTAGCACACCATTTATTATACCGGCAAGTATGCAGACCATATACAGGGCTGCACAAAAAAATTCGGATATTTTTCCGCATGTTGATGGTAATAGCAGAAATTGGGTTTTCATATGTGTTATGCGTATTTCAAATTGTTTATTTAGGCCTCTTATTTTACCTTAATAAACGGTAAAATTTCGTTACAGTATTCTGAATGAGTTCGATAGTCTTTCATAGTATATGCTGGATGCATGACTTTTCCTTCTTGTTATAATTTTAATTAAGCTTATTAGGTTGAGCAAAAAGTTCTGGGAAATTTTTAATCTAATAGTTATCAGAATTTGTATCGTATGTAGGAGTACTAGTGGTATATTTATAGGAATTCAGGAACTTTGGCTCCAAAATGCCTATTGAACAGTATGATTTGCGTGTGTTGACCCGGCATTATTACAGAAAAGGTCAAACGATTTTGAAAACCGTCGATTAGATTAATGAGAATGAAGGTGCTGGTAACGGTGACAAACATAGCCAGCAAATCCGGAATTAGGTAGAACGGTGGCAGAAAGTCGTGGACTATGATGATCTCTACTTTAAACAATAGTCCTTGTTGCTTTTGTTGTTAATGTGCGCATAACAACGCAACTTTCACAAATTTCCCAGAACTTTTTGCTCAACCTAGTAATATCCATTTTGTTTCTCATGAAACTTGTTTGTTTACCGGTATTAAAAACTTAACAACAAAAAATAATGACAAAATATCAAATAATTGATTATTCGAAATTTTTAATAAGAATTCTGAGGACATTTTTTATTCTTATTTTTTGATTAATAAAAATAAATGATCAATATTTTAGTTCTTCTAGGAAAAATCTAGCTAAAAGTTATCAACTAATTTATCTTGCAGTTTAAGCAATTACTTCAATATTCGCCATATTTAATTAATTGCAGCTCGTTTGAGAGGCTAAATTTTATTTAAAAATATATTAAAGTATAAAAAGTAATAAAGTGCTTAACTTTGTAAACGTTGGAAGCTTTAACATTCTCTAATTAAAGTTCAATTACATAATGTCGTAAATACATATTTAGTTAGTTAAATTGATTGCTCTTATTGGTTCTGTATGAACTTTTTTTCTGTTTTACAAGGATAATTGGTAATTGATTCCTCTTTTATATCCATGTTTAATTAATTAATCATGATAATGCTTTTCTCTTTTTAACCGCATGTGTAAATTCAGTGTTGCTGTTTAATGGCTTCAATTATGATAATACAGGCCTGGCATAACAAAGCTGTTGTTCTTTCTTTTATAAAAAAAGGAAGAATCATTGAATTAACTAAGGATATATAAAGTGATTAGATGCAATTTTTTTTTACATTGAAGAAAGTAATGTATTTCTAACAAATATTGCTTAATAATAATAAAAAAGATATTCGTTCTTTTCAGTTTAATTTTATCATTTCATAATAAACCGCTTGACAAAAAGAGGTTATGCCGAAAGGAGGGAAATGCACCAGAAAATGAATTTTGTGCCAAGATTCAATTGTCACTGCAGTGGTTGGTAAAACCACCGCCTGTCTACTGTACCCCAACGGGTTAAAACTGGTTCAGTGGTCAGTCTCTATTGAGCGTGTCCAGTAGCACGTGCAGACTGCCCAAGTGCAGCTAATAAAGAGTCATTGTTTGAAAAAAATTAAAAATAGTGAAAAGCGGGGAAAGGGACCTCACTGTTGCACAGAACTCCTACATATCCCCTGAATCAGCTGGTTCATATCCACACTGATAATCGTGACTAGTAGTGCCGGTAAAAAATAACTATTTAATAAAATACCCTGTATGTCTGAAAAGAGACAGGCGAGGTGTTTTCTAAAATTAAATAAGCGATTTCATGTACTTTGTATTGATATTTCTTTTTTCCTGTCATATTCCTTACAGAAATAAGCATAAAGGTAAAAATTATCAAAGGTATAAAATTAATAGAAACAAAACACTGTACTAAAACTATTGTCGTGAAGAAATTTTCACCTTGTTATTAATGTAAACGTTAAAATATGCTTATAATTACTTAATGGGTTCAAAAATCATATAAAAATATTAGTTAATACAATTATTCATTGTCTAGTTAAATTACAAAATTTGACAGAACTAAGCTGTTTCACTACATTGATTCCTTTTGCAATACTTCCATAAAAATACTCATTTCACATAAAAATAATTATAATTATTTGAGTCATTAAATCTTTTGAGGATTTAAATAAATTAGGCATATTCTGGATCGATAACAGTACCAGATATAATATGCGGAAAAATCTTCTGTAATGCATTCCTCGTGAATATTTTTTTTTTCCATTAACACAATTTAATTGAAAGTAAAAGTGGAAATGAAAATTTCAATTACTTTTCAAAATTTAAATAATACTTTAGAAAAAAAATTATATATTTTTGAATTATACTTTATTGAAATAGATCATCACTTAAACTATATTTTCTTTTTTAATCGAGTATTTTCTGTTACATTAATTTAAAACCTTTTCTTTTTCCCTATAATAGTAAAAATGAAATAATTGAATTTTGTAGCTGAAAATATCTTTTGATGTCATGGAGAAAAAATAATGGTTATTTGTGCGAAAAGTACAATCTCAAAAATCTTCAGTACCTCAGTAAATTTATAAATGGAACGTATCAAAATTGCTGTAGTTCACTTGAAAATATTTCAAGTGTAATTTGCTTCCTTTAAGTATTGTAATCTATTATTTTACTTATAACACTGTTATAAGGATATAATTAAGATGTTATGAAAATATTGAAAAAAATTCCTTTGAACGTAAAAATATCCTAGAAAAATTAAATTAAGTTCAATGACGAACTAGGAGATTTCATAGATTTTGTTTTATACTCACATAGGAAAACAAGTAAGATTAAACATGACATTTTCATCAAAATTTTCAAAGAACTTTATAGAGTATTTCCTAATTATTAGTATTATTATTTACTAAAATCATATTACACTGAGGTTATAAAGAAAAGTATACACACGTTCATAAAAAAATGGATTATATATTATGGTAAGTATTACAACAAATTAAAGTGAAAAATTGGTATAGATATCCAGTTTTTTTTTAACGTTTTCAATTTGTCTTAAATCGCAAACCAACAGCGGAAGCCTACACACACTTCTGAGAGCACTGCATTACGATCCATGGCCTAATTTGTCAGCGTAGCTACAATGACTGCTGTAACAGCCAATCCAATATTACGGCTCGATTCTTCTAGCGAATGTCGCTTTATATAGCATACTAAGTTCTTCAAACTTATACGACGGTGGTTCAATATAATTATTGTCCCAAGTGTGCATAAAATATTTGTGCTGCGATGGTTGATGTGGAATATTGAAGCCTAATGTCTTAGATGCCTATATGCTCAATTTCAGAACTGTAGTTTCTTTATTAAACATGTTTTTTTTGGGTGTGTGAAAGGTATCACCTAGCTTGGAAGGGGAGGGGTTGGGGGTGACAGTGAATGAGACGTGGCTACTGTCGTTTGGACTCGGGATCATAGTGATGTAGTCACGTCTCATCCACTGTCACAAATCAATCACACAACTGCTTCAGGTCTGGCCCCTCAAGCTCCAAACCATCCTTCCCCCCACCTCCCCGTTTGAAGCTAGGTGCCACCTCTCACCCCTAAAACGCAAAAAAAAAAAAAAAAAAAAAAAAAAAAAAATTAATACAGCAGGTACGGTTCTGAAATTGAGCATCTAGGCATCTAAGACATTAGGGTTCAATATTCCACATCAACCATCGCAGTACAAATATTTTATACATACTCGGGATTATTGAACCAATTACACAATTATTGAACCACCCTCCTATAACACACAAGTAAAAGCCAAGCGAAACAAGTAATTAAATCGAGTGAACGTGTGAAAGAGCGAAGCTCAATCGGGCTAATTTGTCTTATAAAACGAAACTGTGTGATGTTATCCTTATAAGTTAGGGCCATGTGTAAATGAACCATCGAACTGCACGCTGAACCCGAAGTCAATGCGATTTCGAAGCATATCACACATATAAAATCTTCCCAAGTGTATATACATTCTTTTTCTCACACAGTGTATTCATTTAATATTTATGTTGAAACGCTCAAGTATTAAAATTATTTTTTAATGTTATTTTTAAAAATATGTATAATAATATTAGGTATCTGGTAATGCATGAATGAAAATACAGATTGTATCCATTAAGTTAAACTACTTAGATCAGTTGTAAACTGTCAAACAGTTAAAAGACTTAAGGTGTTAAGTGCTAATTATTAAAAGTTCATAATGGATTTTTAGAAATTTTGTTTTGTATGATTAATAATACTAAATGTAAATATAGAAATACAGATAACTGACTGTTATCTAATTTATTCGTCATGAAAATTTCTTAATTTGAGACACATTTTATCCAAAATAAATCATAAACTAGGACCAGGAAATGGTAGTACAGGTAGGTAATTTTTCAAATTGTGAATTTCAAAAGGAATTTAAAGCGATTAAATCCTACAAACTCCTGTATTTAATAGAATAGTTAAATAATTAATAACACCAAAAAAAGGTAGAAATACTCATATAGCATAATGAGAAGCAAATGGAAGACCTACACTGAAAATTTCAAGTTTGGAAAAAATGGATTTTTGTTTAAAGATTGTTTATAAAGAGTGCATTTCCGATTACATTCTCCTATATTTTCCAGCTTTGTAGAATGACTGTAATAGCTCAAAAAGATGTTTCATTTTGTTTTTAGGAGAATTCTGAGCCTCTTAAATTCAAGATTCGTAAATAAAACAAGCCATTATAGTGAGTGATGATATTTTGTAGTTTAGACAAAGCGAAGAATACCGATGGCATTTTAGAAAAGATAATTTGAATCCTCATCATTTAAAAAAAATAAATTTTTAAAACATCGTTAATTTAAAAGTTACAGCATCTCATAATAACAATATAGGATTGAGAAAATGCTGTCCAGAAATAAATAAATACATACACGGTTAGAAATTTAATGTAATTATCATTAAAGTGTTACGTTATTTTAAGTTTATTTTAGACTTAAAATATGTAACATTATAGCATTGCAAAGATGGAACTTCACGTTTAAAGACATTGAAGTAAAGATTTTGAAGTTAATTCAATAAATACGCTTTACTTGTTTTTATTAAAGGAATTCTTCTAAATAGGAAAAGTTAAGTCAGTTTCATTCCGTTTCGTCATCACTGCAATTAACAGTTTAATTTTTGAATAATCAAGTATTTCTGACCAAATTGAAAGAGTATAGCTCAGTGATTTTTATAAAACGAAGTTTGAAAATGCAAAAATTAGGCACAGGCAGATATGAAAAGATGCATGTATTTAGCTACTATCATTTGAAATACTTTAATTAAATAATTTATACTGAACTCAGACCTTAAATGAAAGTTCTGAAGCCCTTTTGTAAATTCTAGATCTTTCAAATTAAATTTATGTTCAAACTAACATCTTCCAATTTATAATGTAAATAGTACTGAAGTGAGAGAAACTTTGATGCGTATTGCCAAAAGTAAATAACATTTGTCTACACATTTGTGTAAAATTGTTACTAAAAATTTCTTCGACTCAATTTGAATATCTTAAATTGTATATTTAGGAATATTTAATATTGTCAAAAAGGAACTTAGAATAGGAAGAAAATCATTTCTCTAATAAATTCCACATTTTAATATCTACAGTGAAAATATTTCCATTTATCACATATATTTTTAGTGGATGGTCTAGATTTTTGAAATCTTTATTTGCGTTTATGCTTCTAACAAGGGAACCACTTTTGGTACTGCTCGCACCTTAGCATCGAGATCTGGTGCATTTTGTAGCCCTATACATAAAAGTTAGAGAACCGATAAAATTTCTTTGTTAAAATACTATTTTCTATACTTTTTTATACTTTTAAATTTTTATTATTACATTTTTTGTTGTTTATTTCACGCCAAACGTGAGATAAGTCGCCAAATATGACGCTACAGTTTTTCTGCCCGTTTTATCCTGGGAGTGAGTACAGTACATATTAATATTATATCAGATTGCGATTTGCCCCACCAGTGGCTGAGAGGTTCTGCTCTCGAAACTGGTAGACGGGAAGTGCTGGGTTCGATCCCAATCGCGCCCGTCGGCCTAATCGTTCGGAGTTTTCGTGGTTTTCTTCGAACCATGGATTTCCATGCGCTAATACGGGTTAGGTTCCCTTAGAAAGACCCCCACGAAGGGCACTCCCCCTCGGGCCTATATCCCTAGTGTAGATAATCGGCCGTCACAAAATCAACCAACCAACCAACCAATCAGATTGCGATTTGTTTGATGATAGCATAAGAAACATGAATTAAGTCTTTTCTTTTTTTTCTATGCAGACGATAAATATATAAATAGTAAATATATTTCTATAAAAGCTTTCAAGGTCATTGAAAACTATTTTTAGTGAAACACGAAATAAGCAAACTATTTTCTTTTGATATCGAATGGAATAATGTTTCGAATGTTTAAAATGAAATGTTGCTGTATTAAATGGTCCTTTGGTAAAAGTAATCATAAAGTAAATTAATAATTTTACACAATTAAGAAAAAACACTGTGGCTATTAGGTCGGACATTACAATTTCTACTGAAGTCCAAAAACCTCTCTTCATGCAAGACAAACTGATATGACATTTGGCTAGGGTTGCCGGAGAGCTCTGCTTTTGAAAAAAACCGCCAACATTTTTCCCCGTCAAAAATATGAATATAATGTTGCAATTTTTCAAAATCAAATTCGTAGATCCTTGAAGGAATGTTTAAACTTTCTTCAATATCTTATACTTATTATTAATTAATTTGTATTTTTAAATGCGTTTCTTTTAAAAAAATTGAATGTTAATAGTCCGATAAGTGGTCTCGAAAATTGCATTTTCAGAAAGTTATGCTCTTGTAAAATCAAGAAATATTATTTTAACAAAAAAAATTTTATCGATTCTCAAACTTCGTAATATAGGGCTCAATGCTAGGGCTCAATGCAGGTCTCAATGCTAGGTGCGAGCAGAACCAAAAGTGGTTTCCTTGTAAGTGAAAATTATGAGTACTTTTCTTTACAGCGATATTTAAAACTAGCAGAACTTCAATAGGTATTTCTAAAACGAACCTTGAAATATATGAATATAGGGCTGGGTGGCAGCGTACACTCATGAGGGGTACACTTTCTCCTGTCTCAAATCTAACTATTTTTGAACTACAGTGAAACTCGTTTAAGATACGCCCGCTTAAGATTGAAAAATGCCTATTTAACCTGTGTAAAATTACCCGCATAATATACGTACGCATAAGATACGATCCCGCTTAATACACGAAGAAAATCTGTGTCTTGGTGTAAAAAAAAAAAAAAAAAAAAAAAAAACCACTTAATATACGAAATGGGGCTTATGTAATCCGTTTATCACGTGTCTTTAGGACAGAAAAGGTAAAAAGAGAAACTGAATTGCGCTCGAGTCAATCTCGCCGCCTTTACGCACTCCCTGTTTACATCCGTATGAAAGCAATAGCGGTAGTTCGGATTCCCTATGGAAGGTTGGAGAAAGTTCTCTTTTACGTCACATTCACGTGATGCGACGCAACTCTATACCGTGCCTTCGAAACCTCAGTACCGGTAATGCTAGCGAAAAGACATTGCGTAAACCTAGTCTTTTGTTTATCCGCTGAATAGTGATAGGAGCAAATAATGGATGAACAACTTAAAGTAAAGAGAAAAGCACTTTTTTTCACTGAAACATTGGTTGTCTTAAGAAAATACGACGACGATAATGTGATAAGTAAGACAGTCTTTGCCAAATCTGTGGGAATACACGAGTCAACACTTCGAGCTCTGAAAAAAAAAAAAAAAAAAAGACAAACAGAAAAACAGTCATCGGCTGGAGGTTTTCGCATAAAGAAAATTAAGATGGCAAATATCGAAGAATTGGAGAAGATTTTATTTCAGTGATTCACCCAAATCAGATCGACGAACATCCCAACTAACGGATCATTGATTAAGGAAAATGCCTGCGAAATTACTACACGTCTTGGAGTGCATTTCACGCCTAGCAACGGTTGGCTAAACCGCTTCAGACAAAGATACGGCATAGTTTATGAGTATGTTAGCAGCTATGGCATAGTTAGCTGATATGCTGGATTTTGTAGGATCTATACGATTTTAGCAATAGTCATGTCTTAAAAACTAATGCACTGAATTTCATATATTTAGACTCCTCATGATGGAATAGATTGCCATTTAACTTTGGCACTGTGATGCGTGTGCGAATTTTGAAGTATTAACATGTATCAGATAGAAGAAAGTTTTGAGATTGACAAATCCGACTACTTTAATAAGTTTTCATGAAGAAGTTTTGAAAATTTCTTAAAGTCTAATATACACGAAAAATATTTACTAGAGTCGCAATAGAAAACACCATGTGATCAACACCACTCTTTTTAATAATAAACACACATACTACAATATATATTAAAACACACATTCACACATAAATAACGTCTGCATTCAACAGTTAAAGGTATATATAAATATGTTACAGACATACATACAGCAGTCTTGTATACTGTGGTCCCGGGATCGTTTCCTGGCTCTAGCTAATTTTTCACTCCAGTTGGGTTTATTGTATTTATTGTATGTATGTGTCTGTAAAATATTTATATATATACCTTTAACCACTCTTTTTGTTTGGTTTCGTTAACAATGTGGCGAGTTGCACAGCTTAACAATAGATTGAGAGCTCGTACCCTGAACAGTTAAAGTTAACAATGCCTCAGTTTATTCTGTGGGAAATATTACTAACAAATGCAAATGTCCATTAGTTTCAGATCTTATTTTCCGACCAACATGTCACAAAAATTCATTTTAATTCAAATACGTAATCATTTTGTTCTTTTCTCACACTGGGTTGTAGGTTGGTTGTATTTATGACGGCCAATTATCTGCACGAGGGATATAGGCCCAGGGGGAGTGCCCTTCGTGGGGGTCTTTCTAAGGGAACCTAATCCGTATTTACACATGGAAAATCCACGGCTCGAAGAAAACCACGAAAACTCCGAACGATTAGGCCGACGGGCGCGATTGGGATCGAACCCAGCACTTCCCGTCTACCAGCTTCGAGGGCAGAACCTTTCTCACACTGGGAAAGAATTGAATGCAATGGCCTTGTAAAGGGTTAGAAAACGTAGGAAATGAAAATCAAACTAAAACATCGTTAATTAAAGACAAATATCTCAACTTCATCCTGTTCTTATATTAAAGAAAACACCCATACGTCTATGAAATACAAGAAGTTCTTTTCATATTATCAGCATAATCCGGGAAACACAATTTAAAATCTATTCTCAACTTACAAGATAGCTATATCTCAGCATCTATGGACAGTACTACACAAATAATGAGTTTGCTATTTATTGTGAAAACTATACTAATGCAATTTTACTTTTCAATAGAAAGCACTTCTATTCTATGTTTAAGGAAAAATTCTTAATCAGTTCGATAACAAATTAATGAAGTGTGGTTTTCGGCATAATGAACTCGATTATTTCAATCATTATTGTAACTTCCATATACTTCCAAACATATTTTTTTCTCAGAATAGCTTGTTTTTATATTAAAAATCTATTCAAATAAAACGGTAAAAGATATTGATACCTTTACAATATCACTTATAGACCGGGAGATATCACCTAATCAAGTTGACGGCTGAAATTCCACGATTAGACACAATTCGATCAGCATATTAAAATGCAACTGGTCTGCCAAGTCATATCTTGGCGGAATACAACTGTAAATCTGATTTTAGGGGTTAACTGGTGGGTTTACCATTGTGTTTTTCTGCCAGCCCTCCATGGTTTCATAAAGTTGGGTGCAGGAAAACATAATGATAAACCTCTCGATCAAACACTAAAATTGGACCTGCAGGGGATTTCCACCAAGATATGACTTGGCACATCACTTGCATTTTAATATGCTAATCGAGCTTTGTCTAATCCTGGAATTTCAGCTGTCAAATCGATGAGGTGATGGTCTGTGTAGTCGTCACCCGATCTATTAAGATTTTACGATAATTTACTACTCATTGCGTGTTTAATTTTTAGAGTTACATAACCTAAGTTCACAGAAAACAAAATAAATAAATGAAAAGTTAGTCATAATTCCAGTTCTTAAATTGAAAAATAGTGCTGTTTATTATTAAAGAACGTTAATATTTCAAAATTAACTAATTAGTGAGTTATTTATTTCATCAAACCTAATAACAATTGAAATTTAAACACACTGAGAACATTTTAATAAATTATATTTTCCAAAAATTTGCCATCGTAAAAGCATTTTTGGTTTATTTCTCATAAATAATTTTTATGAAAATATTGTTATTTTAATTACTAAGTTTTTATGTTATCAACAAAATCCATTAAACATAATAAAAGAATCAATAGTCAATAACAACTTTAGTCATTATTCTCATTTTGGCTATTGTAATACATTCGGAAATTTATGCTCAACAATACAGTGGCTAAACACTTTTATAAACGTGAAATAATTAGTAACGATATTTAATTAAAATACAGATAAATAGTTCCACTTCTTTCACTTACTATTTTTCGCATTAAATTTCAGTTATTTTAAAAACCCAAAGTTCTTTATAATACTTAGAATTGATAACATCTGCTGACATTTAAAGGAGACAAAATGTTGAAATAATTCAACTTTAATAATTTAAGAATTAATGAGCTTATTTTTTTTAACGAAATCTGACTCAAGTTATTTTAAAAGATTATTCGTTCAGCAATCATTTCCAAAAATGATAGTGTTAATTCATTTCATTTTTTTTCTCTGGCAGTCTTTTTGAGAATTGCTAAGTTGCTAAAAATTTCTTAAAATGCAAATAAAGCTAATGTAAATAGTATTCTAAATTAGCTAAATTTTTAATAATTTCGAATTAAGCGATAAAATATTATCATTACCATTTTATGATACATAAACTACTCATTCAATTCATCTGTGAAAGAAACTTTTTTAGCTTAATAGTAAAATAATTAAAATGTATATTTTGGGGGGTCAATGCGTGTATTTTGTGATAGTACCTAACACATTTACAAACGTATATACAAATTCACTTAGCGTTTTGGAACGAATATAGAATATTTGCATTACATAAAATTTTATCCAAATGAAAATATTAACAATTTTAAGCAAGAGGATGTAATGAATTCAATTAAAGGCTTCGAAAATAAGCCAAATCGAAAACCGGAAAAAACCCAATTATACTTCTTGGTACTAAAGCCAAAACCGTTTTTTTTTTTTTTTAATTATGGAATTAAACTAAAAAATTGTTTCTGCTCCGACACTGAACCTTAAAATGATTTGTTTGATTTTCTAAAAACTAATTTAAAAACCGTATAAAGGTTAAAATATAATCCATTGACGCAATTTACTTCTGCATGATAATTAACTTTTTATATGGAGTATGTCAAAAGTTTACTCCCTAATTATTTATACTGAATTAAATTTAAGCGTTTGTACACATTCGACCAACTCGAAATTACATTGCTATGTTCCATATATGCGACAAAGTTTTACAATAATATAAATAATGCACAGTAGTTAAAATCGTAACTTTCGTACTATTTCATCTCAGAATTGTCGCGAGATACAGCACCATTCGACTAAAATTTGTGTCTTTTTTAATTGTGTATAAAGAAAGAGAGATCGGATAAACTTTGGCAAACTTTAAAATTTTGCAAATCTAGTAACTAATTTTTACATCGTATTTTGATTCGGATATTTTGGTAAATTTTTCATTTGGCTACCAAGCGGAAACTGATTTAGACAGGAAATTTAGAAATAATGAAGATCTTAAAGATTTGAACTCCTAATATGTAATTCATCTATATTAATATAGTAAAGACAGAACTGCTGACTAACAGACTGACTCATTAACGCAGAGCTGAAACGAACAAAGTCATGATCACGGAAATTGGACAGTAGATTGCTGTTCTGACCTAGGCAAGCAATAGGAAAGGATTCTTGAAAATTCAAGCTCTAGGGAAGTTAAATCGGCGATCGAAAGTTTTAGGCATTTCATCATATCTCAGTAGCAGTTTTAGGTAGGAGCTGAAATTCAACATAAAAAATCTACTAACAAATAGTTAAACGCGTATTTTAGCGATTTTAGAAATTCAACCACCAAGTGGAATTAATGAAGGATCGAAAGTTTTAAGTCATTTCGCCATATCTCAGCTTCAGTTTTAGGTAGGAGCATAAAAAAGATCGAAAACCAAAATGCTAAAACAATAGTTAATATTGTTTTTCAGTGATTTTAGAGCTATTTAAAATTTTCGTTGCCAACATCTGCGATGAACTCGATAATGGGAGATTATACTTATGATGAATATTTTATTTATGATGCTCTAAGTATCGCTATGCTTATAACTGTGCCTTCTAATAACTTTTATTACACATACTCAAATCCCACGTACGAATTTCATTTAAATTTTCTAATAAAGCTTCCGCCATTGTCAAAATTATGTTTAAAAAATCTTCAGTGTTATTTTTTTTACGTTGATAGCTTTTTGTATGACTTCTAACATAGCAACTATACTCCAAGTTAAAATTAGATAGGGTAATTTAAACTCAACATTCTTTGACGCGAAGAATATGCCTGGCGTGAAATATAGAAGACAAGTCAGGAATTTTGTATGTTTCATTTAATGTTGGTCATACTCAAGATAAATATAGGTTGGACTTATTCAACACAATTTTCTTCTGCGTTTATAGCGATATCTGAGAGGAATTAGGATAAACAGTTTTAAATAAAATTTATTTTTAACTTTTTGTTGTTTGTTTCACTGTATAATAGCAATACTGAAGTTTGCATGATGTTTTTACAAATTTCATCATCCTTTTAGTACCACAATGCATAGATATGTTTTTGTGTAACTCACGGAATATGCCCGTATATATGCATTAAACTTTATCGCATGAAGAATAAAGGGCTGTTGTAATTGAGGTTCAACGTTTGACATTTGAAGTCCACCGTAATGGAGATTGCTTTAGGGCCTATAGCAAGAATGGCTGTCACCTCGAATGATCCTTATATTATACACAAAAATAGTCAGACAAACCATACATATCAACTTCCTTTTTTCCCTTACTTATATATAACTTTTCAAAACACAATCACATCCATGTCTTACCCAGGTATTCGAACATGGATCCTCATCGTAGCAGCAGTCTCCGCTTACTGACCATGCCATCTGGCGACATTCAGCCTTATAATGAAGCTACTTACATCTGTTGGAAATATTTTAAAACATTTTGTTCAAAGTAATTATCATGTAGGGGCGCTGCAGCTCACTTCAGGATGATACGCAAGTGGAACTATTAAAAAATAAAATGAAAAACTTCACGGCCAATTTACTCGAACAACGAAGAAGCGTGCTCCTGGAAAGGTTAAAAAGAATACACAGTTCTATTAAAAATTAATTAGAATGTAAGTAAAGATTAAATTTAAAATAAACTTTTTCTATAAATTAAAATTGCAGAAGTATAAATAACACAAGACTACGATGGTTGTGTTGTTTAACTTTTCATAATTAATTTTTATGTTTTTAGCGTTGAATCCGAAAATGACCTTATTTTTAACCACCACGTCATGATTTTTTTCAAAAGTAAATTTCAATGGTAAAACGTTAAAAAAAAAAAAATAAATAAAATAAAAATAAATAGAGAACATTTGATACTGAAAGATACAGGCAGTTTTTGCGTTTTTATATATTTTTTAGCGCTGAATTCGAAAATGACCTTCATTTTTAAGCATCAAGTCAGGTTTTTTTGAAAATCTCAAATTTCAAAGTAAAAAAATAGCGAAATTCTGATACTGTAAAACAAATGTGATGGTTGTGTTTTTAAATTTTTTAAAATTGATTTTTATGTACTTTTTAGCACTGAATCCGAAAATGACTTTCGTTTTTAATCATCACATCAGAATTTTTCCCAAATCGTAAATTTCAAAGTTAAAAAGTAAAAAAAAAAAAAAAAAAAAAAAAAAAAAAAAATTGCAAAAAATCCTGACGTGATGGTAAAAAATGAAGGCCATTTTCGGATTCAACGCTACAAAATACGTAAAAATCTATTATTAAAAGCTGAGCAATATGACACAATCCAAGTTTTGCAGGTTTGTGTAATTTGTTTGACAATCTTTTTCATTTCAACAACCGATAAAGAATTTTATAAAGATAAATTATGTAAGTCGCTAAAAAAATAATTAAGTTTGTTATTTAAAATTTAAAATGAAAATTATTAATATACGAAGAATAAACAGAAAGCATTTTTTTTAATTCATTTGAATTTTGATTTTATTAAATAGCAATTTTCTTTTCATAATAAAGTATTCATTACATAATAGAAGTTTTATAATGAGAAAGTAAGCAAAAATTTCTCAAGTATAATATATAATACACATATTTTATTGAGACTGTTAATAATTTTTCTCATCAAAGTAATTTTTAGTTTAGAAAAAAAATATTAGAAAAGAAAGCTGTTATGTTTTCATAATGACTTTTTTTTCGTTCCGTCAAAATACTTTTATCGTATTCGTTCATTTTGTAATGAAAAAATATGAGTAGAAATTTCGAAGAAAAAAAGACTCTTTCCATAAGAATAAATCTAATTACATAATATTTTTCCTGCATAATTTATTTGATAAATTTTAATTTCCTACGTTTTCCATCTTTTATTTACTAATTTATTCTGGGCATTTTCAGTGACGCATAATAAGTTTCATGTTAATTTTATTTTCCTCTATCTTTACAAGAAGAAAGTATTGGATTCGTGAAAATTTTTGACTTTCGGTTTTCGACAGATATACAGGTTTGAGGGATCAGAGATTCCAAAAAACATGTTTTTACGAAATGTCTGTTTGTGAGTCTGTATGTGACACAAATTTTTGGGCGCTCTATCTCAAGAATTAATGGGAAATTCAATAAAAATTTATATTCAGTTATTCACTGAAATAAACTGGTGCTGATTAGTTTTTGATGTAAATCGTTCAACAAGTGGCTATGCTATGCAACATTTTTCACGATTTCCGCTATATTACATAGAATTATGTAACTAGATCTCCATAATTAATGCACGGATTTTCATCAAACTTCAGATTCAGTTAGTCCTTGACATGAATTGACGTTTTATACATTTTGTTGCAAATCGCTCAAGAGATGGTGTTGCTATGCTGGATTTTTTGCGATTTTCGTAATAGTTCTATCTCAAGAACTAATGCTTGGATTTTCAACAAATTTCAGATTCAGGTATACCTTGATATGAATCAGTACTGTTTATGTTTTGATGCAAATCGCTCAACAGGTGGCGCTGCTGTGCTGCATTTTTCAGAATTTCCACTATAGATCTATCTCAAGAACTAATGCACGATTTTCATCAAACTTCAGATTCAGGTATACCTTGATATCAATTAGTGTTGTTTATGTGATTTATATAGAAGAAAATTTTATGATGGCCACAACATACTAGTTTTTTAACGCCATTATTTCTTATAATGGTTATTTTTAACGAACGAATGCAAACAAGCAATGTAAACAACGATTTATCTTTATGCAACAACGAAGAACAGTTTAAAATGTTTAAGATTATATTTACAGTTTATATTTACAATCTATTGAGAATTCTATGTCAATCGAAATATTCGATAAATTGAACATTTTAAAATTCAACACAAATCTTAACCTTTTCACTTATTCTTTAATACTCCTAAAACGAATACTGCAATATATGAATATCAAGAATTACAAAGGTTTGTACCCTAAATTTACAACAAATTTAAATCTATTTTTATAAAAAAAAAACTCATTACTGACGGATGATTCGTTCACAATTTATAAACAAAATATTCAATAAAATATCTAAATAGAGATGAATAAACTAGAGACGGAGAAAATATTAAAAAATAAGCGAAAAATATTACGCTGGAAAATTATAATAATAATTTAAAATCACTGAAAATTTATTAATTTAATTATAATAAAATTCTATTTAAAAAATCAAAGGCGTGTCATAACCATACTTCTATGTTATTAGGATTCTGGTCATATATGTGATGGTTTCGATGAAATTTTAAAATCATTATTAAATAATATAACTCAAAATATAGTAAAAAAAAAAAACTAAATAAGAAAATCAAATTGGAAATTAAACAGTTTTTTGAGAATTTGTGTTGCACAATATTCAAAACATTTTACTTAAGATTAAAGGATTGTTAAAAAACATTACCTAAACCTCCTGATAAAGTTTCTAAAAGCCTTAAGGAAATTCTTTATAACGAAGTTACCTTGTAACGAATAATGTTTTTACAATCTTGAACTTCATTTTACACGTTCGCTATCAAGTTTCTTTTAAACATGCTATATTTATTTTTTTGAAATATATCAATAAATCCTATCGATTTTTTTTCTATCTATTAGATACTGCAGTATTTTCTTACTTTAAGAGATCCTTTAAGTAAAGTCATGTACTTAATATACGAGGGCTGTCCAGTGAGTAAATTCAGTTTTAATTTTGCCGCAGAAGCGCTGCGTTCGGGATTTCACGCATGCCCATCCACCTTGCTGACTCGCTGGCAAAGAATTCAGGTTATTTGTAAACCGCTGAGTATTGTGTTGGTTGCAAGTTGACTGTTTAAAATGTTTAAAAATTTTTTAAACACCGCCGCATGCGAGTTACGGCCTGCCACCCTCTTTCTGAATGCTAGGGAGACAAAACCATTTGCAATTCCACGAACAAATTTGTGAAGTTTACGGACAAAACGCGATGAGTAATTCGATGGTAAAGAAATGGATGCGAAGTTTCAATAAAGGACGTGAAAACGTTCATGATGAAGAACGGAGTCGCCAGCCGTCACTGATTGATGATGATTTGGTTACAGATGTTGGGGAGAAGATTACAGGGAACAGAAGACTCAACATTAAGGAGGCTGGTCACTCAGCTTCAGAATTCTCCTCCGTAATGTTAAGTCTATGGACTTTGATGCATTCGTATATTTAAAATATTTTTTCGGGAAATTCCTATTTTTAACATCTTTTTTCGGTGTATTCTTCTTAAAGAATGTCTCTTTTTTTCTTAGTTTTCAAATTATTTCTAAAATCTATGCTTAATTTAATATTTTATGTGTTAAAAGCGGGCGAACTGTGAGTAAGATTTTTGCACTTCATACAAAATTAAGTTTGTACTTTAGAAATATTTTTAGAACTAAGAAAAAAAGAGACCTGTCTTAGGAAGTGTACACAAAAAGTAGAAGTTAAAAATATTAATTTCCCAAGAAGATATTTTAAATATACGAATGCATCAAATGCCCATAGACTTTACATTAGTAAGGGGAAATCGGCAGCTGAGTGACCAGCCCCCTTAAGACACTGTCAATGCATTTTCCTCAAATTCCCCGTTCAGTTCTTCAGTAAGAAGTTGGCCTCGCAGGCGACATCTTTCTACGACGAGGACATACAAAAACCCGTGTCCCTCTATGATAAATGCCTCAAAAATGGTGGAAACTATGTTGAAAAATAATCTAAGCATTGTACTTTATTATGCAATTTTTTTCTAATAATCGTTTCCTTTTGTTTAATTGCTTAATGGAACTTACTTTCTGGATTGCCCTCGTACATAAATTTTATGCTAGTTTATTGCATACTAAAAGTAAATCCATTTTACGCACGGAGAAAGAGAAAGAGAAAGTATTCCTCAATCCTAAAAAAGGAAAGACGCGTTAACGCTTCCATCGATGAATGTGAGATATGTAAAAATGTAACGGCAATTTTAACAAGTCAGTAACAAGTCGGAAATTGTACGTCAAACGTGGGAAATGAGGTGCGTTCGTACTATAAGTAGTTTTATAAATATTCAGATCTTGGTACAATAGCTGTTGCATTATTATGCAAAAATGCAGGAATACAAAATTTATTACGATTATATACATTAAATTCAGTAATACGGAAATAATAGGACTCCATATTAAACTAGACGGACGTATCATTCCCAAAACTTTCTTCTATCTCATACATGTTAATACTTGAAAATTCGCTATCACACTGCCAAAATTAAACGGCAATCTATGCCCATCATGAGGATTCTAAAGATATGAAATTCCGTGCATTAGTTCTAGAGATATGGCTATCTCTGAAATCGTGTAAATCCAGCAAAAGTCAACCTAGCAGTACGACTTATTAAGTGCTTTACACCAAAACCTAATCATTAACTCTCGCAGGATATCATTGAATTAATAACGTAGGATAGGATTTAATAGAATGAAGAAATCTTTTATTAATACCTTTTTAAGTTTTGATTCGATTTTCAAAAAAATTGTAAGGACTCGTCAATATTCTACAACGATTATATACATTACATTTAAAACCATTCGGTTGGGTACTTTTTGCGATGTTATATTCGGGTAGAAGGACAAACAGACATACGACGACTATATGTGGTACGTATTTATATAATTACGAATACACTTTCAAATGAAACATATTACCTTGCTTGTTTAAAGGAATATACTTTTCAGTTTTATTTTCAGCCTAAACTAAGATTAAAGCCTAACATCACAAAGTTCATCTTACACGTTCGCTGTCCAGCTTTATTTTGAATCATGCTATAGTCATTTCTTGAAATGTCTCAAAAGATATTTTCCTGTGTATTAGACACTCTAGTATTTTCTTACATCAAGTGATCCTTTTTGGAAAATTGCGTACTCAATATACATATTTTATGCTAGTTTATGTTTTAGTTGCAGAAAATACGTTCTTCGCACGTAAAAAGAAAAAGTATTGTTTTGTCCTAAAAAAGGAAAGACGCGACGACGCTTCCATCGATGGATATGACATACTATGTAAAAGTAATTGAATTTCATCTTTTAAAATGAAACAGGTTACAAAGATTGTTTACAGAAGATATACTTTTCACTTTTTTTTTGCATATACAGATATTGATGTCTAACATCACAAATCACAAAATCAGAAATTTATTTTTACACTCTTTTTTTCTTAACTCAAGCTGCTTTTTGTATTTAAACATGGGATTTTGCAATAGATATTTAACCTACCTTCGTGATAAGCTAAAATTATAAAATTACGTTCGCAGATGTGTCTCTGATGACAATCAGCATTATAATATTTTTACAACTAAATTATAAATTTATACACTGATTTGAAGGCATTTTTCCGTTAGCCCGCCAAAGGTTAAAACAATCTGTGTAACTCGTAAGTTGTATACGAATTAAGGGGTCTCAGGACTCTTAAAATTGGAAAAAATGAAATAAAAATATTTCTTTCAACATTTAATACCTAAAAATGTATACTATTTTAAAACAAATTTTTTATTGGGATGAAAGATATAAGCATATTCCTCCATTTAATGAATTTAAAAAATTGCAAGAGGCAGAATTGGGATTTATAGGGTACTCCAAACTGGCAGACAATTGACGAGCAGAAAATTGATATAACAGCTTACGCGCAGGATTAAAAAATACCTTTTGCAACTAGAATAAAAATTTTGGTGCCTACTTATACTTCAGAGTATAATAATGACCCTGAACCTAAATAAATGTATATTTAAAGCATTTTTATGTTTTTACTGATGGAAGATATATCGTTTAATCCCCTTATCAAAGGCTCGAAATCTTTTCCTCCCTCCTCTCTTTCGTTGCAGAAAATAACATCATTAAAAAGTTCAAAGTGAAAGAACTCTTAGCGGTCGACAGATAAAAAAAAAAAGACTGCATCTCTTCCATTTTCAGTGTCATGTGAAGTACGTAATATATTTAGCAATATGGTCGACGCGTATGGTTTTTCTGGCTTGTAAAAGAACCCACAAACAATATAACTGACTGTTTTACACTGAACACTTTTATCGAACATTATTTCATTTTGACTTTAATATAAACACCCAATTATGTTTAATTGGACGATTTCGTCAAAGTGTCAAAAATTCATAGATATACTTGTTAAATTAAATGTTGTAAAACACGCGATGAAAATATGTTTTTAACTCACTTCCCAATGCGATCTCGCACAAGCGATTCGTGCAATGTTTCGCTGTTCTTTCTTTAACATGTTTAATTAAATTTCTCTTATTTCTTTCCTCTCATATAAGCAGTTTAATGGAGCATACACTCTCCGATAATATGAGTCCTTTAAGCCCGATGCACTTCGACGTGAAGGAATAAAGAAACGAATAATCTTTCATTCGCACCATAATTCCTGAATAACCGGAATACGGATATCTATAAAAAAGGTAAGAGAATTATTTATTCCTATTTTGCTGTGATGAGGCATAGTGCTATTAGTAGTTTATAGAATATGATAAATTAAGAAGCGTGTGAACTCACTCCAAGAACTGTTATGGATACGTCAGGCTTATCATTTTCTCATAGTTTTATTTAGTTAATGCAAATTTTTGAAACAGTATAATTACCTAAAAAATATTTTTTGAACAATAAAAAGAAATTTTAGGTTACAGACTAACATGAAACATAAGTTTTGAAAATTTCATGAGAAAATATTCAGATGTTTTTGAGATATCGTGCGCGTTATACCCAAAAACGTCATTTGGAGAAAAATGACTTAAAAGTTTCAGAAACGCCGCTTCAACTATTGAGCGGGTATAATTCTAAAAGGCATAACTTCTGTTCTAATGGGAATTTCAAGGAAACAATAACATAAAAATGTTCAGAAAAGATAGTAGTTTAACATCTAAAAAATTCAAAATTTCGAAAATTTTGAAGCTAAGAGACCTGAGACCCCTTAGAACAGCTATGGATTTAATTATGCGCAGTCAACGCTCGCCAAAATAGGATATATGGCTGTGAAACAGTAACAATGAAACATTATAAAGGCTTAAAAGAAGAAAATAAATTATAAGCAAAAAAAGCAGTCTTACATATTTTTTAAATATATACGCTTTTGTCAACTAATAATGTAACATTAATTATTTCACATTTATAAGTTGAGAAATCAATTTAGAAATTCTAAAAAGACAATTTAAATAACGTTTAATTTTTTTCTTTCCAGCTGCCCTATCTTAAAAAAAAAACAGCGCAAAAATTATGTATTATTTAATAAATTCCTTGCTTGCTCGTTCTTCCAAGCGCAAGAAAACAGTGAATTCTTCATAATTGTGTTTGGTGCACACGTCAAATTAATGTTTTGTAACAGAAATTTTGGGTATAAAATATTAGTTGCAGTTGAAAAAAAATAGGCTTTATTTTTAAGATGAATATTGGATACTTATAAAAGAGTGTTTTTTGAAAAAGTATTTTTACTTTTACACTTACTTTTGTTTTTCAACAAAACAGTTAATATATAAACAATGAGCGAAGATGACTACTTAAAACAGAGTTTTTTTCCACAAAAAAAAACATGTATTGTCATCCTGAATGAAGCATTTTATTTACGAATTGAAGTATTTTACTTAAGACTGCGTGAAACTGAAGAATTTTCTCTTAATAGGCTAAACCAGTTACAGAAGGAAGCGCTCAAGCAAATGTTAATCCTATGGGTGGATTGTTTACAGATTTTAACTTGCATTTTGATATTTTGATTTTTTTTTCATATGGTAACTGAGGTCGATAATTTTTATTGTGCATTTGTACTTTTTCAATTTTGGTTAGTTTTATTATATGAGGATATTTTCAATTTTGGAAAATATTAGAACGGTTCTGAAAATGAAATTATACCCATATAAAATAACTATAACGAAAATCGAAAGAGTACAAGCATACAATACAATATAAAGACCTCAGGTGTCTAAGCAAAAAGAAAAAAAAATCATTTAAAAACATTAATATGCGATCGAGAAATCTGTACACAACGCCCCCAAAGGATTAACATTAGCGTTCGAGTTTCTCTGCTTGACGTTCCTGTTTAGTTTCGGAATTCTTTCTCTAAGAACCAAAATGGCGGATATATGGTTTGGCATCTTTTATTTTCATAAAATTAAAAGAAAAAAAAGTAGCTTTATTAGTGGCTCAGTATTGTGTAAAGAAACAAAATCGAGAACAAATAAATTGATTGCAGTTTGACATTTATTGAGATTAAAATCAAATAAGTTTATTAAGTTTTTTTAATTAATTTTTAAAATATTTAAATAATTCGAAATTGCTTAGAGCGAAGGAATATTTTTTTTAAATCTAATTATGAAAATGTAAGATTTTTTTAAAACTTTATTATAATGAATGAAGTTTCTTCCAAGAGCAACACGAAAGACGCATTTTGTACATATATAAATTTCAATGTGAGCATAATCAAATAAAGGTTCAAGGGATAAGAAAATAATATTCAACTTCTTGTGAAATTTAGCAACAATGAAATACCGTCAAAGGGAGCTACTTTGGGCCACTTTTTCCTGGTTCCACTCGCATTTTCATTATTAAAAAATATTATATGTGATTTTTCAACGTCGAAATGGAGTTGTCAATAATTAAAAATGAAACAGTGAAGCAGACTGTATGGTTCTAAAGAGGAAATTTTTTATTTATTTTATTTTTAACTGTTTTTAAAGTTTTGGAACAAATTAACCCCTTCTGAGGGCTTCTTTGGCCCATTCACTTAGTTCCATATAAAATTAATACTTTTTATTGAAATCCCCTTACAATAGCATTTGCTAATAAATTAACACTGCAAACTCGATAAACAAATGTTGTTTTTTTAGCATTTAAACAAAACAAACCTATTGTTAATATTAAAGAAATGATAAACAGTTTTCGTCATGTTATCCTCAGCAACTGGAACAAAAACATTTAATGTAACATTTTGCTACAGTAACATTTGGAAATAAATGTTACTTAAAACAAGTTTTAAGAGATTTGGTTGTATAAAATGCATTTCTAAATAATTGGGACTATTTTCGGACAAAAAAAGGCCTGGCATAAAGTAGCGCCGAAATACTAGTTTTCATGTTAGCTTTATGAAAACGCAAGCATTTCCCGTCAAAATAAAAGGTTAAAGGAAAAACTATGATCATACATGTGTTACAGGTTATTAAAGATAGTATTTTGACACTTACCTTATTTGTAGCTCTATCCATATTGTTTCACTATAGAAAGTTTAGAGAGTTAAAATTTACACACGAAAACAGTTCTTTACAAACACATCCAGTGTTGCCACGAAAAAAAATTAAATTACCCCCAAACTATTCAAATACCATATAGTAGGGTATAAAATATTTTTCAAGGGCAAAAAATCCAAATTATCTTGTATTGTGTGTTCAATACAAAGAATAAGAACTTTTTATGGGATGGACCAAAGTAACACCGCAAGGATCAAAGTATTTACGGTTTAACGGTATTGACGGTATATAACTTTCAATGGCGAAAATGAAGGTAATGAAAAACACAATTTAGGAAGGTAAAATAGGGAAGAACTATGAAAGTTCTTTAAAAAATATACACAATATTGTCCCGTAAAAAATGGGTTAATTTGATTGAAGTTAAGCATGTTTTGAACTAAAAAGTTTATTTAATAAATGAAATCTATCAATTTCCATAAAGAAATGTGAAATTTAAAAACAATGCCTGTTCAAAGTATATTGGATTTGAGTCAAGATAACCCATTTTTTACGAAAAAAATAGTGGGAGATTGACAGATATGATTTTAGTCTTTAAATGCATTTTACATCATTTAGATGTTCAAGTAATTGTAACCACATGAAATTGCGTCGATCGTTTTAAATCATTCCGTATCAACATTTTGTTGTTAGCGATAGAACTTTAAATATTGAATATTGGACACTAAATTATAAACTTTGTTCAAAGTGATGAAAAATCGATAGATTAGATAGTGAAGGACGTTAAATTGATTTGTTCGAAATATTAGAAACTTCCGACGATAGTGATACCAAATATTATAGTGTCATAAATGACATGCATTGAAAATTTATCCATGTAAGTGTCATTTCATAAAATCGTTACATCCCGTGTTATCAATAAATCCTAATATGAAGTGTTATCTTGAAACTTTATGAACAATGTAATTATGATAGCAGACAGATAGTGTTTGATTTAAAAGACTGATTGACACATAATTGGACATTTAACAGTGCTAGTGTGTTTACACCGCATCTCAAATTTCCAGAAAAAATGCAAACTTGAATAAATAAAAATAATGTATATTAATTAACTATTGTTTTCAAGAATATGTATATTTATATATAAAATTATATAAAGTGTATATATTGTATTGCCCACATATGGAATTTCAGGGACTTACAGGGAGAGGGCCAACCTTGTTAATTACAGATTTTGATTATTTAAATATATGTTGTAGGGTAGAGACCCCTTAGTGTCAGGTTCAACGGATTTTATCCAACGCTCCTTAATTCTTGAGAAACCGGGGGGGGGGGGTCTAATAATAGTACACAACTGAAATACTTACATTGCAACCGCAATGATAGGTTGGTCGTAGCTCAGTTGGTACGGCGTTCGCTGGCTGATCTGCAGGCCCGGGTTCGGTACCCGAACGCGCTACTTTTGTTTTTCTCATTTTTTGTTTTATAAATATATTTGTAATTATAATTTAATAATTTCAATTACAGATTTTAATATCATACATTAATTATAATGTTAAAAATCTTAAATTTATGATTTTTTATTTTTAAACTATTATTTTTCATCCTTTAAAGAGGTTTAAAAAGAAATTGGATCTATTATTGTATGTACTATCTATATATTATATAAAATTCCAAAATCGTGACAAAATCTGTTATGGTGCCACCTAGCTATGATAAAATAAAAGAATATTCAAATAAAATAAAAATAAAAGCAGAAAGAAGATAAAGGTGAAAGCAAAATAATTGAAAGCGCAAGCATACGTATTACAAATTTAAAAATCTTTAATATGCAAAAAATCGGTTGTAATTTAATTCTGATGCTAATTTTTAATATAATTATGCTTGTTACTTTAAAAACAGAATAATAGTATTATCGCATTGACTTCCTTTGTTAAAGCAATGCGTAAATGATATTTCTTTAAAATCACGAATTGACACAATTGTTCAATATCATTGCATCGATAAAGAATATATGAAATACATTTTAAAAGTGATTTTTAAAAAATTAACAGTTTTATGATGTTTTATACAACTATTTAGTTAAAAGTAAAAAATTAAATAGTTTAAAAACATAATTGATATATAATGTTATAAATTTTAATTGACAATGAGATTATTAATTATACTTACAAGTATATTTATAAAACAAAAAATGAAAAAAACAAATGTAGCGCATTCAGGTATCGAACCCGGACCCGCGGACCAGCCGGCAAACACCATACCAACTAGGCTACGACCAACCTAGCATCGCGGTTGCAAAGTAAGTTTTTAAGTTGCGTATTATTATTAGACCCCCCCCCCCCGGTTTCTCAAGAACTAAAGAGCGTTGGATAAAATCCGTTGAACCTGACACTAAGGGGTCTCTACCCTACAACATATATTAAAATAATCAAAATCTGTGATTAACAAGGTTGGTTCTCTCCTTGTTAGACCGCACAAGGAGACTTGTTTACAACCTGAAGTTATTACATGTATGCCAATAAAACGCAGTAGCACCATAAATGACGAATTGAATATTTCCAACTGAGCAAAAAAAAAAAAAAAAAAAAAAAACAACAGGCTGGGAATCGAACCCAGATCCTTAGCTTACAAGGCCAATGCTTTACCGTTTAAGCTAACTGTGGCGACAACGAGCTAGCATATTTCTCTCAGAAAACCTTATTGGTAGTAACATCTGGTGTGTCATGTAGACAGCCGAACAGAATAAACCGCAGGTAAAGGAACTCCATATAAACGATGGATACGTAAACGAACTATTATTTCAACACAATCAAACTGATTGGTAAAGTTATCTTACGAATTGAATATTTCCAACTGAGCGAAAAAATGTCCGGGCTGGGAATCGAACCCAGATCCTTGACTTACATGGCCAATGCTTTACCGTGTAAGCTAACTGGGCCGACAACCAGCCAGCATATTTCGTTAAGAGCGAAATATGATTGACGCATAATTGGGCCTATAACAGGTTCCTTTTTAGAGTTATAAAAAAAGAATTATTCTAGTTTTCGAAATAAATGTTATAATTTGAGTGGAAGTCTACAATCCTATTAAGAAGAAATTATGAAATTTTAAGATACAGTAACTTGGCAAAATCAGCTTCGTTAATATGCGTTCCTATTGAAACTGACAATTTTATAGGACTTAAATTACTAATTAAATAGATGAAGCAGATCACTCACACACTTCTCTATGGCGAATAAAATTACATAATAGTATAGTTTCAAAAGTAATTAGGTAAGAGTTTTTTTCATAAGGCGAGTAACAGCAGAGAGCTGTTAACCAAACAGAAACAAATGCTGAAGAAGTGAGCTTATAATTCTTTTAACTAAATAGGAAATGGGAAAGGTAAAAGGTGAACTTTCAAGCAATAAAAATGTCCATGTTATGGAAGGTTCTAAGGAATGCATGGGAGAGGGCAGACAAGCCTTTCATATTCATAGGCACAATAGAAGGTAAAGGAGATAACATCAGGTTTAGAACGCTAACCCAAACTAAAACATCGACTAATAAAGAATTTATAATACAAACGAGACACAATGTTGTTTAACTAAAAATAACATGACAGAAAATATTACTGAATTATTGATAGAAGAAAAATGGAGGAAAACTGTCGGATTTAAAAATACTATCAAAGAACAATTATATAAACATAGTTCTGAAATACTAGAAAAATAAACGACAACTGAAATAATTAAGATAAAAATCTTATATGAAATGAAAAAATAATGAAATGAAATGATATGAAAGATTTTTTTAATTACTGAGAAAGGAAAAATTCATAGCGTTTTTCGAAATATGTTTTACTTTTGTTGGGTGAGCTACTTTCTGCTTTGTAACACTTGATGAAAGAAATATTAATTAATCACCCTTGAAACTGTAGTAGTGCATATTTTTATAGACCAACTGAAGAAAAATACCATTCTTCTAAAAAGTGTTCATTTTCTATTATTTTATTCACGTTTATTCACATATTTGCATAATCAGGTTAATAGATTTTAAAAACAATCGTTCGCCTGTTTAAAATTTTAAAAATATATTCTAATTCGTCAAAACATTTATTAATAACGTTGTGCATTCACTATGAACTTTTCAAAAATATATAAGAACTTGCATGCTAGCGATACGAAAGATTAATCAAGAAGATACTTTACAAAGCTTGTATTTACCTTGTTAATTTCCCGCAGTTTAATCACTTTTTTATCCTTTTAAACGTCCTTCAAAATTTTTCATGTATGTTTAATGATTCATAAAATAATAGCCATGAAAAGTATTTGTGTGAGAATTTATTTATGATTGTGTTAGATATTTATCTATCTTATGCACTGAAAAAAAAAACCCTTAATACTAATTTTGTGTTTGATAAACCCTTGAATTCAAAGATTACAAGGATACCAGAAAAACACGGTTAGGACGCTTAAAGTGTTTTAATAGCTCTGCTTTTTAAGTTTTCTAAAAATAAAACTTCTTAAAATATATTTTATGTTTACGGATTCCACGATCAAACAGAAAACTGAATCCTATTTTCTTAGCGAAAAATTTACAAAGGAATATTATTTTTTCCTTCAGAGGAAGAATAAAAGGTTTTTTTTCCCAGTATCTTACTTCAAAGATTTTTAAAAATACTGAGGTTTGGAGATTTAAAAAAAAAGTTATCCATTTATACACAATTGAACTAAATACTTTATTGCGTAATCCAACATAATTGAATATAATCAGACACGCAATTCAACTAAATACTTCAGTAAAAAAAAACACTAGTATTCTCTGAAATATGATGAAATGTGCTACAAATATGTATAGAAAGCTGCCAACTTTTTTGCTTGTTTCTAACCACTAAAATGTAATAGTTAATTTTGCCTGATTTATTTTCCGAAATTTAAAGATTCTTAATGAGGGGCTGAGCATATATAACGTTATCACTTTAAGGCGAGGGGGGGAGTCTGACACAAGATATCGTAAGATATCTCAAGGAGGGGGGGGGGATTTGTCTTTTGATATCGTTATCCTTTTTGATCCAGCCAGAAAAAAATTCTTTTTATTTGTAACTTGTTCTTTACATCAAAATAGTCTGCAATCTTTGTTTAATCTGTTATCTGTTTTTATGAAAATACAAAGTTATTATTAAAATCGTTAAGTGATTACAAAATTATTTAATTCTAATATATGGAATACCTCAACGTTTGGCATTCCTATTCTTCTGTCATAAGTGAATGCATATATCATCCGCTCTTCAAGAAACCAGGATATTTGCGTTTAACAGTTAAGAAAAAAAGAATGAATGTTGTCCAACTGTTTTGTTGATAAAAGTTCTGCATGCTCCCCTCCCCCTCACCGTGTGGGGCAAGTGCAAGAAAGCATTATATATTACTCTCGAATGCATTATGTAACAAAAATCTATTATTAAATACTATTAAATAGTAACTATTTCGTTCACATTTCCTTTGATATAAAATTATTTCATATATAAAACGAATATTTTATTGACTTGTCTTCATTTTAATCAATAATGTATGCAAATAATAAATGTATAACCATATCTGAATATCACTGCAAACAAAAGAAACAAGTTGGAAATTGCTCGTCAAACGAGACAAATGAGGTGCGTTCGTACTATAACCAGTTTTATAAATATTTTTTGCACCGCATATTGTACTGATAGTATATTTTAGTGCACTTCCTAAGATCATATCAATTTCATTCTGTTTGAAAGACTGTAACAACATTAAAATGCACTTGCAATAATTTTTATTCCTTTGGCCGTAATGTAACGGAATACTTTTCACTGTTCCTGTAATTAAACTACACATGCAATTTTCATAAAATTTGAAATGACTCTATAAAATTTTGCAACAATTATATATTTAAAATTTCAGACCATTCGGAAGGCTGTAGCATCGTTAAAATGCACTTGCAATAATTTTTTCCCATTGGCCGTAATGTAACGGAAAACGTCTGACTGTTTCTGTAATTAAACTATACATCGGATTTGCATAAAATATGAAATGAGTTGACAAAATTTGCAACAATTATATATTTAAAATTTCAGATCATTCGGTCGAGTAGTTTTTGCTCTGTTATATGCGGACGGACGGACGGACAGACAGACGGACGGACTGAACGACGACTATAGGTGCTACGTATTTATATAATTATGCAGCGCACCTAAAAAAATGTAAAAAAAAAAATAGACATTGATAACGATATTATTAGGAAGGGGGGGGGGGGTAGAAGAACGATAACGTATAATATCGTAAGAGGGGGAGGGGCCCAAAATTACCAAAAAGTTGATAACGTTATATAAGTATAGCCCTTGACTAATTAAAGCAACCTAAAGCCTAAATCTGCACAGCTACAATCAATTACGGATTATGTCCTACAGTGCCCATCCCTGGTTTTATTTTCGATCGGTCCTGAGGTGCTATAAAAAATATAAACTGGTCTGGTGGTCAGCCTAAAACGGGAAACGTCAATGTTTAGTTCCTAAGAAAGCTTGGTACCCATTTTCTCGACCTTAGATAGATAAAAAGTTGGTGAACCTTGCTTAATCCGCAGTTCGCTATCGAACAGTGGACCTATAGCGTGGTAGATAGACGCAATGAACACTTCGCTCATGAGCTTCAAATAAGGAAACAAATTCTATTAAAATTTAGTTGTAACAATAAACCAGATCATATGTAATATATGTAATTATCAAACAATAAAACCATTGCAAAATCTGGTGGGTATATTCAATCTTTTCCCACCTTATGGAAAACCATATATAATCGTGTATTCCTGTGATTCCATAACCATTTATATATATATTGTATTGGTTCAATATTTATTTTATAAAAAAAATAGGCAATAAGCAGTACTATACATGCTGAAACTAAAATTTAATAAAGAAATACTTACAGTTATGACACTAAACAAAACATGTTTGACGAAAAATCTGCGGTAACGATATATTTCCCCTTACAAATCACAAGTAAAACTAATTTATAATGTATCATTTTCTATAGTTTCTAGTAAATTAAACACTAAATTGTCATTGATTTAACGGGATTAAAACATTGCAATAGAAAAATTACTCTCTTGATTTCATTGTGTTTCTAAACAAATATAGGAATGAGAATGTACCTCAAATCTTGGAATTTATTAAGCAAAAAATTAGAAGTTTAAGTTTAAATAAATCAATATGGTCATTTCATTTTGACTGACATAGAGATTATAGGCTCGGTTAGTGTTTAATCTACACAATTTTAATATTTATGCTTAAAGGAATATTAAAAGCAGCAATTACAAATGTATTACGAAACGAAGTATTTGGAAAATAATTTTATATTTAGGCACTGTTATTAAAGAATAATATATGATTCATATACTGTAAAACCTCCATAAGAGAAATTCCCGAATAACAAGCACTTCTACGTATAGAACATTTTTTTAAATCCCCAAAACAAGTAATCGTATTATTTAAATAATTTTAACTCTGAATAGCGCATACATGAGAATAACGAAAGAATTTGGCAGTCACAAAGTACCGGTAAATAGAGGTTTTAATGTATTTTAAAATGTTAAAAAGAACTTTGATGTGATTCTACCATACATTTTTTTTTAATTGCGTGTATTTTTTTAGAAATGGCGGAGAACATTTGATGAACTGAGCCATAACAATTTCGTAAATTTATGCTCACTTCTGAATTCACTGAACCGAAAATCATTCATTTAAACATCATTTGTTATATATATATATTTAATTTTCTGTGACTCGTTATAAAGTTTATACAGAATTTTAAACAACTGTATTAAACTATAACAATTAGTTATTAGATGAATGGTTTTTAATGTTATGTGTTATGAACAATAGCTTTATTTATTTGCCAAAAATTAAAAAAAAAAAAAAAAAAAAAAAAAAAAAAACAGTTATGAAATAATTTTTCTATGTAATTATATACAGAGAAAAAAAGATTAATGCAAGGAAATATTATTTTCCATTAACTCATTAAAGCCTAAATAAATAATTTAGGCGAGCAAAAGTTTTAAATTTTAACACCAGTTTTTTTGTATGAAAAATTTCATATTATTTAATCTCGAATTTTGAGCTATTAAATAATTCAAAATTACAATATGAACAAAATTAGTTTTCGAAAGATTAAAATAACTGTAAAAGACGCTCGTCTTTAATAGGTTTAAGATAAAGAAAGAATATTTCCCTTTTTTTTAATCATTTTTTTCCGTAAAAAGCCCTTATTTCTCAAGGTAAAACAAACTAACTCGTATTCAGATTTTGCGCTCATATTTCGAAGTAAATCACACCTCATCATTCGTGGGAAATATAAAACGCATGACTACATTCGAATAGTTTATCTCATATTCTGTCCCATCACTATTATACACTAAATAACGTTGCCTTCAATTTTATCCTAAATTTTTTATGAAAATATTAGCAATTTTTTAATTACAAGTACAGTGGTCATTGTTAATTTGATCATTAGTGCAACGGTTTAAAATTAAATCTGCCATTAATTGTTATCTATTAATTCGTTTGACTTTATCGTTTTGTTGTCTGCAATCAAAATTTTCAGGCAAATAGACATTGAAAACTGTGGTTATTGCATTCTTTTCCTCTCTATGCACGGAAAAACAGGAGAGCTGCATATATCATTTTTGGAATAATATTCTTTGATGTTAAAAATTAAACTGTGTTCGTACGCATAAAGGGATTCAGATGACTTTAGGTGTTTTAGTACCAGAAATTTCGTAAAGTACTGGTTGCTATATCTGAAGATAGAATTATTTTCATTAATTAATGGAAATGTTATTTTACAAAATTTCTGGTAAAAGGGCCTTTAAAATCCTTGAAGCGTACGAACCCTATTAAAGCAATTGTGATAGCTTATGAAATTAAGTAATATAATTATTTTCCTTATACTTATTGCCTAAAACATGGCAATTTGTTTCGTCATTAATAAGTTAATGATATTACAAACATACAATTCAAAAACACCTGGCCACAAAGCTTTAGAAATTTTGATCATGAATTAAGATTAGATTATTTCTGAATACACTTTCATTACGAAAAACTCAAAAAATATTTTTCCCGAAATACGCAGAATGTTTCATTAGAAATTAAATTGTTTTAGTAGCACAATACGCCTTTTTCCATTTTAAGCGCTAATATGTCGGAAAAAAATGCGCATTCCCATATTGTTATCTGTCATTAATTATTGTTACTGAAGACCTATAATGCAGTTTAAAATACATTTAGTAACCAGTGATCGTCTTATATAAATAGCCAGAATTTTAGACTAGAAATATACCACACAAGTCACTTACCTCAAAATTGGATTATTTAGAAATAATTAAAAGAATAAAAATGTATTTATATTAATTTATTGCATAAAAAAAGGTTATAAACACATTTTCTTATTAATTTAGATATATTTAGTTATAAGGCTCAATTTTTTAAATAGAATGGCAACGTTTCAGGCAATTTTGGATTACGAACACAATACAATTTCACGGAGCTGAAACACGCTATGCCCTTTTGTTAGAATTTCACAACACAACTGCTATTTGGTAGATCTGGCTCATCTACCAGTAGAATTTCAGTCACATAAAATAGTGTCCAATGTTTCTTAACCCATTGTCGACGGGCGATTTTTATCAAATCTGAATTTTAAAACAGTAGAAGCTCCTCCCTGTTCTGAAAGTCTTTTGCAAATTGGTGTTTCAGATAGTTTTCTCGAGTTTATGCATTGGTAAATATCTTTCAACGTACGAATTTAATATCAAATGCTTACAATCTACATATGTACGTTGTACGCTGATGAGTATTGTAAGAGTTTTTAACCATTAAATTTGACAGCGTAAGTCCAAGTTTTATTTCAACTCTGCGTTTAATCAGCTTTACGGGAGGGGGTGGGGGTTGCTATCTTCTTAAATAGAATTTGGATTCCTGTTTAGGCCCATTTGCATGGTATATAAAGGTAGGCAAAATCTTCGTAGTTTTCATAGCTTCTCAAGTATTCTGATAAAAGAAATTTATAGAAGTATAACTGTCGATATGCTATCACACTTAGACATTTTTAGGAAATATCATTGTCTGTAACGTAAATTGAGGTACCATGAGTGGAAATTGCCTTTGCAGTAATCTTTATTAGGATTTTGCTGTTGCTCTGCAACTCAGTACACAAATGAGAGGGACGGTGATGTGGGAACTCTATTACAGGACTAAACGTATACGTTCATTAATTAGTGGCTAATTAAAAGAATTGTCACAATTATCATTTGCATCATCTTAAGTTAATTAATCAACACACAATACAGTCTCACAATTATGTAATATATATTATTTAAAACAAATGTGGAAAAATTTAGCAAAAAAAAAATACTTTGACAAATCAGATTTTAATGATTACCAAAAATGGAAAATAAAAACTGGCTACTTCTCGCATTATTAATGTTAAATTTCTTACAAAAATTACAGTTTTCCTTTATTGCGAATATAATGTATTAATATGAATACAGTTTGAATAGTTTTCAACATATTACCACTTAATTCAACACATTACAAAATTTATAAATAATCGTGACTTTTAGTAAATGTAACTAAAATTCGTGATATATTCTACATAAAAAAGAATTTCAAGTTTGATGTCTCATTCAATGGAAACGTAAGATTTAAAAATCAAATTATTATACACGTGCATTTACTTTCTGGTCCAAAATCTTAAATGACAAAAACATTGAAAATCTCAAAGCAAGTAGGTTGAAGCCCCCAGTAACTGCACCTTAAGGATTCTTTCTTGTTCAAATCACTATTACAAAGTTTTAAATCTATTTTATACTTATCTTTGTTCTTAAAAGTGTAGTAGAGATAAATGAGAGGTGCAGAACCATAGTAGACCAGGCCATTTTGAAAAGTAAACAGTCATATGCGAGTACTACTCACGCACAGACGGTTCCGTAGAATAATGAATTATAGAATATATGAATTAGTAATTGTATTATTTAAAAAAAAAAACCGTTGCTAAAAGAATACTAAGACTTTGTAAAAAACAATACAACGTAGGGTTGGGTATAACTGAATATACTAGGAATGTCCAAATGGATATACCACGAAAGTACAAAGAGATATGGAACTAAATAATATCAAATATAGCTTTTCTATATAACTCATTTGTTAATGTCATCCTAATATGTTTATGATCAACTTAATTCCGTACTGAAAATAAAAGCAGTGCATATATAAACTTCATTTGGCATTCCATAAAAATAAATTAAGCGTAGTAAAAACCTACCTCCCTACAGTGTAGCTAAAACAAAACCTTTGTTCAAAGTTTAAATTTGGCATTGTGCTAAGCGCGCTTCGAAAGGAGGTCGCAAAGTTGCAACGCCGCCTTGTTCCATGCCGCGTTTTTCCAGATAGGTTTTAATTAACTTTTAAAGTCACTTGAGTCTTATTGAGAGATCCACTCAATGCAAACTAGTCGCGAATCCCATAGTATTGATGTGATTCATTCCGATTAACTTAGTCTTTTTTTTAACAATTTGACGTTTATTGCTTTTATACTGCTACTGGGTATTGCACTACACATGTATGTCATTAAAAGTTGTTAACTGGGCTTTGAAAGCGGATGGTACATAGAGGACACCACCCCTGTCATTATGTATGTCCAAACCGTCCGTATATTTAAGGGTTAATATCTCGGCTATTTACTGATGATTTTTTTCGAAAATCATTATCAACAATGCTTTTGTACTTCTGCTACGATAGGTACCTCCAGCGTTGCTCAACACTTTTGCTGAATGCCCGTAAATCGAAATTAGAGTATAACGGAAAAATGCGATTTTCACAAACTATGTGACCTAGGGTAATCGCTATAACTTTCCTGCAAGGTTTGAATTAATGTCTACTACCTCTAATTTTTTCATAATTTTAGTTTAGGGAGATTCGAAATTAAATGGGGTGAGGGTGGGGACATATTGTTACGCAACATTTTCGATGAAATCTCCGAAAATATATTACCTAAAATTGAAAGAAATGCATTTTTGAGTTCAGCGTTACGAAAGCTTTTACACGGTACCCCACACGCCATACAAAGAAAAAAGAATTTTTTTCAAGTACCTTAATTAGCCCCTCTACATTTTCACTAAATATATTTATGAATGTTTAATAATCTCAAAATATTTGGGTCAATATTCTTTATTACTTCTCCCGGTTTGAACTTTCCACGTTTCGAGTATTATGGCTGTGACAGACACACAGACACGAGTGATTTTATAATGGTTCCGTTTTTACTTTTTAAGTACGGAACCCTAAAAAGGAGATAGTCCATTTCGGAGTTGCATGAAATCTGTTTTATCCACTCCCACAATGAACCAAGCCTGTTTTCATATACTTTCTCATTTATATTATCTGCTTACAGACTTGTTTACTGTGGGAGTGGATAAAACAGATTTTATGCATCTTCTAAATGGACTATCACATTTTTTGGTCTACTGTGATTGTGAACCCCTCAAATAAGAAAATTATTGTTGACAAAATTGCTTAAAATTGTACATTTTATTACTAAAATTAATATATTTTCATAAATATTGCAAATATATCTGATAACTGGCACCATCATTTGAAAAACCATAACTAACACATGAGTTAAATCAGTTAATTCAAGTAAGTTACCACTAGGTAACATTATTTGCATAATTTTACAAGAAAATGCTTATTTGAGATAGATTTATGCTGAAATGTCAGTTACCGGTTAGGTGTCGATAATTTCCACTTTTTAAACTGAATTGTTCTATCAAACTGTTCAAATGCATAAGTCAATACTGTTAAAATATAGATTCCGATGACTATTGATAAATGTAACTCACTTTTGTTATAATATTCTATATAAAATTTGTTTCTAAACTTTTGTTTCATTCTATGAAAACCTATTATTTAAATTCAAATTGTTATACGTGATCCTTTACTTAGTTATCCAAAATAGTAAGTGCCAAAACATTCGAAATCTGAAAAAAGTTGCAATCAAATTTTCCTTTCAAATAGTTCAAATAGCTTTTATCATAAAAATAAATTTTGAAACAATTGCATATTGAATGGGGTTGTTATATTTCAGCTTAATCCGAAAGAATTAAAGAAATGTTTTGTTATTTAAATGACTATTTTATAACAATGTGCTCGCCCGACAATAGAAGCTAATCAATTTCTTTATTTTATCGAATTTCTAATCATAATAAAAGAAATGTATAGAAAAGAAATTGTCCTTTTTCTGACGTATTTCTTTTTCAATAAGAATAATTCTTATTAAAATGTGATTTTTTTTTTGTAACATTGGAAAATCGATATTGGATTTTATCTTCCTTCATTTAAATAAAAGTGTCAGGCTATTACCAATACGGGGAAAAAAGAGAGAAAAGCGTACTATACAAAAGACTGAAAAAATTGATATTTACATATTCACTTTTAATTAGGAAATCTAGTATATATTGTTATTATCAGGATAAGACTAGTTAAATAGCCAACAAATGAGTGCCAGAGACTTTAAATTTGAGCCTTATTAAATAATTTGTCTACAAATAACATATAAAATGTTTCATTTTGGTGACAGTTTAAGTTCTTAGTGTTATTAAAAAAATATTAAAAACATTCGCTCTGAAATCTATTTCAAACAATTTAAAAAGAATGTCATGTTATTTAATATGTATTTTTGTATGCTTTTGCTAATTATTTTACTGCAGCGATTAAAATTACGGGTATTTTTTATCAATACCCATAGTAACAAACACATTCAAATTGAAAAGCATTCGATTTGAATAAATTCTTTCTTTTATATATTTATTTTTATATATATATTAATCAATTTAGGGACAATTTAGTCCATGTCGCGGGATAACACTCGTGGGGTTTGCGCAAAAAGGACAAATGAGGGAAATCAAATAACTTACATATTAGTTGACTGATATTCCGGATATAACGAATAGTGTATTGAACTTAGCACAAAATGGTTTGAACTGTAATTTTTTTTTCTTCACTACATTCGACTGGGTTTGTATTTGGGCAGATTTGCAAGTTCAGCCATCATGACTGGAAAGTCTTTTAAAGTGAATATCCTTTAAAAAACAGAATATCATTATAAGTTTTAAAATACATTTGAACCGAATTATTTTTTTAAATACCCATTTTGACTGTGAACCTGATTAACGACGATCTAACGTAAAATCATATTCAGTATGGGATTCCTAGCTTTGGTACTAAACTAATGCCTCTCAACGAAAAGTCAGATTTTCATTGACCTTTTAAAACCTGACCTACACATTTGTGTAGGTGATCCTAATGAAAAAAGAAATATTTTTTCCTCTTTCTGTGTGATTTAAAGTCGAGCCTGCACCCACAAAATTGTGTGGACCCTCCCTTGGCGTAACCTGACATCGGTTATATTTTTTATATATAAATTTTCAATCAAATATGATACTATTAATTGGGGTTAAAAAAAAAAACTTTTCATTTCTACCAAAAATCTTTAGGCCCTAAAGGTTTATAGGTTGAATGTAAAATCAATATCAAGTTATGCTGCATTCGTTAAAAAGTACGTAGGGACAAAATAGGCTCTATATTGTATTTTATATTACCATAACTGCTATCATTATTTTACATACGAGCACTTATATATTTAAAGGCAATAACATAAACAATCAATTTAATATTCTGCTGAACTCAATTATTATATTTTAAATATGAAATTTTGACCCTTCTCCATGTATGTATGTCAATAAAATGAGATAACATTAAAAATAAAACTACTATTTTATTATTATAATCAATCCACTTTAAGCAAACAGCGATTGATTTTATTAATACAGAGTCCCTTTGAAATTAGGTACTCGGGATGTGTGTGTCGAATACCATACTATAAATCCCTGTTAGTATTGCCTTCGGTACTTTACGAGCGTGGTTCAAAAATTATTGTCCCGAGTCAGTATAAAATATTTGTACTGCGATATCTGATGTGGAATATTGAAGCCTAATGTCTCGGATGCATACATGCTCAATTTCAGAACTCTATCTGCTATATTAATATTATTTTTTTCGTTTTTGATGTGAGAGGGAGTGACAGTGAATGAGACGTGGCTACTGACGTTTGGACTCGGGATCATAGTAATGTAGCCACGTCTCATCCACTGTCACAAATCTATCACAGAACTGCTTCAGGTCTGGCCCCATAAGCTCCAAACCAGCCTTTCCCTTCAACCCCCCCCCTTTCAAGCTAGGTACCACCTCTCGCACCTAAAACGAAAGAAAAAAATATATTACTATAGCAGCTACGGCTCTGAAATGGATCATATAGGCATCTAAGACATTAGGCTCTAATGTTCTACATCAACCATAGCAGTTCAAATATTTTACACACAGTAATTATTAAACAACCCTCGTATTTTACGACAAACGCGTAAATTGCATTTTAATGGTACGCCAATCTAAAAGTTTCGGAATTCTTGGCTAAGAGATTAAATCATCACCTACTGATTTAAATCGATTGAAACATCTAAAGCAAGACTCGTCAATCTTAGTACCATCACGGGCGCAAATGAATTTTTCAAACATCTTTTGTGACGCAGATTCCTCGCTTCCGACGCGTAAATACACACATATCTCCTTTGTCTTTGGGCTACACATTTCATCGATATACAAATTAGTACAGGCGGATGAATACAGATTTATATTTTTTATAAATCACATGCAAAGTTGAAAAAGATTCTTTAAAAATACACAGGCAATATGAAAAAAAAACAAAAAACTGGAAAGTTTGCCCTTAAGGAGGTTACATCAGTTATGCGAAAAGACCCGCTCGCTAATGCTAATCCTATGACAGAAATTTATAATGATATCTCGCTTGCATTTCAATATTTTTAAATGTTTTTTTGCATTGGATAGCTGAGGTCGATCCCCCACAAAGACCAATTTTTATTATTTCGATTTTCATTGCAGGTTTTTTTCTATGGGGATGCTTTCACTTTCGAAACCGATTTCGAAAATGAAAGTGTTTTCATTAAAAATTCCTTTAAACAAAATCTAAAAAAATAAAAAACAGCCTTTTTACAGACCAATCCCCGCTATAAAATGGAAAAAAAAAATAAAGTATTGATATGCAAACGAGATATCTCCTATAGCATTAGGGAGTGGGGTATTTTCGCTTGACTGAAGTAGCCTCTTAATTGAAATTGTCAGTGATAATTTGTTTTATTTCTTTTTTCGTTTTTTACAGAATATATCGTAAGAAAACTACTGTAAAGATTGAAAAACTTTCAGTTAAAATTAGGTCAATATGTCTATAAATGCAAAATAAGTCTTTATCCATACAAAATTACACAACACATGCTTCATTGGCGCAATAAAAGGCATTGGTGGAGTAGGTGCGCGCGCCGGCATATGGTAGTTCTAACCTAAATTTTTACTGTTTCATTTTTATATAAAAATAAAAGATTTTTTTCACAATATGTCCGACGTCTCCCTGAAGTTGTGCTACACTTTAACTTATAATGCAAAAAAATTACGTTATAAATTATAATGTAATGAAAATATATAATGGAAAAGGGTGAAACAACCATTATTAAAATATAAATCACGAAATGTGAAAAAAATATATTTGATAATTTTTAAAAAATAGTCTTTTTCTGTGTTATTAGTATATATATATATATATATATATATATATATATTCTCTCTCTCATTAATTGAAAACAATATTTTTAAATATTATAGTACATAAAGTTTGTATAAAATACTCTTATCCATGTAGTCTGTCTGATAAAATCTAACAAAGCTCCCAATTTTAATTACATGTAAAGTCCGTAGCATTTTTTCGCAGATTGTTTAAAAACGCGTCGGTTAAACTAAAAAAATTCCATACATTCTTTATAAAATGCTATTTCTGTAAAACAATAAAGATTCCGACGGAAGAATTTGGAATTAAAAAACTTTTTTGAGAACAATTAAGTTTCAAATAACCTGGAATTTCTTTTTTATAAAACACAAAGACTTAAAAATTATTCATGAATGATATTTTATTTTTTATCCACTTCATAAAGTATTTTTAGCCTTTTCCTAATTTTATGATATATTAAATTTTAATACTATAGCAGCAATTATAAATTGCTTTTCAGATTTTTTGAAAGTTTTTGTTTAACTTCATATTATATTTTTCATTTTAAGCAGCACATAACTTTTTGATTTCTTTTAATGCAGAGGTCATTTTCTTACTTTATTCCAGGAATTTAAAACTAAAAAGGGAAACTGTTAAATAATACATATAGTTTTTCTAAAATAAAGATGAAGTATTATTTTTTTTTAAGTTTAAAGTCAATTTACAAGAAAATGATTTAAAACTTATTAAATGATTTTTTTATGTAATGCAAAATATTAAATAAATGACCATAAATTTTATATAAATTTTTAATGTTCCTTCGCATCGTTGACCAATGTGTAATTAAAAAAAAATAATAATAACAATAAGAAAGAGGAAAAACGTAATTTTAACATTTTTATTAGTAAGAGCTGAACAGTTGCAATTATACCTCTAAATCTAACGGTTTAGAAATTAGCTTTTTAGAAACGGTAAAAATAAACATCCTCTAAAGGTATTTATTTTAATCGGTTTCCTGGGATTAAACTGCCAACAGAAAATTAAACCGTATAAACTAAAAAAAACCCTGACCCTTCCAATTTCACAAATTGTATTTTAATAAGTGTTATGCAAGACCAAGTAGATATTAACACATTTAAATTCTGGTACTGATGTATTCAAATAGTATTCTTTTCACCGTTTCTTAATTATTAACAGTTTCTAATATAATTGTAATGTGTTTATGAATTTGGTTTGTCTGTCTGTCTGATCGTCTGGCCTTGCTCTAACTCTGCTTAACTTATTCGGATCGCCATATGATTTTTAATTCACTGAGTTTTAATATAGAGTATTCGGTATTGAAAATGGATTGTTTAGCAATTATAGTTTCTTTACAGAACATACAAAATATTTTTGTTACACTATGATCTATGTGGAAAAACCATTTCTTCTGTTCTTATTGGTTTTACGATGTTTGGAAGATAATGAGATTGATATGCGCCACTGAAGTGGACATCAACACGACTTCTAAGGAGTATAGAATAAGTAGAATTTATAGATCGTTTACAGGGCCTCTAGAAGAATTCCATTTGGTCGAGATCTATGGACAAAAACCTTTTGCTGTGCATTTTAATGATGTTATGATTGTTCAAATTCAATAAATTAAAAAAAAGAATCACCCACGATCCTATACATTATGGTATGCTTAGCATCTATCATATACTTACAGTCTCACAGAACTGCCTACGGTCAAGAACTTCTCGAAGTATATTTTGCGCTATAGTACACATTTTTAAATATCCCATTTTTAGTGTATTACGGGTATTCGGGTGTATTTTAGTGTATTACGGGTGTGTACGATAGTCTCAATAAATCCTATTGTAAGTTATGTCTTCAAGAAGCAACTAAATATAAGGTGTCTGGCATTGTCCTACTTTAATTTACCAGTATGTTCAACATTTTTATAAATGTAAGTGATAAAAATAGTATATCATAATATATTTCAAGTGTAGTTAATAAATATATTCTAAATTTTAATTTAAAAATTAGGTAAACCCGAACTTTACCTTCAAATGTAAAACTTTCAAACTGAATACCAAAGAATAAAACCAACCAGATCTGCGAAAAAACAAGTGGGTAAGTATGATCACCGATCGCACAGAGGGTTTCGTTTAATCTTCCTTTCAAAACACTTTATCCTTTTGCAAAATCTGTTAGTCCCACATTTCAGAACCAGGGGGCGTACTCTATTCTAAACAAACCTCCATCCGGACGAAACTCCGTTTTACAAATTATTCGTACATGTATTAGTTGAGGGGATCGAACCCATAGCACGCGAGATAGGTAGGCGCCCACTGGCGGCAAAAATTGGAACTAAAATATGTACGACTATGGTGCATAATATGAAAGAGTGGTCAAAGGAGTATCGGCAAAGGTTGGAAAAGGGCAACCCGGGTGAAAAAAGTGGAGGTTAGAAAAACTGCTAAAAGTACAGAAGTTAGGAAGGGTAAATAATATAAGACTTTTTCAATTTTTTATGATTTGTCGTGTGATCAAAAGTGTTCAGCTATAAGTATTCAAAATTTCAAGTCTTCGACTTAATTAGGGTGTCAGTTAGAAAAAAAACCTTAAAATGCACAAGTTAAAGCCCAGAGGGATAAATTTAAGACTTTTTAAAAATTTTATTATTTGTCATTTGATGTGAGGTGTTCAGCCATAAGAATCCAAAGTTTCAAGTCTCCAACATATATAGTTTCTGAGAACAGGCTCTGTGACGGACGAACAGACAGGGGAGTGAGACGAATAGGATTCGTCAGATAAACGAAAACCTAAACATAGCGTCAACTCGACTCGAAGAGGGTTGTCTCGGATTGGGTTCTGGTAAAATTATATTACCCGAATTTATGAAGGAATTTAAACTAAAGAAAATTCTCTGTTCGTGCCCACCCCTATGCACTTTCCTAATATATTGTTCATTAAAGAAATCTTTATAATGTCTAATGATACCTAACTAAAAAAAAAACATAATAATAATTCGATATTTTTTATTTTTGATGCATTATGCCAAATCTTTCTTTGAAATCCTAAATAAGTACATTACACATAAATGTAATAAGTAAACATATGTTGAAAGCAGTGCCACAGTAGGTATAAATAAATAAATAAAGTAAAACTTTAAAAAACAAGTTATTTGAAATTTTCCTAATTAATAAATTAACATTCTTAATTGTTTTACCTAACCGTAATGAAGTATCTCAAACTAATTTATCTTTTAGTTTCTACAAAAATGGCATATTTAATTAATTGCACATTTCGGGAAGCCTTATTTAGAAATTTATTAAACTGCAAATTAATCGAAGGAAAATAACTTTGTAAATGAGCTTGGTTTTTAATAATATCTAATTACGAGATAAATTATGGGCATTAACATTTTGTTATAACTAAACTAATCGCTCAAATTGATTGTTCTTAAAAACCGAATAATTATTAAATGATACCCGTCATTCCTACCACGTAATTTATAAGATATTGCTTTTATTTATATATCAGCATACACAAATTTATTGTTGTTACATTTATCATGAAATGTGGCTTTATAGTAGTTAAGTAATAATGATTTGTTATTTTATATAAGTGTAGGAATTCATGCAAACTATTGCATTAAAAATATGCATTAAAGAAAACTATATGAAATAAATACACTATGCATTAAAAAAAAACATTCTGGAGTCTACGGGTTAATAATCTTTTTTGTAAACGACAGAGAAATTTTTAGGTTTTAATCTGCAAAGATTTTAAAGTGATACTACAGTGTGATACTAAAGTGATACTACAGTGATATTTTAAATAAAGAAAGATAAAATTGCAATTATCCTTCTTTGAATTCATTTTTGACCTTGTCCCCCTTCGGAAACTTGTTTACTGTCTCTGATGACGAGCTGTTAATATTTTTAGCTCGAAACGCGTCCTATGTATTGTTTTATTTTATGGTGATTTTTTACAAAGCTTTATTATTTTAATAGTTTCATATCGCCAGTTTTCAGTGCTGTTTCGCAAAAAAATAAATACTTAAAAATTATTAAATTTATCAAAAACATAAAGTAACTAAAAAAATAATAAAAATAATTAATTTTAAAAGACGTTTTAAACACACTAAAACAAACATTCTATAAAAACACTACATACATACTTTTCCGATTTAAATTGAGTTTTCAAAATTCAAAGTAAAAAGGAAGTGTAATGAATTACATTAGTTATGGTAACATGGTAACATAAGCAACAAGACATGCTCAAAACATTTTTATTTTAATACCGCCGAAGTTCTGTAAACCAGTAAAGTATAACTGTTCTGAAAGTGACGATTTTTTTTTTTCAGTAACATTTAGATTTCGTTTAATGCGAATTTTCAATATTACAGTTTTTTTTTTTTATCACTTTAAAAAATATTACAGTTTGTTATATTATTTACTAACCTATTGGGAAATTCGAAATGAAATTTACTTCTTTATACTTTTCTGTATGATAAGTTTTAAAAATTATAATACATATGAAATGATTAATTTTATTATTATTTTATTCTTTTGACTTTAAGAGGTTTTTGTAATGTACAAAAAATATATTTTTTTAAAGTTAATACTTTCGAAATTTCTAAAGAGTTAATAAAGAATAATATTGTTATTTTCAGTTTTCAATTTATTTTTTACTATTTTTATAAAGATATATTATTTATTTACTGTACCATTAAATTCCATGTTTAACACTTTCTATCAGAGTTCAAAAAGGTTTATGAATTCGGTTTGTCTAGCCATCCGTCTGTTTTTCCGTCTGTCTAGTTGTGCTCTACCTCGCGCAAACTTAGTCATATTATAATGTAATTGATATATGATATTGAAGTTTGCCATGGCATGTTCGGTGCAGTGTGTAGCACTTATAGTTCGTTTTTACAGGAACACTTAAAACAGTTTCGTTACACTATGATCCACGGGGGAAAATCGTCTTCAGTATATTATAACAATATTACCCCTTTTCAAACCTATTCATTTTATATACATCACTAATGTGCCCTACAAAATGCTTATTATTGAGCATAACACTTATCATTCATCTACAGTGACATTAAAAAGTATTCCGTCTCACAGAACTGTCTAAGAGCAATAATTTCAGGAAGTGCGTTTTCAATGGTGGTATGTGTTTTTTAATTTATATATTTTATTTATTTATTTATTTGCATTGTAGAATTTCTACAGATCATATACAGGGCTGCACATAAATGCTAGACTACATTTCCACTTTTTCACGGAAATTGCTAAAGGGTAGTTATTTGACTAACTACTTCACCAAAAAGGAACTAAATTCTTGCACACTGTGTAGTAAATTAATCTACAGATTATATACATGACTGCACAAAATAATTTGGTTATTCTACTATAGATGGTAATTAGTGAGATTGAGCTTTTAAATAAGTTATACGGTTTCCAAATTGTTTAAAATTATTTATTTAGAGAACATCTTTGATCTTATTAAACGGTGACGTTTTGTTACAATATTCTGAATGTGTTGGAAAGTTTTTGATTACTGTTTTTGTTTTGATTATCTGCTTGCAAAATTTGGGTTGTGTCAAATTCATGCTTTTGATAATTCATTCTTTTGTATTTTGTATCACTGAATAGTAAAATGACCTTCATGTTTCACCAATACATAAAGTTTTTTTGCAGATTGTAAATATCAAAGTTAAAAAGTCAAAAAATAGCGATAATGTGCTACTATAAAATAGATGTGACTGTTGTGTTTTTAAACTTTTCATATTTGATTGTTATGTATTTTTAACTGCTGAATCCGAAAATGATTTTCATTTTTCACCATCACGTCAGGAGTTTTCGCAAATCGGAAATTTCTAAGTTCAAAAGTTCAAAGTTAAAATTGAAACCTCTCAACTCATCGGACCCCTGGATTGTTTATCTGTAAGAATCTCCAGTATAAAAGAAAAAATGAATAAATTATTGAATGAAATTAAATTAAATTAAAATTTACATACACTTTATAGTATCAGATTTTTGCTTTTAACTTTGAAATTTATGATTTTCAAAAAATCCTGGCACGATCTTTGAAAATGAAAATCATTCTCTGATTCAGCGCTACAAAATACATAAAAATCAATTATCAAAAGTTAGAAAACACAAACATCTCGTCTATTATTTTGTATCAGATTTTAGCTATTTTTTTACTTTTTACCATCGAAATTTACGATTTACGAAAAATTCTATCGTGATGTTTAAAAATAAAGGTCATTTTCGATTCAGTGCTAAAAATATATAAAAATCAATTATTAAAATTTAAAATACACAACCGTCGCATAATACATACTTGACGCATGATTTTTCTGTTTCGTTATAACTCATTATAGACATAAAATACAAACATGTTTTTGTATGACGTTGAAGAAATTTTCTTTGAAGCCGTATATGTTTCTATTTTTACTTCTTTGCATTTAAATTTTATATAAAAATTTAAAAGTCTTTTTGGGATCTTTTTTTTGGAAATGTAAGTTAATATTATAACAAAAGAGTAAATAGATCGAAAAGCAGAAGGTATTTTTCATATATACTCAGATGTTTGAAGAAAAAATCGAATTCTTGCGGTCTGAATTGGTTGAAAAATTGACATAAAAAATCGATGTTTAGATCGGTACAAAAAATATGAATTATTTGTTTTATATTCTTCGCAAAATATTCATTTCTTTTTCGAATAATAATAAATCAGTGTGTTTTTAGACAGTGCAGTTAAATGTATCCAATTTTATCTGAAAACAAAGCGGTGAAAATATTTTTCTTTAGTTTAATTTTTGATAGCACTTAGAATACATTCAAGAAAGGAATATGTGAAATTTTCTCTAGTATTTTTTTTCAGAATATTTAGACGTACTTTTATTGATAATCGAAAATCTCGATAGGGATGTATGCATATGCTATTCCTTAAATTGAATTGAAGTCCAATTCAGAGTTATTTTTTAATAACGTTGGAGTTCTGAGTACAATGTATAAATTAGTGAATTAAAATCAATTACAGGATGTCACAAAAAATACACTGGAAGTCTTAAATTTAATTAAATCCTTAACTATAAAATAAAATAAATAAAACTTTTTTGAATGCTACACATGTTTATAAATTATTTCATAAATTTTACATTGTGTAATTTTACAAACGGTAGACATTTTAATTAACAGATGGCCCTGCAATATCTCAGCATGCACGATGGCATACATTGACTGCAAACCTTCGAAACGCAGTTATTGTTTCGCGTTTCCACACCCAAAAGGTTGAAGATTGAGAATGAGTTGCCTTTGATCGAGTTTTACACACTAGTCTGAGAATTCTAACAGGTTGAGACAGCGCAGTGTCATCTATTCACGAAATTGGGAAATAATGTTTTTAAATATTTAATACAGATCTTACTTGGAATACCTTAAAAATACATTGCTTCCTTTAGTATATTTATTATATTAAATGGATTATTGCATTTTTAAGTTACAGAATCTGCATAGGAGCACTTTGTACATATTGAAATTTGTATGAAGAGCTCAGTTTTAATAATGCATTTTCTGTTGTATTGAAAATTAAATAGAAATTTTCTTGATAAACGTATTTTTTTCACTTCTTACAGATGCATAACATCAGTATAATGATGCAATTTGAGTACCATTTAAAAAAACTGGTGAAATTATTTGGGACTAATTTTAGTCTCTAATTTATAATCTAAGATCTTTTTTGAGAAAAATAATGATCTTCAAACAAAAAATAAATGTCCGACAAATTATGCTGACTCGAATGGCATATTTGTGTTAAATACATGTACAGTCGTGGGGAAAAAAGTAAACACCCCCTACTAACTCCTCAACAAATTACCGTAGAAGAAAGTTACTGGTACCGAACGATTGGAAATAAAGTCTACTTTTAAAATTTGCTTAAGGGGTCATCTACATATTAAAACGAACCATAACTTTGTTTTTTTCAATAGCAGTACACAATTCTGACAGCATAAATGAACTCTACACCCTTCAATTAGCCTAAAAACAAATTTTTATGTAATTCGTACCATAAGTTTCTGAGAAAGAATTTTAAAACGAGGGTATTTTAAGGGCTGTATCCAAATTGAAATTTGGAACTCGATTGTTAACCGAGAGAGCTCCTTTCTTGATCAAGGCACCTTAAGCAGTCAATTAAGCTTAGATTACAGGATAGCATAAGAATTTTCAAAATATTTAGTCACTCCTGTCATAGACGGCCCCTTAAACCACCATTTTGCCGTTTTTTAAGTATAATTTGAAAACTACTTGGAAGAAAAATGTGAAATTTTGGATTTCCATAAAGCAGGACTTAATAAATCTAAATCCGTCAAAAAAATTGTACGTTGCAATTCATAATTCTTTCGAATATTAATTTCATAATTCATATCATAAAATTATAAAAATTGCAAATTCAGCGTATTTATGTTTGGGTATATTAGTATTATTGCTACACAAAAAATTAGCCCATTAGGAGCATAATTTCAGGAGATATAAATGAAAATATGAAAATGTAATTTAACATTAGAAGCACTAAATTTTGAATGTTTATAATTCAAAAGGTTATCATTTAAATGACTTGAAATTTGGTGTCTAGGCATAGTTTGAACCAAAGACTTGAAATATCTCGTTAAAATTGGATATTGCCATTGAAAAAATGAAGTTTGGATTTGTTTTAATGTAGACGCCCCCTAAGCAAATTTTATATGCATCATTTAAAAGTAGACTTTATTTCCAATCGTCCGGTACCAGTAACTTTCTTCTATGATAATTTGTTGAGGAGTTAGTAGGGGTGTTTACTTTTTTTTCATGACTATACGTTCTAATAAAATATGTAATAAAAACATTTCATATTGTTTAATAAATCATCTCTTTTGAATGGCAAGATTCTAATAAAATTTTCTAAAATAAAATGATGTCATCTGTTCAGTACCTTGACATAGCAGTTTTTTCAAAAGTTCTGAGTAAACGTGCTAATACCGAAAGAAAAAAGAAAGGGAAAGGAAATAACTGTAGTGAACGCATTACACCTTTATTCTCCAAAATCACTATTAGAAATGACTATTGCGGTCCATTTTACATTATATTCAATAACCGGAGGAAGGGTGCATATTTATAGTGTATGTATGTAGATTTGTTTGTTTCTGCATCAAAGCAATTAACTTGGATTTCATGTCAAATCTCACCTCTGCAGCCTTTTTCCTTTGTTTTAAAAGTTTTGTTAGCAGAAGGGAAAAGTGTTTCGATTTTTTTCTAACAATGCAAAAACTTTCTAGTTGCAAACATAGAAAAACGTCACACTTTTATAAAACACCCAGATAAAAAATTTGCTGATTATTTTTCACAGAGAGTATCGATTGAAACTGCATTCCTCCGAAATCGCCAAACTTGGATGGTCTTTGGGAAGCACGGGTTAAATCATTCAAGTTCAATTTTAAACGTGTTATTGGTAACCGGTATTGATAACCTTTGAAGAATTTCTCGCAGTAATTCACTTTTAATTCGCAGTAGCTGAACTTCGAAAATATTTTGAACTCAAGACCACAGAACACGTTTGTCACAGGATTTCGCAATTTCGACAACTTGTCACCAGCTGATTTTATAATTGCTAGACTCTTGACATCTATTATTAAACCCCAGCGCACTAAAATTCACGAAAATAAACTTAAAATCTGGCAACGAGTAACAAAATACAGTCTACAAATATGGGAATTATGGAAGAAAGATTATTTAAACACTTAATAAAATGTGAGAAGTATTTACACTTTTCCAATTAATGAAAACAAAATTTTTTGCATATCTATTTGGTGCATTTTGAGCAAATTATTAAACTCTCATAGTATATGTTTCATTGTGTTCATATTGAGAAAAATAATTTTATTATCTTCCCTTTTCTGTTATTAATTCCCTCTTTTGCATCATTATAAGTATTACGTAATTTTATATCTGTGCGCTAGGTAATGTGCGTGTTAAAACCCTACAAGTTTTAACAATCGGAAATAAGTTATAGATCTTTAGGATTAAAAACCTCCCATATGAGGATGCAGTGTTAGTGCCGTATTTTCATGTTTATTCCATCCGCTCTGGAAGCGAGGGTAGTGGGGTATTTTTTGTAGGTAAATAGACGGAGAGTCTTTCCAGCCTTTTGAATTTATAATTAAAATAAAACTACAGTCTGCTATCGACTACTGTTAAATTTGATAACACACCACCGAGTAATATAGTGGTAACAACTGCTTTAAAACTTCTTTGGTAACAAATAAAATATGATGGGATGATAACGTTAAACTGAGGAGCAATATGAAATAGTGCACTAATATATAATAAGAAATACAGTCCTGTGTTGACATTACTTTTAAGCGAAGCTCAGCGCAAACTAATGGACTGTTAGTATTTGTAATATAAAATTTATGATAAATAGCTTCAAAAAATTTAATTTGGAATAGCCAAATTAGAATTTTCTTTCTAGCTCGGCGCCAGTATAAAACAATCAACAACAAATTTTAAGATGTGAACTACCTAAGTAGTGGCATTTACTTGCAAAATATAAACTAATTACACATTTTAATTAGTGAATAACAGGAAAAGTTCTATTAATTCCCATTCTTTCCTACTTTGCTTTTATATAGGGGGTGGTTCAAAATGCCATGGTCCAAACGGCATGCTCCTGTGCCGGATATTATTAAATCTTTACACATAATATATATATATATATATATATATAAACTCATGCATACTAAGTTTTTTATAGAATGATAAAAAATGGCTAAAATTTTGAGTTTTAAAAATTTTAACTAAATAGTTACCGTATATACTCGCGTATAAGTCGAGGAATATCTGACAATTTTCGTAAGCAAATTTGGGGTGTCGACTTATACGCGAGTCAGTTAAAAAAGCAAAAATAAAAACTTTGAATACTAAAAAACTATGGCTTTTTATGTGTATGAATAAAAAATAATATATAAAATATACAAATAATAATAATTCATCATTTAAAAAAATATTAATGATTTGTTTCTGTTTACTTACTAACTTTTCACATTGGAAAGTGAAATCTTTGGTTTGATTTTGTGCAAAATTGAAGTAAAAAGTTAGAGGGTCGACTTATACGCGAGTTTTTGATTTTTTCCAAAATTTGCATCCTAAAGTTAGGGGGTCGACTTATACGCGAGTCGACTTATACGCGAGTATATACGGTAATAGTTTTGAAACTAAAGTTATACAAAGTATATACAGGGTGATTCATAAAAGATGGGCAGAACTTTAAGGGGTTATAGTACACTTAAAGACAAATAATATTAAATAGGAGACTAAGGGTCCCAGACGTATTCCCAAGGAGATAGGGGGCATTAAAATTTAGGGTCCGAAATTTCAAATGATTATAAAACATGGAAAAATTGGTCGATTCGTTTGCGGTTTTTGCAAAAAATTTTCTTTATGCCAGTATTTTCTTGAAATAAAATTTTAAAGTTCAATTTCAAAAAATGCCGATAGGGGGCGCTTTAGACTTTGGAGTAACAAACAACTATTTTTTAACGTTATTTTTTGTATTTCTTTAAATGATTTCGAAAGCTTAGACTTAAACTTAAATTTTGATCTAAAAATCTGAGTCCTAACGAGTAGTTAAGTAGCATAAACTGAAATTTGAAATTTGAAACCCTTCTCCCCCCAGAACAAAAATCAGTTATTCCCGATCTTTGTGTCGTAGATTAGGCTCTAACTACTGCCGCGTTTTGCTAAAATTATTCTTTATGTCAATATTTTCTTGGAAATAAATTTTAAAGAAAATTTTCAAAAAATTCCGATAGAGGGCGCTTTAGACTTTGGAGTAACGAACAACTATTTTATACCGTTATTTTTTGTGTCTCATTAAATGCTTTCTAAAGCTTAGACTTAAACTTAAATTTTCAGCTCAAAATCTGAATCGCTGAGCGTGGTTCAGTAGCGAGGGGAGGGGGTTCAAATTTCAACTTCTGAACATAGTTCAGTTTGCACTACTTAACCATGCCCAACGATTCTGTGCTGCGATACGAGACAAAAATACAACTTTCGTCAAGGACTGCATAGTCGGAATTCACTCATAAAGGCACTGGCACAGTTGGAAACGTCGCTCATGCAAACGTTAAAGCTCCATTCCTGACGCTAGTCACCGGGTGAAGAAGGAAACAGAAAGTATGCAAATGTCAAATGGGGAAGAAGAAGAACACGTATGCAAAATTTCGACACGATTCAGGCATAAAAACCACTGAACGGTGAGTCAAGTGTAAGTCGCTGTAGTAATGAATCGGAAGATGGTGCCCTTCACGAATAAGGAAAAGGCTGAGATGCATTTAATTTACGGAGCGGCAGATGGAAATGGTGCAGAGGCACAACGAATGTACGGAGAGCGATTTCCCAACAGGCGGTTGCCTAACCGCAAAACTTTCGAGCGCTTGCACAGACAGTTGTGTGAGACGGGATCATTTCTCGCTTCCCGGTCGAATGCAGGTCGTGCAAAAAAGGACGAATCAGTAGTTGTTGCAGAAGCCATTCTGGATGTAGTAGCGGCGCAGCCAAGTACAAGTACACGAACAGTGGCTAGGCAGGTGGATACCTCACAGTCCATGACTTGGAGGGTACTAAAGGATGAACATTTGCCCCCGTTTCATGTGCAACGAGTCCAGAAACTGTCTCCAGGGGATTATCCAAATCGTATTGAATTCGCCCGCTGGTTTCTGCAGCAGAACGCGCTAAATCCACATTTTGGACGAACTGTGCTTTTCACCGATGAATGTACCTTCACACGTGAAGGTACATTTAACACACACAATGCACATGTATGGGCGGATGTCAATCCACATGCTACGTATCCACATGCTCATCAGAGACGCTTTTCCATCAATGTTTGGGCAGGAATCCTCGGAGACCACCTAATCGGACCGTACCTTCTTCCTGAACGCCTCAACGGTAAAACATACCTCACATTTCTGCAACATGTGCTGCCAGACCTGTTAAACGTTGTTCCTCCACGCATCCGGCGGGTCATGTGGTTCCAGCACGATGGAGCGCCAGCCCATTATGTACGAGACGTCCGCAACTATCTGGACATCACATTTCCGAACAGATGGATTGGTCGAGGTGGTCCTGTTGCTTGGCCTGCTCGCTCGCCAGATCTTTCACCCCTCGATTTCTTTTTTTGGGGACGATTGAAGGCTCTTATGTATGAGACACCCATTGAATCCCCCGAGGAACTGGTCGCCAGACTTTCCGCCGCTGTAGGGGAAGTGCTCGAAAAGCCTGATGTTTTCGCGAATGTTCGCCGTTCCATTCTTCGCCGTTGTTCTGCGTGCATAACCTCTGGTGGTCACAATTTTGAACATTTATTGTAATTACATGTTAATAAATATGCTTTGGTAACATAATCCTAATTTGTGTCTTTTTACCTCGTATCACAGCACACAATGTGTGGACATGGTAAACTGAACTGTGCTCAGGAGAAGAAATTTCAAACCCCTCTCCCCAGAAACTTAACCACGTCTAACGATTCAGATTTTGGGCTGAAAATTTAAGTCTAAGCTTTAGAAAGCATTTAATGAGACACAAAAAATAACGGTATAAAATAGTTGTTCGTTACTCCAAAGTCTAAAGCGCCCTCTATCGGATTTTTTTGAAAATTTTCTTTAAAATTTATTTTCAAGAAAATATTGACATAAAGAATAATTTTAGCAAAACGCGGCAGTAGTTAGAGCCTAATCTACGACACAAAGATCGGGAATAACTGATTTTTGTTCTGGGGGGAGAAGGGTTTCAAATTTCAAATTTCAGTTTACGCTACTTAACTACTCGTTAGGACTCAGATTTTTAGATCAAAATTTAAGTTTAAGTCTAAGCTTTCGAAATCATTTAAAGAAATACAAAAAATAACGTTAAAAAATAGTTGTTTGTTACTCCAAAGTCTAAAGCGCCCCCTATCGGCATTTTTTGAAATTGAACTTTAAAATTTTATTTCAAGAAAATACTGGCATAAAGAAATTTTTTGCAAAAACCGCAAACGAATCGACCAATTTTTCCATGTTTTATAATCATTTGAAATTTCGGACCCTAAACTTTAATGCCCCCTATCTCCTTGGGAATACGTCTGGGACCCTTAGTCTCCTATTTAGTATTATTTGTCTTTAAGTGTACTATAACCCCTTAAAGTTCTGCCCATCTTTTATGAATCACCCTGTATAATAAAAGTTTTATAAAGTATACATAGTTATATAAAGTACTAGATACGCAGCTCATATTTGCATTTATACTTTTTACAGGGTGTATAATTGTTAGATTGAGTACAATTTTTAGATTTTGTCAAATTTGGTGGTTGCTTGTAAGATATTAAAATTTGTGTTAATATAAGATAAAGATAGCGACTTAAGAAAATTTAAAAATATGAGTTAAAAATATAAGTTTAAAAATAGTTCCTACTGACTATAACTTATAGAGTAGGGTGGGTCGAAAAAACCGAAATATTTATAATCGAAACGTAATAGTACGGAAAAGTTGCCTTTTGTAATTAAAAATTAATTCGTAAAATATTACACCGATCGGTTAATGTCTTTTACCGCCGCAAGGGGGGGGGGGGGCAAATTTTCGAAAAATCGGAGAAAACATGTTTTTTTTTTCCTTTTATTTAATTATCTAAATATAGCAATACAATTTCTAATAGAAAGCAATAGCTGTACCATGGCATTACTAATGAAACAGTAAAATTTCATTACGGTGACATCATATCTTTTACCGCAGAAAAAGGACCAAATTTTCTAAAAATGTTAAAATTAAAATTTTCCATTTTTAATCAATTTTTATAATTCTTTAACAAAGTTTCATGGTCGCGAAGTCAAAGAACATACCTCTTTGAGACTTGAACCAGGTCCCCATTATTTTGGTCATTTGGCCTCATCGTCAGACAAGGCGACTTCAATCTGCAATGATATCGTACATTTTTTTAAGACAAATGAAATGGTAACTGCAAAAATAATTGCAATCGGACGTGACGGAAACCTCTATAACACCGGAAGCAAATTTGGTGCTAAAAGTTTGTTTGAAACAAGTTTTGAAATACCACCCCACTGGCTTTCTTGCCTTCACTTCAAAGAGCTTCCGATGAGATATCTTTTCGAACATTTTGATAAAAATACGACAGATCGTTGGTCATCGTCCTATTGTAAACCAATTGATAAATCCCTTGCAATTTCTAAATCATTACCAATTGCTAAAACTAATCTCATAGCTGTTGCTAAAGACTATTTTTGAACTGAGCAGAAGTATATGTTTGAAATATTGCAAGCTGTTTTAATAGGCAAGAGTTCAATTGACTATTCTTCCCGAAGCCCTGGATCAGTATCTGAGGCAAGGTGGATCACTACTCCTAATCGAATTTTTATACTCTACGTTGGAATAGTTAAACCTTCTTTTGAACTTTTCATGCAAATTGAGTACTCCCTGAAAGTGTACTGAATCAGTTGTTTCACAATTAAAATAAATCTATCAAGTTTCCATGGTGCTCAAAATCTTCGAACTATAGTTAATAACTTCCGTTACTTGCTGGACCATGGACTAAAGATTGTACTTTCTGTATTTTCATGAAATCCCTATTTCGCAAATCAATAACATATCCTCATTGGAGTGCTAGCACATGAAGGAGAGAACATCAGGACCCTAGCCATGAAGAGAATTGCCAAAACAAGAAGTATAGTATAGTGTAATCGAAAAGTGCCATCCGACAGTCTATCATTTCAGACTTGAACTTTGAAGCTAAAAATTGTATCTATTTAATCAACTGGCATTACTGTAAACTAACGGAACCGTCTGTTGCAGTTTGTCTATTGACTCATGATCTCACAAACCTGGTGAGTTTGGAAGGTTTCATTAAAGAATTTCCCTTGTCACTCTCAATCAGTAGAAAGGTATTAGGCCAATGTCAGACGGCCGTCTTTTTTGCTGCTTTTTTGCTTAAGTATTATCCATTCACAATGCTATAGCATTGTGAATGGATAATACTTAAGCAAAAAAGCAGCAGAAAAGACGCCCGTCTGACATTTGTCTAAGTCACTGAAGCTGCTGTTGAAGTTTGTGGACGGGAACAGAGAGAGGGTTGTATCAGATCAATTTTGTCATCTCGAAGAATAATGACTTCATTTGAAAGCAATTCACGTTATAAAATTCATTTATATTTAATACTTCTTCATTTGAAATTTAATTAACCTATTTCGGATAAACATCTCTGTATTTCAGTTAACAAAATACTTCAATCATTTTATATTATTTTTGTGATTTGTGGTGCATGAACATCTGTCTCTTGTTGGTATGTAGTAAAACAGCAGTACATGAAGCGATCGTCAGAGAAAATAAGTGATTACTTTTTTTATTTTTCAGTATATTACAAATAGTTATCAAAATTACTAGATATTTGCAATATATTAATCGACATAAAGTAAACGTATTTAATTCATATATTTAATTCATATTCATATTTAATGACATATTGTAGAAACTGTAATACAAAAAAAAACGAGAAATTGAATTTTTTTCCTTTTTTAAAAAAAATGTGGTCTTTTGCGGCTGTAAAAGGTATAATTTCCTAACAAAAATTGTAAAAACAATATTTTTGCGATTTTTTTAACCTTGCCCCCCTTGCGGGAGGTAAAAGAGATTAACCGATTGATGTAATATTTTAGGAATTTATTTTTTATTACAAAAGCCAACTTTCCCGTGCTATTACGTTTCCGCTATAAAGATTTCAGTTTTTTTCGACCCACCCTATTATACAGGTCGTATATAATCTTTCTAGCTTTCTCTTAAATGCGCATGAATTCTTTATCGCTTTCCCAGAGGGTAAATACAAAAAAGCACATTATTTTTTATACCATAAAATGTTATTTTATACATACTAGAACTCATAAAAGTATTATATTTTATAGATTTATGCAATAAATTTTATAGTATTTAAGAACTTATTCTGCAATATTTACTCTTATTAGAATGTAGCATGTTACAAATTGCTCTCATACGATGTCTAAGATTGAAATGAAACTATTAAAACAATTTATTTAATAGTTCCTTTATGATTTTTTTAAATACGAAGGTTTATTTGTATTGAACCGCTATTGATTTTTAGATATATAAAGAAGTAAATCAATTAGTTAATTACTGTAAAACTAATTTGTTGCTTGCTTTCTGTCTTTTTAAAACCCACGCGTAAAAGAAATAATGCCTTTAGGTAATTAGTTAATTAATTTATAGAAAATGAGTTGCCAATTAGTGTTTAATAATACGAAAAATCAGAAACGTGTAGATTTTTATGAATTTGTCATAATGATAATATATTTGCATCTTTACTGTAGGCTATTTCCATGAGTACTTGTAGCGTCACATGCTACGATTTTTGGCTACCAGTATTTTAGAAAGGAAAAATGTGACTTATTTTATGGGAGATATCTCATTAATTGAATAAGGCCAAGCAAACTTTTCGAAAATAACAGTGGCCAACAAGCATAGCAGTTATCAGCTATGTGACTTACACTACAAACACCCATGGAACTAGCCTATAGAAATATGTGGACAAAAATTTTGGTTTAAAATTACAAAATTCTTAATAAATAAATTCGTTTGTAGATACGTATACAGGTTATGTAAACAAATTCGCTATACTTTTCCTAAAAAGAATTTCATTTTAAGTGTCAATGATTTAATTATAGTATTGGGCTAGCGTCTTCTGATGATCAAACTAAACATCGGCGCAGATAATTGTAAAACCTTTTACTATTGTTGGTGAATTTTTTCCTTATTTCTTCCCGTAAAATGACGAATATACTAACTCATCTTCAGTCTTTCAAGCGAAATCACTAAATACCAAGATACAATTGTCACGCAACTAAAGTTATTTAAAATATTTCTAATGCCACAAAAAATGTAAAGTTTCCATTTACGAAATATACGCATTAAAAGACATAATACAGTAAAATCTTTAAATAACAGAAGCTTCAGAATCACAGAATTTGTCCACTATTCAAAGATTCTCGCTGTTCAGAGGCAAATGCATACAAATATATATCAGCATTGGGTATTCAAAGATGTCTTTGCTAAATACAGGCACCAGCTATTTGGGAGTGTCCGTTATGGTGGTTTTGCACTATATTTTTAGTTAAAGAAATGCATGAATTAAATAATTAAACGTGCTCATTTTATAACAGTTGTAAATTTCCAAGTGGCTCAAAAAAGCCTGGGCTAGGATTCGAACCAGGAATGCCTTGGCTGAAGCCGCCAATGCAACTGAGCCATCTCGGATGAATCTGGAGGACTAATTCAACCAACTAACCTTTAACAATCACAGTATTTGATCAGATATCTGAATCAGCTGAACAGAATAAATCGAATGTTATTTTTAGAACTGCAGTAAACGCTGCACGTGTAATTATATTAGATTAATTTTTAACTCAATTACTTAGTTGGTAAATAAATCATAACAGTTGTAAATTTCCAATTGGGTGATAAATCCTGGACCGCACTTTTTTCAACCATTTGGAAATTGACAACTGTTATGATTTATTTACCATTTGGGTAATTGTGTTAAGAATTAATCTAATGTGCTTTTAAAATGCGCTTTTAAAAAATATTGTGCTTTTAATGTGCTTTTAATTGCTTATAATGTGCTTTTAAAAAAAAATCTTCTTTTACGCGCTATTTTTTTAAAAAAATTAACCATAACAGGAACGGTTTTAAAATATTTACTGTTCGGAAGTTAGGGGAGACTGGGGAGTTGTATAGCATTATGGGGGAGAGTTATATAGCATTCTTTTGTACTGAATAGAAAGAGTAATTAGTATGCTGTCATATTCACCTTCTTTTCATGTTATTGTTTATTTATATTTACAAACAATGCTTGTGAATATAAAACATGTCATTTGCTAAAAGAATTAACACAGTTACACTTTGCAGTAAGCTAATTAAAGAAACACAGCATATCAGCGCGTCCAGTTTATTAAAATTTAAAGAGAGAAAAATATAATCAAATATAAAATTTGGTGCATTTCTACACAATATAAAATGTGATATATAGCGGAGACTGCAGATACTTGATCCCCACTTTCTGATTTTATTTTTTTCTCAATTGTCATTTGACATTTTTAAGAAATTATTTTACCAAAATAATTGTGTGTCCATTTCTTATACAATATAATTTTTTTCTTGTTATAAAAACAAATTAATTTCAGAAAATTGCATTTTTCTTTTTTTCAAAAGGGGGATCATGTATCCCCACTTAAAGGGATACTTGATCCTTTCGTTGGGGATACTTGATCCCTGTCAAAAATCAAGCTAATACTGTTTCATTATGCATACATCACATTATTATAAGTTAGTAATAAACGTTTAAATTTTATTCTTTCATTTATGACTACAAGATGAATATTTAAACACTTTGTTGATGGCTTGACGTGTAGATATTTATAAAAACTATAAACACAATTTAATTTTTTAAAAAGCTAAAATTAAAACTTTAGAAACAAAAGCTAGAAAGAAATCAACAAATAATTAAATTTTATTTTAATTAATAATACAAGTATACAAAAAATACAAAGTAAAAGTAATGAATAAAGCTCTTAGAAAATAATGACACAACCTCATAAGCAGCAGCTATTTTAAAACATTGAAAAGTCAAAGCGAAAATTTTATAGTTGTAGCAGTTCTTAAGGTTCGTCCTATCATGAGTGGATTAGGCAACTTAATAATGAAATCTGACTCATCAACTATGCTTTTATCAACTTTTTCCGGGAAATAGAATTGATTAAGCGTGCCTTTTCTTCATAAAACTTTGATCTCATATTTAAAAAGTCCCAATTGTAAATTGAATGTTTCTTGTGATCTGGTTAGTATTTTAAATAAAATTAAAGTATCACAAACACCTATTGCTAAATTGATACTAATGTTCTGTATTTAGTAACAAAACTGAAGTATTTCTGTTTGTATTAAAAGGTAGCTATTTGGGGATACATGGTCCCTAGGATCAAGTATCCCTAGAAAAAGGGAGATCAAGATTTTGTGTTTAGAAAATAAATGTATATTTTAGGAAGTAAATAAACAAAATTAATTTGCTAAAGAAGTTATATTGAGAATAGTAAAGTTTATACTTTAAAATGATATACAATTCAATTTATCAAGTTTCCAACAACAGAAAATAAAAACAAAACCTTAAAAACCTTTAAAAATGCTTATTATTAGACTATATTTTGATATACTCTGTTTCCCAGGAGGTACGATCGCTAAATCTCGTCCGGACTCCACGGTGTCTAAGAAACACGTTAATTTGGGTATTTTTTGTTTTCGTTTTTCTTTTTAAGTGAAAAAAAGTGGCTAAAATTATAGTAAGACGCCATCTTAAGGAGGAAAAAAGTATTAAAAAGGCTATTCTAAAAAAAAATTATAGGTTATTCAAAAAAAAAAAATTCTCAACCCTTTCTCCAGCCGAATAAAAATAATGTGAAAAGAAACTATCAGTGGATAAAGTTTGTTAAATTTACGCCAACTTGTATAATCGTAATAAAATATTTAAGTTATCGTAAGTATTGTAATTAAATTTTTAATTTTTCTGGTCGTTTCATTTTAAATATGATGACATATTCACCGGCGGAAGCATTAAAATATATAATTTATAAATACCGTTGCACGTGATCTAAGCGATGTGGCGCGACTTTCACACGTAAAAACTACATAAATAGCGTTAAAAAATAGATATATTGACAGCAAAGTATATTTATTATTGCTCGGTTTTGTTTAAAAATATGACAACAGAAAAAAATGTTAATTAATTATACTGAAATTTAAATAAAGAACTATTTAAAATATACTTTCAAATAAAAATTAGGAAAAAAAAGTATCTCTTGTTAACAATGGTAGAATTTATGACTTAAAATAATTCTTTTATGTTCTTTTATGTGTATCATTAAATCCAACATCTCATTAAAAAATACTTCAGCGACCGAAAATGCACACATTGTTATCGCACCCGGAAGAAAAGGTTTTCTTCTAGACGCTATATAACATCGTTTTAAACAAGACTTACTTTTTACCATCAAATGCATTTCGCACGTAATAATTTAATTATTTTCAATTTTTTTTTCATTTTCAAAATTTGCGTTTAAATACATAATTCAAATGAAAATAGTTTGTTTGGAAATATTGTTATTCGGTCTTTTAAAAACCTATATTCGGATAATGAAATTTTGAATAAAACACAGAAAAAAACTAAGAAAATAGACAAATTTAGAAAAATATTGGACACTGCACACTACAACATGGTCCAATATGTGCTTGCAAAAGATGGTTAAGTTTGCTATGCGTAATTTGTTATCCTATAAATCTCATGTAACTGAAGTATCTTAAGCAATTTCAAAATAAAATATCTGTTAAAATAATTCTTCAATTAAGAAAAAACTCTCTTCTTTAGCATGGTTATCATACATTGATCTATTAAACAACTACTTTTCATGTTTTTATATGCAATTTTTAGGTGCTTTCGTAATTATACAAAATACGTAGCGCCTATAGTCGTCGTCTTCTCTCTCTGTCTGTCTGTCCGCATATAGCAGCACAAAAACTACCAAACCGTTTGTTTTGGAAATTTAATATATATAATCGTTGCAGAATTTTGTCGAGTCTCTTCAAATTTTATGGAAATGGAATTAAAACTTAAAAAGATATTAATGAATGTTTTCTTCATTCGATTAAATCCTATCATGCGTAACTAATTCAAACATATTCCACGAAAGTTAATGATTCTAGATTGCCATGGTAATTATTCTATTAAATCCTATCATACGTAATTTATTCAGTGATATCCCATGATAGATAATGGTTCTAGGTTGGCATGTTGATTGCGTCGTATTTAAGATGTATTCATATTATTTCTGTGTTTCTGAATTTAATATCGTAATAAACTTTGTATTCATACATTTTTACATAAGAGTGGAAAAGCTGTTGCACGATGATCTGAATATTTATAAAACTATTTATAGTACGAAATAGCCTCTCATTCGCCACTATTGGCGTATGGCTTCCGACTTGCTTTTATTCGACTTTATATTTATTAGATTCGATTTTAATATTAAAATGTAAATATGTTTAAAATGAGTTTAGGAAATGACAAAAAAAAGTAGATAGTTGATGATACAATTCTGTGTAACTGGATTTTATTATTAGGTTTTTAAATAAGATGTTTTATTAAAAACCATGTTTTTAATAATGCGTGTATTACTAAAAAAAATCCCTGCCGGCTCAGGCCTACAGGCGGAGGTAGATTTCGAAGTTTAGTACTAAATTCACCAACAAAACTTAAATCAAGATTCGAGATAAACCCAGTTTCTTCTCTAAGAATGAGCTGTAGGGAGCTAAACTTTTTATGAAAATTATAATATACACGAATACACACACGCAGGTATATGGAATAGGTTTAAAAAAGGATACAAAAAATTCAGAGAACTTTAAAGTGTTAAAATAAGTTAATATTTCCATAGTCGGGTTTTTATCATGTTTTAATACGTTTCTTCAAACTCGCATGACTTTACATATTCACCTGCTGAGGTCCGTTATATTTTCAATATGACGCAATATACATATTTTTTTAATTCGTCAAACTATTTATTTTATTTTTAGTTTTCATGCGGAAATCTTGCTCTAGAAAACTTATGACGTAATATTCAATTTGTTTTCAATTCGTCAAACTATATATTTAATTTTTCACGTAAAAATCTTGCACTAGGAAAGTAATTATTGTGGTGAGAATTTTATCGTTTTTTTTTTAATTGTTGGCAACTGCTATAACGAAAAAGGTTTATTTTTTCCTGTCATTGTTGTGTAAGAGCTGGTTTTATCAGAATCATGTTAAGACATTATTCAACATTTTGAACCCTCTCCATTTCCACCCCCTTGGGCCGATTTCGTCCATTTTCAATCCCCGCCGAGATATCAGTTGTTGGCGAGTTTGAAGACTATTGTGCATAATTGCGACTTTTATCGTGCGGACAAAATTTAGTACATGCGTACATATATACATACATATATATATATATATATATATATATAAACTTTTTAGGTGGGGCGTGATTTGGGGTTCCTGGAGTCAAATAATGAAAAATTATGAAGGAATTTTTCAACAGTCGCACCATGGTAACGACTGCAATAGGTAATATTTCTTACGAAATCTAACTAAAACCGTTTTTTTTTTTATGAAAACAAAACTACAAAACTATATTATAGTCTTAAAAAATAAAGGTTCAGTTAAAATCTTCCAAACTGCTTTCGCAAGGGAAGTACTTTTATTAAAAATCCAATTATAAAATCTATTTGGATAGATTTGTGTCGTCAAGTATATAATTTTTCTATGATATCCTTTGTTTTGAAAATAATTTGAAATATAATTACATTTTTGCATTAAAATCGAATATAACAGATTTTTTTTTCTAAACGTCACTGAAAATTTTGCATATTTTAAACAAATTAATTTCTCTATATTGTTTGCTTGTAAATTTATTATTACGAAAGTGGCATTCTTTGAATAAATTCGTCTTTTGTTGTAAGTTACTATTCATAAATGTTTTTTTTTAATTCCATACATTTAAAATTATAAAAGATGATTATTTAAGTATATAGAGTATTATATGAGAAAAAAGGCAATTGCAACTAAAGAATCATATTCATGTCAAAAATATTTTCAGTTACAATTCACACAAAGTATTAATCTAAACCATATGTAATTAATTTTGTCTCTGATAATTTGAGCTTAATGAACTTCTTCCTGCTCATATTAAACAGATACCTTAATAAGTTTATATATTTACGTTTTCTAACACAGTCATCTAGCTATATGTCATTTAAAAATTCTCGAATACTTATTAATTTTACTTTAATTATAATTAAATTACAACTGATGCTTCGGAATACATCTGAAAATATTACAAAAAAATCTTAATTAGAACTATATAAAATGAGAAATTTAATTAATTCCAAACAAAACTATTTAAATAAAATCAACAAATATGTCCTATACTATATTCCTAAAAAATATTTTAATTATTTCATGAACTATACATATTGAATTTTTTTCTGAAATACACTAATTATAAAGATGGAAAAATAACTTATTAAACACAAATAATGAAATGAATATGTTTTTTGTAAGTTATTAAAACACGTTCATTTATGTTTTACTGCATTAAAAAGAAATTCTTGTATTGAATAGATAGATTTGACATTTAAAACATATACACAACATATTTTTCAGGTAAAATAATATTTTAATAATACGAATAGTATATCTTTTAATTTGTATACTACAAAAAACATATTTTATACATAGAAAATATCTGTTTATTCATTTTAATGTTTTTATTCATTTTAACTTTGCTTTTCATTGGATATGTTTTCTTCTGGTTTTACTGTCGTAATTAAACATAAAGTTTTGCTCCATTGGATAAACTATTCACCTAACGTATTTTATATTTTATGTTCTTGAAATTTTTTTTATAAACGCTATAGAGTATAAGTAATACAACTAAACAGGAATCTAATTCGACAATGCATTCTTTTGACGATGTTATCTAATTAATGGCTGGCATAGAGATTTTCATTTTTCGTGCACATTTCTTTTATAACAACATTATGAAGAAAGATAAAAAGAGTTTTTTTTAAACCTTGCATGCTATGCATTGCTATAATCAAAAACAATAAAGATACTTTTATATTCATCCTATAGATATACGTGCTATTCTTACATAAACGTTGCGCAAAACCCACATCTGTAGCTATACAATAGCTACAGATTATTTCGAAATATTAGTTTACAAGTGGTCACAAATAATATTATTTTATTTAACCCATTTATGCCTAGCACATAATTGGGACGCTTCGAATTTTAATAAATTTATATAATTTTCTTCTTCTTTATAACATGAAAATTATATGAAATAATTAACTATAAATGTCTTTATTTGTTACCGAAAGATGACAGCATAAGATGGATATTTAATTGCTTAAATGAAGGCTTTTTAAGGAGTTTATGGATTTTTCCTTTTTCAATATGGCGAAACATAAAAAGTAAGTTTATTTGTGTTTTTTTTCTATCAAGGATCTAAATAAATGAGTCATAATCTTAGCTTGTAGAATTCTTTGAAATACGTATTTTTTTTATTGTGAAATTATATGTTCAAGCTTATTTTTCATGCATTTTTGTAACTTACAAAATATAGGGCGCTAGTCACAAATAGGTATATATTTTTATTAGCCATTTAAAGGGCAGTTAATTATGTAAAATTCTTTTCAAGATTATTGTGAAACAAATTGTTTTTTAAGCCTTAAATACATTATTCTTAATTTATTATTACTAATACTTACAATGTTATTATTCTTTGTAAAGAAATAATCTTTTTCAGTAAAATAAAGTGTAGTAATTCATAAAAATACTAATTATAGTATATAGTATACAATTTAAAAGCTTATTTTATAAAAATTTAGACAAAACATATAATTATGCATAATATATTAATACAAAAATTATTCATATTCCCATATTTACTACGTTTACATTTTATCACATAAATACAAATCTTTGTTATAGTATTTTTTTAGTATTTTTCTAGTTAAGTTTGCAACATTTTAAGGTGACTTTACCAACACATTTGAGAAAACAAAAATTCAGGTACAAATGTGTTGTCTTACAATTATATTTTCAAAAGATGAATATTAGGAAAAGACAATATATTTATAATTTTGAATGATAAATTTAAAGGTGAATTAAAATTTATCAAAACTGAAAAACAATTTTGAATTCAATAACGTCTACATTTCATAGTTTCATCGAGAAAGATTTGTTTGTTAACAACTTGCCATGGGAGAGTGATAGAATCGTATGTAGAAAAATACTTTTATTTGCTTCTATAACATTTCCAGCCATATCGATTAAACAATGATTAAAAAATCGTATTCATAAAATTTAAACCAGTGTCTTGTTTACATACTATGTAAAGCCATTGTAGAAATTATTATCGTAAGAAATTTTAATATTTTATATTTTCATTTGGATGCGTTTTCTCAAGTAATATGCAACCAATAAGGTACTTAACAAATACATAAAGTGTTTCTTGCCATTAACTCCAAATAAAGACATACATTGGAATGAAATAACATTTGCGTTACAATTATATTTTCAAAAGACAAATTTTAGGAGAAGCCGATACATTATCGTTTAAAGAAAAATATTTTTATTTGTATACATAACATTTCCCGTCATATCGATTATACAATGATTTAAAAACCTTATTCATAAAATTTAAACGAGTGTCTTGTTTACATACTACACATTGTAGAAATTTTTTTCGTAGTATGTTTAATATTTTATATTTTCATTTAGATGAATTTTCTCACGTAATATGCAACGAATATAAACCAGTATGCCATTTAACAAATACAGATAGTTTTTCTTGCAATTAATTCCAAATAAATTCATGCATTTGAGTAAAATAACATTTGCCTTTATGATTATATTTTCAAAAGGAAAATATTAGACAAGACGATACATTTACACTTTGAATGATAAATTTAAACGTGAATTACAATTTATCAAAGCTGAGAAAGAATTTTCTCTTTGAATAGCATTTACATTTCACAGTTTCAGCGAGAAAGAGTTGTTTGTTAACAACTTCCCATGGGAAAATGCTAGAACCGTATGAATGAATCAAAAGATAGGGAGGAAAAAAGGAATGGAATGCATGTATCATAGATGCTACTCATAAATATATCGATAAAACATACATGTAAAGTTTCTAAACGAAAATAAAGACAAAATGGCAAAATATTATGGATAAAATTATACACTTAAATGATAAAATATTACGCTAAATGGAAATTTCAATCATAAAATTTATTTATACTTGATATTATCATTTGGCTGAATTTCCTCGAGTTAATGTGCTATAAATAAATATCATTAGACATTTATCAATTACATTCTCAATCACGTTTTTCTTGTCTTTAATTCAAAATAAAGTCATACATTGGAATAAAATAACATTTGCTTTACAAGTACTTTTCAAGAAAAATATTTTACGAAAAGACGATGCATTTAAATGTTTGACGATAAATTTAAAAGTAAATTAAAATGTATCAAAGTTATGAAATATCTTTCTCGAGAAATATTTCGTTGTAAGCAATCTCCCAAGAGAGAATTTTAGAATCGTGAGAATGAATGTACAGATGAAAAGGAAAAGCTAAAAATTAATGCATACATCGCAAATTCTGCTTGTAAAACGTATCAGTAAAACGTATATTTTCAGTTTGCAGGCGTATAGGAGCAAAAGTAGAATGGCAAGATATAAAATGGCAAAAATTCACGTGTGAATATCTTATAAAATATTTCAGCTAAATCATTTTTTAAAATGAATTTCACTTTATAATTTCCCATTTTAAACAGATTTCTTTTGCAATTATGAAAAAAAAAGGCTTTCAATTTAAAAAATATGCTGTTACGTAATGATTGTACTGTATTGTTATGAAATAGATTATTTTATAGTTATAGATAAATATTATACAGACATACAAACAATAAATACAATAAACCCAACTGCAGTGAAAAATTAGCCACAGCCAGGATTCGAACCCGGGACCACAGTATACAAGACTGCTGCTCTAACCACTGAGCTACTCCGGCCGATGCCTGAGTCTGCAATTTCTCACTAATAAACCATGTTGGGAAAGTCACCAGCCATCTATACGACAGCCTTGGATAACCGGACAACAATGAATAGATTTTGCTATTACATCGATCTACGATAATTATAATAAAACACTCATACTACAATATATATATTAAAACACACATACACACATAAATAACGCCTGCATTCAACAGTTAAAGTTATAGATAAATATTATACAGACATACAAACAATAAATACAATAAACCCAACTGGAGTGAAAAATGAGCCAGAGCCAGGAATCGAACCCGGGACCACAGTATACAAGACTGCTGCTCTAACCACTGAGCTACTCCGGCCGATGCCTGAGTCTGCAATTTCTCACTAATAAACCATGTTGGGAAAGTCACCAGCCATCTATACGACAGCCTTGGATAACCGGACAACAATGAATAGATTTTGCTATTACACCGATCTACGATAATTATAATAAAACACTCATACTACAATATATATATTAAAACACACATACACACGTAAATAACGCCTGCATTCAACAGTTAAAGTTATAGATAAATATTATACAGACATACAAACAATAAATACAATAAACCCAACTGGAGTGAAAAATGAGCCAGAGCCAGGAATCGAACCCGGGACCACAGTATACAAGACTGCTGCTCTAACCACTGAGCTACTCCGGCCGATGCCTGAGTCTGCAATTTCTCACTAATAAACCATGTTGGGAAAGTCACCAGCCGTCTATACGACAGCCTTGGATGACCGGACAACGATGAATAGATTTTACTATTACATCGATCTACGATAATTATAATAAAACACTCATACTACAATATATTGTAGTTGTATTCATTGTATTTATTGTTTGTATGTCTGTATAATATTTATCTATAACTTTAACTGTTTAATGCAGGCGTTATTTATGTGTGTATGTGTGTTTTAATATATATTGTAGTATGAGTGTTTTATTATAATTATCGTAGATCGGTGTAATAGTAAAAACTATTCATCGTTGTCGGTCATGCAAGGCTGTCGTATAGATGGCTGGTGACTTTCCCAACATGGTTTGATAGTGAGAAATTGCAGACTCAGGCATCGGCCGGAGTAGCTCAGTGGTTAGAGCAGCAGTCTTGTATACTGTGGTCCCAGGTTCGATTCCAGGCTCTGGCTAATTTTTCACTCCAGTTGGGTTTATTGTATTTATTGTTTGTATGTCTGTATAATATTTATCTATAACTTTAACTGTTGAATGCAGACGTTATTTATGTGTGTATGTGTGTTTTAATATATATTGTAGTATGAGTGTTTTATTATAAGATTATTTTATATTTATCCGTTATCCATTATCTGGAGATTGTTGGAAAACTTGTTTTGGTCGCTTATTCGGACACTGTAAAAAAAAAAAAAAAAAAAAGCAGGCAAACATACGGGAATACTACTGGCAATCGAGACGCCAGTACTATTTTCGTATTTTAATGGAAGTTTTCCCCCGTAAATTAAAAAAAAAAACGGAAGTTTTTCTGTAATTTACGGGGGAAAAGTTCCGTTAAAATACGGAAATAGTACAGGCGCCTCGATTGCCAGTAGTATTTCCATATTTTAGTCCGTTTTTTTTTCAGTGTAAGTACTATCTAAAGAACAACTTGAATGATATCAGAAAATAAAGCTGCAATTAAAGCTTTGAATTGACTAGTCGACTCGGTAACTTGGATAGATATGAGCTCAAGAACGGTGCTAAAAATATAGGGGTTTTACTGTCAGTTTTATCAAGTTAATTTTAGTTTTAGTTATTTTTGTTTCCTTACTTTTTATTAGGCTGTGCAAGGATTGATGACAAATTCATCGGTAATTGTTTCCATGTCAAATGAAAAGGTTTAGTTAAAAGGCTATTAATTTAAATTAATGTAACAAAAATTTCAGTAAGTTAAGCAATATATTGGATTACTTCTCTTGATAAATAAGCAGTTTACACAAAAATGTTTAGAGCAATTAATGCAGACTTATCTACAAACCTATTATTGATAAAAATCATTACTGACTATAAAGTTCTTTAGTTCAACATTTTTGAATAGGGTTTATATGAAACTTTTTTTGGACGTTTTCTAATATGTATCAAAACTGACTTTTTAACTCTAAAAAAACACGAAAACTGTGTTAACTGTGAATCTATCAAGAAATCTATTAATGTCGGTTTAAAAATACAAACTTTAAATTTTCAGAAACATGTTTAAAACAAACATGTTACCCTAAAACTCTGTCATGTAACTCTAAAAAAAGGGTTTCATTTTTCTGCTTTTAATATTAAAAAAGCATCTCCAGGTAATTAGCTGACAAACATACCACAAATGTTATAAAAATTAAAAAAAGTCTTATTTCACCAACTGAAACGTCGTTAATACTACCCCCCCCCCCCCTATCATTTGAGATGTCCTACTCTGGGTTTTAATAATATTGTTTTCCAAATAGTATTCAAACTTTCTGTATCAGCATAAAAATAAGAACGTCCTTTGTACCATTATTTCCACAGAAATATTTAAGTGAACTCGTGACCTTTCTTCTACTGCCTTTCTGTTATTTTTTCACTTCGTGTTAATAAACGGGTGCAAAATGTATGAAACAGGCATATGTATTTTTCTCCATCATTAAATCTTTATAATTATCTGTACACCAATAAATATCTAACAAAATGCTAAAAATATACAATGAAAGAATTTTAATTTTAAAATACCGAAATCAGTACTGAATATTGATTCCTCTTTCTAAAACAGACAAAATTAACAACATACAAAAAAATGTTTTGGAAATTTTCAGAAATCTTTATTTTTGAAGTTTTCAAAACTAATAGTAAAATCTAATATATTTACCGAGTTTTATACTACAACAATATGTTTTCAATTACTATTATGCTTTATTAAATGACATTTTCTTTAACTGTAATACCGAAGTATATTACTCAAAGAAAATACGTTTTTAAGAAATTTCTTCTCAGTAGAAAAATACTTTTATGGTATAATTTGTTCACGAAAATATATACGGGGATTGACGCAAGGAGATAATGAGATCGGATATCTTATAAAATCATAAAAGAAGAAGTTATTTTCCATATTGTATGGCCAGTAAAGTAGTGCAACCTAAAGCTTGTACAGTATATAGTACTTGTATTCCATGTAATCACACAAATCCATCTAAATGATAAAATCGTAATTTTTACTTTCTGCTATCTTCAATAGTAGAAAGTATTGTAATCGAAATGTTTTTCGTTTTCCGGTTTTCAACGGATTAACTCGCTTTATGAGTCAGAGATCCCCAAAAACATGTTTATATAGAATGTCTGTCTGTTCGTGTGTCCGTATGTCGGTATGTCGACATTGTACCATCGAAAAGTATATGAAGTTGCGCAGAGGTATTGGACCAAATTTATTGTGTATGTTTTTTGGTCTCGGCAAGCCGGTCCTCCATGAATTAGGATAAATTCCGCCGAAAGGGGTCGCTGTAATAGTGAATTATGTGTCATTTTCATTATTGTACCATCGAAAAGTGTATGAAGTTATGTATGGAATTGAAACAAATTTTTTGTGTACGTTTTAGGCAATGGTAAGTAGGTCTTCCTTAAATTTGGAAATATTCCGCCGTTATGGGGCATTGTAATAGCGACTTTTGTATAATTTTCTTAATTTTTCATTGTTATGTTGTACATCGGTACCTCGTTCAGCGATGGGAACTTCTCATCCTGCTAAGTTGGCTATTCGCAAACAGCTGATGTATAACAGAATAGTGGAAAACTATTGATTTTAAAAAAATGTCATGACCGAGATTAACTCTTTTTTATTCCGATTAATTTACTGGAGCAGAAATTTAAGATGGAAATCAAAGTTGTTATATTATTAAACTAATAATATTGAAGTATTATCATTTTGAAATATTAAGATCTATCAGATAGAAGAAAAGTGAAAAATTATTGGAGAAATGTTTTATCAAGAAGTTTATTTAGACAACAGTATCTATAATTACTAAAATTTTAGAAATGTAAGATGCAAATTAATAAATGTAGCATTTAAAATTAAAATAACTAGCACTAATAATTTGAAGCTTCAAAGACTTTATAAATTTCATTTGATTTTATTCTATAAATTATATATAAATTCGGTGTATCCCGTCAAATGCCGCCATCCGAAGAATCTACAACAGTCTTTTTCTATTTATTCCAATCAAGGGTCCATTCCTCCCTCGGACCTCTATCCCTCATTGGCTTTGCAATATCATCCATCCAGTTCTTTCGTGGTCTTCCCCGTTCCCTTTTTTTATTTGTTTTATAAGTAATTAAATGTGATTTTGGGTAATCCTTAAGCACTCATTCTTTTAACATGACCATACCAGTTTAATTAATTTTTTAATATCATCTAAGATGGTTCCCTTTAATTTCATCATTTCCTTGATTCTTTCATTTATTATTCTTCCTATTCTTGATATCCTGCATGACCTCCTTAGGGCATCCATTTGTACTGCCGCTAATTTCTTTCTTTCTGTCTCCATAATGTAGAGAGACCACTGAGGAGTTCTATAAATTAAATAATCTAAATATTATAAGAGAAGATCGTAAACAAAACATTAACTAGATGATATGTTGGAGATAGCCCTTGATTTTTGATTTAAATGCATAATATTCTAAAAATATTTTAAAAATTAAATCTAATAATTCCTAAATATAGAGTTAGGAAACATTATCTAACATAAATCAAAGAAGCAGAAGAAACATATTTCTATATTTCATAATAATAAAGTTAGTTTGAAAAAAAGATAAATGATATTTCGAATTTACTTCCTCAGTTAATTTGAAAAATGAAACCGACGGTAAATTATTTAATAACTAATTCCACAACAATAAATTAAAATTAAAATTCTAGTACTAAATTCACCTTGACTTAAGTAATTCAAATACATATAAATCACAAATAATTGTACAAAAATTACTTTCAGATGCATAAATATAATATAAAGATACTTAAAATACAAATAAAAAAATATTTTAAAATACACCAGAAAAACCTAGAACGTTTTCAACCCTTACAAGGCCGTCATCAGTAGGATTTAAATGTTATTTTCTTTGCGCTTATTCGAGAATTGCCCAGAAGAAAACATTGTAATTTAAATGTTGTACGTCAGATGAGATGCCAGATAAACTTATTCAAATTTTCAACAAAACGAGCTTTCATCTATTATGCAGCAAATATCTCCGTATTCCATGGATCCGTACACGTATGATAATGCATCGTTTACAAGTTGTATCTTTATTACCAATTATTTCAATTGGTTCTCTTATGATGGCTTCCTGGTAATTATTTGCATGAAAGATAATGTTTTATTTATTAAAATCTACTTTTTTAGGCTGCGTTTGAACTAATCTTGATAATGCAGTATGAACCTGAGAGTCATTTTTGTACAATTATGTATATATAAAGCCTATACAGTATATACTAGGTGTATTCCATGTAATCGAACGAGTCCATCCAGGAGATAAAATCATTATTTTTAGATAAATAGTACTTATTAGATAAATGTTTTATCAACCAGCTTATTTAGAGAGTAGTAAGAGATTCGTGATACAAACTAATAAATTATAATAACAAGCATTAATGATTTGAAGCCTCAAATAATTTTTATAAATTTCAGCAGATTAAATTCTATAAATTAAATAATCTAAATATTACAAAAGGAAATCATAAACAAAATATCATCTAGTTAATATGTTTGAAATATGCCTTGATTTTTAATTTAAAGGCATAATATTCTAAATATATTGCTTAAAATAAATCTAATAATTCCTAAATATAGAGTGAGGAATCATCATCTAACATAACTCAAAGAAGCGAAAGAAACATACTTCCATATTTCATAATAATAAAGTTAGTTTGAAAAAAAGATAAATAAAATTTCGATTTTACCGTCTGAGTTAACTTGAAAAATGAAACCTATGGAATATTATTTAATAAATAATTCCATAACATAAACCATTCTAAAAAAGGAAATTTTGAATTTCAGTTATTCTTATTGAGTTACCTTGAAAGAGGAAACATATTTTACAAAAACTAAAAGCTTCAAATGCGCTTTAATTGGCTTTGGAAGTATGGCACTCTCTTTTTACGTTAGTTAAAGAAAAACTTGCGAAATGTATAAGATAATTATATTTTATTTATCCGTGTTTCATTTCATATTAATTTAATTTTCAAATTCCATTTTTTTTTATTTCAAAGAATGTCAGCATTCTTTAAACCATGATTATTTTTAAAGGTATTATTATTACAGCATTGGATCCAACAATTTCACATGAATTTTTAATACTACATGTACAAATGTAAAGTAAATAAATATCATAAGAAAAGGCTTTTTTTTAAATTTTATTTATTTATTTATTTTTTTAGAAAGTATTTTCGGATGAAGACACTGTCTTTGTAATTTTATCTATTTACGCTTTATATTTAAACAAGAATTTTATCTTTTGGTGAAAATTATATTATTTCTTTCTTTCTTTTTTTACGCTGTACTCTATTATATTTATGATTTTAACTCAATTAATCTGATTAGAAAAAAGTTATATGAGTGATAGGATTAGTAATTTTTTTGTTTCTAGCTGAATGAAAGTATTCCAGTCCGGAACTAAAATCCAGATTGGCCAGTTGCCAATGCTCTACCAATTGAGCTATCTGGACGACATACCAGGCAATAAAATCCACAAAGAAAAATATTTGGTAATGGCATGTGGTCTCTCCCAATGGTTCTGGGCACGAGTCGATCCCGAACATGTTTTTACTCAATTGGAAAAAGAAAATACTACTCGTATTATTATCTACCAATCAGAGTTATTGTGTTAAAATAATAAAAGTGTAATTAGGTATGTATCGTTTATTGGGGTTCTTTTATCTACAATTTATTCTGTCGAGTTGTTGCAAATAAGAAGTTAGATATTAAAAGCATTTTAGTAAGGCTGAAGTTGCTTGCCTCTTTGAATTGTGTTGTCTGGGATCAGGGATGTAGTGGAGGGGTATACTGGGGTATACGCCGTATACCCTCTAGATTTTTTAAAGGAACACCGTATACCCTCTGTTTCTCAAGAAAGCTATAGTATATATACACTAGAATATACCCTCTGTCTTGAGCGTATACCCTCTGCTTAGAACGTATACCGTCTGTTTTTTTTACGACTACACCACTGTCTGGGATGTCATCTAGATAAATCAACTGAAACATCATTGGCAATTAAAACCTTCTGCGTTCGACTCCCAGCTGGAACTCATTTTCACTCAATCGGGAAAAAGAAAATACTACGGGTGTGATGATTTAGCAATCAGTTTGTTTGTGCTAAAATAATAAATGTGTAATTACGTATCCCTTTTTAGGTCACATGATATCAAAGCTTGAGAGCTAATGTACCCGCAGGTTCTCTATGTTCGTAACTACGTGTGTACGTATGTACGTATGTATGTACATACGTAACGCGAAAACTCTTGCTTGAAATATCCGATTTGCTTAATTCTTTTTCTAGGTTCATTCGGATAAGGCGCTTCCCTGATTAGTTTTGGGAGTTCATTTGTTAAGTATAAAGAGGAGGAACGGGGGATTAAACCCCTTTTAACTTAGATAAATGTGTTTTTCATGCAGAATTATCAGATTTGCTTCAAATTTGGTATACTGGTTTATTCTGATAAGGCACTTCCGTGATTATATTCATAGGTTCATTGGTTAAGTATAAAGGGGGAAATGGTGGATACCCCTTAATTTAGATGAATGGGTTTTTCTATAAGATGTGTTTCAAATTTGATATACCGGTTTATTCTGATAAGACACTTCGCTGATGAGATTCGGAGGCTCATCGGTTAAGTATACACATTGAAAACAGTGGAGTGGCTCCTAATCCCCTTAATTTATTTTTCGAGGGGAATTATTCTTTGAAATAAGATTATAATGTACAATTAGTGTGAATAGCCTGTTAGCTCAATGACATCAAGTGAGTACTTTTCGTTTTATTTGGAGTTATATGTACGGTTTATTCCGTCGTGATGTTGCAAGTAACACAACAGATATCATTACCAAATGCTTGTCTGAGTGAATTATATTGACAGTACATGTGGAAGAGTATTGGCAATGAACACCAAACGTTCCGGGTACTAGTCGACCACGGACAGGTTTTCACTCAATCAGCCTATCAAAGACAGAGAGCTAATGTGTCCGCAAGTTCTTTCTGTACGTATGTATGTACGTAACGCGATAACTCTTGATAGCAATATCCGATTTGCTTCAAATTTTAGATATAAATTCATTCTAATAAGGTGCTTCCATGGGGATTCATTGGTTAGGTATAAAAGAGGGGGCGGGGGATAATCTTTCCCTTTATTTAGATAAATGGCTTTTTGATGCAGAATTATCGGATTTGTTTCAAATTTTGTATACCGATTTATTCTGATAACGCTCTTCCCAGATTAGATTTAAAGGTTCCTTGGTTAAGTATAAAGAGAGGGAATGGGGGAGCCAATCCCCCCTTAATTTATTTTTCGAGGGTCATTATTCTTTATAAATAAGAGTATAATATACAATTAGTGTGAATAGCTTGTGAGCTCAATGTCGTTAGTTTAACTGTGCACTTTTCTTTTTATTTTGTCTACAGTTTATTCTGTCGAGCTTTTGTAAATAACAGGTCAGATATCATTACCAAATGCTTGTCTGGAGGAATTGTTTGTGTTCGGATGTCGTCTAGATAATTCAAGTGAAAGAGTTTTGGCAATTAAATTCAAAGGTTCCGAGTTCCAGTCCCGGTATGAACTCATTTCACTCAATCGTAAAATGATCACCAGTCATACCACCTCATACAAGTTGATTTTTTATTAACTGAGCAAAACTGTGCCCAGGTTGGAACTCGAAACAAGGACCTTTTAGTTTTAGATGTCAAAACTCTGCCAACTAAGCTATCCTGGACGAGTCCAGGAGACACAATTCACTGAGATAACTTTTTGGTATTAGCATCCGGTCTGCTATAAATAAAGCAGTTTAATAGATTAATTCCCAACATTTTAACACATGAACTCCATTTTAAACAATGGATACGCAACAATATTGAATTATTTTAACTCATGACCAAATCAACCAATCATTGATAAAGAAATCATACAAGTTGAATTTTTTTCCAAGTGAGTGAAAATTCGCCAGGCAGGGATTCGAAACAACGACCTTTTGTTTTTATCAATGAGTTTGGCAGAGATAAAATAATTCAATATCATTACATATCTAGGGTTGAATATAGAGTTACATTACTTGAGTTTTATTCTGTTGAGTTACGTAACTTACTAAAGAACTGATGCTAATACATAAAGGTTGCCTGAGTCAGTTGTGTCTGACTTACTTGTCCAGAATCCCGGTCTGGACATCTTTTTACTCTTCTGTAAAAACTCTCAACTTGTATAATTTCTTTATCAATCAGTTTGATTGAGTTAAAATAATACAACATTTTTTAACCCCATTGACGGTTGAATGGGTAATATTATTAAATTGAAGTAAATAAAAGAAAATACTGTTACCTAACTTTACGTTTCTAGTAATATGTCGTAGTAATATGTGGTCTGCTCAAAAGTATCCTAAAACTTTTTATTTTACGCATTTTATAGAAAATCTCTAGAAATCTTTAACGGAGTTCGGAGATGTAAAGAACATGATAGACCACATATTTTTAAGTTAAAAGTTTGTCAGTTGAGCAAATGGGGAAACAACAATAATTTGAATAAAAATCAATAAATGCAATCAACTTTCATCATAAAAAACTTCAAATAATTTGTATTGGCTCTCTACAACACACGTATGCATTTGTATGAACATAGCGCACTTATTCAGAAAAATACGTACGTTTTTTGAAAAATTAAAAAAAAAAATCTTTATTCTTTTTTGCTTATAACATACAGTGCTTTCAACCAAATTTAACACCTGCTTTCGAATACCTTGACAATTGCAGCAAAAACTTTATAACCCTATTACAAAAATTATTATTTAGACATATAATAAAATGTGACCATTTGTGTAAAACATTGTTTAACTGCACATGATTGAAAGATAGTGCAGTTTCCTTTTATAATTTAATAGTCAACTAGATAAGAATATGTAAAAATGTCAAGGTCGCGAGAATTCAGAAAGTTATCGGCGATGAAGTGATTTTCTAAAAGATACATCAAACACCCCAATTTACGTCTAAAAATTAAAAAAAATATATGCTATTTGGTACAATATATACGGTGTAGTACTCTTGATTTATAAGTAACTTTGAGTGCTTAGAGTATTAATAGGTTTTATGCAATTCAGAGTAACTATCTTGTGATTTATGATAAAAATGGCAATTTTCGGAAAATCCTTTATCGTCCAGTCATTTGTAGAAAGTAAATGGAATATAGCCCACTTCAATACCGATAACTTCCTAGATTTTTACTATATATAAATGACAATTTTACACTCTCAGAAAAAATTGTAAATTTAAGAGCGTTTACCCTTCAATTTTCCCGCGCAACAGCCTTCTTTGATGAAAAATGGTTTGATCCAATAAATAAGCGGCCTTATTCCTTAGATGCTTAGAAAATTAAGGGCAATCTACATATTTTTGCATTTGTAGCCCATCGGTTAGCAAAAATACGGATTGGTAATTGGATATGGATTTTTTTTACGGTGTATGAGTGGAATCTCTGCTTCCGGCCTCTTCCCGTAAATTTACAGGGATATTTTTGTGTGTGTGTAGGTGCATTCATAAATATATAAATACGTAACACCTGTAGTTTTCGTCTGGTCCGTCGATCTGTCTGTCCGTCTCTCCGCATATAACAGCACAAAAACTACCCAACAGAATGATTTTGAAATTTAGTATGTATAATCGCTTTAGAATTTTTCCGAGTCATTTCCATCCTTATTAAAATGGAATCAAAACTTAAAAAGATAGTAAAATAAGCTTTCTTCATTCTATCATTAGGTTGAGCAAAAAGTTCTGGGAAATTTGTAATCTAATAGTTACCAGAATTTATACGTAATAGGAGTACTAGTTGTATATCTATAGGAGTTCAGGAATTTCGGCTCCAAAATGCCTACTGAAAAGTATGATTTGCGTGTGTTGATCCGGCTTTATTAGAGAAAAGGTCTAACGATTCTGAAAGCCGATTCTCAAGGGCCGTCAATTTTAATCCTTTAATGAAGTTGAAGAAGCATGTCAAGAGTTTCTGGATTCCAAGGTGCCGCCATGATACTTCCAGCAAATCCGCAATCTGGCAGAACGATGGCAAAAAGTCGTGGACTATGGTGGTCTCTACTTTGAAGAATAGTCCTCGTTGCTTTTGTTGTTAATGTGCGCATAACAACGCAACGTTCACAAATTTAACAGAACTTTTTGCTCAACCTAGTAAATCTAATGGAACGCAAATAATTCAATGATATCCTAGGTCTGATAGTGATTCTTGGTTGCCATGATGATTATGTTCTATTTCAGATGGAGTCATATTAATTCTGTATTACTGAATTTAGTATATCTAATCGTAATAGATCTTGTATTCATGCATTTTTGCATAAGAGTTGAACAGCTGTTGCACAAAGATCAGAATATTTATAAAACTAATTATAATACGAGCGCACCTCATTTGCCACGTTTGACGTACAATTTTCGTTTTGTATTTGTTTCATTTAGTTATTTTAGTAAATATAATTGCTAAAATTTATTAACTATTTATTATAAAACTTATTATTAACTATTTATTATAAAATTTATTAACTATTAAAACAATTTCTTCAATATTTCCTTTATGATTTGTTTAAATACTAAAGTTTATTTGTATTGAAGCGCTATTGATTTATATATATATATAAAGAAATAAATCAATTAGTTAATTGCTGTAAAACTAATTTGCTGCTTGCTTTCTGTTGCTACCCACATGTAAAGGAAATAAAGAATGCCTTTAGGTAATTAGTTAATTAACAGAAATGAGTTGCGAATTAATCTATAATAATACCAAAAAAATCAGAAACTTGTAGATTTTTATGAATTTGTCATAATGATAATATATTTGTATTTTTACTATAGAAATTTGGGAACAAAAATTTTCGGTTTCAAAATTACAAAATTCTTAATAAGTAAATTCGTTTCTAGATATGTATACAGATTACGTAGACAAATTCGCTACACTTTTCCTAAGAAGAATTTTAGTTTAAGTGTCAATTATTTAATTATAGTTTTGCGCTATCTTGTTTTGATGATCAAACTATATGTCGGTGCAATTGTAAAACCTTTTACTATTGTTGGTGAATTTCTTCACTAACCCGGTCCCGTAAAATGACGAATATACCAACTCATCTAAATTTTTCATGCGGAATGGCCAAATACCAAGCTACAATTGCCATGCAACTAAAATTACTTAAAATATTTCTAATGCCAAACAAAAATTAAAGTTCCCATTTGCAAAATATACGCATTAAAAGACATACAGTAAAATCTTTAAATAACAGAAGTTTCAGAATAACAGAATTTATCCGCTGTTCAGAGACAAATGCATACAAATATATATCAGCGTTGAGTATTTAATGATGTATTTGCTAAATACAGGCATCATCTATTTGGGAGTGTCCATATTGGTTGTTTTGTTGTATATTTGCAGTTAAAGAAATGCATGGATTAAATAATTAAACGAATTTTTTTTATCAGAGTTGTAAATTTCCAAGTGGCTGAAAAAAGTCCGGACCATGATTCGAACAAGGGATGCCTTGGCTGAAGCCGCCAATGCAACTGAGCCATTTCGGATGAATCTGAAGGTCTAATTCACCCAACTAACCTTTAACGACCACAGCATCTTGTGTGATATGTGAATCAGATCAACAGAATAAACCAAATGTGTTTTTGGAACTGCAGTAAATGCTGCATGCGTAATTATATTAAATTAAATTTTGAACGCAATTTCTCAGTTCGTAAATAAATCTTAACAGTTGTAAATTCTCAACTGGGTGAAAAATTCTTGCCCGAACTTTTTCAACCACTTGGAAATTTACAACGGTTATGATTTATTTACCAATTGAGTAATATTGTTAAGAATTAATTTAATGTCTTTTTTTTTATTTAATAAAAATTATTTTTTGCGCACTATTTTTTTAAGATTAACTAAAACTGAAACGGTTTTAAAAACTTAATTGTTCGGAAGATACTCATTACGATTTTTTCTGAATTGTTTTTCAGAAAATAAATAGGTAAAACAATCTAGTATAAAGCATACACATATCGAATATATATATATGTATTTTTTTTTTTTTTTGGAAGGTGATTTTAAGAAAAGCGACATCACAAAACTATATTCTACTAAGTAAACAACATTGAATGAAAGCAAATTTTCAGCTCTATACATCTGTTTTGAAAATTGATTATCAACATTTACAGTTTAACTTTGTATTTCGTGCAATATATATGCGGGTTTTTTTTACACTAGGGCTTAATGTTAGACTGGATTTTGTTATACTCTGCTTGTTAGGAACTACGCTCGCTAAATCGCGTCCAGAACCCTCTAAGAAACACGCGAATTCGGCTCTATTCAAGAAAAAAAAGTAGCTGAAAATATACTGATTTAAAAGCCATCTTATTATGGGGAAGGGAAGCATTAAAAAGTCTTATAATAATAAAACAAAATCTCATCCGATTCTCTGGCTGAACGAAAATGTGTGAAAAGAAACTATCAGCAGATAAAGTTTGTGAAATTTACGCCATCTTGTGTAATCGTAATAAAATATTTAAGCTTTCGTAACTATCGTAATTAAATTTTTAATTTTTCTAGTTATTTCATTTTAAATATGATGATATACCCACTGGCGGAAGCATTAAAATATGTGATTTATACACTGTTCTCCAACAATTTAGGTACAGGGACTGGATGCTTTCGATTATATACGGTTTGTCGAATATCTGCTAACATTATTGACGAATTGTTCTTGAACTTCTGGGAGGTAAAGAACATATTTGATTTCATATTTCTCGGTGAAGATTTATCAGGGATACAATTAGGGGGCTAATAATAAATTTAATAATAAAATAATATTTGCGATCAGATATGCAACAGAAAATGCTGGAAATGGTTTGTCACTGTGGTAAATGACTATTTGGGGCCTGTTCAACGTTTGTGTGCATTTGTGTAAGCATATCACTCATATTCGCAAAGATGTTAACGTTTTTGTGAAAAATTCAAAAGTTTTTTGTTTATAGCATACAGAGTTTTCAACCAAATTTAACACAACTTTCCAAAAACCTGACAAAGAACAGTAGAAACAGTATACTGCAATTAAATTATGAATATATTGAATATTTGATGAGATATGGGCACTTGTATGAAATAATTTTTAACTGCGCATGCGTATAAGATTTCAAAATTTTTATTTCATAATTTGGTAGCCAGCTATTTTTGGTAACTTCTGTAAAAAGGCCAGTCAAATATTGTGAAAACTCAGAAAGAAATAGTGAGTTGATTGAAATGTTGTGGACAAACCCCTTATAATAAAGCAATTTTTAGAAAGCAACTCACTATATCGCCCCTATCTTTGTGAAATTTCTCGATATTTGACTGAACATTTTAGATAAGTTGCTCTAAATAGCTTACTACCAAATTATGAACTAAAAATTTTGAATTCTTCCACGCATGCGCAGTTAAAAATTATTTCATACGAGTGCCGATATCTCATCAAATATTCAATATAGTCATATTTTAATGGAAGTGTACTGTTGCTACTGTTCTTTGTCAGGTTTTCGGAAAGTTGTGTTAATTTTGGTTGGAAACTCTGTATGCTATAAACAAAAAACTTTTGAATTTTTCACAAAAACGTTAACATCTTAGCGAATATGAGTGATATGCTTCCACAAATGCACACAAACGTTGAACAGGGCCCAAACAGTCATTTAACGCAGTGACAAACCATTTCCAGCATTTTCTGTTGCATAGCTGATCGCAAATATTATTTTATTATTAAATTTATTATTAGCTCACTCATTGTCGGTCTGACTAAATCTTCATCGAGAAATATGAATTCAAACATGTTCTTTACATCCCAGATGTTCAAGAACAATTCGTCTATAATATTGGTAGATATTCGACAAACCGTGTGCAATCGAAAGCATCCAGTCCCTGTACCTTAACTTTTGGAGGCCAGTGTAAATACTGTTGTACGTGATCTGTGCAATACGGAGCGACTTTCACACATAAAAAACACATAATTAATGTACTAAACATACATATATTGACAAGAAAGTATATTTCTTATTGCTCGGTTTCGTTTAAAAATATGACAACAGGAAAAGTATTAATTAATTATATCGAAATTTAAATAAAGAAATATTTTAAATAAACTTTAAAATCAAAATTAGGAAAAGAAAGTGTCTCTTGTTAGCAATGGTAGAATTTATGGTTGGTTGGTTGATTTTTGACGGCCGATTATCTACACTAGGGATATGGGCCAGGTAGAATTTATGACTTAGAACAATTTTTTTATGTACAGTCGTGGAAAAAAAAGTGAACACCCCTTACTAACTCCTCAACAAATCATCGTAGACGAAAGTTACAGGTTCCGAACGATTGGAAATAAAGTCTACTTTTAAATGATGTATATAAAATTTTCTTAGAGGGTCATATACATATTAAAACGAACCCAAACTTCATTTTTTTCAATAGCAATTCCGAATTTTAACGAGAGATTTCAAATCTTCGGTTCAAACTATGCCTAGACACCAAATTTCAGGTCATTTGAATGATAAGTTTTTGAGTTATAAACATTCAAAATTTAGTGCTTCTAATGTTAAATTACATTTTCATATTTTTATTTATATCTCCTGAAATTATGCTCCTAATGAGCTAATTTTTGTGTAGCAATAATACTAATATACCCAAACATAAATACGTTGAATTTGCAATTATTATAATTTTATGATATGAATTATGAAATTAATATAAAAAAAATTATGCATTGCAACCTACAATTTTTTTGATGGAATTAGATTTATTAAGTCCTGCTTTATGGAAATCCAAAATTTTACATTTTTCTTCCAAGTAGTTTTCAAATTATGTTTAAAAACGGCAAAATGATGGTTTAAGGGGTCGTCTATGATAGAAGTGACTAAATATTTTGAAATTTCTACTGCTATCCTGTAATCTAACAGGCTTAATTGACTGCTTAAGGTGCCTTGATCAAGAAGGGAGCTCTCTCGGTTAACAATCGATTTTCAATCGATTGAATTCAATTTGGATACAGCCCTTAAAATACGCTCGTTTTAAAATAATTAATTTCTCGAAAACTTATGGTACAAATTGCATAAAAATTCGTTTTTAGGCTAATTGAAGGGTGTAGAGTTCATTTATGCTGTCAGAATTTTGTACTGCTATTGAAAAAAACAAAATTATGGTTCGTTTTATTATGTAGATGCCTCCCTAAGCAAATTTTATATACATCATTTAAAAGTAGACTTTATTTCCAATCGTTCGGTACCAGTAACTTTCTTCTACGATAATTTGTTGAAGAGTTAGTAAGGGGTATTTACTTTTTTTTCCACGACTGTACATTTATGTGTATCATTAAAAAATATTTCAACGACCGAAAATTCACACATTATTATAGCACACGGAAGAAAAGATTTTTTTTTAGACGCTATAACATCGTTTCAAACATGACATACTTTTACCATCAAAACTAAAAAAAATAGACAAATTTAGGAAATGATTGGACACTACACATCTTTGTCCGATATGTGACTGCAAAAAATGGTTAAATTTTCTATGCATAATTTTTTTATCCTACAAATCTCATGTAACTGAACTATCTTGAAAAATGTCAAAATTAAATAGCTGTTAAAATAATTCTGCGATTAATTCTTTGGCATGGCTATCATACATTTCTCGATAAAACGAGCAGTTTCATATTTTTATATGCAATTTTTACGTGAGTTCCTAATTTTATAAATATAGTGGTCGTCTGGTCCGTCCGTCTGTCCGCATATAACAGCGCAAAAATTATCCTAGCGAATGGTTTAAAATTTAATATATATATATATAGGTATATTTATATAAAATTGTTGCAGAATTTCGATAAGTCATTTTAAATTTTATAAAAACCGAATCAAAATTTAAAAAGATATTAATAAAAGTTTTCTTCATTTAATTAAATCCTGTCATACGCAATTGATTCCGTGATATCCCTTGATAGGTAATAATTCTAGTTTGCTATGGTGATTGCTTCTTATTTAAGATGGAATCCTATTATTTCCGTATTATTAAATTTAATATATATAATTGTAATAATTTTTTATTCACACATTTTTGCATAAGAGTGCAACTGCTATTGCACCAAGACAGGCACGCAGATGTAGTTTGATAAAATGAATGTATAACCAATTTTTAAATTTGCGGTATACGTTAAATAATGAAAAAGAGTATATTTATTTACATATATAGAAAAGAATCTGACCTTTTTAAACATAATAAAATATATGTATTTTTTATTTAAATGATATTCCAATGTGGAAAAATCGAACTATATGAAAGTTTATGTTATTATTACGTGCGTTCGTAATTATATAAATATGTAACACCTATAGTCATCGTCGGATCTGTACGTCTGTTTATCTGTTTATCTGCGCATATAGAAGCGCAAAAAGTACTCAACCTAATGATTTGTAATTTAATATATAATAAACGTTCTAAAATTTTGTCGAGTTATTTCAAATTTTATGAAAATCGAATCAAAACCTAAAAATATATTAATAAATGTTTTCTCCATTCTATTAAATCTATCATAGTAATTAATTCAGTGATATCCCGTGATAGGTAATGAATCTAGGTTGCCATGGTGATTACGTCCTATTTAAGTGGAAGCCCTATTATTTTCATATTACTGAATTTAATATATATATAATCGTAATAAAGTTTGTATTCAAGCATTTTTCCACAAGAGTGCAGCAGCTATTGCACCAAGACCTGAATATTTATAAAATTAATTACAGTACGAACGCACCTCATTTACCACGTTTGACATACATTTTACGACTTGTTTTTATTCGATTTTATATTTGTTAGAATCTATTTTAATTTAAAAATGTAAATATGTGTAAAATGAGTTTTTAATAAACAGTGTATCACTAAAAACCGCGTTTATGTGAAAACTATACTAAAAAACTATATCATACTACTAAGAAATAAAGGTTCAGTTAAAATCTTCCAAACTACTTTCGTAAGGGAAATAATTTTATTAAAACCTTAATTATAAAATCCATTTGAACAGATTTGTGTCGTTCAAGTATATAATTTTTCTATAATATCCGCATATAATTTTTTTATGAAAATTATATGCGGTTGTTTTAAAAATAATTTTAAATATATTTATATTTTTGCATTAAAATCTATTATAACAAATGTCTTTGAAACGGAGTAAATCTGTTTTTCTTTTCTGAATATCACAGAAAAATTTGTATATTTTAAACAAATTAATAACAAATCACCTAGTTGAACTTTTGTATTATAGTCAAATTTTTATATTTTTTTATGGAAATTTTCGAAACATTTTGGATGCAAATGGACTTGGCATTTGTGGAGCAAACATGCAAACCATGCTTTCTCCTTTAGATACAAATTTTCAAAAAACACAAAAAACTGATAAATAAGAAAATAACTTGTATTTAATTCTCATTTTTATTGTGTATTTTTGTTACTGTTTATTAGAAAGAATTGCAAGCATACCTAAGATATTAAACATAAAACAAATTAATAAAATGCATTTAATATTTGGAGAAATCACATTTTGACCGAATTCAGAGGAGGAAACATGTTTTGATTGTTTGGCAAGTGGATAAAACGCTTTTTGAATGAAATAAGTTCTAACTCACAAATAATACAATAGCATTATTTTATTTGAATAAATACCGAATTTCAGTTGATTATTGTTAAAATAAAATGACAGATTATGGTACCTAGTAGTATTCATTAAATATTTACTAAATAAATACTCGTTTGCCAGAAATCCACTTCAAATTTTAAAACCAATATCTTCATCTAGACAGTTATACACATACCCCTCTTCTTTATTGCAGGCTTATCAATCATGGATAATGTGGTTGCATCATTTGAATATATCATCAGGTTGATTTTGCCACTGTTCACTATACGTTACCTTCAAAAGTCTTTTAACATCTTTGTTCTTTTCAACTAGTATGGCGTGGCTAAGAGGAAGATATTCTAAAACAACCCTTTGAACAAGGCAACAGTAACTCCCTTTTTTAAGAAGATTTACATCATATTCTTCATTTAGATCTTGAAATCTATAATTCTGGAAGACTTTAACTTTAACAGTTCTCTTATTTTTTTCTAAAACAATCCGTTTCAATTGTGATATGTATGGTAGGTTTCGAAAGTACACATTAAGTGACAACTGTGATTGGCAGACTGGAGAAATCACTGCTTGATTGAATCCAGGCTTTGGAGGAAACACTCTTTGATTGAAACGCCAAGTTTTAAAATTGATTTATAATCGGAGAAAAATTTTTTTTAGTAAAAAATACCATTTATTTCTGAGCAATTTAACACAGAGTTCATAAAAATAACAATAACTCATTTTTTATTTTTTTGTGAGAAAGCACGGTTTGAATGTTTGCTCCACATTTGCGACACAAACAAATCGTGAGGTTTTTGTACACTTTACATCGTCTACGGGCTTTTTTTTCATGTTCACTTATGGTATGTTCGATTCTATCAGTTGGTATTTCTTTCGGTAGAGCTGTGAATGATGGACGATCTTTATTAGGATGTGTGATTTGTAATGTATTTTCACCAGATAGATTGTTCTTGCATTCAGATTTTAATAGAGCAATCGCTGTATAAGTCCATAAGTTCCGTTTGTGTGTTAGTAGAATTTCTATGCAGCTTCCATGAATTTATTATAAGGCTATCAATGATATTTATAAATAATGGCCACCACTATTTCTTACCTTGAATCTTTCTGCGGTAATTAGCTATGGCATTGTCATGTAGGTCAACACCTCCTATATTCTTTTGCTTATTGTAATCCGAAATAATGTTCGGTTGTGAAATCACACCCTCCTTTTCCCCCTTTTTTTTTGCGACTGTATCGTCTAGCGTTTACAAAGAGCAAAATGGTCGCATTATTAATAACAATCGTTAACACAGCATTGTCGTTCCATTTGATAGCACATGTTTCTGCATCCTTGTAGAATGCAAAATCATAGGAACCACGTGGTTTTTTTTTTCATATATTTGAAGTCATTCAATTTACAACCAGCTATGTGATTTTCGCGAGCTATTCCAGATGCAAAAAAAGAAACCCTTTTCTTTCAAAATTTCGAATAAACCGTAGGAAAACTAAAAACTATCAAAATAAATTTTGTGCATTTCATGCTTTGGAACAACGCTAAGTAACTTCAGAACAACACTTGTTTCTAATGGCATGTGTTGTAGATCACTGCTAGTCTCAGCACCTCCACAAGGAATGAATTGGAAAAGTATCTGTCAGAAGAGCCACAAACACCGAAGTGTGAATCCAAACCTTAGTGACTTTCCCTTTATAAACATTTTTAATGAATGCCTTCCAAAATAAGGCACTATCTCTTCGTCAATTGACAAATGTTGAGAAAATATTTCCCAACCAAAATCACCATAAAATCACACCAAATTTGCAATAAAACTCTGAAACCTTGCATAAAAAGTGGGTTTTCATTTTTGTCTTTTTTTCATACATTCGGCCAATGGTGCGTTAACGCACCATTAAATTTAAATAAAAAAATTTAATTTTTTTATGACATTTGTTTTATTTTTATTTTATTTACTAAACTTGCAACTTTAATCCATTATAAAAACATATGATTAATCTCAAGTGGAAAAATCATACATTATCAAAAAGTCCAATTTGTTAGTAACCGTTTCAAGTTAAAAAACTAGCGTATTTTGAAAATTTCTCAACAGAAAGGGGTTACTCCAATTGAATTACTAATATTTTACACATGTCTTTAGAACCCTTAAAAATAACAGAAAAATAAAATTAGTGAAAAATATACGTCACAGTGTTAATAAAAAAATATTTATTGAAATGGTGCGTTTACGCCCCTTTGGCCGAAAATGGGTTAAATGTTTATAGATTTTGCATTTTCTAACACAGTCATCTAGCTATATGTCATTTAAAAAAATTTATAATGTTACTTTAATTATAATTAAATTACAACTGATGCTTCAGAATATATCTGAAAATATTACAAAAAAATCTTAATTAGAACTATCTAAAATGAGAAATTTAATTAATTCCAAACAAAACTATTTAAAAAAAAACTTTAAAAAAATCAACAAAAATGTCATATACTGTATTCGTAAAAAATATTTTTATGATTTCATGAACTATACATATTGGATTTTTTTCTGAAATATACTAATTATAAAGATAGAAAAATAATGAAATGAATATGTTGTTTAAAGTTATCAAAACACGTTTATTTATGTTTTAACTATATTTAAATGAAATTCTTGTATTGAATAGATAGATTTGACATTTAAAACATATGTTCACAACATCTTTTTCATGTAAAATAATATTTTAAAAATACGAATAGTATATTTTTCAATTTGCATACTACAAAAAAAATATTTATAAATAGGAAATATGTGTTTATTCATTTTAATATGTTTATCCATTTTAACATTGTTTTTCATTCCATATGTTTTCTTCTGGTTTTACTGTCGTAATTAAACATAAAGTTTTGTTCTATTGTGTAAACTATTCTCCTAACGGATTTTATATTTTATGTTCTTGGAAATTTTTTATAAACATTATAGAGTATAATATACAACTCTATATATTAAACTATACATGTACAACTAAAAAGGAACCTAATTCGACAATGCATTCTTTTGACGATGTTATAAAATTAATGTTTGGCATTGAGATTTTCATTTTTTGTGCACATTTCTTTTCTAAACAAATTATGAAGAAAGGTAAAAATAGTTTTTTAAACATTGCATGCTATAACCAAAAACAATAAAGATGCTTTTATATCCAACGCATAGATAATATGTGCTATTCTTATATAAATGTTGTACAAAACACACATACCCCTATACTATAGCTAAAGATTATTTCGAAATTTTAGTTTACGAGTGGTCACAAATAATATTATTTCATCTAAGTAAACATTTGCCTTATAATAATATTTTCAAAAGGTGAATATTAGGAGAAGACGATACATTTATACTTTTGAATGATAAATTTAAATGTGAATTAAAATTTATCAAAGCTGAGACACATTTTTCACTTTGAATAATATCTACATTTCACAGTTTCAGCGAGAAAGATTTGCTTGTTAACAACTTCCCATGGGATAATGCTAGAATAGTTTATAGAAAAATACTTTTATTTGCTTATATAACACTTCTAGTCATATCGATTAAACAATGATTAAAAAATCTTATTTATCAAATTTAAACCAGTGTGTTGTTTACATACTACGCATTATAGAAATTTTCATCGTAAGAATTTTTAATATTTTAAATTTTCATTTGGATACAATTCCTCACGTTATATACAACGAATAAATACCAATATGACATTTAACAAATATAGAAACGGTTTCTTGACATTCATTCCAAATAAAGACGTACATTGGAATGAAATAACATTTGTCTTACAATTATATTTTTAAAAGAAAAATATTAGGACAAGAAGATGCATTTACACTTTTGAATGATATATTTAAAGGTGAATTAAAATTTATGAAAACTAAGAAACTTTTTTCAATTTGAAAAAGTCTACATTTCACAGTTTCAGCGAGAAAGATTTGTTTGTTAACAGCTTCCCACGGGATAGGGCTAGAATAGTTTATAGAAAAATATCTTTATTTGCTTATTATAACATTTCCAGTTCTATCGATTAAACAATGATTATAAAACCTTATTCATCAAATTTAAACCAATATCTTGTTTACATAATAGGCATTGTAGTAATTTTTATTGTAAGAATTTTTAATATTTTATATTTTCATTTGGATGCATTTTCTTACGTAATATGCAACGAATATGAACCAATATGACATTTAACAAATACAGAAAGTGTTTCTTGTCATTAATTACAAATAAAAACATATATTGCAATGAAATAACAATTGTCTTACAATTATATTTTTAAAAGATAAATATTAAGACAAGACGATGCATTTACTGTTTTGAATTTAAAGGTGACTTAAAATTTATCAAACCGAAGAAACATTTTTTAATTTGATATTTTCACTGGAGTAAAATAACATTTGCTTTGTGATTATATATTTTCATAAGGAAAATATTAGGACAAGACGACACTTATACTTTTGAATGATAAATTTAAACGTGAATTACAATTTATCAAAGCTGAGAAACATTTTTCTCTTTGAATAACATCTACATTTCACAGTTTTAGCGAGAAAGATTTGTTTGTTATCAGCTTCCCATGGGAAATGCTAGAATCGTATGATTGAATCAAAAGACGGGGAGGAAAAAAAGGAATGGAATACATGCATCATAGATGCTACTCATAAATATATCAATAAAACATACATGTAAAGTTTGTAAACAAAAATAAAGAAAGAATAGCAAAATATTATGGATAAAATTATATACTTGAATGATAAACTACTACAATAAATGGAAATCTCAATCATAAGAATTATTTATACTTGATATTTTCATTTGACTCAATCCCTCGCGTTAATGACTACAAATAAATATCATTAAAGATTTATCAAATACATTCTAAATCAAGATTTTCATGTTTTTAATTCAAAATAAATTCATACATTTGAATAAAATAACATTTCTTTTACAAGTACTTATGCAAGAGAAAAAAAGTCCTTCCGGCCAGTGCCGGGAGGAAGAGGTAGCTTTCATATTCCTTATTTAAAAAAAACCAACTTATATTATTCAAACACACGAAGCTCAATTAAGTGGAAACCGAATGTAGGAGATTCAATACTAATTTTTATCAATACTAAATCATTATGAATGAGAATTTCGCGAAATTAATCAGCTTTTTATTCAAGCTGCTTTTATTTAAAGTTATATTTGGCTGCCAAATTCGGCGATTTCTTAAAGTGACTGCAATTTTAAGACAACATGGTGGATGAGGCTAACCAGTGAACTTGGTCGAGACCTTAGTAATTACTGTGCACATGCTCACTCACATCGGAATCGGTTGATATATACGAGTGCTGTCGCAGGCAAAAAATCAGATTTTTCAAAATGTCACCCACGTTAGAAATTGAAACTGCTATATCTGAGCCATTTTTTAAGATAAAGACAAACAAAAAATGCTCCTGAATCCTTATATCAAGGTGGAAAACTTATGAAAAAAACCTTTTTCAATTTCTAAATTTTTTACACCTCACTTTAAATATAATTTTTTTTAATTTAATGGCCGCCATTTTGAAACAAGATGGCTGATGAAGCTGGCCAGCGAACTTGGTCGAGATATTGATGTATGCTATCCACATGCCTTCTTCCATCGAAATAGCCGAATACGTGTGGTATCGCGTGACAATTCAGATTTTAATAGAGCAATCGCTGTATAAGTCCATAAGTTCCGTTTGTGTGTTAGTAGAATTTCTATGCAGCTTCCATGAATTTATTATAAGGCTATCAATGATATTTATAAATAATGGCCACCACTATTTCTTACCTTGAATCTTTCTGCGGTAATTAGCTATGGCATTGTCATGTAGGTCAACACCTCCTATATTCTTTTGCTTATTGTAATCCGAAATAATGTTCGGTTGTGAAATCACACCCTCCTTTTCCCCCTTTTTTTTTGCGACTGTATCGTCTAGCGTTTACAAAGAGCAAAATGGTCGCATTATTAATAACAATCGTTAACACAGCATTGTCGTTCCATTTGATAGCACATGTTTCTGCATCCTTGTAGAATGCAAAATCATAGGAACCACGTGGTTTTTTTTTTCATATATTTGAAGTCATTCAATTTACAACCAGCTATGTGATTTTCGCGAGCTATTCCAGATGCAAAAAAAGAAACCCTTTTCTTTCAAAATTTCGAATAAACCGTAGGAAAACTAAAAACTATCAAAATAAATTTTGTGCATTTCATGCTTTGGAACAACGCTAAGTAACTTCAGAACAACACTTGTTTCTAATGGCATGTGTTGTAGATCGCTGCTAGTCTCAGCACCTCCACAAGGAATGAATTGGAAAAGTATCTGTCAGAAGAGCCACAAACACCGAAGTGTGAATCCAAACCTTAGTGACTTTCCCTTTATAAACATTTTTAATGAATGCCTTCCAAAATAAGGCACTATCTCTTCGTCAATTGACAAATGTTGAGAAAATATTTCCCAACCAAAATCACCATAAAATCACACCAAATTTGCAATAAAACTCTGAAACCTTGCATAAAAAGTGGGTTTTCATTTTTGTCTTTTTTTCATACATTCGGCCAATGGTGCGTTAACGCACCATTAAATTTAAATAAAAAAATTTAATTTTTTTATGACATTTGTTTTATTTTTATTTTATTTACTAAACTTGCAACTTTAATCCATTATAAAAACATATGATTAATCTCAAGTGGAAAAATCATACATTATCAAAAAGTCCAATTTGTTAGTAACCGTTTCAAGTTAAAAAACTAGCGTATTTTGAAAATTTCTCAACAGAAAGGGGTTACTCCAATTGAATTACTAATATTTTACACATGTCTTTAGAACCCTTAAAAATAACAGAAAAATAAAATTAGTGAAAAATATACGTCACAGTGTTAATAAAAAAATATTTATTGAAATGGTGCGTTTACGCCCCTTTGGCCGAAAATGGGTTAAATGTTTATAGATTTTGCATTTTCTAACACAGTCATCTAGCTATATGTCATTTAAAAAAATTTATAATGTTACTTTAATTATAATTAAATTACAACTGATGCTTCAGAATATATCTGAAAATATTACAAAAAAATCTTAATTAGAACTATCTAAAATGAGAAATTTAATTAATTCCAAACAAAACTATTTAAAAAAAAACTTTAAAAAAATCAACAAAAATGTCATATACTGTATTCGTAAAAAATATTTTTATGATTTCATGAACTATACATATTGGATTTTTTTCTGAAATATACTAATTATAAAGATAGAAAAATAATGAAATGAATATGTTGTTTAAAGTTATCAAAACACGTATATTTATGTTTTAACTATATTTAAATGAAATTCTTGTATTGAATAGATAGATTTGACATTTAAAACATATGTTCACAACATCTTTTTCATGTAAAATAATATTTTAAAAATACGAATAGTATATTTTTCAATTTGCATACTACAAAAAAAATATTTATAAATAGGAAATATGTGTTTATTCATTTTAATATGTTTATCCATTTTAACATTGTTTTTCATTCCATATGTTTTCTTCTGGTTTTACTGTCGTAATTAAACATAAAGTTTTGTTCTATTGTGTAAACTATTCTCCTAACGGATTTTATATTTTATGTTCTTGGAAATTTTTTATAAACATTATAGAGTATAATATACAACTCTATATATTAAACTATACATGTACAACTAAAAAGGAACCTAATTCGACAATGCATTCTTTTGACGATGTTATAAAATTAATGTTTGGCATTGAGATTTTCATTTTTTGTGCACATTTCTTTTCTAAACAAATTATGAAGAAAGGTAAAAATAGTTTTTTAAACATTGCATGCTATAACCAAAAACAATAAAGATGCTTTTATATCCAACGCATAGATAATATGTGCTATTCTTATATAAATGTTGTACAAAACACACATACCCCTATACTATAGCTAAAGATTATTTCGAAATTTTAGTTTACGAGTGGTCACAAATAATATTATTTCATCTAAGTAAACATTTGCCTTATAATAATATTTTCAAAAGGTGAATATTAGGAGAAGACGATACATTTATACTTTTGAATGATAAATTTAAATGTGAATTAAAATTTATCAAAGCTGAGACACATTTTTCACTTTGAATAATATCTACATTTCACAGTTTCAGCGAGAAAGATTTGCTTGTTAACAACTTCCCATGGGATAATGCTAGAATAGTTTATAGAAAAATACTTTTATTTGCTTATATAACACTTCTAGTCATATCGATTAAACAATGATTAAAAAATCTTATTTATCAAATTTAAACCAGTGTGTTGTTTACATACTACGCATTATAGAAATTTTCATCGTAAGAATTTTTAATATTTTAAATTTTCATTTGGATACAATTCCTCACGTTATATACAACGAATAAATACCAATATGACATTTAACAAATATAGAAACGGTTTCTTGACATTCATTCCAAATAAAGACGTACATTGGAATGAAATAACATTTGTCTTACAATTATATTTTTAAAAGAAAAATATTAGGACAAGAAGATGCATTTACACTTTTGAATGATATATTTAAAGGTGAATTAAAATTTATGAAAACTAAGAAACTTTTTTCAATTTGAAAAAGTCTACATTTCACAGTTTCAGCGAGAAAGATTTGTTTGTTAACAGCTTCCCACGGGATAGGGCTAGAATAGTTTATAGAAAAATATCTTTATTTGCTTATTATAACATTTCCAGTTCTATCGATTAAACAATGATTATAAAACCTTATTCATCAAATTTAAACCAATATCTTGTTTACATAATAGGCATTGTAGTAATTTTTATTGTAAGAATTTTTAATATTTTATATTTTCATTTGGATGCATTTTCTTACGTAATATGCAACGAATATGAACCAATATGACATTTAACAAATACAGAAAGTGTTTCTTGTCATTAATTACAAATAAAAACATATATTGCAATGAAATAACAATTGTCTTACAATTATATTTTTAAAAGATAAATATTAAGACAAGACGATGCATTTACTGTTTTGAATTTAAAGGTGACTTAAAATTTATCAAACCGAAGAAACATTTTTTAATTTGATATTTTCACTGGAGTAAAATAACATTTGCTTTGTGATTATATATTTTCATAAGGAAAATATTAGGACAAGACGACACTTATACTTTTGAATGATAAATTTAAACGTGAATTACAATTTATCAAAGCTGAGAAACATTTTTCTCTTTGAATAACATCTACATTTCACAGTTTTAGCGAGAAAGATTTGTTTGTTATCAGCTTCCCATGGGAAATGCTAGAATCGTATGATTGAATCAAAAGACGGGGAGGAAAAAAAGGAATGGAATACATGCATCATAGATGCTACTCATAAATATATCAATAAAACATACATGTAAAGTTTGTAAACAAAAATAAAGAAAGAATAGCAAAATATTATGGATAAAATTATATAATTGAATGATAAACTACTACAATAAATGGAAATCTCAATCATAAGAATTATTTATACTTGATATTTTCGTTTGACTCAATCCCTCGCGTTAATGACTACAAATAAATATCATTAAAGATTTATCAAATACATTCTAAATCAAGATTTTCATGTTTTTAATTCAAAATAAATTCATACATTTGAATAAAATAACATTTCCTTTACAAGTACTTATGCAAGAGAAAAAAAGTCCTTCCGGCCAGTGCCGGGAGGAAGAGGTAGCTTTCATATTCCTTATTTAAAAAAAACCAACTTATATTATTCAAACACACGAAGCTCAATTAAGTGGAAACCGAATGTAGGAGATTCAATACTAATTTTTATCAATACTAAATCATTATGAATGAGAATTTCGCGAAATTAATCAGCTTTTTATTCAAGCTGCTTTTATTTAAAGTTATATTTGGCTGCCAAATTCGGCGATTTCTTAAAGTGACTGCAATTTTAAGACAACATGGTGGATGAGGCTAACCAGTGAACTTGGTCGAGACCTTAGTAATTACTGTGCACATGCTCACTCACATCGGAATCGGTTGATATATACGAGTGCTGTCGCAGGCAAAAAATCAGATTTTTCAAAATGTCACCCACGTTAGAAATTGAAACTGCTATATCTGAGCCATTTTTTAAGATAAAGACAAACAAAAAATGCTCCTGAATCCTTATATCAAGGTGGAAAACTTATGAAAAAAACCTTTTTCAATTTCTAATTTTTTTACACCTCACTTTAAATATAATTTTTTTTAATTTAATGGCCGCCATTTTGAAACAAGATGGCTGATGAAGCTGGCCAGCGAACTTGGTCGAGATATTGATGTATGCTATCCACATGCCTTCTTCCATCGAAATAGCCGAATACGTGTGGTATCGCGTGACAAATACAAGATCGTTTCAAAGTGTTAGCCATGATAGAAATTCAAAGTGCTATAATTCAACCACTTTTTAAGATATAAACAAAAGAACAAATTTTCAGAAACAAAAACTGCTCCAGAATCTTTGTATCAAGGCCAAACACATAAAAAAAAATCTTTTTCATTTTCCAATTTTTTAATACCTCATTTTAAATTTTAAATTACATTTTTTTTTAAATGGCAACCCTTTTGAAACAAGATGGCGAATAAAGCTGGCCAACGAACTCGGTCGAGACATTGGTATGTACTATGTACAGACCAAGTTACATTCAAATCGGTTCATAAATACGCCTGTTATCGCGTGGCAAAAATCAGGTCGTTTTAAAATGTCAGCACGCTAGAAATTCAAAATGCTACAACTCAGCCATTTTGTAAGATATAGACGAAACAAAAACTGCTCCCGAATCCTTTTATCAAGGTCAAACACATAAGAAAAAAATATTTTTTTCAATTTTCAATTTTTTGCTACCAGATTTCAAATTTAAATTTTTCTTAAAATTTTAAATGGCCGCCATTTTTAAACAAGATGGCGGATGAAGCTGGCCAACGAACTCGTTCGAGACATTGGTCTGTACTATGTATAAACGAAGTTACATCCAAATCGGTTTATAAATACGCCTTTTATCGCGTGACAAATTTCAGGACGTTTCAAAATGTCAGCATCGCTAGAAATTCAAAATGCTATAACTCAGCCATTTTTTAAGATATAGACGAAACAAAAACTGCTACGGAGTCTTTGTATAAAGGTCAAATACATAAGAAAAAAATATTTTTCCATTTTCAATTTTTTGGTACCACATTTCAAATTTTAAATTTTTTAAAAATTTTTAAATGGCCGCCATTTTGAAACAAAATGGCGGATGAAGCTGGCCAACGAACTCGGTCGAGAGATTGGTATGTACTATGTACACACCGAATTACATCCAAATCGGTTCATAAATACGAGAGTTACAGTGTGACATATGTCATATATATATATATATATATATATATATTGATATATATATATATATATTGATATATATATATCAATTTTGAACGGAGGGTGGTTTTGGGGTCTGGGGGTCATGATCGATGAAAATATACCAAAATTTTTTGAAATCGCTTTCCTCCGAACGGCTGCAATAGGTAGCTTTTTGTAAAGAAAGCTACCTAATATTACGAAAAGGCGATGCATTTAAGTGTTTGAGCGATAACTTTAAAAGCAAATTAAAATGTACCAAAGTTATGAAACATGTTTCTCAAGAAATATTTGTTTGTAAGCGATCTCCCAAGAGACAATTTTATAACCGTGAGAATGAATGTACAGATGGAAAGGAAATGTTAAAAATTAATACATACATCGCAAATTCTACTTGTAACTATATCAATAAAACGTACATTTTAAGTTTGCAGACGTGTAGGAAGAGAAGCAGAATGGGCAAGATATAAAATGGCTGAGAATTCACGCGTGAATAACTTATAAAATATTTCCGCTAAACCATTTTTTAAAGTCTATTTTACTTTATAATTTCCAATTTTAAACAGATTTCTTTTGCAATTATGAAAAAAATAGACTTTCAATTTAAAAAATATGCTGTCATGATTGTTACTGTGCTGTTCTGAAATAGATTATTTTATCTGTTATCCATTACCTGGAGATTGTTGGAAAACTTGTTTTGGTTGCTTATTCGGACACTGTAAAAAAAAGGAAAAATTACGGAAATACTACTGGCAATCGATACACCAGTACTATTTCCTTATTTTAATGGAAGTTTTCCCCCGTAAATTAAAATAAACGGAAATTTTTCTGTAATTTACCGGGAACAAGTTCCGTTAAAATACGGAAATAGTACTGGCGTCTCAATTGTCAGTAGTATTTCCGTATTTTAGTCCTTTTTTTTATTTGCAGTGTAAGTACTATATAAAGAACCATTTGAATGATATCAGAAAATAAAGAACGCTGTCATTTAACCTTTGAGTCGACTCGGTTATTTGAATAGATATCAGCTCAAGAACGGTGCTAAAAATGTAGATTTTTCTTTGTCAGTTTTATCAAGTTAATTTTAGTTTTAGTTATTTTTATTTCCTTACTTTTTATTGGGCTGCGCAAGGACTGGTGGCAAATTCATCGGTAATTGTTGCAATGTCAAAAGAAAGGTTTAGTTAAAAAGCTATTAATTTAAATAAATGTAACAAAAATTTCAGTAAGTTAAGCAATATATTCGGTTACTTACCTTGATAAATAAGCTGTTTACTTAAAAAATTTTAAAAATAATTATTTGAGTGTTTTACTAAAGCGAGTAAAATATTTGTTCAGATGTTTTGAACAATTAATGCAGACTTATCTACGAACTTATTAACTAAAAAAATCATTACTAACTATAAATATATTTTGTTCAACATTTTTGAATACGGTTTATATGAAACATTTTGTGGACGTTTTCTAATGTCTATCAAAACTGCCTCTTCAACTCTAAAAAAAAACTGTGTTAAATGTGACTCTATCAAAAAATCTATTACTGCCGGTTTAAAAATCCAAACTTTAAATTTTCAGAAACATGTTCAAAACAAACATGTTGATCTCTAAAAAAGGGTTTCATTTTGCTGCTTTTAACAATAAAAATGCATCTTCAGGTAATTAGCTGACAAACACATCACAGAGTTTTCAAAATTAAAAAATCTCTTATTTTACCAACTGAAACGTCGTTAATACCCTTCCCTATCCTTAAAGATGTCCTATTCTCGGTGTTACTAATACTATTTTCCAATCAGTATTCAAACTTTCTGTTTCACCATAAAAATTAGTACGATCTTTGAACCATTATTTCTACCAAAGTATTTAAGTGAACTCGTGATCTTGTTTCTACTGCCTTTCTGTTATTTTTTTACTTCGTGTTAATGAACGGGATGCAAAATGTATGAAACAGGCATATGTATTTTTTTTTCAGCATTAAATCATTATAATTATCTGTACTTATTGAAATAATACCAATAAACATCTAACAAAATGCTAAAAGTATACAATGAAAAAGTTTTAATTTTAATATACCAAAATCAATATTGAATATTGATTCTTCTCTCTAAAACAGACAAAAATGAACAACATACAGAAAAATGTTTTTTTTCTCATAAAAATTCCTTATTTTTGAAGTTTTTAAAACTAATAGTAAAATCTAATACCTTTTCCGATTTAGTAGTACTTTACCGAGTTTTTTACTACAACAATCTGTTTTCAATTACTATTATGCTTTATTAAATAACATTTTCATTAACTGTAATACCGAAGAATATTACTTAAAGAAAATAATTTTTCTAAGAAATTTCTTATCAGTAGAAAAAAATATATATGTATGGTATAGTATTTGTTCACGAAAATATGTCCTGACATTAACGCAAGGAGATAATGAGATCAGATATCTTATAAAATCATAAAAGAAGAAGTTATTTTCCATATTGTATTACCAGTTCAGTAATGGAATCTAAAGCCTGTACAGTATATATTACTTGTATTCCATGTAATCGCACAAGTCCATCCAAATGATAAAATCTTAATTTTTACTTTCTGCTATCTTCAATAGAAGAAAGTATTGTAATCGATTTTTTTTTCGTTTTCATGTTTTCTTCGGATCAACATGCTTTATGGGCCAGGGATCCCAAAAACATCTTTATACAAAATGTCTGTCTGTCCGTGTGTCCGTATGTCGACATTGTACCATTGAAAATGTATGAAGTTACGCAAAGGAATTGAACTAAATTTTGAGTGCATCTTTTTCACCGTGTCAAGCAAGTCTTTCCTGAATTAGGGTAAATTCGGCCGGAAGAGCGCGCTGTAATACCGATTTGTGTGTCATTTTCATTACCATCGAAAAGTTTATAAAGTTATGCATGGAATTGAAACAAAATTTTTGTGTATGTTTTAAGCTATGCCACGGATTGTGATAGCTTTTCAATAATATAAAATAAAACTTCTTATCTGTTTGATTAACTCAATAGTCAGCAATAATATTAACTAGGGGCTAACTATTGGGTTTTAAAACCCCATCTTCTGCCTCTAAAGAACTTAAATTTAAAAAAAAATGAAACTAACATTGTTCATTTTCAAAGGAACTGGTACTTTAAAATATACACTACACAAAATATCAATAATCGGTACAATAATCTATGTCTATGACATGTTAAAATTTCACATCGAAACTCGATCTGTTAATACCGCCAGAATGATGAATTGACGCCCTATTCTGATCGTATCGTTCCAAGATATCACGAAGCTGATATTAATATTTGTACTGTACTAATCTAAATATGCAACAGATTAAAATTTCATTTCGAAATTCGATGATGCGATAGTACAACTAAAAGGAAGAATTGGCGACCCGTTTTTCTCATATCTTATCGAGGTATCTCGGAACAGACTAAAATTTTTTTATTATACTAATATGTAACTTTAATCATTAACATTTCATGCTCAAAATCGAAAACGAAATAGTACCGCCAAAATAATGAGTTGGCGACCCGTTATGCTTGTACAGTACTTAAATACCACGAACAGGCTGAAATACTTAAATCGTATTAATCGAAAGAGACATATTAAAATTTCATTTCGAAATTCGATGACCAGATAGTACCGCCAAAATAATTATTGGCGCCTCATTCTGCTCATATCGTTCAAAGATATTACGAGGCAGAATGTAATATTTGTAATGTACTATTCGAGATATGCAACTTATTAAAATTACATTTCGAAACTCGATGACGAGATAGTACCGCCAAAATGAAGAATTGGCGCCACGTTGTGCTCACATCTAACCACGAAATACCAAGACAAACTGAAATATTTGTATTGTACTAGTCGGGATATGCAACATATTAAAATTTCATCCCGAAACTCGATGACATGATAGTAACGCTAAAATGACGATTTGGCTACGATTTTGACCCTGCTGCTAATATCATACCAAGATACGCATCGACAGATCAGTCATCTATGTTCTGTTAATAATCTTGTCCTACATCATAATTTCATTTTGAAACAAGATCAGGTAATAATTTTTTCTCTGCCCGCCGCCTAGTCTACGAGGTCTAAACACAAAATTTGAAAGGTTGACTACTAGATAATTTGGTATTTTTAATTTCGCTTTCCATAAGAAACAAGAATGAAAGAATAGATTACAAAAGCACTTCCCATGACTTGCAGAATTCTTTAACGAAATTTAGCTTCTTAATACTGTGAAAAAAGTAAACATTTTTGAAAAGGCATAATACTTTTGAAAACCAGATTACGGTCCCTATCCGGAAAAGTAGTCCAATTATTTTGTACAGTCCTGTATTTAATCTAAAGATTTGTATATTATTCTATACATAGTATGATAAAATTTAGTATAGTAAGAAAATGTATTAAAGATTGAAAATTCACTTTGAGCAATTTCTACCACTATACTGAAATATACTTGAATTATTTTGTACAGCCCTGTATATTACCTACAGATTTTTATGTGCCGCACATATTAAGCTAAAATTTAATTCAGGCTAAAACGTGGTTAAAACTACTGAAATAACACTTCCACATATTATTATCCCTCGGAGGCCATGTATTCAGCTCTTTGCGTGGCCCTGTATATGATTTTATTTATATTATACAAACATCCCTTAGTATACTAAATATAGTTCAGCTTGAAAGAGCATAAATGAATTATAAGTCTCCTTTAAGCCATTCACGCTGATAATCCGCAAAGCTTACAAACTCTTTTGTGTATCCTTTTATATGATCTATATCAGTTATACACACCGCATGTTAAGCAAAGATTTAATTACTTAAAAACGCACGTCATAAACGAAATCACACTTCCAGCAATTATCGCTAGTAGAAATACACAGTGCTGTATCCGAATATTTTGTGTGTCCCTGTAAATGAACGATAAATGTTATGCATATCATATTATACAACAAGTAAATTGTAGTAAACCTCAGTAATGTATATTAATTTCATTACATTTTAAATAGTAACACAACTAAAATACGCTGCAAACCGTTTTTCCCCCTGACTCTATTATGTAAAGGAATTTTTTTTGCGTGACCCTATGTAAATGAATAACAAATACTTTCGATCCCATATTGTCCAGAATGTATAGTTTAGTGGACTTCATAAATGCATATCAATTTCATTGTGTTTGAAATGACCAACATCATTAAAATTAACTTGAAGCAATTTTTTCGCATTGAGCGTAATGTATCGCAATACTTTTGACTGTCCCTGTAGATAAACTATAAATTCTACACACTTTATTTTCAATAGTGGTCGTGCTATTTTTAACGTCAATAACATGCAAAAAGTGCAAGTTGATTCTAGTATACTTACAAGTGTTAGAGCTCGCACAGACTAGACACTATCCAATTTCACAAACACTTTTAAACAATGTAGGAAAGTCTTAAAAACTATTTTATATTTTAAATTATTACTGAAGCATTATAAGAAAAGTATATATTAACACATTTTATTGTTAAAATGTTGTTCTGTTGTTAAAAATTATACTTTAAGTTATTTACAATAACAAAGTATTTAAGTTGCCGACAACTGGTCCAGTGATGGCCGAACACTACAATTGAGTGACCGACTACTAGCGACTTTGCTACTTTTAATGTTAACTTTTTATAAATAAAAACTATAATCAGTTTTTTAAAAGACAATTGCTGAAACAGTAAAATAAAAGTACACATTAACATGTGCCACTGTTAAAAATGTTGTATTGCTTTTTCAAATTCCACTTTGAGCTATATACTAAAAGAAGGCGCTTAAGTGGCCGACTATTGGTGCTTTTACCCGATATAAGATAGAACAAAAGTAATACTTATTGGAAAAATGTTTCATCAACAAAGTTATTTAGAGAACATTATATGTAAATTAATAAAATTTTAGAAATGTAAGATACAAAATTATAAATGTATTATTTAACATTAAAATAACTAGCGTTAATAATTTGAAGCTTCAAACACTTTTATAAATTTCATTTGATTTTATCCTACAAATTAAATAATCTAAATATTACAAAAGAAAATCATAAACAAAATATTATCTAGATGATATGATTGAGATAGTCCTTTATTTTTAATTTAAATGCATAATATTCTAAAAGTATTTTTACAAATAAATCTAATAATTCCTAAATATAGAGTTAGGAAACATTATCTAACATAACCCAAAGAAGCAAAAGAAACGTATTTCTATATTTCATAATAATAAAATTAGTTTGAAAAAAAGATAAATAAAATTTCGATTTTACTTCCTCAGTTAACTTTTGAAAAATGAAACCGATGGTAATTTTTTTTATAACTAATTCCACAACAATAAATGAAAATTAAAATTCTAGTACTAAATTCACCTTGACTTAAATAATTCAAATACATATAAAGCACAAATAATTATACAAAAATTACTTTTAGGTGCATAAATATAATATAAAGTTATTTAAAATACAAATTAAAATTATCTTAAAATACATCAGAAAAACCTAGAACGTTTTCAACCATTACAAGGCCGTCATCAGTAGGATTTAAATGTTGTTATTATTTTCTTTGCGCTTATTCGAGAATTGTCCAGAAGAAAATATTGTAATTTAAATATTGTATGTCAGATGAGATGCCAGATAAACTTATTCAAATCTTCAACAAAACGAGCTTTCATCTATTATGCAGCAAATATCTCCATACTCCATGGATATCGTATGATAATGCATCGTTACAAGCTGTATCTTTATTAGCAATTATTTCAATTGATTCTCTTACGATGGCTTCCTGGTAATTATTTGCACAAAAGATAATGTTTTATTTATTTATTATTTATACTACTTTTAGGTTGCGTTTGAGCTAATCTTGATAATGCAGTATGAATCTGAAAGGCATTTTTGTACAGTTATGTGTATATAAAGCCTATACAGCATATACTAGGTGTATTCCATGTAATCGCACGAGTCCATCCAGGTGATAAAATCATTATTTTTAGATAAATAGTACTTATTAGATAAATGTTTTATCAACCAGCTTATTTAGAGAGTAGTAAGAGATTCGTGATACAAACTAATAAATTAAAATAACCAGCATTAATAATTTGAAGCCTCAAACACTTTTTATAAAATTCAGCAGATTAAATTCTATAAATTAAATAATCTAAATAGTACAAAAGGAAAACATAAACAAAATATTATCTAGGTGATATGTTTGAAATATGACTTGATATTTAATTTAAAGGCATAATATTCTAAATATATTGCTTAAAATAAATCTAATAATTCCTAAATATAGAGTGAGGAAACATTATCTAACATAACTCAAAGAAGCGAAAGAAACATACTTCCATATTTCATAATAATAAAGTTAGTTTGAAAAAAAGATAAATAAAATTTCGATTTTAACTTTTCAGTTAACTTGAAAAATGAAACCGATGGTAAATTATTTAATAAATAATTCCATCATAAACCATTCTAAAAAAGGAAATTTTGAATTTCAGTTATTCTTATTGAATTACCTTGAAAGATGAAATGCATTCTACAAAAACTAAAAGTTTCAAATGCGCTTTAATTGGCATTGGAAGTATGACACACTCTTTTTACGTTAGTTAAAGAAAAACTTGCGAAATGTATAAGATAATTATATTTTATTCATCCGTGTTTCATTTCATATTAATTTAATTTCCAAACTCCATTTTTTTTATTTCAAAGAATGTCAGCATTCTTTAAACCATGATTATTTTTAATGGTATTATTATTACAGCATTATATCCAACAATTTCACATGAATTTTTAATACTACATGTACAAATGTAAAGTAAATAAATATCATTACAAAAGGTTACTTTTTTTTAGATGAAGACGCTGTGTTTGTAATTTTATCTATTTACGTTTTATATTTAAACAAGAATTTTATGTTTCGGTGAAAATTATATTCTTTCTTTCTTTTTTTCCGCTGTACACTATTATGTTTACGATTTTAACTCAATTAATCTGATTAGGAGAAAAGTCATATGAGTGATATGATTAGTAATTTTTTGTTTCTAGCTGAATGAAAGTGTTCCAGTTCGGAACTGAAATCTGGAGCAATTTGCCAGTTGCCAATGCTCTACCAATTGAGCTATCTGGACGACATACCAGGCAACACAATCCACAAAGAAAAATATTTGGTAATGACATATGGTCTCTCCCAATGGTTCTGGGCACGAGTCGATCCCGAACATGTTTTTACTCAATTGGAAAAAGAAAATGCTACTCGTATTATTATCTACCAATCAGAGTTATTGTGTTAAAATAATAAAAGTGAAATTACGTATGTATCGTCTATTGGAGTTCTTTTATCTACAATTTATTCTCTCGGGTTTTTGCAAGTTAGAAGCTAGATATTAAAAACATTTTAGTAAGGCAGAAGTTGCTTGCCTCTTTGAATTGTGTTGTCTGGGATGTCATGTAGATAACTCAAGTGAAACCTCATTGGCAATTAAAACCTTCAGAGTTCGACTCCCAGCTGGAACTCATTTTCACTCAATCGGGAAAATGAAAATACTACGGGTGTGATGATTTAGCACTAAGTTTGGTTGCGTTAAAATAATAAATGTGTAATTACGTATCCCTGTTTAGCTCACAAGCTATCAAAGCTCAGAGCTAATGTACCCGCAGGTTCTCTATGTTCGTAACTATGTGTGTACGTATGTATGTATGTATGTACATACGTAACGCGGTAACTCTTGATTGAAATATCCGATTTGCTTAATACTTTTTCTGGGTTCATTCTGATAAGGTACTTACCTGATTAGTTTTGGGGGTTCATTTGTTACGTATAAAGGGAAGGAACTGGGGACTAACCCCTTTTAACTTATTTAACTTAGATAAATGGGTTTTTCATGCAGAAATATCAGATTTGCTTCAAATTTGGTATAGCGGTTTATTCTTATAAGGCACTTCCCTGATTATATTTGGAGGTTCATTGGTTAAGTATAAAGGGGGAAACGGTGGACTAATACCCCTTAATTTAGATGAATGGGTTTTTCTATCCGATTTGCTTCAAATTTGATATACCGGTTTATTGTGTTAAGGCACTTCACTAATGAGATTCGGAGGCTTATTGGATAAGTATACACATCGAAAACAGTGAAGTGGCTCCTAATCCCCCTTAATTTTTTTTCTAGGGGAATTATTCTTTGAAATAAGAGTATAATGTACAATTAGTGTGAATAGCCTGTGAGCTCAATGACATTAACTGAACACTTTTTGTTTTATTTGGAGTTATATCTACGGTTTATTCCGTCGTGCTGTTGCAAGTAACACACCAGATATCATTACCAAATGCTTGTCTGAGTGAATTATGTTGACAGTACATGTGGAAGAGTATTGGCAATGAACACCAAACGTTCCGGGTACGAGTCGACCCCGGACAGGTTTTCACTCAATCAGGCTATCAAGGCCAGAGAGTTAATGTGTCCGCAAGTTCTGTATGTACGTATGTATGTACGTAACGCGATAACTCTTGATAGAAATATCCGATTAGCTTCAAGTATTAGATATAGATTCATTCTGACAAGGAGATTCCCTGGGGATTCATTGGTTATGTATGAAAGAGGGGGGGGCGGGGGGGGGGGGTAATCTATCACTTTATTTAGATAAATGGGTTTTTCATGCAGAATAATCCAATTTGATTCAAAGGTTCTAGCCGGATAAGCATCGCGAAATGGCCTCCACGGCCTATGTTTGAAATAACATGTGTGGTAATAAGGCTCACCATGAGAATACAATATGGAGTGTTTTTAGCACCTGGCCTTGAACGGCCCTTGAGATAGTCGGCGAAGTTTGCGCCGACGCCACTACTTTCCAAATACGTTTTTATCAATAAGTACAAAACTTAACAAAATGAAACCAACGCTAGTTGTTGAAAAATATATTGGTTCTCATCATATATTTTTTTCATATTTTTACACAAATTTTAACATGGAAAAATGAACAAAAATATTTTTTGAAAAAATTATTAATGTAATAATTTTGTACTTACACCAACACAAAAATTACAGAATAATGTTCATAGTACGTGCTTTTTAGAAAAAAATTTCGTTAAAATCGAAGATGCGCTTTTTGAGTTATAAAAAAAAATAATGCTAGCAACTTGCTAAAATAATAGTAACGTTCCCTGCTTTCATTTGCAGAAATACACTACTATCAAAGTACACTACTAACACTATACACTACTATGACATTTCCACTCTGGCAGGATGCGCAGTGCGCCAAAATAAGAGAATGTTTCCATACATACCACTTCCCTATATGTTTGTTTCGTGTTTTTAAATATTCTGTTATTTTGGCGCACTACGTATCCTTCTCGCGTTATGATATCAAGAAATGACAAATAAAATGGCAACATTTACCTGCCATGATTTTCACGTGGAAGAAGGGTATGGAACTGTACAGTGTACATATATAATGTATAACTTTATGGGGGAGTGTATGTGTGTGTGGGGGGGGGGGGGGTCTGGCACTTCTCGGCGGGAGATACATGCAGGGGGAGGAAGTGTTGTGATTTGATAACGTTATCATTTTTGATGAAACCAAAATTTAATTTTTTGCTGTCTTTTTCTTTACATTTGTAATCTTTATTTTATAAAGTATGTTTTCTTCTTTTTATGAAAATAAAAAGTTATTATTAAAACCATATTCAATGTTTATAAAACATTTAATTCCAAAATATGGAATAACCCAATGTTCACCATTAATATTCTCCTGCCATATTGGTATGTAAATCGTTGTTAGGGAAACCAGATTCGAAATAATACTTGAAATTTTTGCTAGTAAAAGATGGGAAGATTTGTGTCCTCCTGTTTTGTTTACAAAAAGCCCTGTTTAGTCCCGTGCAAGGGCGAAGTGCAAGATGACAATACTACTGCTCAATGCATTATAATGTAACAAAGAGCTATTTTAAAAACTTTTAAACAATAAGTATTTCTTTAAAATGTTATTTGATATAGAGTTATTTCTTATATAAAAGTGATATTTTATGAATTTCTTCTCATTTAAATCAGTAAAATATGTGAATAAAAAATGTACAACCCAGTGGCGTGGCGTCCGGTCATCGCTGGATGCGGCGATGAGCAAGCAATATTTTAAAACTCTTAATAAGCTTTTAAAACTCTACGATCCAGTTTTAGCAGAACATTTGGAGTTCATGTATAAGTGAAGGTAAGATTTAAAGTTTCTTTTTTGAACATTCAACCATTGAAATTTAGAGTTAATAATTTTTCACCACAAACATAAATAATTGCGATGACCACCAAAAATTTTCACGCCACGCCACTGGTACAACCATACCTGTATATCGCATTGAAATGTATAAAAATAAAAAAAGGAAAAACAATTGTAAAAAAAAAAAAAAAAAAAAAAAAAAAACTTTAGACACATAACAATATTATTAGGAGGAGGGGGTTTCGAGGAAAGATAACTCCTGATATCATAAGGTTGGTAGGGAGTCCGAAATTGCCAAAAAGTTGATAACTTTATATATTTACAGCCCCTATTCATCTTCACTTGCACAATCGACTACACCATTCACTTGATATTTACGCGAGAATGATGCAATGTACGCCAAAATAACAGAATATTTACAAACACGAAATAAACCTATAGGAAAGTGGTATGTATGGAAATATCTCTTATTTTGGCGCACTGCGCATCCTGCCCGATTGGAAATGTCACGAATCGACCAATGCATTGATAGTAGCGTATTTCTGCAAATACAAACGGGAAACTTACGATTATTTTAGAGAGCTGCTAGCATTATTTTTTTTTTTATAACTCAAAAAGTACATCTTCGATTTTAACGAAATTTCTTTTCCTAAAAGTACATACTTTGAGGATTATTCTGTAATTTTTTGGTTTGTACAAGTATAAAATTACTACATTAATAATTTTTTCAAAAAATATTTTTGTTTGTTTTTCCATGTTAAAATTTGTTTAAAAATGTGAACAAATATATTATACAATAATTGGGGTTGGTTTTATTTTTTTAACTTTTGCACTTTTTGAGAAAAACGTATTTGAAAAATAGTTGCGCAGGCGCATACTTCGTCGATTATCTCAAGGACAGTTCAAGGTTAGGTACTAAAAACACTCTATATTATATTCTCAAGGTGAGTTTTATTACCACACATGTTATTTCAATCATCGACCGTGGGGGCCATTTCGCCATGCTTATCCGGCTAGACACTTTGGTATTACGTTTTTTTCTGATAAGGCGCTTCCCTGATTATATTTGGAGATTCATTGGTTAAGTAGAAAGGAGGGATACAGGGAGATTATCCCCCTTTAATTTAGATAAATGACTTTTTCATGCAGAATTATCGGATTTGTTTCAAATTTTGTATACCAATTTATTCTGATAAGGCGCTTCCTTGAGTAGATTTGGAGGTTCCTTGGTTAAGTATAAAGAAGGGGAATGGGGGAGATAATCCCCCTCAATTTATTTTTCGAGGGTCATTATTCTTTAAAATAAGAGTATAATATACAATTAGTGTGAATAGCTTGTGAGCTCAATGTCATTAGTTTAACTGGGCACTTTTCTTTTTATTTTGTCTACAGTTTATTTTGTCGAGCTTTTGTAAGTAATAGGTCAGATATCATTACCAAATGCTTGTCTGGAGGAATTGTTTGTGCTCGGATGTCGTCTAGATAGTTCAAGTGGAAGAGCATTGACAATTAAATTCAAAGATTCTGAGTTCCAGTCCCGATATGAACCCATTTTCAATCAATCGTAACATGATCACCAGTCATACCACCTCATACAAGTTGATTTTTTATTAACTGAGCAAAGCTGTGTCCAGGTTGGAACTCGAAACCAAAACCTTTTAGTTTTAGATGTCAAAACTCTGCAAACTAAGCTATCCTGGAAAAGTCCAGCAGACACGATTCACTGAGACAAATTTTAGGCATTGTCATCCAGTCTGCTATAAATAAAGCAGTTTAATAGATTAATCCCCAACATTTTAACACATAAACTACATTTTAAACAATGGACACGCAACAATATTGAATTATTTTAACTCATGACCAAATTAATCAATCATACCGATTGATAAAGAAATCATACAAGTTGAATTTTTTTCCAAGCGAGTGAAAATTCGCCCAGGCGGGGATCCGAAACCGGGACATTTTGTTTTATCAATGAGTTTGACAGAGATAAAATAATTCAATATCATTACATATCTGGGGTTGAATATAGATTACTTGAGGTTTATTCTGTTGAGTTACGTAATTTACTAAAGAACTGATGCTAATACATAAAGGTTGCCTGAGTCAATTGTGTCTGACTTACTTGTCCAGAATCCCGGCATGGACATCTTTTTACTCTTCCGTAAAAACTCTTGACTTGTATGATTTCTTTCTTAATCAGTTTGATTGAGTTAAAATAATACAATATGTTGTAACCCCATTGACGGTGGAATGGGTAATATTATTAAATTGAAGTAAATAAAAGAAAATACTGTTACCTAAGTTTACGTTTCTAGCAATATGTGGCAGTAATATGTGGTAGTAATATGTGGTCTGCTCAAACGTATCCTATTTTTTTTATTTTACGCATTTTATCGAAAATCTCTAGAAATCTTTAACGGAGTTCGGAGATGTAAAGAAGACGATAGACCGCATATTTTTCAGTGAAGATTTTGTCAGTTGAGCAAATTGGGAAACAACAACAATTTGAATAAAAATCAATACATGCAATCAACTTGCATTATAAAAAACTTCAAATAATTTGTATTGGCTCTGTACAACACATGTATGCATTTGTATGAACATAGCGCAGTTATTCAGAAAAATACGTACGTTTCTTCGAAAAATTAAAAAAACAAAACAAATCATTATTCTTTTTTGTTTATAACATGCAGTGTTTTCAACCAAATTTAACACCTGCTTTCGAATACATTGACAATTTCACCAAAAACTTTATATTCCTATTACAAAAATGATTATTTAGACATATAATAAAATGTGACCATTTGTGTAAAACATTGTTTTACTGCACATGATTGAAAGATAGTGCAGTTTTCTTTTATAATTTAATAGTCAACTAGATAAGACTGTGTAAAAATGTCAATATCGCGAGAATTCAGAAAGTTATCGGCGATGAAGTGATTTTCTAAAAGATACTCCAAATACTCCAATTTACGTCTAAAAATTAAAAAAATATGCAATTTGGTACAATATATATGGTTTAGTACTATTGATTTACAAGTAACATTGAGTGCTTAGAGTATTAGTAGGTTTTATGCTATTCAGAGTAACTATCTTGTGATTTATGATAAAAATGGCAATTTCCTAGAAAATCCTTTATCGTCTTGTCATTTGCAGAAAGTAAATGGAATATAGCCCACTTCAATACCGATAACTTCCTGGATTTTTACTATATATAAATGGCCATTTTACACTCTCAGAAAAAACTGTAAATTTATGAGCGTTTACCCTTCAATTTTCAGGAGCAACAGCCTTCTTTGATGAAAACCGGTTTGATCCAATAAATAAGCGGCTTTATTCCTTAGATGCCTAGAAAATTAAGGGCAATCTACATATTTTTGCATTTCTAGTCCATCTGTTAGCAAAAATACGGATTGCTAATTGGACATGAATTTTTTTTACGGTGAATGAGTGGAATCTCTGCTGCCAGCCTCTTCCCGTAATTTTACAGGGATATTTTTGTGTGTGTAGGTGCGTTCATAAATATGTAAATACGTAACACCTGTAGTTTTCGTCCGGCCCGTCGGTCTATCTGTCTATCCGTCTCTCCGCATGTAACAGCGCAAAAACTATCCAACAGAATGGTTTTGAAATTTAGTATGTATAATAGCTTTAGAATTTTTACGAGTCATTTCCATTCTTATTTAAAATGGAATCAAAACTTAAAAAGATAATAAAATAAGCTCTCTTCATTCTATCATTAGGTTGAGCAAAAAGTTCTGGGAAATTTGTAATCTAATAGTTACCAGAATTTATACGTAATAGGAGTACTGGTTGTATATCTATAGGAATTCAGGAATTTCGGCTCCAAAATGCCTACTGAACAGTATGATTTGCGTGTGCTGATCCGGCATTTTTAGAGAAAAGGTCTAACGATTCTGAAAGCCGATTCTCAAGGGCCGTCGATTTGAATCCTTTAATGAAGTTGAAGAAGCATGTCAAGAGTTTCTAGATTCCAAGGTGCCGCCATGATACTTCCAGCAAATCCGCAATCTGGCAGAACGATGGCAGAAAGTCGTGGACTATGGTGGTCTCTACTTTGAAGAATAGTCCTCGTTGCTTTTGTTGTTAATTTGCGCATAACAACGCAACGTTCACAAATTTCCCATGATGATGATTATGTTCTATTTAAGATGGAGTCGTATTAATTCTGTATTACTGAATTTAATATGTGCAATCGCAATAGATCCTGTATTCATGCATTTTTGCATAAGAGTTGAACAGCTATTGCACCATGATCACAATATTTACAAAACTAATTATAATACAAGCGCACCTCATTTGCCATGTTTGACGTACAGTTTTCGTCTTGTATTTGTTTCATTCAGTTATTTTAGTAAATATAATTGCTAAAATTTATTGTGTCTAGAGCACGTCCTGAACAATTTGAAATTTCAAATTTTATGAAAATAAATGAGAGTTACTTTATAAATAAAGGAAACCGGAATAATTATAGTCTACCGCCAGCGGCCAATTCTAGCATTTATAACAACCCTACTACCTCGGGACCACTGCAAGCATGTAAGGAAAAAAGCATGAGACATATCACAGATTTGAGGATTTATCTAAATGAATAACAACACTAAAAGATATTATACGAAAATAAATGCTTAAACAAAAGTAAACTGCATTCAGTTCTTTCGTCATATGCAGCAGCATCTAAGTTAGCATACCGCAAACGAAGCTAAACAAGATGATTAAAAATAAAAGAACAAAGATCTTAACACATGCCTACGAGCTCCACATCACAGTCGAACTTCGAGTCATAAAGCTAATAAAGATGCAACTGCGAAAGCATGTTATCTTTTAACGTTGATTTCACACTTTCATTAAGAACGTGAATCTAATTTAATTAATTTAAATTCATTTAGTGACTGTTGTTTGAATTAATGAACTAATCTTTAAGTCCTCAATTTTTAGGCGCAGTTCTTTTCAAAATGTCATGCATCATCTGCCGAAGAATATCACAACACATTTCCAAATTCAACTTATGGTTATTTCTTTGCCTACATTTAAAGTACACAGTGGTCAAACGATTGACAGTCATATTCTTTTCAGCTTTGCCGCTAGTGGACAAGTTTATAACAAGATAAATATTCAATTTCATCTGGCAAATAAACAAAAAAAGGAAATTCTAGTGGTAGCAGTAACACCAGATTACTTTTTCTGTTTTGAAAATGCTGTTAAAGAAAGACTTGTACGCCCGATAAATTCGAAAATTACGCTCAATTCAATCAAAAGTAATCTTAAATGTACTATGCAAACACTTCCCTTGTCACACTCAATTAGTAGAAGGGTGCGCGAAATTAGTCACTGAAGCTGCTGTTGAAGTTCGTGGACGGCAACAGAGAGAGGGTTGTATCAGATCAATTTTGTCATCTCGAGGAATAATGACTTCATTTGAAAGCAATTCACGTTATAAAATTCATTTACATTAAATACTTCTTCATTTGAAGTTTATTTAACCCATTTCGGCTAAACATATCTGTATTCCAGTTAACAAAATACATCATTCATTTTATATCATTTTTGTGATTTGTTGTGCATGAACATCTGTCTCCCGCTGGTATGTAGTAAAACAGTACATGAAGCGATCGTCAGGGAAAATAAGTGATTATATTTTTTATTTTTCAGTCTATCACAAATATCAAAATTACTTGATATTTGTAACATATTAATTGGCATAAAGTAAACTTATTTAATTCTAGACATATAAAAAGTATAAAACAGAAAAAAACGTAAAATTGAAATTTTTTCACTTTTTTTAATGTGGTCTCTTTACGGCTGTAAAACATATGATTTCCTCATAATACAGATTTTGCGGGGCATTTCTGATATCTTCATCCAGCTATTGCGTTTTATTAGAAATGTTATTCGTATATTTGCATAACTTTAAGCAAAAATTCTAAAAACAATGTTTTTGCGATTTTTGGGGGCTTTGGCCCCCTTCAAGCAGTAAAAGATATTAACCAATTGGTGTAATATTTTATGAATTTATTTTTTATTACAAAAGGGAAATTTCCCGCGCTATTGCGTTTCGATTATAAAGATTTCGGTTTTTTTCGACCCTCCCCATTGTACATGTCGTATATCATCTTAGTAGCTTTCTCTTAGAAGCGCATGAATGATTTATCTTTTCCCCAGAAGGGACATACAAAAAACACACTTTTTTTATACCATGAAATGTTATTTTATACATACTAAAGCTCATAAAAATATTACATTTTATATATTTATGTAATAAAGTTTAGAGTAATTTAAGAACTTATTCTGCAATATTTACTATTATTACAATGTAGCATGCTACAAATTGCTCTCATACGATGTCTAAGATTGAAATGAAACTATTAAAACAATTTCTTTAATATTTTCTTTATGATTTGTTTAAATACTAAAGTTTATTTGTATTAAAGCGCTATTGATTTATATATATATATAAAGAAATAAATTAATTAGTTAATTGCTGTAAAACTAATTTGTTGCTTGCTTTCTGTCTTTATAAAAACCACGTGTAAAGTAAATAAGGAATGCCTTTAGGTAATTAGTTAATTAATTAATAGAAATGAGTTGCCAATTAGTGTATAATAATAGCAAAATCAGAAACTTGTAGATTTTTATGAATTTGTCATAATGATAATATATTTGTATTTTTACTATGGAAATTTGGGAACAAAAATTTTCAGTTTTAAAATTACAAAATTTTTAATAAATAAATTCGTTTGTAGGTACGTATACAGATTACGTAGACAAATTCGCTACACTTTTCCTAAGAAGAATTTTAGTTTAAGTGTCAATTATTTAATTATAGTTTTGCGCTACCTTGTTTTGATGATCAAACTATACGTCGGTGCAATTGTAAAACCTTTTACTATTGTTGGTGAATTTCTTTACTAACCCGGTCCCGTAAAATGACGAATATACCGACTCATCTAAATTTTTCATGCGGAATGGCTAAATACCAAGCTACAATTGCCATGCAACTAAAATTACTTAAAATATTTCTAATGCCAAAGAAAATTTAAAGTTCCCATTTGCAAAATATACGCATTAAAAGACATACAGTAAAACCTTTAAACAACAGAAGTTTCAGAATAACAGAATTTATCCGCTGTTCAGAGACAAATGCATACAAATATATATCAGCGTTGAGTATTTAATGATGTATTTGCTAAATACAGGCATCATCTATTTGGGAGTGTCCATATTGGTTGTTTTGTTGTATATTTGCAGTTAAAGAAATGCATGGATTAAATAATTAAACGAGCTTTTTATAACAGTTGTAAATTTCCAAGTGGCTGAAAAAAATCCGGACCGTGATTCGAACAAGGGATGCCTTGGCTGAAGCCGCCAATTCAACTGAGTCATTTCGGATGAATCTGAAGGTCTAATTCACCCAACTAACCTTTAACGACCACAGCATCTGGTGTGATATGTGAATTAGATCAACAGAATAAACCAAATGTGTTTTTGGAACTGCAGTAAATGCTGCATGCGTAATTATATTAAATAAATTTTTTAACGCAATTTCTCAATTCGTAAATAAATCTTAACAGTTGTAAATTTCCAACTGGGTTTTAAATTCTTGTCCGAACTTTTTCAACCACTTAGAAATTTACAACGGTTATGATTTATTTACCAAATGAGTAATTGTGTTAAGAATTAATAAAATGCACTTATTTTATTTAATAAAAAAATTCATTTGCGCGCTATTTTTTTTTTTTTTTTTTAGGATTAACTAAAACTGGAACGGTTTTAAAAATTTAACTGTTCGGAAGATACTCATCAGGTTTTTTTCTGAATGTTTTTTTAGAAAATAAATAGATAAAACAATCTAGTATAAAGCATATACATGTCGAATTTATTTATTTATTTATTTTGGAAGGTTATTTTAAGAAAAGTGACATCACAAAACTATATTCTACTAAGTAAACAATATTGAATGAAAGCAAATTTTCAGCTCTATATGTCTGTTGTGAAAATTGATTATCAACATTTACAGTTTAAATTTTCATTTCATGCAATATATATGCGTTTTTTTTACACTAGGGCTTAATGTTAGACTGGATTTTGTTATACTCTGCTTGCTAGGAACTACGCTCGCTAAATCGCGTCCAGAACCCTCTAAGAAACACGCGAATTCGGCTCTATTCAAGAAAAAAGTAGCTGAAAATATATTGATTTAAAAGCCATCTTATTATGAGGAGGGGAAGCATTAAAAAGGCTTATAATAATAATAAAACAAAATCTCATCCAATTCTCTAGCTGAACGAAAATATGTGAAAAGAAACTATCAGCAGATAAAGTTTGTGAAATTTACGTCATCTTGTGTAATCATAATAAAATATTTAAGCTATCGTAACAATCGTAATTAAATTTTTAAGTTTTCTAGATTTTTCATTTTAAATATGATGATATATCCACCGGCGGAAGCATTAAAGTATGTGATTTATACACAGGCATCCAAAAATTTAGGTACACGGACTGGATGCTTTCGATTGTACACGGTTTGTCGAATATATACTAACATTATTGACGAATTGTTCTTGAACTTCTGCGATGTAAAGAACATGTTTCATTTCATATTTCTCGGTGAAGATTTATAAGGGGTACAATTAGGGGGCTAATAATAAATTTAATAATAAAATAATATTTGCTATCAGCTATGCAACAGAAAATGCTGGAAATAGTTTGTCACTGTGGTAAATGACTATTTGAGGCCTGTTAAACGTTTGTGTGCATTTGTGTAAGCATATCACTCATATTCGCAAAGATGTTAACGTTTTTGTGAAAAATTCAAAAGTTTTTTGTTTATAGCATACAGAGTTTTCAACCAAATTTAACACAACTTTCCAAAAACCTGACAAAGAAGAGTAGAAACAGTATCCTGCAATTAAATTATGAATATATTGAATATTTGATGAGATATGGGCACTTGTATGAAATACTTTTTAACTGCGCATGCGTATAAGATTTCAAAATTTTTATTTCATAATTTGGTAGTCAGCTATTTTGGGTAACTTCTGTAAAAAGGCCAGTCAAATATTGTGAAAACTCAGAAAGATATAGTGAGTTGATTGAAAAGTTGTGGTCAAGCTCTTATAATAAAGCAATTTTTAGAAAGCAACTCACTATATCGTCCCTGTCTTTGTGAAATTTCTCGATATTTGACTGGACATTTTAGATAAATTGCCCTAAATAGCTGCCTACCAAATTATGAAATAAAAATTTTGAATTCTTCCACGCATGCGCAGTTAAAAATTATTTTATACAAGTGCCGATATCTCACCAAATAATCAATATATTCATGTTTTAATTGAAGTGTACTATTGCTACTGTTCTTTGTCAGGTTTTCGGAAAGTTGTGTTAAATTTGGTTGAAAACTCTGTATGCTATAAACAAAAAAACTTTTGAATTTTTCACAAAAACGTTAACATCTTTGCGAATATGAGTGATATGCTTACACAAATGCACACAAACGTTGAACAGGACCCAAATAGTCATTTAACGCAGTGACAAACCATTTCCAGCATTTTTTGTTGCATAGCTGATCGCAAATATTATTTTATTATTAAATTTATTAGCTCCCTAATTGTAGGTCCGACTAAATCTTCATCGAGAAATATGAAATCAAACATGTTCTTTACACCCCAGATGTTCAAGAACAATTCGTCTATAATATTGGTAGATATTTGACAAACCGTGTACAATCGAAAGCATCCAGTCCCTGTGCCTTAACTTTTGGAGGCCAGTGTAAATACTGTTGTACGTGATCTGTGCAATATGGAGCGACTTTCACACATAAAAAACACATAATTAATGTTCGAAACATACATATATTGACAAGAAAGTATATTTATTATTGCTCGGTTTCCTTTAAAAATATGACAACAGGAAAAGTATTAATTAATTATATCGAAATTTAAATAAAGAAATATTTTAAATAAACTTTAAAATCAAAATTAGGAAAAGAAAGTGTCTCTTTTTAGCAATGATAGAATTTAGGACTTAGAAAAAAATTTTTATGTACAGTCGTGGAAAAAAAAAATAAACATCCCCTACTAACTCCTCGACAAATCATTGTAGACGAAAGTTGCTGGTACCGAACGATTGGAAATAAAGTCTACTTTTAAATGATGTATATAAAATTTTCTTAGGGGTCATCTACATATTAAAACGAACCCAAACTTCACTTTTTCAATGGCAATACCCAATTGTAACGAGATATTTCAAATCTTCGGTTCAAACTATGCCTAGACACCAAATTTCAGGTCATTTGAATGATAAGTTTTTGAATTATAAACATTCAAAATTTAGTGCTTCTAATGTTAAATTACAATTTCATATTTTTATTTATATCTCCTGAAATTATGCTCCTAATGTGCTATTTTTTGTGTAGCAATAATATTAATATACCCAAACATAAATATGCTGAATTTGCAATTTTTATAATTTTATGATATGGATTATGAAATTAATATTCGAAAAAATTATGCATTGCAACCTACAATTTTTTTTTGATGGAATTAGATTTATTAAGTCCTGCTTTATCGAAAACCAAAATTTCACATTTATCTTCCAAGTAGTTTTCAAATTATGATTAAAAAACGGCAAAATCATGATTTAAGGGGCCGCCTATAATGGAAGTGAGTAGACATTTTGAAATTTATTCTGCTGTACTGTAATCTAACAGGCTTCATTGACCCCTTGAGTGGCGCTTAAGGTGCCTTGATCAAGAAAGGGGCTCTCTCGGTTAAAAATCGAGTACGGAACTTCAATTTGGATACAGCCCTTAAAATACGCTCGTTTTAAAATAATTAATTTCTCGAAAAGTTATAGTACGAATTGCATAAACATTCGTTTTTAGGCTAATTGAAGGGTGTAGAGCTCATTTATGCTGTCAGAATTGTGTACTGCTATTGAAAAAAACATTGTTATGGTTCGTTTTATTATGTAGCCTCCTAAGCAAATTTTATATGCATCATTTAAAAATAGACTTTATTTCCAATCGTTCGGTAGTAACTTTCTTCTACGATACTTTGTTGAAGAGTTAGTAAGGGGTGTTTACTTTTTTTTCCACGACTGTACATTTATATGTATCATTAAAAAATATTTCAACGACCGAAAATGCACACATTATTATAGCACACGAAAGAAAAGATTTTCTTTTAGATACTATAACATCGTTTCAAACATGACATACTTTTACCATCAAAACTAAAAAAATAGACAAATTTATGAAATGATTGGACACTGCACAACTTTGTCCAATATGTGACTGCAAAAAATGGTTAAATTTTCTATGCATATTTTTTTTTTATCCTACAAATCTCATGTAACTGAACTATCTTGAAAAATGTCAAAATTAAATAGCTGTTAAAATAATTCTGCGATTAATTCTTTGGCATGGCTATCAAACATTTCTGGATAAAACGACCAGTTTCATATTTTTATATGCAATTTTTACGTGAGTTCCTAATTTTATAAATATAGTGGTCGTCTGTTCCGTCCGTCTCTCCGCATGTAACAGCGCAAAAACTACCCTACCGAATTATTTACCCTAGCGAATGGTTTGAATATAATATATATATATATATATATATATATATATATATATATATATATAATCGTTACAGAATTTTGATAAGTCATTTTAAATTTTATAAAAATCGAATCAAAATTTAAAAAGAGATTAATAAAAGTTTTCTTAATTTTATTAAATCCTGTCATACGCAATTAATTCAGTGATATCCCTTGATAGCTAATGATTCTAGTTTGTCATGGTGATTGCTTCTTATTTAAGATGGAGTCCTATATTTCCGTATTATTAAATTTAATATATATAATCGTAAAAACTTTTTTATTCATAGTTTTTTGAATAAGAGTGCAACAGCTATTGCACGAAGACAGACACGCAGATGTAGTTTGATAAAATAAATGCATAACCATTTTTAAAATTTGCGGTATACGTTAAAAAATGAAAGAGAATATATTTATTTACAAATATAAAAAAGAATCTGACCTTTTTAATCATAATAAAATATATATATATATTATTTAAATGATATTCGAATGTGGAAAAATCGAGCTCTATGAAAGTTTATTATTATTACGTACATTCGTAATTATACAAATACGTAACACCTATAGTCATCGTTGGATCTGTACGTCTGTTTATGTGTTCGCATATAAAAGCGCAAAAACTACTCAACCGAATGATTTGTAATTTAATATATAATAAACGTTCCAGAATTTTGTCGAGTTATTTCAAATTTTATGAAATCGAATCAAAACCTAAAAAGATATTAATAAATGTTTTCTCCATTCTATTAAATGTATCATAGTAATTAATTCAATGATATCCCGTGATAGGTAATGAATCTAGGTTGCCATGGTGATTACGTCCTATTTAAGTGGAAGTCCTATTATTTTCATATTACTGATTTTAATATATATAATCGTAATAAAGTTTGCATTCATGTATTTTTGCATAAGAGTGCAGCAGCTATTGCACCAAGACCTGAATATTTATAAAATTAATTACAGTACGAACGCCCCTCATTTGCCACGTTTGACGTACGACTTCCGGCTTTTTTTTATTCGATTTTATATTTGTTAGAATCAATTTTAATTTAAAAATGTAAATATGTGTCAAATGAGTTTTAAAACAAAGGAGATGACAAAAAAAGTTAGATATTTGATGATACGATTCTGCGTAACTAGATTCTGTTATTAGGTTTTTTAATAAAAATGTTTCATTTAAAACCGTATTTTCAATGTTTTTAATAAACCGTGTATGCAATGTTGTGTCCGTGTATTCAACCGTGTTTTTAATAAACCGTGTATTACTGAAAACCACGTATATGTGAATACTATACTACAAAACTATATTATACTACTAAGAAATAAAGGTTCAGTTAAAATCTTCCAAACTATACTTTCGTAAGGGAAATAATTTGATTAAAACCATAATTATAAAATCCATTTGAACAGATTTGTGTCGCCAAGTATATAATTTTTCTATAATATCCGCATATAATTTTTCTATGATGTCCTTTGTTTTAAAAATAATTTTAAATATACTTATATTTTTGCGTTAAATTCTAATATAACAAATGTCTTTGAAACGGGGTGAATCTGTTTCTCTTTTCTGAATGTCACAGAAAAATTTGCATATTTTAAACAAATTAATTTCTCTGTATTACTTGCTTGTAAATTTATAATTACGAAAATGCCTTTATTTGAATAAAGTTGTATTTTGTTATGAGTTACTGTTCATAATGATTTTTGAATTCCATACATTTAAAATTATACAAGATGATTATTTAACTATATAGAGTATTTTATGAAAGAAGGTAATTAAAACTAAAGAATCATATCCATGTTAAAATATACTTTCAGTTATAATTCAAACAAAGTATTTATATAACCATATGTAATTAATTTTATTTGTGATAATTTGAGCTTAATGAGCTTCTTTCTGCGTTTATTAAACAGATTCCTTAAAAAGATTTTTAGATTTACATTTTCTAACACAGTCATCTAGCTATATGTCATTTTAAAAATTTTATAATGTTACCTTAATTATAATTAGATAACAACTGATGCTTCAGAATACACTTGAAAATATTACAAAAAAATCATAATTAGAACTATCTAAAATGAGAAATTTAATTAATTCCAAACAAAACCATTCAAAAAAATCTTTAAAAAAATCAACAAAAATATCATATACTGTATTCGTAAAACATATTTTTATGATTTCATGAACTATACATATTGGATTTTTTGCTGAAATATACTAATTATAAAGATAGAAAAATAACTTATTAAATACAAATAATGAAATGAATATGTTGTTTTAAGTTATCAAAACACGTTTATTTATGTTTTAACTATATTTAAAAGAAATTCTTGTTTTGAATAGATAGATTTGACATTTAAAACATATGTTCACAACATCTTTTTCACGTAAAATAATATTTTAAAAATACGAATAGTATATTTTTCAATTTGCATACTACAAAAAACATATTTATAAATAGGAAGTAGGGGAGAGTAGCCGAATTTGGACCACTTCACTTATTTTCAGATGTAACTCACTTCATTTTTGGAATACCTGCAAAATATCACTACACGTAGTCAACCTATTCATCTACTAACTAAATATGCCTTTAGATAAATTACTTTTTGAAAATATTTAATTTAATTTTAATTTGAAAAATTTGTCAAAAGGGGTCCAAATTCAGCAACTGGTCGCCTAAGTTGGACCCCCAGTCTCTTTAATTGGACCAAACGATATCAGGTTGTTTTAATGACTAGAGAATATAACTAATTTTATTAAAAGCAAAGTTTGCGATTAATGAAACAATCAAACAAAATAACAGCAAGGAAATATAAGGAAATCAAATATCTAAAAATATGAGTAAAGGTTTTAAATCAAAATGTATTCAAAATATAAATCAAAGTTATCAGTAATTAAGAATAGAAATTGTGGAACTGATTACCAGTTACTTGAATATCATGTAATGAGTGATGAAAAGCTTACACATGAATTTCGTTTATTGATTTTTTTTTCCAGCGCACACAACATGGAACCGCAGTTAGCAATCTGAAGACTGAATCATTTGTGCTATTTTATTTTTCTTGAAAATTAGACAAAAACAATCATCACTGTCTAGATTTTGCTTTTTAGTTTCTGAATTTTTAGACATTTGTTTGCAACAGAAGTTTTATTTGCATTATGTTTGTAGTTCTTTCATTCCATCATTTCATTTCCAATTGCATTACGTCTATTTTTTAAAACATGATGTTCCAATTGCTTTTGTGCTGTAAGAGCTTCTTTTTTGTCGTTTTCTTTTTCATTTCAAGTTTTACTTAATATGGCAAAGATGTTAACACAACTGTTTTTTTGCTTCCTCTGTAGTTTGATTTAACTGAATTTAGCAAGGGAGATAAAATTTCTAAAGCATTTTTTTATGTGGAGGGGGGGGGGGGAGGATTTGTGGCTGAAACCTTCTTGCAGATCAATTTCTTCACATTTTACTCTCTCCTTTCTGTTTCCGATAACTTTAACAGCTTTTGTTGTCACGTGTGCTTCGCTTCGACACAGTTTGTATGTGTCGTTTTCAAAAGTTTAAACATTATATTAAAAAAGTGTTTAAAAAATACGCTATGATTAATCAAACGTAAGCAATATATATTCAAACAGTGTTGAATTCATGCCATGAAATAACCACTCCCAACGGAAGGTTTGAGATTTTATGCGTTTTAATGGCAAAAAAAGTGTAATTCCATACTCCAGAACTGAAAAATGTCTGCCCCCCCCCCCCCCTCACACACGCACACATCTCACGGAATCGCAAATATTCTCCAGGAAGAAAATGTTTGAATTCAACACTAAACCAAAAACGCCGTAGAAATAAAGAATTCAAAGGAAATAAATAAAAATACATGCAAAATAAAAGAAACTGCATGCAAATTTATTGCATAAACATGTAAAAATATTTTTATTTTTATATAGGCCTAAACAGTATAATGAAATTAATCCAGATATACAAAATAATATATGCATGGAGATAGTAATCGATTATAAAATATTAAAATTTTTTAAAAAAATTAAAAAAATGGCGTACAAAGCACACCGCCCTCGAAATGCATTACTTACTTTTCAAATTTATCATCGTATATCTGGTCCAATTTAAGCAACTTAAATTGGCCCAATTATGGCAACCGCGCCAATTTTAAAAACAGATAATCTCAAGACTAAGAACAAAAACGAAATCAAACAAATCCGCGTGAAAAATATGCGCAATTAACAGATGAATTTAGATGTGTATATGAAAACACAACAACTTACCGTAGATTCAAAGTATTCACTTATGTTTAGTAGGAAAAAAATAGATCAAAACAGCTAACTTTAGGTTTTTTAAATTTGTCGGAAAACAGCACGTGCTAGGCGGGTGCTTCTTCTAATCATAAATGATGTCCTTCTGATGAGTAGGGTATCAGCGGTAGATAGCGTTTCTACCAGTAATTAACGGCAGAATGGCAACGGTCCAATTAAAGCGGCGGTCCAAATATGGCTACTCTCCCCTATGTGTTTATTCATTTTAATATGTTTATACATTTTAACATTGTTTTTCATTCCATATGTTTTCTTCTGGTTTTACTGTCGTAATTGAACATAAAGATTTGTTCTATTGGGTAAACTATTCTCCTAACGGATTTTATATTTTATGTTCTTGGAATTTTTTTATAAATATTATAAAGTATAATATACAACTCTATATATTAAACTATATATGTACAACTAAAAAGGAACCTAATTCGACAATGCATTCTTTTGACGATGTTATAAAATTAACGTTTGGCATAGAGATTTTCATTTTTTGTGCACATTTCTTTTCTAAACATATTACGAAGAAAGGTAAAAATAGGATTTAAACCTTGCATGCTGTGCATGCTATAACCAAAAACAATAAAGATACTTTTATATCCAACGCATAGATATAAAAGTTAATTAAAGTTAAAATTTTAGAAATGTAAGTAATCATGCCATGTAAAAATTATTTTAAATTAAAATAACTAGAATTAATAATTTGAAACTTCAAATGTTTTTATAAATCTGATTTGATTTTATTCTATAAATTAAATAATCTAAATATTATAAAAGAAAATCATAAACAAAATATTATCTAGCTGATATGTTTGAAATATGCCTTGATATTTAATTTAAATGCATAATATTCTAAAAGTATTTTTACAAATAAATCTAATAATTCCTAAATATAGAGTTAGGAATCATTATCTAACATAACTCAAAGAAGCAAAAGAAACATATTTCTATATTTCATAATAATAAAATTAGTTTAAAAAATATAAATAAAATTTCGATTTTACTTTCTCTGTTAACTTGAAAAATGAAACCGGTGGAAAAATTATTTAATAAATAATTCCATAACATAAACCATTCTAAAAAAGGAAATTTTAAACTTCAGTTACGTATTGAATTACCTTGAAAGAGGAAACGAGCAGTACATTCTACAAAAACTAAAAGCTTCAAAAGCGCTTTAATTGGCTTTGGAAATATGACACTCTCTTCTTACATTAGTTAAAGAAAAACTTGCGAAATGTATAAGATAATTATATTTTACTTATCCGTGTTTCATTTCATATAAATTTGATTTCCAAACTCCATTTTTTTTCAAAGAATGTCAGCATTCTTTAAACCATAATTATTTTTAAAGGTATTATTATTACAGCAATGGATCCAACAATTTCACATGAATTTTTAATACTACATGAACAAATGTAAAGTAAATAAATACCATTACAAAAGGCTACATTTTTTCCAGAGCATTTTCGAATGAAGACAATGTCTTTGTAATTCTATCTATTTACGTTTTCTATTTAAATAAAGAATTTATATTTCGGTGAAAATTATATTCTTTAGTCCTTTCTTTTTTTTCCGCTGTACACTATCATGTTTTTGATTTCAGCAGAATTAATCTGATTGGTAAAAAAGTCATACGTGTGATATGAGTAGTAATTTTTTTTTCTACTTGAATGACAGTGTCCTTGTCACACGCAGTCACTTGAATGACCAGTCTACGTGAATGACCAGCCAGGAACTTAAATCCGGAGTAATTAGCCAGTTACGAATGCTCTACCAATTGAGCTATCTGGACGATATACCAGCAACACAATCCACGCAGAAGAAAACTATTTGACAGGCATATGGTCCGCCAAAGATTCTGGGTATGAGTAGAGCGCGAACATGTTTTTATTCAATTGGAAAAAGAAAATACTACTCGTATTATTATTTACCAATCAGAATGATTAAGTTAAAATAATAAAAGTGTAATTACATATGTATCGTTTATTGGAGTTCATTTTTCTACAATTTATTCTGTCGAAAAGTTGCAAGTAACATTCCAAATATCACTACAAAATGCTTGTGTGAGTAAATTGTGTTGATTGGGATGTCATCTAGATAATTCAAGTGGAACAGCATTGGCAATTAAAACCAAACGTTCTGGGTTCGATTCCCAGCGAAACTCATTTTCGCTCTATCGGGAAAAATAAAATATTACGCGTGTGATTATTTTGCAATTAAAACCAAACGTTCCGGGTACGAGTCGACCTCGGATAGGCTTTCACTCAATCAGGCTATCAAAGACATAGAGCTTAATGTTCCCGCAGGATCTGCATGTCGTATGTATGTACGTAATGCAATAACTCTTGATAGAAATATCCGATTTGCTTCTAATTTTGGATATAGGTTCATTCTGATAAGGCGCTTCTCTGATTAGTTTTGTGAGGCATTGTTTAAGCATAAAAGGGGGGAGGGGTAATTCCTCCCATAATTTAGATAAAGGGGTTTTCTCCTGCATAATTATCTGATTTGCTTCAAATTTGTTATACCGGTTTATTCTGATAAACACTTCCCTGGTTAGATTTGGCTGTTATTTGGTTAAGTATAAAGAGGGGGTGGGTACAGAGAGCTAATCCCCCTCTTTAATTTAGATAAATGAACTTTTTATGCAGAATTATCGGATTTGCTTCAAATTTGGTATATTGGTTTATTCTGACAAGACGCTTCCCTTGCTAGATTTGGAGGTCCCTTGGTTAAGTATAAAAGGGGAAATGGATGAGCGGATCCCTCCCTTAATGCATTTTTCGAGAGGCATTATTATTTGAAATAAAGGTATAATATACAATTAGTGGGACTAGGTTGTGATTTCAATGCCATCAGTTTAACTGGGCCCTTTTATTTTTATTTTATCTGCAGTTTATTCAGTTGTGCTTTTGCAAGTAGCAGATCAGATATCATTACCAAATGTTTGTGTGAAGGAATTGTCTGGGCTCGGATGTCGTATAGATAGTTTAAGTGGAAGACCATTGACAATTAAATTCAAAAGTTATGAGTTCTAGTCCCGGTATGAACTCATTTTCACTCGATCGTAAAAAGATCACTAGACATGCTACCTCATACAAGTTGATTTTTTATTAACTGAGCAAAAATGTGTCCAGGTTGGGACTCGAAACAAAGACCTTTTGGTTTTAGATGTCAAAACTCTGTCAACGAAGCTATCCTGGACAAGTCCAGCAGACGCAATTCACTGAACAAATTTTAGGCATTAGCATCCGGTCTGCTATAAATAAAGCAATTCCATATATTAATTCCAGAGTATTTCTATTTTAAACAATGGACACTCAACAATATTGAATTATTTTAACTCTATCATACGATTTGATAAATAAATAATAGAAGTTGAAATTTTTTCCAAGAGAGGGAAAATTGGCCCATGTGGGGATTCGAAACCAGGATCTTTTGGTTTTATCAATCAGTTTGACAGAGATAAAATAATTCAATATCATTACATATCCACGGTTGAATACAGAGTTACATTACTTCAGGTTTATTCTGTTGAGTTACGTAATTTACTAAAGACCTGATGCTAATACATAAAAGTTGCCTGAGTCAATTGTGTCTAACTTACTTGTCCAGATTCCTGAAATGGACATCCTTGTAATCTTCTGGAAAGACTCTCAACCTGTATGATTTCCTTATCAATCAATTTGATTGAGTTAAAATAGTACAACATGTTGTAACTCCATTGACGCTTGAAAGGGAAATATTATTAAATTGAAGTAAATAAAAGAAAATACTGTTACCTAACTTTACATTTCTAGTAATATGTGGTAGCAATATGTGATCCTAAAGCTTTTCATTTTAGACATTTTATAGAAAATCTCTAGAAATATTAAATGGAATTCGGAATTGTAAAGTGCATGAGAGACCACATATTTTTCAGAAAAGATTTTGTCAGTAGAGCAAATGGGGAAACAACAACAATTTGAATTGAAATCGACTTGCATCATAATTAATCATAATAAACATCAAGTGATTTGTAACACTCAGAAATTAATCAATTGGCTCTGTACAACGCATGTATGTACTTGTAAGAACATAGCGCACTTATTCAGGAAAATACGTACGTTTCTTTGAAAAATTAAAAAAAAAAAATCATTATTCTTTTTTGTTTATATCATGCAGTGTTTTCAACCAAATTTAACTCTTGCTTTCGAAAACCTTGACAATTGCAGCAAAAGCTATATATTCATATTACAAAATTTATTATATTAAACATAAAATAAACTCTGACCATTTGTGTAAAACGTTGTTTAACTGCCCGTGATTGAAAGATAGTGCAGTTTTCTTTTATAATTTAATAGTTAACTAGATAAGACATGTAAAAATGTCAATATCGCGAAAATTCAGAAAGTTATCGGCTATGTAGTGATTTTCTAAAAGACGCTTCAAACACTCCAATTTACGTAATCTAAAAATTATGAAATGTATGAAATGCAATTTTGTACAATATATACGGTCTAGTACTCTTCATTTATAAGTAACTTTGAGTGCTTAGAGTATTAATAGGTTTTATGCAATTCAGAGTAACTATCTTGTGATTTATGACAATGACAATTTGCGGAAAATCATTTATTGTCCATTCATTTGTAGAAAGAATATGGAATATAGCCTACTTCAATACCGATAACTTGCTGGATTTTTACTATGTATAAATGGCCTTTTCAGGTGCGTTCATAGATATATAAATACGTACCACCTGTAGTTTTCGTTTGTAGTCTGTCTGTCCGTCTCTCAGCATATAACAGTGCAAAAACTACCCAACAGAATAGTTTTGAAATTTAGTATGTATAATCGCTGCAGAATTTTTCCGAGACATTTCCAATTTTATGAAAATCGAATAAAAATTCCAAAGATATTAATAAAAGTTTTCTTCATTCTATTAAATCTTATGGAACGTAAATAATTCAATAATATCCTTTGGCTGATAATGATTCTAGGTTGCCATGGTGATTATGTTCTATTTAAGATGGATATACATATTAATTCCGTGTTACTGAATTTAATATATGTAATCGTAATAGATTTTGTATTCATGCATTTTTGTATAAGAGTGCAACAGCTATTGCACAAAGATCTGAATATTTATAAAACTAGTTTTACTACGAACACACTTCATTTACCACGTTTGACGTACAATTTCCGTCTTGTATTTGTTTTATTCAGTTATTTTAGTAAATATAATTGTTAAAATTTATTATGTCTAGAGCATGCCTTAAACAGTTTGAGATTTCAACTTTTATCAAAATAAATGCGAGTTGCTTTAGAAATAAAGGAAACCGGAAAAATTATAGTCTATCGCCAGCGGCCAATGCTAGCATTTATAACAAGCCCACAACTTCGTGACTAGGGCTGGACGATATCAAAAATTTAATATCGCAATATATCAACGAGTTAATATCAATATCGGTGATATATCGCGATAACTGCTTTAAAGTGTGAAAGAATAGAAAATTTTTTTATTTCTAAAGACAAATGGTATAGTAGGAATAATTTTATTGCAAATAGCTGTAGAAAGCAAAGAATTAATGTTTTATACCTATTTGCTCACGCAATATTCTTTAAATAAATAAATATATATATATATATATGCTACAAATAAATACTTTAGAAAAAGGAACCAATATTCGGTATCTATTTGCACTCATATCATTGATTACATAGTGATTTTCTTTAGCTTGTTCTCGATTCTTCCTGTTTTATGTATTATTTAAGAATAACTTTTTAACTATTTAATTTTATCGCGTAAACGGGGAATATTATTTAAAAAAACTTGAATTTTAAGACGTTCATGATTTTAAAATAATTAAAATAAATGAAAAGCAAAAACTGAAACAGATTTAATGTCATAATTGCATGTACTCGTAATAGTCTTCAGTGAATGATAGATGCAGCAGAAATTTTATTTTTTAATCTTTTTCTAAGAGTATCAATACATTCTTAATAGTTAAAATATTAAGAAAATTTCTCTGTCTTTATACCTTCATATTTGTTTATCTATGGATGAATAAAACATTAAAATTTTTAAAATATACATATTCAAATCCCATTTGGAAATAGACCTATGCTAAGTAAAGTTCACTTTTTTATAAATATTTTGTAAATAACATCAAGATCCATAACAACATATTTTTCCAGAAAGAAACTAACAAAAAAGAAAAACTTACCATAAAATTCTACTTGATTACGCAAAATACTCGGTTTGATATTTAAATCTGTTTTTTATTTGGAAAGTGCCACTGAATTTAAAAGCAAAAAAAAAAAAAAAAAAAAAAAAGAAGAAGAAGAAGAAGAAAAAGAAATGTTGCAAATGAAAAAAATAGAAATAAAATAAAGTTATTGGCTAACAAAAACAAATACATAAACAAAACAATCGATATTTTGCATTAGATTTCAAAAAGTTCGAAATCAGAGAGTCTTGGTTAGTTCAAAGAGATCATTGCATTTTAAATTTATGAAAATACTCATAACATTTATTTTAAAAGATTAATAAACAAAAAATTTAAAACATTAATAATCATATAATTATTTACAAATGAATATACATCTTATAGATACCCACGCCTTGTCCGGATGGGTTTTTAAAAAGCCGTGATGACAGAAAACTCCCCCCCCCCCTCATTTTAGCGCGAGAACACACTATTCAAATTCTATTCTTTTAAATAGTATAAAAAGGACTCCGTGAAAGTGTCATCAAGTTTGCGGTGCTTAAGTGCAGAGAAAAAAACTATTGAGTTGCAAGCAAACAAAAAAAGAAAAAGAATGAAAATCAAAATCTTCTTTTCCTTACTGTTAAAAATAATAATAATAATCAATAAATCCATATCTCCTACGTAAATTGACCGATTTCTTTCAAATTTTCAGCTAGTTTAAATAATAGTAAATTAGGCTGTGTAACAAATTTTTATTAAAATTTAATTATTTATTAGAAAGTTAACGCCTTCCGAAACTTCCAATGAAAAGCAGGAAAGCACCTGCGGTTATTTTCGTTTATTCATCTCGCTCCGAGAAATCGGAAGTCATATGTTTACACAATCTGATCATTATGTTTTGCAAAGCAGAAAGAAACCATGGATAGAGCTTTTATTTGTTTATTTTTTCTTTTTAACTCAAATATCTACTTTAGTTTTATTATTTTTATGTACTATCTTTTTTCAGTATTGTAAACGTGTTTCTGATGTAAATAATTTGCGGGGAAAGAGAGTGTTCAATGTGGATACATTTTTTTTTTTTTTCCGTACGTTAAAAAAATTCGCTATTAAAACATCTGCTTTAATATTATGGTTTTTTTAGTATTGAAAACGCGCTGTTTTTTGTATTTTGGGAGAGGAGATGGGCAGGGGGGCGGCGGTAGATATAAATATATTAATTAAAATGAAACGAAATTCGGAATCGCCAAGGTCCAGTGGGTGCTGGATTTCGAATTTTGTAGTGCTGTATATTTATGTATAAAAATTCAAGTACAGGATTTTTCAGATTATTTGTGCGTCTGTGCCGGCCATAGAACATGGTATATCAATTTTAGTGATCTTGATCTGATCACTTAAGCAATTATAAGCACATAAACCTATAAAATTTTTAATATAAATTAAAATGAAAGGAAAATGTGGTTAAAGAAAATCAAAACTTTTGAACAATGAAAAAAGAAAATAGATTTTTAAATTATTACTCTGTAGTTTTTGAAGCAAAAATAAAACTTCAAAATTTCTATTAAAAATGTATTATATAACTATTATTTTTACCAAAAGAGAGAGAGAGAGAGAAAGTAAAGTAAGGGAAACTATCAATTCGACGTATACTGGAAAAAAGTTCAAACCCGACCCAGTCTTCAAATTAGATTCTTGCATCGTCTCAGGTTACCCGATTTTACCCGAACCCGACCCGACACGCGGTTCGTGTTGACCAACCATTTTAAAAGAAAGTCAGGAATATATTTTATGAAAAAAACTATATATTTGAACATTAATGGTATATGTATTCAATTTTGTACTAAAAAGATAAATTTGATATTACAGAATAATTCTTTTTTATATTGTATTAAAATATGAATTTATTATCTTCCACTTCGAGTTTGTGATGAAGTGTACCGGGTGTCGGTCGGGTTGACTTTAAGCAGAGTTTTCGGGTTTGGCTCTGGTAAGACGCGACCCGTGCCGCACTACACCCTGAGTGAGCAGAAAAAAAGGCCGACCCAGCCTGCATGTCCAGAGCAAAAAGCAAACACGGCTTCAGTCCAATGACACGAAATTAATCCAAGCGTTCCAGCCCGGTTTGCAGACATCCAGTATAATGGCATTTAATAATATTACATTTACAGACTTTAAAAATAAGGCCCGGATGTAGTAATATTTTTTATTTTTATTGTTCTTTTTTGTCTTTTTGCTCATTTATGTCATTTTTTTTAAAACAGGATTTTGTTTTGTTTTATTTAAAATTAGATAAATTATATAATTAAAAAAAAATCAGAAATATATTTTCATTGAAAAAATTACAACTTAAATTCGTCTAACTAATTTCCACGCCCGTGTGAATATTATCAATAAAATCAATCAGTAAAGTAAATCAGTAAAATAAAGTAAATCAATTCTTACCTTGAATTTAATCCATCATATTGTAGAGGATAATTATATCTAAGATGACTCCATAAATTAGAAGTAGCTTTTGCAGATACCGGTCGAACGCGTATACTCCATACTGCAATTTTTTCATTTATTACTTCACCATTTTCATTACCTGGGCATCCAAAATATTGCCACACGTTACTCTTACCCTCTTTTTTTGAAATCACTTGATTATAATTCGGGCAATTTACCCGACACCGTACGTTCATCTTCCTATAAAATATAAAATCACTACTGATAACTCGCTCGAGACGACCATACGAACGAGCATTGAATGAAGCCTATAGACAATTATTGACTCAACATTGAACAGATGTTCTAGCTCATGTCATTGGCCAGGACGTATCAAAGACTTGATATGTTCTGATATGTCTAGACCAATAGTAGCAGCGAAGTTAAATCAACGACGATTAAAACATTATTCAGTAACGAACGAGCACATGTATGTTGATATATTAGAATATGAATTATTCTGTGTCTGGGATATCAACGAAAGACAGATTATCGCGGGAGGGGAGTTTAGAATAAAGCGGGTCTGCGAATAAATACATCTGTCGGATGAGAGAAAGGATTGAAGAAGTCATTGGCCAGGACGTATCAAAGACTTGATATGTTCTAATATGTCTAAACCAATAGTAGCAGCGGAATTAAAACAACGACGATTAAACCATTATTCAGTAACGAACGGACATATGTATGTTGATATATTAGAATATGAATTAGTCTGGGTCTGGGATATCAACGAAAGACAGATTATCACGGGAGGGAATTTAGAATAAAGCGGGGCTGCGAATAATTGCATCTATCGGATGAGAGAAAGGATTGAAGAAGTTATTGGTTACGCAATATTCGGCGCTTTTTCTTCTTACTGTTCGAAGTCGTGGTGCGGAAAAAAATGTTATTGGGATATATAGGTAGAGAGCCAGAGATTAGATATCGCTATTGGGATATATCGTTAGAGTCAGAGCTTACATATTGTTATTGCGATAGTTAAAAAATATCAATATTTGACCGATATATTGATAATTAATCCAGCCCTATTCGTGACTACTGCAAGCAAGTAAGGAAAAAAACATGAGACATATCATAGATTTGATGAATTATCCAAATGAATAACAGCACCAAGAGATATTATACGAAGATAAGTGCTCAAAACAAAGAAAACTGCATTCAGTTCTTTCCTCATATGCAGAACTATCCAAATTAGCATACAACAAACGAAAGGTAAACAATATGATCAACAATAAAGGAGCAAAGATCCTAACACATGTCTACGAGTTTCACAGCACAGCCGAACTTCGAGCCATACAGCTAATAAAGATGCAACTGCCAAAGCATGGTATCTTTTAACGTTGAATTCTCTCTTTCATTAAGAACGTGTATCTAATTTAATTAATTTAAATTCATTTAGTGACTGTTGTTTGAATTAATGAACTAAACTTGAAGTCCCCATTCTTTAGGCGCAGTTATTTTCAAAATGTCATGCATCATCTGCCGAAGAATATCACAAAACATTTCTAAATTCAACTTACGGTTTTGCTTTGCCTACATTTAAAGTACACGGTTGTCAAACGATTGACAGTCATGTTCTTTACAGCTTTGCTGCCAGTGGACGCTTATAACAAGATAAATATGACATTTCATCTGAAAAAAAAACAAGAAAACGAAATTCTAACGGCAGCAGTAACCCCAGATTATTTTTTCTGTTTTGAAAATGCTGTTAAAGAAAGACTTTGACGCCTGACAAATTCGCAAATTACATTCTATCCAAACAAAAGTCATCTTAAATTACGATGCAAACAAAGACTTAAATTTCCTGTAAGGCCAGCGTTTGAAGTAACGATACAAGAAGAACAAAGTCTGACCTTTGATTTCACTGTAGTCGATCTACGAATGTCTGTTTCTCAGCGTGGAATGGTCAGCGTTCTTATTCCAGGACTCGGTGGCGATAAAAGTAATTCTGCCTAAAGAAATTCCAAGTCAAACCCGGAATTTTGTATGGACAGAAGTCTTAAAAACCTTAGCAATCACTTCATTTAATAGTTAACGATTAAGAAAATATGTAACAAAAGAGAAAGAAAAACTCGTATATCGACAACAAAAAGATCTTGGATTAGAAAAAAAATATATGTATAACGAAGCGTAAGCATCTGTTATTATTAGTTTTAAAATTTGCAAGGACATTTTTATGTAGAAATAAAAAATAAAATTATGTCTTCTCTATGTATTAAAGTTGAAAGCTGCATTTTTTAAGCTGATATATGAAAAAAAAGGAAGCTGGACAGGTGAGGGGTAAAAATGGTTCGAAAAAAGAGAGCACCACAAATTATCATAGATTTTATCTAGAACAATGCAAGAAAATAGTTTTTAGTCCTAAAACTTGTGAAACACACAGTTATTTTAAAAACAATATATTACAGTGAAATCATATCGATTCAACACTGTAAAAAAATTATGTAACATTACTCCATAAAATTGCTGGCAGTCTTGCTGGATCCATTTTATTGAGTAATTTAAACGACATGATTTGTGTTACATTACACCAATGTGTAATATCACACCAGTTACATCAGTTTAAATTAAACTTATAGTGGTGTAATTTAAACTGACACTGAGGCAATATGTTGCCACTAATTTTATGTAGCAACATTACATAAATATTTTACAATGAATGTAAATTTTTAATCAAATATTTCTTTCTTAAAGTTATATAAAAAAGCGACATAACTAAAATTTCAAAAAATTCCTTCGTACTTCATTCAAAAAATATGCGACGATTAATGTAAATAAAATACATATTGATTGATTGTAAATTAGCGAATCTAGAGTACCCACTGACTTTGAAAATTCTTCCCCGGAAAAAAAAAATTTCATTTTCATTTCTGTTTCCATATTGCAACACGATCTAATTCTATATCTTAAAATTGGCTCTTCGGTTTTTATTATTTTTAACTAATAAGATATTAATTTTCGTGTGTATAAAGAGTACTTTAATCGAAAAATAAATTTCTCAAATTGTGAACTGCTGAATGTTCTTCTTAATGATGTAAACACAGAGGACATACAACTATAGACTATTTTCGTACAAAGAATATAAAGTAAACTATTATCAACATATGTTTACTATCAAATGTAGTCAAATCTTCGATAGTAAATGCAGATGAAAACCTATTCAAAAATTCATTCAATAGTTCTGATAAAAGAATCCGATTCCACGAGTATTTGTTTTGATAAAAGTCAATTGCCTTTAACAAAGAACTCTATTTATTAAAGTGCTTTTTTCCCCAGGGCAAATGAAATACAACTTGGTATCAAACAATATATTGCATGTTTCATTATTGGTTCTGCTTTTAGAACATAATAGATATACTTTATTTACATAAGTAGAAATTCATGTTTTTATAATGAAGAATAATTTTTTATACTTGTTCTATACATTATTTTATCCAATCTATTCTTTAATTACGAATTTATTAGGAAAACGTATTAATAATAGAAAATACAAAGAGATTTAAGGTAGCTAGATGTTTTAATATTTAATTTTAAATCGCATTGAATTAAATGTTCTCTAGGACAATACGTTAATTTTAATCAAAGTAAATTAAAAATGAGATACAGTGAAACCTCCCTGTGCGACCACCTCCATTAAGCGACCACCTCCCTAAACGACAATTTTTTCATGGAACGAAATTTATTCCCATAGGCTCAATACTAATTTTACCTCCATTCAGAGACCACCCCAGTTGAACTCACTCCATGAGCGACCAATTTCTTTGAAGAAAATGAAACAAATTCCGTTTTTTCCTGGTCGCTTAAAGATGGTTTTATAAGAAAAATAATTCCGGAGAGCGCATTATTCAGCAAACTTCAAAATTAAGTTTAGATTTTTTTTTCTGTAACTTTTAAGTGTTTTAAAAACTTTGTGCCTTTTTAGGCAATGAATTTAACTTTGATGACTAATTAAGAATGGCGGTCAATAAACTCCCCTGCCCTATTCTGTCAGGAAATTCTCAAAGAAATAGATAAATTAGTGAAATATTGTTCAATATTTGTTCCCGTCCAAAAAAATAAAACAATTGCATTTATTTACTGAACTTCGAAATAAAAGTTATAAAAGATTAAACCGTAAAATCAAAGCAAACGTCAATGCATTCAGTTTTTGAACTCTGCAGTAATTAACTTATGTAATTAACTTGTATTTTGATACTTAAATTTTTATATTTTTTCCAAATGTGAAAAATAAATTTTAGTAACATTAATTGCTACCTTTTTCAACAATTAAAAATCTAGATTTAAAGATGACCTCTATTAAGAGACCACCTCTTGTAGCGACCGATTTTTAATGGAACGGAACGTGGTCGCTTTAGGGAGGTTTTACTGTATTCTCTTAATATGTAAAAAATATTTTCACTAATTTAATAAATATTTTTTATTCCAAATTATGCTTACCTATTATCCAGGCCAGGTGGATTGATTGCCAATTTTGTTTATCGCTGTCAATTGCCAATCGTGTTCAAAATGGTAATTTTAATGTATATTTAATAAATACATAACATAATTAAAAATAAGAAATAATATAAAATTAACCCCTTAATTCTCCTCCCCTTGATATTCACGGGCTGTGTCTTTTATTCAGATTGCTTGATTCCCAAAAGTTTTATAAAATAGTTTAATTGGCTTTATTGTAGTATCATTTTACCTGTCATTAAATAAGGTAAATATTTCTTTTTCCAGAAAGTGGTGCCAATAAGCATTTTGAATTTTTAAATCGCAAAGACAATAAGTTGAAACTGGTGTGAATCAAAAAGTATTAAAAGAACTTCTTAAAACACCTTCAAAACTTTTAAATGCGCTAGGCCTTTCGAAAGATCCGAGTCTTTCTTCATCAGGCGCAAATAAGACGTGCTTCTAATATGAAAGCAGCAGGCCAACTAGCCAATGAGAATGGCGAACAAACAGGAAGTATATTTTTAAAAGCAGAAGTAAAATGAAGCGAAGCGGCTTTTCTCCAAAAACACGGGAACCCGAATTTTAGGATTAAAAAGAAAAAATAAATGGTAAAAAATTAGAATCTCAGAACAGATAATTTTAATTCAATTCATATCGACATTTTATATTTAAATAAAAAATGAAAGACCTTGAAACAAAATAATACGTAAAATTTTTTAAAAACAGATTCTGATAGAAAAATAAAATATTAATGTACGCATTTTAAATAGAAATGGGTTTAAGTAAAATGAATGATTTGGATATTTTTTAAGATAGCGAATAATTAAATAAAGTAGTGTTATAGAATCATGTTAGATAGGAATATATATATCTATATAAAGCTATTCCCAGAAACCAATATTTCCAATTTTTTAAAATCATTTTTATATTCATAAGAAGTGAAATGAAACAATTAAGAAATAAAATGAGAAAATAATTAAAATCCATCATTAAATAAAATGTTTTAATATGGGATTAAACATTGCTTGAACTTAGAAGAGTATACTAAAAGAATTACAAACGAGTAATTCGCAATTTTGTAAAAGTAATTGCCAAATGGATGCCAGTAAAATTCAAAATTTTTAAAAAAGTATTTTCCATGTGTTCTTTTCTCATAAGAACTATTGCAAGAAACAAAGATTTAATTTTTTTAAATCTCTTTTTCATTCAAAGGAAATGAAATTAAATAATGATGTTAAAACAGATATTTGTTGGCTTAATAATTTGTAGGAAGTTTTGTCGATTATTTTTCATTTTTATTCAGAATAAATGTTTACAAAATAAAAGTGAGCGAATGCTAAATTCATTTTTCATATATAAAATTTCGTTTCATCACCTATGTACACAAAATTCTTTTGAATTTATAGAAATAAATTCAAGTTAACACAAAAAAAGCAAATATTTTTCATTTATTTTCAATATAACACTCTTTATTCCGCAAGTTTGGAACTCAAAATCTACATTAATGTACAAAAATTACCGTGTGTTCTCTTGTTACTTTGTTTTTATTTAATATTATTATAGATGATACTGTTAATATTTATTTTAATTTCTCGATATTGAAATGCAGTATGTTTGGATATAGTAGATAGCATATTTATCTCAGTTGTTGTACACATCGTCGGTTTTTGATAGGAGTTACACAAATTAAAAATCGTCATTTTTGATGTACAGTAGAACATCTTTTATTCGAAACCCTTATTTTTAATCGAAACTCTCGGTTAACTGAAATCCATTTTTAAAGCATTTTTTATTTTTACTATCGCATTCCTCGTGTGCAAGCGATCCTTTCCGAACCACGAGTACAGATAAATATTTTGGATCCCCTTTCTTAGAATTTCTTTGAATTTAACTTGAGCTCCCGTACGTGATTTTTACTAGAGTAAAAATTTTCATTTTTATCATGTGTACAAAAAAAATACTTTATGTATAGAAGAAAAAATTCAAATCATTTATCATGTAGAGTCGGGTGAGAGTATGAGAAAGCTCAAGAATACGGCATTGGTATTGCAGCGGTTAGTGTTATGAAGAGAGATGCTGCAAAAATGAAAAGGTTTTATGCAGAAAGTAGCTGAATGATTGTGATCTTGGGGAACCAACAGTATTAAAAAAGCTTCATGATAGAGCTGCAAAGCAAAGGCAATCGGAACCTCAACAAACAAAACTTTGTTTCAGACCCTTGTGAAATATGTAAAAGTTACTTAATTCAAAATTAAAATTCAGATAGTTTAGTCTTGTTTCTATTTTGCTATTGATTTATTTTTATTAAGCACTTGTTACCATAATAAGAAATAACTGTCATATTTGTCCTTAATCTTAAAATTGAAGCATTCTCGATTATCCAAAAATTTCGATTTTCCAAAAAATGGTCGGTCCCAATTACTTTGGTTAATCGAGGTTCTACTGTGTTTGTAAAATTACCTATAAAATTAAATTTCATTAATTTCCTTTTGTCTGGAAGAGAACTGATTTTAAGGAGCCTATGTTTGTCACTAGAAGTATATCGTCTCACTCTCATTATTTAACATTTGGCAGAACTCGTTGTCGCTATGAAAGACATATATTTAGTAGTTCCTGTTGCAACAAGTGAAGGAAAAGATTGACTAATGACGACCAAACGCCCTCAAAATTCGGGGACAGTCCCGAAATTTAGAAGTTTTCTTGATTTGTTCTTAAAAATATTTTGATTATTCGAGGACAGGTAATGCCTTCAAATTAAAACATACACCCTGTTGCAGCAAGATTTTAAAGAAATATTTTGTTAACTGGCGATATGTATAATTCTCTCATGAGGTATAGAACAACTATATGTGTGTTATAGAAGAGACAAAAAAATAAATGAATCCTCCAACATGTTTATTCCGCAAAGCGCATTGGATGAATGTTTTACATACAAGTCTATCCTTATTTGGTAGCAAATTTATGAATTTTGTTTGGGATCTTGATAGATTCTCGCAATTTGAGCGAGTTTTCTCAAGTTGCGAACTTCAAGAATCAAGTTTTAACGCATAATTATATTGGGGATCCCCCCCCCCCCTCAAATTCTTTTTCTAGGGCTTCCTTCATCTGACGAAACCCTATTCATCTCACTCCTCTGTCTGTATGTCTGTCACAGAGCCCGTTCTCAGAAACTATATATGTTGAATACTTGAAATTTTGGATACTTATAGGTGAACACCTCACATCAAATGACAAATCATAAAATTTTGAAAAAGTCTTATTTTACCCGTCTGGCTCTAACTTGTGTATTTTAAGCTTTTTTTTTTCTAATTGAGCCCCTAATTAAGTTAAAGACTTGAAATTTCGAATACTTATAGCTGAAAACTTGAGATTCCACGACAAATTATAAAAATTTCAAAAGGTCTTATATTTACCCCTCCGGTCTCTAACTTGCGTATTTTAAGCAATTTTCCTAACCTCCACCCTTTTTACAAGGAGGGTGGGGGGGGGCTTTTCTAACTTTTGCAGACACCCCTTTGACCACGCTTTCATATTATGCACCATAGCCTTACATATTTTAGTTGCAATTTTTAACCCCAGGGAGCACCTAATTATCTAGGATGCTATGGGTCCGATCACATCGACTAATGTATCAACGGATAGGTTGTAAAATGGAGTTTCGCTCGGATAGAGGTTTGTTTAGAATAGTGTGCGCCTCTGGTTGCGAAAAGTGGGACTAACAGATTTTGAAAACGGATAAAGTGTTTTGAAAGGAATATTAAACAAAACCCTCTTTGCGATCTGTGATCACACTTATCAACTTGTTTTTGTTTTAAAATTAAATAAGTATGTCTAAGATAGTCCAGTTTGAAAAAATATTTATCTAGTTTGAAAATATAACATGAAAGGTTGGAGTGTATTAATCGGAATAATTTTCTCAAGTAGGTCTATATATATATATATATATATATATATATATATATATATATATGAGGACCCCAGAAGCCAAGGGGTATAAGTGACAAAATTGAAAAAATTGAACTAAGTGCACAGACGACCTGGAAATATGCTTTTCTATTTTCAGATAAAGAAATAAAAGTGATTTTCTAATTATGTGTTGTGTTTTAGAGATCAAACACTTTTGCTGAATAATGATCAATATTGATTAATTATAAATTTAAAGAAAATTACACGTTACTTTTTTCGCATTTATTGGAATAAGAGTTCAAAGATCACTGTGAAACAACCAGCACTTTCCTATTTCAATTCAGTCGATTATTATTGATGTTCAACTTTAATGTCAATTATCTTCGAACTCAATTTACTCCAAATCGAAATTTTGTCACTTGTACCACTTGGCTTCTGATGTCCTCATATATTAGTGTGTTATATCCCTGGAAATATCACCCAAAATACTTCTCAGTATCCCACATTTGTTAATGAACTTGGGAACTTTACCCAAAAATATTTTTAAGTATGGGGCTTTATATTTGACTCCTTTTGCAAAAGCTTTACATTTCGATTTGTCTGTTTTTATGTTTTCTCTCCAACAGAGCATTATATGAATTATATCTGTATTGTAAAAAAAGTGTCATGCAAAAAACGTTTTTGTTTTCTGGAAGAGAATATTAATTCGTATCTGTCATTACTCTCGAATAACATAAGTAATAATAATTTTTGAAAAATATTATTACTATAATATTATGTTATTTATATTCTTTTGCCCTTATCTAATAAAAGCGATGATTGGTTAATGAGATACGTATTTAGAAATCTTTAATAAAACGACAAAAGATAAAAGTAAATTGTCTTGTAAATAAAAATTAATTTGCCATCATTGTGTAACAAATAAACGCTTTTTCTCAGTTCATTATTTTTTAACAGTGTCTCACTTCTGTAAATCCGAAGATAACCACTAAATCTAAAACAAACAAAATAGACTTTATTCTCAAATACAGTTTTATTTATAAAAAATATTATGGTTTAATAGCCACCAGAGTATAGTCATCAGAATGAAAAAAAAAATATTTATTCAATATGAAGCTGGAGATTATATCGTCCCATTAAAGAAATCTCCCAATTTATTTATTAATAATTTATTTACTAATGAAAATTAATAAAAAGTTTAAAAAAATTATATTGCTAAGGCATAATGAAAAACCAATAGAGCAAGTAAAAGGTTTAAATAGAAAATATAAGAATTAAACTGATTAAATAAAAAAACGGTTTACTGGAAAATATGTATTAAAATTTTGAGTGTTGTAGCTCGACTGAATGAACTATAGATTCAGTTTATTTTGTTGCTTTATGTTACATACAACACCTAAAATAAATTATTTACTATTGTTAGTATTAATAGTTGTTGCAGTCGAAATGCTGATAAATTTCATTCTAAATTTACATGAAAATAGAATTTTTTGTACAAAGTGTTAATTTTCGGATAAAATATTAAATATCTAAAAGTTTGAAAATTATATAACTGCGTTAATATTTTTAAAGTCAATTTTAACAAAATAATGTTTTCCAATTTTTTCCATGCATGTTTATAAAGCAGTTTTAAAAGCACTAAACTGAAAATACAAAACTAAGGACTTTTGAAATCATTTCCTTACTTGTATGGTTACATAGGTTGATAGTACAGCATTTGAACGTGAAAAAGAAAATTTGTTTAATTTATCTTATGTTTTTTGTTACAGGAAGCATTTAAGTTTAATTATCAAATCATCGTTCTATCGTGGTGTTAAAGAGCAATTTCTATGTGCTTAAATTTTAGACCTTACCGTAAATCTCGTTTGAGAGTGCCCTCCGAGACAAGTGATTTTGTTCTTCGTCAACAACATTTAAATGAGGTAGAGAATGAGTTTATTCGTAAAGTTCTAGACGCTGCTTCCAATTTAGATATCCAGCAGTATGATTGCAAGCATTAAAAGGAGAAGTACAAAGAGCATATTACAAATAAGAGAAGGGATACTCAATATTGTAATTAATTTATTTTATTAAGTTACACAAAAAAATTATTTTTTACTCTTTATAAAACGATGGCCCTTTGTAGAAAAGTGTAATTAGTAATTTGTAAATACTCAATGAAATAAATAAATGTAAAATCCAATGAAAAAGAATCTAAAGTAATCCTATGGCTATACAATCCATGAAGAATCAGGGCCTAACCCTGTTTACTTGACTCTGGGCCCCACGGTGCTATACAGCAATGCCCGGTCAGAGTTAGGTCAGGTTCCCAAGAAAGCTTGGTAATCATTTATCAACCCCGAAGGGATGAAAGATTGAGTGAACCTTGCCCAGACGGGAGTCAAACCCTCGACCTGTAGGTTGGCAGACAGATGGGCTGAATACTACGCTATTGGGCTGAAAATTGAATAAACAATTGTATAATGAATCGGAATTATACACTACTTAACCCCTTCAAGGGCGGTGGTTCATTTCTGGATCACTTAATTTGAATTCCTAAATGCCACATTGGCACCAGAATATTGAAATGAAAATTTTCCTTTTATTAAGTACGTGAAAAAAAGCTTTTGCTTATTTTGAAATAAATTTATTTTAAATTTTAATGTAATTCACATATTTCAACATTTTTCGAATAGAAATACCTTGCCCCTGAAAGGGTTAAAAACAATGTATTTAGAGCTATTGCAAATACATTCTGAGTTTTCATAACTGATACATTATTCACAAACGTTATCAGCTATTAGAAAGGAATACAGACATGTATGAAAAAAATGCATTTCGTTGAATGATTTGGTGCAAAACAAAACATGCACAATTTGGGCGTCTGTGACCAAAAAAAAAAAAATCTGTAATCTCTTGAAAGAAAATCTATTTTAATAGGAAGTTTAATTTACCAAACGGGCAGCAAATTTAAATTCTTGCAGTTATGAGTCTATCGGATTATCAATATGGGACTGGAATATTTCTTTCTGCATCCCCAGAAGTGCTAAATGAACCGACAGCGGATGCAATAGGTGGGCTACAGTTTGTCAACCTAGCATGTTCCATATATGCTCTGCTGCTCCATTGAGCATGTCCCAAACATGCTGATGCTCTGGTTCACGTTCATGGCTGGTCAAAAGATTTATATAATTATTTCGTTATAAAGGGAGTCATCGTTCAGCCGAACAAGATGTAACTTGCAATCCGTATTCAGATAAAACGAATCCGTCTACTGATTGTTGCAACATAAGAGACTACAGAGATCTAAAAATTTCGTTCAATTTTCGCTCGTAAGATATATTTTTCTAATGATGTGAAATAGCACCAATTAATGAAGATGCCCACTGCAGACCTTCATTTCAGCACATAGAAAATTGAGACATTCTTATACAAATATAAGGTTATTTTAGGGGGGTGTTGCCATAGCAACATTGCACAGCTCGCTGCAAAATCAAATGAATGGGAATCGGATACTGATGTTTACTCGATTCAAAGAAAATTATCAGTAATCGAACTGTCATTATAGTGTGTACTTTGCAGCGGACTGTGCGATGTTCGTATGGCAGCATACCTCCTGTCTGGTTTGCCCGATTGCACTTTCCTTTTCTTCACCATATAATCTATCTCATATACAAAAATGCGCGATTCTAAAATTGGTTATAGAAACCTAACGCTGATTTTTTGCATATTTTTTTTATGAACAGTGTGATTTCATTTTCGATGTACTTTTGACACTGATTCTAAATTTTTGATAATCTAATTTTTATATGCTAAATTAGAAAAGAATGTTGTAAATATTTACAAAAATAAAGTCTATGATTATATTAATGCATTCTATAACTCAATAAAAAATTTTTACCTTACAAATACTTTAATAAATTCACCTTTTAGAATGCTGAAATAAACAATAAAATAATTAGAAATGTTATCAGTTAAATTTATGTATACTTTGTCATTTTTTAGCTGACATAGAGATAAATTGTCATTTAACATGAATCGATATTGACTAAAAATATTTTATCCTCGGAGACTAATCTTATATTATAAATAAAAATTATATATATGGCTTCAATTCATTCAGTCCCAAATCAAGAAATTAATGAAAAACATCGATATCTAACGAAGTTCTCAATTTTATGCTGACGCTTTAATAAAATAGTTTGCATCGCTACTGTTTGTTTTATTTCAGCTGTTAATGTATTGTATTAATGAAAATGCATGCCACGCTCTCGTTTTAAAATTAACAATCAGAAGCTCTAATATAGATCTTGTTTAAATCAATTAATACTCATCTTCACCACCTACCTCAAATGCCGCTTAGCGCGAAAACACAAATGGACAAAGCTCGAACGCACAAATGGAAATCTCCTTTAACCTGATAGGATGCATGATCGGTGTTTTAAATCCAATTAGATTCAATGTAAATAAGCTTTCTAGGAGGTTTTCGCCCCTAACCGATAGTTGAGGTAGATTGAATGCGTGAGTAAGAACGATAAAGGGTGAATGAAGTGGATTTACTATCTCGGGGCTCAAAATATTTGCATTAAATCTTCGTAGCAAGTTTAGTGAAATACCACGTTTATTCTGCATCTCAGAATCGTGATGTAGCTGTCTCTTCTTAACCCTTTCGGGTCTGGTGTAGTATTAATATTACATATCTTTTTATCGAATATTATTTTGTCTTAACAATTATTTTGTTACTATCTACTTATAGAAATGATAGTATATGTCTATGACTGTCTTATTATGACTTGATTTATGTTTTGACATTTAGTAATAACAATAATAATAAAATTTAGCTTAATTATTTTTTGCACCGTTGACGACTACTTTATTTTATGCATATATTTCACTCTTTAAATTTAAAATATATGCAGATCCGCCACAGGCGACTATTTTTTAATTCTACTTCGCACCAGTTTCTCAAAACAAAATATTTTACATACAGTTTGACAACATTTGCAAGAGAAATATACTACAAAATTTAGTTTTTTTAAATAGTGGTGCGATCAAAATATAAAAACAGTCGCCTGGGGTAGCCCTGTATAGGTCGCTTTTCTGAACGAATCATGTGTGGTAAAACGCAAAAAACATTAGAAAGTTGTAAAGTCTGTTAAACCTATTACAATACGAAATTTTCCAAACGTCTCGAAAAACTGTTCCTTAACCTATTATCAAATAAATATGAATTTGATAGTACACAAAATAAGTACATTCGTTAGATTTCAGACAATGAGATGATCTTTAAACTAATGTAAATCTATTTGGATAATTACGATTAATATTATTAAAGTAAAAGTAATTTTGTTCTCAAAATTGTAAAAAAAATCAGACTAGAAAGGGTTAAAAGCATAGATGAGTCGGAAAGAGACATTCCAAAGCTAATGTTAACCCAATCAAATCTGCACAAATTTCTCGTTTGAAATAAGTTATCTGAGGTCAAAGGATTTTGTTGTAGTTTATTTAAAAAAAAAAAAAAAAAAAAAAAAAAAAAATCCGAATTTTGCTGATATGGAATTGTTAAAGATGTGAAGGTTCCAATACCGCGATATTCTTCACTTTTTTCGAAACTGAAAGTGTCATCAGAATAAAACGGCAACAAAATTTATTAAAAAGTATGCAACTATCAAGTTAGTTTCCGACAAGAGATATCCTATGCAAAAATAAGCCTTTAAAAATAATGAAATGAGAATCAGAAATTTGTAAAGAACACCTATATAGGTTTGACGTTACGTTCTGACTGTCCTATGTTGGCTTGCGTAGGTTTTTAATGGTGGAAATATAACCATCCTCAGATTAGCAATAAACAACGAAAACAGGAAATTGAAAAGATAATTATCAAGTACAATATCACTTTAAAATGTCTGAATTATGTTTATCAAAAGCGAACAGTAATAACCATAAATAAAACCTGTTTATTCCTTCCCACGTATGATGCAAGAGACTGACGTCACTACCTAAAAGAACTGAAAAAAAAAAACTTTAAGACATTTTTATTATTATGATATTAGCTGTAAAATATGTAACATGTAAGATTTAAATCGCTCCGTAGGATGCAGCACAATTTGTACCATACAAACACAATTTAATATAATGTTAAAATATAGTTTAAACATAGTTTAATAATCACAGAAGCCTCATTAGTCACAATTCAGAATGTGTCAAATTATTAATTAAACACACATCTTGTCTCTACAGCTTAGAAGGTATGTAAAATGCTGGAATAACCTACTAGGATTTACTGCGCCCTACATCCAATCGAGGAATTGCTGCAGTCGAAACATAAAGGTAAGAAATTTACCTATATTATTCTATTTGATTGATCTATTAAGAAAGGCCATATTTATATATCTAAATATTAGCGCGCGAGTGCTACTGCGCAAAACAGAGGTGGGGTTTTTTTGCCAACATTTAACATAATGATTCCAAAGAAAATAATAAAAACTATATAGATGCAATTATAGAAACTAGTAAGAGAAGTAAATGCCAATGATTTTTTTCTCAAACAATATATTCAATTATTTATCTTTTTTTTATGCTTGAGAAATAATTTAAGCAATATAACCCTGCTCTAAGGAAGAATACACTTGCATTTGATATTCATATTTTAGAACAAAACAAATCCACAATGCAATAAAAATATAACCATGAATAAATTATTTGAAAAAACACCAACTCTACTGGCAAATTTTATATTATTTATCCCAAAAGCATGATAACATAAATATTCACCGACATTTGCTTCCAAAACAAACATCTTCTTCCAAAGGAACATTTCATATGCGCTATATATTTTGTTATTGTATTAGGACAATATTCGTAATACAATATTTTTTAACCGACTTCCAAAAAAAGGAGGAGGTTATCAATTCGACGCGTATGTATGTTTTTTTTTATGTATGTTCACCGATTGCTCCGGAAGTTTTTGTCCGATTTATGCGATTTTTGTTTTAATTGAAAGAGGATACTCTCGAATTGGTACCACTTCCGTTTCATCGAAATTGGCTCAGTAGTTCTTTAGTAATTCAACAAAAACCTTTAAAATGAAGGATTTCTCGCAAACTATCTTTCATTGTTGTAACCGGTTTCTCAATCGTAAGTATAATACTATGTATTCATATACGTTAGCGCCAAGTTGTCGCCAAACTTGGCGCCGTTTGAGGAAACATCGCCAAATTTGGCGACCAAAATAAGTCGTTATAAACGAAGCCAACTTGGCTGTAACTGACTAATTGGGCGATATTCCCATTCAAATTCAGTAATGGATCTTCTCCAATCTGCTTCTTCGCTTTTTCAATTGGCAGTCATATTTACAATTCTCAATTTCCAATCGCGTTCAAAATAGGAATTTAATGTACATTAATTAAATATATAACATTATTGAAAAGGCTAAATAATACAGAAGCAAACTAAATTAATACAAAACAATAATTTAGTATACAGTAGTTTAGTTTAATTAAACACATAACTTCAAACTGGCGGCACATAATATATATATATATATATATATATAATATTATATATATATCCATATTATATTAAAGAGATATATGTATGATTGCTTTGTGATTGCCTTTAATATTTCCACTAGATAACATTAACGATAACTTTCCTGTATAGGGGCCTCGGATAGAAAAAGAAATTTTCTGACTACCTATTCACTGTCTCATGTACAAAAGCAAGTTTTTCAATGTTTATAAATTTATTTATTGTAAACAACATTTGTCTACTTTTATATGCAAACAGAAGTTAAGCCAAGATCCCTACACTGGAAAAGTACAAGATTAACAACATGGAAAGAAAAAAAAAGGAGTTACTCTAATTAGTATTACAGGCGTCATTGTTGGTTCAGTGTATTTACATGGCACATAACTTAAACATCAGTAAATATAAGCATAATTGCGGAAGCAAGTCAGTGAGCTACGCAGTTATGAAAACATCTGAATTGTGTCAAGAAATGAGAGCAAATAAATATTAATCAGATTGCACGATAAAAGCATAAAGTGCGCGATACTAACAGCAAACATGGTTTAAAGATTATGCAAATATCATAAGTTGCTTCCGAAAGTTCTATGTTTTGCAGTACTATACTCACTAAAATACGCCAATTAGTATACAGACCGATGACACTTTAACCAAGACCGTTAATGGAGCATGACGATGAATTTCTAATCTTCCGTAATCGAGCCCACAGTTAAGGCTATCCTTCTAAATTACGAGATCAACATGATTAGCAATGCACAGTACTAAACAAAACAAGATATAAATGTTAAGTAACCGGCATAAAAAAGTTCATAATTAAGAAATAGGCACTGCCGATAGGAAAACGAACTAGGCGATCATCAGGTGTATTGCCGCTACGCGGCGATAGGCGGTCATCCACGCCGATGCCAGGTATCAAACCCGTCCATCTAGGGCAACCCGGAAGATAGGGGCCTGATCGTCGGTTAGAAAGTAAGAAAGTGAAGATAAGTGATTGGGTATCCCTTCCATATTTCATAGAGCATTTTTAGTAAGCCGAAGAATTTTTTATTGTCAGCTTCTAAAGTTCAATATTTTTTCATGCGAGCAGCATCTCTTGTCGTTTTACCCATGTCCAAATATAGAAACAAAAATATTTAATTAAAACGTAAAGCTATTCAATCTGAAGAAGAATAAATGTAATATATTTAAAGAATTTTCACAAAAAACCTGTGTTATGAATGTACACACAAATCTAGACAGAAGTATTTTACTTATCAAAATAACATCTTTAAAAATTTCTTTAAAAGTCTGTAATCCACCAAAATAATCATGAAAAATTCGAAAAAACTAAAAAGTGAAAAATAAACTTTTTTACCAAAAATAAAACAGACTTCAAAAACTACTGCAAAGTAAAAAATATTTTTTTTACATGATAGTTAATAAGAAATTAAATTAAGAGCATTGTATGTAACATGCGTATTATTATATTTATGTACATTAATTTGATTTTTTGGAGTCGGTGCCAGCCAATCCAAATTCAAAATTAAAATTATTTATCCAATACAAATCGTAACAAGATTCAGCAAAAACGTTGCAGAAAAAAATTCCATTCTCAATCAACTCTGACAGCATCCTGCATTTGAAATCTGTGTTTGGCTACAATTTTTTTTTTTTTTTTTTTTTTTTTTTTTTTTTTTACATAATAGCATGTATAAACGCACCAATTTTATAATAACCCTTAATTTAGCACACATAATTATAGCTAATCTCACTTGAAAATACACATTCATAAAATCAGATGAAAAGTTTCAAAAATGGTAAAATTAAAATTTTTTAACTAAATAATAAATCATAAAAAATTCGTAGATATTTGGATGTGTGTTTGTTGGATAGTTATACTTAATTTCGTTTGGCTGGCACCGACTCCAAAAAATCAAATTAATGTACATAAATATAATAATACGCATGGTACATACAATGCTAGTAATTTACTTTCTTATTAACTATTAAGTAAAAAAATTATTTTTTACTTTGCAGTAGTTTTTGAAGTCGGTTTTATATTTGGTAAAAAAGTTTATTTATTTCTAAAAACTATGAAGACAGGATATGCAACGCTCCGCTTTTAAACTGAAATTAAACAAAGCATCTTATGAGCCAGCGCGCCGTGCTAGGGAATTTCGCGGGTGCATTTGTGATATGAGCCGTTGTGAGGGGCGCGATTTAGACGCTAGTCATTTGTGTGAGGGGACGCGGTGTAAACGCTAGTATGTTTTATATTGACACCAGGCCTTCCTATTAGATAAGGAGGCGGTTGCCACGATTCCAGTAATAGAAAAGAATGACAGAATAGGTACTGCCACTTCCAATACTTAATAAAGATAGCCATATAATTTTACCGGTGTATAAAAATTATTGTTTTCCGAGTAGAATTAACAGTTGTTTCAAATTTTTACGCATGATTTTTTAATTTCTTACTTAGTTATTGGTTTATCAAATACATAATGTAATAATTTCGTGCATAGAGTGAATTTACATAAAACGAAGGCCAAATACCTTCAAATCTAAAAATTTGCGAAAATGAGAGTTTTAATAGCTTTTTATTTTAAAACTATTTGACACACCCTTGTAGAAAACTTTAAAATTATATCGTAACCTTTTGCTTTAACATGTTAAATATTTTAATTTATAGCAATTTTCAATAATTTATATTAATTCTATTTTTTAACGCCTTCCAACATAATTTAACAGCGTTTATGTATTCGGTATGTCTGTCCGTCTGTCTGTCTGTTGATCCGTGCTCATATTCGTGTAAATATACACGGATTGCTATGTAATTTATATATGTTATTGAGGTTTGCTATGACATGTTAGGTTTTGAAATTGAAGTGTGTAGCATTTATAGTTCATTAACAGGGACACTCAAAACAATGCCGTTAAATTACTGTGTATGGGGGGGGGGATAATCCTTTGCAGTGTATTTTCACTGTGTTACACTATTCCAAACATATTAAAATTGATATACATCACTATTGTTTTCTACAAATACTTGGTGTACAATATAGTATGTGTAGCACGTAGCGTTCGCACATACAAAAATTCCGTTTTATTATGGTCTATGGGGAAAATTTGTTTGCGGCGTATTTTAATCATGTTATTACAATTTCAAACATGACAGAACTGATATTAACTTTTGAAGTGTACCATAAACTTCTTTCAATAAAATATGCAATGTAAAACATGTACAGGAGCCACACAAAAGAAACAACGCATATTAATTATATTTCATTATTTCAAATTCAATGAAACTCATATACATTATTGAGGTTTACTTACTCTACAAGATACTTGAATATCATGTGCTTAACATTTATCACTCTTTTACAGGCACACAGGAAGATGTCGGATATTCTGTATTAAAGTACTCTCTATTAGCGATAATTGCTGGAAATGTGTTTCCAGTTATGGTATGAGTTTAAAATTTTCCCATGCTACGTGGTGTGTATGAATGCTATAGATCACATGCAGAGTTACACACAAAAAAAAATTGTAAACATTTCTGAGAAAGAGCGTAAATTGTTTAAATATTTTTTTTTTAATTGAGCTATGAATTTTCAAATTGAACTATATTTAGTATACTAAGAGATGTTTGTAGAATACTAGAAATAAAATTAAATACAGGACTACGCAAAAAAATGATAATTTCTGGAAATGTATTTCAGTATTTTTGCACGTGTTTCCGCCTAAATTAAATTTTAAGTTTAATACGTGGCGTATTTAAAAATATCTAGGTAATATATAAGGATGTAGAAAATAATTCAATTATGTTTTTTTTCTATTGATAGAAATTTCTGAAGGTGAATTTTCAACCTCTTATACGTTTCCTTAATAAACTGAATTGTAGCACATTATATACATACTAGCAAACCCCGCGGCTTGGCTCGCGTAATAGTTGAAATATACCAATTTGATATTCGTATGTCTAATTTTTATTAGAAGAAATTATACTTTTACAAATAATGCAAAAACTACTAATTAAGCCGCACTTTGACTAACCTTCATTATTACACTGCATTAGGCAGAAATGAGACTTAAATTAATAACAAGAACTATACAATAAACTTAAAAAAAATAGTAACAGACTTCAAAAAACGCACTAAAAATAATTAAATACTTCTTTAAAATTTTCTAATGACAAAATGATATCCAGGATATCATGTGTCGGGATAAAAACGTTAAATTATATTATCTAAAATTATTATATAAAATTTAATACCCACCAAACATGGATTTTCCAGAGAATATTTTTTACAAGAGATGAATTAAACTATTTATGATTTAATTTACAAATATACACATTTAAAAATTAATCAATTACTTTTTGAAGTTGGTGCCGAACTACCTTATAAATATATTATACCTAGTACCATGAATAGAGTGATGATGGAAAATATAATACAATGTCGGAAAAAATGTTTTATTTCCTCAGCAAATTAGTTAACTATTTATGATTTAATTTACAAATATACACATTTAAAAATTAATCAATTACTTTTTGAAGTTGGTGCCGAACTACCTTATAAATATATTATACCTAGTACCATGAATAGAGTGATGATGGAAAATATAATACAATGTCGGAAAAAATGTTTTATTTCCTCAGCAAATTAGTTTTTTAATCATTATCGACTGGAATTGTTTGGCACCAACTTCAAAAAGTAATTGGTTACTTTTTGTATGTGTATATTCGTAAATTAAATCATAAATATTTTAACTCATCTCTTATAAAAAGTATTCTCTCAAAAATCCATGTTTGGTGGGTATTAAATTTTATATATTAAATTTAACGTTTTTATCCCGACACATAATATCCGATGTGTTATTATTGGATATCATTTTGTCATTAGAGAATTTTAAAGAATTATTTAATTCTTCTTAACGCGTTTTTTGAAGTCGGTTACTATTTTTTTTTTATTTATTTTATTACTGTTAAAAAGTAAGAATATTTTCCAAAGAATCATATTCCGATTCAGATGTTGAAATTCTTAAAAAAAATGAATTTAGAAAATCATAGACTATAATGTGGTACATAAAATATTTAAAAATTTTAGTATGGATTCTTTCATTTTTGAATTCCTTAAAATTTTAAGCTGAAATTTATAAAATAACATAAGCTTTAAAAAAAAATAATGGTTATAAACTTGTCAAAAATAACAAAATTCAATAAAAAATGTATTTGAATTAAATATTGTCGTAATTCATTCAATGCACGACATCCTCTGTATAGGATTATAAAATATTCGCTTGTATAACTTGAATGTTTTAATTGATGGATGTTTTATTAGCTTGGCTAAGCGGCGTTACAGGGACCATGGACCATAATATGAGCAAAAACCAACCCAAAATCGACATTTCTTTTTGTGTGTATTATTATTCTCCAATTTGTACTGCGTAATTCATGGAAAACCGCATGCAGAAGCGATTATTTTACGCAAAGTTACAAGTGTTTTAATTTTGTTCACAAACAATTTTTTGGCCTTTTAATATACTTTAAATCTGTTTTCTCAGTACTGGTGTTTCAGCTTTTTTTTTTTTTTTTTTGAAATGCTTCTTGCTTCTTAATTTTTGATCAAAATTCATAAAACTGATGAGGAAGAATCCCGATATTGCTTACAAAAAACTGTGCAAGCATTTTAAAATTCGACATCCTTAAGACAATTAAATTTGATTTTTAACGCATTATAAGGCCGAATTTTTATGAAAATCGATGTGGAATTCGGAAAAATATCTCTGAAAAATTGCAAATTTAAGGGATTAAAAAATCGATAAACAGCTTTGTTTGTAATAAAGCTTTACGCGATTAAAATTCAAAATCGGGAAAATATCTAAACAATGAAGACGCAGTGAGCATTTAAAAATTTCGTTTTAAAAGTTTAATTTTTTTAAAAGATCTTAAAATTATAATAAGATTGGAAATTTATTTTAAGGTGTTCTATATAGGGGAGACCGGGGCTATTAGGCGCAGTTTTTAGTTATTGATTTTTATTAATTTTTTGTTTAAGTTTTTTATGAAACTATAACTGTACTTTTGAAGAACAGGCATTGGGCTATAAATACACGGAGTTTTGAGTTTGTAGCTTTTGTAGTTTATGTTTAGCGGAAGCCTAAAGTAAAAAGAAAATTGTGCACCAACCTACCCCCGTCACGGGCAAGTTGCCTATACCTATGGGGTAAGTTGGCACACACTTTATAAAAATTTAAATGAAGCGTAAATAAGACACGTGGTTAAACGAAATCAATTTCATTATTACCAGTAAGTTTAAACAAAGGTGTAATAGCCGTACAATGTAAATTCCAAATTACACAGACATAAAAATAATGAATAAAACATTAACATTGAGTAACTTCTATCCTACTCTATATCATCATCATCAGAGTTACAGTTGTCACAAATAAAAAATCGAGTGTCTCCGTTTGGGCAAGCCTCGTGGTCCCAAAATAATGCATTATAACCACTTTTCTCGTTGTTTGCTGTTTTTCAAGCTACCAGCACACACCAAACACCAAGCCAACTTGCCCCGTGTTCAATGCGCCTACTAGTCCCCAAAAAAATTTCTGCACAAAAGGGACACGTAATCCTCTAAGCATAAATAATCCAAGTAAATCACATATGGAGTAGGTACAGTTAATCATACACTAAGAAAAACTGCACAGGTTAAATCGCAATTATTAAGATAAGTATTAGAAATTAGAAAAAAGAATGATGCAACAAAAAATTAGTTATGAGTGCAAAAAACAGAAAAATCTTAATAAATGTCCACTGCACGTAGGTAACCCTGCAAAACTACAATGAGGATTGTAAAATGCAATAAGAAAGGTCTCTGTGACTGGTTACGCAATCTATCCACAAACAGGCGATTTATGAGGGCGGCGCCTACTTGCTCCTGTAGCCAACTAGCCCCGGCACAAAATTTAAAATCTATCTAATGAAAATTTAAAGAATTTTTTTTAAACGTCCACCGCCCCCTTAAACCAACAGAGTGGAAAGTTTCCAAGTCTGGATTCGAACCAGGTTCATTGTTGTAGCACTAACGTACCTGGGCGACATCCAGTTGAGCACATCTCACCCGTATCTGTTGGCAAGGCTGCACTCGCAGCATACGATGGAATACAATTTCATGAGACATCAACTCATGTGCGTGCGTAAGACGTTCTAAGCTGGATATCGTCCAGGTAGCCCAGTTGTAGCGCATTTGCGCTTGATTCAGGTTCAAATTCAAGCTTGAACACTTTTTCATACTGTTGGTGTTATACCACTTAGCCAACTTGAATTAAAAATTCAGAAATTGAAACTTCAAATTCCTAAAAATTAGCGTGCTTAATTTCCTACAAATTTCCACAAATTATATATGTATGTTCAATTTCATTGAGGTCGGATTCTCTTTCGTTTCCATTTTCACCCAGGGTTGGTGGCTCATAAAAATATATCCCATCGTGTGCTGAGGGTGCAGCCTTGCCAACAGATAAGACTAAGAAGTGCTAAGCTGGGTATCGTCCTGATAGCTCCTGTAGAGCTTTGGCGCGTCATGTCAGTGACACTAGTTAAATCCAGGTTTAACCGTTTATGTACTGAATTATGAATTCATGAAAATTTTATCTTCTAAAGCATTTTTCGTGAATTTTTGTAACTACATTAGAGGATTTACATAATCATTTAATAAATTTCAGAAGGATTGAAGAATTTAGAAGTATTAATTAAATGTGAATTTATAGGGATTTTGTGCAATATTTATATCCCCACTCATATCTTTTATTTTAAATACTTTTGTTTCTATTTTGTAGAATTAGTAAACGTACAAATATGTTCTTACAATAGAAATATAGAAATATTTCCGAATTGAAAAATCCCTCCCTCCCCCCAACGCCAATAAAGCTGAAAAGATGCAGAGTCAAAATAAATCACCTTTTAATTTATTTCTTTTGTGTAGCCAATAATGCTTTTGGAACAAGATAAAGTAATGCATCTATAACTCATTCTAAACTGTATTAGCACTAATCGATGCATTAAATGAATTTTATAACGCGTTATTTTAATGGTAGTTGTAAGTACCCTCAGTAGATAAAGGGATAAACACTTTTTCATTCTGTTGGTTACGCCTCTTAGCGAAGTTGAATTTTAAAAAAAATCAGCAATTAAAACTTCAAGTTACTAAAATAAGCGTGCAAAATTTTCTACAAATTTCTACAAATTATATATTGACTGCTGAGTTTTCGATACATGTCGAAACTGCATTAAAATCATATTAAGAATTTGTAATTTAAGTGGTTAACCGCAGTTTCAAAATACTAAGGGGAAAAACAGATATTAAGGTCATATAGCAAAGAGATCGCTTTTAACGGTAACATCTTAAAATAATGTTTATTGTTTTCGCAAGGAAAGAAAGAACAGCATGTTATATTTTACTTCAAAGTGGTGTTATTTCTTAAACTCTTTTTCTGTGAAGCAATTCTTTAAACGGTACTTGTGCCATTCTTATTTTACCTGTTTTAATGTAAGTCTGTGAAAATAATTATTGAATATTCCATGCATTTTACAAAATTATCGCACAGAAAAGCGAAAATAACTATTCGGTTGAGAATTTTTTTTTCTTTCGAATTACATTAAAGATTTGAGCTTAAAGGACAGTCTCTATATTGAAAAGTAACAAACTTTTAAATTTTCTATACAAATACCTACTTTTGACATTTTATTTGGATATTTTTTACTTTACGATAATAAAAGTTGAAGTCATTAAAAAGTAGAAATAAAAAGGATTAGGAATTATGCAGATGTGTGTTTTTTGAGCTAATAAAAGATAAATTCATTTTTAAATAGTTGAAAAATAAATGCCATTTGAGTAATTTTGTAAAACTCAAAAAACTTACTAGCGAAAGAGCTGAAATTCTGTTCGTGTATTTACATATAAGAAGCTTTCAGAAATTGATTTCTGTTATACTTTATATAATTTACAATACTTTTTATCAAATATTGACTTCATTATAAAAATTAATACTTTCTTACTTACTTAAAATTCAAATAATTCGATTAATATTTATTTCTATTTTCTTATATTGTATTTCCTGCAAAATAGCGTAAGTTTTTCTTATGTTTTAACTTTTATGATTTTTACAATCATTTGTGTATAGCTTTTTTAAGTGAATATTATTTTTTTAAGTGCAACCATTTTCACTTTTTTCTGAATTTTAATTTTTGAATTTTCTTCTGTTCTTCTTTTAAATATGTGCATAAATGTTTTAATGAATTTGTTTTCCGATAATTCAGACCCTGAAAGTGCAGGTTGCTAGCAATTTGACATCCGCGCACACTTGTTTTACGACGTCTTCAGGTTAATTCATAACGTACTAAACTAACAAGCAACACAGTAAAGATATTTCTCGGTGAAAGGAAATTAGAATAACATATAAATTGTCTCTAACAACATACAAAAAGTCTCTTTGTAACGCGCGCTACCCGTTCCAAAAAATAGACTTACCGGCAATCACGTGACTAGCTTCCATAAGCTCTGCCAAATAAGAAATGTTATTCTGTTAGTTCAAAAGCTGTTGTGAGGTGTGCTAACTGTAGCATGTAAAAATTATATTAGCGCCATTATTTTTGTGTATATGTGTTGTTCTATTTGTTATGTGCCGTCTCACTAAGAAGAAATAAAAAAAATATTTTAAAAGTCACGCCCTGTATTGTTATTATGAAATAATATGTGAAATCTGAGTGAGTTTAATGCGAGCTACCCGACATCTTTTAAAAATTTCTATCGCATAAAACAAATTCCTAAATCTTTTTTTTTTCTTTTTTTTCAGGCGTTTGTTTCAAATTCCCCAGAAAACATCACTATTAATGAAAAAACCAAAATTATTTTTAAAAAGATTATATTGTAATGTTTCAATTAAAATACCAATACTGTTTTATTGTAGTATATTACAGAAACTGGAATTGTCACTCTACCATTCGTTGAGGCAGGTTACTCCATGCACTGAATAATCGCCACTAGTTACATTTACTTGTACCTAGTTTTCCACGCACAATAGCACTACAGCTAGAACCCCTTCTTTAACTATTGATTTTGCTACTACTAAAAATCTTTCTTATCCTCACCCCACTACTTAACGAATTTTGCTCTGGTCAACGCCCGGTTCTCTTTAAAATTTACTTCATTAACTCCATTTCGCAATCTCTTTCCGAAGCAACTGACTAGAATCAATTTACTGATTTCAATTTCTCTTTTTTTAAAATCAATTATCCTTCTGATACTGATTATGTTGTAATTCATCTAAAATATCTTGTTACGAACGCTCAAAAGGACGCTACTTTTCACAAATTTAAAAACTGCAATACCTTCGCAATATCTTTAAACAACCAAATACGAGGGTGTATCAATAAGTTTTACCCTCACATAGAAATAACTGAGTGAAATTTATGAAATTGTTACATTGTATTAGTCCTTTTCTATATAGTCACCGTGCACATTACCACATTTCTGAATGGGATATTTCAAAGAGAGGGGGAGGATGTATTCCAGCAGGTGCGATAGGAGACCCAAATCGGGTCATTTTTCTAACTTTTACCGACCCCCACATGTGATATATTGTTGGAAAGGCCTACGACCATTTATTCATGCATACCTCCCCGAGCCCCTCCATTCAAATTTGCCCCCTGTGGCATGAATGATGTCCACAAAGTTTAGAAAAGTACTCCCCGGAGGGCAAATTTGGGGGGGGGGAGGGGCTCGGAAGGTGCTTAGAAGAATAAATTATCACAGGCCTTTCCAACAATCTGTCACATGTGGCGGTCGGTAAAAGTTTTAAAAATGCCTTCCTTTGGGTCTACTACCGCGCCTCCTGGAATGCATCCTTCCCTCCCCCTCTCTTTGAAATACCGGTTGAACAAATGTTTTACTGTGCACACTAACTATATTGAAAAGGACTCATAAAATGTAGCAATTTCCTAAATTTCCCTCAATTATTTCTATGTGAGGGCAAAAACGTATTGATACATCCTCGTGCTTCGTCCAACGAGTTTTTCAGTCCTCCTGTGACTCAATCCTTTATACAATTTATAAACCAATTAATAAATGTGACAACAGGATAAAATAATAATAATCTTCAAAAAGAAAGGCAACTAATTTGGATTACTTAGTCGTAGTTACGTAGTAAATCTTTCACCTGATAATAATTATTTTTGGCAAATAAAAAAAAATAATAATAACAAAAATTTCACCCTATTTCCTCTTTTACTGTAAACAGTGCTACTGCTTATAGTGATAAAAATAAAGTACAGCTTTTTGCAAGATCTTAAAAATTGTCATTCTCACTTTCCCCGCCGACCTCTCTCTTGTTAATTATAATGTTAATAATTTATTCACCACCCATCCTAATTCTCTGTCCGACATTTAGCCAATTGTTATCCAAATCATCATCAAAAATCTCAAAGGCCGTGTGCATGATAATATTTCTAACAATGATCTCAAACATTTCCTTACTATCTGTATCCTCTATATCAGTCATTGACTAAGATACTCAAATCTAGTGTCAATTCCTACCATGGACAATATGCAACGAAAATCCACTGATTCTAACTCCTAACACCGTATTTATACCACCTAGACGACCACAGAAACATAATTATAATATTATTGCTAGAAATAATCGTGAAAACCAGATTCCCGGAGATTCGGGTACACTTTGCGAAAATTGAAAGACTGACAGAATAGGTAGCTCGTTCACGCATAGATGATAGAATCTGGACTACATAATAACACATGCAAAACTCAAAAATTAATTTAATACTAATTTGTAAGAGAATTGCTAGACATTTATGCTACACAATGAGAATATAAAAAATATTTTTTGTAACCCAAAAACTTAAAATATGTAATAGTTTTTTTAAATATGAAATGGCATCAATTCAGTCTAAAATGTAAATTTTCAAAAAAAAGTTTCGTTTCACAAAGTAACATATGTCACTATTAAAAAAAATGATGGAGTTAGAGTGTCTACCGATTTTGAACATTCTGTTCTGAAAAGAAAACAAAATGCGCTTAAAACTTTCTTTGCTTTTTCTTGCTTTGGCTCGCTCAACTTCTATAGCTCCGAAAATGCCGTTTCATTTTCGATATCCTTTTTATAACTGTTAAAGTATTTGCATAAAAAGTAGTTTTAGTGAAAACAATTTTATCGAAATTTTCACTCGGCCAAAGTGGTTTTACGATCCTGGTTTTAAGTCCTGGCTCTTTAGCTCTTGTGTGCAAAATATGATCCAAACCAACATTCCGAAGTGACTGCTTTTTAAAAAAATATCTTTAAAAATTAGATTTGCAGTTGCCAAGGATATTAAAATATATATTTCGATAGAGACTGTAATCTAATTTAATTTAATTTTATAAAACCTTATAGAACTGATTTAAGATTACACTTAAATATTACAAGATCCCAAAAATGTTCATGCTTTTTTATCAAGGAAAAAATACAAAAGAATTAAAAGCAGTTTTTGTTTTTAACGTAAATTTGCAAGAACAATAAATTTTCCCTAAATTACATTGTTGTGAATTCGTGTACACTCATCGAATAAAGCCGTAAAATATTTTGAGTCGTTTATCTGTATAACTAATAATACTGCCCTGGAAATTCCATATATAAAACAATCAAATTAATAAAAATGTGTTATATTAGAAAATACAATAACACGCTATTTGTGTTAAAAAATATTTTTTTTAAAAAAACCTAAAGCATAACTGTAATAATTGGTCCCTGCGAAAAGTTATATTATTAAAAATAATTCCATAAATTAAATTGCTATTCTTTTTTTATAATTTGCAAAACTATCAGTCATGTGCTGATGTATTTATTTCTGTGCTTTGAAAAATAATCCAGAAGTTCTATTGATTTCTTTTGAAACACCTTTACTTGTGAAACTGAAATCATTTAATTTAAAAAGGTATTTCGTGAAATATAATTAAGTCTTTAAAAATCTCATTATATTCATTAAGTTCAAATTCTTTAAGAATGAGAAAGAATAAAAAAAATTAAAACCTAATCACAATTGAACCGACGTTTTTTTTTTTTTTTTTTTTTTTTTTTTTTTTTAATTAGTAAAATTACTGCATGTATTAGAAGTAATTGATGTTATAAAATTTATCCTTTTTATTACAAAAAGTGTTATGTTAATTGTATTAAAAGTTTTATTATTTCTTAAGATTTATTTTTCACAGGAAAGTTTTTTTTTTCTGCTTCATTAAATAAAAACTGATTTTTCTTCAATAAATAAAAAAAGTAAAGAAGTAATAAATTTGTTTTTAAATCATATTTAAATATACACCAAAGAAAAATTTGCTTTATTCAAAGTTATTTTATTTTCTGATATTGATAAAAATTTTCATATGTTATTAACATAAAAACGAAATTTTATTTTCATGTTTTGAAATTTTATTAGAGTTACTTTATTAAACTTGCTAATGCAAATGTTTAAATATAATTTGTATTAATTTTAATATAAATTTTCATTCAATATAATATTGAATTATTATTTAAGACATTTATATATTAACTTTTATACACTCTCATTATACATAAAGTCACCTATATAAATACTATAGTGTAGAATTAAGTTGGAACATAAAAATATTATAATACACTGTGGGTAATGCAAAAATTCTTTTTAATCTTTATGCCTTATCATTCTAGCTTTATTACAAAAACAGAAATAGCAAGGATAATTTATTTTTCTAAATTTCATACACTGGTAAATTCACAATTTTCCTTTCACTGGCATCTATAAATGTACTACTAATAATAATTATTATAATTATTATAACAATAACTATAATAACAACAATAATAATGATAATAATATAATAATAATAATCTATACTAATAATAGAAAAAAATTGTGTGTGCGTGTGATGTCTAGGTTAATCTACCGCTAAATGTGAAAATTTAGATGAGGATAATCCGAGGCAAGTCCTAATGCACCTCAGGCTTGATTCTTCATTTTTTGATAACTAGCCAAGATACTAATTTAACATCACAATTAGATTTTCACTAGAGTTGTGCCGTTTGAAAGCTCTTGCCACGAGTATCAATAAATATATATAAATTGAGATTCCCAGGTGGAATTATATGTTGAATATTTTGGAGAATTGATTGAAAATAACTTTTTCCAATAGAGATTTTTTTATATAAAATTTTATTCTGCAATAATTAATTGCTTTGAATATCTGCAAAATTCTTTAGTAATAAAAAAAAACTAGCTATCATAGAATTTAATATACACAACAATAGATTAGTTTTGTTACTAATTTCTATTTCTAAAAAGATTTTATTTCATAGTTATTTTTCGTATTTTGGAAAGTTGTGATAGATGTTTTTAACCCATACATGATTCAAATAGCGGGAAAAACCCCAAACTTTTAGCAGTTTACAATGAAATAGTTCATTTAAACAAGAAACGGTAATGTTCAGTAGAAATGACTTATTTGGGCCTTGAGAGAGGGGGGAGAACACCGAGTGAAAAATCTCCTGCTTCATTTGTCATTTTATTTCTAAAGAAGGAAATTGGCTTAATAAAGGACTTTGAAAGTCTTTTCTGATGTCGTGGATTTTTTTTTCTATTATTACTATTCAAAAAGACACGGCAAGATATTAAAACGCTCTCGGAAATCTACCCATTTCTGTTTCAGAAGAAGCAAAATAATGAAAGAAAAATGATATGAAATTCATTCAAAAGCTTCGAAGACAGGAATTTCGTCTTACGACCAATCCTGATGATGATCTTCACGATAGTGAAAGGCCAAACAGAAGAAAACTTGTGCATTGAAAATCTAGATTCTGCTATACAGCCAGCCTTCCCCCCATCTCGATTGACAAAATACCTTCAATCACTGGATGTTTACTTCTTCCAAGAGTATAAGTACTTGGTAAAGAAAATAGGAAAACATTCAAAAAATCATAGAAGCATTTGTTGACATGTTAATATTATTATGACAGAATGCATACTTGAAATACCTCACTTGGCATACAATCAGTTCTCTTTACCTACTTTCGATACAATGCGTCAGTACGCTTTCCAAAAGGTTTTATTGAGAAACATGTATCCAGTCTTTCGATCATTAAAACATGTAGGATAAAGTGAGGACAGACGCCACGGTTGGACAGATGCCCCAGAGATTGTGTTGGCTACGCTGGCGCTCCCTCGAGCAATTTAAGAAGTTCGCAGTGTTCTTCTGTGCTGTGTGCTGTGTTGTATGCGTTCCCCACGCTTAATTGTTGGTATTTACATATTTATGTCAGTTTTTATGGTTCGAACATGCGTGGTAAGTTCCTAAAATTATTCTAATAAAGTTTTATTACATATTTCAAGCCAAATAAACAGAGATTTCACCCCAAAACCGATTGCAACTGTAGAATAGATCCTCATAGAATACAGACATGTGCTTGCCTTTCTCGCGCATTGCTCACATGACACAAAATGGCGGCGCGGAATCTTACTCGTCACTATGGGACAGATGCCGCAAAATATATTTTTCTTTTTCGGTTCAATAAATTCATCACTGAGATTTAAGTAGAACTTACATTTAAATGAACGTATATTAGCGCATTCTGCTACTTATCAAAATATTCCCAGCGACAATGATGGTTCACCATGTGTGAATAAGCAAAACGTAGGCCGTTTACAATTCTCACCCTTTGAACTGTAAAAAAAAAAAAAAAAAAAAAAAAAAAAATATATATATATATCCTATCCCAAAGGTTAAAGACCTATACGGCCAAGAAAGAGTAAGCAAAAGGATGCAAATATTACAAGCACAATGTTTATTAACAAGAAAAAAAAGAAGGAAATAAAAAGCAAAATAAACTAGAAAGAGTCAAAGGACGACAGATTGGCGGTAGTAAAATGTGTAAAAAAAGCAAGGGAAAGATCAACTTGAAAACACCTTACTTGAGGAAGAAACTAAAATATGAGTCATCTTCCAACAATGAGAAAATTGTTCCTCTTATGGATTCTGATGGCAATGTTGAATTGAAATTTGATGACTCTGAATGTGTCTGGAGTCTTATCAAATCTAAAGCGGACAGGTACGAAAAAGGCTTGGGTTGCTTTTGCAACGGGAAGTGCGGTGTGATTGTGGGCGAATGGAAATACAAAAGAAAAGAATGAGAATAAAGACCAAAAATAAACTTACTAGGGCATAAATAGAATAGAACTAATACTTACATTAAGACCAAACTGCAATGTTCACCTGGATGTAAACCCGTGATTTATATCTTTTTTGTAATTAAGCTGTCCATTGTTTCCAGTAATTGTGCTATCCATTCATGTAAATTGAAATGTTTTTCTTTTTATTTCCATTTTTTGTCTTAAGTTTTATTTGTAGAACTTACACTTTCGCATTTTCGTTAAGCTTTCACAATTTAGTGATAAATATATAATTTTTGTAAGTTTACTGTTACTTATTTTCATTTTAAGTAATTGGAGAAAATAAAAATGTGATTTGCTTGAAAATAAATAAATATTCTAGCTTTTTTCTCCATCCTAGCTTTTTTCCTTGCGGCATCTTATCCAGCACATAAAAAATGATGTCAAAAAATGACGTTTGGAAAAATAATTATGCCTACTTTGTTAAGAGGATTTTAACTTGTATAGCATAGAAATTAGATTCTAAAGGATTTGATTCATGATTTCTGGTACTTAGCTTGTTGTTTTTTGCTTTATTGTACATTTTACAAGAAGAAAAGTAAAACTGCGGCATCTGTCCCCACTTTACCCTATTTACTCTTGCTAAACAAACCTACACTGACTGTCAAAAAATATTGCTCTTCATCGTTTGTTCCTGATGTTGGAAACACTTGCGTTTTCAACACATTTACGTGGGAAAACACTATCTTGGCCAATTATAAAACAAAATTCCTGCTTTTAATGGAATGTCATACTGTTTTTTATATCTTTATTTCTCTTTTTATGAAACCAAATATCACGTCCGCACTTATTCATTTGATACACTCTTAACTTGGTAATCATAAGTCCGCATTAATAACACGTTATATACACTCCAACGTATCCTTCAGGCTTCGGTTCTTGAACCCATGCTTTTCAACTGATTTTTTAACGCTATATCTCATACAATGTTAACTTACCTTGCTGTATTTGCGAGCGAACCACTAATGATGCCTTATCACACTACCTTTATTTTTTATACATAAACTTGTAAAGACATCATGCCATGTTCATGGACTGGTGTAACATTTGGCATATTAAAACTAATGAATTCTAAACTGATGCTATTTACTTTTCGAGAATTTTTTTCTTATGCCAAACAGATTAACCCTTAACAGCGATACACTCCCTTGGAATGATGACACTAAATACCTGGGCGTTATCCTTCATAAAAGATTGAAAACTTTAATATAATCTATAATGAAAATCGCATTATTAACATAAAAAGTAAGATTGTCGAAGCTTATAAAATTCTTGAACGTCTTAAATATCCTTATCGCTATTCGCAATAAAACACTAATATATAAATCTTGCATTCCCTCTATTATGACTTATGCTTCTCCAATTTAGGGTTTCATACGCAAATCTACGACGGAAAACCTATCTAAAAACCTTAATAGAAATTTACGAATCCTCCAAAATAGATGCAGATTCTTGTATAATACTACATTTAGACGCGATTTAAATATTTCTTCTTTATTCAACGATTTAGAAACTTTTATAATATCACTATCTATAATATTCCTAGTGAGATTATTGTTGCACTGCCGAGCTACGAAATCACAAAACGCAGAAATGGAAAAATTAAGTTATTCAATATTGATTAAAGATAATTACCTGATTTTCTTTTTCCTCTTTTTCATGTGTTCTGTGTTTAGTTTGACTTACATTTAATTTAAACTTCTTATTTCTTTAATTATATTCGCTCTTATATAGTAGTTTAGACTACAGTTAATCTTCTTCTCTGTTATGGTTCCTAAAGTTTTAGAACTTCAGATACTCTTAGACAGAATGTGGCGTCAATTAGAAAATCCATGAAATTCCTAAACTTTTCAACTGCTCAGTAATATTCAAAGAGCTTTCTAGACAAATTGGTCAAGTATTTACCTCCTTAATGATAATTATTACAGTTAACATATATGTATAAATATGTTACATAAGATATCCAATATTTTTAGAGCGTTAAACATAGAGATGCAGATGACGGGTTAGAAATGGCTGTTTTGGAACGAACATCTCAACTTACATGAAAGACAAAATCATTCAAGAAATTTATAATGTTAAAATGTATCCTTAACTCCTTGGCTGGCAGCATCTTCTATTCTTTTTAGCTTATGATTCTTCCACTGAAATTAAAATGGTGCATCACACGAGATGTTCACAACGGTGTAGCGGCAAAGTCATTATTAGTTACACGAGATTAATTTAGCGATTAATAGACCAAAGAAAAGAGTTTAAAGTCATATCACAGCCGTAGCAACTTCGTAATAATTCAATACTTGTAAGCAAATACTGATTAATATTTCCGAATTTAATAGTTTGCGAGACAATATTAGCTGGTATGTCATATATTTTGTTTTGTCAGATGCAAACAAGAAGATTATGGCGAAGTGCTTGAAACTGGTCTATACTCAAAACACACAAAAGAAACTAACGATAAACTTGTTTTGTAAAAGGATTTTATCTCTACTAATATTACAGAAAAAGCTTTTTTGTTTTTCTCTGAAACGACCGAATCGATTTGAAAATTAAGGGTAGTAAATTGACGGCTGCAGTCTCTGTTCTAACATAGGCTATATTTTATGTCGATGTCGCTACCCTCAAGGGAATGCAGAAGAGATAAACGTTCTGAAATTACGATTTTGTGAAATTGAAGAGACTACAAGCTTGAAATTTGGCATGGTAGTCACTTATAAGACGTAAATATTCCCTAAGATCGGTGTCTAAAAATTTCAAAACTTAAAAATATAAAATAAGCTAAAAACGTTATAAAAATGTTATAAATGAGATTTCTGTAAAATTGTTAAGGATAGAAACTTGAAAATTTTCATGGCTGCTACATTTAAAAGAAAATGGCCGCATGGAATAGGTTTTTTTAATACAAATTTTAAAAAGTGCATGAGAAGAAAAGTTCCAAATTATAAATTTTGTGATACTGTAGGAACTAGAAACTAGAAATTTGGCACTGTAGTTACTTTTAAGATGCTCACTAAAAACGGTTTCTAAAAAGATTCGAAATTTAAAGGAATGAAATAAGCAGAAAACACTCTATAACCTTCTAAAATTGATAGCTATAGAATTTTACATGAATGTTGTTAATTAACTAAGTACACATCCATTTGAAAGGCACGCAATTATTACTTGTATGCCATTTGATAGTTTCAGCAACTACGCGTGCAAAGCCGCGGAATTTTCTAGTATTATTATACCATTAATTCGATGAAAGTACTTTATTTAAAAATCTGCTGCGTAATTCTTCTACGAATAACTTATACTTGGACAAAAAATTTCATTTTTATTTTGTGAAAAAGAAAACACCGCCCGAAATTCGATTTTTCCTCGATTTTCCTTTTAAATCGCGCGGAAATTTTCTTTTGTCAATTAGTGCATTTTATTTAATACTTTATTTAAATAGGAATTTGGTTATAGTTACTTTTACGATGACAAAGAGAAAAAAAAATAATAATTAATTGTAGAAAATTCCTATTTCTATCAAAATGTCTATACAAAAAACAGGCTCTCAAGCACGATGATATATTCTTTTACTCATAATTAGGGAACGTTAAAATATATTATTTATCTAGTGTTTGTTGCATTTTCCCTCTAAGATGTTATATATTCTCAGCGGCTGCCATCTTGGAATTCTGGATGGTGTTTTGTTGGCGTTTATCGATAAGACAATAGGGTGGGTCGAAAAAAGCGAAATTTTTCAGATCAATTTCTAATAGAGCAGAAAAGTTGTCTTTTGTAATTAGAAGAATAACGCAAAAAATATTTTTGAAATCGGTTGAGATATCTTTAGGTCGCGCTTTGCACTTGAAATTATGAAAATATGGTGAAAAGTGACGATTTTTGAAATTAATGGTGAAAATTAAAAACATATTTAGAGCTACTTCTAATAGTACGTAAATATCACCATTTGGTATTAGAATAATAACACAAAAAATTATTTAAAATAGGTTATCTTTAGGTCGGGCATTGCACTTGTATTTTGAAAAATATGACCAAAATTGACAATTTTTGAAATTACACGATGAAAATAAAATATATATATTCAAACCTAGATATATGCAGACGAAAGAACGAGAACTTTGCAAGGTTTTGTGACACCAAGTTCAATTTTAGCACTCTCGATTACTCATAACTTATTGCCTGGTCTACCTGCAAGGTTACTTCACCTCTCATATTGCAAGGAACTAGCTCAGAGAGGATTGTCTCTTATTGATTCAAAAGCTCTGTCAGACAGTTACAGATTGCATTGCTTTCCAAATCTGTCTGAATCCCAGTTCACCTTATTGTTCTCGTTCATGTACGATCATCGACAATAACAGGTTTTTGGGATGAGCAAAGACTCCGTTACGCTCAGTAACAGAGTGTATCGCCTCCTCCAATTATTTTTTGGAATTAACGCGATATTGTTATTGTCTTGAACAGATGCATTTCTCCTTGATTATTAGAATGATTCCTATTAATATCAAACAAAATAGACACACATGTCTACATGGCGTATAAAACTGTTTCAATTCATTCATAGGTTTTTCAATGGATACATACAGTCTGAGAGTTCTGTTTGCGGTCGTTAGTGATAAATCAGCCCTCGATTACTGACAGGAAGATTCCCAAGACAGAAATCTGTCGCACAGCGTTGAATATTTAAAGAAGATATATATTTTCAATCTTAATTAAAGTCATTTGGTTTATTAACAGTCATTGTTGGATATTGCAACTGATTAATTGAAATTTGACAACAAATATTGTTACATATGCAGGTAAGATATTAACCGATTTCAGAAATATTTTTAGCGTTATTCTTCAAATTATAAAAGGCAACATTTCTGCGCTATTAGAAATTGATCTGAAAAATTTCGCTTTTTTTGACCCACCCTATAAGGAAACCCCAACGAGTGACGCGTTCTGGTAACCCCGTTAAGCCTAACATGCGCATAAATCTGCTTGGCGACATTTACTTGGCGGAAAAGAGGTTTTCACGCCAAGGAAAAATACAAGATGGCGGCCGCGGGAATATATAACATCTGTTCCCATTTTTCCATATGATGTTTATTTTACATAAAATAAAGTTTCCTTAACAAATTTAACAATCCCATGTATGCTTACCAAGTTATTTATTTTATTTACGAATATCTTATTCAAAATAATCCTTTATAGATTTTACTTTCAAATAAAATTCGTAACGTTGTTTCAAGGGCATCACACTTAATCACAATTAATTAGTCAAATTATTCAGCTCGGTACACCCTTGTTAAAAATAATCATCAACTATTTATTCTGCTTCAAATATTCCTAGAAAAAGAGAGATAGTACGCTCTCTTTAACTTGGTCGACGACCTTGAAAGATTTTCGTATCCTACTGGAACAGAAAGTTCCTAATAGAAACAAATCATACAGAAAATACACTATCTATATCAGAGGTCGGGAAACTTTTTTGGCTGCGAGTCACAATGAACCAAAATAGGTATATTATTTTGATGCTTTTGGCCAGTGGTATTTTCATTTTAAAAGTCTTTTTTGGAGAATAATAAGATAAATTTTATTGAGAAAATAATTACAATGCGCTTTTTTAAAACTTTCAAGCTTACAAATTATAATAATTATAAAAAGAACCATAATTAAATGAACTTTACTTTTCTCTTCGGTATTTGAGCCGTTCAGTGCTGCACAAATCGAATATCTCCATAAAACAAAAAGTTGAATAATGCGATGAAAGAATGTACATTGTTTTTTAAAATTCCCTTTATAATATAAATTCAAAAATATATTGCCGAATGCATAACTACAAATATAGCTCTCATCTAACGGTATATAAAAATAATAAAATAATAAGAAATAATAGCCAAAAAATAATAGTGAGTAATGTTACAATGTGACGGGTGGAGTTAATAGATTTGGCAACTGAAAAAAGTAATAAACTTAAATTCAGTGTTTAAATATTTGATTTTTTTTATTACAGAAAAAGTTAGTTATTATACATTTTTATTACAGATTTTCCATAAAAATTAATATTGACAGTTCTGTTATAATATATTATTTGTGATTAGTTCATCAGCAATATAAATAATGATTTCTTCATCTGGTGTATGTGAGGACTCGTTATTTCGATTTGTTGTCAAGTTTTTATAGTAATCATGTTTAACAGGAGGAATGAATTTTAGCAGGTCCATGATGTCTCTCCTTTCTTCCTTTCTCACAGCTCTACCTTTAGAGGCTGGTAATAAAGGCTGATCTACATTCTTCAAAATTTGTGGTCTATTTGCTACAGATTTCCTTATATTAATGGCATTAAATTCTGAATCTTCATTATAGTCATATTTGAATTGTATTTGGTGGGGTTTGGACCTTTCTAACTTTATCCAGCGTATTTTAAGCCAATTTATTTTACTTTAATTCTGATAAGTCGACACTAAAAAATTTACCATTGTCATTCAACGCTTGCTAGTGTATTTGAGTTGCTTTATTACAACAATTTACATTAGAGTATGAAGTTAATCAAAATGGCATCTGAAATAAATTATTTATTATTCAATCCCCCAAACAATTTTGGCATTTAATGGTGTTAATCTTTATTATTCCAGAAAGTTATTACAAATATAAAAAGTTATGAATATACCAAGTACTTTGACACTTAAAATTTAATATTTTTCGAAAGTGGAGTTAATCGATTTGGCACAGAACGGATCATTTATGGTTCTTCTCATGCTGAACTAGTGGCGTCAATTCAAACAAATCTGGCTGATAATTAGTTGCTTAAGACGAATACAGGCATGTGAATTTTGGGTAGTTAAGCTGCTCCTGTTCTTATTTAAAATAAATTTCATGTGAAAATATATTTGCTCATATTCATATTTATAAGTTAAAACAAATGCGGACAAAATAGCACAGTCATTTTTTTTTTTTTCAGAGATAAAAACGTCATAGGAAGTGATGTCTAACAGGTTGATATCGTGAAAAGATCATAATCCGAAGGAGCAGAACTAGGCGCCAAATTTCAGCAGTAGCTCAAGTCGATTTTTGATTGGACAAAAAGTGAAATCCCTGCAAATGCGTCGAAATCAGCGATTGGATGCTGCATTCCGCTGTGTCTTCGTTTGTCCAATCGCTGCATTCGATATGCATAATCGTTACTGCAACTTTGTAATCAAACAAACATTTATTGTTATGTTTTATTTTCAGGTTATTTTTTATGTATTCATCAAGTGTCCGTTTATATTATTTTTTTTTAAATTATAAATTTTGGGAGATTCAAGCGGGTCACTTGAAATTATAAAATGGGTCTGTCGGTTGCCGCCGCAAATCTATATTATAAAACGAAAACGAGCCCGTCTGTAACTCTGACATCAGTTTGATGGTGGCAACAGTAGGTGATTAAATTTAACTTTCACTGTATTTTTTTAGCTTTTACATATCGCCATTTTAAATTTTTACACCGGCAAATAGAGGTAAATATATATTTTGAAATGCAATTTGTTTGAAAACCATATTGGTCAATTTTTATTGCTTTAAAAACAATTTTCAAGCATATTTTTTTTTTAACCCGACTGAAAACAAGGGTTATGTGTTTCACGCTTATCTGTGTAAGTGGATTTCTTTATACCCTCAAAACATCCCAACGGCTGGATGGATTTTAATGAATGAGGTCTCTATCGATTTACCTTAACGACCCGATAGTTATAGGCTAGGTTTCGTTTTTATAAATTCAAAATGGAGGCCGTAAAATACAAAATGGCGGTAGAGACGAAAAAAATTTTACGCACCCCATTGAGTGGCATATCATTGGATAGGTCTTTCAAAATGAAGACGATGTTTCATTGACTATTTTACAGTCAGAAGCTTCGTTAAAATATTGTACAACCTGGAAGTTGTGTAGGTAGGATCTCTAGCTTTACTGCAACTCTAACCATCATAGGCATCTATAGACCTCATTAAAACAGTGTTTATAGATAGGAACTAACAATTAAACACAACTTAAAAGTCATTAATACAAGTATATAAAAAAATAGGTAAGTAATATAAACAAGTAATGTAAAAAAAATATTATAAGTCAATTCCTAATTAGGTCAATAAGAGATTTTTTCTCCCATTCTTCTTTCCTCCTGAGTGGGACTTAAAATGCCTTGATCAAGAAGAGGGCTCTCTCGATTATTGAAAATTAATTAAATTAATTTAATTAATGAATTAATATTTGAAAAGAAACTGGATTAACAGCAAGTGTCATCCACTACAAGTTTAAAAAAATTTATTTGAGCTTGATTGGATGAATAATAAGTATTTTATTAACGATTGAAAATTTGACAGGATATATATAGTGAGAGTGTGAGCTAATAGTAGGAATTGAAAAAAAAGTAGTTTCACATTGATGAAAAATAATTAATTTGTTCGCTTTTTACGCAGTCGGATTTTTTGATTTTTAAAATTTAATTGTTTATTCAAATCTATCTCTATCGCATGTAGATGATTACGAAAGATAAGTACGTTTGCACTTAATTTAATATAAATAGCTCAGCATTTCTTTCCAGCTTATATTCGATAAAGAAATTAAGTCATTCCTTAATTAATAAGTAAAACAATAAAAGCACAAATAAAATATAATATAGCACAAATAATTAAGTACAATATAAAAAAACACAAATTTAAGACATTTAAACTTTATTTGAGCACCAAAAATATATTGAATGTAAAAAATCTCATAAAATAGTCAACTTCAAAAAATGGTTTTCAACTATATACTGTAAACCCGGGAAAACCAAGATTATTCCCTTATTTATTTAAAAACTGGATCCGGCCATATTTTCGTATCGATAATCCCATTAACGCATTAACCCTTTCAGGGGCAAAAAACTTAAACAGTGGAAATGCTTCAAAAAGACACCAGGATTTTCAAAAAAGAAAATTCTAAAAAACTATAAATGCTTTTCTTCCCATACATTATAAAAGCAAAGTTGCATTCCGAATTTCCGGTGCCTTTGGGGAAGAAAATTAAAAGCGACATATTTTATTTCACCGCCCTTCAAAGAGTTAATTAAATAATAATTTCAACTAAATTGCGTTGCTCATAGGCCACGTCATCGTGTGCTGACTATAGATACCAATCGACTGGAAATAACGTCGAATAATAGATGAAAAAATGTAAAAGAAAATGTGCTTCGGGTTCATCTATATGTTAAAATGTGTACCAATTTTCATTTTTCCTAATGCTAATATCCTCTTCGAATAATTTATTTGAATTGCTTGCATCAAATTAAGCCAAGAAGTTGTTTTCTTAAACCTTCATACAGATGAACAAAAAGCGTGTTTGGGCTTACAAATAAATTTAGAAACTTAAAATTAAGGTTTCACGCCAAAATACTGGAGAAATTCATTTGCTAAACATCTAAATATAAAGTAAATTAAATTTTTATAAAAGAAAATTAATAAGACATTTTTTCCATTGATAACACTAAATAATAAAAATAAAAACAAAACTGAGACTTTTGAGAGATTAGATCCATTAAAATTTCTAAGAGATTCAATGCAATGTGGTCTGATAACAATGTTAAAGTAAAGTTTAACATTCAACTGATGCAAAAAAAATCGCTCACCAGATATAATAAAATAATTTCTTTTATTTTACATATGAAGAGGTCAGAAGCTTCATTGATCATATAAAGCACATTGCACTATGGAATATCTAATAATATAGCGTACAGCTAGTTCTCTTTCCTACAATTCATCAGAAATGTATACTTTATAGTTTATTTATATTTCTCTGGGTTTTTTTTAATCAAAACATAGAACATGAGCTAAAATCTTGACTGAGGCTGGCAATCTATTTTCTTATTTCAAGTGTAGTCATTTATCTTGTGAAAAGAAAGACGACTGGAAAAACAACTATTAAACGGCTGGTAAAATAAAATTGTTAAAACAAATCGGACAAATATATTAATCTTATTGCACAAAGGAAACTTTTCTAATTTTATATGGAGTATTGCTTTCTTTCACAATCTGGCATTGTGTTATTGGAAACATTTTAGCAGTTTTTTTTCTTGCATCATAGAAAAAAGTATTCTTTTCGGAAAATGTGATATTCATTTGCGTTTTATATTTAATATGCATATGTTATACACCGTGTCTTAAAAAAGGGATGGATGGATGTGAAAAAAAAAAAAGAAAAGAAATACAGAAAAATGGAAAGCGATAGAAATTCACCGCTTGGTGTTATTTATTTGGAAAATCTGTAAATTATCTGTGGTACAGAATTTAAAATTTATTTACACTCTTAGAAATACTTTCTTAAATTCACGGAAATATTCCGGCAGCATTTCTACCGGTATATACCGAGATTTAAAGAAATTTCCGTTCGTTTTTTTTCCGTTTTAGGACAGAAAATTTCCATAATCTGAAAAAAAGAGGGCTTCTTTTTAAATATGTTCTTCCACAGATTTCCTTGGGTTTGAACCTGGGACCGCACGTTTCACATATAGCATCTTAACCACTCTGCTAGCGAGCACTTGGCACACGGGGAGTTTAAAATAAAGATATGTGTTTTCCTTAAATTGGGTTTTACATTAAAGGTTTGTTACATTTTTTCTTCAGAAAGTTCGGAAATTTAAACTTAATTGCAAAAACATTTCGTCATTACGAAAAAAATGGTTGGTGTTTTAATTCTTATGAAATAATAGAGGATAAAAATTATTACATGTTAGGCATACTTTTAATAAGACATAATTTTCTTGTTAGATCTAAAATAGGAATATTACATTTTTAATTAAATACGAGAAGAAATATTTGCTTTTTTGAATAAAATCGATTTTTTTGCTTGATTGAACAACTATATGTTTTTACAATGTGTTTGTTTAGAATATATTTTACATGCGAATATTTTTTTTAATACACTAAAAAAATTGTGAATAAGTTTAAATTAGTGAGAAAATTGCTACTTTATTAAATTCGGAAGCATTATTTTTGATTTTCTGTTTTTTAATAAATAAGAAATATTTTTAAATAAAACTTTCATTCTTTCATTTTAAAAATAACTTCGAACTTTGGTAATAATACAGCCAATACGCATACGTGCAAGGAATAAACGGTATTTTCCCCTCTTTTTGAGGTTTCCGCGAAGAAATAACAGAAAAAGCATGTTTTATAGGACTACGGAAATTATTTGTATAAAAATGGCGACTAATTTAGTGTATAAAGACACATTTTTTTGGCAGTGTACAATGTTTGCTCACAGATGGCCTTGCTAAGTGAGGAAAACTTTTTTTAAAAACTACATGAATATATTGCGTGGAAGTCTGCAGTAACTCTAAGTAAAGATATTTTCAATTTATCCACAATTTATAGAAAGAACAAGTCTCAGTCAGAGAACAAACATTTGCAGAAACCCATGCTAATGCTACAGCCGGAAAAGTCTTACATGCAGCAGAAATGTACTGTTTTAGTTCGGCAGATTTTTAGGAAAAAGGTGATTCACCGCGTTTTTTAAAGTACTTTCTATTGAGAAGAAGTCGCATGGGAGTCAAAACTGGCAAATAGGGAGGCTAATCCATGCCACGTACTGGATTCTTGCAATAAATAAGGTCAGCAACACAATCATCAAAATGATCACCGAGGTAATGAAATACTTCAGAGGTTTGTTGTGGGCGGAACCGCCTTGCATGTACCATGCGGTGTTCCCATTGTCCTTTAAAGCGTTTTACCACCAGAAAATCACACAGAAAGTCCAGATAGAGAGCTGTAGTAATTTTTGGTGTCCAAAAATGGGCCAATGAGTTCTTTGGACGATATAGGGACACAAACCGGGACTTTTTGGGCAGATGATAAATATAGTTTGGGATATTGGAATAATGGAATTTTCTTTACCCAAAAAATGCCAGTTTTGCGAATTGTCGAAACTATCTAGGGCAAAATACGCTTCATCGAAGAACGAAATTTTCCCTCATTGATTTCGGCAGCACGCAGCAACTGCAGAATAGCGCTCACAATCACCTCGATTGCATTAATAGTTGAAGCATTAAACGGTTGGTAGATCTAAATCCTGTGTGAAAACAGGTGGAGACTATGACGCATGATATGGTATGTTGATATGTGTGGTCATTCGCCTAAACTACGACATGGTGAACAGAAACCAAATGTCTGTGTCGGATTACTTGTTGAACGATTTTAATGTACGATTCTATAACTGCTACACGCAGGTACCCGACGTTACTAGTACGATCATCATAAGCATTTCCTGTCCATTCACATTTTTCAACCAGAGTCTTTAGTGTATTATTTTCTTTGTTCTTTTGTGTCATTAAACATCTTCTGGAAACTGAACCTTGCTTCAAGAATGCTGTGGTCCCGCGGGTGAAATTCCAAGACAAGAAATATTCGCTATTCTAACGAATAAACCATTCCTGCACAGCGATTTGCAATCTCTGAATATCGGACGCTGGCAGCAAATCGACGAAGTATAGAATAGAGATCGAATGGCGTGCGTTTCCCTGCACCTCTCGCATATATCCTGTAGCGTCATCGGTTGGCGAACTTCGTAACTACGAGGTTGGTACAATAATTATTGTCCCAAGTGTACATAAAATATTTGTACTGCGATGGTCGTTGTGGAATATCGAAGCATAATGTCTTAGATGCATATATGCTCAATTTCAGAACCGTAGCTGCTATATTCACATAGTTTTGGAGAGAGGAGTGAAAGGGAGTAGAGTGGGGGTGAAAAGCTGATTTTTAGCTTACGGGGCTAGATTTGTGACAGTGGATAAGAAGTAACTGCTGTCATTTTGGACTCGGGATCATAGTGAGTTAGCCACATGTCATCCACTGTCACAAATGTAGCGTCATAAGTTCCAAACCAGCATTTTACCCTCACACCCCTCCTTAAAAACTCCCCCCAAAATAGATCTTTAAAACTTCACCCCTCCCTCTAAAACTATGTTAATATAACAGCTACGGTTCTGAAATTGAACATATAGGCGTTTATGAGATTAGGCTTCGATATTCCATATCAACCATCTCAATACAAGTATTTTATATACATTAGGGACAATAATTATTCAAGCACCCACGTAAATTATAAATTCTGTGTGACAGAAAATTTACTGGTTTTTAAAACAGAATGCAACAAACTGTGCATTTCTATCTATTTAAGGTTTCCTGTATTTGTTTCAAATGCATCTTTGGGACACCATATATATGTTATAAAAGTTGGCTATCAAGATAATGCTGATGACTGGAATTTCTTATAATTACCTTCTGAATTTGACAGTAATTATTAGATAATTAGAATTTTACAAATATTTAAAAGTATTTACTGTATAATGTGGATTCTTATATTTTCGTGTTAAAAGAAAAAATTTCCATTACTGAACAATTGAGAAAAATAATTCGGAAAGATAAATAAATGCTAAGTCATCTCGACATATAATACCAACTTGCTATTTATGCAATATTTAATTAAATCATGGATGTACGTATCCTTTTACAATTTTCATTAATTGCTGTGATGGAAAATTCCTTTAAATCCATTATTCATTGAAATTCAAAAGTAGCTTGGCCACCAGTTGTTACGTAATCATTTTAATGAAATTAAAAAAAAGAGAGAATAATATAGGAGATGGTATATGTAATTTTTAGATTATGAGTTCAGCTAATTAAGGTTAAGAACATAAGAACTAATCTCTGTAAAATAAAATGTTTCATGTAAAGTGAAATTTAAGATTGATAAAATAATGTATATTATGAAAGAAAGAATAGATGAATAAAGGAGTATAAAGAAGATTGTGATTTCAAATGATTAAGGCGACGAAAATAATAAGTGGTTCCTATAAAATAAAATATTTAATATAGCGGGAAAGTTAATGAAATAATTTGAATTATGAAAGAAATAATAGTGTAATAAAGGAATAAAGGAGATTGTACACGTAATTTTTAGATAATCATTTTAGCTAATTAACGCGAAGGAAATAAGATCTAATTTATTTACAATGAAATGTGTAAACAGGAGTGAAAGTTAGTACTAATGAAATAATGTAATTATTAAAGAAAGAATATAATAATAAACAACTAAAAATATAAAGGTGGTCGTACATGTAATTTTCATATCATGATGTTAGCTAATTAAGGCAAAAAATTTAAGAACTTTTTAAAATAAAATGTTTAATGTAAAGTGAAATTAAGGATTAATGAAAAAATGTATATTATGAAAGAAAGAATATAATAAAAAACAAATAAAGGAAAATAAAGGAGATCGTACATGCAATTTTTAGATTATGATATTAGCTAATTCAGGCGAAGACAATAAGAATTAATCTTTTTAAAATAAAATGTTTAATGTAAAATTTAAAATGTAAAATGAAAATTAAGATTAATGAAATAAGATATACTATGAAAGAAATAATAAAATAACAAACGAATGAAGAAAACTAAAGAAGATCGTACAGGTAATTTTCAGATTATGATGTTAGCTAAATAAGGCGTAGAAAATAAGAACTAATCTCTATGAAATAAAATGTTTACTGTAAAATGAAAATTAAGATTAATGAAATAGTAGAATAATAAAGGAATAAAGGAAATTTTGTATACAAATTTCAGCATATGATTTCAAATAATTAAGAGGAAGTAAATAAGAACTAGTTTCTATAAAATAAAATAGTTAATGCAATGTGAAGGTCAGCATTAATGATATAATATGTATTATAAGAGCATTTCCAGTTTTGATTATTATTTTTTTAAGTGGATACTCACCAGAAATTGTTAAGACTGGAATAAAACTGAGTAAAAATATATTCGCTCAAAACACATAAACTTGCTCAGTGGTACACATAAACGAGAACTTTTATTTGAGGTTGTACAATTAAAATTAACGATAAAAACATAAAATGTATGGTTCGAGCTGCATCTGCAGTCGTCCTCAAGATAAAATATGATGGTGAAATCCAGAGAGTAAGACTTCCTGTGCCAGAGACAATTTGTTACATTAATCAAGACTAGGTTATATATCGTTTTATTTAGTCTTGACGAATGACATGATTGCAAAAATGCAGTGGTGCCATCCAGTGAGTACATTAGATTTTTTTTTGTGTGTGTGTTAATGAAATAAACTATTTTTGTTTTTCATAAAGTTCAATACGGGATAAATTGTTCTTAATTAGAAAACTAGACTATCTCAATTTTTCTAATTCTTAAAGAAAGGATTAATGAAACTTAAAACTAAATGTTTATGGATTTGATTGTGGTGTTAAACTCAATTGCTTAGGCAAAATATAATTTAATTTATTACAAATATATATACAAATAGAATCTCTAACCGCGCATGGGAATACAAAATTTAAATTTCTAAAAAATATCAAATAATGTCTCTGTAATCTAGTTCTAATCTTTACAAAATTCACGTAAGCAGCCCACGTTTCCTACAACACCACTTCCTACAACTTTACAACCGGCTATAAGCATTATACATTAAATTGGATATTTTTTGCTAGATTTTTCTGGACAGGATGGATATTTGCGCAGTTGAAACATCACAACTCACTTGGGGAGAGACCACGTGGTCAAACGGTTCGGTGAGGTAAGTGCTTCTATCTGAACAATGGGCTTCTCATGCGTCCTTTATTATTTCTCCACCTGGTCAACAAGATAAATCACACATTGCCATCTAGTGATTGAAGAGTAATTATTTTTTAAAGATAATTTTTATAGAATTTAACAGCTTATTCTGATTTTTTAATTTCTTTATCATTTGTATTTAATCCACATATTAAATATTTTTATCAGTTTATTATTTAAAAGAAAATAATTATAGAAATGAGGTGTGAATGAAACGAAACTGAAAATAATTAAGAAATTGTACTAATTGATAATGCATAAAAGTACATTGTATTTTCTTTTTCTTTTTAAATTATTCTGAAAGTATTTAAAAACTATATGGAAGTAAAAATTATGGGGGAGGGGATTCATTTATTGAAATATTCATTAATTATTTTTAACGATTGCTTAATTTTTTTAAGGTTAGCTAATTTCGTTCGTTTGAGCAAAATCTACTTCTCGACATATTTTATTATTATTATTTTATTTTATTATACATTTTATAATGTCTTATCATAATATTTTAGAGGAAAATAAGCATATATTTTTCAAATTTATGTTTGATATGTGTCTTTTCATTATGTAATCTTTCAGTACTATCTTTGTATATTCTCCAGCTCTTCGAATTCTTTTTGAGATGTTTCGATCTGTTCAATCGCTGTATGCAAAAGAGTATTGCAATACTCCAAGCAAACAAATGACATGTCGATGATTATATTTCGATGTATTTCTATTTTTTGTGTTTTACAGAAAAAGTACTGTTTATGTTTAATGTGAGACCAGATGTCACCAAAATACTTGAGAAAATTCATAAATGAGAATACATTTTTAATATTTTCACACACGATTTTATAAATATCAGAAAAAAGGTATATTATTTATTTATCATGAAAATCGCTGTCGATCTTTATCACACATAATCATTTTGGAAAAGCTTTAAAACTATATTAATAAAAATTGTCGTATATTTCCCGGTTATACATTAAATAAATCCTGCGTTACTGAAAGCAAACACAAGTACTACAACAGCTAAAATAAGTAAATAATTAAATTTATAACTTTAAAATTTACTTTAGAAGTTTTCTTTGCTTTTTTTGCAAACATTTTGCATATTATTAATTATTAACGTAACTTCTTGCGTTAGTTTTTATAATTTGTTTTTAAATATTATTGTTTTATTTGCAGTAATATTGCTATAATAATTCTTGATTTATATTTGTACAGTGTTTAATTCAGGGTGTAGTACGGGGGGGGGGGACATTCCACCTGGAGCAAGGAGATGTCCCCTTTGGAAGGTTTGAGATTTTGTGTTTTCATTTGTCAAAAGTGCAATTTTACCCCCGGAACTCTATAATGTCCCCCTCCCCGGATCCACAGATATCACTCCCGGAGGAAAGTGCCTAAATTCAACACTGTGCCTAAATTCAACACTGTGCCTAAATTCAACAACAAACTTTATAGCACATTATACAAAACTTAATAATTCTAATGTGATTTCAAATAACTGTGAGTCATATTTAAATAGTGATTACTGCATAATATAAAAATAGAAATTCTGAAAAGTATATCTCGCAGAAACTTTCACATTTTTTGTCCTCAAAGTTTATCGCCATAATAAAGTTTGAACTTCGTGTTTAAATTACTTCTAAAAGTATCTATTTCATGAAACATTAGAGTGCGTATATTTTTAGAAACAAATGAGATATATTCTCCGAAATGAACCATAATATTTTGGAAAGTTGATGCTTATCACCAAATTCACCGAACCGAAAAGCATTTATTTAAACATTTCGCGTCCCATATTTTTGAAAGTTTCTATGATTGATTAGGATAATTAACTAAAGTTCTGAGACAAGTTATGCAACTGTACTAAGTTGTTGAAAGATTTAAGGATCGATGTTATTCCTTTTTTTGTTTTCATTATACTTGTTAGTAACGAGTATATTCCAACTTTTTTTTTTGCTTTATAGAAACTGTAGTTTTATTAAAATAACTAGGGGATCGTACCCGGACTTCCCGGGTTAAAGAATATAGGTGAAAACATATTTATTTTTATTGAAAAATAGCAATGTTTTTACATGCAATAAATTTTTTAGATTGACCACTTGCATTAAAAAAGCATTTTTTATATGGAAAATACGAATTACACAATCAAATACATTTTTGAAATTTATCAAAAGCAATATTTTCTTATTAGCCGCATGCTAAGAGTTATTTGCCAAGATTTTACTACTTATGGCATCTTTCTATATTCTGATAATTTCAGAGCTTATACATGTCTGGTAAATTTCTGCTTTATTTATGTTATTTTATTTATTTATTCATATGAAAGTTTTTTTTTAATGGAAATTAGCCGTAAGAAAATGATGAACTCTTTATTTTGTTTTAAGGGCAAACGTATTAATCTTTCGTAATCGAGCTCCGTGGGATATAGATAAATTAAAAAATATTTCATGCTCTAAAATTGTTTTTAAAACCATAGACAATCAGTAAACCGAGATGAACTTTGCAAACAAATTACATTTGAAAAAAAAATCCTATTTGGTGATCTAAAAAATTAAATTGTACGATTACAAATATGTCAGATTTGTGTTTTTTCAATATTATTCTTTTATTTGTTTATAAAAGAAGTATCGATTTCATTAATTTGTCTTTCACAAATATGTTAGTTTGGTGGGGTTTTTAATATTATTGTTTTATTTGCTTATAAAGGAAGTATTAATTTCATTATGCAAAAATAGTCAGAAACAAATGCTGAAAAATGTTTGTTGCTTTATGCGCAAAATGTTTATTATTTTATGTATTGAAACCGGCACATGATAAGATAAACTTTTAAAAAAATCATGCTTAAAAATTATTTTAGAAAATATAATACATCAGTCAATGAATACAGTTTTTAAACAAATTGCATTTGAAAGTACATTTATTTCCCTATGCGACAAAAATTGAAAATGTATGATGGTCAGAAGATTGAAAAAATGCAGTAGCGAAAATTTCAAGACCGAAATTTGATCGTGAAGTATTGCCATTCGCAAAAGGACGTTAGCGTTACGCACACATACGTTTGTTCTTTATAACATAGATACATAATCAATAAAATATAATAAATATCAGTTATTAGAATGTGGTTATCAATTGAGGCTCTTATGCTTGGATTTCCGGAATGAAAACAGCAATTTCCACCTTCTCAAAATTTGCATACGCACTTCTCATATCCATATTCATCATTTTAAAAAAATGTATTTTGTTTGATCATTTAAAAATCATTTTAACTCAAAACTTGAAGTCAAGATTGCCAGCAACATCTTTTATGTGAACAGACGCACTCTTTATTTGAGATTCTAATCTCAATTTTGGAGAGTAAAAATTTCCGTAATTTATGGTTTTTAGACGCATTTGCGTTGAGAGGCTTAGTTTATCTAAGAAAATGATCGTTTTCTTTTAAATATGACTTCATTTTCACTTAAATAAGCATTTCGCCTAGTGTCTGAAATTTAGTATCAGTATGCATGCAGAAGAAAAAACAATATAGAAAATTTATGAGGAAAAATGCGTGTTTTCAAAAGCAGTATGTGATTTTCCGTTATTAAGCCCCTAATATAATATTCTGCTCCTAATGGGATTTTGGACACTAAACCCTATACAACAATTTTTATCAACAATTTTGAATTTTTATCAGAAAATAGCATGAATAAAGATAAAAATACCTCATTATTTCTCTCTTGTCTGAAATAATGAAAGCTATCTAATTTTCACCATTTTGAAGAAATTTAATAAAATGCTTTTAAAATTAAAATATAAAAGTGGGGATATTAAAAAAACAGTGCTATCACATCTACAAATGAAGAGATTTCAGTTTAAAAAAATACATATTAGTAAAATTGGTTCAGCAGAAAGATCAGGGCAGATGACTGAAAAACACACTTGTGTTTTAAATATATAGATTATATAAAATTCGGAAAAATTAAATTAAGCAAATTATGTTATTTTGAAAAAATTATAGTTGAATGTCCTAAAGAATAGCATTAAAATTTTATGATTCGAGAGAATTTTGGACAAAAACTTCTGGAACATATTATTTTAAACCACGAATTATTTGTTTGCTTATCTAACTCGGCGAAGCAAATCCATCCAGGCGAGAATCACCAATTTCTGTAATATAAATCGCTAGCACTTGCATGTCACCTCTCGTTTATAAAGACACTCTACATTTTTGTAAAACATTGCGTTTATAAGTGTGTGCTTGCGATTACATTATTTTCAAAAGTGAAGCATTTTTCACCTGTGAAGAATTTCAAAGCAGCTGGGCTGTGAAAATGACGCACTTCTACAAAACATAATTCAGGTTTAAGAATTAAAATACACGCTTTTTTATAAAATGACGTCATTTGCATCCGCTAAAGCAATCCACTTATACAATCCGGTCTTAAACTTCGTCTATAGAAAAGTATGCATATGACATCATTGTCACGGAATAACAAAAAATATTCTTGACATAGCCCATATTTTATTTTCAACTATTTTTTTCAGGTTTTATTAGAAAATGGCAACAAAAAGATACAGTATCTCCTATTTTCAACTATTTTCCGTTTACTTTCAATGACTTTCAATAGAAATGAGGTACTTTTGTTGCCACGATAAGAAAAATGGTATTAAAAACTGCAAAAAAAATTAATATCTCAAACATTAATTGAGATACAGCTTTCAAACAAATTGCATTTAAAAGAGCATTTCTTTCCTTATACGATAGTGTAAAAATTTAAAATGTGCGATGTTTAGAAGTTTAAAAATATGCAGTAGAGAAAATTGAAAAACCAAAATTTCATTTCAAATTTCAAAGTGTTGCCATTCGCAAAATGACGTATGCGTTACGCACAGATATGTTTGTCCTTTATAATATAGATATTTTAATTAAAATTATCAACAAAAAGGGTAATTGATAATAGTATATAAAAACATGTATAAAAATCACTTATAAACAGGTTAAGTAAAATAATGCTATAAAAAGTGATAAAATATCTTTATTAAGATTTATAATCTTAATAAAGATATTTTATCACTTTTTAAAGCATTATTTTACTTAATTTGATAATAGTATATTTTATTTTTCATAAATCTGTTTCTAAATTTTTCATAATAAGTAGAGTAAAAATTTAACGATTTAATTGATGAACAAGATTTCTAGTGTTGAATTCAGGGGGTGTCCAAGGCAGACATACCCTCACCCCCCCCCCTTACTCCCGCCGGAGCCAAGCCATGTCTTTATGTCTCTCGTTTCTCACCCGGAAGGTTTGAGATTTTGTGTTTTCAAAGGTCAAAAAGTGCAATTCCCCCACCCGGTATTATATAATGCCCCCACCCCCACCCCAAGAGCCACAGAAACTGCTCCCGAAAAAAAGTATCTGAATTCAACACTGTGGGTTTCTTTTTCAATTAAAAAGAAGACATTTCATAAATGACAAGTAAATATTTTTCTGTTCTAAAAATATCATTCAAAACTGACATTTTGAATCTTTTTAAACGTATAGTTAAATAAAATATGTCTTGAAAAAAGTCTTTGTTTGTATGAAGAAGAACAATTTCAAAAGAAATACATGGATTTGTAGTGGATAAATATATTTATTATTTGCTTAATGTATTGTTTATGTGCATTTTAGAATGTCTATCTTGACTGAACTACACAAAAAACGCTGAGAGAATATAACACTTAAATATATATATATATATATATATATATATATATATATATATCGACACTGGAGGGAAATATAGTTTTAAAAAAATCAATCATTAAGTTACTTTTAAAATGTTTTTGAAAAGGAATACAAAAAGGATTTGCATCTTCAAATTTAAATTGCTTTGCAATGTTTTTATTTGTATTTTCTGTTAAATGTTTTATCGATTTTTTAGATGACATGCTATTCGGTGTTTCAAAGATATTTTATTTCTTTTCAATTTTTTTAATGCTTTTTCTAACAATTAACTTGAAAGCATTCATAGCAAAATCATTATTTAAAAAAAATTAAAGACTTTTTTGCATGTTTTAAAATATTCAAGTTTAAGCCACTCGTTATTTGAATTTCAACAACTTTCGCTTTCTTTGAATCGTTTTCTAGTTTTCTAAAAAGTCGTTTTGTTCAAATGTACTAAGGCGTCCAAACAAAGTTTAATTCTTTATGAACAAAATAATATAAAAAAAAAACTAATTGAATTAGTGACTACAAAAACCGAATAAGTCCATTTTTTATTCAAAATGCAAATTTTTGTTACAAACGTGTCCTTGAATGTTGGCTCACATTTGTGGGCAAAATTTATATAGGCTTATTTATCGGTTTCCCTGAAAATTGTCGTTTATTGCGACAATTTACTTTAGTCAATGACAATAGATGAGGCTTTCAGTGTGACGTCAGTCATGACGTTTTGCTTGGAAACTGACACCAAACAAATGGTTGCTATGTTTCATATCTTATTAAATATAAATTGTAGAAAATGTTACCACTGCATATAAAGTATTAAAACATATATCTATGAGATATAGCTTCAAAATGTAGCTATAAAATATAAATTGAAAACACAGCATAGCAATGGTTTGTTTGGGGTCATCCAAGCAAAACGTCATATCTGACGTCACGGCTGAAAGTGTCTATACCACTATAGGACAATTCCACAAAAAAATATAATTTTTTTTTTTTTTTGGGGGGGGGGGAGAAGAACAAAATTTATAATATGCTTAATTTAAGGGTACGATTGAAAACCTTGATATTTTTACATTCTATAATAACATCCTAATAAACAGGCATTGTAAATTACCGTTTACAAACTAAGCTAAGTACCATTTTTGTCTTTGTAAAGTCACAATGGTACGTCAGTTAAACAATAGAAGTTACGCCAGTTACACGTGTGAATGCCATTTTTTTTCTTTTTTATTATTCAGACATTAATTAATTTTACATTTCAATGAAGGCAGAAAACATGTTTGTCTATTTTATGTTACGTAAGTTACAGAATTTTGAACTGCAATTTTTGGGACTAAAAGAGAGATTGAAATAAGCTTCAGGTATTTGGGTATTAAGTCCTTAGTAACAAATATTTTAAATTGTAAAAATTTGTTCTAGCTTTATTAGTAAATGTTCTGTATAGTTTTGAAAACAAAATTTGATGATCAAATGTTACGTGAGTTACGATGGAATTGCCCTACATTCTAATGGCCAACAATAGACCAAGAGAAAGTGATCAAAGAGGATGATGATTATGGTTTTGAATACCAATATTTTCAAATAATAATCTGTGTATTATTTAATCGCAGTATTATACAATTTATATTTTATAATTATATATATAATGACACAAAGTGTATAACGCTTCCGGGGTTGAACTCATCCGGATTCCACTTCGCTTTATCGTATTTCATTCGGCCATTTTTACTGAACATTATTTTTTCGAATTAAACTTCATAAAAGTTACATTTTTAGAAAGATTATTCAAAATAAATTAACATTTGAGAGATGACTTACATTTAATTATGTACATATTCTGAGGTAACTTCAGTTAAAATTAGTTTGGCCCTCTCCCTCTTTAAGTAAACATTCATTTGTATCACATTCATTGTGAACTTTGAGCTTTGTTAGCGCCATCTATCGGTAGTTAAAATAAAAAAGAAGTTTCTTTTGAAATTCTTTGAAACTCTGAAGACATTGGGGGGAAAATGAATAGTATTTCTTATAAAATATAATTAGACTATCAGGGATACTTAATGCCGTGTAGAATATATATATATATATATATAACAATGGAAATAAAATTTTGTATTATGTAGGGAAAATAAATTTGTAATTTAATAAAAGAATTTGAGAAAAAAAAATCTGTTAATGAAATTAATAGTTACAATTTACTTAAGTGATAAAGGATCATTTTTAATGGTCAAAATTTATTATAGGTTTCTTTATGCATATTTTAAAAAAATGAGGATTTAATCTGAGTTATACTTTTTAAAATTTAAGTTATATAATTATTATTTTGGCGTCAGCTATCGGCAATCCGTGAAGCACTCTTAATTTTTTTTTTATTATTATTATTATTCTGATTTATAAGAAATTGAAGGTTATTGATTTTTTTAAAGCAATGGACGAAGACGAAAGTTAATTCACAATATATTTTAAAATAGCATTATTAATTCTAATTTGCATGTTTTTTGTGAAGTAGGTCTTTAAACTTTATGAGTGAAGTTCTTTCTTGGAAATTAAGTTTCAATTATAAATGGGCTGTTTTTATAACTATTTTATTCCCATCTGATCCTATTAGTCAGATAAGATAAAATTTATTAATTCATAATTCTTTTTATAATGCAATGCTATATCATTCTTTTGAAAATGCAAACACGTCATTCTGACGGGCTGCCTTCTAGTTATTATTATTCAAGAATGGTGTTATTCAAAGTCCATAATACTTGCTACCTTTGCCATTAATGTTAATCAGATCATCTTTAATTGCTCAAACTGGTGTATTTGTACACCATTGGATGATAAAACTTATATTATTCGAGAACATTCCCATATATTGCTATATTAAGGAAGTGTTTTGTATAAAAATGACATACATAATTATATTTAACTTAAAATGAATCATATAAAACCTTAATTTACTTTCCTAGAAATTTAGAAATGTTTGTTATGCAAAATACTCCGCACTGCCAATTCATCTGTGTGAATTTGCGCGAGAATTTAAGTGTTAAGATGCAGAAGTAAATTATTTATGCCTATTTTTTCAAGTCCCTAATAAAATATTTATTATATTTTTGTATGATATGTAGGTTACTGAATGCCATTGATTAAAAAAATAACAAAAGTTCAAAGTTGTTAACGATTCTTTTTTTATTAATTATTGTAAAATAAATAACTGATAAACGATATACTTGTTTAAATAGTTATGACACATAGTGAGCTCAGACGAGTTCCTAAAATATCTAACATTTGTGTCTAGAACAATTTTTATTATTATTATTATTTAATTAAATGTTCAACATATGTAGTTTTGAAATAAACACTATTAAAACTGGATACTTAAAAATAAGCAAAATGTACTCATATTTGAGTACTTTCCGATCTCATAACAGCTCCGAGTACTTAACTCTTAAATTTGAGAAACGCATGTACTCATTCTTTCGAGTACAAACAGGGACTCGAACATAAGTATGTATAGAAACAGGCATACTCATATTTTTGAGTACATATATGACTCAAACACGAGTGTGTATAGAAATACACACTCATATTTTTGAGTACAGATAGGACTCAAACATGAGTATGTATAGAAACACACATACTCATATTTTTGATTACATATAAGACTCACTCATGAGTATGTATAGAAACACACATACTCATATTTTTTATTACATATAAGACTCAATCATGAGTATGTATAGAAACACACATACTCATATTTTTGAATAAATATAGTATTCAAACATGAGTATTTAGAAGAGTATAAAGTTTTAGCCCAGTGATCAGGGGGTGGTTGCACTCACAATTAATTAGGGGAAAACTGGAAACTGTTTTAATCCCTTCAGTATTTAGGCCTAGAATGAACGTACCAACTTTCCCCCCTCGTACTAGCTGAACGTTAGAAAGCATGTACATATTTATAGTCGAAAAACACTTTTTTTTAAATTATCTTAACAGTATCTCAAAAAAAACTAATTCTATCAAAAACATTGTCAATACAAATGACGTATAGCTTGAAATTATGATTAAAATGAGTAGCCATATTAATATTTTTGTTGAACATTGAGGTTGGAATTCTATTTCAAAACTTTGCCTTACTCGCTAATCAAGAGCTTAAAGCCAGAAGACACCAAGTTATCAATCCGACCTGCCTCCATTTGCTACATACACAAATTTTTTTTTAAATTGTTGAGGCCTTCACGATGTCTTTGTAATTATGTTAGGGCTTTATTTTGAGGATTATAATTTAGTAGTTATCGAGAAAGAGGTACATGAATGATAGCTCTTTTACATGTCATTTTGTAACTGATACCGCCAACCTTAAAACATTCGTTTTAAAAGAAATAATTTTTTAAGTAAAGATTATAATGCTTTTTTTCAATATTAAGAAGGTTTTAAAATTTTTTGAATTTAACTTAACAGGCTTGTATACTAGTCAAAAATAATTTTTATTAAAACCATCTTAGTCCTTTTCGTAAAAAATCGAAGTTTAAAATCGTGCTATTACCTGACCTTGAATTCCTCTAGCTAAAAGGCCTCTGCACATTCATTTGTTCGTTCGTCCCCACCCCTCCAGTCCTCGCACTTTATTTTCAACCTCCTTAATTCTAATACATACGCACTGTTATTAACCCTATATACGTCACATTAAATGCTACACATATTTCAAATACAATATCGGAAATAATAAACAATATTTCCCATCATTTTCGAATTATTTTAGAAATATACTAAAAGTTATGAAAAAATGCACTTTAAGTCATTAATTTGTCCGTAGCGGCAAAAGCTCACCTAACTTGAGGGAAAAACTTAGTACTTTCATTTCTGACCAATGTCGAAGGGATTAAAACAATTTCCAGCTTTCCCGTGATAAATTCTCAATTCGGCCTTTTTTTCATTCCCTATCACTGGTCTATAACCCGTAGGGGAGACCGGGGGAATGACGTCACTCGGGGTTATGCCGCCACCCCGTCTAGATTAAAAACTACAGCAGTTTGAGATAGTGATTGCGTCTGAACTATAGCGTCAAACAATAGAAACAATGCCTAGAGTGAGAATGGTTTTGTTGTACGTCGTTAGCTTGTTCTAGTGAAAAATTTAGTTTTCATCTAGTTGTTTCTTATTTTGGAGCTTCAAATGTGTAGAGGTAAACACCTTTTATGGAAACATTAGGTGCTTAAGATAATATTACCAGTAATCTACATGCATTCGCCGACATTTTGTTGCAATTTGTTGAACAAGTTCGGTTCTGCTTTCGGCTTTGCTGGGGTGTTTCCACTATATTGTCCTCTCGGGGTAATGCCGCCACCATGACAAAGGGTGAATTTTCCAGTTTAAGTTAAATTGTAAGCTTAGCACATTAATAAATGAAGCTTAAGGAACATTGTAATTATTCATTATTTTGATTAATTATTGCTTTCTAAACATTTTTAGTCGGTTATGTGCTTCCTAGTATACATTTTATGTATTTACTAGGTCATTAAAGAGTGGCGTCACTACCCCGATACAGCGGCGGAATTACCCCAGTATCCTGGGTAATCCCGTCAATGAACAGAGGTTGAAAGAAATTTTTTTATGTGTGCTTACTTTACAGTTATGATTACGGTTAAATTTATACAGATACTAAAGATAATGGTTCCGCTTTAGGCTTTTTACTATAAAAAAATAAACATTTTTTTTTTTGAGGTGAAAAAAATAAATTCCCTTAAGGTGTCGCCATTCCCCCGGTCTCCTTTAATCAAGTGGTTAAATCACAAGTTTTTGATAGGACCAATTCGTACCGCAAAAAATATTAAAAACTAAAACAAAAAGGGTGTGTGAAGAAATAAAAAATCCATAACTCCGTCAATTCAAAAGATATAAAATCCCCATGAATTTATCATATAGCTTCTTAATATTGTCTACAACATCTATATAGACGAGTTTTGGATAGGACTAATTCTTACAGCAAAAACAAATTAAAAATACATAGCGGTTGAAGAAAAAAAATATCTAAGTAAGGGTGCATTCAAATCCAAACTGCGTATTTTCTGACTCATTTTACAATTCAATTTTGCTCTCAAAGGCTTCCAATTGGTACGTTTTCTTAGAAACTATATAATGTACCGTAATGGTCGATTTTTTGATAGAGGCAGAATATATTTAAAAAAATACTGTTAAAGTGGGCATTTCGAACTGAATTTCCCGAAGCGGATTGTGTTGGAAAAATCATTGCATTAAGGATGCACTCAAATCCAAGCTGCTTATTTTCTGACTCAGTTCTAAATTCATTTTTGCTCTCAAACGCATTTAATTGGTAGATTCGCTTATTCAGAAACTATATAATATACCGCAATTATCGATTTTTTTATAGAGACAGAATATATTTCAAAAAATTATGTCAAAGTGGCCATTTTGAACGGAATTTCCCGAAGCAATTGTGCTATCACTTTCTTCTGGACACGATAACTTCCGCAATTTTGCTCAAATCTCTTCCAAACTGATACATAAAATCAAGGGGCATAAAATCTCGGTCAACTTCGTTAATGGGCAAAAGCGGTCAAAGGGGATGGAAATAGGGAGGGGTTTTGTGAAAACCGAAAAAACACCGTAACTTCTTAATTTTTGTACATATCAAATCAGTTTAAAGTTTTTATTACTTCTAAAAATAGCGCCAAAAATTCATGCATCACAGATTTTTGATAAATTTAAAATAGGCTCAAGGGGCGCAAAAAATAAGGTTTTTGGGAGAAAAAATTCGTTACTTCGTCAATTCTCAAGATATCAAATCCAATAATTTTATTATACATCTCCTTAATATTATCTACAACTTTTATCTTCACAAGTTTTTGATAGGACCAATTCGTACCAAAAAAAAAAGGGGGGGGGGGGTTGAAGAAGAAAAATTTTCATAACTCCGTCAATTCACAAGATATAAAATCTCCATGAATTTATCATATATCTTCTTAATATTGTCTTCAACATTTATACAGACAAGTTTTTGATAGGGCCAATTCTTAAAGCAAAAACAAATTAAAAATACATAGCGGTTGAAGAAAAAAATCATCTTATTAAGGGTGCATTCAAATCCAAACTGTCTATTTTCTTACTCATTTTTAAATTCATTTTTGCTCTCAATCGCATCCAATTGCTAGATTCTCTTATTCAGAAACTATATAATGTACAGTAATGATCGATGTTTTGATAGAGGCAGAATATATTTCAAAAAATGATGTCAAAGTGGGCATTTTGAACAGAATTTCCCGAAGCGATTGTGTTAGAAACGAAAAATATTGCCCTACTGAGAAAATAATTGTTTATTAATCAAGTTTTAATTAATTGAAAGAAAAATAAAAACACAGGTCGCTTATACATCGTTTCAAAAATCACGTCAGCATGTTTCATATTTTTTTTTTTATTATTAAAAATTAATCTGAAAATATGCCAGAAAAATTCGAGTTGTTGAGTATGGGAAAATATTTTTTTTAATATCGCCTTAACATGATTCTGATAAAACCAGTTATTTTATAAAAATGAAATAAAAACTGGTCAAAAGCAGACAGATAAAACTGTTAAAGTGGATTTATATCTAATAATGATTTAGTTTTTGTTGGTGAAATTAGTATACCTAACTTCGAAATCTACCTCTGCCTGTAGGCCGGGCCGGCAGGGATTTTTTTTTTCTTTGTGTGTGTGGGGGGGTGGGGGGTGGGGGGTGGGGGTGGGGGGAGAAAATGGGGAAGCGAAAATTTGAAGGTGAAATTTTAATGAAATGAATGCGATGGAATGAATTGTTAGTGAATTTTTGGACAGATTATTTATTCAATATAATGTAACAAATAGAGTAGAAAAAAATAAGTTTTAAGCATTTTAAACTTTGGTATTTCGGAGAAGGAAGCAAAAAGAGGAAGTGAAATTTTAGGAAAAGGGTAGGCAAGGTTTTTTTTATCAGAAATTAAAAGAAATGAAGAAGAGTTTCACCCTTGTTTAAGAAAAAATATGACAATAAAATTAAGCACTTTTAAGGACTTTTTGCAGATTTTGCATGAAAATAAGTACTACTTTTAAGCACCAAAAATTCCTTTTGAAAACTGTAAGCACCTTTGAGGACCGTACAAAGCCTGGTTTAATGTTATTGATTTCATCAGAATTAATAAAATTCAAAAGTTATTCAAGAAATGAAACTGTTATACGAAAATAATAATCCAAGAAAAAAGTATACTATAAAATACAGACACGTGCAACAGTTTTCTGCGTGAAGAGTCGAATATAATATTTTGGTCGGTATGATTGAGTACTTGTGTACTCGATTTGCCGATGTATTCTTCCGTGCTACGTAACACATTTCTTCAAGATGTAGTTCCTTAATACGAAGGGTGCAACTTAAATATGCTTTGCGCTATAATGTTCATTATAGCATACAAGTTCACTAAATAACTTCTATTGATATCTTTAATATGGGAATAGAGTAACAAGAGATTATATTAATATTTATTCATAAGCTTATTTTTCAGTCCGTATTTTCACTTATATTTGAAACATCATGTACTCATTTCTAAAAAAATTTTACTTAAAAAAAAGGTACATGGAAGTTTTCATTTTTAAGTAGATTGTTTTTAACAGTGAATGATTTAGTTTTAAGACAGAATTGGTACTTGCTTACAGATAAGTTATACAAGAAGTGTAATTTTCTACCCCCAAAAGTAGAGCAATGAGAAATGGTTCCTTTTTTTAAAATTAATCCTTTTCTCAAGAAATTGATCGAGCAAGCGGGAATATCTTAACAACATTTAAAGTTCTTTAATCAGTTTCTGTCACAGGTGTATACCGGGTGCCCATTCTCAACGGTGTCCAGTGGCTAATTCCTAAACCGTTAGTCATAGACATATAGTTCCAATTGCAAAAATGTTTTAAGTGAGGTAAAGAAATATTTTAAAAGCGATTTGGGTCAATAAATGCATTTCTTAAAAAATTACAAAATTTAAGTTTTTATACGGTCCCCCGGTCCTATAAGTTATATTTAGTAAAATTCTCCTATTACACTGACAAGTAAGACAAAGTGCCGTTTATATAACTCTAAATTTGACCGAGTTATGAAATTTTAAAAATGCATGACTTATGCCACTTTTCTACATGTGAACACAAATGAGTTCGGCCACGCTTTGAGAGGTCATATACCAAGCTCTTAAAGTATTCGAAGAACTTTTTTCATGTGTATCTGCGCTTTGAAAAAAATCGTACAAGTATTACGATTGAGTTAATTTTTATTAAATTTGAAATTGGCTAGAATAATTGTATTTTAACATACGTTTTATTTTTAAGGATTTGAGACTGTTTCTTTTCATGATTTCTTTTAACAAAAATTATGTTTTTATTTAGCTTCAACGATAGTATGTATGTTTTTCCAGTTCAAAATATGTACTTGAACTTTAACTCACTTTCAAATATCCAATAAAGATTAAATTTTACATACTGACGTAAATCCGATGACAATCTAATATTATTATGATTTTCGGTGGTTAACATTTATACTTATTTTACAGCGTAACACAAAAAATTTCGAATAGATTACTGCCAAGAAGTTTAAGAAAATGTTTTAGATAACAAAAGACTGCGATGGTTGTGTTTTTTTTTTAATTTTATGTATTTTTTAGCACTGAATCTGAAAATTACCTTAATTTTTAACCATTATATCAGGATTTTTTGCAAATCATAAATTGTCAAAGTTAAAAAATAAAAAAAATCGGATACTATAAAATAGTTGAGATAGCTGTTTATTTTAATTTTCGATAATTGCTTTTATGTACTTTTTAGCACTGAATTTGAAAATTACCTTCATTTTTAGTCATCAAGTTAGAATTTTTTTGCAAATCGTAAGTGTCAAAGTTAAAATGTAGCGAAAATCTGATACTATAAAACAGATGTAATTTTTTTCTTATTTAATTTAATTCAATAATTCATTCAGTTTTTTGGCTTATACTGGGATTCTTACAGCAAGACAGCTGAGGGATCCGATGAAGTGGGGGATGAGGTTCAATTTTAACGTTGAATTTTTTTACTTTAAAATTTACAATTTGCGAAAAATCATGACGTGATGGTTGAAAATGACGGCCATTTTCGGGTTTAGATGTAAAAAATACATAACAATCAATTATCAAAAGTTAAAAACACATCAATCACATCTATTTTATAGTATCAAATTTTTGCTATATATATTTTTTGTTGTTTGTTTGTTTGTTTGTTTAACTTTAAAATTTACGATTTGTAAAAAATCTTTACGTGATGGTAAAAAATGAATGTCAATTTTAGATTCAGCGATACAGAATACATAACAATCGATTATGAAAAGCTAAAAAACATGCATAATCCAACTTTTGCAGACTACTCTAATAACATTTGTTAAAATGTATCATTTTGTAAAGAATTGAGGCTGTTAATTTTCATCATTTTGTTTAAAAAAAATTCTCTTTTTTTTTCTTCTTATATGCTTATTACAAATTGTATATTTTGCATTAATATGTCAGAATGATTAAAGATTTAAAATTTATATTGCAATGTTAATTTTTCTCTCAACCATTTTTTTAATATATCTGACGAAATTATATTTCTACTAAATTTGTGAATGACCCCTAATTTGCAGCAAAAAATATTCTCCAACTTTAAACAGTTATTACTCAGTCAATTTTAATCGTAGAATAACGGGACTTTTTTTTTGTCGTCCGTGTCAGTGTAACAGGAAAATGTTACTAAATGTAACTTATAGGACCGGAAGGCGGTATAAAAATTTTAATTTCTTTTTTTTTTTTTTATGTTTGTACTGACCCAAATCGCTTTTAAAATATTTCTTTACCTCATTTAAGACATTTTTGTAATTGGAACTATATGTGTATGAATAATGGTTTAGGAATTAGCCATTGGCCACCGTTGAGAGTGGACACCCTGTTGTATAGGTTTAAATTGTGTTACTGTTTACAGCAGTTCAATTTATGTCATTCTTCAATGAGCAGTTTTGTATACTGACCCTCACAGAATATAAATTTTCCCACATACACTGAATGTTTATGACCTGTTTATGTATAAAAAATTCTTAAACAATTAACACATTACTGTGTCGCAGTGTAGTTTGCCGAAAATGACTTGTGAGAGTGTCAAATATTTCAGGGAAAAAGTAAAAATAAATCAAATTTTCTTTCAACTATTTATTGCTACAAAATTCTTCACAATTTGCTAAGTCTCACAGTACAAATCGCTTTTCCATATGTTGGTGTGTTTTGAATTTTATAAATGTAAAGAGTCTTATCGGTTTCTTTGAATTATGTATATTCCTTTTGCCACGAAAAATGTAATTTTTCATAAGTGGAAACCGCACTTTCATACGACAGTTTCTTTAATTTGTATATTATATATATATATATATATATATATATATATATATATATATATTAACATGAGCTGGCTTACGGCGACTCTTGGAGCTATTTGTTTCTGTTGTTGAATCTTTAGCTTGTTTTCATGTGCAAATCACCCTCCTATAAGACAATTTGTTAAATATATATATATAACCATTAATTAAACATTACCAACCATCATCAAAAACCGCAATATTGTGAATGAATTGACAATAAAAATGGATGCCACAAACTTATAATATAGAACTGTATGTATAAAATAAAGTGCCTTATACTTAATTACAAGAATTAATATGGAAGAAAAAAAGAAGAATATGGATACCGAAAAAATTGAAAAACGTATATATTGAATTACGTTTTCAAGAGTACAGAATTCAATGATGTAAGCAAATCGGTTGTTTTCTGTGAGAAAAAAGATAAAAGCTGGAAAAAATTTTTCTCCTGTACCCAAACAAACAATAGAACGAAAAGAATAGTTTCAAGATGAAAACAGAACATTATCAAATGGCATGAAATGGAAAAACACTACAACCCATTAAATATTTAATTTACAGCAATAGAAATCTTACACAACATACCGAATAAATTCCCAGTTGGAACAGGAAATGAACAGGAAAAAAAAAGAATAAAAAATGGATGTTTATAGAAGATTGTCAGATTCTAAAATTCCCAATAGCCTGAAGATCACAAATATAGTGTGTGAATTATCTTCATATTAGCCATAAATAAGCTAAAAAATATGATTGTGACAATCAAAACATTAAACCGATAATTAATCATGGAATATAAAGTTGAAAATAAAACAATATTAAAAAGTAGAGAGGAACAATAATAAAAACTATTTACCTAATTTTAATATATACAGTATATCATTAGCTATATCAAATAAACTTATATGCATAATAATCACTAAAAAGATGTTATACTATTATTAATTAATATGATATTGTCCTGAGTAGACTAAAATTTAAAAACAAGTTAATACTGAATTTGCTTAAATAAGTTAAATTTAATATGAATTGAAATTTAAAAAAAAAGAAAGAAATGTCCCCAATTACATATAAAACATCAAATAAACATCCATATAAAATACGTATTAGAAATGAAGTTATAATACAAAAGACCCATCATTTTTTTAAATAAATTAACCATTGCGTATTATCCAGACAACTCCACCCTCCTCCGTACTCTAAAATCTACCCACCCAACCATCCTATAGTAATTGTTTATTATTATTTTACAATTTTTTATTTTTTATAAATATTATTTTTATTTTATAAATTTTTTTGTAATATTGTTTACGCATGTGTTAATTTTTTTTTTAAGATCATGTAAGTACTAATTGTATATTAATGAATACATGAATTTTTTTGGAAAACCATGATTTAATGCATTAAGTTAATGATTAAGTTATTTAATGATTAAGTTGTATATTTCGATATACAGAATAATGAAGATTGTAGAAATTTGTAAATGTATTAACTTTGAATTTAAATTCCTTACGTTTATCATATATATCTGTTATTGTTTTGTTGTCTTTTATTGAAATTATAAGATCTAAGAAGTTAATTGTATTGTTAGATAATTGGTTTTCCGTTAATTCCAAATTAGTGGGATAATCAACTGGAAATTGAGAAATTTCAGATTGATCAGTAGCAATTAAAATTATGTCATCAATATAACGATATAAATGGAGATTATTATTAGTAAAAGTACGTTCATAGTGATACAAGTCTGATAATAAACTGGATGTACAACCACCTTGTGGTATACCGACGTGCTGTAAATATAATGTATTATCGTGCAATATAGAATTATTATAGATAATGAAGTTTGTTAAATTAATGATTTAAAATAAGCGATATCAATATTAGATGGTAATTCCAGTTTTTTATAATACTTTTTAAATAATGCATTTATAATATTATGTAAATCTAATAAGTCTATATTATTAAAAAGATATTTGAAGTCATATGTCGTTATATTATATACACAATGAAGATTTTTTAAAATATTGACCAGTTGATAGCGATTTTTTATACAATGTGTATTATCATTGTTTGTAGTAAGTATATATAATTGATTAAGAATTTTTAATAGAAGTTTATTGGCTTTATTATTATATGTATTGCAACCAATAGTTACAGTCCTAAATTTAATTGGTGTTTTATGAAATTTGGGAATAAGAACTAAATAAGGATAATTAAAGCTAGTAGATAGAATATTTAATAGTTTATAATAACTTTGAATTTTACGATTATTTACGATTACATTTTCATTAGTTTTTTAAAAAGATTTATTAGAAGAAATACAGGTTGTAAGAAGTTGGTGATAATAATATTTACATATGATTGCATAATTATTAGGAGATTTGTCTACATATGTAATAACGTAGGTTTTTTTTGTAATTTAGTAATTTGTTGGAAAAAATGCTTTGTGTTAATAGAAACCAAATCAGAAATATTATTTTTTAAAGCCAAAGTTAATTTTTCAATTACTAATATTTTCCATTGATTAAAATATGCAATTGGTTTATTGTAATAGATTGAAATTTTATATATAAAAATATCTATATTATATGTAAACTGTTTGATAATAGATTTAACAGTAAATTTAGATGAAAGTCTATATTTAGTACCAAAACCCATTGGTTTTTTCAATTTAAAATCATTAACAATATTAAGATTTCCAGTGATTATATGTCCATGATCATTGTTTATATATTTTTTTAGATTGGGCTCATTGCATTTACACTGAAAATTACTTGCAGCACATGTATTTTTTGAAAATGTATTGTAGTTAAAAATCTTTCTACCAATTGTATTCGGATATTTAAAGGTTTTTGATATATGAAGATTATTAATAGGACAATAACAGTTTTTATCGTTAATTATAGAATCGATATTAATTTTATTAAATATATGATTTGAAAAAGTTATTATCATTTGAGTATTCGTGTTTTGAATTTTATGGGGTTTTTTTTGTAAATTAATATTTAAAAGATTAACCCTGGTCATAATGAGATCAAAATAAATATCAGAAAAATGCTTAGAGAAAGATTTACTTAGAAATACATTTAAATGTTGTACAATCTTTTTCTTTTTAATAGAAAATATGTATTTTCGAATTAATAACCAATTATAATGCTTTAAATATTTACTTTGAAGATCATTAATTTGTTTAGTGATATATTTTTTAGAAACTACAACTGATGATGAACCCTTTCCACGTTTGTTTCGTGTTGTTTTACAATTTAAATTATGATTAAGAGTAGGATAAATTGGAGAATAATCAATAGTGTTATTTATAGATGTGAAGACTTGATGTGATAGTCAGGTCTATTAAATATTACACTATTAAGTCCATAAGGATAAATTGTGTTGTAATATTTCATGTATGATGACTTCATATAAAGCCGTTCTGATTTATTTTTTAGAATTTGAAGGATTTCAATTGTCGTATTTTTAAATTGATGTTTATGAGAATGTTCAATTTCAGCTGTAGACTGTAGATTTTTTGCTTTGTTTTTATTAGAGTCTGAACGATGTTGATTGATACGTTTATGAATTGGACCTGATGTTTCACCTATATATTTCATGTTACATAAGTTGCACTTTATGCAATAAATAACATTAAATGCTTTACAAAAATATGAATAATTAGGATCTGAGACAATTTGTGTCTGAGAAGCGTATGGACATGTCTTGCACCGAGCATCTAAACACTTACGAAAAAGTAAAGGACGAGGGGGAGAGTATAAATGGTCACTTGATGACGATCCAGGAACAACCCCATTATTGTTCCTGTACCGGGCACTACACTGCATAGATGCTATGTGTATCTTGCCAGGATCGAGATGTTTACTAAGAACTGCCATATAAAAAAAATTTTGTAAAATGCAATATTTGCAAAAAATAAGAAAATATAATAATATATAAATCAATAATAAATGAAATTAAATTAGTCTTGATTAAATTTCATATTAAATATCTTGAGTATAAAATATAAATTTATATACAATATGTACAAATCAGAGAAGCAGTACTCAAAAACCACCTTTAATATTTCCAAAACCAAATAATTATAACCCTAAGTGCATAAACTAAAAATGCAAGAAACCACTGGACTTTTTAGAACAAATAAAATAACCGCATCTAAAATCCAAAACCTAGAACGACAATAAGCATGCAAAGTCGACCAAAAACGCTATCCCAATTGACTTCTCAGATCAAAGTAAAATAAATATAAATGACTAAAGCCTATTAACATAAACGATTATTAGAAATATATATTGCTCCCATATTGATGTATATATATAAAAAGAATAGCTCATAATGAAAAAATTTATGAAAAGCAATAGCAAAAAAAATTAATCTAATAAATGGAAAATATATAGGACAATATCATACAATAACAACAAGAAAATACATATAAAATACATAACTAGAAAGGAAAAAAAATCATAAAATGAAACTTTGCGATGATAAGAATGAAAAATTTAATGGAATTTCCTAAGGGAGGTATCAGATAACTACAAAGTAGAAATCATATAGATAATACACAAAGATTATGCGCTTTTGCAGCAAAGATCGAAGCGTATAATATTTAAAAGATTGCTAAAACATTTAGCTACCTAGGTATATATAAATATATATAAGATACCAAAATTAAGGAAAAAATAATTCAAAATGAATTGTTGCATTCAAAATGGAAAGATATCATAGTAAAAACATCATAAAAAGCTTACATTCATAATTACATGCGCAAATGCAGCATAATAATTTGAATGCTAATATATAACCATTAATTAAACATTACCGACCATCATCAAAAACCGTAATATTGTGAATGAATTGACAATAAAAATGGATGCCACAAATATATAATATAGAACTGTATGTATAAAATAAAGTGCCTTATACTTAATTACAAGAATTAATATGGAAGAAAAAAAGAAGAACATGGATTCCGAAAAAATTTAAAAACTTATATATTGAATTACGTTTTCAAGAATACAGAATTCAATGATATAAGCAAATCGGTTGTTTTCTGTGAGAAAAAAGCTAAAAGCTGAAAAAAAAATTCTCCTGTACCCAAACAACCAATAGAACCAAAACAATAGTTTCAAGATGAAAACAGAACATTATCAAATGGCATGAAATGGAAAAACACTACAGGCCATTAAATATTTAATTTATAGCAATAGAAATCTTACACAACATACCGAATAAATTCCCAGTTGATTTTCAAAATATTTTCCCGCACATGGAATTCAAAAGCATGATAAGATTAAGGTGAATAAAACAGTTAACACAGAAATTAAAACCTATGGATTCAGTTAATTCATTTTGAAATACCGTGATAAATTCAATTAATATAATATAAATAGAAAATAATTACATTATTTAAAAAACCTAAAAACAATTTTAAATTGTTTAATATCAGTTTTACAATATTGCCAATATTTAGCGTTCAATACCACCTGGTGTAAAAAATTTAAATTATTACTTTAATAGAAGCTTTAAAAAGACAAAATTTTTTGGTGCTGCCATCTATTATTTTATTTTAAAACTATTATTATTATTCAAATGTCACAAAAAGTAGAACCTAAGAAAAGCTAATGAAATTAAAATATATCAACTGCATTACAACACAAAACCTAATACAAAAATAATACCATACTATATATCACTATTCAAAAAAATTTAAATATATTAAATGTTAATAAACTGCTTTTAGTATATTCTATTACCAAACCCATATATATATATATATATATATATAGTTAAAAAATTCCAAAAGTAATTTCAAACATTACCACAAACTGTAAACTTTATATTAAGTACAATGCTAACTAAGCCATACAATAAAATATTTTAACAGAATGATCTATCTCTAAGAAACACAACATAACCAACTTAAACTTGAACAAAATCAACCGAAGTAAGAAACAAGACAAATAACAAACTATCTAAACATGGAGACGGGCTGCGTGGCTTATGCCACGCAATGCGCTGCATATATATATGTATGTATATACAGTTCGTGTAAAAACTTTAAGGACAGCAAAAAATTGTAAAAATTTTGATAAATTGAAAATGCGACAAGTGAAATGGTAATTTAATGTTGATCATAAAGTAGAAATACTAATATAAAAGTCATAAATGTATCTGTGACCTTTTTATTGCGGAAAAATCACTATTATGCAAAAAACGCTATTTTTGACAGTGTAAAAACTTTACGGACACCAGTATTTTTTTAAAGAAATGTTATATATAATTATTATTAAGGATCGACCGAAACAGCGTCTTAATTCCGAAGCTAAAACCGAAATCAAATTTCGGAGATCTTCCTATTTTAGGCCAAAAACGAAAACGAATATGTCCAAAAACTTTTTTAACGTAATGAAATTGTATGTATTAAAGTAATTAATACATGCATTAATTATACGTATTATTATTAATTAATTATACGTATTTATTAAATATACATAATAATTAATTAATTATGTGTATTTATTAAATATACATGTTAATTATTTGTACGTGTGGCCCAAATTGTCTCTCTGTGCGTTACATCCAAAACTTTTTTTATATAAAATAAAACGTAATTAATTCATCAACGACACATACAGATTTTCTAATTATACGAAATTCATTTAATAAAAAAGTAGTTTAGTTTCATATATACACACTTCGATTTATCTTTTATAATGGTTTCTGTAAATGATGATCTGTTATATTAGAACTTTGTAAAAGAGTATTCGAAACTCTTCTGCGGTTTCAAACTGAAAATTTTCTATTACTTTTATGTCTGCAGCTTTTAATGAGCGCGTGAGAAAGTTTAGTTATATATGCAGTGCTTGCTTTATAATTTGCATTCACATCTTGAGTCAGTCCTGACTGATAATTACAAAAAACGGAGTTCGTAGCAATAAATAGTATAATTTGAGCCGGCCGATAAAGCTCAAATCGACGAGAAATGTTAAAAATTTCCGAAGGAATAAACGAGATTTTTGGAATACCGATAGTTTCGGTTGACTTTCATTCTAAAATTCAAGTTTCGCCAAAAACTTAGGCGAAACTCAGATTTTGGGGGAAAAGTTTTGGATGTAACGCACAGAGAGACAATTTGGGCCACACGTATAATTATTTAATAATTATGTATATTTCATAAATACGCATAATTAATAATTATAATGCACATTTAATAAATATGCATAACTAATTAATAATATATTTATATATGTATTAATTACTTTAATAGATAGAATTTAATTACTTTAAAAAAGTTTTTGGACATATTCGTTTTCATTTTCGGCCGAAAATAGGAAGATCTCCGAAATTCGAATTCGGTTTTGGTTTCGGCATTAAAAACCTGTTTCGGTCGATCATTAATATTAATTATATGTAACATTTCTATAAAAAAATACTGGTGTCCTTAAAGTTTTTACACAGTCAAAAATAGCGTTTTTTTTTTTTTTTTTTTTTTTTTTTTTACATAATTATGATTTATTGGCAATAAAAAGGTCACAGATGCATTCTGTTAACTTTTATATTTGAATTTCTACTTTATGATCAACATTAAATTACCATTTCACTTGTCGCATTTTCAATTTATCAAAATTTTTAAAATTTTTTCTGTCCTTAAAGTTTTTACACGCACTGTATACATATACATATATATATATATATATATGATATATATATATATATATATATATATATATATATATATATCTGTTATATATTATATGATATATATGATATATATATATATATATATATATATATGATTTGTTTCTGTTGACGAATATTAATCGTAAGCGTATTTTAATGTGAAAAACCACACTCCGATACGATAATTTCTTAAACTTGTATATGTATTATTTTTATTTATTTATTTTTTTTTTTATTTAACGTGAGCTGACTTATGGGAGATTTGGTGCTTTTTATTTCTTTAAGAATGTTTTGATTTACAAACCGCACTCCGATACGACAATTTGTTAAATTAGTATATATTTTTTCTAACATGAGCTAACTTATGAGACTTTTATAACGCTTTGTTTCAGTAGTCGAATCTCTAGCCTGTAACCTCATTCCTATACGATAATTTTAATATATATATTCGAAATATGAACGGACTTAAGGGATACCTCGATCTTTTGACTCTTATCTCAATCTCTCTCACTCATTTAAGTAGGGACAGTTTTGATTCCTTTATTTCAGAAATTGCAATATCAGCAACAATAATAATAATTAGTTAACTCTAAATGAAAATCAACTGAAATGATTTTTAATAAGATCAGATTTATAAATATAAAATTAATAGTCCAGGCAATAGAGACCGTATAGGGACTCTACCTAGCAAAATTAATGGTAGTAGTGGAAATCGGCTTTCTAGATGTTTTTTGGGTCGCTGAATCCGAATTTGTAACTTCCCACCAAAATTTCCCCCGGCAACCCCCCAAAAAAGGTTTTTATTAAAAAATTCCATTTTTTTATTGTTTTAGGGGAAAAGTAGCTAGAAATTCAGAAAGTAGACAAAATTTGCAACAAATTAGATATATGACATTATGACTTACGATGAAGGGGAAGGGGGGATCTGCCTCGGAACATGCGCCGCAGTGCTGCGTGGACTAAGTTGCGCAATTCCACTTAACCACTCACACGTTTACATTAGCCCTCCTATCTTCGCTCCGAACTTTCTCTATAAGGTTTAATTTAAGTTTTTTGGGTCGCTGAATCCGAATTTTTAACTTACCCCCAAAATTTCCCCCCCCCCGAACCCCCCCCCCAAATAGTTGCTTTTAACTTAATTTTCTTATTATTTTAGGGGAAAATCATTACAAAATTCAGAAACTAGACAAAATTTGCAACAAATAGGATATACTACATTATCACGTAGGATAAACGGGGATAGAGGGGGCTGCCTCGGAACATTCCCCGCGCGCTTTTCTCAAAAAAAAAATTTTTTCAAAAAATCAATTTTTTGGGGGGTTGCCGAGAGAAATTTTGGTGGGAAGTTACAAATTCGGATTCAGCGACCCAAAAAACATCTAGAAAGCCGATTTCCAGTACTACCATTAATTTTGCCAGATAAAATCCCCTATTGCCTGGACTTTATCATTTAGTGCACGTAACGCCGCAGTGCATGTTCCGAGGTAGCCCTCACCCTCCCCGTTCATTCTAATTCATAATATCATATATCCTATTTGTTGCAAATTTTGTCTAGTTTTTGAATTTCGTAATGCTTTTCCCCTAAAACAATAAGAAATTTAAGTTAAAAACAACTATTTGGGGGGGTTTCGGGGGGGAAAATTTTGGGAGGAAAGTTAAAAATTCGGATTCAGCGACCCAAAAATCTTAAAGTAAACCTTATAGAGAAAATTCGGAGGGGAGATGGGAGGGCGAATGTAAACGTGTGAGTGGTTAAGTGGAATTGCGCAACTTAGTTTACGCAGCACCGCGCGCATTTTCCGAGGCAGATCCCTCTTCCCCTTCATCCTAAGTCATAATGTCATATATCTACTTTATTGGAAATTTTGTCTACTTTCTGAATTTCTAGATACTTTTTCTCTAAAACAATAAAAAAATTGATTTTTTTAATAAAAACCTTTTTGGGGGGTCTTTTTACCAAAATTTGGGAGGTTGCCGGGGGAAATTTTGGTGAGAAGTTACAAATTCGGATTCAGCGACACAAAAAACATCTAGAAAACCGATTTCCAGTACTAATATTAATTTTGCTAGGTAAAATTCCCTATTGCCTGGACTATAAGTAAAATAAAAAATTACTGATTTTTTGAAATTTCACATACTGAATTGTTTACTTATATATATATTATACTGATCAAAAATAAATTATTTCAGATAAAAATGAGATTTTTTTTTATGTTAAGCATATAGAAATTTATTTTGGCCAAATTTAATAAAATCATGATATTTGACGCTGAACAAATTCTGAAAAAAATGTGTATTGAAATGTATAGTCAATGAATATGAATGGTACGTCTTGAAAACCTCTTGTAAAAAATCCTTTTATACATAGGAAATTTTATTCGTGCAAATCATTTTTAGGACATTGTTTTTCGAACTACATATTCCTTTCTGGTTTTAGTGTCATTCTATGAAATATACTATGCACAAGACCCCTAATCTTCTACAGTATTACTGCCATCTGAAGAGATCTACTGCAACAAAAATGTTCTTACTTGAATTACTTTTTTCTCATAACAGTTGAAATAAAAGCCTGGTGTATTTTTGAATTTGCTTCAAGCCTTAGTGTATTTTTGAATTAGTTTCTTTTTTCTCACAGTGTAAAATAAATATATATATGCATTACGCACGAAAGAATATTCCTCTTAAGATTTTTTTTTTTCATGTATTTGAAAAAATATATATATTGTTTGTCTGCATTAGGAAATTTTATATATCATAATTCAGGTGATTATTTTTATCATCATTAATATAAATAAAAAAAGATTGGTGATCGAAATATAAGTCAAATATTAATGATGATGAAGAGCTATGAATGCAATATAGCAACAAATGAATAATGGGGAAGAATTATGAATGAACTATAACTGAAAGATAAATACTGATGAAAAATTATGAATGAAAAATTATTAAATAAATGTAAGTGAGTGATAAATAATGTATGGAAATATCTTTAAATTTGAAAGGCCACAATACACTTTATTTTCACACCTGCTTGTGAATGTAAGAGTTCTCCGATTCGGAGCCATTTTTGTGAGAAACCATTTAGATAAAAAGGAAAAGAAGGAAAGAAAGAAAGAAAGAAATTTCATTAAAAATTATTAACAGAAATCATTAAGAAATTTAATTTGTAGTAAATAATTGGCACTTTAGTGAAAACGCTTTCGCATGCAAAATTTATTTATCCCTTTCTTTTGTATGTTATCTATAAAATGCAATAGAATATGCCTTATGTTGAGTCAAGATTTAATATGGGGTCGCTCCATATTAAGAACTCTAGAGGCTCCTGCTCGTCTAAGTTGGACTAAGCTCGTCTAAAATGGACTAAGCTTGCTTGCGCTGAAAAAAAAAAATATACCGCCTTTATCTAGAACAAATAGATAGACATTTTCTAAATCATGGAAGACGATAGTATTCCAGTGACGCAGCCTTAAGCCTAAAATCGTATCGTATCGTATCGTAGAATTCGTAGATGACGGAACTCATATATACACCCAACTCGACTTCAAAGAAAACGCGAAAAGCCGCCTTTCAATAACTCAGCAAATATAGCTCTTATTATTCTGGGTTTTTTTTTTTAACAGCCTTATATCTGCAGTCTAATCCTATTCTGAAATTTTTTAATTTCTACGTACAGTATATTTTGAGATTACCATTTTTAAAGCAAAACCGATGTCAGAAATTCCTAATTTCGATTACATGAAAACGGACCGGGCGATTTTCTTTAAATTGATACATAATATAAATCTGTTTTATGTAAAGAGAATAAGATAACAGTTGTTTCCGGTAAAACTCTAATTTTTTTTTTTTTAATTCGCATTTTTTTCCCGCCGAAAATGACATGGGCGATCTCATTAAAATTAATATATAATATGAATCTATTTTAGATGAGCCGAAATAGATTATGTTTGTTTCCAGGAAGACCCTTATTCGTTATATAATAAACATGAAAAATCGGACTATATTTTTCCGCCATTTATGGGAATTTCAGCTAAAAGTAAACTGAGATACAGCGGTTTAAAATTCTAGGGTGACTAACATTTTAAAACAATCTATTTTTTGTCATGTGACAGCACTCATATTTGGTAACCGATTTGTATGTAACTGAGCATGTTTAGGAAGTGAAAATACCGTCATAAAAAAGTCTGGATTTTTTTTTTTTAAAGAAACATTTATATTCATGAATATATGTGATATTCTTACACTAATAACGACAAATATTTTATAAGATCTTCATTGTCATGTGTACAGCTACAGATCATTTCGAGCAAATTATTTTACAGGGTTATCACAAAAATTATTTTTCGTTCAATTTGTTGTAATTTCCTTTATCCCCTTCGTGATCGAACCTTCAATGAAAAGTCTGAGAACAAAAATGTACTTTATATTTCTGCAACTTCAGGAATATTTGTCAAGTATTTATTTAAATATTTAACAAAACGTCGAAATTTCAAAAGTGTCCGGTGAGTTTTCACCATATATTGCATGAAGATTTATCCTTAAGTTATTCGCAGGAAGCAATTTCTATTATGCGAAATATTCTAAATGATAGTACTACCACTTCTCTCCAACCCTTAAACGCTTGCCTTTGGGTGTTTATATTCGCTGTGGCAAATACACTGTAAATGTATTTACCCCATTATTGGCTGCATATGAGTTTGGTTTAGGTATAACTACTCGAAATACGTCCAATACTGATGCAAGTTTGTTACGAAAAATTATCTCAAAATACTACAGTTCATCGGATTGCTTCTACTGTCTCTCATTTTAATGACTTTGTGTCAAGTTTCTTATAATAACCAAAATCTAATCGGAAAAAGTTTGCAGTTTTAAGTACAACTAAGTAAACACGGTATTTATCTCTTCAATCATGAACAAAGTGAGATTTGTCTCGTTACCATGTGTGAGTAAATTAACTTTTCTTGTACAATACTGGTCTTTTATATATTATTACATTTACAGAAACTCTTTTTATAAATATTATTACCATGAGACGTTTGCAAAAAAAAAAAAAAAAAAAAAAAAATTATAATCAGCTTAAGAAAATTAAAATTTAGTACAGAGTGTGTCATTAAAACACCTTGTTTTAATAACTACGAGAATTTTTAGTGTCTTCACCATTAGATAACTTTAAAATTATGTAACTTATCAAGTGTGTTATTTTTAAAATAGCGTTTCTTTTATAAATGAATAGGAAGCCTTTTCAAACATTTACTATAAAATCAAAAATTTGCCCCGTTGTTTCAAAGGTTTCAGTGATCAAAAATCTGATGAAAGCCAGCCAGGTTTTCTTGTACTAAGCATGGTACAAATGTAATTTTTTTCTCAAATCTATAGCACAAATTTTCAATAATTATAATTTATGGAAAACTTGTCATTTTCCAATCTTCTAAAGGAATAAAAAAAAACTTCGTTTAATAACATTGATAAACCGAAACAAATGTTAAATGCACTAACTAATTATGATACAGGTAGACCGAATTCAATATTATAATTAATTTTCTTTTATGTATGAAGAGGATTTATATCTCATTGAACCATTTGAAAGTGCTTCTGTATTGTATTATACGATTCCTTACAATGAATATTATATTGATATACATTACATCTCTTTCCTACACTTTATTATAGTTCTTTTCTTTTAAATTCTCTTATATTTCTTTATTCCTATTAATCAAAGCAGACAAGAACTTAAGGTAAAATTTTCTTAACTTATGCTTACGGTCTATCCATTTTTCTCTTCAGAAGTACTCGTTATTTTGTGAAAAGTTATACTACTAAAAAACAACTGTTAACTTGCCGGTAAAACGAAAATGGGAAGGTGAACATAAGAAACAAGTTACTTTTCTTAAGCTAAATTTACAATGAAAAAAATTCATGTTTTACAGAAATGTTTCTTTTTCTTCAGAGTTTTGAACTGTATTATTAGGTGCAGTTCAGTAATAAGTTTCTTTGGCTAATAGAAGAATATATTTATTTTAGAAAACGATATCTTTCTTTACATTTTTAATTTAGATCGTATGTTTGTCTGCAGACATTATAGCAGTCTGATTACATGGATAATGAAGATAACTGATGTAAATTTTTACGACCATGTTATAAAGATGTCAAAAAATTGTTGGATAAATGTGGTTTTTATAAATATTTTTTAAAATTAATTATTCAAAAACATATTTTTTTTAACTTTGTTTGTATTAAAAGGCTCAATTGAAGCTTTGTATCTCCAATTTCAAAATGCAGATTTGAAAATGTTGATCGAAAGTAAATGCAAATAAGAAATTTAGCAATAACACAACTTGACATTTATTGTATATTTAATTATTTAAATCAATGCATCCTTATTTACCACTTTATTTGGCGATATGCGCTAATAGCCTTTTGATTATTCGTAAAAATTCAAAAGCAGTTTAGCCAGTCAGGTTTTATTGTACTAAGCATGGTACAAATGTAATTTTTTTCTCAAATCTATAGCACAAATTTTCAATAATTACAATTTATGGAAAACTTGTCATTTGCCAATCTTCTAAAGGAATAAAAAAAACTTCGTTTAATAAAATTGATAAACCGAAACAAATCTTAAATGCACTAGCTAATTATGATACAGATAGACCGAATTCAATATTATAAGTAATTTTCTTTTATGTGTGAAGAGGATTTATATCTCATTGAATCATTTGAAAGTGCTTCTGTACTGTATTATACGATTCCTTACTATGAATATTATATTGATATACATTACATCTCTTTCCTACACTTTATTATAGTTCTTTTCATTTAAATTCACTTGCATTTCTTTATTCCTATTAATCAAAGCAGACAAGAACTTAAGGTAAAATTTTCTTAACTTATGCTTACGGTCTATCCATTTTTCTCTTCAGAAGTACTCATTATTTTGTGAAAAGTTAAACTACTAAAAAACAACTGTTAACTTGCCGGTAAAACGAAAATGGGAAGGTGAACATAAGAAACAAATTACTTTTCTTAAGCTAAATTTACAATGAAAAAAAATTCGTATTTTACAGAAATGTTTCTTTTTTTTTCAGAGTTTTGAACTGTATTATTAGGTGCAGTTCAGTAATAAGTTTCTTTGGCTAATAGAAGAATAGATTTCTTTTAGAAAATGAAATCTTTCTTTACGTTTTTAATTTAGATCTTATGCTTGTCTGCATACATTATAGCAGTCTGATTACATGGATAATGAAGATAACTGATATAAATTTTTACGACCATGTTATAAAGATGTCAAAAAATTGTTGGATAAATGTGGTTTTTATAAATATTTTTTAAAATTAATTATTCAAAAACATATATTTTTTAACTTTGTTTGTATTAAAAGGCTCAATTGAAGCTTTTTAACTCCAATTTTAAAATGCAGATTTGAAAATGTTGATCGAAAGTAAATGCAAATAAGAAATTTAGCAATAACACAACTTGACATTTATTGTATATTTAATTATTTTAATGAATGCATCTTTTTTTACCTCTTTATTTGGCGATATGCGCTAATAGCCTTTTGATTATTCGTAAAAATTCAAAAGCAGTTTAAGCAGCAGTTGTTAAATTATAGATTAGTAAAATAATAAATACATAAACAGTAAATAACAAATTATTAATGTTACTTAATAAATTAGTACAATCAGATGCATTTTAATATGAGAATAAATCTTATCTTATATATCATTTTAGACTATAACTTTAGTAAATGAAGGCGACCAAGTGAAAAGTAATTTAATTAAAATCAAACATTTTAAGCTATGTTGGAATTAATGTCAATGGAATTTATATTTAAATTGCGTATTTACAGCTATGATTGAATTGAAAATGCTAAATACCATTTTTCCCAGATTTTTAATAGTTTAGTCAAAATACTTCTGTTGTTCAAATTGTTTAATCGTAGATAATATACACTGAAAGAGTATAGAGTAGATTATATTACTTATTGAACAATAGATTCATTAATTTTAATAAATTCGTTTGTGTTATTTAACTCGCATGCTAAAAGATCGAACTCAGCTTATTATAAACAAATATGCGGATTGGTGCACTAACGGTAAGAACGTAAACAGATTTTGAAATTCATATAGCATGATCTAAGAACGCTGTAATCTAAACATAATCTTTGCTAGGAAATCGAAAACAGCGAAACATTCTAATTTTTCTCTCCCAGCACTTTTATAGCCGATCATAAACTTCATACAGAGAATTTAATATTTCTCTATCAGATTTCACAAGATGAAAATGACGAGGTATTGCAAAATAATAAGAAGGGTGAAATGCCCATCACAAAATTAAATTTAATTTGTTAAACAAAATGTTTAAACTAAACTGTCCAATTTACATTTAAGGAAAAAAGAAATAAAATCTATTTAAATTTAATTTTGAAAAGAAAGTAAAGAAATATATTAACTACGGAGTTTATTCTGCATAAATTGATGCATGTATATTTTGTCCATATGGGCAAATTATACAAGAGGGAAGTAAGCAGGACTTTGAAGTTACATTTAAGAAAACTGGGTACTCAAAAATATTTTTTTATTATAAACTTTAAAATACATTTTTAGATATTATTATATGTTAATTACAAATCATTTAACAAAAAAACCTGTTAAAAATTATTTTTTCATAAAATTTATAAGACGTTCATCGCTACAGTGAAAAACTATTAATTGAGTTGAAACGGTACTCGTAACACTATAAATGGCGTCTTAAAACGAACGTTAAAAGAGAATAATGTCGCACAGTGGACTATAACCAAATCAACAATTACAAGATTAGAAGACTACGCAGATGAGGATTTATTGCATGCAGGAAGTTGTGACAGCAATAAATCATGACAGAAATATAATGAGAAATCCCATGTTTAGTGACTTTATTAAAGTCATTCGCTCTTAGCAGATAGACATGTGTACCTTTAATTTTAAGTACTTCATGAGGCAAATACCCAATGCGGTGTAATTGAGTGACCACGATGACCACAAAAATACGAAATGGCACCAGATGATATTGTCACCAAAGTGTTCTATCAGCTCACATGAAGCACTAAATAGTCTTTTTGCATTTGTTTTAACTCACCGTTACCATTGCTAGAAGTAGTGTTTTAACGCCGTTTATTTTATTTATTTTTTACTTTGCAAATCAGTTTACGATGAAAAAAAAGTTATTTTTTTTTTCACATTTAAAGATGGCAGGCGATTGCTATTATATATATTATTTTTCTAAAAGTTCTAACGATATATTTTTTAAATGTTGATGTATTTCTCTATTCAACTTACACTAAATATTAAATAAACTTGAAATATTGCTTGAACTTTTATATTAAAACTGAAATTATAAATATTTAAATAGGAAGAAAGCATGGAGAAATAAATTTATAATTTTGAAAGCAACTCGAAAACGTTTTACATAAAACAAATGGGTTACTTTCATATTGCGAAATGATAATGCAATTCTTTACGTTATTTGACACATTTTTTTTTTTTTAATTTCATATATTTTTTATATGTTCCTAATATCAGTTGAACTAATCAATTACAGATTTGCTCCTATCTATACTTGTTTAAAATTTATTTTTAATTTTACATGTTTGTCATATGTTCCTAATTTCATATGTTTGGAATAAGTTTTTAATTTCACATGCTTGGTATATGATGTTAATTTCTAACATTTTAATACTGTGTTTAAAATAATATATTCAGTAATTTGGATATTTTTTCGAGTTCTTTAATTCGATATTAAACAGTCATTACTTCAGAATAAATACCTAAAAAAATCTGAAATACATAGCTCATAGAAAATTTCACTTTTTGTCCTATCGTATCGTTTAAACACTGTGTTTAAATTGCTTTTTCTTGTTTGAATCACATTTCAAATTGTTAAGTTAGTAGAACTTTAAATTTGATTTAAACTTTCTTTCGGCCAGTTCCATGATTGTATACCAAAGATGGCTGTGTCTCAGAAAATCTAATAAACCATACATCACTGTGTGCATCATTTGTTTATATTTCTTGTGGTACACACAAAAATACACACATGCTTCCAAAAGTCGTAACTAAAAGACTTTACCTATATTAAACCAAGAAAAATGCTCCGAAAAGGATGCATTTTACATTGTTTTTAAAATACGGTATGTAACAAATATATAAAAAATTGATAATTATAAAATATACAAAAAATTGTATATGTTTTTAATTTTTAATATTTTAATACTATGTTTTAAATAATATAATATTTAGAAATTTTCATATTTTTTAAAAGCGATATTAAACAGTAATTTACTCAGAATAAATGTTTAAAAAAATCTCATAAATAAACAAATTTAAAAAATCAAAAAACCCAACTGCGTAAAAAGCAAACTAATTAATTATTTCTCATCAGTGTGAAACTATTTTTTATATTACTTAACTATTTTTTTATTTACATGTATTGATGACTTAAGTTGTGATTAATTGTTAGTTCCTATCTATAAACACTGTTTTGATGAGGCATATAGATGTCTCTGAAGGTTAGAGTTGAAGTAAAGCTAGAGATCCTACCTACTCAGCTTCCAGGTTGTGTAATATTTAAACGAAGCTTCTGACTGTAAAAGAGTCAATGAAACATCGTCTTCATTTTGATAGACCTATCCAATGATATGCCACTCAATTGGGCGTGTAAAAAATTTTTTTCGTCTCTACCGCCATTTTGTATTTTACGGCTGCTATTTTGATTTTATAAAAAAAAAAAAAATCTAGCCTATAACCATCGGACGGTTAAGACAAATCGATAGAGACCTCATTCATTAAAATCCATCCAGCCGTTGGCATGTTTCGACGGTATAAAGAAATCCACATACCCAGATACGCGTGAAACACATAACCCTTCTTGCCAGTCGGGTAAAAATGGGAGAAGTATCCTAAGAATTATAGACCGCCCTATTAAAAAACAAACGTTTGAACACACAATGTATACAAATCAAACACTGTGAAACTGAACAGACGTATACGTTTCGTGAGTACTCGGACCAGTGTTGCCACTTCTGGCTGATTTTTTATTCAGGTATTTCGAATTCTCACCAGTAAGTTTTAATAGTTACTTTTGCTTTGTAAGATGATAGAACAATGGAACAATGTAAGCAGCTTCATGCACTACCTAACAGCGTGGCAACTTTATATCCAGTGTAGAGGTGTTTTGTATTGCCAGGGCACTAGGGAGCCTTAAAAAAAGGAGATTTAAACGCGGCAGGTAGTCACAAAGAGAAAAATGACTAATAAAAACTAAAAAAAGAGTATAAAAATATATAAAATGGTAGATGTTCCATAAATAAAATAAAATAAAATTGCTATTCAAAATTTTCATGTGTGAATTCAATGTTCCTAAATAAAAAATCCGCCATATGGGGTAACACTGTGGGACCCACATCATTAGTGTATAAAATAAATCCACTTCCTCCCCCCCCCCCCAAAAAAAAAAAAAAAAAAATCAGGAAAGACGAAAACCCAAATCGTGTTCAAACGTTGGTTTTTTAGTGATTCAGTTTTCCACACAACGTTTTTTTATAGAATTTACCATTTCAAACGAAGTGACGTATTTGAAACGAATAGAACTGCAATTAATGAAAATGTTCTCTGACAAAGGCTGTGGGATTGCAGGCCGAAAGTACTCAGAAATTTAAATAAAATGTATATTTTAAACTTGTAACATCTGTATTATTAACATTAGCCCCCTTTTAAGTAAACATAGAACTTTTTTAATTTCATATTGTGTAGTTTGTGATTGAATTAAGGTGGAATATTGCATTTAATCTTATTATTTTTTGTAATGTTAAACACTTATTTTATATATTTTTCAATACATCAGTAAAATTGATTCAATAAGTTCGGCACAATAAAATGTAAAGTAGAATGGGATAAAGAATATTGTGTAAAAAATTTTCATACGAGGAGGATTCCTTTATAGATAGAAAATATTTATTCATGCAAATAGCTTTTTGGGCATTGTTTTACAATCTCTATTTCTTTTCTGCTTTTAGTGTCTCGATATACCATACAAATACAGAGGAGTCTAGGCACATAGAGATATGCTCTGTGGGATAATTCATTTTTCTATTATATTTTGCATGTCATATGCTGCACATATTTGCATAAACAAAGTAGCGCGTGTGCGGTACAAAATTGTATTTTTTTCCTAATTCAATAAAAAGAGACCTAATGTACTAAAGTATTATTTTTATCTGAAAGGGATTGGTTGCAATGGATTTTGCCTTCTTTAGAAGTAATTTTATTTTCTCTTACCATTTGAACTAAGAGTCGCCAGGCGTATTTTGATACTTGTATTTTTTATCTTACCGTAGAAAATAAGTATATGCTACCTGTCGTAGCTAACTGACGTATCGCATTGATTGCAAGAGATTGTTTAAATTTTACGGAAAGGAAATTTTAATTTATTCTACTTTTAAAAAAAAAGTTTATCACATTAATTTTATTAAATTTCTTAATGTGAGTAAAAGGAAAAATGTTATTTACAACTTAATTAACTGAAAATTACGAAAATTACATTTTGAAAGTTATGTGATTTTGGTAAAATTGTAGTAGATAGCCTTTATAAGATACTGGCGATGTAAGGGCAATAAAAGTTCATTGCTCGAGAGAATTTAGAACAAAAAGCTTATTCTGTAGTGTAGGTTGCTATAGTACACTGTAAAAAAAAAAAAAAAACCATTGTAGATTTGCCAGCACAAACTGCTGGCGTCCGAATTGCCAGGACATTGTGCTGTTAATTTTACGAAACTACTTTATTTTTTATGTTTATATAGTCAAGAAACCAAATAAAGCTACAGCACATTCGACTGTGATCCAGCTTGAGTGCGAGATGAACAGTACTTTGTACTGTAAAAATGTCGTTTTTTTTTCACTGTATGGTTTCCAGAAAAAATGTTAATTTAACTGTAATCCTTTTTAGTTTTTACTTTTCAAATAATCTTCACATTTCAAATCTTAACTTATGGTATTTTTATTAAATTAAAAAAATTATTTCATTTATCTTTAACTTACTTTATCAAAGAAGCTTTTGTGGGAGGTAGAGGTGCATAAAAATGTTATTTGAAGTTTAGTGTTGTGTGTAGATCTGGAATTTTATTTAACTCTGTTTCGGTTCAAACTGAGTAATGTCCTCATGTAACCCTTTTTTCAGACCTTAATATGGGTGTCCGGGGAGAACATCTATACTCTACAAACATGATGTCCACGTCTGAGCGGTTCCTCTTAGGCAGTCAAAATTTTAACTGTAAGTACTATGTTCAGACTCCATGCTCTATCATTGTTCACCATGTTCTACATTTTAAATTGATTCCGAAAATATTGTATCATACAAATCAATAGCATGAAATCAATCAGCTTTTTGATAATAATTGAGAACCTATTGAGTGTTCACAGGCATCTAACATAGGACTGACTTTAAATAAATCCAAGGGACTGAGATCTGTCGAACGTGAAGGCCAAGCAACAGATCTTCGAAGTCAAATCCAGCTTCCTGGATATTTGACATCGAAGTTGCTACTCATGTTGGAGGGAAAATGTGATGGGGCACCAATATCCATGATCTACATACCCTACAACCCTGATCAACAACCCTGTCTGAAGAACTCGTCAATATACACTAAATTATTCCTCATTTTTTAACAAATAATTTCCGTACTCCTAGAAAACACGTTTTATACATGAATGCTTCCAAAAAGTTTGAAAAAGGGTGAAAAATTCCGTTCATTCCTATCACGCATGCGCTCGATCAATACTAAAATCCGAATTTACTTAAAAAGGTAAAACCTAAAATTATATAAATTAAGATTTATAATTCAATTAAAAAGAGAAAATGTTTTCGAATTTAAAAATAAATAACAAATACTTTTCTCATTCATTCAAAAGTACTCGCAATTTATTTTTAAAGACGAATAAGGTGAAAAAAAAGTTTAAAAAAATTAATTTACAAAGTTGCTTGTAAAAAAATATTCGCATTTAAAATATTTTTTTAATGAACACATTAATTTAAATACTAAATGGGAAAAAATCAATTTTATTCAAAATAAATTATTGAATAAAAATATAATATTTATATTTTACATTTAGCGAGCTACTTAAACTATTTATAATTATTATTTTTGTCCTATTTAAATACTAAAGTATTAATACCCCAGTCACAATATCATTAAAGACGAAATCTTCCCAAAATTAAATTCAAAATTCAAAGCTTTTTAAAGAATTTAATCAAACCATGCCCATTTGAAGCAAACATATTTACTTCAAAGCGTTTCATTTCTGTTCAACCGTAGCGCAGTCGTTAGCGTGCACGTCTCGCAATGCTGGAATGGCTGATTCGATTCCAATGCCGGCAAATTTATTTTTTCAAGACTTTTTTCAATTGACGGATATTTTACCTCCTATAACGGATAAAAAATTAATGTGTATTCGTCAATTAACGGAAAAATTATGGCAGCAGTGCTGCCAGTATAATTTCCAGGAATTGAAGAAAGAATTTCTGAGAGGTCGCTTTGCTGCATCAAGTTAACATCACATTTCCCTCTCCGCTGGAGTTACAATCTGGATACGCATTTTCGCGTTTTCACCGACTGAATGGGGTTCGTAGCCACATGTTTCATTACAATTTTTGTTCGTCCTGATGTCCGTTAAAAACCCTCTGAGTTTCTCGGATGGATATTTGAACATCCTGTATAAGAATAGAAGAATAACTAAACACGGAACAAAAAAAAAATCATCTTCTTTAGTATAGAGGCAATTCAATGTTGCGTTGTTACTGCTGCCCATTAAAATTACTTTCAAAAAGCTATCAATAAAGCGAAATTTTTGTTCTTGGAACTTTGACTTTTTAGTGCGAGAACGATTTCTGATAAATTCGAAAGTTAAAAGGGTAATAAAATAAAAAAACTACTTATAAACGTTCTAAACTACGATTTATTTGGAATTATTATGGATAGGTATTTGAAATGTGATACGAATTATTTTTAAGACGTGCATACCCCTACAGAACAGCGTTATTTAACCCCCTGGTAGTCGGGCAAAATTGTAATGTTGTTTTCTCTTTAGTTTTTAAATACTAAAAAATGACGTTTTTTCTAACATGATATAAAAATGTTTGTTAAGTATATGCATATAAGTCTTGAGAGTATTTATCATAACTTATTTTTTTAAGTAGATTATACCTGTGATATTATATTAATTTAAATAATGCTTCTATTGTAAGGAAACCTACAGCGTAATGAACGGATGTATCAGTTCTTGGCTGTGAGAAGGTCAAATCCAAATTTAAAAGGGTGAGAAAGCAATAGACGTTCTAAACTTGCAATTATAGGTGATACTGTTAAGGTAGAAACATGAAATTTGGAATGGCGGTTGCAATGAGAATGTAGAGAAATGAGAATGTGCTCATTGAGAACAGTTTCTACAAAATTCGAAATGTAAAAAAGTAAAATAAGAGTAAACGTCTAAAATCGTTCGAACTTTATTTTGTGTGGATAGAAACTGGAGTTACGGATAGTAATTGGAAATGTCACATGATTGTTAATTTTATAAAATAAATGCTCACACAGAATAGTTGAAAAAAGGAAATTTAAAATGCTGCAGGAACAAAAATGGAGCAAGATTGCGATTTCTGTTATACTGGTGGGGCTATAAACTTGAAATTTTGCATACTGTTTACTTTCAACATATAATGCTCGTAAAGAATTGTTATAAATAAAATCAAAATTTAAAACATTGAAATAAGCGGTGAACATTCTAAAAACTTTCTAAATAACGATTTACATGAAATTTCTAAGGCCAGAAACTTGAAATTTGAATGTTATTTCAAAGGAGTAAATTCTCGCACGGAACTATATGTAAAATTTCAAAAATTAAATGGTGACATAAAATAACGTTTAATTTGGTACTACTGAGCGGATTTAAAACTTTCTTTCACAATGATAGAATTAATAATTTCAGCTACAAACTGGGTTACTTTTATCTCTTTGCAACAGCCCTCATGTTCTTGACCAACAAACATTCTAAAATTATGATTTATTTGGATTTGTTGAAATAATATACATAAAATTTCAGATGGTAGTTTCCTGCTAGATGTAAATATGGTTGACGATGTAAGTGCATTCCTAAAAACATCGGAATTTTAAAATGTAAAATGAACTGAAAATGTTTTTAAGGCTATATAATTTACGACTTTTTGGAACTGTTTGTGGAAAGAAACGTGAAATACCGCATGGTAATTACTCTTAACCCGAGAACTCTCGCGCATATCCAGGATATGTGTTATTTATACTTTGCCACCGATAAATTTAAACGAAAATCGCCATTTTATTTAATCATTGACACTGCTCACAAATTCTGCGCTAAAATAATTTTAAGATTACTTTTCGAAAATTATTGGTGAGAAATGTAATAATCGTGCACACCCTGGGTATGTCATACCCTGCGCAAGTAATCCCGGATTAAGAAATGCCTTCTTGCTCAGAATGTTCTCTAAAATCCCAAAATTTAAAAGGGTGAAATGAGTGAAAAAATGTTCTAAAATGACACAAATTCAATTTCATATATTCTCTAATGATAATAATCAGGACAGTTTATGCCTAAAGATAAACTATAACTTATCTCTGTTACTTTTAATAGGTAAATGATCGATAGAAACGTATGTTAAAATATTCGAGATTTATACGATTAAAAAGTGTAGATTAATCAAGATTACTCGGAAGCTATCGGGGTAGAAATTTTTAATTTGGCATGCAGGTTTTATTAGGAAATGATTTTCATAAATAAAAAAATCTCAAGAAATTTGAAATTTCGAATCCGAGAAAAAAGATAGGGGGGGGGGGGGGATACGTTCTGGAGTTTGATTTTCACATTGATTTCTCTGAAACTGTTATCATAGGAAATTTAAATTTTCTATAGGGATATATTCTGTGATGCAGTAGCAAACAACAAATTTTAAAATTAAAAATTTATATAAAGAAAAAGAAAATCAATTATTTTTAATGGCAGTGTTAGCTACAACATTTGCGAGTAATAAAAGTAGACACAAGTATCAGTAACTACTAGACTGAATTAAAATGAAACTAACAAAGAAATATGATTGCCAATTAGATAAGCAAGAACTACATATTAAGCTTTTCGCAGCACAAAAATGACGATTAAAAATACTAAACTCGTGTTTTCAAACATTAATTATTATTTGAAGCTTTATTATTATATAGTTTAATTATTGTTTGAGTTTTGAAAGTTTTCTGGTTATTCAAGTTATACTAATGCATTAAAAAGGAAACAATTAGGGGAGACTAGGGAGGGTTGATCCTTTTTTCAAAATGATTTTTTATTTTTTAAATATTAAACGTAGAATAATGTTTTATATATCATTTTATTTGTTATACAATCAGTTATCAAAATAAAATTGCTACTTAAGTCTAATACATAAGAAATTTGAAAAATGCTTGATTTTAATCATGAGAAAATAATGAGTCAAGGCTCCCCACATATGGGAGGGTTGACCCACTATATGGGAGGTTTGACCCACTTTGTTATATATTGAAATATGTGTGAACAGAAAGAAAATAAGTTTAAAAAAAGCAAAATAAATTTATGCTACTCGCTTAAATTATTATAAAAAATATCTTTGAAAGTATGATGCTTAAACAAACCTGCTTAGACTCAATCACAAGACAGAGGAGAAAATTTTCGTTTTAAACAGGGATTTGTCCGAGCCGGTATAATTGTACAGAAGGGAAAATGAAATTTTAACATTTAAGGCAGTAGTCCGTTAGAGACAGGTGCCAGGTTAGAGACAGGTGGATTTCATATTTTATTATGTCTGGATTTAGGAGTCACTGTCCCACCTTTTTTTGTCTCCTTGTAATATTTTTTGTCACACTCGACCTCACAACTCTAGTTGCCACATTGTTTGGCTTCATCTCACTGTATTCATCCTGATGAAAATTGCCTACATACCTTCCTAAAATTTTTTGATCAATGCCCTGTTCTTTTGCAGTCGCATGAGTACTTATCATTAACATCTTTGAACCCTTTCAGGGTCAAAGCACTTTCAGTACTAAAATGTTGAAATAAATGTTTGGCACCGGAATTTACGACCAAAAATATGTGGAAATAAGAAAAAGACTATATTTTACATACATATTAAATTGAAAAGATTTTAGTAAAATTCTGAGGTCATTGTGGCGTTCGAGAATTAAAATTAGGGTGGTTTCATAAACATACCACTGCCCTGAAAGTGTTTAGACTGCTGTTTTCATACTTTCTAGTCCTCTCTAGTCTTGTTCACTGTTTCTATTTACCTATTGTACGTAATATTTAAATGTAAAAAGTTCCTATCAATTTTTTCATTTATATTTCATTAAATTTTTTTCTTGCAGTGGATACTATAGCAATTTTTCACATCTTTCTATAATCAGTTTTAAACATGATCTTTTCCATCACCCTATGTTACTGTAGCTTTACAGAATAAATTCACATTCGTTTTTATATATAACCATTAACCTTTTATTATGCACAGTGTATAATAAAAAGATTTCCAAAACCACATAATTAAGGGAGCCTTGAGCATCTGGTCAACTCTCCATCACATTCACTGGGTCAGGCCTCCCCACATAGCGTTTTTCTAAAGAATAGCACATTGTTATGTTAAGCCTAACTTACTGTACAACCTTTATTCCTAGAATGAAAGCTCGATATTTCTGCATTACTTAAAACCTACTTACTTAGATTTCTATGATATATTTTATCTGAAAAAAGCTTACAAAATATTTCTAAAAAAACACAACTTTTAAGTTGAAAGCGCCTCATAATTGATTTTTTCTACACCTATTTCGATTATCTGTATGAAACAAAGACATTCCAATAGCTTTTGTTGACACCTATTGATAAAACTCTGAAATTCTTTTAAGTATGAAAACTAATGGGTGGGTTAAGCTTCCCGTATGATCAACCCTCCCTAGTGTCCCCTATTTGTTTGTAGAAAATTGACTCTGAAACTACTGAACCTAATTTATTCGGAGAAGACTAGACAGTCGTATTAATTACGACTATGTTTCACGAAGAACAACAATTGATTGACCTTGTAGGAGGATAATTATAAGAGTAAGAATATTTATTTTCTAAATAAATTGATAATATTATGTTGAAAAATACGTTATAATAAATTTTGAAACTATTTTCCCGCATAAAAATGTAAATTTTGTAGAATTCGTCTTTTTTTTTTATTTTTTTATCTAGGATTAAAAATCCTTTCGTGAAACAAAAGAGTAATCATATCCCCTATTAACTCTGCAACAAGTTATTTTAAATGAATTTTACTGGTAACAAACGTGTGGAAATTAAGTCTTTTTTTACCAGACTGCCAAGAAGGGTTATGTGTTTCACGCGTATCTGGGTATGTGGATTTCTTTATACCCTCGAAACATCCCAACGGCTGGATGGATTTTAATGAATGAGCTCTCCATCGATTCATCTTAACCGTCCAATGGTTATAGGTTAGATTTTGTTTTTTAAATTCGAAATGGCGGTAGAGACGGAAAAAAATTTCGCACCATATTAAGTGGCAGATCATTGGATAGATCTTTCAAAATGAAGACGATGTTTCATTGACTATTTTACAGTCAGAAGCTCCGTTAAAATATTATACAACCTGGAAGTTGTGTAGGTAGGATCTCTAGCTTTACTGCAACTCTAACCATCATAGACATCTATAGCCCTCTTCAAAACAGTGTTTATAGATAGGAACTAATAATTAAACATAACTTAAAAGTCATCAATACAAGTAAATAAAAAAATAGGTAAGTAATATGAAAAATAGTTTCAGGTTCATGAGAAACAATTAATTAGTTCACTTTTTACGTCGGATTTTATGATTTTCTAAATTTAATTATTATTATTGAATGATGTATATAAAATTTGATTAGGGGGCCATCCGTATATCAAAATTAACCCAAACTTATTTTTTTTTCAATACAATATCTAAATTCCCCACCATAAATTAATGCTACACCCTTCAATTAGCTTAAATACAAAATTTCGTGAAATTTGTACAATTAGTTTCGGAGAAAATAATTATTTTAAAATGAGCCTATTTTATGGCAATAAGCAAATTGAATTTTGGCACGCGATAGTTGAAATACTACAGAATAGCCATGCATTTCTATTAAAGTATTATTTCTTGCCAATATGATTATTTTACTCGCTTAATATGTTTCGATTATTGTCAGCCCAAATATTTCAGTAAATTGAGTAAAATATATTTTTTTTCAAATGATGCTTTCCTGAACATTATAGCCAGCCCTTAAACAATAAATTTAAAGTTTTTTATTCATAATTCGAAAACCACTTGGAAGAAAAGTTTTAAATTGAGAAAATTTCATAAAAGCGGACATAATATATATAAATCCTACAAAAAAATTGTAGAATACATTTTATATTTTTTACGAATATTAATTTCATAAAGGTGTATACAAATATTATACAGACATACGTACAATAAATACAAAAAACACAACTGAAGTGAAAAATTAGCCAAAACCAGGGATTAATCAATTTCATAATTCGTAATTAATATTATAAAAATTAAAAATTTTTAAATTAAATATAAGGTAAAACTACGAGAGTTCGCGCGGTAGGAGAGATCGCGCACCAAGAAATTCGACGGGAAGGAGTAGAGTTCGCGCGCAGCGATTCCAGGTAGTTGCACAGCAGCATTAGTGTAGTGTCTACATGAATGTGTACATTGATTCTTCTAAGCGTCTTGGACAAAACATTGCTATTTTGTTTTGTTTTTCAAAAGTTAAGTGCTTGAATTTTCATAACTGTACGTCAGAATTTTTATGGACTGTCAGTAGTGCAAAATATTTTAAACTTAAACTGTTTCATATAAACTGCTAACCTAGAGTAAGGATGCGAACACAAACAATTCATTTTAGAAGTGCCCATGTTTATATGCCGCGCAATCTCTCATACTGAAATAGAGTTCGCGCATCTGCTCCTTAGGAGAGATGGGGCATTTCCCATAATTTTCAGTACTAGGAGAGATTACGCAGCTTATTGGAAAATTTACATGAATTGCAAATTACGTGCAAAACATATGAATGAATCAATTTTCAAATAATTTCCGAAAAACACATAATTATCGAAACTCAATTTGGCAACAAATTGCAAAAAAAAAAAAAAAAAAAAAAAAGGAAAAACTTTTGTAGATACAAATTTTATTAATAAATTACTAATACAGTTGTTATTAAATTAATTTTATGTAATTATTTTTCTTAATAAATTAATAATATATTTGTAAATAAATTAATTATAATATTTTTATATATTTATTTAATTTATGAAAAATTAATTTGCTAATAAATTAATAACAAGTAAAATGCTTGGAAAAGCACTGCAAGTAATTTAATGCTATCGAGATAAAAAGGGAACAGAGTGCAACTAATGTTACGAATCCACAAAATATACATGAAAAAAAGACTTAAGAAGGATGCCGCTACAAAAAAAAAAAAAAACAACTGAAGATAAGATGATTGCTTCCAGAAAAAGTGGGATAAAAAAAAACTGACGGAAAAAACGAAAATAATAAGGATTAGCGCATTGAATGCCTGGAACTGTACCAGGAGACAATTTCGACCACTGACTGGATTCAATGTATTACCTGTGGGAGGTGATTGTACGAAAACTTCATGATTTAAAACAATAAGGGAATCGATTTTAGACAACGACAACTTCGGTTAGCAAACAAAATACATCGAAGCTGTGGAAATAAAAATGATGTAGTTTTCAAGTTAAACATGTTATCAAATAGATTAATGTTATTTTGTAATCTTAAAAGGGCTTGCTTTTACTGATATTTCAATCTTCTTCTTAAATTAAAATTCTTTCTTTTCTTATTATTTAAACTTTAGGTTGAAATATTCACTCACAATACAATAATATTTACTCACAAAAACCTTACAACAATATCATTTATATTTTATTATTATTGTTAATAATTTAATTGTAGTTATTAATAACAACCTCTTCTACCCAAGTGCGCAATCTCTCCTATCCATGTGCGCTATCTCTCCTTACCTGTAAGGAAAGATTGTGCAAAATAGTTTTCTTGATTTTATTACTGCTGCTCTATTAAATTAAAGCATAACAACAAAATAACAATGGAAATGCATAAAAAACTAATGAAGTCAAAATTATTCATGCATACTTTAGCAAAAAATTAATATTTAGATTTTTTATTATTATTCTTTTGAAATGTGCGCAGACTCTCCTAGCTTTACGTTATTTATGTTTGTGATTTTTAGAATTATAACCCCACAAAAAATTATCTTATTAGGATAACAATTTCAGGTGATATTATTAAAAATATGAAAATGTAATTTAACATTAAAACCTCTAAATTTTTGAATGTTTATAATTCAAAAAACTATCATCCAAATGATTTGAAAATTTGTTTTTAATCATATTTTGAACAGAAGTTTAGAAATATATTGCCAAAATTGTGGTTGTTGCCATTGAAAAAAGTAAGGTTTTATTTAGTTTTTATTTGTATATGCCCCCTAGGTAAATTTATGTATATCATTAAAAGAAGACTTTATTTCTAATCGTTTGATACCAATAACTTTCTCCTACTGTAATTAGTTGCAAAAATAATCGGGGGTGTTTAATTTTTTCTCTACGACTTTACAATAGATGATACATTGAATTCCCTGTGTGTGTTTTTTAACACTTTTCAACTTTGTTGTAAAGTGTTAATGCATTCGATATGTCTGTCCGTCTGTCCACGCTCTAACTCCCGTAAATAGACTCGGATTTTCATGCACTTGATAATCCATATTTAGGGTCACCTAACCATGTTTGGTATTGCATATGAAGTATGTGGGATTAATACAGTCGAACCTCTATTTAACGGAGTCGCTAAATCCCGGAAAAAAGTTCGTTATATGGAAAATTCGTTAAATAGATATTCACCGTTTAAAATATTTTAAACTACATGAAACACATTTTAAATTCATAAACACTGAATATTTTTAATAAAAGTAATTAATCACACTTTTTTTTAATAAATTATATCTATTTGTTTTATTTATTTTACCCACCAATATCTATTCCGAATTCTTTTTTTCTATGTGTTTAAATCTTTGAAATCTGCGAGGAAAACAAAACACTGTCCGGGAATAGATTGTATTTTCAGTTTAATATAAATAGTTTTACATTAAAATTAACGAATTTCAACGACATTATCGTATTCATTATTATTATAACAAACAATTTTAACCATACATTACCACATGCATCCTTAAATTTAATTTCTTAAAAACTTAATTTTACCGGAGTTTTTCAATTTAAAAAGTGCTTTCTCTCCTAATACATTTCGTATCTTTGCAATGCCCCAAAAACCCCTTCATGCATATTTTCTTTAAACTATAATCCGCGTCGGATTGTTTCAAATGATTTTAGCATTTCATCATACGAAGTTTTGTTAATTCCTGCATCATGCTCATTTCCATCTTCATCACATTCGTCTTCATCGCAATTCGTTGCTCTATTGTTTTTATTTTTCACACGGTCGAAAATATCAATTTCGGTTAGAGTTTCTTAGGTCAATTTCAGAATTAAATTAAATACAATCATCAATCAGCACATGATAGTTAGTTTCTTCTTTTTTCTCAGCTGTACTCCTCCACATTTTTTTAAGTTACTCTAAGGGACTATCGTCTTCGTCCTCCGTACTTACCGAATTCTCACTGCTGACAAAGAAAGCGCCTGATAAACCCAGTTCTAGGCCATTGAACATCATAAAATGTGTTAAAAGAAAGAATAAGTTTGAAATGTCCAGAAATATTTTGAGAAATAGGGAGAAAAAAAATTTAGATCGCAAGAAAAAGTTCGTTAAGTAGAGAATGCACTTCGCTATTTGGAGGTTATTTTACGAAGAAATTCGCAAAATGTTTTTGGTACCAAGGAAAAGTTCTCAAAATGGAGAAATTCGCAAAATAGAGGTTCGTTAAGTAGAGGTCCGACTGTGTTTCATTTACAGAGCTACCCAAAAGAATTCCATTACATTATAATCTACGGAGAAAAATCGTTTGCAGAGTATTTTAATGACATTACGCTGTTTCAAATGTATTGAAACTGATATAAATCACTGAATTTCACTACAATATGATTACGACAGAATAAGGTATCATAGCATTTGTCGTTTATTTACAGGGACACATAAAAGAAATCGGTTACAATACTGTCTTTGAATAATAATTGCTGAAGTGCGTTTTGAATTTCGGCTTGCGCTTTTAAATTTAACTGTTTTAATCATTATACAGTGCTGCTCAAAGTATTCGGATAATTTTCCGATTGTAGATGGGAACAGCTGAATTAGGGTTTTCAAATGTGTTATGAGTTTCCATAGGGTTGAATTAGACGTAATATTTTAACTTATTAATCTATGAGGTTTTGTCACATTATTGTTGGTAACTGTTTCATAATCTATGCTTGACGCATGATTTTTCTTTCTTGTTTTTAAGGGTGTGGCTATAAATGGGATATGGATTAAATTGAAGATTTTTCCTCATTAATTCAAGCCTCATGTTCAACTAATGCAATGGAAGAATGAAGTGCCATTAAAATGTGACTCAATTAAAAATAATATAAACTACCGCATTAGAAATACTGTACTTAAAATAAACTATCGCTGTATACAGTGCTGAAAAAATGTTAAGGACAACAACACTAAATCTCTTATTTTAATGAAAAACCAACATCATTGTGTAATTATGCATATAAAGTTTATGCAAGTTTTGTAATTTGCTTTAAATTAAAATAACGTGTTTAAAAAAATAAGGACAAATTAATTTCGACATAACACAAACCGGTGGAAAAAAGTTTAGGACCAGTATATTTTTAATTTAAATTACACATGTAAATGATTTGTACGTCAATTTTTATTACTTTGTTTGTTTAACCTTAAGGGGGCGGGACTTTTAAATTCATTTTTTTTATTTTTTGTAGATTTCACTTTAAATATTATTCAAGGGTACATTATATGCTGGCTTACTTTTACCACAAAAAAAAATTAAAAAATTTCTTTTGAGAAAAAAAAGGAATTTTTCGTAATATTTTAGAACTTTTCAAAATACCCCAGGCAAACTGCATATCAATTTAAACCCCCAATATTTTTTATATAAGTTTGGTTTATATACATAAGTAAAACTGTGCATCGAATTTGATATATTTGAATATAAAGGTAAGAAAAAAAATATATATTCTATTTTTTTTTTAAATTTTAAGGCTCAGAATTTAAAATAAATTAGAAAATAATTTTTTCTTACCTTTATATTCAAATATTTCAAATTCGATGAACAGTTCTATTTATATATATAAACCAAACGTATATAAAAAATATTGGAGATTTTCATTGATATGCAGTTCGCATGGGGCATTTTGAAAAGTTCTAAAATATTACGGAAAATTCCTTTTTTTCTCAAAAAAAATTTTTCTTTTAATTTCTTTGTGGTAAATGTACGCTATAATGCATATGATGTACCCTTGAATAATATTTAAAGTGAAATTTATAAAAAATAAAAAATTGATTTTAAAGGTCCTTCCTCCCCTTAACATTGATGACTTTCGAAAGACACCTTGGGAATGATTTGGTCAGGTTTTTACGTGTGAAAATTGGTATTTGTTTCTATGCTTACAAAATGGCTATTTTCATTTCATCAATCGAATCAAACTGCTTTCTGTTGACATAAACTTGACAAACCATGATTACCTACAAGGGGGTAACATGGGATTTATGTCAGGACTTTTAGCTGGGATGTTCAAAGTTTTCATGTTTTTTCCAGATTATCAATCTGAAGTTTAAACAGACTTGCGAACGTAAGTGTTATCTTAAAGCAATTACAAATTCCATTAAAATTGCAAATCCATACGTTTAACTATACGTGGAACAAAGTTATTACCAAGAACATCTTGATAGTCAAAGGAATTCATCTTTGTGTTGGTGAAAACCAAACTTGTTTTTCCTTTTGCATTAAAGCCTGCTTACTTGGTAAATCATGCCAGTAATACCTCAAACCACCTTTTGTATTAAAAGTTAATATTTTCTCATTAGTAAAAACAAATTTGCCCCATAGCTTGAATTTTAAGACAGTTAACGAAGCGGATTTTATTCTTGCATCAATGTGATGCTTTTGTAGTTTTGGTTTGGCTTTGAATTTAGCATAATTAGAACATTTGGCCCTTTTTAACACGTTTTTAGTAGTTTTGGACATTACTGAGAGTTCTGGAGCAGATTTTATGCTAGAAAAGTAAGTACAATCGTCAACCGCCATTTTAATAACGTTCCGTTTACACCAGGTTAAGATTTTTGATAGCCGACTTCTTCTTTTATTTCTAACACAATTCACTGGATCACAAAGAAAATTGTGCACAACAGTTTTGAATTTACTTATTTTTTCGGGTAATTTGCCTTTGGGGCGGTCCATAAATGATGTCACACTTTTTTCAATGTTTTTGACACCCCTCCCTCCCTTTGTCACAAAGTGTCACACTTCACCATACCCCCTCCCCCCCCCTTGTCACTTGTCACGCTATATTACATAAACATATACTTGCAGTTCAGAAACAAAGCACTACGTTATAGATCATATTTCAAACTTTATTTTTAAACTTTAACTATATGTTTTAATGACATTTGTGAGCATAACAATAAAAAGGATTCATGTACTTATTTTGTATGAAATAAGATTAAGGTTTACAACAAAAACATAATTAATATACAATAGTAATAAAATATTAATACGAAAGAGCCGTTGAAAACAATCGTATTTTGGAATTTGAAATGAAATTTTAATATATTTGGGTTAAAATCTACTTTATAAACACAAAATACTTTAATTTCAAAATAACTTCAAAATTTAATCTGCTGATTTTTAGTGCTTTTATTTTAACCAAAACGTGTGATATCACATTACTTCTTATCCCTCCCATCCGCTTGTCACAAACTGTCACAATTTCACGACACCCTCTCCCTCCCTTTAAGTGTGACATCATTTGGGAAGGCCCCTTTCGGTCAGACCGTAATCCGAAAAATCCCTGATTTTATGATTTTTCTTCTTCAGTCAGTGACTTTCTTCGATACACGCTCAAAACAGCTGTCGCATGTCCCAAAACATCAAATTTAGCAACTACTAGACTATAAACATCACCACAGATGAGTCTCTCATAAAATACTACAGTTATGACGTCATCTCATTATGCTAGATTTAAAAGAAGCTACTGATCCTAAACTTATTTTCATTTTTTACTATTACAAGATTTTAACACTTGTAGATAAAAATATTATTTTTAACTTTTACAAATGAATTAAATTCTCATATTATATGAGATATACCTGTGTCTAAATTCAAGATATATAACTCTTTTTGGAATTTTATTCTAAAGAACAAATTAACATGTGGTCCTAAACATTTTCCAGCACTGTAATTTTTTCTTATATTAATAGCCACACAAATATCAATTCACATAATTCAACAACAACGCCTGTGAAGCCCGGGTTTTGCTAGTGATATATAAATTTTAGTACTTTTTATATTTACATTTAATAACTTTATCTCATACTTCAAATGTTTACACAGGTGTTTCACAAAGAATGGCCAAACAAATCATTAAATTTCTTTTAATTTGTTTATTTAAACTTTGAAATAAATCTGCTAACAGTAGGTAACTAAAATCGGTGAATAAAACTAGGTAAGAACAAGGTTAAATACAATTTTAACTATAATAATCATTTAAATTCAGGCTAAATAAAATTTCATTTCATTGTTACCTATTTTTTTTTCCAAAAGTCGGTATAGTACTAAATTTTCTAGATAAAGCGTGCAATAAGTGCATCTTTAGATGAGTGGACGAGCTATCAACAAACAAACGGAATTATATTCACTCCCAAGTAACTAAAAAATTGATGGAGATTAAAAGGGCGTAAAGTCATTAAAGTACTTTTCTCTCAGTAAATATCTATAGGTCGGAATGTATTTGACATCTCTTAAGTGATTCTCTAAGCAATCTATAAATACTGTAATTCTTTTTTAATAGAGAATATACTATGATAGACTGCTGTATCATGTCTTAATACCATCCGTACAGGAACATCCAGAAAAACATTGAGCTATTTACTATTGTTTTACTCTGTAGTATATAGGAATCAAGTACTTTAAACTGATATAAATCAAACATTAATTAATATTTTTGCGAGAAATTACAAAATTTTCAGTTACGTATAATCACAAATGAGATGTAGAAACTCAAACCTGCGATAATTATGTATCTCTGTCAAAACTTTGAGCTGAACAATAATTTTAAAAAGGTGTAAAAGTGCACCTTTAAAACTGACATTTACTAAAAACCTATTTGTCGCATTCTAGTTTACTTCTATTTGCTGAGTCACTTCGCATGTCCATTTGTATAGCATCAAGTAATTTATGTCTATGACTCACAGAACACAAACTATTGAGATTTTAAACATCGTTTTGTTCAGTTTGGCGGAAATTGGCATAAATTGATTTATTTTGTTATTTATTACGTTGTTTTTCCTTCTGCTCGATGATAAACTCTGCCTAGTTTACATGATAAAATTTCTAATATACTCTCAAACATTAGTAATTTACCATCAAAAAGTCATTATTTTAAAATAAATATATAAAATTTTCTAAAAAATATAACTCATAGAAAATTTTTCAATTTTTTAGTCTCAAAGCTTTATCTATCATAAAACTTAAGCATTTTGTTTAAAATACTTCTCTATTTCACGAAACATTAGTGTTCGTATATTTCTTGTAATGGATGGAAATATATTTTCCGAAATGAGCCACAATATTTTTGAAAGTTGATGCTTAACATCGTACTCAGCGAACCAAAATTCATTTATTTAAACACTACATGTCCCATATTTTTGAAAGTTTCTGTGATTGATAAGATTAATTAACTAAACTTTGAAACTTCTTATAAAACTGTTACAAGTAGTAAGATTTAGAAATATCTGTTCTTTAAATTTTGTTCTCATTCTCCTAGATGTATCGATTAAGTGAGAGCTTAAGTTCTTGCTGCAGGTAAAAAACGTGATATTACAATAATGTTCATAATGAAAAATAATGAAAAGAAAGATTTGATAAAAAGCATACTCTTTTTTAGATTTTTGATTTTTTTTTTAATAATATAAATCGGTTGAGAAACTGGATTACTTTTCGCCAAAAAATGAATACTATTCGTATACGTCAAATACGTATTTTTTTATATTTCAATAATTTGCTAAAATGAGTTAAATAAAAAATATAAAAGAAAGAGTAAAAAAGGTTTTAACAGGTTTTTTTCATTAAATTGTTAAAATGTGCTAAATAAAATCTATAAAAATAGTAAAAAAAAGGTTTTAATAAAGTGCTTTTCATTAAATTTATAAAACATGTTAAATAAAATCTACAAAATCAGTAAAAAGTTCCTAATAAATTGGTTTTTTTTATTAAATCGCACTATAAAAAAAAAGTAAAAATAGCTTTAAAAAAAGGTTTGTCATTAAATTGCTAAAAGGTGTTAAAATAGATTATAAAAACAAAGGTTTATAAAAAAAGGTTTTAAAAATAATATTGTTAAATAGAAACTTTAAAAACAGTAACAAAGATTATTAAAACCCTTTTTTTACAGTTTTCATAGTTTTTATTTAGAACATTTTATCAATTTAAGGCAACATATTATTTCTGGGTGTTGCGATTTGCTATAAAAGTATTTTTTACTTCTTTAATATGTGTTTCAGAACTCAGAATATTATTATTTGAAATGTACTCTTAATTTAGGATGTCTAAAATTTTTTTCTTTCAAGGAAAGATATGCTAGAAAAAAATTTAAGAGCACATTATTAAAAAATGTCCTAGGTTGAACCAAATTTTGTTTTTATAACTGCTGCAAATCTTTTGTCATGCTTTGGTATTTTACATTATCGATTAAATGGTACACTACTGAACGATAAGTCTGTTTTAGCTCATAGATAAGCTGGTGTAAATTGACCAATTAACTGGCAAAATTTTCAAACAATCATTGTTAAAATATTAAAGTATAAACTAGTAAAACATTGCACTTTTAAATACGAGGTCAATTCAGTTAGTAAGTTCTGTTTTCAATTTTTGCCGCGGAAGCGCTCGTTCGTGATTTCACGCACGCGCGCTCACTTTGCTGACTTATTGACAAACAATCAAAGTTATTTGTAGATCCCTGAGTGTTGAGTCATCTGCATGTTAAGCATTAAAAATGTTTTGAAAAAATTAACGTCCCGCCGCTTGCGAATTACGATCTGTCATCCGCTTTCCGCGCTGAAAAAATGGGTACACAAAATTGAGTAAAAAGTACTCAATTTTAATTACGTGACATATTTAAAATAGTTCCGATCTAAATGTACTCAAAATTGATAAGCACATGCACTCCTTTTTGATCTCATGGTTGTGTTCAAATATGAATCGTTATATACTGCCCCTCTGAACGTACTAATTAAAGTAAAATGTATTAACATTTATTTTCCGTTCAAAATTATTAACAATAAACGTTTGTTTGATTATTTATTAAGAAAAATAGCAAAATTATTAGCAAAATACCCAAATGGAATATTTTTATAGCAAAAGCTTTATTTGTAAGCACTTTTAAATTTCTTTAAAATACCGTACATAATTTAATATTTGAATCATCATGAGCCTCTTTTATGTCACCATAATGAAGTTACAGGGTACAAAATTATCGTTTTGTTTGGGTTTGATAACATGTGATGTTTCAAAATTGAGAAAACATATGTTCATTTTTTATCCAAATATACTCAATTCGATATGAGTACATCGATTTACTCATTTTTGAGTACTTCATTTTTTTCAGTGTGAATGATAGGAGCACTAAGCCTGAAATTCACAAAAAATTTTTGAAGTTCACGGACAAAACGCGAGGAGGGATTTAAGGGTAATGAGACGAGTACAGAGTTTCAATGAAGGACGTGAGAAGGTTCACTATCAAGAATGAAGTGGGCGGCTGTCTCTGATTGATGATCACCTTACAGAAGTTGAAGAGGAGATTAAGCAGAACCGAAGATTTACCATCACGACGTTTCTTTCTTTCATGCGGTTCACGGTAGACGATGAGGTGAAAAACATTGTTACAACAACGATTGGTAGCGCTGGCGGCATCTTGCTACGACGAGGGCATACAAAATCTCGTGCACCGGTATGATAAATTATTCAAAAATGTTGGCAACTGTGTTGAATAATAATCTAAGTATTGTATTTCATTATGCAATAACATTTTTTTCTCTAATAATCGTTTCTGCTTGTTTTATTGCTTAAAGGATCTTACTGCTTGGATTGCCATCGTATATAGTGAAAGTAGCTACGGTAATGCTTAGTAAATAAGCACTAATAAGGACGCGATCTTTATTTAAAGAGAAATCCGACACACTATGGAAATCAAATTTTCCCAGAGACTAACATTGTACCAGTTGATTTGTAGCCAGCATTCAAAATATTGCATGAGCAGACGTACTCAAAGGTTACCCTACCTTTGCACTCTTAGCACATTGAGAATGCATTAACATACAGGGCATATATAAATTGTTGTCAAGGATCTCTTAATTCATAAATTTTTATTTAAAAACATGGCGAAACAAATTATTGCATAATCGTAAAATACAGCATTTTTTTTCTCTCCTAATAACACAAACAAAGGTAAGTATTCTTTGCCAATTTATGCTACAATCGTAGCGGTGCACAGTAGAGTATTTGAAGCGAATCCTGTCCAAAATTATTTACATTTACATGTGTGTATGTGTTTTACAGTTAAAATTATTGCTGTTTACATACTATTAGTAAATACAATTAATTAATGTCATATACACATAAAAATATGCATCTACTTAAAAAAGAATAAATGTACAGTCGTGGAAAAAAAAAAGTAAACACCCCTTACTAACTCCACAACAAATTATCGTAGAAGAAAGTTACTGGTACCGAACTATTGGAAATAAAGTCTACTTTTAAATGATGTATATAAAATTTGCTTAGCGGGCTATCTACATACTACTAAAAAACAACTTTTCAAAAGTAAAAAAAGCCAAGCAAAAAAAAAAAAAAAAAAAAAAAAGGTGAAAGTTGTGGCTAAAAAATAGTGTGATATCAAATTTCCAAGCTTATATTACGGTACTTATTTAACATTTTTTGATAAAAATTTACCATATGTAAGTCGAGTACCTAAGTATGCGTTGATAGAAAGCCTTTTCTCCTTTACTAAATACATCATAACGTGTTTCTGAAAATTAATTTTTTTTAAATTATGCATGATGGGCTTGGCGGCCATCTTTCCATATTTTACACAAATTTCTAAGCACACAAGTTCATTGTTAAGATTGGAAGTTCGAAATTGTTACTAAAGCAAACATTTTATTCTTTTAATTTATGGAAATGAGTGCCTAAAAATTTGTGTCTAAAAATAAAGCTGAAGTAACTTCAGGTTTCATCTTATGATTCTCTTTTTTCGGAGGGGGGGGGGTTAATTAATTAGTTAAAGCAGTAAAAATCAATTTGTTTTTTCAAAATAAAAACTTTCTTAATTTATCTGTCTGTAGCTAAAACTAGAAGTTCGAAATTCTTAATAATGCAAATATGTTACGAGCTTGAGTGCTTAGAAATTTGTGTGAAATATGGAAAGATGGCCGCCAAGCCCATCATGCATAATTTAAAAAAAAATAATTTTCAGAAACACGTTATGATGTATTTAGTAAAGGAGAAAAGGCTTTCTATCAACGCATACTTAGGTACTCGACTTACATATGGTAAATTTTTATCAAAAAATGTTAAATAAGTACCGTAATATAAGCTTGGAAATTTGATATCACACTATTTTTTAGCCACAACTTTCACCTTTTTTGCTTGGCTTTTTTTACTTTTGAAAAGTTGTTTTTTAGTAGATATCAGATCTTTTTTTAAAACAAATGATATATAATTGAAATAATTGTATTAGCTCAAATTAAAATTAGTCCTTGTATAAACTTTATAAGCAGGGAGCAAACACAATATTATACATTTTGTTTACCTATCATTCATTTTTTATAGTGATTAATAATTTAAAAGTAAGGAAAGTCAATTTCTTCTTTCAAAGTATCAGTCTTTCTCAATTTATATCTCCTTAAAATTTTCTACGAAAGATGAAAATTTAGTAAAAAACAGAGTCGAAATAAAATATATATTTACAGGTAGTCTGTCAGTTAATTGTTTTTTCCAACTTTTTTTGCTGACGGTTTTGCAAAATAAATTTACCTTTACAAATACCTACGGTTAATCCAAGAATGAAACCCCGCAGGCATCTAAAGAATCGAAAATCTGTAAATCTAGCAATTCTAGACATAATAAAAGAACATTTTTGATAAAAAAAATCTAAAAATTTAAAGGTATAAACTGTACATATAACTTCATCTTCATTTAGATCGTGTTATAGAGAAGGAAGAATAAATATGTAATTTTACTCAAGTCTGTTTATCCATACCTATTTGCATGAATGTGAGGATATTAATTTACTATAAAATTTCCCCTAAATTGATTATCTTTAATAGTCTATTATTAAAGCCGCATATACAATAGAATTAAATATTTTTCGGTTAAAATTTGCCTGAAATCTATAGTCTTATCGTTCGTCAAATTTTTTTTTTTTTTTTTTTATGCCCAGACTCTTTTTCTGAACTCTGACAAAAGATCACAGACATATTGAAGCTATCCAAATTCTTATATCTTTCTATCGTATTTCCTTTTTTGAGGGGGGGGGTGAGGAAGAGCCCTTAAGAACTTCGTTTTGTTCTCAGAATTCTGAATTATTCATTCAAAAGATCTACCTACATAAGTCTTGTTGCAGAATTTTCATTAGCTAAGAGTCGCATCAAGTTATACATCATGTGAATCTATTAAATTAATTTTGTGAAATACTAGATGGGAGCCATTGATATTTCCAGACCATTTGCCTAGATTTTAAACTTGAGTCATTTACTACTATTCATTAATTTTCTATACGAATTAAAGAAGTCGTTGTTTCCATGCCAACTGTACCTTTCACTATTGCTTTGTTCTTTGTTTGTTTGATTTATTGAACACATACATCATATCACATGAGGATCACGGCGGGATTTGAATCTGCTTCCACCTACGCTCTCAAGCGATTAGCGGCATGGTGTCTTATCCACTCAGCCACGGTGGGCCACTATTGCTTTCTCTAATGCCCAGATACTCAAATTTAACCAACTGCACTTAGAATCATGGTCATAACAGAGAACATTTATATCTTAGAGCAGTGTTGCCAGTGGGCTACTTTTCTTTAATTCAGATTTCTTGATTGCCAGCACTTATTATAAACGGTAAAATTCCCTTTGTTTTCGCCTTAATTAATATGTCATTAAATAAGGGGCATTTTACAATTTCAAAAAAGTGGTTCCAATCAAGTATCTGAATTAAAAAAAAGTAGCCCATCTGGCAACACTGTGTTAGAGTGGTGACATATGTACAATTCGTGTACTCATATTCAATTTTTTGTCCAAAGTACGGTAACTTAGTTTTCAGTAATAGACGAGGAAGATTTCAATTTAACTAACCAGAAAAGTTAACAAACATTGGCTTCCTGATTTGATTTTATTCAAAATTGTTTTAACCAACCAAAGTTAATGTCCGGGATCCAGATAAATTTTTCTCTGTTAGTAAAATTACATTGACCAATCAGTAGCCTCCATCCTTGCAGGCTTTTCGGTGTTTACTGCAAACATCAAAAAGTTCGGAAAAATGCAGACGTCTGATTGATCAATCTCACCCCGCTAATAGCGAAAAATCTATCTTGATCCCGGCCTATTCAACGCCCTTTAAATATTGGAGAAAGCCTTGACACGTGTCAGGAAAACGTCACAGAAAGCAGGCAAAACAAAGAAGAAAAATCATTCATTGGCTCGTGAATATGAACAAGCCGATGAATGATTTTGTTTCTTTGCTTTGCCTGCTTTGTGTGATGTTTTCGTGACGCGAGTCAAGACTTTCTCAAATATTTAGGAGGCTTTGGCTTATTTCACCACCATGAAGTTATGAAAGGAAAGGAACAGACATGTCAATCTTCACGTGTGAAAAACTAGTTACCAAAAAAAAATGAGTTCTTTCCCTCTCTTCTGCCCTTTTCTCTCTTGATTTTGACCGATAGCAGCTCATTTAGCAGTCTCCAGTACAAGATGCCGCTATATACGGTGGACGCAGGAGGGAGGGTGTTAGCGCGACCAATGACAAAATAGGCCAGTTCATGATGTTTAAAAGTCACACGGAGTTGGATCGAGGCTAACGAAAAAGACAGGCTACCGCGGTGGGTCCGATTCTTCTTTTTTTACAAACCGCTGGAGTCACGTGATGCTCTTTTCACGCACCTTCTTTGGTGCATTCGAGCATCACGTGACTCCAGCGGTCTGTAAAAAAAGAAGAATCGGACCCACCGCGGTAGCCTGTCTTTTTTGTTAGCCTCAAAGTTGGAGCATCTTTACACGATGATTAGTACAAAGCTGCGCGCCGTTTTTTTTTTTTTTTTGTGTGTCCATTGCCGTGTACAGATAATCAACTCCGTGTGACGTTATGAACTGGCCTTATATGTTCTTGGCCACAGTTTAGGAACAGCTACAAATGACTTCATCTATATCTACTCCGAGGTAAACGAAAAAGACAAGCTACCGCGGTGCTATAGCGCCTAGAATATATAGTGTGGAAATCGGCTATCCCAGTAATACTTTATAAAGTGCTAAAATATTGGAACTCTTAAATTTCAAATGATGCTGAAATCCAATGAGTCGATCACAGCGATATCTGCAGGATATTTCCTAAAACTTTATGACGATTTGGTAACAGCGTCTAGAATACCTAGTGTGGAAATATTTTATTAAACAACGCTAAAAATTTGTATCCCATAAATGATCGACGATACTGCTAAAATCCCAAGTATCGATCGCAGCGAAATCTGCGGGATTTTCGTATTACATTTTGTATAGTCTAGCAATATCTTGCAGTTATAGAAAATATCCTGCAGATGTCGCTGCGATCTGTATATTTCAGCAGCATCGTTGCACATTTAAGGATACAATATTTTAGCACTTTTTTAAGTATTACAGGGATAGCCAATTTCCACACTATATATTCTAGGCGCTATAATTTGGTCTAGACGCTCTAGCATTTTTTTTTCTTTTTTTTTACATTTTATTAACATACATCTGACCTGTGTGCTTGGCGTCCAGCCCGCTGTAATAATACGATGTTTACTTTGAAAGTATATCACAGATGTCGCTGCGATCAGCTCCCTGGATTTCAGCGTCAGTGCACATTTAAGGGATATAACTTTACAGCGCTGCTTGGATAGCAAATTTCCACATTATGTATTCTAGACGCTATAGCGGTGCATTACACGTGTCTCTTTCTTCTTTAAAAAATGTCCTGCAGATGTCGCTGCAAATGACTGTTTGGAATTCAACATCGTTGTACATTTAAGGGATTCACTATTTCCTCGCTTTTTTAAGTATTGCTGGGATAGTCGATTTCTACAACATATAATCTAGGCCTATAACGGAGCTATAGTATCTAGAAGATACAGTTTAAAAATCGGCTTATTAAAAAGGTGCTAAAAAATTGTATCCCATAAATGTTGAACGAGGCTGAACGATGAATGTCGATCACAGCGACATATGGTAATTCCAACGTATCAAAATTCCAACGTACGTTCAAAAGACATCAAATGAGAAAACGTTTCGCTCAGAGAAGATCTAGAAAATGTTGCTGCTATCGACATTTGTCATTCAATATTTTTCAATATTTATGAGATTCAATTTTTAGCAATTTTTAAAGTATTACTGGAATAGCCGGTTTCCACACCATGACCATGATCTAGGTTGATTTTTCTTTGTTATCGCAACGAGATTGACCAATCAGAAGCTAGAATTATTGCTAACTTTTCACTGTTTGCAAAAATGTACCTGGATCTCGGCCTATATTTCTAGACGTTATAACTGAGCTCAAGAATAGTACAGAAAGCAAACTCCGTATTTTGATACATTAAGGCCGGGATCCAATTAGGAACAAGTGTGTCGCTATAACGAAGTAGCGACATATGGCCAATAAAGATTTATTGGTAGAAGTGATAAAAACAAATCGTTAAAGGTCTTTGCGAGCGTGTCATTATCGTCAGACTAATGCATATTGAATTATTTCCCTAGTCTAATAAAGCTCGTCCATGCGCGTATCGTCTAATGGAGGATATTCCAAATATGGGTTCAAGGCTGAAAAAGTCACGTGGTACCGGCAATTTACCTAAAGAACTTCTAACTGATGAGAAGGGAAACAGGAAACTACTACTGCTTTCTCCCGTGAACTGTTTCATTGGCTAGCGGGGATTTACATTACATCGAAGGAGCCTTCCCTTCTTTACGTTAGACGTTTTTGCCTTGACCACGTGATCATAACGTAGATAGAATAGCCTCTATTCAAGAAAGTGGATTGCCGTACTATAGCACCTATAATATATAGTGTGGAAATTGGCTATCCCTGCAATATTTAAAAGAGTACTAAAATATTGTATCCCTTAACTGTGCAACGATGCTGTTGAAATATACAGATCACAGCGGATGTTTTCTCAAACTGCAAGATATTGCTAGTCTATACAATGTAATACTAAATCCCGCAGATGTCGCTGTGATCGATACTTGGGATTTTAGCAGTATCTTCGCACATTTAAGGGATACAAATTTTTAGCGTTGTTTGGATAGCATATTTCCACACAAGGTATTCTAGACGCTGTAGCCATACTTTCGGCAAAAACTTGAAATGAGCATGCTTCCTGTGCATATATCACCACTCTTATGTATAAAGGCTCTCTGTTATGGTGTTGATTCTGAGCGCTCTTTGTTAAATTTCTATATTTGTGTTTTAGAGAAAGCAATACAGAAAAGTAATGTTACTATGGAAACAACAACTTCTTTAATATCGAAATGTATAGCAAAGGAGTTCAGAATCAGTGCCTTAAATAGTTTCGAATATGTATTGTTGTTATGACAATTAATACCCTTCCTGGATGTGGAAATGTAAAATTGTGTTCAACATAATGGAGGATATTCCATCTACATTTTGATCACGTGGTCAAGGTAAAAACTTCTATCGTAAAGAAGGGAAGGCTCCGTAGACGTGTAATGTAAATCCCCGCTAGCCAATGAAACGGTTCATGAGCAAAGTAGTAGTATCTTCCCCTCTTATCAGTTAGAAGTTCTTTGTATAAATTACCGGTATCACGTGACTTTTTTCAGCCTCGAACCCATATTTGGAATATCCTCCATTGGGCGCAATCTAGATAGATTTTTGGCTGTTAGAGAAACGAGATTCATGAATCAGAAGCCTGCATTTTTGTGAACTTTTCGCTGTTTGCAGAAATGCAGGCTATTGATTGGTGATTCTCGTTTCGCTAACAGCGAAAAATCTATCTGGATCCTAACCTACATTTCTACAAACATTGCACTTCATCCACGGTACTAAACAAATGACTCAAAACTTTCATGACATAGATCGGGATCCAGAAACAGCAAATATTCTCAAACATGCAGGCTTCTGATTGGTCAAACTCATTTCGCTAACAGCGAAAATGCGAAAATTCTATCTGAATCTCAGCCATAGTTATCTTCGATGAAATCAATGCAAAAGGATAATATAAAAGAAAAGTATAAGATTTCTAAAATATTTTGGCGGGTATATCGGTATTTGGCATAATTTGTAAACTTTAGAACTAATTAACAGTTTTTCGCTAATTATGAATAGAAAATTAATGTTTTTAAAGCTGAATTTTATAAAAGCACGTAGATTGAGTAAATATCTATCCAAAAATTCAATCCTTACTTTTTTCTGTCCATTATTTAAGTCTCTACCTCAATTGAAACATAAGTTGTGACGAAGAAAAAGAATCTGTCATTTTCAGTATCTCGACGTTATTTTAAAAAATCTATATCTCTGTTTATAATTAATTTATGAGGATGCATTTGATCTCAAATTGAAGATCTTCTTTATTAGGTCCTTCTGGTGTTGGTTTTATTTTTCTGCGATGATTGCTTCTTTTGATATGGGAAATTTTACGCTGGCATATTTCGTCCATTTAACATGGAGACGTTGTCATCAGTATAATAAGCAGTTACGGTGTCTTGTCGTTATTCTTGGCGTTTGTTTGTTTGGCGGGGTTAGCATTTTTTTTTTTCAGCTTGGCTTGGCAGAACGACCGTCCTGCTTGATTAAAACGAACCATAACTTTGTTTTTTTCAATAGCAGTACACAATTCTGACAGCATAAATGAACCCCACACACTTCAATTAGCCTAAAAACGAATTTTTATGCAATTCGTACCATAAGTTTCCGAGAAATTAATCATTTTAAAACGAGCGTATTTTAAGGGCTGTATCCAAATTGAAGTTCCATACTGGATTGTTAACCAAGAGAGCCCCTTTCTTGATCAAGGCACCTTAAGCGCCACTCAAGGAGACAATGAAACGTGTTAGATTACAGTACAGCAGTATAAATTTCAAAATGTCTACTCACTTCCATCATAGACGGCCCCTTAAACCATCATTTTGCCGTTTTTTAAGCATAATTTGAAAACTACTTGGAAGAAAAATGTGAAATTTTTGAATTTCCATAAAGCAGGACTTAATAAATCTAAATCCATCAAAAAAATTGCAGGTTGCAATTCATAATTTTTTCGGATATTAATTTCATAATTCATATCATAAAATTATAAAAATCGCAAATTCAGCTTATTTATGTTTGGGTATATTAGTATTATTACTACAAAAAAATTAGCACATTAGGAGCATAATTTCGGGAGAAATAAATAAAAATATGAAAATGTAATTTAACATTAGAAGCATTAAATTTTGAATGTTTATAATTCAAAAACTTATCGTTCAAATGACTTGAAATTTGGTGTCTAGGCATATTTTGAACCGAAGATTTGAAATATCTCGTTAAAATTGGGTATTGCTATTGAAGAAAATGAAGTTTGGATTCGTTTTAATATGTAGATGACCCTCTAAGAAAATTTTATGTACGTCATTTAAAAGTAGACTTTATTTCCAATCGTTCGGTACCAGTAACTTTCTTCTACTATTATTTGTTGAGGAGTTAGTAGGGGGTGTTTACTTTTTTTTTTCCACGACTGTACAATACGAAGTTTGCTTAACTTTTTATTGGAGGAAAGTAATATTTGATAGAATTGTTTTACTTACAAGTGATTAATTATACTATATGTAAATTTTAAAGTATTTATATAAACAAATGTTTCAATATATATATTATTTCCATTCAATATTTAGCAAATTGAGGTCCTAGTATACAGATTCTGGTTTTTGAGCATTATTAAAAGATTACCAAAACAATTTATATTTAAAAATGGGAACTATATCCGGGCGATGTAAACTTCTTTTTAATTGGCCTTCAGAACTATAAGCAATACGACTACATTTCAAAAATTGTCCGGCACACCTTGAAAAAGCTATATATTTAAATTAATAAACCTAAATTAGAAATAAAACGGCCTAAAAAGAACACTATTTATTTATTTTATTATTATTTTTTTATATTGAAAATGAAGCTATTGAGTTCATCAATTCATGAAGCCACAAAAATATACATTTAAACACAATTAAACATAATGACAAAGTTGAAACATAACAATAAAGCACGTCTTCTTTCAAAAAAACCTCCTCTTTAACTGGGTCTAGGAGCCGCCGGATATTACTCATTTTATATCATTTCTACAGCAAAAAAAGGTACATATTATTGCATTTTCACTGCAATGTTTTTTTTTTCTCGAAATTATTACCGTCAAACCAAGTTCAGTTAGGATGAAATACCCCGTATTTTTGACTAAATAAGTGTTTTGTGACCGCCTGTTCTATGACAATTTTCCATCCTCATGATGATTAATATCATCCCTCTCAATTTGTCGGTCGAATTAGGCAATGCCCTATGTATAGTTTTTTTTTTTCAATATGTGTCTTCACTCAGTTATACAGTAATATTGCAAATTTACAGCTATACTTAAAAGAAATACCATACTGGAAGAAAATGCACCACAAAATTAATCTTCAAATATTTTTAAAGCGTTCTCAAAGAAGTAATAGAAAAAAAGTTTCGAATTTAAGTTGCTTTTCTATATAATTTATTTATATTTTTTCATAAATGTATTGTTTCAAATTTTTCAGCATTATTTTTTTGCGCGGTATTTGACAGACATTTTGTTTTGTTTTTTTCTTCGTTGAGCAAAGCATTAAAAATATTTATATAAAAATGTTTACATTTTTCGTGCAAGTTTTAAAATAATTCAGTTTTTTCTACTTGTTATTTGCATTTCAAATAATTTTTGTCCACAAATATTTTGCTATTTAGGTCTATAAAAAACTTTTAGGTACAATGCAGTAAGATGCCAAGTAGCACTTTATGAGCTAAATAATAAGCCATTCATTAAGTTTATTATAATAAGGAATACTTAATTGCTTTATTTTAGTTAAATATTTACGTCTAATTGCATATAAACTGAACAAGATGTTTTTGCATTTTCGTAATAGACAATAATTTGTGGACACACTACATATCACCTCATTGACTGTTGAGTAGCTTAACTTTCTAGCGAAAGTTAAAATCTTTTTCTACGTGAACAACATAATTTTTAAGTTAAGAAGACCGATATTATGGTCCATTCAGTTACCTTGACCATAAATGGTTTAAATTTGAACCAGCATTTTTTTTCAGCAGTGTGCTAAAAGAGAAAACATGCTTGTTTGTACTATATATTGTTTATTCATTATTTAGAATATGTGGCTAGACTCAGCTATACAGTAGCATTTCAAATTTTCAGTAACACATAAGAAAAACACCATATTTCGATAATAGAAGAAAATATAACCAAAAAATCAATCTTCAAATATTTTTTAAACGTAAGAAGTAATAAAAAAGTTCAAAGAAGTAATAGAAAAACTCTTTGCGTCTACGAATTTAAAATGCTTTACTATATGTTTATTTATATTTTCTGATAAAAGTTTTCTCTTTCAATTTTTCAGTATCATGTTTTTACTTAATTTTTGAAAGACATTTTGTAATTTTTTTTTCGTTTTCGACCAAAGCACCAAAGAAGAAATATTTTATAAAAAATGTTTCCATTTTTCATGCATGATTTAAAATAATTCTGTTTTTCCGGCTTGATACTGGCATTTCAAAAACTTTTTATTTCCATAAATATTTTGTTAGATATTCATATAAAACCATTGTAATTCGATGAAAATAGCAGTTATTAGCTAAATGGTAAGGCATTCATTAATTTTACTATAGTAAAGAATGCATAATTACTTATTTTATTGAAATATTTATTTTTAATTACATATAAAGTGAACAAGGCTGTTTTTACGTTTTCGCAACATAAAAATACATTCGTGAAATTGGGAATTGTATCTGTTTTTAAGAATAGGCTTTTACAAGCATAAATTACATTACTAAGATGTCAGTTCTATTAATTGAGATCCCACATATGAACCGTAATTAAAGATGTTAAATTATAAAACATTTTAATCACCTCACTATCTATTTCATTAGTTATAAAAAATTATATATATTACATGTATAGATATTATGCGTAGGCTTTTATTGATACATACAGATGCACATGTGTGACAAATTATAACCAAAATTGGCAATACCTACACATTTGTCACAAACAATTATACAAAATTGGCACTAATTTTAGAATTTAGCTAAATTCTTATTTAAATTTGAATTTTCCATACGGAATTGCCCATAATCCAAGTACACGTGCAACTGACATATTTTTATTATCGCTTCTTCTTGAAAAATTAACTGCATTCTTTTAATCAGAAATTATTTTTTGTAGCGCATATTGAAACTTTTGCTAGATTATAATTTTCCATATTTTGCTTTTTATGCCCTATTTGATTGTAAACATTTACAGTGTAATATGTGAAGTCGTTATTTTTAGAACATATTCTGATTGATATTGGTTATAATTGTAAGCCCAAATTTAGCATAAACAGAACTTATGTAGAAGGACCCCCAAAATATAATGAATTTTTAATTTAGTATCTTTAACTGAAATAAAATATATAAAATTAAAAAAATAATAATTGAAAAAAAAAATTATTATATAAAAAATTTTTATATATAGGTTGCCTACAAATTAGTTGGGCAAAACAATTATTTTTTTAATGGAATTGACAGGAAAAAAAATTAAAGAACATATTGTTTTAACATAATAATATAGATAATAAGATAAAATAGTTTAAGTTTACCGTTATCACAAATGTTCGATGTGACTTCCACAACAGAATGAGTTTCATGAAACCAAAAACAGCATTTTGCTTTTTCATCACTATTGTACATCTCCAATATTATAATACCAAACAAGAGTGATTGCCGCTTGCTAAGCGATAGCGTTATTTATGACACCTAACACCATCAATGAATAAACTTCGGCAATATTATTTCTAGTCTGACTTTCAACTAGCTGATTTCATTTAATATTTCAGAAGTTCTTAACTTATGAAATCGTCCAACTAATTTGCAGACACCCTGAATATATATATATATATATATGCAGGAATCTGTTTAGGATGAAATTGGATCATTTAAAGGACCCTTCACAAACAGGACCCTTCACAAAATTTTTCATCTCAAACAAGGATTCTTCACAAAACTTTTCGTCTTAAAAAAAGACCCTACACAAAATTGTTTGTCTTAAAAATAGTCCTTTGACAAATTTTTTCCAGCTCTAAACTGAACGTTTCACAAATTTAATCATTTAAAAGTAAAATCTGACCTGTCACATTTACATATATAAAGAAAATATATGTATTCTACATACATATATCTTCTTAAAAGCATTTAAAAAATATCTGAATATAACGATCATTTCTAATTCACAAAATTAATCCTAGATTTTTCACAAATGTAAAAAAAGCTGTTCACAATTTCACAAAAACAGGACCCTGAGAGGAAAATCTGGACAGATCCCTGATATATATGATACTGTCTACTGTCCAATAATGATCTTGGAATAAAATTGCGGAATTTATTTTTTTTTACTTAGTTTTGAATGTTTTTACACTCGGCATAGTTGACAAGTTTTCATCGAATTTTAAACAATGAATTGTTTAACAGCAGAAAAACTGATTAAGTGCATTAAAACTTAAAGGTTAATCTATAAAGATGTAATTTACACAGTTTCGAGAAATATACTATGGTGACCTATAATCAGCCTAATTTGTCTATGATATATTGAGCTAAGATATTATTTGTTTATTTACAAGCAGATCCTCTCACATTGAAAGGAATTATCTTAAATATAGCGTGATCTCAAAATTCCGGCATTCGTAATCCGGCAACTTCAAATAATGATTTTATCTCACTTACCAGTTTTATAACCTAGTAGCCTGTTGTCTAAGTGTTCCCGCAGCTTCGTCTCCTCGTTCCCTGGTGTTCTCCAATCGGACCATTTGTGGTCGAGATTGATACTTGTTCAGGGAGTGTCATGTTCTCGAACCGACCACCGGTTTTGGATGCTCGAGGTTTGCCATCCTTTCAGGTGGTCCTCACTCGGCACCTCTTTAGGTAGAGATGATGACGGGGAGTCTGGTCGGTGTGTTGCTTCCTCATGCCGACTACTATGCGGAAATGGTGGCGACTGTGGGCAAGGGTTCCTTGGTCCTCCTCTGGGGAAGACGATAGGGAGCTGGGGTGTTTGGGGTCGCAGGTGGTTTCATACCTGGGCAGGAATTCTGGTAAAGTCTAGCTAAAGGGAGTGAGAAAACTCGATCTCAGCCCCACAATGCCATCAAAGAGGGGAGTGCCCATACTATTCTGTATTTCTGTCTCGGCCACTTAAATGTGGAATAAAACAAGGAGCAGTGTTCCTACTGGGACGGGGTGCTGTTGCGTCTCGTTGGTTGCTACACGAGAAACCAGAGGTCACCATCGAGGTGCGGTTCAGACGTGTTGACCACACAGGTTTTTTCAGGGGTTTTCCTTGTAAGTAATTAGAATTCGGTCACTTTCTTAGAATCCTTCCAAAAGGCGATTTGTGCTTTGTAGTATAGGCGTTGACTGTGGCTATCGTGGTCTACTATTGTGGTTTGTGTTTGTGGGCAAGTCGTGTAATGGTCCTTCTCTAGACATTCGGGGATGGTGGCTGGTTCCTTTGCTGCTCCCAGGGTGGTGATAGACAATAGGTTCTTCCGTCTGGTGGGATTTGCTTTCGCTTCAATTTTACCGCCACTGTAAGATCCTTTTATCCTGGTCTTAACATTTTTAGATAACAGATTCACTCCATTCCATTGCCTTTACATTTTTTTTTGTTTCTATATCAACCTACTGAGTCGAATTGCCCTCTCCGATCCGCAACTGATAAAAGAAAACCGTCAGGGTTTTCTTTTTATCACCTCCCGTCTTGTGTGTGAGTGGTATGTCTGCCTCTATCACACATACTCGCCCTTCCCCCTCTGTTGGTTCTGTTTTATTGCTTTGAGTAGTCTATATTTCCCTTTTTAATTACCATTTGGATGAAACTATACAGAATTGTTTTTACATTTAACCGAATAACTACTCTCTGCTAATCCCAGTTGATCATGAGAGCATATAAATGCTTTCGAAACTGTAGTGGTAATTTATAATCATTACCTGTAGAAAGGAAAAAAGAAAGGCCTTTTCAACAGTCTAATTTATGTCATTCTTTAATACATTATCTGGGATATTGACTCAAGTAGAAAAGAAAATATACCGCAAAGTCATTTAAATATAGCTTAAATTATGATGAAACATGAATTCTAAAATATTAAATCAATTTTTTTTGTCATTTGTTAGTGGGATTACTTTGTTCTTTATTTTAGATATACCTAAGGGCTGCCAAGGTAACTTTAAAAGTAAAGAATTGTTTAATAAAATTTTAAATATTTGCAATAAAAGACTTTTATTTAAACGTCATAACATATTTGACAAAAGTTTTCTCATGTAAACATTTCTCATTACACAATTTTGACTAACCCTGTATTTTTGAGTAAATTCACACTTAACATGGGTTCGTATAGGCTCGTCTCTTGTTCTAATTTTAAAATTTCTAACATATATGATAACAATAATAACTAGTTAATCATGATAACAACTCTAAATGCCGTTTAAATAAAATAATGCTTAACATATACCAAATACAGAAATATGTCATTGTTGAGCATGCATAAAAATAAAGTTTTTTTTTCTATTAACATTCCATTGTTTCTCTGAAGTACACTTCTCAACAAAATATAGATGTAAATTGCTGATTGTAAATAAATAAATGGGCATTTTTAATTAAAATATTCAAGAAGTAAAACTTTATTTCGATTATATTGAAAAGAAACTGAAAATTTTAACTGTAAAAAATCCCAATATGAAAAATTATACAAAACGGATAGAAAAGAATGCTGTAAGTATGAATATATGTCTCCAAAATTTCACACAGAAAATATTTATACTTACGAAATATTTATTCGGATAAATGCTTTCAGGGTACTGTTTTGCTGTCTGTCTATCCCTTTATGGTTTTAGCCTCATGATAGACGAACATACATGCTCATGCAAAAAGAATCTAAACTCATATATATGACGTATATCGGACGAATCTAAAACATTTTCTGTGCTATATCCTATAAATATATGCATAAAAGCAGTAGCGTGTGCGAAACAAAAGTATTTTATCCAATTTAAGTAAAAAGAAATCTGATTCACAAAAGTAATATTTTCAGCTGAAACAGATCCACAGAAAAGAGGTTTTTCGCTATATTCTATATTATAAAGCGAATTATGAGTCAATTTATAGTATGGCTTCCATAGTAAAATTCATTCTTTTGATAAACTACGTAAATGTTTTTGTTTATAACCATTGTTATAAAAATCCGCCATAAAAAAAACAAGAACGGAAAATCATGCGTCAAGCGTACATTATAAAACACTTTCCAACACTTCTAGAATACTTTGAAAATACTCCACTGTTTAATAAGGTGAAAGATGACTAAGTAAACAATTTGGAAAATACATAACCTATTTGAAAATTCAATTTCAGAAATTATCTTCAGTAATCGAAAAATTATTCTATTTCTTTTGTGCACTCCTGTATATGATCTATAGATTTGTATATATACTACGTACTATGCTAAAATTTAGTTCAGTTAGGAAAGGAAAAAAACAGTTGTAAATTCTCCTTCAACAATTTTTGTCGATAAACTTAAAATGTACTCGAGATCATTTGTGCCGCCCTGTATATTATCTACAGAATTTGTATACACCAAGTAATAATAAAAAATGGTTTAATTTAAACACGAGTATTGCAACTTAAACCTCACTTCCAGCAATTATTGTTCTTAGAGAGTACTGTAACCAGAGTCTTTTGTGTGTTGCTGTAAATGAACGATGAATGGTATGCACACCATATTCCATAGTAAGAATCTTGTAATGCACTTCAATGACACATTATTTTCAATATTTTAAAAATAGTGTAAGTTCATTAAAATACATTTGAAATGTTTTTCTCCATAGGCCAAAATGGAATGGAATTCTTTTGAGTGTCCCTGTAAACGAACTATTAACGCTATAAACTTCATTTTCAATACCAGACGTTCCATAGTAAACTTCAGTAACATATAGCAAGTGCATGCAACCCGAATATATTTACGCGAGTTTGAGCACGAAAAGACAGACAAGCGGTAGACAGATAGACAAACAAAATTCATAAAAACTTTCCAATTTTGTTGGAGAGTGCTTATGAGTTAAATACTTTTCAACTTTGTTGAAAAGGGGGGCAGCGGTGACTCAGTTGGCAGAGATTTGGACTCTAGCCGAAATGTCACGGGTTCGAGGCTCACTGCCCGGTAAAATCCGCTGTGTATGTTAATGGAACCTGGTGCATGTAAAATCCGTCGTGTGAGCAAAGTCCTGCAAGTTCCCTATGAATCATACCTGTGGTGATGATGATGAATCATACCTAGCCATATGAATCATACATAGGGTATGATGAATCATACCCTATGAATCATACCTAGCCAGGTGAAGGTCTCGTCACCTGATCGAGGTTCCGAATTACGAGATCAACTCGAGTTGCGATGGGAGCCCTTCGGCTGCTCCTAAACAAATGACCATCACTTCCGGCTTTGTTGTGGCGAATGGACAAGTTGCTAAGTGCCCATCGCGAAAAAAAGAGATTTTGTTGTAAAGTATTAAAAAATATTGAAAATAATTAAAATTGTAAAATATTTTATAAGTACTTATATGGCTTTAGTGAAACTTCTGTGTTTCACTGCAAATTTCAGTAAATTGTTTTCTATGCAAAATCTGTTATAAACATTGTATTATTGTTTCAATTTTCCACAAATTCATCTATCAGAGAAATAACTGAATTAAAAAAGAAACATTTAATGTAGTTTAATTTGTTCAACATTAATAAAATAATTTTCTGTAACGTAATTTTTTTAAATATTGAGACGTTCATTCATGTTTAATTTTTAAGCAGTTTAAATTCGATTCTTTTCATTACTAAATTGAATGTAAAACATCAGCTACAATAAAATGAAAGACAATTCTAACACTGAAACACATTTTTTAAATAGAAAATGTTTCATTAAAAGTTATTTAATTTAAAATAGTAATTAAAATATAGATTGATTAAATATTATTTCCTCTATTGAATAAATAGTAAAAAATAAATTACAGTATTAATGAATGTTTAAAATGCATAAATGATATTTTTAAAAAGATATTTAAAAATACGCTATCTACTTAAAAATGAATAAAAGCTTGCAAAAGTGGAATCTTTTAATTTATTATGATGTTCATTTCTGACTTTAAAATATAAAGTTTTAATCACAAAATTTTGCTTGTTCTTTTATAATAAAAAGTTCTTTTGCTTGAACTATGGATTGTTTTAAGTGTGAAAGTTGCCAAGGAAATATCTTATATGCATAAGTAACTTAAAACTAACATTTGTTTTGTTGTTATTTTATAATTCATAAAATAATCTTTTACAAAATTTCATTAAAGAAATTCATATCAGTTGTTATCAAAATAGAAAGCGTAGTTTTCTATCATGCCTAAATATATATAATTTGAATCAATACCAGTAAATGGCAGTAACTGTAAAAATTACTGAAATCGGATGATTCTACTTTGCGGAGCTGTATTTAGAAACAAATGGATAAGGTAGCAGAAGCACAAATAAAACATGGACGATAGAAAACCTATACACCTGTTTCAAAGCTTCTGAAGCTCCATCATCAGTTGAACGGTTAAAATTATAAAAAGCATAGGGGTAAAATTACACATCACACAGAGTAATGTGTATCAATTTCAACATGTTTGAAATAGTGCAACATAACTGAAATATGCTGTAAAAGTCTTTCCCAGCAGATCATTATATAACCGAACACTTTTGTGCGACCCTATAAAAGAAGGATAAATAATTTGCACGCAATATTTTGTAGAAAGCATGCATTAGTACATCTCAGAATTTCATATAAATTTCATTATGTTTGAAAGAGTATAAACATCAGTAAAATATGCCGCAAGCGCATTTTTACCCGACTGAAAAGAAGGGTTATGTGTTTCACGCGTATCTGTGTATGTGGATTTTTAATACCCTTGAACATCCCAACGGCTAGATGGATTTTAATGAATGCGGTCTCTATCGATTCGTCTTAATCATCCGATGGTTATAGGATATGTTTTGTTTTTACAAATTCAAAATGACGGCAGTAAAATACAAAATGGCGGTAGAGACCAACAAAAATTTACGCACCCTGTTGAGTGGCATGTCATTGGATAGATCTTTCAAAATGAAGACGATGTTTTATTGACTATTTTACAGTCAGAAGCCCCGTTTAAATATTACACAACCTGGAAGTTGTTTAGGTAGGATCTCTAGCTTTACTGCAACTTTAATCTTCATAGACATCTATAGGCCTCTTCAAAATAGTGTTTATAGATAGGAACTAACAATTAAACGCAACTTAAAAGTCATCAATACAAGTAAATAAAAAAAAGGTATGTAATATAAAAAAAAATAGTTTCACATTGATGAGAAATAATTAATTAGTTCGGTTTTTTCGCAGTCGGGTTTTTTGATTTTTTAAATTTAATTTGTTTATTTTCAGAGACCATCATATTGTGGATAACTTTTGAGTGTATCTTCACGCGTACTGTAAGTACTACACATAACATATTCTATAGTAACCATTTTCTTGTGTACCTCAATAATGTATACACATTTCATTGCATTTAAAATATTGTATCACTATTAAAATACACAGCAAATGATTCCCCATAGGCCATAATGTAACGGGAAAACGTTTGAGTGCCTTTGTAAATGATCTATGAATGGTACGCACTTTATTTTCAATACTGAGCATGTCACTGTAAACCTCAATAAAGTACATCAGTTACATGATAAACCAAGTATGCATACGCGAGCTAAAGCACGACCAGGCGGACAGACAAACCCAATTCATAAACACTTCTTGAATAACATTAAAAATAGTTAAGTTTAAAAACGTGTACTATAGCTGAGAACGAAATTCTAGCAATTACCACTCATAGACAATACTGTAACTAAAAACTTTCGTGTGTCCCTGTATTTAAATAATAAATTCTGAGCACACCATGTTCTACAGTAAGCGTCTTTTAATGCATCTCAGTGTTACAGGGTGTTCCATAAAAGATGGGAAAAACTTTAAGAGGTGATAGTACATAATACCAAATTAACAAGTTTCATCAAAGAATGCATGGCCAGAAATAAAACACAAAAATACTACCGCTTTTTGAAACTTGGTCCATGTAAACGGTAAAGCTTCATTCCTATTGCGAGTTATAGGGAGAAAAACGACACTAATTGCAGGCAAATGTGGTAGGGGGAAGAAGAAGAACGCGTATGCAAAATTTCGCCTCGAATAATACATAAAACACGCTGATTCGAATGTGCAACTGTCAATCGCAACACGAACGTATCGGAAGATGTTACCCTTCACTAATAGGGAAAAGACTGGTATACATTTTATCTACGGAACTGCAAAGGGAAATGGCTCAGAGGCTCAATCATTGTGCGGAGAGCACCTTCCTACCTTGCTTTTGTCACTTAATTGTTCTTCGTGTGTTTTTACCTCGTATAGCTACAACATCTTCAGCGCCCTCCAACCCTTGCGTTTTAATTTCGACCATGATTCTTTGATGTAAGTGGTTTGTTTGGATGTGTACTATGACCTCTTAAGTTTTGTCCATCTTTTATGAAACACCCTGTATATACAAATTTCAATATATTTTAAATACATTCACATCGTTAAAATAATATAAAAAACTATCTTTCCCATAGGCCGTAACGCAACAGAATTCTTTTGAGTGCACCTGTAAATGAACTATAAAATCAATCCACACCATATTTTACAGCAAATGCTTTGTAGTGCACCTCAGTGAGATATATCAATTTCCATGTGTTTAAAATAATGTAACATCATTAAAATACACCACAAATGGTTTTCCGCCTTAGACCATAATGTAAAAGATTTCTTTTAAATGTCCCTAAGTTAATTTTTAATATGAACATACCAAAATAAATCTCAATAATATACATCAGTTTCATGGCAATACGACATATTTATACGAGTTAACACGATCAAAGAGCAGACAGACAGAATTTATAAACATTTTTCAACTAATTTAGAAACTGTTAAATATTCAAACAATCACTCATTAGATTCTTATCATTACTATACGTACATTTTAATCTTAAATTATATTCGTAAGTAATAGAAATAATATTTGTTTTGTTTAATATAAATTCGAATCATAAAGGTTAAAGAAAAATATAATTATATATATAATGATTTATGTGCTGTACTTGAAGAAATTTTTATCATACAAAATATGTGACATTTTAATCTGAATTAATTTTTTTCTGTTTTTACATGCGACAAATAAATACCAATTAACATTTTTCAAATGTACGCTCAATCAATTAATTCAAAGAACATTCACGTATTCATATAAAATAACATAGACCTTTTCAAATAAAATAAGTTTTTTTAATGCTCTTTGAAAAGACGATACATAAAAACATATTCAGAATAAATTAAAACGTAAATTAAAATTTATTGAAGATAGCAAACCTTTTTCTTTTTGAAGCAGCAACAAATGTTTGTACCTCAAGCGAGAACTTTGTTGAAAACATCTATCCATGGGAAAAACAAAACAATCGTGTTAATGAATGTAATCATTTAATCAGCCTTTTTATAAAATCGTTTCAGAAATTCGTTTCATTAGGATTTTACATATATAAACTAGATATTAGAATAATATAGAATACACTTTTACTATGAACAATACATACACGTTTGTTTTTACTTTTAACAGTTTTATAAGCCTTGAAAAGCTTTATCTTATTTATTTATTTAAATGATGAAAGGTTCCAATTTAAAGTAATTGTTATTCCTACATTCATTAACCATGCTCTACGATTCGATATAAGAGAGTAGCGCTTTCCACACTTTCACTCCGATAAAATGATTAATATAAGTTCTTTCAAAAGTTGCATCACAACAGAGATTAAGGGGACGAAGGACCTTAAAAATATTTTTTTTTATTTTTTGTAAATTTCACCTTAAATATTACTCAAAGGTACATTATATGCATTATGGCATGCATTTATTACAAAAAAAAAATTAAGTCATTTTTGAGAAAAAAGTGGAATTTTACGTGTTGTTTTAGAAATCTCCGAAATGCCCCATGCGCGTTCCATATCAATGAAAATCCCCATTTTTTATAAAAGTTTGGTTTATATATATAAAAAAATCTGTGCATCGAATTTTATATATTTGAATATAAAGGTTAAAAAAAAAAATTTTTTTGAAAAATTTTGAAAATTTTCGAAAAAATTTCAAAATTTCAGAATTTTTCATTTTTTTGCAAATTTAACTTTAAATATTACTAAAGGGTACATTATATGCATTACGGCATGCATTTGTCACAAAACAAATGTAAAAAAAAATTATTTTTGTGAAAAAAATGGCATTTTACATGTCGTCGTAGAAATCTTCGAAATGCCCCCTGCGCATTCCATATCAATAAAAATCACCAATATTTTTTATAAACGTTTGGTTTATATATATAATTAAAACTGTGCATCGAATTTTATATATTTGAATATAAAGGTTAAAAAAAAATTGAAAAATTTCGAAAAAATTTCAAAATTTCAAAATTTTTTAATTTTTTTCTTTTTTTTTTGTAAATTTTAATTTAAATAGTATTCAAGGGTACATTATATGCATTGTGGCATGCATTTATCACAAAAAAAATTTAAAAAAAATTTATTTTTGAGAAAAAAAATGGCATTTTACGCGTCGTCGTAGTAATCTTCGAAATGCCCCCTGCGCATTCCATATCAATGAAAATCGCCAATATTTTTTATAAAAGTTTGGATTATATATATAAATAATTCTGTGCATCGGATTTTATATATTTGAATATGGAGGTGTAAAAAAAAAAAAAAAAAAAATCAAAATTTTTGAAATTTTTTCGAAAAAATTTTGAAATTTTTAATTTTTTTTTTTTTTTTTTTTACCTTTATATTCAAACATATAAAATTCGATGCACAGTTTTATTTATATATATAAACCAAACTTTTATAAAAAATATTGGGGATTTTCATTGATTTGGAATGCGCATGGGGCATTTCGAAGATTTCTAAGAAGACGCGTAAAACTCCATTTTTTTCTCAAAAATAATTAAAAACAAATTTTTTTTTTGATAAATGCTTGTCATAATGCATATAATGTACCCCTGAATAATATTTAAAGTCAAAATTTCAAAAAATAAAGAATTGATTTTTAAGGTTTTTTAAGGTCGCTCGTCCCCTTAAAAAAGAGGAAACAACTCATAATTGTTTGTCATGCAGGTAACATCTCGGTTTTCATAGATATGAGATTTCTTCTAATACGCTACTCATTATGTAAAAGTTCATTGTAAAATGTTTCTTATTATACTTTCAAATATTTGGAAATAATTTTATTCTGTGTATTTTTAGTACACGTTCAGAAAGTAGAATATTTTATAATACTAACAAAACTTAAATCACAATATCAAATACAGCATTCTTTTTTTTTAGGATTCTGTCTATAATTATCTTTTCATAACACTACAGCTACTACTATTACAGCACATACTTACACTATAGTACAGCACATACTACACATACAGCATATACTACATACACTACTATACTACTTCACCCGGTAGCAGAAATTTCGAGACGGGAGACGGGCGTCGCAGATTTTCTTTTCTCTTTTGCAGATTCTTTTTCATTGAACTTTTATTTTGCTTCGTATTATGTTTAGCTCTTTATTACTTAATACAACAAGTTAAGACTATTATTAATAAAAATTTATAAAATGCCTAAAAACGCTACAGGTAAGTGATTGTTTGATTAATTAACGCTCCATTTATAAAAATATTTTACCTGCAGATTATTTTTTGCCCCTGAATTATCTGTCGCAGACACTTGGAGAAATTTCTGCTACGGGGCTACTTCAGATACTACTATTACAGCACAACCTACAAATGTATCCCCCCCCCCACCTTTAATGAAATGTTTTACAATAAGATTTAATATTTTATTGATTAGGCTTTGTTATCTAAACGGGGTGCTACTCTATAGAAAATAATAAAACATTCTCCAATTCTAACAAAACTCATGATAATCATTGTAATAAAGTAAATATACTTCTTTACTTTGTTTAATGCCAACTTGAAAATCTGAGAACTCTCTAGACATCAATATTGCAATTTTTAAAACAGTTTCTTTTATTTTTTCATTTCTTTGAAATGGGGAAAGCTTCAAAGTAAACATAATTGATGCCCCTTCATTTATTAATCATACTTCACGATTCGATATCAAAGAAGTAGCTCCCTCGGTCTCAGATGATTAATATAATTCTCTCCAGAAGTTGCATTAATACTGAGATTGGAAGGGAGGAATCCATTAATCAATAGTTGTTTGCCAGGGAGGTAGCATCTCGGTTTTCATTGATATCTGTTTATTCGCTATTCGTTACATAAAAGTCGATTGTGAAAAGCTTCTTATAGTCCAGTAGAAATAGCTTTTTGCCTTGCAAAAATTCGAGTAATTCTGATTATCGGGTATTATGTATAGGTTGAACCTCTAATGAAAAAACTAAGTTTTGGACCTTCTAGACCTTGTGCGTTTTTTACTATATAGAAAAAAATCAAAATGTTTCGGCACTTTTTTCGATTTTTCTTGATTAACTCGGTTTCAGTGCATTTTACAGGAAAAGTTATAATTGCAATTTTGTAGAGGACATAATCTTCTACAATATGCACAATGCATGTTTGCGAATTGACCAAATAGGAGGCGAGATACGGAGCCGGGAAAGGGTACAATTTGCAAAAAGGAAAAAAAAAACAAATGGCGTTAGTTTTTCCTTAATAACCCAATTTATTTTTTATTTTTCCGTTTTAGGGACAAGAGTGTCGTAATAAACTTTATAAAGTATGAAATATCCTCCAAGTTTCACTCATTAGAACATTAATTATCTCTAACAGACTCTAAAATCAGAACAACACGATTTATGGTTAAAACAGGAAAATACCGCCTGGCAAGTCACTAATTTAAAAAAAAAATATTTAATTTTTGATAATGAAGAAACGAATCAATTAATTGATTATAGTATGTACAATAAAAAGTAATTGGAGAATAGTTGGGGTGGGGGGGTGAAGTTAACCAAAAAAGCTAGTCGGTATATATAGGCTCCGCCCAGAGTTTGGGCTAAGAATCGGTAGTCAAAAGTAAAATTAAGTGCTGGGAATAATATAAAAAATACAGTAAAGATAAATAAAATATAATTTATAAATTTTAAAAAGGTAAAATGATTATACAGGACCGAAACTAGAAGGGGGAGGGCATTCGCTTCATTCGCCAGAATGGCAGGCAAAGAGGGCGCAAAATGAAGATTTGGTTTATCGTATTTGTATTAATTTTTTACATAAATTCTTGTTAGTTAGTCAAAGTTTACATTAATGGTAAAGCTATCTCACATTGAGAATATCATTCCCAACTTAAAGAGGACCAACAATTCTGCTTATGCATACGAAGGCGGAAACCTGTATAAAGCGGAATTTTTTTCGGTTTTTTTTTTATTCAACTTTAAATTAGCAATAGATATTATAAACTTATAAAATTCTGTATGTGAACTCACTTTAGTTTGGAGGAGGAAAGTGTGTGTGTGGCGGGGAGGGAGGAGGGGGACAAAATCCATGTTTGCCCCAGAATTTAAAAAAAAGCTAGTTTCAGCCTGGAAGTGTCGAATACGAAAAACTGTTAAAAATGAATTCGGAAATCCCAAAATGCATGATTCTATACGTTAAAAGTAATAGCGGAAGAAGCATTGACAATTAATCAAATATATGAATATTATTACCGTAATTTCCCTCGTATAAGCCACGGCCCAGATAACTTTTTCTACCAGATTTTTTTTTTTTAAATACATTGTGACTTATTTCTGCTTAGCATTTATTTGACTTCATTCTTTAAAAACGATTTCTGGTTTGAAACAGACTTAACATAGCCGCGGCTTATACTCAGGAAATTACAGTAAAAAGCACTTTTCTAAGATAGACATTATATGTCGGGAAAGAAAAATAAAACACTGTTTTCGTCATTAAAAAACAAATAATAATAATAATTTTTGTAGTTTACATTTAATTTACTAATTACTACATTTAATTAATAGTAATATTTTACATTTTTGTAAAGGATAAAATTCTGCACAACATGCACTATTTATGTTTGTAATTTGACCAAATAGGAGGCGAGATACAGAGCCACGAAAATAGGGTGAAATTTGCAAAAATTACAAAAATCCAAAAATGACGGTATTTTTTGCTTTATAGCTCACTTATAGTGCATTTCAGAATCAAAACAGTCATAATCAACTTTTTAGAGCATGAAGTAGACCATAGTTTCATTTATTAGGTAATTATTTTTGTAATAGACTTTGAAAATCACAGCAACGAGATTTTGTTTAAAAACAGGAAAATACTGCCTGGCAATTTAATAATTTTAAAAACGATCTTTTATTTTTTATATTGAAAACACGAATTAATTAATTACATCATGTACAAGATACTAATCAACAAATCTATAGTAAGTATAGTCACTTTATATACGTGTCCTTTTTCAGATGTTTGGCCTTGGTAGCCCGTCTCTTGTACTTGACTCGATTGTTTGTTCTAGGTCGTCAAAATACAGTATAACATCAGGAGCATTACCACATAGTATAATAATATTCATATACTTGATTAATTGTCAATATTTCTTCCGATATTACTTTTAACGTATAGAATCATGCATTTAGGGCTTTCCAAATTTATTTTTAACAGTTTTTCGTATTCGACACTTCCAGGGCGAAGCTAGCTTTTTTTTTATTCTGGGGCAAACATGGATTTTGCCCCCCTCCTCCCTCCACCCACACACTCCCCCTCCTGCGCAAAGTGAATTTACATACATAATTTTATAAGTTTATAATATTTATTGCTTTATTTTAAAATTTAAAGTTCAATTTAAAAAAAACGCGAAAACAATTCTGCTTTATACAGGATTCCGTCTCAGTATGCATAAGCATGATTGATGGTCCTCTTTATGTTGGGAATAATATCCTTAATGTGAGAGAAGATATACCATTAATATAAACTTTGACTAACCAACAAAAATTTGTGTGAAAAATTAATACAAATACGACAAATCAAATCTCCATTTTGCGCCCTCTTTGCCTTCCATTCTAGCGAAGGAAGAATATGCCCTCCATCCTCTAGTTTCGGCCTTGTATAATCCTTGTATATGTACCTTTTAAAATTTCTAAATTATATTTTATTTATCTTTGCAGTACATTTTTTATATTATTCTCAGCACTTAATTTTACTTTCGACTTCCGATTCTTAGCCCAAACTCTGGTCGGCGACTATATCTACGGACAAGGTTTTTTGGTTAACTTCAACCCCCCCCCCCCAACTATTCTCTAATTATTTTTTATTGTACATACTATAATCAATTAATTGCTTCGTTTCTTCAGTATCAAAGATCGTTTTTAAATTAGTGACTTGCCAGGGGGAATTTTCCTGTCTTAACCATAAATCGTGTTGTTCTGATTTTAGAGTCTGTTAAAGATAATTAATATTCTAATGAATGAAACTTGTAGGATATTTCATACTTTACAAAGCTTATTACGACACTTTTGTCCCTAAAACGAAAAAATAAAAAATAAAAATGGGTTATTAAGAAAAACTAACGTCATCTGTTTTGTTTTATTTTTCCCTTTTTGCAAATTGTACCCCATTATCCCGGCTCCGTATCTCGCCTCCTACTTGGTCAATTTACAGACATGAATAGTGCATGTTGTAGAGAATTTTGTCTTCTATCAAATTGCAACCATAACTTTTCCTGTAAATTGCACTGAAACCGAATTAATCAAGAAAAATCGAAAAAAGTGCCGACAAATTTTGGTTTTTCCGATATAGTAAAAAACGCACAAGGTCTAGAAGGTCGAAAACTTGGTTTTTTCATTAGAGGATCAACCTATACACAATACTCGAAAATCAGAGTTACCCGAATTTTTGCAAGGAAAGGCCTTTTTTGGGGCTATTTCTACTGGACTATTATTATATGTTTACTTTATTAATTTATGACTATACCATCAACTGCCTTTTCATATAAGTACTAGCTAACCGGCCAAGCGTAGTCCGAGCACGGGATAATATTCTGAAATTAACCTTAAATTTGAAGGGTTTGTACCTTTAACTCGATTTTGCCGGAAATACGTGCTAATTGATTGTGTGAAAAATCGGAAAAAAATGAATAAATAAATATTTAGCAGTAACCATGTAGCTTGCTTGCCACGAAATAACTGCAACAGGAAACGGTGAAGAAGAGAATTGTTTTCCGAGAAGAGAGTTTCCGAGAATTGCGTAATTTTCGTGCTAAAATATTGATATTTAGCTGTAAAAATCACTGTTTTACGCGTATCTATTATATGTACTTTCACTTCGAAATTGAAACGAATTTTTTTAATTTTCAAACTAATTATTCACCTTTAAATCCGATTATACCTGAACCAAATCGAAGCTCGATTATTAGTTAAAAGATTAGTAATATAGTATTAAATTTTCAGAGCTGTTGTATAAAATAAAGTGTATTTTTTAAAATCAAAATCTGCGTAACGTTATTTCTACGCAAAATGCGCATTAAAAAATGAAAAATGACTTCGGAGAAATGAATTTTTTTCAAAGGGTATATTTTTGGGGGGGTTGCTGTATTTTAAAGATAATTGAAAGCATATACTGTTTTACATTTTCTTTTATGCGTATTTTTATTTTGGAGTCAACGTGTAACTTTGAAATATACCGATAAAGGGAGGGATGAATGGTGGTCGTCTGGTATTATAAACGTAAAGAATAAAAGAATTGTTATAGTCCAAACTATTTGAAATTTTTAGGAGTTAAAAACATAATATTTTCACAGCCTGTGTGAAAAAAAGAAAAAATATATATTAATATTTGGTGGTAAAATACGTTGTAAAAAGGCTTTTTTTACATTTGGTCTATTTCAGTAGTTAAAACAACAGTCCTTGTTGTTCGAACTCTTTGAGATTTTCAGCAATCATAAATATGCTGGCTATGCACCTAGTGAGAAAAAATTGTGAAAAAAAATCGGTATTTATTTGAAAAAGGAATACATTTGTTCTCGCTTTTTTTCTTGTTTTCGGCTCGATTTCGTTACCATAACAAAGAAAAACAAATTCTTATCGTCCGATTCTTCTAATATTTTAAAAAATTATAAATATAACTGCCTTTTGTAAAATTTCGCGAAAAAAATATGCATATTTAGTAGTGAAAATGTGTGTCGAAGTCGAGCGAAACTGCGCAGAAACCACTAGGGCTTTATTGCTTTCGTTCAAATTTTCACATATTTTACTTTTAAAAAATAGTTCTACTCGTCTGAACGTTTCGAACTTTCAGTAGATAGTGTAAATACGATCTGCAGAGATGACTGTGTCGAAATACGAAATTTAGGTACTTTTACCGTAGAAAAAATCGTAGTCTCCGTTGGGCACATAGTGACCTGCGGGAGTGAATTTTTTCGAAAGAGTTAAAATTCGTATTTTTGAAAACTGATTGCACCTTCAAAGAAAAGAATGTCGCAGCTTTACATACGTATTATTTTAATTGGGACCTTCAAAATTGGGCCCTAGGGAAGCGATGCCGTGTGGTAGAAAAGAAAACTGTGAAAATGACACACTTTGATTTTTTTTCATAGGTATTTTCATTCATCGGTGTTTTTTTTTTGCAAACTGATTATAAAATTTAAAACATAGCAATACGATATTTCAGAATATGTCTTCCGCTTTTTAACTTTACCAAGTGGTTTGACCAATAGAGATTAATGAAGAATGAGAATAATATCCCTGAAGTTCCTACTTTCCATTCATCATTTTAGTCCCGCTATGTAAATTGGGATTCTCCGCATGCGCGAGCTCTAGTAAAGAACAAGGAGACTTTTTGATGAGAGTTCTTTCTGGTTTTAAATTAATAACTCGGCTAATTATGAGAAATTTAAAAGTCTGAGTCTCGGGTACATCAGGAGAGGCCTTGGACTACCCTCACCCAAATTTCCAGCGTTATACTTGCGGTAGATTTTCCTGTCCATCGCAGATACACAGAGAGAGCGAAACGTTCTTTTATTAATATGGAATAGCTGATTCGCCCGGCTTGCCAGGGCCCGTTATAATAACCTTAAAGAAAATTCAAGTTTGTATGAATTTATATCTTCGGAAAATTTTTCAAATGAACCTACTTTCTGGATCCCCACACTCCTCGGTAGCGTTGCGTGTTTCAAAAGAACTTTCGTGACCCCAATGCATTCGGCGACGTCTAGTGTCTTGCCATTAAACCTCTTTCCGAACGAATCTGTAACCTGAGTCCCCGCTGCCTAAGGCCGCGTATACGAGGACCGCATAAAAAACATGTTGAATGAGCCAAACCGTGTAATAATCGGACCCATAGAACCCGAGATAAGAATGTGTCCCCAACTGATTGAAGATGCACCCCCCCCCCCCCTGTAAATTTAAAGAACTATCTTTAACATTAACGCGATATTGAATTTATATTATAATTATTTTATATTATTAATTTATATCATAATTAATGTTTAATTTAATTTATATTACGGATCAAATACCGCCCCTGTCTAAATTTAGCCACTTATCTTTAACAGTAATGCGATTTTTATTTACGGTTGTAGTGAGTAAAAGTAAGTTGATGTCATAAAAGAAAATAATTATCCGAAAAAACTTGCAGCTGGGATATAAGTAAATGTTTTAGTAGTTTATAGAGTAGCCGAAAGATCTATGTTAAAGAAAGTTTCAAGAGAATCGGATTATGTTTCAAAAAGCTGCACCAAGGGACCCAAGAAGGCGATAAATATTCAAAAATTGGTGGTAGCTGAAATCTGAGAAACTTTTTGTCGTTCATGTAGTAACTGGACCTAAGAACTTGTTAGAAAACTAAAATCTAGTGAATCCGACAATTTTTAAGGGAGCTATAATAGAGGTCTCAAAAGGGATCAAAAGATAGCTAAGAGCAAGGCCCTAATATGAAAACATATTAAAAGGTCCTAGTACTTAGCGCTTTTGATTTTCAATTAATCGAAAATAAGCATAGGGTAGAATAAATCATTAGAATAATATATTTTTTAAATGCGCAAGAAATGATGGGAAATCTAATATGTAAAAGGCTTAATAAAGTCCCCAATAAAAATATGAAGATGTTGGTCCGGAATGTAGAAACGAGGGAACTGAAACCGGGATACTAACTAAATGGGAGCAAGGCCCCCAGAATTAAGAGCGGATTAAAAGGGGGAAATTTATTAACAATTTCGGCCACAAAAATTTCAAGAGACCCTGTAGCGGGACCCAGGGTACCAGGGTCCTAACTGGAATCTAGTTGGGTATAAGGAAATTTTTAGTAGTTTATAAACTAGCCGGGGGGTTGCTATAACTATGTTAAAGTAAATTGCATGACAATCGGATCATTTTCAAAGAAACTGCACCAAGGGCTCCAAGAAGGCTATTAATGTTCAAAATTGGTGGTAGCCGAAGTCTGGAAATTTTTTTGCCGTTCACGTAGTATCTGGAGAACCTAAGAAGTTTTTAGGGAAAAAAAGCTAGTAAATCGGACCATTTTTAAGGTAGCTCTAATAGGGGACCCAAAAGGGGCCAACTGATAATTGAGAAAAGGGTCCAAAGGTGAAAACATGTTAAAAGGTCTTATTACTTAGCGCTTTATTTCTTCAATTAGTCAAGATTAAGCATAGGGTAGAAATTAATAATTAGGATAATATTTTAAAGAAATATGCAAGGCCTTAGGGCCCATATAAAAATATGAGATTGTTGATCCGGGAAGAAGCGTCCAGATTCAATTTTAAAGTTATGCATTGATACGATGACACAATAAGGGGGGGGGGGTGAAAATGCATGGCGCACAAAAAGTTCAAGGGGCCCTAAACGGGGCTCTAGGGGGTAATGATCTTGGTTGAAATGTTGAAAAGGGGGAATAACCAAATTGAAAAGGGGCCCAAAAACGAAGATCAGATTAAAATGGAGCAATGTAATAATAATTTAGGGCACCTAAACTTCAAGGGGTCTTGTACAAGTCCCCAGGATGCAAGAATCTTAACTTGAATGTAGAAAGAACGCAATAACTAAATGGCGAAATGGTCCCCAAAACGAAGAAGATCGGATAAAATGGAGGCAATGTATGTAAAATTTAAAGCATCAAAACTTAAAGGGACGTATAGGGACCAGGTCTTTAAAAATTAAAAATCTGACCCTCAGGTTGATCAGAACCTTCCTTGGACTATCCTAACCCATATTTTCATATTTCTGCGTGCTGTAGATTTCTCTAGGAATCGCACACAGGCACAGACAGACACACAGAGCGAAACTTTCTTTTATTAGTATAGATAGGTACTTTTCATTCAGCGAAAGCATTGCATTCCATACTACATATTAAAAGCAGTTAAAGCCAAAATCTGTTACATGTTTATGAAAGTTTTATAGTACGTTTTAATGCAATCTTTATTTGTCTATTGTTATGGTTCCTGTGTTCTTTACTCTTTATTCTGAAAACAAAAGCATTCTTCCATTTCTACTAAAACCCGTTATAAGAAATCAAGCCTTCTTTTCTTAACGTCAATTTTTTTTTACAAAAATATTTAAGAAATGCTATTATTATATTAAATACAACACAAGATAAAAAAAAATATTATTATGTACTGAAATATTTCAAAATAATACTTAATAAAATTTTAATTAGGTTATTATGCAACCTTTGTTATGTAATACCTGTTCTTATATTACGAAAACAGAACATACTTTAATCATAACGAAACTTATAACGATTATTGTAAGAAATGAAGTCTACATATTTATTTTGCTTATTGAAAAATATAATTTGTGATAGCATACTACATATGACCATTAATCATCGAAAATACTTCAATTTTTTCGTTTATTTGAAATGTGGGAGTTTCCAGCAGAAGATAATTATTATCCATTCATTCATTAATCATGTTCTACAATTCAATATCCGAGAAATAGAAAATCTCTCTAAAATTATTAAGAAAATTTCTTCAAAAGTTACATCAATATCGAGATTGGAAAGGAGGAATCCAATAATCAATAACTCTTTGTCATACGGCCAGTACTTCGATTTTCATAAATATAAAATATCTTCTAATACGGCTATACGTAACTAAAATTCAATTGTGAGAAAATTCAAATTTGATCTTCAAAGTTTATCTTGGAAGCAATTTTAAGTTTCTTCATTTGTTTTTATAAATTAATGAACAAGCCATAAAATATCTATTTCTATAAATATTGGGTAAACTTCAATAAACTTTTCAAAACAAAGTATAATAGTCAGTTAATTAAAAAAAATTCACTCTGTATTTAGTGAAATACATCATAAATGTATAATGAAAATAATGCGATTTTTTTCCAATTCGTATTTACTATCTAAACAGATCAAAAGATTGCCAAATAAAATAAACTGCTTATGTTCCTTTATAGAGGTCCACGTGAACGTTTTATCTTTGGATATAACTCATTTTCCCTGGTATTAGTTCGTAGTTAGAAATTGTCCAGTTGCTCTAGTGGATTCCTTACTGCCCAGTACGAATGGTATATCGGGGTATAACACAAAATCGAACTGCTTTCATTACTTGAAATCTAAAATTAATGTTAGTTAACGTTTTAGGGACCGCGGCAGAACCTCATTCCGCGTCTTTAAAGATTACTATACAACGAGGTTGCTGCATTCAGATACATATTTTTAATGCTGTTTTGTTTTCATGCACATACATGCGTTTTAGCGACCTTGGCGTTTCCTAATTTTCTGTTCTTTTGCAATTCTTATACAAAGAGGTTGCTGCATCCATGATTTGTTTTCATGGACGAAGCACACATACATGCGGTTTAGTGACCAGTGCATTCTCGAACTTCATGGAGTTCTGAGATTACAACGAAACCACAATGTTGCTTCCAGCATAAATTCAATTGGTGTTCATGACACCGCTTTGTCCATGATAAACAAACAAGCTTTCTCTTTTCCTTTCACTAAAATCATACTTCGTTTCCAAGACATTTTTCTTAGTGTAGCCACTTAACTATTTGTTAAATATTAATCTTAAATCTTTAATGTGTTTTCTCTAGCTGTTTTACCCTCTAGTTAGTTACATAAACACTTTTCCCAGGAGAATTGCCACATTTGAAATAAAGAAAACTTAGATATTATTACGAGGACAACTAACTGACTCTTGTCCTTCAAACATCAGCGATATCGGCAAGAATGTGGTTTAACCTCTTACCTGTATCATTAGGTTTCCCTTACAAGTCAGATCAGATAATAAAAAATAGAGAATTATATATTTAAATTGTTTCTTCGAAAAGAAAACGAGGAAAATTGGGCCTTAGTGTGAAGGAATCATTTAATTTATAAATCAACTAGCAAACCCCGCGGCTTTGCTCGCATAATATTTGAAATATGCCAAGTGATATTTATATGTCTAATTTTTATTAAAAGGTACTAACTAAATTTTTATTTTATTAAAAGGTAATATTTTATTTTATTAAAAGGTAATATTTTATTTTATTAAAAGGTACTTATTACTTTTAGGAATAATTAAAAAAAAAATACTATTTAAAACACAGTTTGATTAAACATCACTGTTACACTGCATAAGGCAGAAATGACACTTAAATTAATAAAACGAAATAAAACTAAATAAGTAATAATTTAGAAAATATTTTGAAACTTTTATGCTCAATTAATACGCTCATTTCAGTATTCATTTGAAGTTTTGAATTTTTTAGAAACCATCTTCTTACATCTTAAAATTAACCATCATATCAAATTCCAAGTCCTACCACCTCTCTCAACATAAAGGGCTATGTTGAAATAGGAACTGTCACCATTAATTTGTCAACATTAATTTTGAAATTGGTTTGTTATTTCCTAATATTCCACAGAAACGTAATTTAGAAAGCTTTTAAAGGCCTTTTTTAGAGCGTTTGTTCTTTCTGTAAATCCCAGGTGGTAGAATCATCGGCATAAAATATAGCCTGTGTAGGATCAGAGACTGTTACCATTGATTCGCAACTATTACTTTTATATTTGGTTTATATTCCCTGAAATTGCGTAGAAATCGTAATTTAGGACTTTTTTAGAATGCTTTTCGCACCTCCCTTTCACTTCACCCCTTTTTAATTCGAATTTATTTTCGACAGTCCTTCGAGGGCATTTATATTTTATAAGTAACTATCATGTCATATTTAAAGTTTCTAACCTTTTCAGTATCACAGAAATCGCAATTTAGAAAGCTTTTAGCTACTGCAACCCTCTGGTGGTAGTGGCACAGACATAAAATATAGCTTATGTTTGGGCAGGTTCTATCACCAACAATTTGTTATCATTATTTTTTTAATCGGTTTGGTATTTGATAAGATTACATAAAAATTGTAATTTATAACGCTTTTCGCTTACTTCATCTTTTTAAATTTGAAATTTTCTTTCGACAGTTCATAGAAAGCAGTTGCATCTTGTAAGTAAATAACATGCCATACTTCAAAGTGTTAGACCCTTCAGTTATGCAAAAAACGCAAATTAGAACATGTTTTGCTTTTGCAACCCTCAGATGGTAGTGACAGCAACATAAAATATAACCTATGTTATAGCAGGGACTGTCACCATTGATTTGCAACCATTACTTTTGAAATAGCTTTGGAATTTCTTGAGATTGAGTAGAAATCGCAATTTAGAACGTTTTTAGAAAGCTTTTCGCGCATTTTCACCCCTTTTTGAATTTCCAATTTTTTCGAAACTGTTCTTAAAGATCATTTATATGTAATAAATATGTACCTTGCCTAATTTTAAGTTGCTAGCCCCTACCGATCACAAAAATCGAAATTTGGAATGCTTTTTTGCTAATGCAACATCTTGGTGATAGTGATACCGACTTGAAATAGCATCTATGTTAGAGCAGAGGCTGTCAGCATCAATTTTTTACCATTACTTTTGAAATCAGTTTGATTTTTCCTGAGATATTGGTGACAAATCGGCATTTAGAACGTTTTTAGAACGCTTTTCACTCATTTTGCTCCTGCATCTCCTCTGGGGTAGTGGAAACAGATATAAAATATAGTCTATCTTAGAGCAAGATCTGTCACCATCATTTTAACACCATTATATTTGATATCGGTTAAGTATTTCCTGAGATTGCATAGAAATTGCAATTTAGAACGTTTTTTACAACGCTTTTTGCGCATTTTCACCCCTTTTAAATTTCGAATTGTTTAAGAACTGTTCTTAGAAATCCTTTATATCTAATAAGTAGCTGATACTTCAAATTTCATATTTCTAGGCCCTTCAGTAGCACATAAATCGCATTTTTAGAACGTTTTTTGCTCCTACACCCCCTTTGGGGTAGTGGCACCGACATAAAAACATAGCCAATCTTGGTGCAAACGTTGTCACTATCATTTTGACACCAATATTTTTTTTAATCGGTTTGGTATTTCTTGAGATTATGTAGAAACTACCATTTAGAACGTTTTTTAGAACGCTTTTTGTGCCTTTTCACCCCTTTTAAATTTCGAATTGTTTAAGAACTGTTCTTAGACATCATTTATATCTTATAAGTAACTAATATTCCAAATTTCATATTTCTAGGTCCTTCAGTAACGCAAAAATCGCATTTTTAGAACGTTTTTTGCTCCTGCACCCCCTTTGGGGTAGTGGTACCGACATAAGATATAGCCTATGTTCTAAGTTGGACTAACACCATCATTTTGGTACCATTACTTTTGGAATCGGTTCGGTATTTCCTGAGATTATGTAGAAACTACCATTTAGAACGTTTTTTAGAACACTTTTTGTGCAGTCTCACCCCTTTTAAATTTCGAATTGTTTAAGAACTGTTCTTAGACATCGTTTATATCTTGTAAGTAACTAATATTCCAAATTTCATATTTCTAGGTCCTTCAGTAACGCAAAAATCGCATTTTTAGAACGTTTTTTGCTCCTGCACCCCTTTTGGGGTAGTGGCACCGACATAAAATATAGCCTATGTTCTAAGTTGGACTAACACCATCATTTTGATACCATTACTTTTGGAATCGGTTCGGTATTTCCTGAGATTATGTAGAAACTACCATTTAGAACGTTTTTTAGAACACTTTTTGTGCAGTCTCACCCCTTTTAAATTTCGAATTGTTTAAGAACTGTTCTTAGACATCATTTATATCTTGTAAATAACTAATATTCCAAATTTCATATTTCTAGGCCCTTCAGTAACGCAAAAATCGCATTTTTAGAACGTTTTTTGCTCCTGCACCCCCTTTGGGGTAGTGGCACCGACATAAGATATAGCCTATGTTCTAAGTTGGGCGAACACCATCATTTTGATACCATTACTTTTGGAATCGGTTCGGTAGTTCCTGAGCTTACCTCCTACAAATAAACAATTTTTTCCTCTTTATAATATGAGTATAGATAGATTAGGCTATGAGTATAGACAAGTGCAAATAATGAAAATTTTTAATTGGTGTGATTGTTTTTGGAAAAACTGGTAAAAGGCTAAGAGGTTCCATAAAATATAAACAAACAAAAAAACCCAACCTAAATAAAATACTAAATATTTGGCATAAAAATTTACTCCTGGTTACAAGTAGTTAGAAGAATGCCGTTACTATTGCACCAAAATGTTTTGGCTGAAGTTTTCCTATCTCATATATATCCTGAAAATGGAAGATTCCATTTAAAAAAATTACATTTAAATTGGAATAGTGCCCAATTATTCAGACCTGGCCATTAATTTACTTGGCTTTATTTAAGGCAATATGTTTGTGGCACAAAATATGTTATCATTTATTGCAATTTTCCTCGCATACGTTCATGTATGGCCTTCTGATTGTATGTGGTTTTAGTCTAATTAATATACTAGCGTTAGAAAGAAATGAAATCAAGCATTTGCCGAGAGTTTAATTGCCATTAAAAGAATTTATTTTAATTTCAAATATTAGAAATTCATCACATATACGAATAATAAAAAATCATGGGATATAGGAATGAATGCTACATTTTCTAATATTAATTCAGTGAAAAAGTTTCTAAAAGAAGGATAAAAAATAATACTTACATGATTAACTATATATTTATTTTTTACTTCAGAACCCAAAAATATGCAAATATACCCCCTAATACCATTTGCATTTGAATTCCTTTGAAGAAAAAAGCATTAAAGCACTTCGAAAAATGGAATCCTTTGTTCGAGACAATTGTTCTGAAACCGAACGAATAGTTGGTGAACCAGATTCCTTCTTAGAAATGTACTGAAGATTCTTTTGTACCGATACTGATATGCATTTCTTATGTAAAATTTGAGATAAAATGGATAGAAAGTGATTTGGAAAATAGTTTATACGTGGGCCGACATATACTATATAGGATCGTAACATTGAGATTAGAGGATAAAATATGAAGATGAAATTGAAAAATATCCGCAAGAAAGAAACTTATTTCAGCATACGATTCTTAGTTATGGAAAGTTTTTATTGAAAATAGATTTTTGTTTTTTTTCTTTTTGCTTGTTCTTCAAATGTTTTTCCATTTTGCCTTTATTTTAATAGTTTAAATTTTAGTAATTTTTTCCTGTGTTTAATTTTTCTTAAATAGGTAAAAAAAACATATTCCATCCTTTAAAAAAACGAAAAAACATGAAACATGACTTTTTCAAAAGAAATTTTTGAATAAAAATAAAGAGAAATTTCGGTATTTTTGGAGAAATTATTTAAGCACTATATTTAATGTGAACTACAAGTACAGGCTTTTCGGTAAAAGTGGAATTACCCCACAAAACCTTTAAAACTGAACCTTACAATAACAAAATATAATCAAGTAGAGAAATAATGACACAGGCAGCATGACTTGTAACATACTAGCTCAGTTATGACATGCTAGCTGAGTTATAGATAAAGTGTATGTGTGAGTGCGTGTGTGTATTATAAAAATGCTAAAATGCTGAAATAAATGTATAGAAAAAAGCATTCATATTTTTTTCACAAAAAGATTTTAGTTTTATCAGTTCATGAAACTAATTCATTAGTATACTTTCCCTTTATTTTCTAGATTAATTTCTATACTTTCGTCAGACTTTCATTTTCAATTATCATTCTAATTAGAACGAGTCTCGCGAGTAAAAGCCACAAATATCAAAATGAGTAACGTCCATTGTTGCTTTTGTGACCGTTCGAGCAAATTTTCAGAAATACTTCCAATTATTTTATTACAAAATATAATTAAGATAAAATTGATATAATCAGTTAAATACTATCGTATTCCACTCACATAAAATATGTCTAATTTGTAGCAAAAAGCATTTTACTTGTCTATACAGGGTGTATCTGAAATGCTTCAACAAACGTAGAGGCATGATGGTACTCATGAAGACGAACAAAAAATACAATGGAACGTGGGGTCACAAATGACGTTTAAAGGATGAAAATCGAGAAAATGCGTCTGAAAATGGACAAACTGAGACAAGAAAAAAAAAAAACACTCCAGAAAATTATTTATTGCACAGAATAGGTACAGCACAGCTCGTGATGTCCAGGGAAAACAAATATTTTAAAACAATTGTTCAAAGTGTCGACCGCGGATATTATTACACAGAGTATATCTACGGAGGAACGACTGGCGCACACGCTCAAATTTGCATACGTGGATCCCTGCTCACAGATTTGTTTGAATTCTTCCAAGTTTTTGTTACCTCTTTCTGAGCAGATATGCACAAAGTGAAAGGAAAACCAGCTTCATGCTACTAGCCAGTTCTGCAGAAAAGCAGCAAGCGAAATTTCGATATTTTTATTCGTTTTGCGATTTTCACCCTTTAAACGTCATTTGCGACTCCATTTTTTATTCGTCTTGATGAGTACTATCATCCCCCTAAGTTTGTTGAAGCATTTCAGATAGACCCTGTATAATAAATCAAAATGTTGTTACTCTTGTGTCCACTGGTCACAAGAGTAACAACATTTTGATGTGAATGGAAGACAATTGTGAGTAGAACACAGTTATATTTAACTAGTTATATAGATTTTATCCTAATAATAAAATATTTTAAGTATTTTTTTAAATTTGATTTAATGATCACAAAAGTAACGAATGGACGTAATCATAGCCTTATACTGCAGCATTTAACCATTTAAGGACCAGCATCTTTTACACGAATTTTATTCGTTTGGTACCACTTTTTGTTAACTATTTGACTTAACTTTATAAATCACGAAAATGTCGCAATTAAATAAAATCAATTTTGCTTTTTTTTTTTTTACTGGTTTCAAACTCAAGTGCTGTAAGCACTTTTTGAGGGTGCATATATGCAGCTATCGTCCAATGGAATGGACCAATGGAATATGGAAGTGGACACAATCATCCAAAATTTCGTTAGAAAAACATGCTTAATAATGTAATGCCTAAACTTAATCCTTACTTGCATTTCCAAGGGCATTCTGACTGAGACCAGAAAGTTTTTCGTTATTTTTAGCTCACAGGTAATCAAAGTCTGAGAGCTAATGTGCCTGCATGTTCTGTATGTACGTATGTACGCGTATACGTATGTATGTACGTAACGCGATAACTCTTGATAGAAATATCGGATTTGCTTCATTTTTTTCTAGGTTCTTTCTGATAAGGCACTTACCTGATTAGTTTTGGGAGTTAATTTGTTAAGTATAGAAGGAGGAACGGAGGCGGCTAACCCCCTTAACTCAGATAAATGGGTTTTTCATGCAGAATTATCAGATTTTCTTCAAATTTGGCATACTAGTTAATTCTGATAAGGCGCTTCACTGATTAGATCTGGCGGTTTATTGTTTAAATATAAAGGGGAGAACGGGGGGGGGGGGTTATATATAACTTAATTTAACTTAAATTATATTACCCTCCCTTTAAATTAAGCACCTTAATTTAGGTAAATGGTTTTTTCTATCCGATTTGCTTCAAATTCAGTATACCGGTTTATTCTGGTAAGACGCTTTCCTCATTATAATTTGGAGGTTCATTGGTTAAGTATAAAGGGGGGGAACGGGAAGCTAATACACCATTAATTCAGATAAATGTGTTTTTCTATCCTATTTGCTTCAAATTTGGTATACCGGTTTATTCTGATAAGGTATACTGAGCGTTTTGTTAGCTTTAAGTTAGGTAACGGTATAATCCTAATGAGATTTGGAGGCATATTGGTTAAGTATACAGATCGGAAATAGACGGTTGGGGATTAATCCCCCTTTATTTTTCGAGGGGTATTGCTCTTTGAAATAAGAGTATAATATACAATTATTGTGGACAACCTTTGAGCTCAATGCCATCAGTTTAACTGGGCATTTTTCGTTTCATTAGTTTTTGTTAGAATGTTATTCCATATGGAAGGCATGAATGCGAAATTCCTCAATAGGTAAACAATAAAAAAAAGTTAAATGTTTTACCTTTATGTTTTCATGTGTTTCAATGGAAATATACTCTTCTTTGGATGAACAAAGAACATTTATTAGAAGTTTGAATACACTAGAATAATATATATGCTGGTCAAAATACGGATCACATTTCACAATAAAACAAAACAGATGTATAAGACTATTTACAAACACAAAGAAATACTTTGAACTATGGCTTGTTGCAGTTTTTTTTATCATATTATATTCCTTTAGAATATTATTGGATTTTTTAATCAAGCAGCATTTTGCTGTCAACTGCTATAAGGGAAGGAGCAACACTGACTGAACTGAGTGTCTGACACAGTAGATCAAATAAAAAAAAATGTCTGATGCTGCCATCTGGTAAATGTTCTTGAAAACAAAAGAGCATTTTCTAACATCTCTCCCGTTTTGTGATAGAATCTGACACCAGGTGGATAAGGTTTCTACAAAGTTCAAAATTGGCCTTTGGCAACGGCTTCGTCATTATATCTGCTATCATTTCATTTGTTGATAGATATTTGACACCTATAACATTTTTTGTTTTTAAATCTCGTATGTAATGATACTTTGTATCAATATGCTTAGTGCAAGATTTAAATTTTTCGCTTTCAACCAATTTAATTGTAGATTGGTTATCCTCAAAAATTCTAATAGGAAAATGTTGTTGTAAATTGAGATCTTTACATAATTTTAAGATCCATAGCACCTCTTGAGTTCCTTGTGACAGTGCCACATATTCAGCTTCTGCTGACGATAATGTCACACATGTTTGTTTACGTGAGAACCAAGAAATGCAGCTATTGCCTAAGAAGGTTACATTTCCTGAGGTGGATTTTCTGTCTGTAGCATCTTGACCCCAGTCTGCATCCGAGTATGCAACTATATTAGGATGTTCTTTTGAAGAAATGTAGAGATCAAGGTCTTTCGTTGTTTTTACGTACCTTATTACCCTCTTAACAGCATTCCAGTCCTTTTGTCTTGGATTATTGCATCTTCGACTTAGTATGTGTGTAGGAGCGGTAATATCGGGTCTTGTGCATGAGGAAATATATAAAAGACTTCCTATAGCTTGTCTATAATTATCATTTGATGATAAAAGATTTTCTTCATTATTTAAACTGTAATAGTTAGTTTCCATTGGGGTGCAAGTTGGTTTGGCTTCTTCAAGCTGAAAATCCTTAACTAATTGATTTATTTTACTTCTTTGTGAAAGTAAATAACTTCCATCTTCTTTTCTGTAAATTTCTATACCTAAGAAGTATTTTGCTTCTCCTAGTGATGTTATGAGATAAGATTTCTTTAAGTAATTTATTACTTCATTAACTTCATTTTCATCTTCTGAGCTCATCAGCATATCATCTACATACAGTATGAGATAAATTGTCTTCTTTGATTTTTCTTTTATGAACAAACATGGATCAGCTTCACTTTGTTTAAATCCATATGCCTTTAAAGTATTCTCTATTTCTTCATTCCAGCACTTGGCAGCTTGTTTAAGACCGTATATAGCCTTTTTTAATTTATAGACTTTGTCTTTATTTTCTTCATCATGAAAGCCTTCTGGTTGATGCATGTATAATTCTTCATTATCTAGTTTACCATGTAGAAAGGCTGTTTTAACATCTACTTGGAATACTCTGGCTTTATGATAAGCTACCCAGGTCAGAAAAGCTCTAATTGTTGTATGTTTGACGACAGGAGAGAAGGTTTCATCATAATCAGTGCCTAATTTTTGAGCGAAACCTTTGGCAACTAATCGTGCTTTGCATTTTATTTCTTCTCCATTTTAATTACGTTTTGTTTTGTAAACCCATTTACAGCCATTGGCGTGCTTGCCTTTGGGTAAAGTAACAAGCTCAAACACTTCATTTTCCTTTAAAGAGTTAAATTCTTCCTTCATAGCTTGAAACCATTTCTGTTGATCTTTTACTGGTAATTGTAAAACATCTTTAAAAGTTTCAGGATCTTGATTTCTGGAATAACCGTCTTCAGTTTTATAAGAATATCTTTCTGGTGGAATTCCTTTAGTCTCTCTGTTAGATATTCTTCTCTGGAAATTATCTTCACTTTCTTCAGTTGTTGGGCTATCTATTGATTTTTCATCCGTATTTATTTCTTCTGCAGTATTTTCTATTTGGACAGCTTCACTATCATTTTCAAGATTTTCTTCTGAAAAATTGAAATGCATTAAATCTGAGATTCGCTCTTCAGGATTTTCTTTAAAGACATTTTCACAGTTCATATTTTCAAAAAACTTCACTGTTCTGCTTATCACTATTTTTCTACCGCCTATATAAATTCGGTATCCTTTGCTTCTTAAATCGTAACCAACAAAGACTCCTTCAGTGGCCTTTTCGTCAAATTTTTGTTTCTTCTGTTTATGAACATACACATATGCTTTGCATCCAACTACTTTAAGGTGACTCAAATTTGGCTTATGCCCATTCCACAGTTCATATGGTGTCTTTTCAGTTGATTTTGTGGGTAATCTATTTTGTAAGTACGCTGCTGTAGCTATGGCTTCTGCCCAGAATGTTTTTGGCAATTTAGCATTTATAAGGATGGCTTTACTCATTTCAGTAAGCGAGCGATTAATTCTTTCTGCGACTCCATTTTGGGATGGTGAATATGGCGTCGTTGTTTCATGATTTATTCCTAAGTTTTTAAGGTAGTCTTTAACAGATTCGTTGCGATATTCTGTTCCATTGTCACTACGCAAGGATTTAATCTTCAATCTAAATTTATTTGTTGTTGATGCAACATACTCTTTTAATTTATCAAATACTTCATCTTTAGAAGAAATAAAATATACTTGTGTATAACGAGAGTAATCATCAATAAATGTAACGAAATATTTTTTGATCCCATACTTTTTGTTTCTGCAGGACCGCATACGTCGCTGTATATCAAATCAAGTGGTTTTTTACTTCTGTATTGCGTTTCTTTTGGAAATGATTTTTCTGTTAACTTAGCTTTTATGCAACTTGAACATTCAGTATTATGAGAACAATTATTCACAGTAATACCTAAAGCTAAATCATCCTTTTGAATTTTCTTGATGGATTCGAAATTTCTATGGCCCAGCCTTTGGTGCCATTTTAGAATGCAGTTAACATTAGAACAAACGGGTAATATTTCTGAAGCACTATATACCTTTTCATTTGTAGGTATTATTTTTAATCTGTATAACCCCCCATCAGCTTTTGCATCTGCAACTAAGATGTTGTCCTTTTTAATTAAACATATATCATCTTTAAATGTTACAACAAAACCTTTCTCAGTACAAGACTGGACAGATAATAAATTACTATCCAACTCGGGAACTTAAAGCACATGATCCAATGTAACTCTATTTGTTTGACCATTAAGTGTTTCAATATTAAAAGTACATTTATCCTTTCCCTTTGCAGTTAATTTAGTTCCATTAGCAATTGTAATTGTATCTTTATTCGAACTTTTTAATTCTGAGAACAGTTCCAAGGAATTAGCTAAATGAACAGACGCACCTGAATCAATAACAAAAGACAAATTTTTGTTTTTATTTCCATTTTGTTGAGATTTCACAACAAAACTCGAAGAATTTGATTCTTCCATTAATTCATGATAGTTTTGAGAATCTGATAGATTTTCATTTTGACTAGCAGTTGAAGCAGAGAAATTGTTTGTTTTTTTAAACTGTTGACGTGATCTATCTTGGGTGAAATTTGGTTTTGTTTTGTTAGTATTATCCTTTAAGTGAAAACAATCTTCACGGTTGTGATTATTCTTTTTGCAATGAGAACAAAATTTCTGCTTATTCAAATGCTTTGGTTTATCCTTATTACCCTTTAAAGCAATAGATTCAAATTTTGTTGAAATTTGTTTAGTTTCAACTCTTCTAAGATACTCATCAGTTAATTTGTTTTGAACATATTTTAATGATAAATCTGTTTCATATTTACTTTCAATAGCAGTTATAAAGGTACTATAAGAATTTGGTAAGGAACAGAGCAAAATAGCTATTAAATTATCATCTTGTATTACTTCACCTATACTTCTTAATTTTTCTGCTAATTCTAAGACAGAATTAATATGATCCTGCATTTTAATACTTTCATTATATTTAATGGAATACAGCTTCCTAAGAAGATAAAGTTTATTAGTTACATTTACTCTTTCATCAACAGATTTCAATTGATCATATGTTTCTTTAGCACTTTTAGCATGTCTGACATGAACAATTTGTGAATCTGAGATATTTAAACAAATTAATGCCCTAGCATTTCTATCATTTTTTACCCAATTATCATCATTTTCCTTTTTAGGTTCAAATACAACATCATACAGACCTTCTTTGATTAACAATTGCTCTATTTTAAACTTCCAAACTGAATAGTTGTCATCAGTTAATTTATCAACATAATGAGATTCTTTAATACTAGACATTATGATATAATAATATTTGCTTATTTCACAGAAAATAAAACTTTTTCTGTTATTAATACATCAAAACAACAATTATAAACTCAAATATAATGCTAATGATGAAATAAGAACAAAATAAAATTCTTGAGAACAATTTTTGAAGTAACTTTTGATTTCAGAAAAACTGTTCTTAAATGTTCAATCCTTTGTTTAAAACATAAATTTACATTTGCAACTTGTATAATAAAATTTCAATAAGAAATTGCAAAATAATTTCTTTTCTTATCAATACACAATACTTTTGATTTCAAAATAAGAACAATTCTATGAATTTTCTTTTATATCATTCACTTAAGAAAAATACCAACATTCAGAAAAGAATTATTTCTTTGAATTTAATTATATTATATTTTCTTCTTTTATATTACTATATTTAAAATTGAGATAACTTCAGTCTCATAATCGACTGCTAGAATGTTATTCCATATGGAAGGCATGAATACGAAATTCCTCAATAGGTAAACAATAAAAAAAAGTTAAAAGTTTTACCTTTATGTTTTGATGTGTTTCAATGGAAATATACTCTTCTTTGGATGAACAAAGAACATTTATTAGAAGTTTGAATACACTAGAATAATATATATGCTGGTCAAAATACGGATCACATTTCACAATAAAACAAAACAGATGTATAAGACTATTTACAAACACAAAGAAATACTTTGAACTATGGCTTGTTGCAGTTTTTTTATCATATTATATTCCTTTGGAATATTATTGGATTTTTTAATCAAGCAGCATTTTGCTGTCAAATGCTATAAGGGAAGGAGCAACACTGACTGAACTGGAGAAAAGTCTAGGAGCCTTGCGTGGCGTACCCAGGGCTAACGCGACGGATCCATTGCAGTAAACGCTTCAGAAAATCGGCGTAGGCAACAGCATTCAATGTGGTACTCTCAGGAAGGAATTCTTTGTGAATGAGACCATTAGAGTCAAAGAATGCGAAAAGTATTGTCTTTATGCACGATTTTTCTGATCGTACCTTGGTTTTTTTAGGCGACGACGGACTCCGCCGTGACGGCCGAGGTGAAAGCCATTCCGAAAGAACTGTTTTACAGGAGTTTCCAGGACTTATATACTCTTTCCCAACAGTGCATTACCATCCATGGAGATTATTTTGAAGGACAGTAAATTGTATTTGATGCTGTACAATACTGCATTTGAAATAAAAATTCATTCACCGAACTTTCTGGCCACAGGTTGTATCTAATACCTCGACATTTCGCCGCTAGGGAGTGTTCTTGTCATATCCATTAGGCCTGGTGTAATCATTTCAAGCGATAATTCGTTTGCAAGAATGTTTAAGGTAAAAAACGTTTATATGCATCATGTATATATAAATAATATAATTTATGTATAATAGATAGAATTATTTCAAATTTTAGAAGGTGAACTTGTGAAAAAAATGCTTTCATTGCAGCTACATCAAAAAGTTCTATTTAAAATCTCCAGTTATAAGGCATGGATCAATAACATTTGGAAATGCTAAATACAGAGTTGCTAATAAAAAAATGGATTCAACTTTTGAATTTTACAAGCGAAGTAATAAGCATTTTTCTGATTTTGAAATTTTTCTTTCTGCTACGTGGAAATCTCTTCATGTACCACATTTTATTTTTCTAAATACACCAGAAGTAATCGATACGTTTTGATCACATAGTTTGTGATCAGGCAGCATATCAGTTCCAAAATACGGGCATTTCAAAATTTCTATAGTTCAGAATCTTTATAAGATAAATGTGAGAAATTGAGAATGCCACAAAGAAGTAATCTTATTTTATTAGATAACAACACTCAACCTGAAAATATGAATCATTTTTTTTAGTTAACGTATTAATGAGAGGTTTATATTTCTGCTAGTTGCTAAAACCTACCATTTGGAAGTTCGATGTATCAGATTCTACTATTGAGAATGTCGAGTAATAATGAAATCATACTACGTCAGTAAAATCGTATTCGTAAATCTCAACGTTTTGATCACATAGTTTGTGATCAGGCAGCATATCAGTTCCAAAATACGGGCATTTCAAAATTTCTATAGTTCAGAATCTTTACAAGATAAATATGATAAATTGAGAATGCTACAAAATAGTAATCATATTTTATTAGATAACAACACCTCAGCTGAAAATCTTAATTATTTTCAACTAGTTAACGTTTTAATGAGAGGCTTTGCATTTCTGCTAGTTGCTGAAATCTATCATTTTGAAGTTCGATATGTCAGATTCTACGATTGAGGATGTCGAGTAGTAATGAAATCATATTACGTCAGTAAAATCGTATTCGTAAATATCAACGTTTTGGTCACATAGTTTGTGATCAGGCAGCATATCAGTTCCAAAATACGGGCATATCAAAATTTCTATAGTTCAGAATCTTTACAAGATAAATATGATAAATTGAGAATGCTACAAAATAGTAATCTTATTTTATTAGATAACAACACCTCAGCTGAAAATCTTAATTATTTTTAACTAGTTAACGTTTTAATGAGAGGCTTTGCATTTCTGCTAGTTGCTGAAATCTATCATTTTGAAGTTCGATATGTCAGATTCTACGATTGCGGATGTCGAGTAGTAATGAAATCATATTATGTCAGTAAAATCGCATTCGTAAATCTCCATTATTTTCGGAGATACCGGATGTCAAAAATGCTTGGGTGGCTTCGTATTAATATAACGTACGGGATGGTGTATGATCTTAGCCTTTGAACTGCCAATCACTTTGATAAAGCGTAAAAATAACTTCAAAATTCAAAAAATTTAAAAATATCAAAATTTGGTTACGAAAAATTATCTGTTTAGAAACAATTGTTCTTCAACCTAAACCTAAATGTTATATACATTTAATGAAATGTATCAAATAATAAAAAAGAATCCAGTTATTAGGAGTATACGAAATATCTTTCACCAAAGAAGATGGAACAATGCAGTTTTATATAGGCATGACAATCAGAAAACTTAAAACTAGAATCAAAGAACATATAGCAGACACCAAATAAAACAGAAGAACACAGCTTTCGCCAGATTATACAGCAAATAACCATTACATATCAATTTAAAAGATAGCAGAATAATTTATCGATCAAGATTTTATTCCCCATCCAATAACAGGGAATCACTAGATATTTTTACTCAATGCTTCAATTATTTGCAATGCTTCAGTGTTCCTTGATTTACCTAAAATTTGGAAAGAGATGTTATAAAATGTTAGTAATAATAGTAAAAATTAATCCACGATCACAAATATCCAATTTCATTTTATTTTATCTTTGCACAGATTTTTATTCTGCATGATGTCTCGTGACATTGTTTACCAACTTATTGATTTTTAAATTTTGTGAAAATATTTCTATCATGAATGATTTTCAAAATGTCGCCGTTTGTGCGGCAATATAAATAAAGATATTTTATCACTTTTTATAGCATTATTTAAATAAATAATAAAAATTAGAATAAAATAAAATAAAATAAAATAATAAACAAATAATAAACTAAATAATAAAAAAATTATTAAAAAATAAAAGAAACATTTTTTAACACTTTCCAACATAGTTGAAAAATGTTTATGAATTCGGTTTGTGTGTCGGTCTGTCTGTTCTCTAACTGGCGTCAATATAGCCCCATTGCCATGAAATTGATATATGTTATTGGGGTTTACTATGGCGTGTTCGGTATTTAAATGAAGTGTCTAACATTTAAGTTCATCTACAAGGACACTCAAAAAAAAATCCTGTTACATTAAAGTCTGTGGTGAAAATACGTTTACAGTGTATTTTAATAATATTACACTATTTTAAACATATTGAAATTGATCTATATCACTGAGGTGTACTCTTATTATAGAATATGAAATCATAGAAATTATCGTTCATTTACAGGGACACACAAAAAAATTTGCCTACAGAAGAAAATGAACAATAGCTGAACTATTAAAAGCTACGAATAAAATAATTGTTGGAAGTACATTTTCAGTTGTGGCAAGCGTTTTTATATTTAACTATTATTTAAATATTACTTGGTGTTTATTAATTTTATAGATTTTTTCGACACAAAATTTCTCAAAAAGATCAGTTTATTGCGCGAAATTTCTGAATGGAAAATTTAAACTGAGCCATGCGTTTAACTGAACTAACTTATACCATACTATGTAAGTATGCACACATATTCATAGATCGTATACGGGGCTGCACAAAAAAAAGTATATGTTCTGAACACCTGTAAAAGTGTACAAAAAATGCGTAAAACCTTTAAGGATGAGGACATAAAAAAGATAGGGTGGATATAGTCAATTTATACCCCCCCCCCCCCCCATAAATGTAATCCTTTGTTGAATTGTGACACTTTTCTTGTTGTGCAATTTGTCAAATTCCAGTCGCCTCTCAAAGCAGCACGTGCAAAAATGTGGCTTTATTCACGGTAATAGCAGGAATTTAGTTTTTAAATACACTGCAAAAAATATTCGTCAATATACACGAATTTTGCCGTAAAATTTTACGGAATAGTTTCATTTTTCTAAGAAAACAGTACAATTTCCATAATTGACATTTTGATATTATAAATCCAGTAGGTTTTCCCTAAATTTTACGGATTATTACTGCATTGCTTTCATACTGCATTGCATAGTTGCTTTTGCTTGGGAAGCAAAGTAATTTATTGTTGTAATACATGTCTTACAGTGATATTATTTTTATTTAAATCCCATTATTGGCTAAGTATGGCTCTATATGGGAAATATATTCAAGGATTTTCGAATAATGGCTAAATAGTATGTTTTGCGTAAGCTTTTAAGTAAAACCGATAAAAATTATGGCGCCATCAATTATATGTATTTGTAAACAACTCGCTATATATATTTTTTAATTGTTGTTGTTAAAGCTAACGTATTTTTACGATATTTAAAAAAATTGAAATCCTATTAATATCTTTTTAAATTTGAGACCATTAAAAAGGAAATGTTACAGTTTATTTTTCATCATGATTTTAAAATAATGTTTGACGTATTTATAGCAAGCTATTAATATTTCTTTTTAAGTTTCCGTTAGGATGTTTTAAAAAGAAAAAATATATTTTAATTTTAATATTTTTTAATATATTCACTTTAACAGATTCGCACATAAAATTTAAAACATATCGGAAATATAATAATGAAATTATTATAAAAGGGACGTTTATTAAAGTTTAATAAGCAGCAAAGGAAATTTATTTTAATACCATGTAGTAATCATCTTTATTTGAGTTTACAGTAAATCATCAGACAAATAATTTGGAAAATTTGAAAAAGTACATATTTGTAAAAAATATGTTAGAATTCTTGCAAAACTAAATGAATAAATAAATAAATAAATAAATAAAAATAATGTTAAAATAAAATTTTAAAAATCTTACGAAAAAGAAACAGTCATTTCTCTTAAATCATTCTTTCATACCTGTAATATTTTAAAGAGGGAAATTTATCTTTTATAAAGCATGAAACTAAAAAGCTAAATATTCAAAATTATAGGGGAGGGGGGATGTGTAAAATATTCAGAATTGTATACTCAGTTGAAAAATATTATCTCTAAGAAAATACCTTCCTGGTTTAACATGTTAGCTTTTGCTTTATAAAAGACATCTGAAATAAGTAGCGATATTTGAACACGTAGTTTGTGAAGCCGTGGTGTTAAGGGCACTAATCTGGAAGGGAAAATACCCTGGTTTGAGTCCCGTCAGGTTACGTGTTGTTGATTTAGTGTTGTTTGAATTAGTGATTTACTGACCTTGATGTAAACATGTCCTTGAAAAGCAAAGTATCAAATTCATAAATATGTAAGTTTCTCCTCAAAAAATTTTTATATTTTGTCTTTGAGACGGAAATTTTTAAATGCGGAAATATGAAGAGAATAGAAAAGTTTTGTGAAAAAACGGAATTTTTCTGGATTTTTATAGTATTGAAAATGTGTTTCATAACCAATGCTGTACGCATGATTTTTCGTTCTTATTTCGTATTCGAAAGGAGCCACTGTACGGAGGATACGCTTATCGATACAAGTCCTTTTCGCATTTTAAGAAGTCTGAATACGTTAATGTGCAGATTACCTTGTGAAATTGTTGACTCTCCTATTTTGTAATTATTTCAGCACTTTAATGGAACACATAAAGCAATTTGCATATTTTTAGTCAATCTGCACATTAACGGTTTCTGCACACTCGCATACAAACACATATGTACCATGTAATATAGATGCACCAGAAAATAAAAAATATTAGTAGTCTCTCCGATAATTTTTAATCAAGTTATGAATGGGGACAGGTTAACTAAAATACAGTTTTCTTTTTGCTTTAAACCACGGGTTCAAGAGATGTATACATCTTATAAAGCATTTTATTGCTGGTAATTTTCTCGTAAATCACATCTACCTTCTTACAGAAATATTGTAAATCATATCTATCTTCTTACCCAAACGCTCTTCATATTATAACATACATTTCTAGTAAATAATCTCCTGTATTCCCAGATTATTTCAGTACATATATTGCATTTAGAAAGATATAAAAGTGTTATAGTAATATGCGTGACAGTACTACGCTGATAAGAAAAACTTTTCGGTATGTATTTAAAACCTGTTCTCTGCGACGTCTCATTGCGACATATTTTTATAAATTAAGTGGAAACCTGTTATAACGAGGACGAAAACAATCGTGAAAATCATTCGTTAGAAGTGGTCTTCGTTAAAAATGATTTCTTTATAGCATACTAGAGGGCTCTGGTCCCCGCAAGCTACGCTCGCCAACCCCCGTTCAGATACCACAGAATCTAAAAGCACGCTAATCTGATCGGTTTTAAAAAGATTAGAGAAGATTGAATTATAATGAAAAAACCTGTAGCGATCTCCCTGTAAACGGGTTTTCATTCAGTTCCCTTTGATTGCAAAAAATTAAGACCGAATCAGTTGCTGTTAAGACATCTAATGGTTGTTTTCGTGTTTGGTTAAAGAAGATCAGTTTAACATTTAAAAAGAAGCTAAAATAAAATGAATTAAGTAAACAGAGTCTTTGCCTCCCGGTATTTATTAACAGCGTTATAAAATTATTAACATAATACAATATACACTGTTAAAACACTATTCTTAAAAATAAGTAAATTGTACTAATTAATAAGCACTTCCCGATCTTAAAATAGCTCCGGGTACTTAATTCTTAAATTTGAAAACTTATGTACTCATTTTTTTTAGTACATACAGGGACTCGAAAATAAGTATGTACATAAGCATACATACACTATAAGAAAAAAAAAGCGAAATTACAGAAAACCGACAAATCACCATTTTTAATTACGGTAATTTTGAATTGCGAAGAACTACAATTTTTGGAGTAAAGAACAACGAACTTACTATTTTAATTCTTGTGCATGAGCCGCCCCGTGATTTGAACCCAGGTCCTCTAGGTGGAAGATCAATATTGTACTGACTGTGTTATAAGAGCAGTTACCAGCTGCTTCCAAATGACACCTTTTATGAATCAGCGACGGAAGATCGCTAACAGCAGAGATGAATTTTCCCTTTCTTAAATATTCTAATTTCTAATAAAACAATTTTTAAACTAAATTTTCTTCTTTAACATTTCTAATGAAATTGTAAATAAATTTGAAAAGTGTGTATTATAAATTAAAAAATTATAACAAAGATAGACATATCTTTAAATAAAAGCTTGGAAATCCCTACTGTCAATTCGGTATAAGAAAAGGGTTTATCAGAAAACTCATATTTTTGAGCACATAGGATTTAAACGTGAATATTAAGACTTTAAAATACAAAATATATGTATTCATTTCTGCATACATTTATAAATCAAGTATAAGTATACACAACTTCAAAATATCATGTACTCGTTTCTGAATTAATTGTACTTAAAAAAATCGAGTACAAAGAAATTTTCATTTTTAAGTAGATTAATGCTCCTTTTTGAAGCAATTGTGCTTAAAAAATACGAGTACATAGAAATGCTCATTTCTAAGTAGATTATTTTTAACAATGTGCTTCTTTTTGAAACAATTGTACTTAAAAAAATGCGAGTACATGGAAGTTCTCATTTTTAAGTAAATTATTTTTGAGAGCGTAGACATTTTAAATGTATCGTTTTAAATCTGACCTAAGTTTCACTAAAGTAGGGATGCACAACCTGTGGCCCGCGGGCCAAAAGTGATTATTCAGTTATCCGTTACTTTGATTTAATCGAGCTCATGTTATTTTGTTTCTACTGTATTTTTTGTTACATGGCAAATCCACCGGGTGTCCTAAAAAGGAATGACTGATTTTAAAATTCAATAACTTGAAAACTGGGACAGATATTTAAAAAATTCTTGCAGGAGCGTTATGTATGATGTCAGGAGTTGTATTACGGTGATTCTCCAATTTAGTTCGAATTACAAACAATAGATGGCGCTGCGAACAATATGCGCTAAATCGAGACCCGGTTTTTGAACCACTCAATACATTTTCATCTCCTTTTTTGGTATGGGAGAAGAAGGAGGTCAAAAAACACAGCTTGAATTTAGCGCCTATTGCTTAGAACCGCCATCTACTTTTGTAATTCAAACTAAAATCGATAATCACGATAAAAAAAAAAAAACTCTTGACATCATACATAACCCTCCTGAAATTTTTTTTTAAATATCTATTACCGTTTGCAAATAATTGAATTTTAAAATCAGTCAGTCCATTTTAGGACACCCGGTACTTTCTTGTAATATTTCTTACGAAATATTGAAAATTTAAAAATATCGTCCAAATGAAATATGCCTTCGTCTGTTAGATTCTTCAAAAAACATAAACAAATTTCTTTAAAGAAATTTATTTGTTTTCATACAATTTTATTTCATAAAATAAACTACAAAATATTTTAAATCTGAAATACGGAGTAAAATATACAGCCGGTTAATTACTGCTTTCATATAAATCTATTGAAATGCACATAAATTTTCACGAATTTAATAATTTCATTACAGAGCTCACACCAGATATTCTGCCAGAATGATTTATTTTTCTAGAAATAATACGATGGATTCTGTTAAAATTTTCATCTAGGCTAATTTAAGAATCTCATAATACATTTCATTTTAAATTAAGAATAAATTTTAAAAATGAATATTTAAATGTATGTTTATATCAGTAGAAAATTAATACCGAAGAATATCTTTTATTCGCCAAATTATGGAAATTCTCAGTGAAATATCTGTTTGAAATTTCCATTTAATAAATAGTAAGAAAAATATACCTATCAGTTTTGTGTTTAGATACTACGTTATTTGTTCACTAACGATAATTCAAGAAATAATTTCATCTAGTATTAAAGCTTAAATTAGATAATGTAAGAGATTTTATTTATTGAATATTTACATTTTACTTATTCTTTTACTGGGAAAAGTTTGAATATTTTTGCATGAAGTAATTCTTCATTCTATGTAAAGTTTTACGAAATGTTGTCACATTTGATAGATTTTATCATTTTTCTGAATCACTTACTTTTATTCGTCTATTAGCTATATAAATAAGGAATAAGAATAATATAACAATATTTAATAAGAATAACATAAGGATATATATTAAAAATTAAAAAATACATACCTAATAAGAATGTGTTTTTAATGAAATGTAAATGCAAATAATAAGCTATTTGGTATTGAATTTTAATTTTTAATAGCAGGTGACTACTATTTACAAAATTCGTGATGTTTGAGTAATATATTGTATAAATTCACTAAATGAACACGAAAATTTAATTCGTGTATAAATGAAGAAAAAGGCATTATAGTTATAAATTGACTCAACTTATTAATGAAATTTGATTTTCACAAAAGATAGGAATCCATGATTTAATAACTCATTTTTAAGAATCGTGCACAGGTTGAAATTTTCTTATTTGTATAATAAATAGTAATTCAAAGTAGTCAAATATAAAGTTGGAAAATAACCAGATTTTTTTTCTGTGTAAGAATGTTTGACATGTGAATGAATATTTACATTAAAGCGGTTTTCAAATTTCCTGCTCAACATACGCGAAATTTTCTGACATGTTTTCTGATCTATTTTTAAACGTAAAGGCATAAAACTGGAAGATCGGAGTATTAAATCTATATGAAATCAATTGGCGCTTTCCATTTTTTTATAAATAAATTATTTATCTAGTTATGAGCGATTTTATCCACATAACGACAGATTTTTCACATTTTGCATGTCGGTCTGGAGATTCGGTTCAAGACGTCAACTTTGAAAATATTTTCTAAAAAACCTTTTTGGTCTTTAAAAAAAACATTGAAAAAGCCATTCGGTTACATAGTTCCTGAATAAGAACACTTGCCAACTGCATTCATTTCCGAAAAAAAAATGAATTCAGAATTGTGTCACAAAGTAGCTCTTTTGGATTAGAGAACTACTGTCTTAACAGTCTTAACGAGCCCTAAGACATTGGGATACATTAGGATATGCTGTATTATTTTATAAATATATTTTTATTTCAATAATTTTCATTAATTTTCTTTGTGGTTCTAGTTTTTAAAGATTCAATTATTTAATCTGAGTGCGTGCAAAAAGCTTCCTTGGGGAAAATGTTTGCATGTTTATCCCTTTATCTACTGACATTATCATGTCCCAAAATCATTACTGGTTACACAAAACAAAAATATTTTTTAAAAGGATGATTTCTTTTGCCTTTGCACCTTTTCAGCTTTCTTGGCGGTGGAGATGGGGGGGTATTTTTCGATTCGGAAATATTTCTATATTTCTATTGTAAGAACATTATATTTATGCATTTTCTAATTCTACAAACTACGGCCCCACCAGTGGTCGAGAGGTTCTGCTCGCGAAGCTAGTAGACGGGAGGTGCTGGGTTCGATCCCAATCGCGCCCCTCGGCCTAATCGTTCGGGGTTTTCGTGGTTTTCTTCGAGCCTTGATTCTCCAAGCGTTAATACGGGTTATGTTCCCTTAGAAAGACCTCCACGGAAGGCACTCCCTCTTTAGGGCCTATATCCCACGTGCTCATAATTGGCCGACATAAATACAATCAACCAACCAATCTACAAACTACTAAGAAAACTATTTAAAATAAAAGACTTGAGTGGGGTTTTAAATATTGCACAAAATCTGTATAAATTCAAATTTAATGAATCCATCTAAAATCCTTCTAAAATTTATTAAATGATGATCTAAATCTTCTAATGTATTTTCAAAAATTCACGAAAAATGCTTTAGAAGATAAAATTTTCATGAATTCATAATTCAGTACATAAAGGGTTTAAAAATAAAGTGCTTTTGCATTTATATAAATGAAACATTTTTGTTGCAAATAGTAAAACTAATTTATTGTGTACTTCTATTCCAGCTATTGTATGATTAAACCCATTGATTATTTTTTCCATTTATTCATTTTTATGTAACCCTTCTAAAGAATGAATCTATAGTAACCCTTTGTATCACCGCGTTACAGATCTGCAACATATCCAAAAGTCAAAGTTATTCATACAGTTATTTTAAAAGACGATTTTATACAGAGTGTACGGGCTAAAAGTATCCTAAAGTTATGGCTTATTTTTACGGAACTACCCATTAGAATTTTAAAAAATATATATTTAAATAAAAATAGCATCTCACAAAGTTTTGATATCAATAGACCATGTATGCACCTTTGGTAGCACGACAAACGTCTAAATGGTAATCCAGTTCTCCCTAAATGTTTTGTAGCATATCAGGAGTTATTAGACAGATATCTTCTATAATACGCTTTTCCCACTCATCCACAGTTTCCGTTTTTTTTTTTTTGTTTGTTTTGTTCAATGTTTTAAAATCTCGGGAGAGGGGGGATCCAATCCACGGAGGTGAAGTCAATTATATTCTAATTGGTAGTTCTGTAATAAAAAATCATAATATTTGGTACTTATAACCCGTACACTCTGTATATTGTTGCTATCTCTCAACGAAGTGGTTATTATAAATTGTTCATAGAATTCTCAACAGGTGGTGATACTCACTTGATTTTTCATGTCAATATGTTATCTATCATTTGATCAGTTTCGCATTGTTATTGCTGAACTGTACTTCGTATTTTTTGTAAAAGTAGGAATGATGCAGACGTTCGAAACCAGACCTCTTACAAAGGTAAGTACTTATATATTTCGAATTTTATTTAAAAAATTGACAATGTGAGAAATTTATAATTCTCTGTTTATTGCAGATGTGAAAAAAAGTATCTTTAAGTCAATTTTTTTTTGTTGTTGTTGTTGTTCTAATATTTATTTTACATGTTTAAAATGATGTATCCTAACATTTCATAAATATTTTTTAAATCGGAGTTGTTGGCTCAAAAGGGTTTAGAATAGGCAGAATTCTCAAATACCAAAGAAATGTATGGAAATTAAAAAAAAAACATTCTTGCATATGAAAACTTAAAAAACACCTATTTTTGAGTGAATTCTGAATAATGTCTCCGCTGAAAGTCTAAACATAGTGTGAAAAAAAATCACTTCCTAATAATTAAAAGGTAAAATGCACAACTAATAACTTCAAATAAGCAATTTCTTATTTACTTTTCACATTCACACATAATTATCTGAATAAGGTCACATAATGTATGAAATAAAGTTTTTATTTTCAATATTCTCAGAATCAGTCTCATTTCATTTGAAAACGGCTATAAATCCGAGTTGTTCCGGAAGATTTCACATAGATGGATTGAGATACATTTAGAATTTAAAAACCATTAGAATAATCATTTGTAAAATCTGTAAAATCTGAGCTTAGTTTTAAGTTTTAAAAATTCCTAATAATTCTGTGAATAGTCTTGAAAAATAATTTAATCAGTCATTTGAAGAGCTACTTAAGTAAGAATTACGATTTTCTAGGGGTCAATAAAAATTGCGGTACATGCAAATGTTAGATATTTCAAGATATTTTTCTTGATCAGTCTATTTCTTAAATCTTTGAGTATGTATGTCGCTATTCAATTACTTATTTTATTAAAATAAAACTTTAAAAAAAAAAACTTTAAAAACCGTTGGACCTATGTTGGTTTTGGAGCCAGTAGGATTTAGTGCACAATATATTATAAACAAAAATAAATTTTAATCATATTTTCATTTGATATTTGGCAAAATACTGATAAATCACCTATGACTTTATCTTAACTATTCGCATGAATTTCACGTTGGAAAGGTTCTTGCGTGATGTATGTTCCACACTAAATATTAAAATTTGTAGAAAAATTATTTTTAAAAAGCTAATTTTAAATTAATACAATGGCCATGTGGTGCAATATAAAAAACCCTTTATGATATGGTGGTCAGAAAGTTGTACTTAATATAGAGATATGTGACGAAATTTTCAAACAATGTGCATTTGTAACAAGCTATTTATTAAATTTGTAACATTCAAGGGTGGCTGTACAAATTACTTCAGCGTGAATAAATAAGATTTAAAAATAGACATTAAGTGTATAGATGCTAAATATTAAGGATTCTGAATACTACTATTTCCGATTAGTAGTAACTTTATTAAATCGCATAATCTTGCAAAGATTTCGTATATATTTGTTTTCAAAATCTAAAATAATCCGCAAGACATTTTCATAAAGGCACACAGTCATATTCACCATTGTGTACGATCATATTTTTCGGGTTCCGTACTTAAAAAGTAAAAACGGAACCATTATAAGATCACTCCTGTGTCTGTCTGTCACAGCCCATTTACTCGCAAACTATGCAACATGGAAAGTTCAAATTGGGGGAAGTAATATAGACTATTGACACACATATTTACAGATTAATAAATATTCATAAATATATTTAGGAAAAATGTAGAGGGGCTAATTAAGTTACTTGAAAAAAAATCTTTTCTTTGTACACCGTGTGGGGTATCGTATGAAAGCTTTCATAACGCTGAAATCAAAAGTATATTTCATTTAATTTTAGGTATTATATTTTCAAAATTATGGTGGAAAATGTAGCACAAAAATATGCTCCTCCTCATCTAATTCCGAATCTATTGAAACTAAAATTATGAAAAAATTAGAGTTAGTAGACATTAATTTAAACCTTGCAGGAAAATTATAGCGATTACCCTAGGTCACACAGTTTTTGAGAAAGTTGCATTTTTCCGTTACAATCTAATTTCGATTTACGGGCTTCAGAAAAAGTGTTGAGCAGAGCTGGAGGTACCTTTCGTAGCATAAATATAAAAGCATTGTTGATCATGAATTTCGGAAAAAATCGTCAGTAATTAGCCGAGATATTAACCCTTAAAGACACGGACGGTTTGGACATACATAATGACAGGGACGGCGTACTCTATGTTTCATCGGCTTTTAAAGCCTAGATAACAAATTTTAAGGATATATTTATGTAATGCAATGCCCAGTACCGGTATAAAAGCAATAAACGTCAAATTGTTAAAAACAGACTAATTTTTAATTTTTAATCAACAGACTAATTTAATGAGAATTAATCACATAAATACTATGGGATGCGCGACTAGTTTCCATTGTGTGACTCTCTCAATACACCTACTATGTCTTTAAAGGTTAACTAAAAACCTATATGGAATAACATATATACAGAATAGCTATATTTGCTATTATTTAGGTTCCATATATCTTCGAACTTTCATGGTATATCCATTTATACTTTTCTAGTATACAGGGTGCAAAGGAAAGTCCCTTTAACCTGAAAATACTTGTGAACGGAGAGAGCTACACCTATGCAAGTGAGGTAACGGCATAGTAAAGCGGCTACGCCCGATTTAATGAAAACGACAGCAGCGCCCCTGGTGGCGAAATTTGGAAGATAGCCACTGCAAATCGAAAACGAAAAGAGATAGAGCAAAATTTCCAGTTAGAAAGTTTTAGAGCATCAATTAATTAATAGAATACGACATGTGGTTTATAATGATAAGATAAATCTTCGCCTGTTTACCCAAAAATGTCCGAAATCAATGCACTTCATTTTGTGTAAACGCTTGAATGGAATAGTCAGAAGTATGAAGAAATACACACAATTTATGCTATAAATACGTACTTATCTCAATGCATTTTGATAACATCACACACACACAAAAAAAAAAATAAGACAAACTGTCTCAGAGTGATAAACAGTTAATATTCAGTGTGTTCGAAAAGTTCGCCATTGCTCACGATACACGTTTGTATTCGTGAGAGTAATTCTGCATGCACATTTCTGAGCATGGAACGTCTATTGCAATCCTCTCTAATAAGACGACATAGATTTAACCCTTTTAAGGGCGGTGGCTAGATGGTCTAGTCACCTAATTTTAATTCCATAACTGACGAATGGCACCAAGAATATTTTATCAAAATTTTGTTTTTGTAATGAAAGTTCAAATTAGCGGGTTTTTGTTTTCTGTGAAATTCGTTTTAATATTCTGGTGTCAGTCAATTATTACGAACAGAATTCTTCTCGCCCTGAAAGGGTTATTCTAAAATTTTAAATGCATTAGAAATTAAATCTTTACAGACATTACAGCACAGTACAACGTCATAATCTGCAATTGTGCACTGCTACATTTCCGGAATGTGAATAGGCAAAGTAGAATCGTCGCTCATCGATTTCGGACATTTTTGGGTATGCAGGCGACGATTTATTTTATACGTGTGAACCAAATGTCGTTTCGTACTAATTAATTGATGCTCTAAAACTTTCTAATTGGAAAATTTGCTCTACCTCTTTTCGTTTTCGATTTGCAATGGCTATTTTCCAAATTTCGCCACTAGGGGTGCTGCTGTCGTTAGGGCGGGCGTAGTCGCTTTACTGTACACTGCTAAAAATTTGCAGCATTCTGGCAGGTCATTTGACCGTTTTTTACCGAAAACGGTTACGCAACCGTAATTTTTAACACTATTCTGACCATATTATTGGCTATTTTATGGTCAGAATATAGTTAAATTATGGTTATGAAACCGTTTTTTCAAAAAACGGTCGAATGAACTGCCAGAATGCTGCAAAATTTTTAACAGTGTACCGTTACCTCACTCGTATAGCTTATCTCTCTCCGTTCGCAAGTATTTTCAGGTTAAAGGGACTTTCCTTTGCACCTTGCATACTATACAGCTATACCCAACTGTATATTGTATAGTTTTTACAAAGTTTTATTATTCTTTTAGCAACGGTATTTTTTTAATAATACACTAACTAATTAGTATATTATTGTACGGAATCCTCAGTGCGCGAGTAAAACTCGCACTTGACCGTTTATTTAATTATTATTCGGAAACTAGTTGGAAGAAAGATTTGAAAATGATAATTCGCAGAAAGCACGACATAATAAATAGAAATCTATCAAAAAAAACTGTAGGCTGCAATTCATATTTTTTTCGAATATTAATTTCATAATTCATATTATAAAATTGTTAAAACATAATTGATTATAGTTTCAAGCATTTATAGTTATGTCTTCCTATTTTGCATAAAGGAAGGTAAATATAAAACTTGAAAATGTTGTAAAATATATTTTTTATTATTAAGCTTGCATCTTTTCTGTTTTATTCAGTATGCGGATTCGACGCTTTTTTTTAAGATTAATTTTTTTTTCTTATTCTTTTGTTCGTCATTGGAAAGTCGTTTGAACTGGAACTTTGTTTATACGGGACAAAAACGTTCAGGACGACTGTACAAATTTAGTTACACCACTATGGTCTTTGTGCATGTAGTCGTGTATTTTTCATTTTTTTAATAATAAAAACCAAATGTATCGAAACAACTTGAATGATAAACACATTGTATGCATGGTTCCAAGTTATTTTCACAGGCTAGTGCAGACACTGTTCAGAAAAACAAACGATCGTCATACATGGAGAGAATGGAACGCAAGAAAAAATTCAAATTTTGTATATCAAAAGCTCGCGAAATAAGAACAGTGGGCTGATGATTTAGGACAGGATGTAATGACCTATGTATTCTCTACAACGGCTGGTGAAAAGAACACAGAAACAATCTCCTTGATTCTATCGCACGTTGGAGCTATAGGCGATATGCTCCTTTTAACGGGCTACAATGCTGGATGTCAAACTGGAGTAAATTGTCACCTAGTAGTAAACTGTTTTTTTAGAAAAGGAAATAAAGGGTTTAGAGGGATCGGTATGTACACCCAAATTGAATCCAAAGCTCGCGAAATAAGGACAGTGGGCTGATGATTTAGGAGAGGATGTAAAGACCTACGTATTCTCTACAAAGGTTGAGTGAGAAGAATACAGGAACAATCTCCTTGATTCTATCGCACGTTGGATCTATAGACGATGTGCTCCGTTTAACTGGCTACAACGCTGGATGTCAAACTGGAGTAAATTGTCACCTAGTAGTAAACTGTTCTTTAGAGAAGGAAATAAAGGGTTTAGAGTTATCGGCATGTTCACCCAAATTGAATCCAACAAAGTATGTTAGTAATACTTCCTGAATATCCATTGCCCCCTCTGATAAGAGACTGCTGTTGCAGAATGAATAGATATCATCAAAATTTATCGTATCGCTTTGTAATTCCGTTTTAGCAGATCAACAAGACAATTCACACAATTAATATCGTATCAAATCCATAAAAGGCATTTTTATTAATTTTAATTTCTATTTAAACTTTGTGAAACTCGAGTTCCTAATACCGTCATTTTTTATTAAAATAAATAAAACAATTAATCAAATAAAAATTTAATAGAGTCAAAACACTGTTTTAAACATTAGTGTCGTGAAGGAAATTTTCACCTTGTTATTAATAAACTTTAAAATATACTTATAACTACTTAAACGGTGACACTAACATATAAAAATATTATTTAATGCAAACCTGAGATCTTTCGAACACACACGCGTTCATTTTCAAAGGGAAAAAGGTGATTGACTGAATAGAAATACATTTCCACTTGCGCATGCGCACTATTTTTGTTTTTGTTTTTAAAATGTATTTCTATTCAGTCAATCACCTTTTTTTCCTTTGAAAATGAAGCGTGTGTGTTCGAAAGATCTCAGGTTTGCATTAAATAATATTTTGATATGTTTGTGTCACCTTTTAAGTAGTTATAAGTATATTTTAAAGTTTAAAATTTTAATGTCATACGTTTGTACGAATGCGTATACACATCCGCTGTAATTATTCTCAATAAAAGGTTACTCTAATATATCTATTTCTTTAAGAAAATTTGCTGATCATTTAATTTTACAGTAGTGTATTAAACATTTATTCCTTCCCCACCTGTGTTTCATATATATAAACATATTTCACTTTTGTTTGGTAATAAATGTGTTGCACCGTTTTCCTGTTTCATCTACCGTTTTTACGCATTCTGATAAGCTATGCTGATAACAAATTATTTCAATAACACTTTGAAATGCATTTATTTAAAAATGTACTCTTTTTTTCCCAGAATTTTGAATGTCTTTTCATTGTACTTTAACTGTAAGGTTGGAAACTGGTGCGCTACGAATCTTTTGTTACATCATCTATCCCTTACAGCCCTTTATAAATTTCCCTCTATACAAAGATAGAAATGTTTGATTATTTAATGAATGAAATAGTTCTGAATTTTCCTGTATTTTAACATATTTAAAACTTGCCAAAGTAGTTGAAGGTGTTTATGAATTTAATTTGTCTGGCCCTCTGTCTGTCCGCGTTCTAAGTTACTTAAATATCCTCGGATTAGTGAGTAACTGATATACATTATTGCGATTTACTGTGACATGTTCGGTGTTGAAAATGATGTGCGTGCAGTGCATTTATAGTACATTTACAGAGACATTCAAAAGAAATCAGCTACATTATGGTATATGTGAAGAAAAAAGTTTGTAATGTATTTTATTGATGTTAGACTATTTCAAATATATTGAATCTGACATACAACACTGTGGTCTATTACAAGTTATTTACTGTAGAATACGGTGTGCATAGCATTTATCGTTTATTTACAGGAACGCACGGAATATTTCGATTATTGTACTGATATGATCTCATTTTCAGTTGTTGTGTGAGTTTTTAAATGTAACTAAATTTTTACATATTACTTGCTGTATATAAATTACTTAGATCATATACAGAGCTACACAAAATAATTCGAGTACATTCCCGTATATTGACGGAAATTGTAAATGGGAATTTTCAGCTGCGTTATACATTTTGAAACAGAACTAAATTTTAGTATGAATGCAGAATAAATACAAATTTTAGGGTATTTCTCAGACTATAGATGGAAATTGTTGAAAGTGGTTTTCAAATGTGTTATGCATTTTTCAAGTTGTTTACTTAGACTTCATCTTTTACGAAATTAAACGGTGAGGTTTTGTTGCATTATTCTGAATGTGTTGGAAAGTTTTTCATAATATATGCTTAATTCATGGTCATTCTTTCTTGTTTTATATCAGCTTGTTTTTTCGATTAAAATTCCCTTAAAAAACAAGATACACGCTTTACTTTCTTATTCAAAATAGTTTTCTAAAATGTCAAAATACATTAAAATTTGCTCAAGAACCAACGTTTCAGATCCTGTATAGCATATTTAATAAATCTTCAGACTAAACTTAACGTTAGAACTAGTAAATACAGATCCTAATTTTTATCTAAACACTAGGAGCATCTTCGAAAAAAGACCTAAATAAATTAGGATAAAAAATTATCCTGCCTAAAACCAAAAATCAATGTTTTCGCTACCCATTTCCCTTGCTTAAAAGTACATGTACTAAAGAGAACCGTTATGCTCATTATTTAGCGATATAATGTTGTTTTATAATTTAAAAAATATACCGCATCCATCTACTGATTTCTAGTGAGTCCTAGAATATCCATAAACAGACATTTAAAATAGCTTCTTAGTTTTCGTAAATATTTCTTAAAAAGAGCAGAAAATATTTCTTTTATAAAATATTCTTTTCAAACAAATATTTAATTCCACTATTTAAAATTACAAAGCTGAAATAATCAGGAGATTAATTATTTGCGGGAGCAAAATAAAGCTGTCTGGAAAATTCCTATAATTTAGGAAAAAACAAAAGAGGAATTTAAAGAATGAACGCTCAAATATTAAGCAGTCATGCATACCTTTTTCTCTAACATAAAAATAAATTTTACCTGATATTTGGTATCATTAATTAAGCATTGAGTTTAAAATATGAGGGTATTTTAGTGGATTTATGTTATTGTCACATTAAAAATACATCACATTAATGTAGAGAAATGTATCTTCAATTCAAATAACTTAACGAAATGAGGGGTAATTTCCAAATTATATTCGTTTTCTAATTGCAAAATGTTTTATTCTAGCTGTATTTTATTGTTTAAAGGTGTAACTGAAAGGATATGACTATTGCCAGGGTAACTATTAAATTTTCAACATGTTATTTAAAGATATAGCTAAAAGTACATTTCATTTTCATATAGGTTAAAAAATAAAGTAATACTTTTATGGTATCCTAAAATAAATGTATTATAAAATATAAATCGATTAAATGATATTGTGATTTATCAAAAACTACCTTTATATATTTTCCTTTAACGTATTTATTTATCAAGGAAATATAACATAACATTTACATCAGAATCTCACGCTATTAATTTTGTTATGTTATATATGTATATATATATATTACATTAACGGTACGAAGTATTTACCATAAAAGTGTAAAATAAATAAAAGAAAAATCAATTTCCTAAATGTATCTTTTGTGAAAAGAAAAAAATAATTTTATATATTTTTTTAATTCATTTTGTTATTTTTCAGAAAAGAAAATTCAATATTCATTATATTAAAAGGAAAAAGTATGTAAATTTCCGAAACTGTTCGACTCATCAATCATTGAAAAAAGATATCTTATAAAGTGTGCCGGAATAGGGCCAGGTGGGGTAATTATGACCATGGGGTGATTATGACCGCCGTCATATTGGATAAAACTGTGTATGGTAAAATTTTGTTTGAAGCTTAGATATTAACCTTATAATATATATTTCATCTTCGATATTCTTTATTTCTTGTCTGAAGCCTTTTTGAGATCCGAGTAGCAATTTGAAACTAAATCTATTAAATTTTTGATAAACAGATTTGTCACTTTGGAGTTCAAAGTGGTCACAATTACCCCCCAAAAATGCGTATTGGCAAAAATAAAGAGAATATGTAGTGGTCATAATTTCCCCACTAGTGGTCGTAATTACCCCAAACTTACGTGATTGTGAGTTTTTGGTGGTGTAATTATAACCATTCTTTTAACTTTATAAAAAAACAGCTATGTGAATTAAAACTTTTAAAAGGTGTTCTTAAAGGATGAAAATTACTTCCTATGTACTAAAAGTACCACTTTACCAAATATAAATCCTTCTATATATAAAAAAAAGTTTTGATTTGGAAATGGACCAATGAAAATCTGCGTAGATATTCCGGGTAGATCCACATCCAATTTGAATGCTTAAGCATGGTCTTTCATCGTTAATATTAAAACAACTGTTGCATACAAAAATATGAAAATCGGTGGTATTATAGAGAAATGTTTGATAAATACGCTGATGCAGACAGTTTTCAAATCGAAGAATTATTATAAGAGATATTTAATTATAAAGTTGGACAAAATCGTTCCACTAAAAAAGTTTTATTGGAGCAAAAACTATACATGATAATTTATTCATTTTTAGATCATTTTATACGTTATAAGTTCCCGGTGTGCAGATTGTATTTGTTTTTCTTATTTGACTCCTTTTTTGAGGTTTTATTTCAATTTTAAATTCAAATTTTCAGCATTTCGAGAGATATTTTTTACAAATTTTAGAAAATATTATTAATTTAAACTGATGCCAACTGTATAAACAGCGCAAACAATAATGTTTGCTTCAAATTAAAAATTTATTTTACTCGTGACTATTATAAACAGAAAATATAAAAAGCAGGAACTCATTAAAAGTTACGTCATAAAAACTATACTTACACGTGAATTTTAAAAGAGAAAGAATATTGTAAAATAATAAATTCATTAACATACATTAGAAGACTGCCATTGCAGTAGAGAACTTATTCAGTTGTATACCACGCATATCTTATTTTATTCTGTATCCAAGTTTCCTTTTTGTCATACCTATATAAGAGATATCTTTTCGTTCATTATTTTTAAAAATTATTCTGTATATATTCATTTCTAGTTATTTCAATTATCATTTTAGTTTTAATGAAAAATAGGTGTATAATTTTTTTTATAAAATGGATATTTATAAAAGGAATATAATCTAAAACATACCTTAACCATACCTTGTGACCTTACCTTACCACTGATTACCTTACCTTGACCATTTACCTTATGATTTGTAACTATTCGTATTTTTATGAGTCTGAATAGAGATAATATGATTATCGATTACCTAATGAACACATGTTTATTTAATTATTTTCAGGATAATCTAATAAATTATTAAGTAAAACTTTTTAGTCACGCATTAATTAAAAAATTATGTATTTGTTTGCAAAAATGCGCATAGTTATTTCCATAATATTTTTGAAAGAAATATTAACCAAAATTTAATTATGTAGGCAATTTAATAAACTTTTCATATAAATTTTTATTTAAAAGAATTTATCCCGAATTTCTTTTGAAAGTAAACTTTTCATTGAGATAAATATATAATGAGCAGCTATTCCCAATAAATTTTAACTTACTGAAAATATTTACAAAAAAAAAAAAAAAAAAAAAAAACACATCGCCAAAGTTTTTCTGATAATGCATTATCAGGTTCACATTATCTAGAATTATCTAAATTGGTACTTTTTTATCATAATAGAAATCGTGACTACAGATGGGAACCAAATTTTTTTTACAGATGTGAAAATTGGACATTTCTCTGAGGAAACTCTGTTGTTAATCCATGCTGCAGTCTACGTGAAGTACGTGTTTATTTCTGTTATGTAAAGCCATCGTTCAGTAACTCATATTTATGCTACGAGAAAAAATTACTTCAGATATTTTTTGTATTTTTATGGAGAACATATTCGGAGTAGCCAGTTAAAAAAAAAAAAAATTACTAGATTATTTTCAAAGAGACTATATAGATATTCTACACTGACTAATAATGCTACACTGAAACGTATTGAAAGACTTCAAAGTAAATGCGAGTTAAATGTATGTTATATTGTAATTACAACAGGCATTTTTTATGGCTACTAAAAGTTTATAAATGTTTTTCGAACAAACTGGATGTTACTTTTTTTTCCTTATAACTAATCCCCTCAATCTATGCCCATTTCCTCCACAAAATGGATATAAAGAAAAAAAACAGAGTTAAGTGGTCCAAATCATTTTAGCTTAAAATTCTTTGCAAACACTTCGTTCATGCGCATGGGATTTTCCTTTCTTTCTTAAAGGCTGAGCAATATTTTCTGTAAGTACAAATTTTAGCAAGAAGAACCATACAAAAAAAAATTCATATTTCTGTATCATTCGTATTTATGTACATCAGTTTGTATGAAATACTGTATGCATATTTTTTTTTAAACTGATGTCATATTCTTGATTATAATACAATAAATAACTGAAAGTATTTTTACTATCCGCCGTTTAAGAGATGATAACTATAACATTTCTTTCGAATCACACGGCATTATTATTTTTTTATTTCTACCATTTTTAAAAGTTCATACATTTCAGGACAATTTATCATCGAATTGAATCAAGTATAGGGATTACATTTGATGTCATTATTTAGCATCTATTGATAATCTCTCGAAATGAATATTTATACTTCACGTTAAAATCTTTTGTAACAGATAGCCGATATAACTTAAGCTTTTGATATCATTATGTAAATCGATGTAATACCGAAAGCTTTATGCCTTCATTTATTACCGTGCCATTGTATTCGATGACTAATCTTTATATGTTATGACATTTAACGATTTGTTTATTCATTTAATTTGAATGCTAGCAACAAATCACTGAGACCATTCAACATATAAATTAGGATACAAATTAGTAAAATATACAGTCATATATTTTTCATAAAATATAATACATATTATTAATGGGTTATGATTATTATGTTGAATTGCTTTTTTTAAACATAATTGAATTATCTAGTAGATACAATGTCTAAATACGAGTAGGTAACAAGAGGTCGAAATCATGATCCCCATATACATTACGATAGAAAAATGTTATATAACACCACATGATTTTTTTTATGTTTTTAACTACTTTTTTTGAAAGCTCATTCACATAATTTATTCAAAATCTTGTTGTGTAAATATGATGTGCTTGCAGAAAACAATTTTATACAACGTGGATGAATAAAACAGATATTTATAAAACAGAAAAAGGAGATCCTCAAAAGAAATCCATAAAAGCTACAAATTCCAGTGGGTAAAAAAATCATAACAATATATAATACCTTCGCACCGGAGTGTATTGCAAGTGACTGGTGGAAAAGTTTTAGAATATATTTTAAAAGGTAGGATCTGAAAGATTTCTGGTGCCTTCATGGCAACAGCAAACATAACAAACGCATTTCTAATACTAAATTCACACAATCAGGGGCATTTTCGATTGTAAAAGAAGCATAGCTGTTACTGAAATACTTATCAATGGAGGACATGGTTTTTTTTTTATATAAAAATTTCAATCCAAAGCAAAGTAACCATTTATATATGAGTGGACAGCAAACAATACGATATATTAAGAAAGCTCCATCTGTAGTAAAATTTCTCCGCATTTCTTACATTACTTTTAATCCCACAGGAAAATATCTCCAAATTCCTTAACTGACCTTTTTATGATGAATAAATTCCACCGCATTATGGCTGCATATGGAGTACCTTAGTTAAGAAATTTACAATTTTCTTATTAAATATAACTATAAGTAGGATTAAAATAGCAATTAAAGCCTTTGTGCAGGAATATTAAAAAGCAGTAAATCAACGTTTAAAATGCACAAATAATGCGTGAAAAGCAGCAAACAGCTGTTTCGAATCTACAGCGAGATTCTTCTTCAGTGCAAGATAGGGAAAAAAGAACAGCGTGCTAGAAAAAGCAAGGCTGAGAAAAAAAGCTGTTCTTTTTTCCCTATCTTGCACTGAAGCAGAATCTCGCTGTAGATTCGAAACAGCTGTTTGCTGCTTTTCACGTATTATTTGTGCATTTTAAACGTTGGTTTACTGCTTTTTAATATAAGTATGATTGGCATAATCTCATGGTTGTTTCGAGTGTTGAGTAAATGAAAAGTTTTATTCCATTTCTAAGTTTATACGGGCATTTCGTATTGATGAAGATAATCTGAAGAATAATAACTTCATTTTTTGCATATTCATTCTTCGTTCATAGCATCATTGTTACACTTTAATATCGATGAAAATCTTTTCTTTAGATAGCAAAAATACTTTTCTCTATTGCTGTTTCCGACATAACTTCTATTTTATGATATCGAAGGTTAACTAGGAATACATTGAATTATTTGGATATTAGAAGGCAAATAAATCCAAGTTAAAGAATAGGCATTATTAAAATGTAGATTTCAGTCTTACTTTTTGATTGATTCTAATTACTAAACTCAGACTATCTTTTATTACGGCTCTTGCGGTGTCCACCTCAATTATGGATTTTACATGTTAATTTAATGTGTGAAAAGTCTGCATTTTAATTGACTAAAAAATATGGAAAACTAATTTTTATTTGTAAGGTAATGTATGAGAAGTTTACATTTTAACTGACTAAAAAAAGCGAAAAACTAATGTTTATTTGTAATGAAAGGATGAAATTATAACCTATAGATTTCTCACCTCCTTCTTTTATGTACCATATTTCGGTAGAGTTTTCGAAGATATTTTTTCCAGCAGGTTAAAATTAAGATAGGAACTACGGCGGAATTTTCTCATCGCAAGATATTCTATATCAGATTTATGACAGAATTCAATTTTGTCCGACATTTTATGGAAGGATTGGTTCAATTTCATTCACGCTGTTATTTTCAGTTTAAGCAAAAACTAACAGACTGCAGTAAATCTTAACAATTTTAACCCGGATGGTTGTGCGACGTTTTCTGTTAGAAAAAATAATAATAATTGCGTTTTGCAGTCTAAAATTAAATAAATTTGGTTCCGTCTGTATGGGTTTATGAAAAAGTTTTTATCAATTATTTAAAGATAATTTCGCATATTTTCAGTACATATGATTTAGCTAATATGAGTTATCTCAGTTTCTAGAAAATATTTAATTTCAATGATTTTCGTTCAGAAATAAAATTCCGTCTAAGGGAGACTTCAAAGATCAACATTTCCTTACGTTCTTATTACTATCGAGAAGAAAATATCTTAATTTAAGTATTGCTCAGTTATATTTATTACTTGTTTGTTAATTCAGATTCTTAGAAAAAGCACAATATTATTTTAAACATTATTAAACTGGATTATGTTTGTGAAAATATCGTACTATTTATATATGTATATGTATATATATATATATATATATATATTATCAATCTTTTATTTGATGAAAATCTTTTTTTAACCTTTACAAGGGCGGTGGTTTATTTTTGGACCGCTTAATTTTAATTCCAGAATGCCACAATGGCACCATAATTTTGGTATAAAAATTTCCGTTTATTATGTATGTTTATAGTTTTTTCTTATTTCCAAAAAAAATTGTTCGTGAATTCCGGTGCCATTCATGCATTTCAACATTTTAGCAACGGAATTGCTTAGCTCCTGAAAGGGTCCAGTCAATCTTTTATGATGGCAATCTTTTTTTTATGTCAATCTTTTATTTCATGTCAATATTTCATTTTGTTACAATCTGATCTGTAATTTTAATGTACATTTGGGGTAATTGGTAATTGCAAATATATTGCTGAAAGGATAGTTAAAAGAATTGACTGTGAATGAATTGAAAATTGTCTTTATTATAATAAAAGACGTATAATAGATAGTTATTTAGTTCATCTTCCACAAAATCCAATTCTTGGGTTATTACTCTACGTGACATTCCGCTTCCCTTAAGTATTAAAAAACTGAATATCTATAATGTACAATTTCGATTTCATACGACATACACTAAACCTTCAGTGATGACTGAAACTTTCTTCTTAATGGCGAATTTAATGTTTAACCACTACATTTAAATAGCCAATTTTAGGCAAATATCAGAAATTTTCTGATTGTTTTATTTTTGCCGAAACGTCAGTGAAGGCTTACTGTGGAGACCCGAAATTTTTTGGTTTCCATCTGTTTGTTTGTTTTTTTGTTAATCTGTCTGTCCCACGATAACTGCCGTAAAAAGCATCCGATTAGCTTGAAATTAAGGATGTATATTGGTGAGCTCCCCGGATTTAGCTGCATAGTTTTGGGTTAAATTTGGTTCATTCGTTCGGAATATATAGAACATTTTATTTTGTGACATAATGCTTTTCTATGGAAAGTCAGACGATTTTTAAATTTTCATTTATTGAAAGAAATCGCTCATATGAATAATAGATTTAAATGGTAAATTTTTGATGCTGAAATTTTAAAATAAGAGTCTTAAATTATTCCTTTTAGTTTGCAATTTTGTCAAAACATTTGTCAGAGCTTTTAAATTAGGTGTATAACTTATGATGGAATTTTATACATGTGTTCGAATAATATAAAACATTTTATTTTATGAATTTACTTATATTTCATATTTTTCCTTTTAACCGTTGCGTAGCAACTATATCTCATCTAAAAATATCATAAATGTGAAAGTATGTATGGTTTTTTAAGTCAAATCAAAGTTAAAAGGAATGAATTAATGAAAGCCTTCGTATAGGTATTTGCATATAGATTGATTTAAACGCAGAAATGAAAATAGTATTTATATACTATATAGAACAATATTTTTATTTATGTATTCAACTATTTTGATTATAAATGAAAAAGTTCGTTATTTTCATACAGAATAAACTGACATTATTCTATTAAACTTTATAAACTTTATTGTTGCCAAAAAAAACTAGTATGTTGTGGCCATCACAAAACTTTCTTCTATATAAATCACGTCAATTAAATCATTTAAATAGTACAAGAAATAACAACGATTTAGCACCAATTCCTATCAAAGTATATCTGAATTTGAAGTTGGATGAAAATTCGCGCATTAGTTCTTGAGATAGAGCTATAGCGGAAATTCTGAAAAAATGTAGCATAGCAGCGCCACCTGTTGAGCGATTTACACCAAAAGTAAACAGCACTAAACGATATCAAGGTATACCTGAATCTGAAGTTTGTTGAAAATCCAAGCATTAGCTCTTGAGGTAAAGCTATTGCGGAAATCGCAAAAAATACAGCATAGCAGCGCCACCTGTTGAGCGATTTACACCAAAAATTAAACAGCACTAATTTATACATCAATTCATGTCAAGGACTAACTAAATCTGAAGTTTGATAAAAATCCGTGCAATAGTTCTTGAGATACAGCTCTTGTGGAAATAGTGAAAAATGCAGCACAGCAGCGCCACCTGTTGAGCGATTTACACCAAAAATTAAACAGCACTAATTTATACATTATTTCATGTCAAGGACTAACTAAATCTGAAGTTTGATGAAAATCCGTGCAATAGTTCTTGAGATACACCTCTTGTGGAAATCGTGAAAAATGCAGCACAGCAGCGCCTCCTGTTGGGCGATTTGCACCAAAAATTAAGCAGCACTAATTTATATCAGGGACTAACTGAATCTGAAGTTTGAAGAAAATTCGTGCAGTGTTTCTTGAGTTAGAGCTATTGCGATAATCATGAACAATGCAGCATACCAGCGCCACCTGTTGGGAGATTTTTACAAAAAAGTAATCAGCACCAAACTATATCCTGGACTAACTGAATCTGAAGTTTTATGAAAATCCGTGCAGTAGTTCTTGAGATACAGCTATTGCAGAAATCGTTAAAAATGCCGCATAGCAGCGCCACCTGTTGGGCGATTTTCACCAAAAACTAATCAGTTTCAGTTTCTATCAAGGTCTAACTAAATATGAAGTTTTGTGAAATGTCGTCCATTAGTTCTTGAGATAGAGCGCCCACAAAATTTGTGTCACATACAGACAGACAGACGGACAGACAGACAGACGGACAGACAGACAGACGTACAGACAGACGGACAGACAGACAGACGGACAGACAGACAGACGTACAGACAGACGGACAGACAGACAGACAGACAGACTCACAGACAGACATTTTGTAAAAACATGTTTTTTGGAATCTCTGACTCATAAAACGTGTAAATCCGTCGAAAACTGGAATTCGAAAATTTTCATGAAACCAATACTTTCTTCTTGTAAAGATAGAAGAAAGTAAAAAAAGGAATAACAATTTCTCCCAAAGAGTTAATTTTAATTTGTAAGATTTTCACGTGCAAAAGGAAAATGGAATAAGCAAATTACAAATAATAAAAAGGATAAATAGGACAAGAATGAATACATATACATTTCACACCAAATACCACCTAAAATAAATTTTGTAGTGGTATTTTCCCAACACTACGAAGAAAGATTCCTCGATTTACACAATTTTACTTGGCCTTCCTTTTCTCATTGGTTGCGATTTCATTTTTGCAACTGTGCATATTAATTGGCACAAAATTTTACATTTTTATGACTGAGGTATATGTAAGGCCATACAAATAAGAAATTCCGTATTGTCTCCTATAAAATGTGATAAAGTGTTGGTTAACTATATATGTTTCTATTAAGAGAAGCAAAGCTGCCAAGCCTCCGGCGTTCTGGATACCAGTATTTTAATACAAAAAATGTTACTTTATTTAATTGAAAGTTTTGCGCGATTTAAAAGAACAACATTTTCTGTAAGGTAATAGTGTTGTACAAAAAGCCTGAGAATTGCCATGTCTGGTGGGGAGTGAAATGTTTTATTTAATGCATTTATCTCTATTTTAATGCTACGTGAACAACGTCCCGTGTAACAGCTTGTAGAGTGTAAAATAAATTAAATTATTAAAATAATCCCTATTTCGAAAAATGAAACAAAATGCCCGGCTAAGGGAAATAAAAGGTTAGTTAACCTTTCGTAATTTGACCTGAACACAGGGGTGCGTCAAATTTCAACGGTGTTTGTAACATCACGATTTTAAATTAAATGTGGATACTATTAAAAGGCTATCGCAAAAAATACTTAACGGCGCCAAATCACGTTTATCTATTTAGTCAATTGGAAGTGGACACGATGATGAATTATTAACCGTTAGGTTTAGAAGTCCCCCTACTTTAGGGTGATTTTAGTAAGTTAATCCTATCGAGTACATTTTTAGATATTTAGATTAGATCTTAGATATAAATATTGCAGAATGGTAATCAAAATTATTTTTTGGAAACAAAAATTATAAAGGTATTAGATTTCTAAATTAAATGTCTCAGTTTACATTTCCAAAAGTTCTTTATCCCAAAAGTTCTTTAGATACAGGTGTTTGTGGTTAGCAGGCAAGTAAATACTGCTGTATGGATATTAGGATAACGTAAAATGCTTGACCAAATTGTTGCTTATCCTTATAAATCGCAGTGTAAAAAGGAATCTAAGATATAGGATAATCATTAACTCAATCAATAGAAAATTACAAATGCAAAATAAATTACACAACGGGGAGTTCAGAGGGCGACCCCCTGAAGAAATTTGCTTTATTATATAAAAATTACTAGAATAAGTAGCTCGTGAGAATTTCAGAATATCATTACATAACAACGTGTTTAATTTAACGCTTCTAATGTCTGAAACCATCGAAATATTTTTTTTTTCCTTTTATAAATGTTTGTGTAATTTAAAAAGTTTAAATTTTGTTTTTGTAGAAAGATTAATATTGCGCAAAGTTTGCTAAAAACAATAAGTTGCAGAGATGACGTTGAGGCTCTTGATCTGCAGATTTACTAGTCAAAAAACTGTTTAATTAGCTATGCAAAATCGGCTTTTTTTTAGCCCCGGTACGGTATACTATTTCTTTCTCCCAGCTTATTTTGTGTCCAAAAAATAACGTTAGCTTACAGACGCTAGCAATAAACAAAGTAGATGTATCATTGTACAATTAAATGCTCTATAGCATTTTTTTAAATTTCTAAACATCGCACATTTTCAGTTTTTATACCATCGTATTGGTTAAAAAAGTACTTTTTAATGCAATTTGTTTGAAAGCTGCATCTCTATTTGTTTTTGAAATATTAATTTTTTTGTAGTTTTTAACGACATTTGTTTCATTTTGGCAACTCAAGTACGCCATTTCTGTAGAAAGTAAAGAAAAAATTGCTGAAAAATAGCAATTATATCTTTTTGTTGCCATTTTCTCATAAAATGGGAAAAAAAAATAATTAAAAAAATTAAATAAAAAAATTAATTAAAAGACGTGCTACTATGAGAAAAATATAAATGAAGGATTTATGATAAAACAGGGAGCTATTATAAACTATATTTAATTTTAGGTTTCTATATTAATGCAAATGACGTCATTTTACATAAAATAAAAGCGTGTGCTTTAAGTTTTAAAACTGAAATATGTTTTGCAGTAGAGTCCCGATTATCCTAGTCACGCTTAACCGAGTTATTTTCTTCTGATGGACTGGTGGCTAATATTATTATGAAACAGCCTTATAAATGAAGCGTTAGGTGAAGATGAAAGAGCTGCCGTAAAAAGTTAGAACTCTGATTTTCTGGTCAGAATGGGAAAAAAAAATGGCCATAATTTTTTTTAACGCTTCATTTATAATGGCTGTTTCATAATAATAGAAGCCACCAGTCCACCAGAAGAAAATGAAGTAATGGAAATGCCGGGGCGACACTAAATTCTGAAAAAGCAGAATTCCTGTTCTCTAGTGTTATTGTTTAAAGTCGTTAGAATCGCATTTATCGCTGTTTTTGTTTCTACTTTTTAAAAAAAAGTGTATTTAACAAATTGCCGACGGGCAATTTTGAATTAATCTGAATTTTAAAACAGTACAAACTCCTCCATGTTCTGAAATTCTTTTGTAGATTGGTGTTCTAGATATCTTTCCCAAATTTATGCATCGGTAAATATCTTTCAATGTACGAATTTAATATAAAATGTCTTACAATCTAAAAAAAATATGAACAGCATGATATAAATGCATTTTCTGTAAGGTAGAAGCCACCCCCTTTCTCAATGAAGTTTTTTGAATGAAAACGAGGATTCTCCTTTCCCGTCACGTCGTGAATGTGTTAAGTAACGGCAAAATTGACGAAGATATAGCATTTTAATCTAGAAAATTTTAAAAACTTGAGTTAAATACTTCTATCTAATTTCTTTAAACATTTCCAGAAATTGAAACTTTAAAAGCATATTTTGAAAACACGAGTTTCATGAACAATTAATTACAAAAAAACATCCATCTTGAAAAATCATAACTATATTTCTCTAAAACTACAGTTTATGTAATGTTGTAAGTGTAGTAAACTATCCGTTTAAATAACTAAGAATTTTCTAAAATTTTACAGCTAGTTTTTTTATAATTTAATATACACAAAATTAATGGAAAACCGTCACGTTAATAATTTAAATGGTTGTGGGTATGTCTAAGGAAATTTCTATTTTATGGCTTCAATACGGAGTTCTTTGCCTCTGAATTCCTTAACCCTTTGTGAGTTACAACTCCGATTTGTAAATTATTCACTCGTATTTTAGAATAAATCAATTTAAGGATGTAAAAAATAATAATTAAAAAATATATAAAAAATAAAAATAAAAATGACTAAAATGTCACATCTTCGTATCTGCAATAAAAAGAAAATTAAACATTCATGTAAATATTGTCATTTTTTAATACGAAAATTGTAAAGTATACGAAATTACCTTGTACGTCTCCAGCCGTTTTAATTTTACAAAATTTACGAAGTTCATTTTAGGAATAACGATGCAAAACTGCTCAAATCGTAAATAAAGCTTTGACATGCAAAATTAACTCAATAGCGGCATCTGTTGAGAATTCTATGAACAATTTATATTAAATGCTGTGTTGGAAGATAGGAACAATAAATAAAATCGTCTTTTAAAGGCCGCTGTATAAGTTAACATTATTTTTTGAGTATGTTGCTTATGTACAACGAGGTGGTACAAAGAGTTAAATTACTGAAAAAAAAAGAGTAAATTATCATTATTTTTGTCGTGAATTAAGTGTCAAATATTGTTTTGCTGTTGCTTAAAATAAAAAAAAAATAATAAAGAATTCGATGAATTTTATTTTTCAATAAAAATCTTTTCTATTAGTAATTAATCTGAAATAGTCACTATAAATACACACTATTACCTTACATTTTATTTTAAATGAGTATAAAAAACAGTGGGATGCATTAACTCACAAATGTGTATGTTATAAAATATATTTAGAAATGTTTGAAGAATAAATTCATAATTAAATTCTCTTATCAAATTTACGTAATCTAATTATATGGCTTAGTAATGCTTGTTTTATTAAGGCAACAAATATTTTCCCTAAAGTTATTGTTCATTCTTTAGCGTCATTTAGTAAGAACCGTATGTAATCCCTGAGATATTTATTACATGAATTATAACTGAAATAAAAGCAATGGAATGGAAATATAAAAATTATATGATGTAATAAATAATGTATGAATACATAATAAAACGAGCATCTTTATCTTCGAATAATACTTATGAATATTTATAGTGTATTTCAATGTACGACAACAAATACTTCAAATACTTACTATTCGTAACTGAAGACAATAAATCATTATGAGTATCCATTAATGTGAAGCTAAGTTATTCTTTTAAGATATAAATTGCATTGAAGAAACAAATTCATAGAGCTTAATCAAGATAATCATAAGGAAAGTTATTTATTGCTTCAATAGTTTAGTTAATAACAGAGGAAAAGCTTCCACGCAAAATTTTATGAATTTATTACGTGCTGTGATATTATTTAATTAACAAATCGTTGACCAAGATGCGGAAATTCCATATTGTTAGAGGTTATTGTTCCTGGTGTTTGTAATAATGGAAGAATTTTAATATTCACGGCTTGGAATTTTCAAGAAAAGGTTATTAAGCATCAAAAATATATTTGCATAATAAGTACTGTTATACAAATTGAATCCACACATTTTTATATCTAGTATAGCAAGGTATATTATATTTAGATTTAAACATCGAGATGTTTTTATTAATGAATTTACCTTTAAAAAGGAAGAGAAACAACAGTTTTTCGTTTCAATAATATATATGGGGTAAGTCAAGGTTAGTTGCCCCTTAAGCCCTCCTAAATTTTTCTTTTTTATAGTTTTAGTTTTTGTAGTGCATATTTAATCCATCTACTCCAAATTTTATGTATCACTTCATACAAAACATTATTGTAATATAAATACCAGATAAAATGAGATTTTTATCAAAAACCTTAATAATTTTGGACATTTATTTCGGGCATCAGGATTAGACATCCCACTTGATCCGGATAGAAGCCCTATTCGTAAGATAAAAACATGAGTGATTAACATTTATAATTCAAAAACTGGATTTGCTTTTAATTTAATATCCTATTTACATCTAATTTAATATTAAAATATAATATTAAAATCAAATATATTATTAATAATTTTTGTAATGCATATTTAACCTATCTACTCCAAATTTTATCTAGAACTTCATACAAAACATTACTGTAATATAAACACCAGATAAAATGGGATTTTTATCCAAAACTGTAATGATTTTGGCCATTTATCCCGGACATCTGGGTTAGACACCCCACTTCATCCGGATAGAAGCCCTATTCGCAAAAGAAAAAGAACATGAGCAATTAACATTTATAATTCAAAAACTAGATTTGCATTTGACTTAATATCATATTTACATAAAATTTAGGAACATTTTTTGAAGAAAAAAAAAACATCGTATTAAAAAACCTTGAATAGGAACACCTTATTTTTTTCTTACACTTTTCTACTTTTTCTTTTTCCTCAGAAATGTTGCCACGGATATTATGCAATGTGCAGATCTCATGTAGCCATTCCAAACAATCAACACACTACCTTTCTCCAATAAACCAAAATGCAAAATTTGTAGCCAATAATGTAATTCTAACAAAGGCTAAACGTGTTTGACCCTTAACTGCTGTGACAGAAATTGTCGCATAACTACTGTGAGTAGTCTGTGAGACCGCTCCATCGAAATATGAATAAAAGGCTTAGTTAAAACACATGATACAGCTTTTGTATTAACGTTTTTGTGTCAAAAGTTTCTAATGATAGTACTAGAGCTCTAAACAAAACAAATTTGCACTAGTATCTGCAGTTAAACGGGAATTTACATGTTAAGGGGAGACAAGGGGTCATCAAACTCTTTTTTTATTGCACTTTAAATACTATTCAAGGGCACATTATATGAATTATGGCATATATTTATCACAGAAGAAATTTTAAAAAAATAGAAAAAATAAGGAAATTTCCTGAATATTTTAAGCGTTATGAATAACTTTCAAAATGCCCCATGAAAAATATTGGAGATTTTAATTGATAAGGAATGCGCATGGGGCATTTTGAAAGTTATTCATCATTCCTTATCAATTAAAATCTCCAATATTTTTTATGTATGTTTGGATTACATATAAAAATGAAACTGTGTATAGAATTTAATATATTTGAATATAAAGGTAAGAAAAAAATATTTTATGATTTTTTTCATTATCATATTTCTCCACTCGACTACTTTACCATTTCCAATTATATTTAGTTTAAAAAAAGCCGTGCACAGTTTTATTTGTGTATGCAATCCAAACTGGCATAAAAAAATACTGAGGATTTTAACTGATATAAAATGTGCATGAGGCATTTTGAAAAGTTTTTTATAAAGAAAATATTCAGTAAAATTCCTTGTTTTACTCCCCATTTTTTTTAATTTCTTGTGTGTTAAATATACGCCATAATTCATATAGTCTGTCCTTGAATAGTATTTAAAGTGCAATTTAAAAAAAAAATATTTTGAGGGTGCCTTGTCCCCTTAAACTGTAAAAATGGATAAAAGACGCTGTCTATGGCATGATTAACAATACTTAAATCTAAACTAAAAAGGGTAACGACCCCACCCTTCTTATATTCGATGTAGAAACTCTAAAAACTCTTTTTGGAAACGAATTTAAAATTCTCAAATTAAATGCGTTAGATTTTTATGTTGCGTAATGAATGAGTTCCAAAAATTTTCATGGAGGAAAGAGATAGATGGAGATGCAGTATGCCGCAAAAACGGTTTGTAATATGATTCGCGTTATCGCTCAAATTTAAATCCCCTCATTCAGCCCAAACAAAAGAAACGCATGGAGCAGAGACCGAATTCTTTGACATCTCCCGCGCATTTTTTTTTCACTAAATGAAAAGGATCTTCTTATATTTAAGCATTATAAAGTCGAATTTCATTGTAATATGAACTAAAAAATGCATTACTAGAACTTCTTTTTTTTTTTTTTTGAGAAAGCATGTGATTGTGTTTGGGCTGAACGTAGCGGATTTTAGGGTTACATTTTTGGCGTCACCTCCAGCCACCACACTTCATCTCTATTCTTTCTCTTTACTCTATAAAATATTTTATATAGTCTATGGACGATTAAACTTATGTCATTTAAATTAATGTAGAGGGGGGAGTAGAAAAAGTTGCCAACAATACAAGAAATATTGTAAGTACAGAACTTGTGTGGAAATATAAATTATTTGAAAACAACGTTTAAACACACAATAAAATAAGTTGATTTGATCAGACGTATACTTTTCGTGAGTACTAGGACTCACATCCTCAGTGTAAAAAACTTTAAAAACAAGATACCCCAAACTACATGTACGGTGAAAAACCCAAATGTCAAAACATAATACCAAAAGACCATCAAGTTCCAACAGCCAATGAAATTAATGCGGAAGTGAAGTGTCGTGACACAACAAATCCACCCAGAAAGTTGAGATGTATGGTGTACTAGATAAATCCTTAACCAAGGAGTCTTTAAATTTATGGATACGAACGACCTCAAAAAAATCTAAATCCAGAGGAGTAATGCATTTCTTGATAATGGTAGCTGAGTCAAAATTAAAATTATGTCCCTCCCCCCAGCAATGAGAGGCGATAGAGGATTTCTGTAATTCTTTTTTCTTTACATAGTTTCTGTGTTCATTGACTCTGTAACGGAGTTTTCGTTTAGTTTGTCCAACGTTTGAACTTGGCCAACCACAATTAAAAACCACATTGGCATTGGTTTTTAATGTTTTTTACACTGAAGATGTGAGCCCTAGTACTCACGAAACGTATACGTCTGATCAATTCAACTTATTTTATTGTGTGTTTAAACGTTGTTTTCAAATAATTTACAAGAAATATTATTTAAATAAATTAATAGGCATACAGAGGGATTATATCTGTAACATGGTACCCCGGCATTAATCGTTCCGAGTTTGGCGAGAATTATATACATAAGGAATTTTAGATTTCGATTTAGTGCTTCTGAATGTGTTACGATATAAAGAGAGGGAAGGTTTGGAATGTGTGAAATAAATTGTCCAACCACAGCTATAAATACAAAACACTTAAATGTTTTTTACTTAAAAATGTAAGGGAATGGCAACCTCTTGAACCAACTTTCTGAAATGAAACAAATGAATTGCTTAAATAGAGAATTTATCACTAGATAACACTACCCCTTGACTTTTTATGGAATTATCCTCCGATCAAACAAAAGAAAAAAATAGATTTTTTTTTTTATCCACAATCTTGAAGATTTAAAATAATATTCTCACGCATCAAAGTTATTTCATAATAACAAATGGGACGTCTTATCCCGAATCACAAATGAAGCATATATCCCAGATGCAAGGTGGAGCAAGTATCATTTAAACCGGAGGAACCAGGCATTAACTCTGGAAGTAGCATGAAATATGGCTGCAACCTACACTAACACATTACTTAATATCTTTTTCAACAATATTCACTAAATATTTGATGTAAAATCTCTAGTAAGCAGATTATATTTCGTCTTCTAATTGTATCTATCTCATAAGAGCATACAACAAAATCCAAACTTTCTTTGAAGAATATAAGTTTTATTTGAAGAAATAAATCGCTATAACTTCGTCTATTCCGCTTTTATATAATAAATGAGAGTAGTAGAACGCTACTAGTTTTATCAAATGTCCAATAGCTGAAATACAGTCAAAAGGGCAATTAACCCGGTGAGGCATCTAACCTGGATTTAGCCAACATTTTCATAAATTACATACTATTGATCCATGCTCATTTGATACAAGGAACTCAAATACAGTGTCAAAAATGGGTGTTAATATTTCAAAAAGCATAGAGGGTATAGTTTTTAATTTGGACAAAATTAAAGCTGATAGACCTAAATCTTCTCCTTTGCTTAATGTTTAATAATATATGTTATTAAAAAATTACATTCTTATACAGGCTTACCATAAAAGAACGTATCAGTTTCAATGGTATATTAAAACAGTTTAATTCAGACTTTTTACAACAAATAACACGCCCAAATTTAAGGTAAACTATGCTAGTTTTTCTTACAAATGTTCAGCATGTGCACCTTTACATATACGGCACACATCCAACCTAAAGTCCAATTCTTCCCACACTTCGGTTAACAAGTCCGGAGTAATGGGAGCAATAGCCTCTTCAATTCCGTGTCTCAACTCTGCCAAATCATTAGGTTGCAGTGGAATGTAGAAACGATCCTTTATAAAGCCCCAAAGGAAAAAAAAATCCCATGGTTCTAGCGCCTTATAAATCTTCAATCCAGCAATAGCGCTTTACGCTCAGGTGTCGCTATTTTGCGTATGTGGCACTGCAAGCAAGGCAATAACAAAGCGGTACTCGCGCATGCGCTTATCTAAATCTGTTTGAGTTATTCTTTATTTGTGACCTTGAACCAACACTCTATAACGCTTACAGTTGATATTATTAAAATTTATAACTAGGGCATTTTTTATGAACGCCCTGTACAATGAGTAATCTCCTAGACATTTTAAAATCCAAAAAAATATATATATTAATATAAATTGCTGTTGAGGAAAATGAAAAATATATTAACCTGAGATGTCTATTATTTAAAAATATATGTATTTTTTCGATAAACAATATTTTTTTCTTTGGTTTAATTTCATTAATAAACTTCCACAGCTTCGTTTTTCTCAAGCATAATATTACCGTACTTAAGATAAAAGTGATGAATTTTTTATCTCATATCGCTAATTAATAAAAAAAAAAATTCTATAGTATATTTGATAAAAAATAATAATATCAGTCCTGAGAAACAGCATTAAAAATAATCTTTTTACTACATTATTTTATTATTCTGTTTTTGGTTTTAGAATTTATGAACGCTATAAAGAACTTACGTGGTTTGAACATGGTTTGAAAGAAAAGTAAATGTTTAGAAACATAAACATTAAACAGTAATGTATGAAGTTAGAGATGTTTATTTCGTTTTCATGTCTTCGTGTTTAATGTAATAATTTGAACATTTCATACCAGTTATTGAATGATAATTTAAAATTTGAATAGGTAATACAAGTATCCAAGATATGCAGAAAGGTAGCATAAAAATATTTAATTGATATTCATGTATCTAAAAGAGAAAATGTCTTTTACGACTGCACTAAATAGTCCTTTTTCACTTCTTTGAAATAACCTGTAAGTTACTTCAAGGGAGTTTATATCTTCAATCTCATATAATATTAAAATAAATATTTTTGGTACTACTTAGTTATCCCGTCGACTAAAAATCTATCGCCAAACTATAAGATTAAATGTCAATAATGGTTGATCGTAAATGTCACATTCACTTAACTTTAAGCAAGTTACACATGTTTACGTCATCAAGTGATTTTTATTTCGACGTTTTATTTGTATTTTTATTAATGTTAAATTAATTTATTTGTTCTTTCGTTATTTAAAATAAAAATTATGTCAATTTTTATAATTTGGCGAGTGGTTTGGCGATTTATATAATTTGTAAAAATTGGTCGACGGGATAACTAAGTACTATATTTATCTATAAGGCTCGTACTATTTTTCTTGTACCGATAATAATTTATTGCGTATCTATTACCCTGTAAATTTTAAAAGACATTTTCCAGGTGATTTTGTTTTACCAAAAAATCTTTACTCATTTATAATATAGCCGTATGTAAATCAGCGAAATGTAAGCGTTGACCTTGTGGAATGCTTAACCCATCATCATCAACTGTCTTATGTATAGTTTTTAAAAGTAATCTGCAATTATATGACGCTTCTGTTTGTCGCCAGATAGCAAGTATTTGTAGTCCATGATCTTTACAAGTCAAATTGTAACATTTCCCTCAAAAATGTCCTATTTGTCATCTGTAGTGCCTGCAATTACATGTGCGCTACAGGCAATAGCAAGATGATTCGTGGATTGTATAATCCAAGAAGTGTCAATAATTTTGGCATATTGCCATTTTTGCATGTTAAATAATTAAATTTCCTGTTTTCTCAAATTGCGTTGGTAGAATTAAGAATCACCTCGTAAATCTTTTGCGAATAAACATTTTAAATAAATGTAGTACTGTTTTTTCAAAGATTGTGTGCCATAAAAATAGGTACAGTATTCATGGAAGAGCGACTGTCATCCAATAGTTTTATACTTACACATTTTCTACAGAACACATATTAATAGAAATTTCACACAGTTATAAATTCAAGTTGTATTTGCGTATTTATTTCGTAGTTTTCACTTACATTTTTTTTTTTTTTTAACGTAGTAAAAAAATGTGCATGAGGTTGTTTCGCCTGTCTCACGTCCCACAACACTCTGACTTCAGTAAATACATTTGGATTATAAAATTTTTTGCTATATGCTATGAATATTTAATATAAAACATTCCCTATTTAAAATGAAGTATGTAGCATTTATATTACAGTATTAATTTTTTTATGTTACGAATCCCGTCAATTCGGGTGAAAGAGTTTGAAATATTCTGTCTAAATACTTTGTTATTACTTAGTGTTTGCCACTTTCGTTTTGGTGATCATCTTGATTATGTCAGGCATAAACTTAAACGGTGTTCGTTCTTGTTCGGATGAATGAATTTTCATAACTTTCGTACAGATTCTTTAGGCTAATGTCAGACGAACGTCTATTTGCACGCTTTTTGTTTCAATATGCACAGACACACGTACTAGCGAAGGTGTAGGAAGGCTGTAAGAAGGAAAAAAGCGTGTAAATAGACATTCGCCTGACATTAGCCTTAGTTCCCCCAAAATTGATCTCAAAATTGATATCCTATTGGAATCCAGAAAATTCCTAAATTTGAAACATATTTCTCTAAATCCACTTTACTGTTCACTAAACACAGTTTTTGAGGCTCTTTAGTAGACATGCAATCACAAATTTGGATGCAATCTATGAACTTGAGGAAAATTGGAACAGTTTTTACTCCCCCGTTCATTTTGGAAGCTCAGACGAATTTTACTCTTATCGTCAACCACACAAAAATACTTGATTCCTCTCTGAGCACCATTTTAATTCACTCATCAATAGACGGTGTGACGAAGATTATTCGACACTATAGTAGAAAGATGTTCAAAAGAACCAGGGATGGAAAAAATGAGAAGCAAAACTCCAAATAACTTTTATGACATGAAGACTTTTTATTGCAAAGACCGTGATACGAGTACACGGGGAAGTGCTCAATAAAACCAAAAAAATGTCACAGCTGCTCTTGCGCTGTCTAGAAAGTAGGAGGCATAGAAGTTACGTGCTTACCGTCACAAGATAAAGCATAGCTGCTAACTTGTACGGATTTTTGCTACCAATAAAATTTAACAAATTTCTGCCTTATTTAATCATCAAAATTCACTACATTTCGGCGATTGAATTAGATAAAATTTTCTATTATATTTTAGTGCTAGCAAAAATCCGTACAAGTTGGCAGCTATGATAGAGCTGCTTGGCGGGCGACTACGCCAACTCACAAAGGTTTTGGCGACTGCCCAAGAACAGACAAAGGTTTTGGCAGAAGTAAAATTACAGACTTTATGCAATTTATTCCTCGTACATGTAAACAAGTAGAGGTTTTGGGGTTTTCCAGTAAAACGAATTCTTGTGTTAACAGGGACTGTAAAGATAAGCAGGGTATATGCTTTTTAAAAGTATGTTGCGAGTTTAGCCAAAATATCTTGACACAAAGATTAGGCAGCTGGGAAAAGAATACAGACGGAAAGGTCGTTATAGCATAAATGCGTGGGATAGTGTATATTGCAGTAATTAGGAAAATCAAATGCGTAAAACAGCATTATGAGAAAAAGGGACAAAAATTGGGCAACTGTTAAAGAGGATGTAAATTTACATTTTACTTCTTTTAACTTTCTGATTATAAGAAAACAAAAGTGAGTGGGAACAGCAAATACGCAAAACAATGCAAGTTAAAGAAGTTTTAGCGATGAGAACTGAAATAGCTACGCAAAACATGTTCAGCTGCATTTCCACAATGTTTTTACATTAACCGAAAACTGTAACGTTTAAAAGAATGAAGGTATGTGAGAAAGTGTCTTAAAATTGAGAAGCAAAACTGAATTACTCATTTACTTTCTTTAATAGTGATGAGTCTTTGAAAGAATTAAATTAGCTTAAATAAATGTGAATGGAGGTGGAAAATGGGCAATAAGTACAAGAGACAAATTTAGCAAGCAACCCGCGGGGGGGGGGGGGGGAAGCAAACCCATGAAAAATAAAGAAATTATTTAATTTAAATATTTAAGCGTGCGCGAGGGTAGGGGGGACTTGAAAGTTAATATATAACAGAATAACTGTTATAGAAGGGTCCTAGTGTCCTTTGGATTGTCGTAATTTAGCTTGTTTGTGCCGTACAAGTAGGGTTTTACCTTGGCTTTGTGATAATGATTCAGCTTCTATTAATTTGTGGCATTAAATGTGCACGATGTTCTGGTTTATCCCTTGGCTTTGGATGTTTTCTTCCATTGAGTATCCATATCTTTAGATGTTATCGATTTCATTCAGATCCTTGCATAGTTTCAGAAAAGTAGGGACCTGATATGCTGATGTAGCTTGTGGTCTACCAGAACGGGAGCAGTTTTTCACAAATTTTAAGTTTAACTTTTTAAAGATGAATTAAGCATTTCTATTTATTTATTTTCTGATGCTAAAGAAAAAGAGACCTAGTGATTTTATACTCAACACAAGTTGAACAGCGCAAGAACTTCGTAGTAATAAGATGACCATCATGCATGAAAATTTCCATAAAAACGTGCGTCACTCCAAGAACTTTTTCCTCAAATTAACGTCATTCCACATTTTCCCTGCACAAGTTATAGAAAACTATTGCAGAATGCTTATTTCGTTATCTGTTTTGCGTTTTTAGTGTATCGTACTATTGTTTACGTTCGTTCATTGACACGAAAAAGATTAGAGTTTACCAATTATGATTAAAATGCATTTATTTTATTATCAGTTGCAGTACAGTGAGTTCTGATTTCATACTTTTAGCCTTGGATTGTAGTTCATTCACAGGGACATGCAAAAGAATTCCGTTGCATAAAAAACATTTAATTTATTTTAATGATATTATGTTACTTTAAACATAATGGAATAGATAAACATTACTAAATCACTTCAAAAAGCTTACTGTAGAATGCAGTATACATAGCGCTTATCGTTCACTTACAGAGATACATAAAAGAAATCGGTTACAGTAATGTGTATGAGAGAAAATATCAGGAACTGCATCTTTAGTTATGGTTTGTGTTTTTTAAATTTAACTAAATTTTTGCATATTAATTGGTGTGTATGAATTCTACAGATACTTTACAGAGTTGCACAAAATAATTCGAGTACATTTCCGAATATTGACTGAAATTGCTGACAGAGAATTTTCAATTATATTTTGTGTTTTTTAATTCAATTATATTTTAGCATACTATGTAACAAATCTGTACAGAAGAATAAGTCTACTTTCCGGACTGTAGACGGTAATTGATGAAATTTGGTTTTCAGATTTATTATGCGCATTCCAAATTATTTAATTCAGTTACTCGAAATAGAAATCTGAGTTCCCTGAGTGGTCATCAATTGTTTACTTGGACATCATTTTGCATCGTATTAAAAAATGAAATTTCGTTACATAAATCTAAATATGTTGGATAGTGTTTCATAATCAAAGCTTCATGCATAAGTTTATTTCTTGTTCTTATTTAATGAGCGACGTTCGCATCTTGTAGACATGCATAAATTGAATTAATAATGACGTAATATTCTTCCCGAAATGTACATATTTGTTTGTTGTTATTTAATGCTATCATTTAATCTTTTGTTATTACTTATTTAGTAATTATCATTTGGATTTTCGTGATTTTTTTGTACTTTAGATGTTTATGTATGACTTAATAATTTTGAACAATTCATTGGAAAGTCGAAGTTGTTTCTTTTGTGTAACTACTATGTGATTATGTAAAAAAAAAAGACACATTTTTAGAAATATTTAATTGCGTTTTAAAATCTGTGAAAAATGTCGCGAATTTTTTTCACAAATGATAGTTAGGTGATATTTAAAAAAAAAGTTTGTATAATAGTTAAAGACAATTATTTCTAGAAAAGTTGTTAAAAGTTAAATGTTAAATTTATAAGAATTTAACTATTAGAAAACTACTCTATAATGACACGTAGATTCTGTGACAAGTAATTTGAGAAGGTGATATGTAATTTTATTGTGCTCTTTGTTAATCAGAAATGGAGTGAAGTATGTCAATCATCATAAAACCCAATGAGATCATCTGAAGGGTGAATGCGATTTAGATTGTTAAAGACTTAAATGTCATATATAAAGTTTCAAAAAGTTATTAAGGGGGTAGGATACCTTTAAACCTAGAAAATTATAGAAAATTTTTTAATAGATATTTTGATTCCGTAATCATTTCTGAACCATATGCAAAAATCCGCATTAAAAAAATCCCATTAGTTTACTAATTATGGCAGTTTTATTAAGACTATATATTAAGACGACATAGGATAGTTAAACTTTATGTTACGTTTATTCAAAATGATGAATTTTGGTACTGCGCGCTGTTTTACTAAAAAACTATGCATGGCAATCAAAAGAAATTTTCAAAACATATTCATTTCTCTATTATCTACAACTTAAAACCAGAAAAAAGATAATATTTTATTTTTTTTCTGTTTTTTTTCTTTTTTACTTTGAAAATAATTTTCTTAAATTGAAAATTTTTAATTTTCTGTGAATTTGTTAATTTAGTCTATATTTTTTTCAAATATTCTGGTTTTAGTATAAAGGTAACACTGTTATGTATTTATTTTCACCAAAATTTTATCTTTATATGCATATTTCCAAATTTCATCATGCGCGCAAAATTTATTTTCTTTATCATATATTTTTAAACTTGTCATTTCAATATTTATTTAGGAGTTTACAACTATATATATATTTTTTTAAATAAACATTTAAATATGAGCATTATATTTAAATGAAATTTGATTTTTATTTTTGACTTATTACACGAGTTTTGAAGCTTGGAACGTACTGATATTTTTTTACTTTTCCGACGTGTTCAAAGGTATCCTACCCCCTTAAACTGTATTACAAAGATTCTTCATTAATTTAAGAAATTCTACTACGTTTGATACCCATTTTTAAAATAAAGATAAATAAATACAATACCAAATTCGTTCAAATAAATTTATTGAAACTGATTGATTGATTCAAATAAAAATATGCAAACTAATAGATGTAAAATATTAAATCACTGTAATTATAGGCCTCAACAAACATAATATTCAAAACTGATTTGTCTGAAATAAGAAATTTGAGCAGTTCTGAAAATAATGTGATTAAAATTTGAATAATGCCAAATGAAACTCAAGTAGATGCATGTTATTGATTAATTTAAATAAATGTATATATAGAAAGACCTTCCGTTAAATAAATAACTTTGAAGTGACTTATTTTAACTATTATAATTTTGTGGGAAAACAATGCCATATTTAATATAAACTGTAAGTGTCCTCACAACAAAAATTATGGCCTTTACGCATTGTTTCAATAAATGTACTATTTGAGGTATTGTCCATTCGCGATAACTTGACCGATGACCTTTCAATAGTTCAGTATTCTACGATAGAAATTGTTAAGAGACAGATATTGTTCAGAAAATACATTATTTATTTACCATGTATGTTCTAGTAATTAGTAGTAGTGATTATCAACCTTTTTAAAGAATAAATTCATCTAAATTTGCGTCACATATTTCCCATATTATACTATACAGTGTGTCCACGTACAACCTGACCGACCTTTATTTTCGCAACCGTTGGTCCTAGAGGCATACTTCCAATTATAAAAATGGTCAAAATTAAGTGCAGGGTTATGATAAAAAAAAAAAAAAAAAGTTTGAAGCGAAAAAACAATTTAGTGAAGAATTACAGAATCTAAATTTTTATACTGTCCCCCGGTCCTATAAGTTATATTTAGTAAAATTTCCCAGTTACGCTGGCAAGTAAGGCAAAAAAAGTCCCGTTATTCTACGATTAAAATTGACCGAGTAATAGCTGTTTAAAGTTGGAGTATATTTTTTGCTGCATATTAGGGGTCATTCACAAATTTAGTAGAAATATAATTTCGTCAGATATACTAAAGAAATGGTAGAGAGTAAAATTAGCATTGCTATATAAATTTGAAACCTTAAATCATTCTGACATATTACTGCAAAATGTACAATTTGTACTGAACATTATAAGAGAATAAAAATAACAGATTTTTTGTTAAATAAAAGGATAAAAAACAACAGCCTCAATTGTTTACAAAATGATACATATTTTAAAATGCTGTTAGATTACGCTGTCTTTCAAATTTTGGGTTGTGGCATGTTTTTTAGCTTTTGAAAATTGATTCTTATGTATTTTTTAGCCCTGAATCCGAAAATGACCTTCATTTGAAACCATCACGTCAGAAATTTTCTCAAATTGCAAATTTCAAAGTTAAGTTAAAAAGCTAAAAGTTAAAATTGATCCCCCTCCCCACCCAATCTCATCGGACCTCCGAGCTGTTTAGCTGTAAGAAACCCAGTATTAGCCAAAAAATCTAATAAATTATTGAATTAACTAAAATTAAACTGAATAAAAAAGTCTTACATCTATTTTATACTATCAGATTTTTCGCTATTTTTTAATCTTGAAATTTACGATTTGCGAAAAATCTTGACATGATGGTTAAAAGTGAAGGTACTTTCTGATTCAGAATTAAAAAATACATAAAATGTAATTATAAAAGTTAAAAATCACAACCACTGCATGTTTATGTTATCTAATCTAAAACTCTTTCTTAAACTTCTTGACGGTAATCTATCCGAATTAGTTTGTGTTATCCTCTAATATAAGTATGTATAAGATGGTAAGAGTCGAAAGTCATAATAATATTGCATTTTCATCGGATTTAAGTCTGTATGTACAATTTACCTTCGATCGGACATTTGAAAGTAAGTTAAAGTTCGAGTACAAAATTTTAAACTGGAAAGATGATCATTGCAAGTTAAATAAAACATTATGAAAATAACATAATTTTAGTTAAAAGAAATCATAGCCTCAAATCCTTACAAAATAAAACATATGTTAAAATAGAATTATTTTAACTAATCTGAAACTTAACTAATAAAAGTTAGTCGTAAGATTTGTACGATTTCTTACGATTTCGTTGTACGATTATTCGTACTCAAAAGTTAATGTTACCTATACAGTAGTCCTTAGAAGACAATTTTATTTATTGCTTCTATTTCCCGTCACAGCATTTAATATAAATTGTTATTAGAATTCGAAACAGACGGCAATACTCATAAGGGAACCACTTTTGGTGCCGCTCGCACCTAGCATCGAGACCTGGTGCATTTTGTGGCCCTATACATAAAAGTTAGAGAATCGATAAAGTTTCTCTGTTAAAATCATGTTTTATATATTTTTTATACTTTAATTTTTTTATTATTGGATTTTTATTTATTTATTTCATGTCAAATTTGAGTTAAGTCGATAAATATGGCACTAAACATTTGTCGCATGCTTTAACCCTCTAGTGTCTATATAGTATATGTATGTATAGTACGTATCAGAGTTAAATCAGATTGCGATTTGTTTGATAGGAACAATGTCAGACGGGCGTCCTTTTTGCTGCTTTTTTGCTTAAGTATTATCCATTATGGTATTATCATCCATATGGATAATACTTAAGCAAAAAAGCAGCAAAAAAGACACCCGTCTGACATTGGTCTAATAGCATAAGAAACAAGAATTAGTTTTTATTTCTTACGCAGACGATAAATGTATAAATAGTAAATATACATATGTTAAAAGCTTTCAAGGTCACTGAAAACTATTTTTTATTGAAATACAAAATAAGCAAACTATTTTCCTTTGAAGTCAGCTAGAATAAAGTTTCGAATGTTTAAAATGAAACTTTGTTGTATTAAATGTTGCGTCTTTTGATAAAATTAATCATAAAGTAAATTAATATTTTTATACAATTTAGAAAATTTACTGTGCGTTTTTTGATCGGACATTACAATTTCTGTGAGTGAGCCAAAACATTGTTCACTCACACACGACAAGCAGTTATGACATTTGGATACTGTTGCCGGAAAGCTCTACTTTTTAAAAAAACGCCAACTTTTATTCCGCCAAAACAGTGTATATGATGTTGTAATTTTTGAAAATCAATTTCTTAGTTTCTTGAAGGAATTTTTAAACTTTTTTCAATATTTTATGCTTATTATTGACTAATTTGTATTTTTAAATGCTTTTCATTAAAACAAAATTCTATTTTGTTGATAGTCCGATAAGTGATTTCGAAAATTACATTTTCAGAAAATTATGGTATTGTAAAATCAAAAAATATGATTTTAACAGAAAATTTTTATCGATTCTCAAACTTCCTAATACAGAGCTTTAAAATGCACCAGGACTCAATAATAGGTGCAAGCAACTCTAAAAGTGGTTCCCTTGTCAGTTAAATTTTCCTCCCAAAGCTTTATTTATCATTTGAGTAGTTTCGCGTCGTTATTGCAAAAATAAACTTTGTAAATCATGTAAAATTAAAAAGGGTGGAGACATCCAAAGAAATATTTTTTAGATTGGTAAGTTCGTATACTTTAAAATTTTGTATTAGAAAACTGACAATATTAATGAGAAGTATATAATTTCTGTTTATTGTACTTGTGAAAAATGTACCATTTTAGTTAATAACTGTTTTATTTTCATGTTCTAATTTTAATATATCTATATATGTATATTACATGCTTAAAATTATATATTCTAACATCTGAGAAAATATTTTCCAAATCGGAGTTGTTTAGTCACAAAGGCTTAAGGGGTCAGGTAACCTTTGAAGCGTCCAAAAATCGAATTTTTTTAAAATAGCTTATAATTAAATATGATTCTTTGGGAACATTTAAAAGCAAACCCCATACAAAAATTCGCAATGGAAGACAAGTCATGTCGAAAACACTTTGAGCTTTTGCTATATGATCAACGGGTTTTTCAATCTTTAAAGCCAATTTTCTCAAAACAGCGATTTTGATCATTGTGAGCACGATTTCTGAAAAACGGTTGCCTAGAATTTTACGAAATTTCTGGTGGATATACAGAAGCACAAAATGACCTATTATTATGTTTCTCAAGAGAGAAGTTTAGAATTCACGACTACTTTTGTATAAAAAAAAATCTCGATATTTCGAATTACTCTAATTTTTTTTTTCTCGGAATCTACAAGTTTTATTTTTTTCATTTCAGGTCATTTTGAAAACACTTTATATCTGTACTCATAAAAAAAATCTTGGCTTGTTTCAGCCATTCAAATGGGAAAAGTCATGCGCGCAATGCATGCAACAATAATTCTTTCGTAAAAATTGTATTATCTTTAAAAATAAATTTAAAAAAACTATATATGTGTATACCTTTACTAACAACTTTGATTGATAAAATGAATCGTTCCTAACATGTGTTTTCAATTTTATAATTAAAAGTTAATTAGTTAAAGATTGACTGCAATTCTTACAGAGGTCACTTTTCCATGTACTTTATTGGTTCAAAGGTTACCTGACCCCTTAAAATATTGATACATTAATGATACCAGTAGTTTAATGGAACCGTGGACCTATATTTGACCAGAAATCGACCCAAAAATCGAAAATTATTTTGGTGCATATTATTATACTCCAGTTTCCTTTGGATTATTTGTAAAATACCGCATGCAAATGTGATTATTTTTCGCAAAGTTATAAGCGTTTGAATTTTGTACACAAACAATTTTTCCGGCATTTAATATATTTTAAATCTGTTTCTCTGAAAACACTTTTTTTCAATCTTTTTTGATTTTTGACATGCTCCGTGGGTCATAATTTTTTTGTCAAAATTCATTAAATTGATAAAGAAGAATCTTGATATTGCTTACAAGGAAACTGTGCATGCATTTTAAAATTCGACTTCATTAAGATAGTTAAGTTTGATTTTTAGCTTGTTAAAAGGAAAAATTTGGATGAAAATGGATATCGAATTCAGATAAAAATCTCTAAAAAATTAACTATTTAAGGGATGAAAAAAATCGATACACATACTTGTTCGTGATAGAGTTTTAAGTGATTAAAATGCGAAATCAAGAATATATCCAAACATTTATGATGCATGAAGCATGTTAAAATTTCGGTTTAAAGTTTTAATTTTTTTTTAAATGTTAAAATTATAATAAGATTGGAAATTTCTTTTAAGGCGTTCTGTATATTTCTACAAAATTTCTTATCTCTATGATGAAAATTAAAAAAATAAATTGTTAACATCCAACGTCACCTTAAATGTATCATTTCTGTAAAATCTCATAGATTAAAAATATTTTAAACTACTTTTTTTTAATTAACTATTGTGCTCTGCCCCCTACGAGCTACGCTTGTCAACCCCCGTTCAGGCACCGCAGACTCTAACAACATGCTAATTTGATCGGCTTTAAAAAGATTTCGGAAGATTGAATTATAATTTGAATCTGACAATTATAATCTGGCGTAATTTTCACCAAACATTTCTTTCTCATTTTAATATTCATGTAAAAATACTTTTGTTAGAAATGAAATATTACGATCATCTTAAAATATCAAATAAATGTCTCGCACAATTTTCAAATTTAAACTATTTTGCAATATTATTTCTTGTTCATTTTACGTAATAAGTCTAATGGGACGTAAATGTGACGTAAATTCTCCTATTTAAGTATTCTAATGCATGTTAATTAATTTATTATTTTACAATATTCTTTCTCTTTTAAAATTCATGTGTAAATATAGTTTTTATGACGTAATTTTCAATGAGTTCCTGCTTTTTATATTTTCTGTTTATAATAGTCACGTGTAAAATAAATTTTTAATTTGAAGCAAACATTATTGTTTGCGCTGTTTATACAGTTGGCAACAGTTTAAATTAATACAATTTTCTAAAATATGTAAAAAATATCTCTCGAAATGCTGAAAATTTGAATTTAAAATAGAAATAAAACCTCAAAAAATGAGTCAAATTAAAAACCTAAAGGCAGTCTGCACACCGGGAAATTCTGATGCATAAAATGATCTAAAAATGATTAAATTCCTATGTACAGTTGTTGCTCCTATAAAACTTTTTTAATGGAACGATTATGTCCAACTTTGGCATTAAATATCTCTTAAAATAATTCTTCGATTTGAAAACTGTCTGCATCAGTGTGTTTATCAAACATTTCAGTATAATACCACCGATTTTCATATTTTTGTATGCATTATTTTTCTTAATATTAACGAAGAAAGACCTCCTGTCACAAAAAATTCAAAACCGGCGGCGGCGGCGGCGGTGACAGCGGTAGTTACTTTTTTTTTAGAATAGAGAGATTGTATCAACAAGTATTACAAATATTATAATTTCATTTAAACTTTGACAATGAATTTATATTACATTACATAGGTATTGCGACTGCAATACGTAGATTTTTACTTTTCGTTATTAAACCTACCTAAAACAACTGAGATATAGCAATTTTAATTTCTAGGGTGTCTGAAATTTTGAAACAACCTGAATTTTGTCGATAGGACGCGTATATACTAACCGATTTGTACGTGACTAAGGATGTGTAAAAAATGTATAGAAAGTTGTTTTACAATATAATAAAGCATCATCAGAAAGCAAATCAAATGAAAAAGTAGTGTAAAAAAGAGCTTTAAGAGCAAAAAAGTTCCAAATGTTCATTTCTGGTGAAATTCAGAGTAACAGTTTATATCTCGATTATACCTAAGGCTACTCCACATTTTGAAAGTTTTGCGAGTGCAGTTTGGAAGTTTACATCGCTCTCTGCTTTCCATATAATCCGGCCAATGGCATACTCCATCTAATCTTATATCTTTGACTGGCATTGCAGATACATGACTTTTATGTTTCTTGGCTATAATTCCCCTTTCTACTTCAGACATTCTTGGGCGTCTTCTTTTAGCATTTGGGGTTTCTCTTCCAATCTTACAGAGGCAGATTGCAACCTGTTCCCTGAATTTAGCCAAAGGCATTTTTGTTTAAGTGATAATTTTTGTTCTCTTTTTATATAAGATCCATGAATTTATCATAACAACATCCAGTAGACGATAGAAAACTGCGCTAAGATGTTGTATATTCCCTCGGCCGCCATCTTGGATTTCTTGCGGATTTTTTGTTCGCGTTGTTTATCGATAAGGCAGCCCCGGTTCTGGCAACCCCGTTAAGCCTAACATGCTCATAAATCGCTGCTTGGCGACATTTACTACTTGGCGGAAAGGGGTTTTTCACGCCACGAAAAAGTCCAAGATGGTGGCCGAGGGAATATACAGCATCTGTTCCGAAAACTCGAAAATAATACTTTTTAGATCTCATTTTATTTCTATATCTGCCTAAATGGCTGTCTAGTAAGTCGACAAGTAAATTCGGCTGTCTAGTAAATTCGACAGGAACATTCAGATGTACTCCACAGGTAATTTGAAAATTTGTATCGCTTAGAAATTCAATCCCCCCCCCCCCACACACACACACACACTCCACATAAAAATATCTCTCCTGCGGAAAAACGTCTGAATTTAACACTGTTGAACTGTATTTGTTATTTTAAACTTTTTTATAGTACTTTTAGTAGAATTTAAAATTACTTTAATATTCAATATAAAAACTTAACTCCTGTTGCAGTTGAATCTATTTCTGGGGTTACATTTGTTGTTATCGTGCAGTCAACGTCTGATGCAGATGAAGAAATAGAATTTTCAATTCTATTTTTAGCTGAGTTATATGTTGAATCTTCCCAACTATCATCATAAAGTCCAAAAGATTCATCATCAGTATCAGATGCAAATAATATTGCATTGATTTCATCTTGCGTTAGCCCTTTAGTCGCCATTTTTCATTGGAACGTACTATGAGCTTTATGCTCTATGTTCCATATCTGGCACAAACACAAAAACAAGATTTCAAGCTGATGTACTGAATTTTTTTAGTTTTAAGCAGCCTAAATAACAAATATGTGATACACTTGAATGTCTAAAATTTTATCTTGCGATACTTTCAAGATTTTGGGGTGAAAAAGTTGAAGCAAATTCTACGGTTGTTTGCGACGCAGACAGATTTTTTTTTTTTTTAAATGAAAATCTAATATGTACTGAGGTACTGCCAGCTAGTGAGAAAAACAGGCACAAATTTCTTTGTTTAAATGTTCTAGATATGACACAATTCTCAGATAACCTATATTTAAGATGCATAGGAAAATTGCAGGGTTTTATTGGTATGTGCCAGATATGGCACATCGTGCAGTGAAGGGTGTTAAGTAAACAGTGTCATTGTCTTCCGGTATTTTCTAACAGAGTTAGATAGTTCTTTTAAATAATTCATTTTAAATGTATCGTTTTAAATCTGACATAATTTACACCAAAGTTTTATTTATATTATTAATATTCACGTGAAAATACTTTTGTTGTTAGAAGTAAATATTATTTGCGCTGTCTTCGAATTCATGATAATAGTTGAAAAGATCATCTCAAAATATCAAATAAATGTCTCGAGCAAATATATTTTTTTAATTTAAATTGTTTTGCCATATTTTTTGGCCATTTTAAATATGATGTAATTTCCTCCATTTACAAGTTTTAACGCATAATAATGATTTTTTTATTTTAACATTTTGTTTCTCTTTTAAAATTCAAGTGTAAATATGGTTCTTATGACGTAATTTTCCTGCTTTTAACATGTAATCATTTAATTCTAATTTTAAAGTGTTTTTCTGTTTATAATAGCCACATGTAAATAAATTTTTAATTTGATGGAAATATTATTCTTTGCACTGTTTTGAAAATTGCGAACAATTTAAAATAATATCCTTTTCTAAAATATGTAAAAAATATCTCTGGAAATACTGAACATTTGAATTTAAAATAGAAATAAATCCTCAAAAAATTAATCAAATAAAAAACATAAACGCAGTCTGCACACCGAGAACTTCTTATGCATAAAATGATCTAAGAATGATTAAATTCCTATGGATAGTTTTTGCTCCTATAAAACCTTTTTAATAGAACGACTTTGACCAACTTTAACATTAAATATATCTTAAAATAATTATTCGATTTGAAAACTGTCTGCATCAGCGTATTTCTCAAACATTTCTCTATAATACCACCGAATTTCATATTTTTGCATGCAACAGTTTTTTTAATATTAACGAAGAAAGACCATACTTAAGCATTCAAATTGGATGCCGATCTACCGGGAATATCTAGCCAGATTTTCATTGGTCCATTTCCAAATCAAAACTTTTTTTTTATATATATAGAAGGATTATAAAAATGCTTTAAATACAATTTTATTTAGATTCAGAATACGTATTACAATTTGAAGAATAGTTAGGCACAAAAAATTTTATTCTAGTGGCAAAATTTATTTTGTTATCCTGCGTACAAGCTGTTATACCAATTTTCTGCTTAACAAATGTCTGACAGTTTGGAGCCTCCTATAAATACTAATTTTGCATCTTGCAATTTTTTAAATACATGAAATGAAAAAACATGCTTTTATCTTTTATTCCCCAATTAAAATTATATTTTTAAATCATACCCATTTTAAGATATTAAATGTTGAAAATTGTCCCTTTTTTTATTTTTTCCAATTTTAAGAGTCCTGAAAACCCTTAATAATTTCAACTTCAAAAAATGCGTTCAGATACGTCTGACACTGGAAAGCTTCTTCCCTTTGCTTACTAAATTGATTGTATAATGAATTAAAATTAATCGAAAGTTATTTACAATCAAACATGAATAAAAAAATGTATAGTTCAGTAAAAGTTTTAATTTAAAATAATATTTTCTCTGAATCGATAGTAACGAATTGCGGGAGGAATTCGCAAAAAGAAGAGGAAGTTGAGTGCTTTTCACCTAAATTAAATGCACTTAAAAATCTTCATATGATTAAAATTTTGTAAATGAAAAATTTTCATAAATCAAGTGGAAATCTTTTCAGTATATATTTCGCTTATCAAGTGGAAATATTTTCAGTATATATTTCATTTAATTAACAACTTTGTTCGATATTTTGACTCTTGTTGGAAAGTATTTATGACTTTCTTTATGTCTATTCCCTTGATGGCTTATAACATTTAACATAAGCTATAATCGTCAAAATTATACCCTATCATCTAAACTATCATCTTTTTAATCTAAATTTTAAAATATTAATTAAACGGATCTTGCAATGACAAACATGTTCAGAAATGTCTCTGTAATAACATTGTTTAAAGAATAGCGTTTAATTATTAGAAATTATCATCTAAAATTAATTATGACTTAAATTTGCTTTTTATGATTTATAATAATCATTATGTATATAGTTTAATTAATTAAACCTTTAAAAATCTTAATATTAAGATTTTCTAAAAAGCGTAATGTAACAGTAAGCTATTTGAGATTATTAAAAATTAAAGTGTTAAGAAAATTTATTCTAATTTTATTTTAGTTTAAATTATACTAAATATTTCTTGTAACTGATAATATCATGTGAACAGGCGTGAATGGTATTAACTTGGAAATAAGTGGGATTAGCGTTGAATATTTAAGACTTATTTTAAATCATGAGATATAACGTCCCTACAAAAGTTTTACGGTGAAAATATGTAGAATTTTTACTTTATTATAATGTTTTCATTGCTTGAAAATTAGCATTACGGGTTGGAAAGTAACAAAGTGTGATAAACGAACACCTGGTAATACGGTATTGCAAAGAAACTGAAAAAAAAATCATTTTACATTTATTTTTGAGACACGGTGTTATACTCTGTATGCACTTCAGTTTAGAAAGTTTTCTTTAATTCATGTTTAGTATGAAAAATATTTCTCATTTTATTCTTTCATATAGCGTCGTATTTTTTCCACATACACTATAAAACTGAAGGCACGGTCTCTGTATATATGTATGTATATATATTTATTTATTTACATATATAAAACCATTATAAACCAATACAAATTGTCAACAATTAATATGAATGTATAAATAATAAAGGGATTTATTCAAATTCAAATTATGTATAAACCATTATAAAAAAAAATAAATTAACAGATCCTTATAACAAGAGCAACATGGAATTGAAAATACAATAAACAATCAAAAAATGGAAATATTTGTGGAACCAAAGCAAAATCATCAGGCCCTAATTACCTGTATTACTACAAATAACATACATGGTTTTATCTTTGCATTAGGCATAACAAGCTAAAGAATGCAATAAAGGGGTTACAATACACAATAAATACAGAAAATATAAAGCCAGATATAACTTAAGATATAATAAAATATAGATTAAAATAGAAAAGCATATTATCAATTGAAAATCCATCCTGATGTTAAATGATAAAACAAAAAAAATTATAAGAAATGATTTGCATATGTTGCCAATTTTTTTTAATAAATGTGAGTAGGACCAAAGAATAATAATGTGGAGTATAGCAGGTATAATTATTTAAAAAACAGTATTTATAATGAAGAAGGTATGGTGCTGCCATCTGTAGTACACTTAAACATGAATTCCAATGTGTTAATCAATTAATCAATAAAGTGCTGCCCTCTGTCGTTAAATAATACATTTAAAATGATTACACAAGTATTTATTATTAGAAAAATGCATAGGTTAAAATAAAAACTAATAAATAATTAAAATAAATAGATTTATAATTGTTAATAACAAATGTTGGATTAAGTTTTAAAGCAGAAACTGTAGAGAGATATTATAAATGATAATTAAAAATATATAAATATATACACAATATATATGAATAAAGAAGTAAATTAATAAATGAATAATAATAATAACTAATAGTGAATTAAGCATAAAACTGCAATTGTATTGCATTAATATAATTGATGAATTAAAAATATGTTTATATATTCATACAAAAATATAAAATAAAATAAGTAAATAAGTAAATTAATGATATGGATGATTCATTAATTAATATTTCATATAAATAAAAATGCAATATTATAGCATACACTATATGTCCAAAGGTGACCGGTCACTTTCGATTTTAGACGTTTTGTTAAATATCTAGAAAAATACATGAGAAATTAGCCTGAAACTGCAGGTGTGTAAACAATATAGCATAGGTCATACATTTTCGTGAAGATTTTTTCCCGAAACCCCATAGGGGACCGTCAACAAATTGAAAAAGAACTAATATATTTTGGATAACCCTGTAAAATCTAATGTAGCAAAAGTGTTCAAACTCGAGATTATTAATAAGTGGCATATTGTAATATATTATGTTCATTTTCATGAGGAAAGCATGTATACTCGTACAGAAATTAAGGTTTTTATAAAAACAGTCCCAAATTTCGCCAGGTTTTTTGCTTATAATTTGCAGAGTTCTTAATATATATAAAAAAAGTTCTTTTCAGAAAATATGACAAACAATATTGTACATAATACTCTGCAATCAGAATTAAAAAATACTAAAAATTGGATAAAAAATGAGCAGATTTATTAGAAAATGTTTCACTGCGCATGCGCGAATGCAATCAAAATATAATATGCATAATATATTACCTAAGTGTATAGAACAGTTTTTGTGAAAGTCTCAAAATCATAGCTTGAAAATTATGAAAATTATCGTCGATAGAATAAGCTCAAAATCCGTTGTTCCCAAAAAGAAGCAAAAAGATGAGGGGTTGTATCAAATATCTGTCGATTAGTACCAGAATAGCATACACAATATTGCACATACTACTATACTTGGATACAAACCCTCATCTTTTTGTTTCCTTTTGGGAACAACGGATTTCGAGATTGCTCTATCGACGATAATTTTCAGAATTTTCAAGCTATGATTTTGAGACTTTCACAAAAGTTGCTCTATATACTTAGCTAATACATTATGCACATCACATTTTAAATGCATTCGCGCATGCGCAGTGAAACATTTTTTTAGTAAACCTGCTCATTTTTCATCCAATTTATATTATTTTTTAATTCATATTGCAGAGTATTGTGTACAATTTTGTTTGTCATATTTTCTGAAAAGAACTTTTTTTTTATGTTAAGAACTCTGCAAATTATAAGCAAAAAACTTGGCGAAATTTGAGACTGTTTTTATAAAAGTCTTAATTTCTCTACGAGTATACATGCTATCCTCATAATAATGAACACAGTGTATAACAATAAGCCACTTATTAATAATCTCGAGTTTGAACGCTTTTGCTACATTAGTTTTTACAGGGTTATCCAAAAGATATTCGTTCTTTTTCAATTTGTTGACAGTCCCCTATGGGATTTCGGGAAAAATCTTCGCGAAAATATATGACATATACTATACTGTTTAAATACCTGCAGTTTCAGGTTAATTCCTCATGTATTTTACTAGATATTTAACAAAACGTCTAAAATCGCAAGAGACCGGTCACCTTTGGCCATATTGTGTATTAGTATATTTAAATCTCTGTCACAGCAGTGCATAATCAGTTAAATAAATAAAATAAAATAAATAATAAAAAAAATAATTTATGTTGCTTGTTAAATTTAAATAAACATTTTAAATTTTCAAAATAATAAGTAGCAATTAATGTGTCCACAAGCGTGCAAAATTTAAAAATACATAATTATGGGGTAGAGGATAGAACAAAGAATAAAACTTATAATTGATAACTCACTAACTTACAATAAAGAAAGATTGATTATTTTTTAACTTTATATACTATATACCATTACTACTACCATGTGTTAACAGAAGTGACGCTGAAAAAAGTAAAAAATTTCATTTATATAATTCACCTAAAGAAAACGTAATCAGAACTTTGTAATAAGTGAGTTAAAAAGATAAATAACTACATACTTTATGATTTACATTTACAGATGCATAACACGTTATCGACTTTAAACTGAGGTAAAAAGATTAAAAAAAAAAAAAAAAACAGAAATCATGAAGTTAGATTATCAAATTAACAATAAATGATATTGAAAACTTTAAACTGTAATTTTAAATAAATTAATAGATTTTTTTTTTTACAAATTATAAAAAATGGAAATAATTAACATAAATTAAATTAAAAATGAATATATAAAAAAGTAGTAAAATAGAGATTTATTTTGTTCGTGTTAAGTGTTGAAACAATCAATAATTTGTGAGTACATAAAAAATCATAGTAATGAAATTTAAATAATGAAATTCAAATTTATTAACACAAAACCCATTAAGGTTTAAAATAACAGAAATAGTTTAAATAAATTTGTGAAAATTTAACTGTTAATATTAAAATTAAAAGTTAGAAAGTATTTATTTAAATTAGAGACTAATTGACAAAACTAATATATTTTCAATGAGTTTATAATATTACTAGCAAACCCCGCGGCTTTGCTCGCGTAATAGTTGAAATATGCCAAGTGATATTTGCATGACGACTTTTTATTAGAAGAACACTTTTTGGAATAATTCAAAAATTATAAATTAAGCCACAGTTTGACTGAACTTCATTATAAAAGAGCAATAGACAGAAATGAGATTTTAATTAATAAGAAGAACTAAAACTAATTCCAATTAAATGATAATTTAGAAAGTATTTTGATACTTTTATTCTCATTTCACACGCTTAATTAAGTATTCATTTGAAGTTTTGAATTTTTTAGAAACCATCACACACATTTACATATTAAAATTAACCATCATGACAAATTCCAAACTTCTTGTCCAACAGTCTACTATCTCTCTGGTGTTAGTGGCACCAACATAAAAGGCTGAAAAAGAGTTGAAATAGAATGTCTCGAAAAATGTTGAAACAGAGACTGTTACCCTTAATTTGCCAACATTAACCTTGAAATCGGTTGGTATTTCTTAATATTCTATAGAAAACGGAATTTAGATGTTTTTAAAGGCTTTCTTGTTGTTCCTGCCAACCAGGTGGTAGTGACATCGGCATAAAATATAGCCCGTATAGGATCAGGGACTATCACGCTTGATTTGAAACCAATAACTTCTGTAATCGGTTTATTATTTCCTGAGATTCCATAGAAATCGTAATTTAGGACTATTTTACAATGTTTTTTGCTCTTTCCCTTCGCTTCACCCCTTTTTAATTTCGAATTTATTTTCAACTGTCCTAAGAGGACATTTATATTTTATAAGTAACTACAGTGCTATATTTAGAGTTTCTAGCCTCTTCAGTACCTCAGAAATCGCAATTTTGGACGTTTTCTACTCCTGCAACCCTCGACATAAAATATAGCTTATGTTTGAGCAGGTTCTATCACCATCAATTTGCAGCTATTATGTTTGAAATCGGTTTCGTATTTCATACGATTGCATAAAAATCGTAATTTAGAACGCTTATAGAACGCTTTTCGCTCACTTCATACTTTTAAATTTGGAATTTTCTTTCGACAATTCTTAGAAAACATTTGCATCTTTGAAGTAATTACCATTCAAATTTAAAATGTTAGACCCCCCCCCCCCTCAGTAACACAAAAACGCAATTTTGAACATTTGTTGCTAATGTAACCCACAGGTGGTAGTGACAACGTAAAATATAGGCCATGTTGAAGCGGGGACTGTCACCACATATATGAAACCATTGCTTCTGAAATCGATTATATTTCCTGCGATTGCATAGAAATCGCCATTTAGAACGTTTTTAGAACGCTTTTCGTTCATTTTCACCCCTTTTAAATTTAAAATTTTTAAGGAACTTTTCTCAGAGAGTATTTATATCTCATAAGTAATTACCATGCCAAATGTCAAGTTGCTAGCCCCTTCAGTATCACAAAAACCACAATTTAGAACGTTTCTCAAAATGCAACCGCAAGGTGGTAGTGACGCCTACATGATATAGATCCTATATTATAGCAAGAGCTGTCATCAGCAATTTCCAACCATTACTTTTGAAATCGGTTGGGTACTTTCTGAGATTGCGTAGAAATCGCAATTTAGGACGTTTTTTAGAACGTTTTTCGTCTATTTTAATCCCTTTTAAATTTCGAATTATTTAGGAAATGTTCTTAGAGATGATTTATATCTTATAATTTACTACCATGCCTAGTTTCAAGTTGCTAGCTTTTGCAGTGCTACAAAAAACGCAATTTAGATCGTTTTTTGCTCCTTCACCACCTTTGGGGTAGTAGCACCGACATAAAATACAGCTTATGTTGGAGCGAGGGCTGTCACCATCGTTTTCACACCATTATTTTTAAATCGGTTTGGTACTTCCTGAGATTGCGTTGAAACCATATTTTAGAAAGTTTTTTAGAACGCTTTTCGATCATTTTCACACCTTTTAAATTTCGATTTTTTAGGAAATGTTCTTAGAGATCATTTGTGTCTTATAAATAACTGTCCTGATTAATTTCAGAATTCTAGGCCGTTCAGTAACACAAAAATCGTAATTTAGAAAGTTTTTTGCTTCTGCAACCCCTAGGTGGTAGTGACATCGATATGAAATAGAGCCTATGTTGGAGGAAAGGCTGTCATCATCAATTTCCAACCATTACTTTTGAAATAGTTTGGGTACTTTCTGAGATTGCGTAGAAATCGCCATTTAGAACGATTTTTAGAACTCTTTTTGCGCATTTAGACCTCTTTTAAATATCGAATTTTTTAAGAAATGTTCTTAGAGATCATTTATATCATATAAGTAACTACCATTCCAAATTCCATGTATCTGGGCCCTTCAGTAAAACAAATATCGCAATTTCGAACGGTTTTTTGCTCCTGCACCCCTTTAGGGGTAGTGGCACCGACATAAAATGTAGCCTATATTGGAGCAAGTGTTTTCACCATTATTTTGACACCATTGTTTTTTAAACAGGTTTCGTACTTCTTGAGATTGCGTAAAAATCGCCATTTAGAACGTTTTTAGAACGCTTTTTGCGCATTTTCACCTCTTTTAAATATCGAATTTTTAAAGAAATTTTCTTAGAGATCATTTATATCATATAAGTAGCTACCATGCCGAATTCCAAAAAATCTGGACCCTTCAGTAACACAAAAATCGCAATTTCGAATGTTTTTTTGCTCCTGCACCCCCTTTAGGGGTAGTGGCATTGACATAAAATGTAGCCTATGTTGGAGCAAGGGTTGTCACCATCATTTTGACACCATTATTTTTGAAATCGGTTGGGTACTTCCTGAAATTGCGTGAAAATCGCCATTTAGAACGTTTTTTAGACCGCTTTTCACGCATTTTCACCCCTTTTTAATTTCGACTTTTTTAAGAAATGTCGTTAGAGATCATTAGTATCTTATAAGTAACTACCATTCCAAATTTCATGTTTCTAGGCCCTTCAGTAACACAAAAATCGCATTTTTAGAATGTTTTTTGCTCCTGCACCCCCCTTTTGGCCAGTGGCACGGACATAAGATGTAGCATATGTTCTAAGTTGGACTAACACCGTCATTTTGATACCATTACTTTTGGAATCGGTTCGGTAGTTCCAGAGCTTACCTCCTACAAATAAACAATTTTTACCTCTTTATAATATTAGTATAGATAAATAGATATAGATATAACCATAATTACGATGTGTTTCAACACACATTAAACCAATGAACTATAATTATAAATAATAACAAATATTATTAGTTTGTTAACTCGTAATCCCAATTACCTAGGAAAGTCCATACATAAATGTAAACAACAACACCCAACCTCCTTAATTTGATATCTATCCGAGCTACCAATCTTTAAAAACACAAATAAAGCCACCCAATCTCCGTTATTTATCAACTACTCTCCTTACTAGTCATATAATGCATCTTCCCATGTACGCAACGTCCATAATAATGCATCTATCCATATTACCAACATTTTTTTAAACTTTATAATAAAATTATATGTGCAATGTTTTTAAATAAAATTTTTGAGGTATCTATAATAGTATATAGCTTGTTTAGAGACATAATTAAAAATTTTAAGTTTATATTTGATTGAACAAAGAATTTTAATTATCTGAGCAAAGTTAACTAAAATATTAATATAAATATGTACATGCAAATAATAATTATAGTGTGTGAATAATTTTTTATTGAAAGGAAGATCAGCATGCTTATCATAAATGTCAAACATAAGATTTGGTTGGTTCATTGATAATTATATTTAAATCAAGGAAGTTAATTGTGTAATCTGAAATTTCATATTTACTTAATCGTAGATTTTTGTGATGAAGAACATGTAGTATATAAGATGACTGATGTTTCGTATAAAAGAAAATATTGTTCTATCTGCTTATAGAAAAAACAATCAGTAACTGAATTATTTTTTTCCTAATAATAAAAATACAAATAGCATGCAAAAATTCTAGGTGCCAAACGAGCTTGTGGCTATAGTGTGTACCTATACTGTGAGTATAGTCAAGTAATTACTTGCTTTGTTGCATAAATTACTTGCTTTGTTATTAAAAGTATTAAAACCAAAAGAAAAATTGCGAAATTTTATTAGATTTTTATGAAGCATTGGTATAACAACATAAAAACTAGTATGCTGTGGCCATCACAAAACTTTCTTCTATAATAATCACGTCAATTAAATCATTTAAATAGTACAAGAAATTACATCAATTTAGCACCAATTTATATCAAAGTATATTAGAATTTGAAGTTGGATGCAAATTCGTGCATTAGTACTTGAGATAGAGCTATTGTGGAAATTCTGAAAAATGGAGCATAGCAGCGCCACCTGTCGAGCGATTTACACCAAAATGTATAAAACGTCAATTCAAGTCAAGTACTAACTTAATCTGAAGTTTGCTGAGAATCCGTGCGTTAGTTCTGGAGATTGAGCTATTGTGGAAATCTTGAAAAATGCTACATAGCAGCGCCACCTGTTGAGCGATTTACTCCAAAACATAAATAGCACTAATTCATATCTAGGTATATCAGAATCTGGAGTTTGTTGAAAACCCAAGCATTAGCTTTTGAGATAGATCTTGAGATAGATTGCAGAAATCGCAAAAAATGCAGCATACCACCTGTTGATCTATTTACACCAAAATATACAAAACGTCAGTTCATGTCAAGGACTAACTGAATCTGAAGTTTGATGAAAATCCGTGCATTATTTCTCGAGATAGAGCTATTGCGAAAATCGTGTAAATCCTGCAAAATGCAGCACAGCAGCGCCATCTGTTGGGCAATTTACACCAAAACGTTACCAGCACCAATTCATATCAAGGAATAACTGCATCTGAAGTTTGATGAAAATCTGTGCATTAGTTCTTGAGATATAACTATTGCAGAAATCACGAAAAATGCAGCACAGCAGAGCCACCTGTTGGGCGATTTACGACAAAAACTTATTAGCACCAATTTATATCAGGAACTAACAGAATATAAATTTTTATTAAATTCCGTGCATTAGTTCTTGAGATAGACAGGCAGACAGAATCACAGACTAACAGACTCACAGACAGACATTTTGTAAAAGCCTGTTTTTCGGTTTCTCTGACTCCCTAAAACGTGTAAATCCGTCGAAAGTCGGAATTCGAAATTTTTCATGAATCCAATACTTTGTTCTTGTAAAGATAGAAGAAAGTAATATTTATAACTATCAAATTTCATTTTTAATAATTTATAAAAAGTATGGATGTATATTTTTACTTTCTTCTATCTTTACAAGAAGAAAGTATTGAATTCATGAAAATTTTCGAATTCCGGTTTTTGACGGATTTACACGTTTTAAGGGTCAGAGATTCCAAAAAACATGTTTTTACAAAATGTCTGTCTGTGACTCTGTGAGTCTGTCTGTCTGTCTGTGTGTATGTGACACAAATTTTGTAGGCGCTCTATCTCAAGAACTAATGCACGGAATTTAATAAAAATTTATATTCCGTGAGTCCCTAATACAAATTGATGCTGATTAGGTTTTGGTGTAAATCGCTCAACAGGTGGCGCTGCTATGCTGCCTTTTTCAAGATTTTCGCAATAGCTCTATCTCACGAACTAATGCACGGATTTTGATCAAACTTCAGATTTAGTTAGTCCTTGATATGAATTCATGCTGATTACGTTTTGGTGTAAATCGCCAAACAGGTGGCACTGTTATGATGAATTTTGCAGGATTTACACGATTTCTCCAATAGCTCTATCTTAAGAACTAACGCACGGATTTTCATCAAAATTCAGATTCAGTTAGTCCTTGATATGACTTGCTACTGATTATGTGTTGGTGTAAATCTCCCAACAGGTGGCGCTTCTGTGCTGCCTTTTTCACGATTGCCTCAATAGCTCTATCTATAGAATTAATGGACGAATTTTCATCTAACTTCAGATTTAGTTGTATGTTGACATAGGTTGTAGTTAATTAGGTTTTAGTGTTAATCATCCAATAGGTGGCGCTGCTGTGCAGGAATTTTCACGATTTTCGCTATAGCTCTATCTCAAAAACTAATGCACGGATTTTCTCCAAACTTCATATTCAATCAGACGTTGACATAAATTGTTGCTGATTAGGATTTGGTATAAATCACTCAATAGGTGGCGCTGCTAGGCAGAATTTTGCTGGATTTAGACGATTTCAGCGATAGTCATATCTCAAGAACTAATGCACAGAATTTCATATCTTTAGAATCCTCATGAGATGCATAGATTGCCATTTAATTTTGGCAGTGTGATAGCGAATTTTGAAGTATTAACATGTATGAGATAGAAGAAAGTTTTGGGATTGGTACATCCGACTAGTTTGTGATTAGAGTCATTAACTCTTATGAAATATTGATATAGCATGAATTTAATTAATCTTAAGAAATAAGAAGCGGAAGTGGGTCAGATTAATTTTAAAAGATTTTTATTTTCATTGAATATCAGATTACTATTGGGTCGTTCGGAAAGTCGTGTCCGTTTGGAAAAATAAATTCTTACCGGAAAATTCTGCCCGGTAATTATTAGACATTAGATATCGGAATCAATGTCTAACAATTAAATGATAAAATTTTCCGGTATGAATTGATTTTCCCAAACGAACACGACTTTCCGAACGACCCAATAATTCTGAATAAATCATTTATATAAAAATTTTCTATGTTTTCTAAGTCCATATTAAGTGTTCTGGTTTTTTTGATAGAATTGTAGAAAACTGTTCTCTGTGCAAAGTTTTAGAGTAATATCATAGAATTAAATGTGTAAAGTAAATAATAAATTACTTGCTTTGTTATTGTAAGTATTATAACCAATGGTACTAATAAGAAATTTTATTGAGTTTTTATGAATTTTTTTATATGAATAATAAAATGATATTTATAATTAGAATATTTCATTTTTAATAATTTTAAAAAATGATGGATGTGTCTATTATTATTATCTTTATGAGAGATTTAAAAAAAATAGTACTAATATTAATTGTAATAAAAATTAGTTGTTTCGAACAACACTTGAAAATAATTGCATGTATGAGTGTGTGTGTTAGTTATTTAAATGAAGAACGGGTTCTTTTTTTGCATTTTAAGAAAAGTATTTTGAAAAATACCTTTAGAGAAATATTTTTCTCGAACAGAAATTATTTTAACTTTTGTACAAGTGCCATACAATAAAATACTTTCCTTGGAAGTTTTTCAATTACCCAACTAATTTAAATTAGATAATGAAAATCAAAAGAAAGTAGAATAAAATCTTTGTTAGTTTTTATAACATTCTTCAGGTAATTTGCATCCAAAGAGCTTTTATACTCACAGTTCATTACTTCGTGTTAACATTACCACGAGCATAAAAAAAATACATAATAGACACCACAAAGAAAAATAACGATCAATTACAAGAATAATAGTTTGTATGAAAAAGTATGTAGAGGTGCTTTTTAATTCTTCTCTATTGTGTAAATTCAGAGCCTTTAAAACAGCCTTTTGTTTTAAATTAATCTACCTTTTACTTTATTTAGTCTTTTATAAATTTGATTTTTTGATCTATTTAATAAATATACAGGTTGCGTCATAAGTTCCTGCAAACTTAAAGAAATATAATAAAAGAAATAATGCTTGGAAAAAAAATCGGTTTGCGCGAATATGATCAGACGGACGACGGATTTTTTCCATGTATAAAAAATGATTCCAAAAGTAACCGATAGAGGGCGCCATTGCATTCACTAAGTCACTGCATTCAATGTGACTGTTTAGTGTGGTTTTACCCCGTGTTTCATTATTGGCCCTTTCTTTTTTGAAGAGCTTTAGCTTAAAATCGGTTGGAAAACCTGTTGTACAGTCACTTCCAGAGCGATATGTTACGCCATCACTGTCATCACTTTCATGCAAGATGGTGCTTCGCCCCACTTTGCACTAGAATTCAAGGCTGAACTGTTGAACAGTTTCACTGAAGACTGAGTGGTAAGTTGAGTTTGTAAGTTAAGAGTAGCCCTCATGATCAGACTTAACCCCGGAAGATTTTTGGTTGCGGGGATACTTAAAGTCTCGTGTGTGCCGTGGCTCCCCTAACACTTTGGTGGAACAGAAAGATGTCACTCGACGGACCGTCGGTGGCATTGATGCCGATATGTTACACTGAGCTGTAATCGGCGTACTAACGCGCCTCACTTGATAATACCTGGTGGTGGTAGTCGTGTTAAACATCTTTTTACTTAAAAATAAATGCACAGTGTCATGTTATTGTAATTTGTTACATTGTCTGTTTGTGTTTGCCTGATTTACATAAAATGTATGACGTATGAGTTCCCTCTTTTGGTTACTTTTGAAATAATTTTTTTTTACATTAAAATAAATCACATGTTCCTCTGTTCATATTCGCGCAAACCTAAATTTTTCCGAGCATTACATCTTTTATTATGAATTTCTTAATTTTGCACGAACTTATGACGCATCTGTACTTGTAATACATTTTCTTTCGTTATGACAATCTATGTAGATAATTAAATATATTCATACATGTGCTTGATTTAAAGGACATATACAATACGTATACAAATGAACGGAAGCCGTAGAGTAATTATGGGAGTACCAATCAAATATTTCATTAATGCGGTGTCCCACAGATGGTGCAATTTTCTTAATCAAACACTGAAAGATATTTTGTATGGCGTACAACTTTTTGCTTCCGAAAGAACAAAATATTTTTTCAACTAAAAATCATTGTTGCTTTTGGTAAGTCAAATAATTTTTTTTCCTGTGGTTATAGTTATGTATTTAAGGGTTTTGTTTATATGTGATCTATCAAATTTTAATGACGTAATCTTGGGGAACATTTAGGCTTCTAAATAATCTAAAATGGGGACGCAATATCTACAGTGTAGAGTCTGGATGGGTTATACTTCTGATTTAGGCGATGAGAGACGGTAGAGATGGACCATATATACACGGGAAAGATGGACCAGGTTTTTTGTCGGGAAGGGGGGGTTGACCATACAATCTTGGATCTCAAATTTAGCTTTATAAGAGCTGAATTTAACATACTGAGTTATTGTATATTTCTATATCAGAAAATGCCGACTACCTATATCAGAAGAGGTTCGTCTCTGACATGGACATTCAAAATATGACAAACATTCAAGAAATATGTGATGGCGAAGATGATTAATTAGAAGACTGGAACGAAAACGAATATGTGGCATACGGTGAAAATTACAATAAGACGAGGCAAAAAGTGCAAAGGATGCAGTTTGTTTCTTGTTTGCGTTGTCTTCATGGAGGATGTTCACGGTTTGATGTACCATGCGATAATTGTGGGAAGAACTTAAATAGCCAGAAAGACGTTACTGCAAAACAATCTTAACTCATAGTCTATGTGACATTTTCCTAAATAATGTTTAAATCTATTAAGATATTAAGATTTAAAGAAACAAATTTGATTTTTATAGGTATATATTTAAAGGTCAAATAATAATTTATGTAAACTTAATATTCAGTAATTTAATTGTAAGTGTGTTCATGTTTAATTGTAAGTAAGTTTCATGTCAGGAAAATAAACTTTTATAAGTTTAATATATGTGCGATTACTTCAACATTTTATTTTGGTCCATTTCACCCGGACTACTCCGGTATGAAAATAAAATGTAGCTAACTCTCACCCGGAGTAGTCCGGGTGATATGGCCAACATATTAAAAATTTTAAAAATGTATAATATAAATTCATTTAAAGATATGAACTTCTGCATTAACACGTTTTTAGAAAACATCATACACTATACATTTATACAGTGAAAAGTAAAATATATGTAGATATATAGCATTTAGAGCGCGGAGAAAAAACGTGGTTCGTCTCTCCAGTAATTACCATATATTAACGCCTCTGTTTATTATGCATATATTTCGAAATTACCAGCAGAATCCAACATATTGTCTAATCAGGTATGTTCCAGTTATTTTTGAAAAATTATGGAGAATTGTTCGTGAGTTTAATATTCAGCTTATTGCGATTCCCCCTCCTTACTTTATTAATTTACTAAATAGTAACCTGGATCCTACACCTGCGCAAGAACGCGCCAGAGTTTACGAGATACCTATTATTTTCAAAAATGGTACCAGAAAGTTTTACACTGGTGTCACGAAAAGAAAATTTGTAGAATGCTTGAAAGAACATAAAAGAAATATTTTGCCATGTCAACAGGCAACAGCTCTAGCTGGATTTTATCTTAACAATCCTAACAGCCACATAGATTTTGAAAATACCAAGATAAAAATTACATGTAATAATGTTACTGAAGGTCTACATAAAGAATCCATTGAAATGATGGGTAGAAATAACGAAGTATGTAATGATAATAACTCATTTATTATCTCTAAACTTCGATGTGCACCTTAAATTGAGCACGTGCTACTATATTTATATACACCCTATTATTTTAACGTTTGGCAGTGTACAATTATTGTTTATGTTTTTAGAAAAGGTCATCTCTTTTTAATCTATTTTTAATTTCTGTACTCCATTTATTTTCATCATTTTATACTGGATGCTGCTACTGCATGCCATGTCGTTTACTCAATTCTTCTTATGTTCTGTTTTCATCTAATAGATGTCGCCACTGCATTATGCATACGCCACTATCGTTAATTCGTTTAAACTTCTATTCAGTTTTCGTACGATAGATGGCCCATATTTTGTTCTTATGATTGGTTGAAATGATATTCGATTGGAAACCTGGCGAACTTTTCAAATTCAGTATGTATTGACCCTGTTCATTAAAGCTTTAAAAGCAATGTAACCACTCTTTCCTGAAGATGGTCATAGATGACCGAAACAGTGATTATTATAATTTTAATTTAATGTTTCTTTCTTTTTTAACTTTACAACATTCTGTATGCACCGTGTAGTAAACTTGTGATTTATTTTATTTTCCTGTTAATATTCTAACTTTTTCATTGTGTCATGGTATCCAGCTTATTTATTGCTATTGTTACAAAGTTCAAGAAAACAAAACAAATTCTATCCTAAAGGCCATGTTAAATCAACAAAAGCCGCGGCTATATTAAGTTTATTTACGGTGCTGAGATCATTTTAGCAACATAAAGGGCTCCACACTTACAGTCCTCGAAAGGTCAACCTGTTAGATAAATCTGTTTTACTTAACCATTCAACGTCCATAAGTAAACTTATGTATATATTCTTTCAAACTCATAGTTTGTATTGTATTGTTTACACTAATATGTGTGAAAAAAAGAATTATCAAATCGCACGCCTAGAGCTGATAATTTAGAAAGTCACCTATGCGTGACGCACAAATTCAAGATCTCATCACAGCAACAAAAAATAATCAAACATTCAAATGCTTACAGATATTAATTCAGCATTTAGTCAAATTTCACATTCAGGCGGCAAAGAAATAAGAGAATTACTGTTTTTTGACACCCCCCCCCCCTCTAAAAAAAGACCATCTCAAGTCCTTGCATGTTCGAAGAGGATACAAAAATAAGGAAGGTTTTATATACAGGGTGTCCGGTCTCAACGGTGTCCAATAGCTAATTCCTAAACCGTTAGTCATAGACATATAGTTCTAATTAGAAAAATGCTTTAAATCAGGTAAAGAAATATTTTAAAAGCGATTTGGGTCAATAAAAACGTTTCTTAAAAAATTACGAAATTTAAATTTTTATACAGTCCACCGGTCCTATAAGTTATATTTAGTAAAATTTTCCTATTACACTAACAAGTAAGACAAAAAAAGTCCCATTCATATAACACTAAAATTGTGCGAGTTATGAAACTTTAAAAATGCATGACTTATGCCACTTTTCTGCTCTGAAAACAAATGAGTTCGGTTTGGCTTTGAGGGGTCATATTCCAAGTGCTTAAAGTATTCGAAGATCTTATTTCATGTGTATCTGCGCTTTGAAAAAAATCGTACAAGTATTACGATTAAGTTAACATTTATTAAGTTTCAGATTGGCTGAAATAACATATGTTTTATTTTGTCAGGATTTGAGACAGTTTCTTTTATGATTTCTTTTAATTAAATTATGTTTTTATGCTACTTCAACGATCTTATGCATGTTTTTCCAGTTCAAAATTTGTATTCGAATTTTAACCCACTTTCAAATATCCGATCGAGATTACATTTTACATACTAGCGCAGATCCGATAACAATCTAATATTATTATGATTTTCGGTGGTTACCATTTGTACTTATTTTACAGGATAACACAAAAAAATTCGGATAGATTACCACCAAGAAGTTTAATAAAAAATTTTAGATTAGATAATACAAGACTACGATTGTTGGTTCTTTTAATTTTTATGTATTTTTTAGAACTGAATCCGAAAGTTGCCTTAATTTTTCACCATCATGTCAGGATATTTCGCAAATCTTAAATTGTCGAATTTAAAGAATAACAAAAATCGGATACTATAAAGTAGAGGAGATGGTTGTATTTTTTAACTTTTGATAATTGATTTTTACGTACTTTTTAACACTAAATCTGAAAATGACTTTCATTTTTAACCATCACGTTAGAATTTTTTTTAAATGTGTAAGTTAAAATATAACGAAAATCTCATAAAATAAAACATATGTAAAACGTTTTTATTTTATTTTATTCAATAATTTATTCGATATTTTTGCTTATCTTGGGATTCTTACAGCTGGGTGGTGTGATGAGATAGGAGAGGAGATTAAATTTTAACTATTATTAATTTTACAATTTGCGAAAAATCCTGATGTGATGGCTAATATTTTAAAATACGTATCATTTTGTAAAGAATTGAGGCTGTTAATTTAGCATCATTTTATTTAAGAAAAATTCTTTTTTTTTCTTTCTTCTTAAATGTTTATTACAAATTGTATATTTTGCATTAATATGTCAGAATGACTAAAGATTTCAAATTTATATTGCAATGTTAATTTTACTCTCATTTTTTAACTCTACATTTTTTAATATATCTGACGAAAGTATATTTGGACTAAATTTGTGAATGACCCCCAATTCGCAGGAAAAAATATACTCCAACTTTAAACAGGTATTACTCGGTCAATTTTAATCGTAGAACAACGGGACTTTTTTTGTATTACTTGTCAGTGTAAAAGGAAAATTTTACTAAATATAACTTATAGGACCAGGGGACCGTATAACAATTTAAATTTCGTAATTTTTTAAGAAATGTTTTTATTGACTCAAATCACTTTTAAAATATTTCTTTACCTGATTTAAAACATTTTTGTAATTGGAACTATATGTCTGTGACTAACGGTTTAGGAATTAGCCATTGGACACCGTTGAGACCGGACACCCTGTATAAGAAGGAAGTATCATATCAGAAAATCCAAATGATGCGGTACTTTTTTCTATGATAAAATAAACTCTACTAGATTCCAATAAAAGACCACGGTGTATATTCACTTAAAATCTAACCCTAGAAGTATTTTCAAAGACGTGTCACATGGAGGTGACGATGGGCGTTGACGAGTTAATAGTCTTACAAATGCAATGTCGCTCATGTATCTATCGTTACTAGTTCATCGTTACTAGTTTATCGTTACTAGTTACATGTTATTATTTTTATTGTTCTGAAAACATTTAGCGACACACACTTGTTAAACATGGCAACCAAGTTTGGAAATGTAAGACGCACTTGTTGTAAAAGTAATTTTTAAAGCAACGTATAGCTAGAACTTTCGAATAGTTTTAGATCTTTTTCATATTCAGATTTTTCAATATATGTGCAGTACTCCGTTCATGAAATTACAAAAACCAAATACCAAATAAAGGCTATACACTGGATTACTATGTACAACATGTGACGTACAATTGTACGTGCAATGATACTTACAACTTCGACCAAGGTACGTGTCTGTGGAGCATGTTTGGGTGTATAATGAGTCTCTAATTGTCAAATTATGAGAACAATTAGATATTCCAAAGAATTGTCCGCTTGAACGTTCTTCGAGCCTAACACAAAAAAGTACTAACACAACGAAATACAGAATATAGGTGAAAACCATATAGATTTTTTTTTAATTTGAAAACTCTAACAAATGTTTTACATTTAATGTATATTTTTTAGACTTTTCACTAACAATAACAACATTCATTTTTATATGAAAAATAGAATTTATGTATTCAAATAAAATTTTGAAATTTATTAAAAGTGATACTTTCGTATTGACCTTGTCCCAGGAATTAACAGTCGAAGAAATCGTCGAAGATAGCTGGCCTTTTTCATTCCGATAATTTTAGTGGTTTAAGCGTGGTTCGATTACATGTCTAAAATTTGTGTTTTAGTTATATGTTATTATTTGTTTTAAATTGGTTATAAAATATAAGCCGGAAACCAATTCTGAACTATTTTATTTATCTTAATTTAACTAGAATAAAAATATTTATCTTTTCTAATCGTCTGTCTTCAAGTGACAGAGATAGACTTAAACAAGAAAAAAATCATGCGTCAAAAATAGATTATAAAACACTTTACAACACGATCAGAATAATATAACAAGACGGCATCGTTTACAAAATTAAAATATTACGTCTAATTCAACCATATGGAAACGCATAGCACATTTCAAAACCCAATGTAAGCTGTTCCCATCTACAATTGGAAAATTATCCGAATGTTTTCAGCAGCCCTGTATATGATATATAGATTTGTATCTATTAACTACATGCATGCCAAAAATTAGTTCACTTAAGAAATACATGTACTTCAGTTGAAAATTTCCGTTCAGCAATTCCCTCTAATAAGGACGCCGTGGTACGTGAATACGTTTGTGTATCCCTGTATATGATATATAGAATTTATATATAACGAGTAACACGCAAAAAATTAATTAAATTTAAAAGCACATACCAAGTTTTAAACTGTAAACTAGCAATTATTACTCAAAGGCAGTACTTTAACCGATTTCTTTTGTGTGTCCCTGTAAATGAATGAAAAATGCTATGAATGCCCTGTTGTAACATAATCGGAGTGAAATTTAGGGATTTATATCCGTTTCAATACATTTGAAATAGCTAATGTCATTAAAATACTCTGCAAACGATTTTTCCCCATATACTATAATGTAATGGAAAACTTTTGAATGCCCTTGTAAATGAATTATTAATCCTAGATACTTCATATAAATACCAAACAGGCTTTGGGGACCCTAAATAACCTTTATCAATTGCAGGAAAATCCGAGTATATATACGGGAGTTAGAGCGTGAACAGACGGATAGACGGCGAGACAAACAGAATGCATAAACACTTTTCAATTTTTCTGGAAAACGTTAAAAATAATGCTTGAAAATTATTTTAAAAAGAATAAAATTGAGTAAACGACAATGCAGTTTTGAAACAAATGACAATATAGTTTTCAAACAAATTGCATTTGAAAGTATTTTTTTTCTATTCGACGGTGTAAAAATTAAAAATGTGTGGTATTTAGAAATTTAAAAAATTGCAGTAAAACTTAATAAAAGTTAAATTTAATCGTCTGCTGTTGCCACCGTCAAAATGACGTCAGCGTTACCCCCAGACACATTTGTTCTATATAATATAAATAGATAGGGGTAATTTTAAAATTTAAAAAAATCTTCATCATTCTAGCTCTTAAATAAAATCTACCACTGAGATCAGATTTTTGTACTTCAAGTTTTTAAAAAATTATCCGCAAAAATCTCAAACCATTCCTTTAACCATTCAGTGAGAAATCTATATTTATCCATGTAGAATGTTTTCTCCAAGCAAACTCTGTGTCTCAGAGGCTGAATTTCTTCAAGGAGACTTCCTATTAGAAAAAAAGGCAAAATCTATTTCTTATGCTACATAAAATACATGAATTGAAAAAGTAAATAATGATGAAAAAACTATCTTCATTCTTTTCATTTTATTTTAAAAGGAAATGGTATCATCGAAGACGTTCTTTCTCAACATTATCGATATAATTTTAATTCCGCTTTATGAAATATTTTTTTTTAATAATGTTCCAGTTTTATTTCCTATCTTTTATCTTACACCATTTCCGTTCTTTTTTCTATTATGATGCAACGTCTGCAAATATAAAAATAATCCAAATGTATTTTTTAAATATCTGAAAATAATATGTAACATATTTATCTGAAAATGTAAAAATTAAATAAATAGAAACTCGAGTGTTGTTACTTAGAAGCATTATTGATATAAAATATCAATAAAAAATAATAGTATGTATATAACAGAAAAAAATTTGTAAATAGTGTCGTGTAAAAACTAAAATGTAAAATAAACGTTCTAATAAACGCATCATTATTATGTATGGAAATTGTACAAAATATTAAGAAACTTTACTAAATGATCCAAATATCTCAGTTGAATATAAAAATTTACAGATGATTAAAAGTAAACTTATAAACATTACATTATTTTAAATTATTGATGTCAAATAGTTTAAAAGAACTACACAATCAACTTTCATTTCACGAATAAACAACTAAAGAATATTCTATTTTCTTTTACCTTTTAATTTCCCTATTTTTCTCTCTAAATATCATTAAATTATTTTTCTTTTCAAGAAACTAAGCATATTTGTTTTGGGATTGTGCCACTACCGGCTTCCCTGTTAAAATTCCCTTCCAAAATTCTTTCCTTTTAATTTTCCCTTCTAATTTCTCTGTCTGAATGTTCCAGGACATTCATTTCGCGCTAACAGTAACTTTGTCACTACAATTTTCCCAATCCGCGTTTTCCGTTTTTGTTATTGGTTAATTGTCTTGACATATTACAGATATTTGTATTCAAATGCACTCACTATAAATCTTTTCTGCCCTGGTTCAGAAGAACTTTTTTCAATAAGTTTGGCTTCTGAAACACAACTGCGGCATCGGAAGATAAAAGTCTATTCGAATTATAATATTTTCACATCAACGCATTTTTTTTACAGTGCTCCACCAGTCTGAAAGATGATCATGTAAATAAAGAAACTAGAACAGTGAGGTATTTAGGTATCGAGGAAATCGCCAAATGTTTTGCTGTTCTGTGATTATTTGAGTTTCGTTCGGTACCCGAATGGAAGGATTGTGCTGATTCTGAGTGACAGATAATTTTTTAAACGACGATAGGCTGCTGTTGAATTATTTATGTAATCTGATTTTACAGATTTGCTCTTTAATCAGAATGTGTCTGATTGATAATATGTGCCAATACTGCTTTGATTGAATAGTCAATATACGTTTCATTGAGATGGAGATTTTTTACTCATCGATTACCGCTACAATCTTACATTTATACATTTTCAACTATATTAAAGTCGATAAATCATGGTATAAAAATGCCGAAAAAAAAAGTTAAAACTCATACCTGTTATGATAAATTATCCAACGACGGAAAGAAAATGTAAAATCTATAATACAATTGTGAAGCCCGAATTACTATAGATTAAACAAAATATGTACGATTTCATCCTTGCGCAAGCTATAGTAAGCTAAAAAAGCGGAAGGCATAGGTTACCATATATTAAAATTTCACAATTAATTGATGCAAAAATAGGAACATAAAAAAATCAGCAATATTTAAGTATATTTGTGAATATAATTTAGAACCGCATGTATTAAATGATAAAAGCATGTCGGAATTGCTTGAATACAAGATGTTACCGAACCAATATTACAAATTTAAACTGATTTGAAAAAAAGGAATGACTCATGGGGATTCATTGATTGATTTTCTTTTTAGTCAATGAATTACAAAAAATGAGTGAAAAGTGAGGTCATACAGGTTTGAATGAGTTAGTATATGGTACTGTTACTAAGATCTAGTAAGATAAGTATAAAAAATGTAAAGGTAATGTAAAAAATTTCAATAGTAACTATATATTACTGATAACAGCAATTGGTGAAATTTGCATGTTATATACTATTTGTGTTTTTATTTTACCTAATTTAAAATAAAAAAAAGGATTAAAATAAAAATATAGAAGAGATAAATAAATACCTTCATAAATTAAAATTAAAAAGATGATATGTATGTATGAGAGATATATATGTATATATATATATATATGCAACATTTTGCTATCGACTTTTGAGACATGCGACACTAGTATATCTCGAAGTAAAACGAAGTAGAGTAATCAAGGCCAACCCTCCGTTATCATGAAATATCGGATTGCAGTCAGGGTGGAGAGTAAGACAGGCTTCATAAACATTGAGACATTTCCCATCACATAATAAATAGTCATCATAACTTTACACTGGTTTATTTGACAAAAACATATCGAATGTTCCCAGAAGCTTGTTCATTAACTCTCAATAATCGATCTTCCACTTCATAAAACTTAAGATGTTACAAGATTAGGATCTATATATTAGAATCGTTCACCCCAAGCGGCGTAGATTATTTAAACCACCGGAAAAACGTAAATTCCCTTGCTCCTCGCCGATGTAACGATATATGTACTCCAAGAAACAGAGCGCGGGCGGATACAGAAAAGTGAAGAACCAACGCCAACATGGGAGGGTGGGGCATGAGAGATGTGGAGGAATGGGACAGAAAACAGGCTACGATTCGATGGGAAGGCGATGACGTCGATAATGAACTCTTTATACGGCGTCAGAATTAAAGCGCCATTAAATGTTGGCGGGCGCATGGAATTATGGGTAAAAAACATAATCGAACAAATACTATTAAAAAAAATTCGAAAGAAAAAGAATTTAGTTTTAGAAGAAAATGAAAAAGTAATTTAATGGGTTTTATAAGATTACACAAATGGGTTAAGATTTTTAGAATAATAAAAGAATACGCAAATTTAAATGCATGAAATAAAAGACAAAAGATATTAAGATTTTATTAAAGATAGGTAAAAAAGAAAAAATATTAAGAATTTGGAATAGTTTTACTAAGAAAAAAGGGCAAAATTTTTTATTATTACATATATATATACACACACATTATGTGTAATATGTTATACAGTAGACTCCTTCAAATCCACACAGCTTGGGACCAGAGGTTGTGCGGAATTAGAATTTTGCGAAATTCTGATCATTGATTTGTTTACATTTTTTAAACATTTATTTGACTGTAATAATGCAATCAAAATTATAATGGATGCTTGCAATATACCGGGTGATTATAATTAAAGTAACGATTTCAAAAATCGATAATTTTAAAACTACTGCTCAGAAGGACTTGATATTTTAGCAGAACAATCGTTAGGCAAGGAAATTTTGTTTGGCGAAGGAAAAAAAATAGTTCCAAAATGTGCCGATAGATGGCATTGTCAGCGTAATGTCAGGGGAAAGACCAAAAATGTAATCGTTAAACACAGGAATGTTGTTAGCCAAAAGGAAAAAATAGAGTTCAGGGATTTACTAAAAATTTACTAGCGAAAAGACAAGAATACGTGTTTACAGCGACAACAGCGATAATGACAAAAAAAAAAGATCTTCATGGAACAAACACCTTACTGATGATTAAGGCATAAGTTCTTCCATATGCCCTCCGCCTTGTTCCGCTACTAATTGGAAGCGCAAAACGGCATGCTCCACAACAGATCGGAGGTTATCTGTACTGCTGCAATAGGTGTGGTGTGTGATGCTTGCCTTCAAGTCGGCTAGATTCTCAATCCGCCCGCTGTAAACAACATTCTTCAGGTACCAGCAAAGCCAGAAATCACATGGTTTATGTCATGGGAACGTGGCTGCCACATTGTTGGAAAATGGCGGCTTATGATCCTATCATCTCCGAAATTAGCACCCAGTAGCTGCTTTAGAGGGTTAGCAATGTTCGGAGTAGCACCATCTTGCATGAATATTGTGCGATCCACACAATGACGCTACTGAAGTGTCGGAAGAACATGGTTACGCAAAAGTGCTTCATACCGCTTGCCAGTAACGGTGCAGGTAACGGGACCCGCTGGTGTGATCTCCTCGAAGAAAAACGGACCGACGATAAACGCTGCCGTTATTTCGCACCACGCAGTGACCTTTTCAGTCTGAATAGGTAATGACTGTAGCTGGGACGGATTCTCGGTTGCCCATATCCTGCAATTTTGCGTATTTACAGAACCTTGCAAATGAAAGTGGGCTTCGTCAGACCACAGAATTTTCCATGGCCATTTTTCCATGGCAGAATTTTCCCTTGTCCACTTCCATCTGGGCAAGAAATTGTAGTGCAAAAGACTGAAGTGCTTCCAGGTCACCAGGTAGGAACTCCTGCACATGAGTTATCTTGTACGGATAACAGCGCAAGATATTCTGTTGGACTTTACGCACCGTGCGGTTCGGCATACCCAGTATTCGGCCAATTCCCCGTTCACTGCTGATTCCAGCCTCACTGTTAGTCTGTGTTTGTAATGCTGCAGCCACATCTTCCACTGCCGCAGCCGAAACTGGTTTCCTTCCTCTACCCCGTTTAACGTCAAATTAACCGGTCTCTTCGAATTTAGCAATCATTTTTCGCAGACCATTTGTGGTTATTTGACCCCTGTTTATAGATTTTAATGTCCGAAGCATCCTAATAGCTGTAAGTGCACAGTCATCGTTCTTATAAAAAAGCTTCAAGAGCAGAGCGCGATCTTTCATAGTCAGAGTCATGATGAAGCATTCAGGCAAAGAGTTGGTACTCTGCATTTTTATAGAAGCTATGTCTGCGGTGTGCATGTCACGTATTAATAATTTGCATATAACTAGACAATGTGAACCTTGACAGCGCCATCTATCGGCATAATTTTGGAACTGATTTTTTCCTTCGCCAAACAAAATTTCATTGCCTCACTATTGTTCTGCTCAAATATCAAGTCATTCTAATCAGTAGTTTTAAAATTATCGATTTTTGAAATCGTAACTTTAATTATAATCACCCGGTATATTAAAATAAATAAGTAAAGTAATAAATTAAAATGATAAAAAGTTAGAATTTTAAAAATTATTAACTTGTTAAAAATAAAGGTCAAATAAATTATTAGTAATGTATAATTAAATATGCTTAATTTAATATGAGATACATTTTCCTTGAATTATACAATGAAACTTGCCTCATAAAGGTAACCTATTAATTCACATCAAAATCATAATGTAAGGAAGTTTTATTTCTAATTTAGTCAGTCTTAATAATCAAAAATCGTTGATTAATACATAAACATATATAGTAAAAAGATTGTGATTACCAGTGATGGCAGCAATATCTTGATTTTTTCTTCGCAAATTAATATTTGCTTCATGTAAATCCAGCAGTCCAGTCATATTATCGAAAATTACATATTAAAATACACACTGAGTGATATAAAACTAAAAAGTCCTGTAATTTTACTTCTACATTTGAACTGGATGTTTCATTGTTTACATCTGTGATGATGTGCAGAGTTTAGGCGTTTGTGGATTTTAGGTTGTCTACAGTATAATGTTACATAATTTTACTAAATTATGTAAATATAATCATTATTTAGATAATAAATAAATTCTGTATTTAATTTTTTTTTTTTACATAATGAATAATATTTTAAAACTGAAATGAAGAAATAGATAAATAAAAATAATTTTGTAAGCGTTTCGATGCTAAAACGAAACTTTCAAAAAGTATAAACGCAAAAGTCAATGTATTTCAAAAATACCGAAAAGAAAACCTATTTTCTCTTTAGAAAATATTTAATGAGCTTATCCAAGACTAGAGACAGATATTTTTAGAAATACTATTCGTTTACATGGAAAGGGAAATGGATTTTTATACTTTAATGGGGTTATTTTTGTTTACAGAATAACAAAAAACATTTTGTAAACATAATGAGAATAAGGAGAACAACAGAAAAAGCACTATTTAGTTATTGCAAAAAGTTTAAAATGTAATTTTGTAGCAAAAGCATATTTTTCATTTTAGTTTGTAAAATAGGATTTGTCTTCCCTTTTATTATCTTGTTCCTGAAAAGCTCTAATGTTTTAAAATTGTGTAATATATTTCTTTCAATGTAAAATAGAAATATCTTTGAAAATTTAAAGAAATTGGATTCTACAAACTTCCTCAAGCTTTGAAACATTTTGACATCTGAAACTATTACATAAAGTATTTCATAAGCCTAATAAATAGATTAAATTTAGTATCAACGTTATTTAATTTGTAAAAGATAAATTTTGACAATTATAATAATTTTGAAAATCGTTGGCTTCCTTAGAATTCTCAAAAATGTCAACTAAAGATTTTTCTGCGTGCATTTCAAAATGTATCATTCTGTTTATTAATTATTCTGAGTTTGTCAGCCACAAATATGAGCAGTTTCAATTGCAGTTCTTGAGTTCAGAAGTAAAGTTAAGATAATCGTCTTTGTGAACCCAAAGTAACCTTTGATAAACTAATATTTATTGTATTGTGATGTAGTGGGCCAGAGCTTTTTGGTTCACTAAGCTCTTGTGAGAGGATCGTAGAAAAATAATACATATTTCTTACCAAAGTAGTTTATTAGAACAACTAAAATAGATTTGAAAAATGAAATAACAAACTTTACCATTCATAGGTAGACACTCTCACTTTTTATTAACAGTTCTATACTTCTCATAGCCAACCTGAGTAAAACGATTTTTACTCGCATCTCTTCCGTTGGTAAAAAAAACCACCACACTTCATCTGTGTCACCCAGTCTACTATCAGCCTCCACACTAGCTTCTGCCTGAGTCTCTTTTTACTTTCCCTTTAGGGGCGAATTCCCACACATTGTCCAGCCACCCCTATTTCTTGGAAAAGTTGAAATACCCTGTTGAGCAGATCCCAAGGGCAGAAGTATGCCTGGTATTTCCCCTGCATGCCTTTACACAAAAGACCATTGTCCTCCACGGAAATGCCTGTTGCTTTCCCCGTCAAAAATGTGTGGCGAAGGTACGATATCACAACACCTCCCCCCAAAAGAGATTTCCACAGGAAATATTTGGCATGAATTCACGTAATAAGCCCTTTTAATAGATTTCCCGAGAGGTCAAGCACACCATTAAATCAGCAATAAAATATCATTTAGACTTTTGACCCAATTATGAAAGTTCTACTTAAATTCAAGAATACCCACTCTCAGTTTCAAAGGACATACCAAAATATGAAATTTTTAGAATTTTCCTTACACATAATTAATCAAAAGAATAAAAATAATTTACATTTTTTATGCTAGAACAATTAATTTAAATTTAAAATATTTGATTATAATACTAACTCAAAAAAGAAAAAAAAAACACTATAACACAATCTAGGTAACTAAATTTTTACATACAGCACAATATCTTAATAAAACGCCCTAATTACAAGTATTAAAATTTTGAACACTACATTCCAAACAGAAAATCTAACTCTGATTCTAAATCTTCCTACTTAGACCATCTGCATTTCCATGTAATTTTCCTGGCTTATGTGTAATTTCAAAATTTAATGGCTGCAAAAATAGAGCCCAACGTGTCAAACGAGAGTTTGTACCAACCATTTTCTTTAAGTACACTAATGGATTATGACCGGTTTGTATTTCAAATTTTTGCCCATCCAAATAATAATTTAACTTTTTTAATCCATATACTATAGCCGCTAATTCTCTTTCTATCGTGCTATAATTTTGCTCCGCACGAGAAAATTTTTTGCTAAGATACAAAATTGGATGCTCTTCACCTGCAATAATTTGAGATAAAACAATTCCTGCCCCAAACAAACTCGCATCTGTCTGCACAATGAATTTCTGCTTAAAATCAGACGCATATAACACAGGACTTTTCATTAATTTTAACTTTAATTCTTCAAATGCATTATTACACTTCTCGTCCCATATGAATTTTTATTTTTTTATTTTCCCTTTTAAAGCATCTGTTAACGGCACTGCTATGGTAGCATAATTCTTTATGTACTTCGCGTAATACCCTACCATTCCCAGATATGCTCTTAGCTGTGTTTTCGTCGTCGGAATTGGAAAATCTTTAATAGCCTGCAATTTAGCTTCACTAGGAGACCTTTTTCCTGACCCAACTTCGTGTCCCAGAAATTTTACGTGATCTTGCGCGAATTGGCATTTGGATGGTTTCACCGTTAGATGTGCTTCTTTTAATCGCTTAAGAACCGCTTCCACATCTTTTAAATGCTGTTCCCATGTCAAAGAAAATATAGCTATATCATCGATATATGGAACCGCAAATGACTCTAACCCATATAAAACTATGGCAATCAATTTACAAAAATAATATGCTGAATTTAAAAGTCCAAACATCATGACTTTAGGTAAAAAAGTCCCAAATGGTGTTACAAAAGCCGCATATCTCTGAGCTTCTTCCATGAGAGGAATCTGAAAATAACCTTTCGTCAGATCCATAACAGTAATAAAAGGCGCTGTACTCACTTTCTCAACAACCTCTTCAATGTTTGGCAAAGGGAAAAATTCAGTTCTGGTCTTTGCATTTAATTTCCTATAGTCCACACAAGGGCGAGCGTCTTTATCCGCACTCTCAACTAAAATCATAGGCGAAGCATAATCTGATTGCCCGACTTCAATCACACCCAAATCTAAAAGCCTCCGAATCTCTTCACGCATAATCTCTAATTGCCTCGGCGACATACGATATGGTTTTGATCTTACCGGCACATCATCCGTTAAAACAATGTCCATTTTAACTAACGGAGTACTCCCAGGGTCCGTAGAAAAAACTTTCATATGACGCTCAATCATTGTCCTGAAATCTCCTATTTGCTCTGTAGAAACACGTTTTTCCAAATTACTTTCTTTTACTAATTCCCAAAAGTCTAATTGAGTGGGATCCGCAATGGGATAAGGAATTTCCGTTTGATCCTCAATTTCCTCACACTCCTCATCAATCAACAAATTTACAAATTCAGGTCTACTATAATATGGTTTAATTAAATTAACATGATAAATAGTAGACTTATTTCTCTTTTCCGGAATATCGATAGTATAATTAGTTTGAGATATTACGCTAGTAATAGTTCCCGGTCCTATCCAATTAACCGCCATTTTATTTGGTTTCGAAGTAGCCAGAACTAACACTTTATCTCCAACATTAAATTTTCTATACACCGCATTCTTATCATACCATTGTTTTCGTTTCTCCTGACACTCTTTCATTCTTTTACACGCTAATTCTTGACAATGTTTCAATCTATTACTTAAGATCAAAATATAGTCCACTACATTCTGATTTACCGTTTCCTTTTCCATCCAATTTTCATATACAAGAGTATGTGGCATTCGTAAATTCTTACCATGTACAAGCTCAGCAGGGCTAAATCCCGTGCTTTCATGACTTACAGTCCTCAAAGCAAATAAAGCCATTGGCAAGACTGCTTCCCAATCCTTTCCTGCCTCCAAACATAATATCTTTATAGCCTTTTTTAAACTACCATGCATCCGTTCAACGCTATTCGATTCTGGGTGGCAAACTGAACTATGTACAACCTTAATACCAAACCTATCAAAAAATTCCGATGCCAACTCACTTGTAAATGACCTACCCAAATCACATTGTACCTCTTTTGGATAACCAGTCCTAGAAAATATTTGTATTAGCCCCTCAATCACTGACGGAGAAGTTAAATCTTCTACTGGAATCGCATCTGGATATTTTGACGCAACACAAATTGAAGTAATCAAGTATCTATTATTTTTCTCGCTTAAACTCAAAGGGCCTACACCATCAATATTTATCCTGGAGAAAACTTCTGAAATTATTGGCACGAGCTTCAAGGGAGCTTTCTTTTTATCTCTATTTTTACCAACCTTTTGACGCAGATCGCAAGTTCTTACAAATGCCTCAATTTCCTTGTAACAATTTGGCCAAAAATAGCATTTAATTACCCTATCTTTTGTTTTAGTCGCCCCTAAATGTCCCGCAACTTCCTCATGACACATTTTCGTTATTTTCTCTCTAAATTCTAATGGCAAACATAATTGTAATTTCTCATCCCCACTATTTGAATGTGAAACTCTTACTAATTTATTTCCCATTATTTTAAATTCCTTTTCTTCTACATTATTCGCCTTTTCCCATAATGTTTTTAAAGACAAGCACTGTTTCTGAGCTCAGCTGAAATCTTTCGCTGTAATTTTATTCAATCCCACATTATCTTTCACCTCCCATTTCGGTAATAACGTAAGATCTTCGATTTGACTTTCATCCTGTCTATTCTCATCCATTTGAACTACCTGCGTTTCTTTGTTCTGTGAGCAATCCCCAATTTCATCCACCCTACCTGGTTGCTCTTCTAACTTTGCCTGATCAACAAACGACATTTCCTTATCAACATCCCGTTGCTCCATTCCTTTTTTTAAAGAATTCGTCTTACTACGGGTAACCACCATATTTATAGGAACACCATTTCCTTTATTTTGCTCAATAAGCTCCGCAGTTTTATTACCTAAGAGATAGTAACCTTGCTCCGACTCCGATGGTTTAATCGCCGCCTTAGTGGTGATGCAACCAAAATCCCCTTTTATAGTCACCCATGCTAATGGTAAACATTTACATTCATTATCAAGAGGTTGACGTACCCAAGTTATATCTCCAGTAAAATCCTTTGTTTTAACCCAATTTCTATCGCATAGATCAATCCCTGCTCCCGTGTCCCTCAAATAGTGTCTTTCAACCCCATTTATTAGAGCTTTTTTTAGATAAGGTTTAAAACAATCCCCTAAATCAACATCATTACCTAAATGATTAACTGTATTGAACTGATTTTTCTTTTTTAACCATTCCGCACAATCTGGTTTTATGTGCCCTGGTTGATTACAAAAAAAAAAACACCTAATCTGCCTTTTCCTCTCAAAAACCTGGTCTTGTTTAAGTTTATCATTTTTAAAATTTTCCGTTTTATTCTCTAACTCCGATTTAGCTTTTACTTCACCCTTAATTTTCGGATTTAAATTGCTTCTTTGCATCTCTGAATGAGGTTTTTTTCCCAAGATTTTTTTCTGATTTCCTGAAACTACTTCTAATACTCTCATATTTGTCACATTTATCAGCAAGCTTCGAAGCCTCTTTCATTTCATCCCATTCATCCATAAATTTTTCTTTTACTTCAAAAGGAACGCGTTTTTTTACTTGCTCAGTGAGCATGAGCTCTTTTAAAGACTCGAAATCCTTTATTTCTAATGATTCCAACCAATTATCCAAATAACCCTTAATTCATATACCAAGTCTACCCATAACGCTCCAGGTTTCCTTTGATGATTTTCAAACTTCTGTTTTAAAGCACCTGTTCCCAATCTAAAACGATTTAATAAAACTTTTTTTACATGTTGAAAATCATCTCCTAATTCTGCTGGTTGCTTCACTATAATTTCCGCGATATCTGATGGCAATAAGGGAATTAATTGGCTAACCATATCCTCTTGCGAAATTTTAGCTTTTTCCGCCTGTTTTTCAAAAATCATAAAGAAAAGAGTGATGTCAATTAATTTACAACCAAAACGTGGAACTAATTCTTTCAAATTAATTTTTGGATTCCTATGCGAACCTACATTCATATCACTAGACGAAAGACTAACAGTTTCCGAAGAATTTTGAATTCTTAATTTTTCTAACTCAAATTGTCTTGTTTTTTCGCGCTCTTCGTCTTCCCGTTCCAAAGCTAATTTTTCCCATTCCATTTCTTTTCGTTCTGCATCCTCCTTAAGAATACATTCTAAATTCGATTTAGCAAAACTCTCATTATAATCCGATGCTGCTAAAATAGCCTGAATTATAGTTTTTTTCTTATCAGTTGCCGACACGTTGGTCTCAAATTCCTCTGCCAGCAAAAGCAAGATGTTTTTAGTATATTTCCCTAGAAATTCTTCCATTGTTTTCCCCCAAAATATACTAATCACAACAATACACAAATATATACAATTTGTAAAACACAATAAAAATTACAATAAGGAATAGAATTTTATCCTCTAGATATATTTAAATGCATAAAACGATAATACAATTTTCCTACCGAAAATTTTCGTGCACTTGTTATATCCTTTAAAACTGAGTAAATCCTCAAAATTATTTTGATACTCACAGCACTATATAAATACAATTTATATAAAAACAACTAATCCTGCTATTTCCTATAGCATACCCATAAAATTTCAAATAACTTTATTGCTGTAATAAACAAAAGCTATATATGCCCCAACTTTATAACTAAAAGTTACATCCACAACTATGATGAATTTTAATGATTAATATTCTTTTATTAATCAACCGTAATTTACTATCCTCAAGTAAATTATGAAATACATAAATATTAAATTTTCAAAACCAAATGAATTACCGTACAGACCATAAGAAACCCGTTTAATATAAAAATTCTAACTAAAAATTTCGATCCCAAATTAATAGCTACCCTAGACTTTTTATCTATTAAACATATACAAATTGCCAAGAACAGACATATACAATATTAAATCCTAACAGACCTCTCTGGAAAATTTCATAAAAGGGCTTACCTTCAAATGTAGACATTTCTCCACACTGCTCCGAGGCTTTCCTGCACTTTTTTTTTTTAGGTACTGTCGTATCTCCGGATCTAACTTGATTTCCGCCGGGAAATTTACACACAAGCTGTCTCCATGGATTCCTAAGGGCGATCGATGAATAGTCTTCTATCCACTGCACTGGATGTTTACTGAAGAAATTTTCTATATCGTCGAATCCTTAGTCCTTGTTACATACCAGCTAACATATTCGACACTCCAGATTTCACAGTTCCTCACCGGATACACTTGAAAATCTTTCTCGTCAACCACAAGATTTCATCACCGACTGTCCTTGTTTCTAACACAGTTTCCTTCTGTACATCAAGTTCACGTGGGTCCAGTCTAATTTATGCTAGACCTAATTAATCCGTAAGCTGCCACCATTTATAATACTATAGCTGTGATGTAGTGGGCCAGAGCTTTTTGGTTCACTAAGCTCTTGTGAGAGGATCGTAGAAAAATAATACATATTTCTTACCAAAGTCCTTTATTAGAACAACTAAAATAGATTTGAAAAATGAAATAACAAACTTTACCATTCATAGGTAGACACTCTCACTTTTTATTAACAGTTCTATACTTCTCATAGCCAACCTGAGTAAAACGATTTTTACTCGCATCCCTTCCGTTGGTAAAAAAAACCACCTCACTTCATCTGTGTCACCCAGTCTACTATCAGCCTCCACACTAGCTTCTGCCTGAGTCTCTTCTTACTTTCCCTTTAGGGACGAATTCCCACACATTGTCCAGCCACCCCTATTTCTTGGAAAAGTTGAAATACCCTGTTGAGCAGATCCCAAGGGCAGAAGTATGCTTGGTATTTCCCCTGCATGCCTTTACACAAAAGACCATTGTCCTCCACGGAAATGCCTGTTGCTTTCCCCATCGAAAATTTGTGGCGAAGGTACGATATCACAGTATGTAACTAAGGAAGAGAGACAAGTGCTGGTATAACTCATACGACAGTTTAGGAAAAGAAACGTAATTGACATTTTTATTTTCTAACTATACTGTTATTTTGTTTAACCACAAAATGTATAATTTTAGATATTGGTATTTTTACTGTCTCATTGTCTTCGAAACTAAACAAGCTCTGCAGCTCTTCGCATCAATTAAATATCGACCGCATCCCTCGCAATAGCTCTAACTTCGTTCCGATTTAGCTTCCAATCTTATAACACTGCTCCTACAAACATGTAGAATCGAGTAACTAAATTTTAACTCATTTACGCCTGGTGTCAAATTTTTGGGACGGTTCGAATTTTAATAAATTTGCATAATTTTCTTGTTCTTTATAACATGAAAATAGCATGAAATAATTATCTATAAAATCTTCATCTGTTATCAAAAGATAACAGCATAAGATGGATTATTTTTGCTTAATATGAAGGCTTTATTTCGGAGTTTATAGCGTTTTCATTTTTCAAGATGGCGAAAAGTAAAAAGTAAGTTTATTTGTGTTTTTTCTACCAAGAATCCAAAAAAATAAGTCATAATCTTAGCTTGTAGACTTCTTTGAAGTAGCGTATTTTTATTTAATTGTGAAATTATATGTTCAAGCCTATTTTTTATGTATTCTTGTAACGTACGAAATATAGGGCGCTAGGCATGAATAGGTACATATTTTTATTAGCCATTTAGGAGACATTTATGTAAAGTCTTTTTCAAGATGATTATGAAACGAATTGTTTTTAAGCCTCCAATACAATTATTCTTAGTTTATTACTACCAAAACTTATAATGTTATTAGTCTCTGTAAAGCAATAAATGTATTTTTTTAGCAATTCGTAAAAAATCTTATTTAGCTTATATTTTATGTAAATTTAGACAAAACATATAATTATACATATTATAATATTACAAATATTACGCATATTCCCATATTTAATACATTTATATTGTATCAAATAAATGCAAAATTTTTTAGCATATTATTTTTTAGTATTTTTCCCGTTCATTTTGCAACATTTTAAAGTGATTTTGCTAAAAAATTTTAGAAAAAAAAATTAGGCACAAATGTGTAAATATAAAAGGACTGTTTTTCGAAATTTCTTTCCAATCTTACCACACTGTTCCTACAAACGTGTAGAGTCCTGAATCGGATCAGGTAACTAAATTTTAATTTTTTTTTAAACTGCTTTTCGAAATTACTTTCCTTATTCGTTTTGAAATGCAGTCATTATACTGAGTATTGTATAAAGCAAATGTTTTCCTTCTTTTTAATCCTTCGGTTGAACTCTTTACATTCGTAGTGAAGCCTTTCAAATCATCCTTGATTTTAGTTATAATTTTTCTCCACTGTATGGTAATCACTATAAGCAAGTTTTTTAACAAAATCTTGTTGAGCTTGTATTTTTAGAGATCAAGCATGAGCATGAGCAACTGCACAATGTACATCATTGTACTGAATATGAAATTTCATAAATGGTAGTTGCTTTTCAAAGTTTCAATGAACTCATTGCCGTTGTCTGAAACCATCGGTATGTTTAAATGCATGATCCGAGACCAACGATTTTGCCAACCCCAATGTTAGTAGAATAAGCATCGACTGTCAAAATATCACCCACAAAAACTTTGGCATTCGTGCTTGACAAAAACATTGTCGGCAAAAACGTCGCCATATTTTTAATTTTATGCAAAAAAATTACGTTTTTAACCATCTTTTGAAATTCTGCCTTTGAAAGTTTTACTCTACACTGTTAAAAATTTGCAGCATTCTGGCAGGTCATTTGACCGTTTTTTCCGAAAACGGTTACACAATCGGTAATTTAACACTATTCTGACCATATTATTGGCCATTGTATGGTCAGAATACAGTTAAATTATGGTTATGAAACCGTTTTTTCAAAAAACGGTCGAATGACCTGCCAGAATGCTGCAAAATTTTTAACAGTGTACAGTATTAAAAATTTGCAGCATTCTTTCCAGTCATTTGACCGTTTTTATCAAAAACGGTTACACATCCGTAATTTAACACTATTCTGACCATATTATTGGCCATTTTATGGTCCGAATATCGTTAAATTACGATTATGAAAACGTTTTTTCAAAAAAGGTCGAATGACTAGACAGAATGCTGCAAATTTTTAACAGTGTACATGCAAAAATCCATTGCAATTCCACATTTATGGGAGAACCTTTTTATTACTGCAAAGTTAAAACATATGTACATATTATTTTGTTTAAAAATATGCCTATTAATTCTCAGATTACTACGGTTATTTTGATCATTTTCAGCGGAAAGTTCAGTTATTATCAGACTTTATCTGAGTAATACTTCCTTTTTTAAAGAAATGATGTTTAAAAAAAACTTTTTTTATGCAAAATTATAAATTAGGCAAGCAATCTGTAGGTCCATAAGTATTTAGCAGTCTTTCATGCAGTTATTGTTAATACTGTCATGATTTGAAGCAGAATAGAAACGTCGCATGGGCATCTAAAAAAAAAGAAGCGTTCGCAATGGCTTGAAGTGCTGGGTCAGCTCAAGATACGTCTCAGTAACATTATTTATAGAAAATTAACTTAAATATTTACGCCCAAATACTTTTAAATCACACATTTTGGCATATCGTTTCTTTTAGAAGGAGAAGAATGCATGTTAGGGCAAGATAACGGCAAACCTAAAACGCTACGAAAAAGTTAAAAGATCACAATAATCGCATTAGAATGCAACCTTCAATTAAATGATCTGAACATTAAAAAATACGGATCGCAATGGTGAACTTTTTATGTAAATAACTAACAATATTAATTCGTTACAGATCTTCAGAAAGCTACTTGCAATCCCTTGCGGAAGCACCGACATCGAAATTATCAAAATTTGTTCCAAGTTTGTGAGTAGTATACAGAGGTCTACGTGCGACGGAAGTGACGTCATAGGGGGCGTGGCAACTGTCAATCAAAAGGGGGGGGGGGGGGGGTGAAACCGGAAGTGGGGGGTGGGTCACGTGACGGGATCGTATAGGAGGACGAGGGGGAAGGTTGAGTTGTTTTTTTTTTGCTGAAGGTTGAGTTGTTTTTGCTGAATAGGCTAGGGGAGGGGGAAGGGGGGGGGGTCGGAAAGGGGGTCACGTGACGGGATCGTATAGGAGGACGAGGATTTTAGGTTGAGTTGTTTTTTTGCTGAAGGTTGAGTTGTTTTTTTTGCTGAAGGTTGAGTTGTTTTTGCTGAATAGGCTAGGGGAGGGGGAAGGGGGGTCGGAAAGGGGGTCACGTGACGGGGTCGTATAGGAGGACGAGGATTTTAGGTTGAGTTGTTTTTTTTGCTGAAGGTTGAGTTGTTTTTGCTGAATAGGCTAGGGGAGGGGGAAGGGGGGGTCGGAAAGGGGATCACGTGACGGGGTCGTATAGGAGGACGGGGATTTTTAGGTTGAGTTGTTTTTTGCTGGATGTTGAGTGGGTTTTTTTGCTGGAGGTTGAGTAGTTTTTTTGCTGGATACTTTGAGGGGGTGGAAAAGGGGGGTGTCACGTGACAGGCTTGTAGAGGAGTACGATAGAAGGGGGGTGTCCACCTGTCAATCAAAAAAGAGGACGTGTCCGAACATGAACTGTAACATGATGGCTAATATTTTTTGTCTGTAGAAGGCACGTGTGGTGTTTTAGGAAGGGAAGGAAGTGGGGTATGCCATTTGTTTACGTGCTAGAGGAGAGGGTGTGGATTTAAGTTTCGTTTTTTCTGGAGGTGTTCATTGTTAAAGTATGCCGTAATCAGTGGATTTTAATTTTCATTTTTTTGGAATGAATTTTTAATAAGTTTTGTTTTTAAGATATTTATTTTTTAATTGATTATTTTTAGATTTTTACATTTATTAATTGATTATTTTTAATGTTTTATTTTTTACATTGATTATTTTTAAAAAGTGGGAATCCTGTTTCATTTTTTATTTTTTCATTTGAGCAAAATTATTTTATTTTAGAATTTTAAAATCATTATTTTCAGATTTTAGATTTGGGAATCGTGTTTGATTTTAAACGAATTTAATTTATTTTAAAATTATTATCGTAGAATTTTAAACGGAAAAAAAACACAAGATTTTCGGTTTCACGTATGTTTTCTTGAATGACGCCATCACACTGAATAGAAACAAGTATCATCTTTAAATATTCCTTTAACAACGTGATGTCATGGCGCAATTGTTAGAATAACAGACAAATAATTGTTCCTTGACATCATTTTTGACGGGTTCAAATCCCACCTTGACTTTTTGGTAAAATAAAAAATACTAAAATAAATTCAAACGATAGATGAAGCACCAAAAATCTTATGTATTTCGACTTCGAAATAATTCTCTATGATAATGTAATAACGCCTGATTTTTAAAAAATTATATTTGTTTTATAATTAAAAAGTAATTATATTAATACTTTAAATTATTTTAATTTAATTGTGTAATTTACCCTAAATTATATTCATACTTTTAAAATAAGATATATATTAAAGGATTTTCTATAATGATTTCATTTGAAGTAAAACTTTGATGCGATAAACATCGTGTTAGCTTTGTAAACGAAAATATAAATGAATGTTAACTTTCGTTTAGACCATAATCATTGTTGCAATGGAAGTTTTGAATCAGATGTATCGGGATCCGGAGTTACCAGGCAGTTTTGGTGGTATCAGTGCTTTACAGCGTGTTTTAAAAAGTCACGTAAAAACCAATCAGGAGTTGGCTGCAAACGAAAGATTCGTACACTTTGCACAAGCCTTTGCGACACAAATTCCCGAGAAACCGTGTCATAGTAGGAGGCATAAACGAGCAGTTTCAATCTGATTTAGTAGACATGCAATCTCTCTCTTCTTTGAATGACGGATATAGGTTTTTGCTGACATGTATTGATAATTTGTCGAAATATGCATGGGTCATACCTCTAAAAGATAAGAAAGCTCCAGGTATTAAAAGGGCTTTCGAAAAAATATTTTCAGAACGTAAGCCACACACTCTGCAGTGCGACGATGGGAAAGAGTACACGAATAAGCTTGTGCAAGATTTCTTAAAAAAGCAGAATGTTCACTTTTTCACAACCAATAACACCACAAAAGCTTCTGTAGTAGAACGCTTTAATCGTACACTTAAAACGAAAATGTGGAAATACTTTACTGAAAAGAATACAAAGAGATATATAGATGTAATCGATAAATTAGTACACAGTTACAACCACACATGGCATCGTAGTATTAAAATGACGCCTGCGTCAGTAAACATTGATAATCAAAGTCAGGTTTGGAAAACATTGTACGCAAACGACAAAATCTCTCCAATGAGATATGACTTGAATGCTGGTGATACCGTTCGTATAAGTAAAGAGAAACTACGTTTTGAGAAAGGATACGAGCAAAATTGGACAAGAGAAATTTTTACTATTCATAAAATCATACATCGAGTGCCTGTTGTCTATAAATTAAAAGATTTAGCAGGAGAAATCATAAAAGGAACATTTTACAAGCAAGAATTGCAAAAGATTTCGGATTCAGGTTATTATCCTGTGGAGAGGGTTTTGAAGAAAAGAAAACGTAATGGAAAATTTCAATATTTTGTGAAATTCCAAGGCTATCCGGAAAAATTCAACGCATGGGTTAAAGATATTCGAACCATATAAATAGAGAAGACATCATACTTACCATTCATTTCATCAAAAGATGTCGTTCTACATCACACTCATCAGCGACAGCTCTACGAGCTTTTTCCCAAATAATAAAATATCGCAATTTACAACTCAACTGCCCACCCCCATCAATTTAAAAGGTGAATGGGAAATGGCTTTGGTCGATTTCATTTATCCTCATACATGGTATAACGTTAGAAATGATAATAATTTGTTTGGTTTTGACTTGGGGGATGGAAAGTTGGAAGGTAGGAGAGTTCCTTCTGGATGTTACGAAACCATACCAGACCTCATTAAAAGTATGACGATACCATCGCATAAAAATAAGATTGAATTTCATTATCATCCAGTTACGAAAAGAGTTACAATCAAGACAGATAAAAAATCGAAAGTAGTTCTTTATGAAGGTCTAGCAGAACTTTTAGGGTTTGAACCCGGGGGATTTACAGGATTGCATCAAAGTCCTTCTGTGGCTGACCCAAACTCATCGTTTCCCGTGATGTATGTGTATTGTGATCTCGCGGAGCCTCAAATCGTCGGCGATGTTCAAGCCCCTCTTCTAAAAATTGTGTCTGTCGAAGGAAGCGATGGCGAAATTATTAATGCTCATTATTCGAGACCCTTGTACGTACCAATTATTCGTCAACATTTCCAAACGGTACAAATTGATATCAGGCTTCATTCTGGAGATTTAGTACCTTTTGAAAGAGGTAAAGTTTTTTTAACGTTGCATTTTCGTTTACGGCAAATCATATAAAAGAGCCTTTCGTTTTAAATTAATCTCATTTTCCTTTTTGATTGCGATAAAGAAAAATCAACAAAAAATGTTGGTGCCTTATACATGTTGTACACAAAAGTTCGAAGATTATTATGTAGGGCAAATAGGAAGAGGTTTACCTTACTATCGAGGAACAGTTTTGCAGAGAGGATACGGTATAGGCGGTTTTTTTGCTAAATTGTTTCGCAGTGCGATGCCTTTTTTGATAAGTGGCGCCAAAACAATTGGAAAAGAAGCATTACGAACAGGCACTATGGTTGCGAATGATGTATTAACAGGTGAAAATTTTAAATCGTCTCTTAAAACACGATCAAAAGAAGTCGGAAAAAAATTAGCTAGAAAAGCAATTGAAAAAGCAGATGAAATGATTGGCCATGGAAAGCTTAAAAGGAAGCGGAAACCTGCGAAACACATCATTTCATCAAAACCACGGAAGGTGCAAAGACGTGATATTTTTGATTGTTAATATACGCATTATACTATGGCTTTTCTTTTAAAGGACTCTCCCGAATGTGCTAAATCCGAATTAGAATTATTTCATCTCCCTCCTACTCAAACAGTTATTGAAAGAGGCCAGTGGGTTGAATTTCACCCACTTTCCAATGTTTCTGATGGAGGCCCTGTAGAATTTAATGTTTCTGGAAGCGGAGAAGATTATCTTGATTTGTCCCAAACCCAGTTATATGTCAAAGTAAAGATTTTAAAAAAGGACGACAAACCCATTCCAGATAAATGTAAAGTTGGACCCGTCAATCTTTTTCTGCATTCCATGTTTTCCCAAGTTGATATTAGCCTGAACGATAGACTCGTTTCTTCAAGTAATAATACTTATCCATACAGAGCCATGATAGAGAAATTACTGAATCACGGATATGATGTAAAAACTTCTCAACTTTCCGCAGAATTATTTTTTAAAGATACTGCTGGTCGTATGAATGTTGTAGATCCTGCAGATGCAAACCCCAATGAAGGGTTTAGTAAACGTGCAGAAATGACTAAACTCAGTGCTTCAGTGGATATGATTGGACGATTGCACCTGGATATGTTTCACCAAGAAAGACTGCTCCTAAACATGGTTGATGTAAAAATTAAACTGATTCGTAGTAAACCAGAGTTTTGTTTATTGGCGGGTGAAGGGGATTTTAAGGTTTTCCTGGAACATGCTTCCCTATTTGTTCGTAAAGTACGAGTAAGTCCTGGTGTTGTCTTAGGACACGCTAAAAGCTTAGAAAAAACAACAGCCAAATACCCTATTACCAGAGTGCTTTGTAAAACATACTCTATTCCTGCAGGCAATATGAGTTTTGTTCAAGATAATATTTTTACAGGCCAGATGCCCAATCGCATCGTAATCGCCTGTGTGGATAGTGACTCATTTAACGGTGACTATAAAAAGTCCCCTTTTGAGTTCAAACATTACAATATTAATTTCATTGGCGTCTATGTGGACGGACAGCCCGTTCCTCACAATCCACTACAACCTGACTTTGAAAACAATTTATTTATTCGAGCTTATGAGAATTTATTTTCGAATGCTGAAAACAAAGGCTTGTACCTTTCAAGATCAGAATTCTCACAGGGGTATTCATTATTTTGCTTTGATCTGTCACCTGATTTATGCGATGGTACACATCTTAATCTCATTCGTCATAGCAATTTAAGATTAGAAATTAAGTTCGGAACAACTTTGGCGCAAACAGTCTCTTTGCTAGTGTATGCTGAATTTGAAAATTTAATCGAAATCAACAAATCTCGTAATATTCTGTATGATTTTGGAAACTAATGAATTCATCGCAAATTCATAGAATTTTATCACGTGATCCTGTTTCGGCGAGGTATTTTGCAGGTGTTTTCCCTTCCGACAAAATACCTGATATTCGACACTTTCCCTGTGTATTAGTGATCAATACCGATAAACATGACGAAAAGGGATCCCATTGGCTAGCAATTTACGTTCAAGATAAGAAAACTCTGGACTTTTTTGATTCTTACGGACTTCCTCCCGAAACCTATGGAGAAGACATAACAAGATTTGTGAAGAAGTATCACCGAATTCGTTGGAACAAGGCAATGCTTCAAAGTTTAACGTCCAATGTCTGTGGACAATATTGTATTTTCTTTCTTGTAAAACGATGTCAAGGACTTTGTATGAATTCTATTACCAATGTATTATCCAGAAAGAAGAATGATTTTCGAATGTATCAATTTGTCAAAAAACGATATGGTGTAAACATGATTTTTAAAAAATAAAAATATACATTTCTCTTATTTTATGTGTGTTTATTTATTTATTTTAATTCATCATGGATAGTAGATTACATAAAAAAAAATTCATTTGTTTTTTAGAAAAAAAAAAGTGCATGTATAAAATTTGTCCTTAACAAGATCATACAAGTTATTGTGATATGTATATTTACAAAATAATAACAATAATAATAATAATAATAATTTCGCCGAAAATAGTCAAGAAACTATAAAAGTTGAAGCTTTCATTCATTCTTGTCATTTAAAGCATGGAATTACTCAAGTTAGTACATCCTTCTACTGTTCTTATCAGCGGGCCGACAGGCTCGGGTAAAAGCTTTTTTGTTAAAAAATTAATTGATTACAAATATTTTCATTCTATGCCCACAAGTATAATATACTGTTATGGAAGTTATCAACCCCTTTTCAATTCCATGAAAGGTGTACAATTTGAAGAAGGTTTACCCTGTAATCTTAATTCTCTAAAAAACGCTTTAATTATCATTGATGATTTGATGTCAGAATTAGCTTCTGATGTACGATTGAGCAAACTTTTCACGAAAGGCAGTCATCACCGGAATCTTTCCGTTATCTTTATAACTCAAAATTTGTTTCATCACGGCAAAGAAATGAGAAATATTAATTTAAACTCTCATTACATGGTACTATATAAGAATCCTCGAGATAAAAGCCAAATAATGTATTTATCCAGACAAATGTTTCCTGGTAAATCTAAGGCTTTTCAAGAAATCTTTAATGATGCTACTGCATTACCTTTTAGCTACTTATTCATTGATTTAAGGCCCGATTCTTGTGAAAGTTTGCGCATGCGCACTAAAATCTTTCCTGGTGATAAACATTATGTGTATGAACTTCGATAAACCATTTTTTCCAGGGAACGCCAAAATCTTGAATCTGAATGATTTTAACTGCTCCAAGATTAATTTATTAAATATTTCAGAGTTAAACTGCCCAAGTCACAAAACCCTGTTTTAAACATTGTGTTTTAAAGAAAGCTTTTACTTACGGTAAGCATATAAAACAAAGAGATTAAGCTCAACGACCATCATTTGAACTCAGGATGTCGACCGTGGAACATCTGAAATTGTTAAGCAAGACAAAGAAAAAAACGGCCTTTCTTAAAAAGTGTCCTAATAGTATTATAAAAGGTGTCTGTGAATGCGTCTTAAATCTTTTAAAGGGTAACATACCTGTCTCTAAACGTCAGAAAAATAGATTAATAACTTATAAAAGAACATTGCGACGCCTGGGAAATAAAAAAGTACCTCTGTTTAAGAAAAGACGACTTCTTGTTCAAAAAGGAGAAGGGTTTTTGTCTATACTTATTCCAGCTGCAGTATCAGTGCTCAGTACGTTGATCAATGGAGTTCGCTCGTAAATTCAGACTTATTCCAGCTGACAGAGATCAAGAGTTTGCCGATGAGCATTTAAGTGATTTAGATAGACAAATTCAGACTATTTTGAAAAGAAAAATAGAGGACGATGAAAAAGCGAAGCTGTATACACAGATTTTGCAAAAGTTTGTATCATTCCCAGATATGAATGCGGTCAAAGCCCCTGAAGAACAACTTCCCCAGAAACCCCTGGAAAAGTCTGATGTAGAAAATGAAATTCTAAGTTCTATTCCTGTAAAGCAAAAGAAAACTGCTGTTAAAATTATGGATTTTTTTAAACAAAATAAAATTTCCTGTACAGAAAACAGAGAATTGAAAATTGATGATACTGTAATTAATGGTTCAAATATTGTTCAACTAGTCGGTTTTTTGCTGAGAGATAGACGTCAAAAACCTATTGCCTTTGATCAGTTTCAAGAACTTTTAAAGAAAAACAGCTTTCCCCAAGAATTTATAAAAAACAAGTATTTGAAGACTGAACAGAAAACTATTTATGCAAGACCTGAACCCTATCATAGAAAACGAAGGTTATCTAAGCACGCAACTTTACCAATATCACCAATACCATGGTTGAAAATGTAGAATATAATGTTTTTTGCAAATATAATGTATTTTATGAAACAAATAAATATGTTTATAGTTCAAAATATATTTATGTGTGTGACTGTTTTTTTCGTAATATTGCAAAAAAAAAAGTAATCGTTAAGATTGCTTTTTCTAAATTTTTTCTTTAAGAAAGGAATTTTTTTTTTTTTTTTGAGAAATAACGTTTTCAACGAAACACAAAAAATATGTTCAGTAAATAAAAAATTATGCTGCAGAAAAAATATTATGTTTTAGGAAAAAAAAAAGTTTTTTTTTTTTTTGTGTTGGAAAAAAAAAATTGTGTTTTGGAAAATAATATTTTGAGTTTTGGAAAAAAATGTTTTGGGTTTAGTGTTTGGAAAAAGAGTTTAGGAAAATTATTTTTAAGAAAAGTGTTTGTGTTTAGGAAAAAAAAGTTTGATGTTTTAGGAAAATTATTTGTGTGTTTTGGAAAAAAGTTTGATATTTAGGAAAATTATTTTTGTGCTTTGAAAAAATGTTTGATATTTTAGGAAAATTATTCTAAGAAAAGATGTTTTATGTTTTGGCAAAAAAAGTAATGTATTATACAAAAAAAAATATGCATTGGAAAAAAGATTTAAGTTCAGTAAAAAAAAAATAAATAAAAATAAAATAAAAGTTATGTGTTGGAATAAAAGATTTATGTTTTGGAAAAAAGTAAATGCATTGTAAAAAAATAAGTTTGATAAAAAATATGCACTGGAAAAAGTTTTAAGTTCAGTAAAGAATTCAGTTCAGCGAAAAAGTTATGTATTGGAAAAAAAGTTTTATGTTTTGGCATAAAAAGTTTGATGTTTTAGGAAAATTATTTTAAGAAAAGTGTTTGTGTTTAGGAAAAAAGTAATGTATTGTAAAAAAAAAAAATCTGTTCGATAAGAAATATGCACTAGAGAAAAAAAAAATCTGTTCGATAAAAAATATGCACTGGAAAAAGATTTAAGTTCAATAAAAATAGTAAAAGGATCAAAGTATAAAAAATATATTTTTTTATTTTCTGAACACAAACTTATTATTTTTAAAGAAAAGTTTTTTTTTTTTCTAAAGTCCAACATTTTCTTTTTTTTTATTCAAACCTGAAACATTCTTATTAATTTTATAAAAAACAAGACTAAGAAAACAGACAAAAGATATTATGTACATATACATTTATTCAGATCTAAAATTTACAATGATAATTGTAAGAAATCATTTTCTTCTTGTGATTGTTGGTCTGCTCCAACATACATTTTTTGTACAGATTCCAATAATTTTGGGATAATTAATGAATCAAAAAATTCTTCTTGACCAAGTACATATTTAAAGTCAACAGTTAAGTTTTTTTTAACAATGTCTTTTGCAACATCACGCATGTTGATGGAATAAAGTGCACTGTCAGAGAACTCTAACCATTTTTCAGTTCGTGTTTTCGTTACACAGTCATGCATAAAAGGTGCTTGATAAGACTCACGACATCCGAAACAGTTTATCAGTTCCGAAATTTTGATAGTCATGGCAGCAACCAAACACTTAGTCAGGGAATCAGCGAGTTCTAAAAATGCGTCGGGATTAGATGTTGGGTTAAACTGCAAATCGGTGTTGTCCAGTTCTTCATAAATATAGTAAGATATTGAGTATGTGATTAGTCCATCTTTCAAACGATCCGTGATATTGCACATGTTATCAACTACCTTTTCAAGCTCAGCAAGTGTTAGTACGACGTGTTCAGGTACGAATTGCATACTCATATTTTTTCTTTGGAAAAGTCTTTGGAGAACGTAAAGTTCCACACCATCCTTCACTTGCTTTGAAATGCACAAATCTGATTCAATAATTGTCATCTTTTCTGAAAATTTGGGATTTAATATAGTCTTGATTTCACGACACAAGGATTGCCAGACTTTGGGAGTTAGAGATACACCATCTTTAGTAGGCTGTAATTCACCGTCGGGATCAACAATATAGCGTCTAATGTGAACTCGGGCTTGCCCCAGAAAATAATTCACGGAAAGAAAGTTTTCTCCACCTAGGTATTTCATGTCCTTCGAATTATGCCATTTAACCTTTTCTACAAATGATTGAACCTAAAAAGAAATAAAGAGAGAGACCCAAAATAAGTAAACATAATAAAAAACATTTTAAAACTTTATTATTATGAATTGAAAAAAGTATTGATTTAAAAAAAATCAATTAAAAAACTTACCGTAGTTTGGTAATTCTTCGTTTTCTTGTTGCTTTCTTTAATTTCAACAAGTTTGCGCTTGCTTTTGTTGGTTTTAAGTCCGTCTTCCATAACGAAAAACAATAAAAATAACTAAAATAAAAGCGAAGATAAATCACAAGACAACAAACGATGCTACACACTCTTGAGAATAATCTAAGCGAATGACAAATACAACTGATGCCATTTGTTGAATCAGAAACTTTTTTCAGAATCGGTTATAGTTAATCGGTTTCTAAACAACTCATCTTGATATTTTGCTTACAGTTTAACCTTAAAAACAACTCAACTTTGCAAACGGTCCTCGTAATTGCTTGTCTAGGGTGCAATCATCACATGACGTCACATTCACGTTCGAACATATTCCGTTTTTGATTGACAGGTGGACACCCCCCTTCTATCGTACTCCTCTACAAGCCTGTCACGTGACACCCCCTTTTCCACCCCCTCAAAGTATCCAGCAAAAAACTACTCAACCTCCAGCAAAAAACCCACTCAACATCCAGCAAAAAACAGCTCAACCTAAAAATCCCCGTCCTCCTATACGATCCCGTCACGTGATCCCCTTTCCGACCCCCCTTCCCCCTCCCCTAGCCTATTCAGCAAAAACAACTCAACCTTCAGCAAAAAAAACAACTCAACCTAAAATCCTCGTCTTCCTATACGATCCCGTCACGTGACCCCCTTTCCGACCCCCCCCTTCCCCCTCCCCTAGCCTATTCAGCAAAAACAACTCAACCTTCAGCAAAAAAAAACAACTCAACCTTCCCCATCGTCCTCCTATACGACCCCGTCACGTGACCCACCCCCCACTTCCGGTTTCACCCCCCCTTTTGATTGACAGCTGCCACGCCCCCTATGAGTCACTTCCGTCGCACGTAGACCTCTGTATACTACTTTTGTGAAATCGTTTGGCCTTGCGCTCCCAAAAATAGATTATTACTAAAATTCTACCTGCTCGAACTTATTAAACAGTATCCTTATAATAAATGACCATTAAAAAATGTAATAATGTTTCTTGTTTCAAAAATTTTTAACAAGTTGTTATTATTTTTATGAAAATTTGTATTGTAAGTACATGCGCTTTAGATTATTAATATATATTCTATAAAGTTTGTTACTTAGAATGGCATAAAATTTACGAATCTTTACATTTTAGTGTCCTTATAATTTCAGCCAGATTATTGTTAACGGGTAACAATCTATATAATTCGAAATACCTAATGGATTTACCTGTAAAATGGAACACGCATTCCATTTTCAAGAACAAAAATGTTAATACCTGAAAAGTTTAAGAATTATAAATAGCACTTTGAACAAGTTCTTTACTGTGTCAGAAAATTAGATTTTACTTGTCATACGTGTCATTCCTTTTTAAAAAGAAAATTATAATATTTTATATGAGATATATCAATATTAACAAATATATTAACAAAATACATTCGTTCAAAAGAAAAATAAACGGTCAAGTGCGAGTGTTACTCGCACACAGAGGGTTCCGTACAATAATATATGAATTAGTAAATATATTATTAAAAAAATACCGTTGCTAAAAGAATACTAAGACTTTGTAAAAACTATACAACGTAGGGTTGGGTATAGCTGTTTAGTAAACAGGGTGCAAAGGAAAGTCCCTTTAACCTGAAAATACTTGCGAACGGAGAGAGCTACAGCTATACAAGTGAGGTAACGGTACAGTAAAGCGACTACACCCGACCTAATGTAAACGACAGCAGGACCCCTAGTGGCGAAATTTGGAAGATAGCCATTGCAAATCGCAAACGAAAAGAGGTAGAGCAAATTTTCCAACTATGAAGTTTTAGAGCATCAATTAATTAGTACGAAACGACATTTGGTTCACACGGATAAGATAAATCCTCGCCTGCATACCCAAAAATGTCCGAAATCGATGAGCGACGATTCTACTTTGCCTATTCACATTCCGGAAATGTAGCAGTGCATAATTACAGATTGTGACGTTGTACTGTGCTGTAATGTCTGTAAAGATTCAATTTCCAATGCATTTAAAATTTTAGAATAACCCTTTCAGGGCCAGAAGAATTCTGTTCGTAAACTGATGAAGTAATTTACTGACACCAGAATATTCAAACGAATTTCTTAGAAATAAAACCCGCTAATTTTCACTTTCATTACAAAAGCAAAATTTTATTAAAATATTCTGCTATTGAAGAGGCTTGCAATAGACGTTCCATGCTGAGAAATGTGCATGCAGAATTACTCTCACGAATCTAAACGTGTATCGTGAAGAAATGGCGAACTTTTCGAACATACTGAATATTAACTTTTTATCACTGTGAGACAGCTTGTCTTTTTTTGTGTGTGTGATGTTATCAAAATGTATTGAGATAAGTACGTTTTTATAGCATAAATTGTGCGTATTTCTTCATACTTCTAACTATTCCAATCAAACTTTTACACAAAATGGAGTGCATCGATTTCGAACATTTTGGAGCAAACAGGCGAAGATTTATCTTTATCATGTAAACCAAATGTCGTATTCTATTAATTAATTGATGTTCTAAAACTTTCTAACTGGAAATTTTGCTTTATCTCTTTTCGTTTTCGATTTGCAGTGGCTATCTTCCAAATTTCGCCACTAGGAGGCGCTGCTGTCATTTTCATTAAGTCAGACTTAGTCGCTTTACTATACCGTTACCTCACTTGCATAGCTGTAGCTCTCTCCGTTCACAAGTATTTTCAGGTTAAAGGACTTTCCTTTGCACCCTGTATACTAGAAAAGTATAAATGGATATACCATGAAAGTTCGAAGATATAGGCAACCTAAATAATAGCAAATATAGCTATTCTGTATATTTGTTATTCCATATAGGTTTATAGTTAGCCTTTAAAGACATAGTAGGTGTATTGAGAGAGCCACTCAATGGAAACTAGTCGCGAAACCCATAGTTTTTATGTGATTAATTCTCATTAAATTAGTCTGTTTTTAACAATTTGACGTTTATTGCTTTTATACTGTTACTGGACATTACATTAGACATATATATCATTAAAAGTTGTTAACTAGGCATAGAGTACGCCGCCCCGGTCCTTGTGTATGTCCAAACTGACCGTACCTTTAATGGTTAATATCTCGGCTAATTACCGATGATTTTTTTTCGAAAATCATTATCAATAATGCTTTTATTCTTCTGCAACGATAGGTATTTTCAGCGATGCTCAACAATTTTTCTGTATGCCCGTAAATCGAAATTTGTGTGTAACGGAAAAATGCGATTTTCTCAAAAACTATGTGATCTAGGGTAATCGCTATAATTTTCCTGCAAGGTTTAAATTAATGTCTACTACCTCTAATATTTTCATAATTTTAGTTTCAATAGATTCGGAATTAGATGAGGAGGAGCATATTTTTGCACTACATTTTCCACCATAATTTTGAAAATATAATACCTAAATTTAAATGAAATACATTTTTGATTTCAGCGTTACAAAAACTTTCACACGACACCCCACACGATATACAAAGAAAAGATTTTTTTTTTTCAAGTAACTTAATTAGCCCCTCTACATTTTTCCTAAATATATTTATGAATATTTATTAATCTGTAAATATGTGGGTCAATAGTCTTTATTACTTCCCCGAATTTCAACTTTCCACGTTGCATAATTTACGAGTAAAAGGGCTGTGACAGACGGACAGACACAGGAGTGATCTTATAATGGTTCCGTTTTTAGTTTTTAAGTACGGAATCCTAAAAAAGAATACTACGTACAGTTTAATCTCTAAATTGTCACAAAAAAATTAGGTTGCTAGTATTTGGTGACATTTACATAAATTCTGAATTTGTGAGCTAATAGATTAATTTCAGCTGCAGTAGCGTTGGACATCGAAAGCCTTCTACGATATAGTTGAGCAATGATCAGGCTGTCTTCCGTATGTAAGTTAGTTTTACGTTTAGCAATGTTGCATTATTTTACAGCTTCACAACTGATTTGAATATTAAAGTGAATTTAAGTCGGAGTAAGAATTTAAAAGATCAAATGCAGTCATTTCCTATTTTGGTCTCAATAAACAGTATTTTGTACATTTAAATCTGAATTATATCTTCAGTGATTCTTTTTTATGGTTGCAACGCATGCAAAAGGATTAGTTATGAAAATTTAAGTCCTGCTGACAGATTAATTCATATTATAGAACTGTATCCCATCGAATGTGTAGAATTGGATCTAATTGGTCCGTATATTTTACCTAATCCTGATACATTTCGATATTAATTGGTTTTTGTGGATTATTTTAGTAAATAGATAGAGTTTGTGTACCTCAGGAAGGCCTTTTACAAAAATAAACGCCGATGCCTTTTTGGTCCTTTCTCTCAAAAATCTTGGCGCACAAATCAACTTAATTAGTGATTATGGCGCTTTAAAAAAATTATTTACTTGTGATCAAAATAATGTTTCCAAAAGAAAACGTGGCGCTAATTCATCATCGGTGTTGTCAAAACCGGGACAAAAATATCGTATTACGATACACCTGCTCAACAGAAATGTCAAATAATGAACTGTAATGATGGCTTTCCAATGTCAGGTACAGGGGTGAAGCGCATCCCGCATATTCACAATACCTACTTGGTAGGTATCTCGAACCGTTCTGATTAGCTAGTTATATTCAGACAGTACTGTTTTTTAATGTCTTGGAAGTGGCGATCGACTGCATCATGTATCGCATACTTTTTGATGCACATAATTTAATGAGGATTCTGAAAATTATATAAATGCGCATCTTCATAATAATTTACGGGCTTTTTCTTTTTTTTTTTTCAATTTCTACAAACACAATAAAGCAAACTGTATGCGCCTTACGCGCTTTTAAAATTTCTCAATATTATTTGGGCGAAAAGTTTGTATTTTTTGTATTTTGTTTTTGTTTATGGTTGCTTTATGAGCGCTTTTCGGCCATGAAAAAAAAAATAATAATAAAAAAATCAATTCATTCATGTAACTCTCACTGTTATCTGTAAAATGCATCAAAATTTCATTAAAACCGCGATCACTGTAACGAATGTTTAGTTCATTTTTTAATTGCTAATATTGTTTAAAAGTATTTTTTTTATAATCTAATGAAATACTGAAAAATAAAAATTTCCTATTTTCTTCATTCATATTATAATTTTATAACTTTATTAAATATTGAAAAATAAAAAAAATATTTTTTTTCAAAACTTTCCACTCTTTATATTCGAACTGGTGTACAATAGTGCTGGAAACAGATGACATACCACATAGCTACTTCTAACCCACTTTGAAATAGCTTAAAACAAAATTTTAATTCACTGACCATCGCATGCGAGACTCTCAAAGTTAGTATTGTCCGGATGTCTGAATCTGCCGAGCCAATCAGAACGTTTTAGGAACTGAAACCAGTAGGTGTTGTGAACATGAGCGCAAGCATGCCTTCTTCGATTTTGTCGGGTGCGCCTGGAAAAAGTGGATTTTCAGTTGATGAAGAGAATGGGGTGGTTTTTACCGTTTCAAAATCTTTGACTTTTAAGACTGCTTTTACTCATTTTGATTTTCAGGATTATTCTTTCCATTTAGAAAGAGTAAAAGTTTAGACTAAAAAATGCCGTTAGCTGTCTGATAAATCATTCATTTATGTCGATACTGATTTGTGAAGGTCCATGTCCTGATTCTTAACCGTAGTGAAAAGTCAGAAACATCCTAAATATGAGCTCGGATCTATTGATTTGTATTTTTAATGTAATTTTATGTCTTTAACGTAATACATCATTTAGCAATATATATCTGCTCCTGAGAACCAAATTATCGTAAGCCCAAAAATGACAAATTTTATGTTAACAGCTTTTTATGCTAAAGAAACTGATCTCTTTCGGGCCAAACTATCGCGCTGCTTCTATTATGTACTACTTGTATTGTACGATAAATATGATATCAATTTGTGAAAATGGCGTTTTCTTGCAAAGTAATGTACTTACTACAAAATAAGTGAAATGCAACTTAGGATAGTTCGGCTCTCAGGTACGGATAAGTGTTTTATCACATTTGTATTTATTAAATAGTACAAGGTCTAAATGTCCAAGTCTTTTTCATTTTTCTTTAACTATATAGACTGGTGATAATTTCGTAGAAATGTAAAATGTTTCATAAAGTGGGCATGACGCATCATTTTTTTCCTTAATTTCTTTCAACACATAGTTAGAATCATTATTTCACGTGTAATTGTGCCGATGTTAAATTAAAATAACCTTATTTAAGGAAACAGCTGTATTAAAAATTAATTAAAATAAGCGGAGGCGATTTATATAACCTGCTTCAATGTTACTTCAATAAAATGGTTATAAAAAGTTATTTTCATTAGCATTGCTTTTAGAAATTAAAGTTTCGCTCAATGTTAGTTTATTATCTTGATGTAACAAATTTTTTTTATCCGACGGCGATGCTTCGGTCCACATTTCGCCAATACTTTTTATCATCTTGCTGTTTAATTATCTTTTTTATCAATTAGTACATTTTAATTAACCTTCATTCAGCCTCTTTTCACGGATTTTAATTTTTTATAAGTAGTTTTTTTATTATTCTCTAGCAATTTCAAGATATATATGCAATCTTTTCATCTAAATTTTTATGAACAATTTTCTTTCATCCTTTCAAAATTCTTTCACTTTATTAAATCTGATCTTTAATTAAATGGCTTCTAAATAAATTCTCTAATTATCTCAAAGTCTCATTTCTTTTTTATGAAATAAAAAAGAGAAGCCGTTTTTTCTATTAAATTCTTTCACATATGTGTATTTTTTCATTTGTCTCATACATTAACCAGTTTCACTATTCTTAATAATGACTGAGGCTAGATGTAAAATAGAAATACTTAAACTGACATGTAAAAACATTTGGATCTTGAAGATTATTAAATAATTTACATACATATGAATTCAGGCGTTTTTAAATAGATTCAATCCGGTCATAACTAATGATGTTTTAAAAGGTACTTTCATGTACTATTTAAATAAAAGCATATTTTATTCGTTTTTATAAAAGGTGTAATAATGGAATGGAATAAAATAAATCAAAATGTATCATTTCATATATTTATTCATATTTCTGAATTATTGTTAAATTATATTGACAATAGTAAAACAAACTGTCAATAGTTCATCTGCATGTATTTGTATTGTTTTTAAAAAATACTAATAATAAAATTTCATTATTGCTGTTGCTAAGTAATATTCTCGTTGAAAAAATAGCGAAACAAATTGATTAACCATTCAAATTATCTGAAACAGCAAAATACCGATTTTTATCGAAAATGCATCTAAAACTGAAAGATAAAAAGTTAAATTTAAGTAAAATTAATCTTTATATCTTGCACTGTCTGATATCAATACTAAAGTTTAAAAAAAGGTGACACCGATTCAACATAATTTTCTTTTGTGTTCATTTAGCCTACTGGTGGAAAATATGGCAACTAATTTTAAATAAAATTGATTTTTTTAGGGGGTTCTTAATAAATTTTAAGAAATCCCTCCTGTAACGGTCAAGTTTTGATTTTTTTTTTTTTTTTTTTTTTTTAATTGCTCAACAAACTACTTGACCTGACTTTCACACTCGAATAGCCACAACCACATTCTTCGTCAAACATTTTTATTCCTTCTTTTTAAAATAAATGATTAAGCTGTTTTTCGATTTATTTTGAAGTATGAATTGGAACGGACATGAATTAACTTTAATGAGAGTAGATCTAGAATTGAATGCGGTTAGTGAATGGTCGCAGTAACCGAAATTAGAAGCTATGGGCTATCTTTTTTTTTACTTTCGTTGGCAAAGAATTAGTGCACAGCCTCGAAAATGTTTAACATTTCTCTATCTATAGAAGTAAATGTGAAATATTGATTAAAGTAATATCGATAAGAACCCTGCACAGTTATAAGTTTTCTGTCATCAAAGGAGATTAAAATTTGTAGATGAGGATTTGAATGAATCATTTAGATTATAAGCTTATTTACTTTGTAAGTAATTTTAGTTGCATTTTAATTTTAATTTTAAACAAAATAATCATCCTTAGGTTTCCCAGACGTTTACTTTATTTAATTTTTCAAAATTTCCCTTATAATATTCAATTTAAGTCACCAATATATTAATTTTACAATGTTATGTAAACAATAAAATACGCTAAATCTTTTTAAATATACGAAGTATTTCAAAGAAGGCATTTAACATATCGGTCAAATCAGGAATCATTATTGATTCTATATATTCTTCTTGATATATCAAAATATTTTAACTGCTACAAAATTTAGCTTTTTATCCATTCGTAATCTGAAATTTCATTGCCTAAAATGTTCATTATTAGGTGCGTTCGTAATTATATAAATAGCTGTCTGTCTGGCTGTCTGACCGTCCGTCCGTCCGCAAATAACAGAGCAAAAACTACCCAACCGAGTGCTCTGAAATTTTAAATATATAAATGGGTAAAACTTTGTCGAGTCATTTCAAATTTTATTAAAATCGGATGTATAGTTTTATTACAAGAACAAATTTTCCATTATATTACGGCCTATAGGGAAAAAATATTTCAAGTTCATTTTTATGATGTTACAGCCTTTCAAACAGAATGAAATTGATATGGACTTATATAGTGCATTAAAATATACATGAACGCACCTCATTTGCCAGGTTTGACGCGCAATTTACAACATGTTATATTTTTATAGTACTCAATAAATAGGACAAAAACTAAATGTATATTAAAACTGATATCTAAAAATTAATGAAATCTTTTCAGGAAATACAAATTCTTCTTAGAGCTTTCTTTTATACAATTTTCTCTTATTATTAAGCGTAAATAATGCGCTTATATTGCCAAAATACCCAAAAGTTCGCGCGTAACTTGTAAATACAAAATACAGGAATGTAAGCGGAGTTAAAATTGTGAAAGAAAAAACACAAAGCCCGGCGTTGCCCGTGCCCGTAATAATATTCTTAAATGAATCTGAAATTTTTATCGCAGGTCCGTACAGAGGGGGGGGGGGGGAGGAGAGACGATGCAAATCACCAGGGCCTGACTCTTGTTCAGTTCCAAAGTTGTGTAAATTCGCAGATTAAACTTTTTTATATGTCTCATACTTTTTTTATTCCAAATTAATTGATGAAATCAATTCAAATGTAATTATATTTTCAATAATTTCATTTTTTATTTAAAATCTTTAGATGAAAAAGCAATTACAAATGCAACATAAACTGTAATACTGAAAAAGAAATAATAAAATTGTAAGCAAATATTACTATATAGATTTTTTTTTAAGTTCCATCCGGCAAATTTACTTTCTAATAGAGTAAAGCCTGTTTATAATGGAATCCTGCAATAAAAAAAAGTTCCAGTTCTCCCCTCTTCCCAAAATGCTATTATGCTTCGTTCAATTCAAATAACCTGCATAAAACGGAATTTACCACTGGTCGTTTTCGTTTCTGTCTAAGCAGGTTTTATTGTATCTTACTTCTGGTGGGCCCGTAATAATATTCTTAAATTAACCTGAAATTTGTATCGCAGGCCCGTACAGAGGGGGGGGGGGAGTAAACAAAATTACGTTAACGTCATGAGAACATTTTGAAAATGTCTTGCTGCTGATTAATTCGCATTTCTAATAGAGTGCTTTGCAGAAATTGTACGTTTTACTCAAAATCCCACACTTATGCCCCAGAACGTTTAAGTCAGTAATTGGGATTTCAGAAGCAATGCGTGCAGGATACGGTTATTAAGCCTATTTTAGCGATCGCTTATTCTCTGTGTTTAACGGTGTTCTCGATCCAATCTATTTCGATTATCTGTTCTTAATTAGGCTTCTTCTTCACTTTCAAGCATTCTCCGAGATCTTTTTCGGGCATTTCAAATGATATTTTGGAGCTCCATAATTGCAGTGAAATAGCGAAAAATCATGGTTGGAGCTCTTTCCTCCACGGCGATATGTAAACAGATAAACCCGATTGTACTAAATCCTGCCAAAGGATTTTTACTCAATAACGAATGAGATATGTTTCTCGGGCATTGCCATTAGATAATAACAAATAATCGCGATTTCTGTGCCACGTACGTTAGCGTAATATATATATAGATTATTATAGTCTTACTAAATCTCAGATTAACTTTTTATTAATTAATTACACATAATTACACATAATAAATAAAAAAAATTATCACTAGATTCATGGAATGTTAATTATCGATAACATTAATAATTTAGAATTTTATTTCTACCAGAATGATGTGAATTGAGACTGTAAAATTCATAATGGTGTAAGTCACTTTTGAAAATTGGCGATAAAAGCATGGATGGTATTATCACATCTTAACAGAAAGAACAGTTTAAGTGAAGAACGAAATTTTCATTGATACTATGTCCAGGGTGGAAATGTTCATTGGGGATCAGAAATCAGAGGCTGGCGACTAGACAGCGACGTACAGTGACGTACAGTCGTGAAAAAAAAAGAAAATGGCTCTTACTAACACTGCAACTAATTATAATAGGAGGAAGTTACTGGTACCAAACGATTGGAAATAATGATGTATATAAGATTTGCTTAGGGGACATCTACAAATCAAATCCAGCTCAAAATTTGTTTTTTTTTCAATGACAACACACCGAATTTTGGCAATATATTTTAAATTTGTGGTTCAAACTATGCTTAGAAACCAAATTCCAAGTCATTTGAATGAAAAGTTTTTGAATTATAAATATTCAACATTTAGAGCTTCTAATGTTAAATTACGTTTTCATATTTCTATTAATAAATCCTGAAATTATAATCCTAATGTTATAATTTTTTGTATAGTTATAATACTAAAGAACACAAACAAAAATACATTGAAGTTGTATTTAAAAATTATATAATATGAATTATGAAATTAATATTCGAAAAATATATTGAATGCAACCTACAATTGTTTTGATAAACTTATTATGTCCTACTTTATGTGAAATTTTAATTTAAAAAAAAAATTTCCAACTAGTTTTCGAATTATACTTAAAAAAAGTCAAAAAGATGTTTTAAGGGATCGTCTATGATGTGCAGAAAAACATAATTTGAAGAAAAATGTACTCGAATTCTTTTCTTGAAACATTTGGGCTGGCAATAGTCGACACATATCGGGTGAGTGAAATGGTCATATTAGGCAAGAAATAATACATTAATAGAAGTGACATTCTGTGGCATTTCAACAAACTTCAATTTGGATAAAGACCTTAAATATGCTCATTTTAAAAGAACTAATTTCTCTGAAAATAAGCGTACGAATATCGTGAAAATTTGTATTTAGTCTAATTGAAGGGTGTAGTATTTATTTATGGTATCAAACTTGGGTTGCTATTGAAAAAAAAACAAGGTTTGGGTTCATTTTGATATGTAAATGCCTCACTAAATAAATTTTATATACATCATTTAAAAGTAAAATTTATATCCAATCGTTTGGTACCAGTAACTTTCTTCTACAGTAATTTGTTTGAGAGTTACTAGGGGGGTTTACATTTTTTGCACGAATGTACTGTCGTGGAAAAAAAAAAGTAAACGCCCCCCACTAACTCCTCAACAAATTATCGTAGAAGAACATTACTTGAATCGAACGATTGGAAATAAAGTCTACTTTTAAATGACATAGATAAAATTTGCTGAGGGGACCATCTACATATTAAAATGAATCATAACTTTGATTTTTTCAATAGCAGTACACAATTCTGACAGCATAAATGAACTCTGCACGCTTCAATTAGCCTAAAAACAAATTTTTATGCAATTCGCACCATAAGTTTCTGAGAAATTAATTATTTTAAAACGAGCGTATTTTAAGGGCTGTATCCAAATTGAAGTTCGGAAATCCATTGTTAACCGAGAGAGCCCCCATCTTTATCAAGGCACCTTAAGAAGTCAATGAAGCCTGCTAGATTACAGGACAGCAGAAGAAATTTCAAAATATCTTTTCACTTCTATTACAGACGGCCCCTTAAACCATCATTTTGCCGTTTTTTAAGCATAATTTGAAAACTACTTGGAAGAAGAATGTGAAATTTGGGATTTACATAAAGCAGGGCTTAATATATCTAAATCCATAAAAAAAATCGTAGGTTGCAATTCATAATTTTTTCGAATATTATTTTCATAATTCATAATTCCTATCATAAAATTATAAAAATTGCAAATTCAGCATATTTATGTTTGGGTATATTAGTATTATAGCCACAAAAAAAATTAGCACATTGGGAGCATAATTTCTGGAGATACAAATAAAAATATGAAAATATAATTTAACATTAGAAGCACTAAATTTTCAATGTTTATAATTTAAAAACTTATCATTCAAATGACATGAAATTCAGTGTCTAGGCATAATTTGAACTGAAGATTTGAAATATCTTGTTAAAATTGGGTATTGTCATTGAAAAAAAATGAAGCTTGGATTCGTTTTAATATGTAGATGGCCCCCTAAACAAATTTTATATACATAATTTAAAAGTAGACTTTATTTTCAATCGTTCGGTACCAGTAACTTTCTTCTACGATAATTTGTTGAGGAGTTAGTAGGGGTGTTTACTTTTTTTTTTCCACGACTGTACGTAAGTACGACATTGTTTTGGATATCGCCAAGAAAATTTTAATTACTCTCGTGAAATTATTAATAATCATCACCTTCAGCATAGTTCTCCCTTTTTCTAATTCTCCGCAGTAAAAAATGTTTTGAATGATGAAACAATGATTGTCCATTATCGAACAATATAAGATGTTACCAAAAATATATTAGGAGAAAAATGCTTCTCAGCTTAGAAAGAAATTCTTGTTTTAATTCACTGCTATATGCACTCGTCTGATTTCCAAAATAAAACACTCCTGTACATTTGAGGTTTTGTAAATGTGATGTTCCCGTACGTTACTATACTGGTTCAGATTTTATTCATGACTTGTTTAACAATTTTACAACTTTTTTCTGAAATTATGGATACAACATGAATAAACTTTTTTTTAAAGATAATGGATTTTATATTTTACAGCTATCCAATCAGTATTATTTACAATAAACTACAATAAATAAATAACAAATTGAAAAAGAAATTGGAATTACATTCTCAGACGATAAATCCAGTGTTTTGAACTGCTATAAGATAATGACGATCCCTATTTTGAGCGAACTGGGCGAATGCTTTTAGTCTTTAATTTTCGTATATTTAATTTTTTTACATAGAAATAGACATTTTACCTTCAATTAGTTAGAATCAAAAGGAGAAGAAGAAGGAGATTTTTCTGTGTGTTTTTCATAGCTTGATTTTTATTTTAATAACATATGTAATAGTTAAAAAAAAACAGATAGTAGCATACATCATACGCTATTCTGCCATATCGGAATACATTATAACGTTTTCATAGCAAATGCTTAGTTTTCAATGTATATATGAATATATAACCTACACCATTATGACTCTAACTGCCTCACTAATCTCTGTTCCCGTGCTTAAAAAAATAGGATTTTTTTTATAAAATTTAAAAAACCCAAAACAGAGGACTAATTAGAATCTGATAATAAGACTTCCTCAAACTTTTCATTTTTTCTTCAAAGAAATTTAATTATCCGTCTCGTAACAAAAAAAAGTTGCTTTTAAAGTCCTTTTCACATACAAAATTAAATAGCCGGTAAAAGATAAAATAAATACTTTTTCTAGTTTCGTTTTGAACATCTTAAAAAATACGTTATTCTTCACAATTTAAAAGATTTGATCAGTTTTAAATTTCCATATTTTTACAATATTTACAATGTTGTTATTTTCTTTGCAGTAATTCTGATTATAAAGTAGCCTGTAAATAAACAATATTTTATTTATTTATTTACTAAAATAATAATATCAAGATTTTTAGTATGATATATTTTGTTTAAATTATTATATAAAAAATAGTTGCTATATAAAAAAATATATTAGTACCTTTAAGTTTACTTTTTCCAATATGTATAGCATTGAGAGTTGCACATATATTTTAATTTCATTTATTTTCCAATTAAGTACTATATTCATGTTTGTGAAAATGGCAACACTATGAAAGAACGACGCGATTGAGATGAAAATTTTAGAGAACACAAAGTATGGTGTGTTATGCAAATGATTCCAAATTCAAAATCACCACGCATGCGTGGGCTGAGCCCCTCTGGACTGCATCTGAAAACGTATAAATAGAGGGCTGCAGCGAGAAGTTGAGAATTGTCTATGGTTATTTGTTAATTAAACGTAAAGTAAGACGTAATTATGCCTCTTCGACGAAAGAGGGCGGCATTTCAACAACTGACGGAGTTTGAATGGGGAGAATCATCGGCCTTCCTGAAGAGGATTTTCATATCGTGCAATAGATCAGTTTCAACTATGTAACCACATACCCCCCCCCCAAGTTTCCACCAACCAATCAAAATTACCGATCTTTTAGCGCTTAACCAATGAAAGTGTAGAAACCCGGGAAATTTGGGAAGCAAACAAAAAACATCCACGCGGTTGCCAAGCCGGTTGCTAGGGTGTGACGTCAGTTGAAACTGATCTATAGTAGCTCGCGTGCAGAGTAACCGAAGTAGAGTGATACGAGTTTGGAAGCATTGGACCAACGAGTATCGGACAGCTCGGAAATCTGAGAGTAAGAACCCCGAACGGTACGTCAAAGTACGATGATATACACATGGTCTATTTAAAATATTTACAGATTACAATACATATTTTTTCGAATTTTAAAATCATAATTTGTATCATTTATACTAATAATACAATATATTTTGTAAACCATACAAACTTTCAAAAAAACAATTTTTGAAGCTTTAAGTATTCGTATCAACTCATTTTGACAAGAAGTTTTACAGCTACGTTTAAAGAACTTTCCAAATTTAAACTTGTTTTGCAGTTATTAATAATGAGTAGAACATTGGGAGTCCAGAACTTTAAATGTGCATAATTTCAAAAAGAATGACGTTTCTATATATGTAACATAAGGTAAAACGCACCGAAAAATCCAAATATGATTTCGAAATTGTGTATTCATTTTAAAAGTTACAGATTTTATTACACTTTCAGCCCAGAGATGACCGCTAAGTAAGAAAGAACACATAATATCCAGTCGAATGGCTGTTTCTTTTTTTAGAGGCAATTTAGTGATTAAAATGTATTGTAGTGGGCTAGAGACTTTCTTATGTAGGGTCTCTAGTATTTTGAATGTGAACGTGACATCAAACATTTAACCAGTGTGGCACAACAGAGACCTTTCTATTCTAATTTACTCTAATTTCCCAAGGTATGTTTGGAACTTTTGGAGTCAAAGGTTGCTTGTTTTTACTGTCATTTTATGCGCATTTGGCTCGTTGCTCAATCTGCTGAGTCTATATGGCGAATCTATGGAGGAATTAAGACTAAAGGAAACGACATAAAAGACGTCATTTGAAGCTGTTCCTACCCCCTGCTTCCGCCATATTTGACCGCGATGAGCTGCGCTGTGAACCAGTTCTTTTCGCTGCGCAAATCTACTATGGAAATGTCAAGTATGGCGAACACTTGAGAGGGGAGAAAGAACCGTCTTTCAGCTTCAACACTCTCCAAGGGGCTAGATTGATATGTCGTCCCCTTTTAATCTTTATAGCTCCATGGGCGAAATGAATGTGTGTAACTTCGGATTTGATTCATGTTCTGCTCTTGGAATGATCAAAAACCTTACGTTGGAGGATTTATAGTAGGTATATCCGCCACATGTAGTAAAGTTGAAGCCTTGCTAGCATCATTGGCCTTTGCTAAGAAGTTTGTGCGCTATCGCAGAGTGAATAAAGATTTTCTCGACAACCATGAGTTTTCTACGATATTGAATTGAAAATTGCCCTAACATTTAGCTTTTCAGCTGAAAGAAAACTACTAGTAGTACAAGGAAGTGGCTGTCAGCGTGAAGAATCGACAACTTTTTATGTAAGCCAAAGTTTGAATATCTCTTCGTTATTGAAACAGTAATTCAACTTGCTTATTTGCCGCATACTTTAGGCTAAATCTAAAAGGTTTTCTATCATCCCCTTGCCCAAATTAGTTTTAAATAAAACTGTTTTAAAATTCATATCTGAATCTGACTGAGTTACTACGTAGAAGCCTTAAGGGGGTTGTTATATTATGGATAATCTATTTTTCTTGAAAAGAAAGGAATCCACATACTACTTTAATATTAATTTATCGCGGAGAGATGCGTGAAGTACTATTTGACTAAATTGTGACTTTTTTATTTTCTTGAAACTGGAGCCATGTTTATATTAAAAGTTATATAAACTTTTATTTTTTTAAAACAGTAATACCTACTTCAGACACCAAATTTCAGTTTCTCGACCAAATCAGACAGAAAAGGTATAGTTTATATATTTTCCCCAAATCTTTATAAATTGACAAAAGAAAATGTGTTAGGGATTTAACGATGAATTTTTGAAAAGAAAATTAAGGTTTTAGAAAGAAAACTACCGAAAACACATAATTTCTTTTCGAAGAAAATTTAATTTTAAAAATATAAAATTGACTTAAAATGGAAGAAAACTTCACAATATTTTTCCTTTTGTTAAGCTATTTTTTAAGGTGGATCCTTTAATAACAGAAGACTATTTCCTGAGACGGTCAAAAAGTAAAAATTACTCTATATCTCAAAAACTAATCATAGAAGCGATTTAGAAAAACACATGACCATGTTTGAACAGCACGCATTCATCACGTTACCTGTAAAACTTAATATAGATTGTAATTCATATTTTTTAAGTGAATTTATTAGTATTTTTAATAATAAAAAATGTAATTTTGAATCGAAAAAATGCCTAGAATATGTTTGAGCGTATTCGTTGTATTTCTTTAAAAAGCGAACAACTCAATAGAATTATGTTACGCGAAGATATAAATTAAACCAGCAAGGAAGACCGAGCTACCCTCTTTTATAATTAGTTTTGTGTTCAACTGGATAAAATAATAAATTCTCGCTGTATTATTGCTCTAAAGATTTCTGAATCGTGTATCTCGGCTCCTATTGAAAATTTCTAACAAAGTTCCTTCAGATTCTGAAAACCAGTTTTTTTTATAAATGTCGAAATAATTTCGTCAAATATCGACAAATTTGGCCCCATTCTTTCATCTGGCGACAAGCATGTGTTCCGAAAGTTCTATGTACCGTGATTAGTTGAATTTTGTTTTCAAGAACGTTCTATGTTCTCTGCTTTATTGAATGATGTATCTCGGCTTCTATTGGAAATTTCTAGAAATTTCCTTCAGATACTAAAAGACAATTTTTTTTAACAAATGTCTCGAAAATTTCGCCAAAAATCGTAAAATTTGACGACATTCTTTATTTTGGCACCAAGCCTGTGTTTTTGCATTGGTGATCTTAAATGTTGATTTTCCCGAGAAATCTCGCCAATTTCGCCGATATTTCGCTAATTTTGGCGAAATGTTCCAAGCTTTTACGAATTGATTACTTCGTTGTTCCACAACTTGATAACTAAACGTTTTTTAACCTCTGATATACAAAATTTAAAAATTAGAAATACAATACAACCTCATCAGACATACAGGTATATGTATTTATGTAATTTTTACTTGTATGTCTGATGAATCGTAATATATTTTTAATTTTTAAACTTAATAACTGTTTCAACCTTCATTCCATTGAAATGCATAGACCCTTAGTGACCCCAAAATGACAGACTAATCAAATTTTCTCGATCATATGACCTAGCCCAATGGTCTTCTTGTACCCCAAAACAATAGGATACAAAATTTAGTCAAAATCGTTAGAGTTCTCTTTTAGGTAAAATTTTAATTTCTATATACACACACAGAGAGAGACAAGATTTTCTTGTATTATAATGTGCAATTTAATCTCGTACGTTTAAAATTAACATCCCCATAATTTGACATCTTGTAACGCTATAAAAACTTAACAGAACGTTAAAAATCTATACATTTTTTTCATGTTGCTTTCTTTAAAGAAACTCAAAAAATGTGCCTCAACAAAAATGGGTCTTGCCATTTCGATATTCAAAGTTGGTACATCTGTAATATTTAGGACGAACCATACTTCAAAAATTACATTCATAAGTAAAAGGCAGGTACAATTAGATGTCGGATGGTATCTCTCGAATCTCTCTGCGACAATTACGAGGATATCAGAACATTGCCTCATTGAACAACGAAGTATTTTCAGAATAGAAATTGTTTCTTAACAGATAAATAGTTTTTAAAATGCGCTATGTCACACGGTAATATATCAAATTTAACGATATATTTTCTGAGTTTTTCAAAGTGTGTAATTAAATCTTAATTTACGTCATATTGCATTTTTTTCCATTAACTGAACAATTATTTTAACTATTTTTGTCTGTGTATGGGAAATTTCCTTTATTAAAATTATGCATAAAAAAAATTCCAATTCAGATATACTGTTATGTAAAAGATGCGTGTTAAATATTTTAAAGAGCATATTATAGAAAAAATTCTAATATTTAGAGAATATTCGATCGACATTTTTCACTTTAAAACCATTATGATTCATTACACAATCGATAAAACTAGAACGAGAGAATCATATATATAATTTTTCTTATATCACTTAACGATGTTTTCCTAATTATTGCAGTTTCACTAATGGTAGAATTTAATGGCTTTTCCAATATGACTTTACTTTTCTCATAAAACATGAAACTGTAACGAAATCTGTTTAGAGATTTCATAATAGGAAGTAAGCGATTTCAATAAAGAGAATTTTAATATTGATTTTAAGCTTTTTTACCATAAATATTGGAATGAATTTAAATGACATTACAATTTCACTGTGTATTTTAATTGATATACAAAATTATAAGTAGATCAACTAAGCACTCATATAATGGTGCATGCCTTTAAAATATTTCGTGACATTAAATGGAATTTAGATTGCATGCGTTAGATATTATAAAAAGGAATTGCGAACTGTAGATATAAAAGATTAATTTTACGTTAATGGAATACTGAGATATTTTATGCATTGAAAGTATTTAACTGACTAAATGTTATTCTATTATTTAAAGGAAAGCTTTCATTATTCTCTTTAAAGCATGTACAATAACTTTAGTTATGATTTACGAACTTAAATAAATGAAATTTCCATGTATCTATTAATATTACTCAACTTTTAAAGTCGTAAAAACATAAAATATCAATTAGTATTGAGAAAATTTACAACCTGATTTAGTGATAATTTCTTTTTTGCAATTCCCTCATCAATCCGATACATTGAAAAATGTTTCATAAATGTACATTAAAATGTATCTAAAAATATAAATAACATCAATTTGTCTGCATTTTATCTTGTGAATTATTTTATAAATAATTTTTATTTACAATAGTACAAATACAAATACAATAACTAAAGTTTATTAATTCAGATTGGAATGTAAAACCGTGCGTTTTTGGCTGCCTAAACTGATTTTTAGTGTGGACTCAAAAAAAAAATGTTTATCCTCATGTTTACTGCCATTCATTTTATTTTTCGTATGAATTTTGGACTACTCTTATATAACTCAATAAGTACAAAAATACAGGGTAAATTGTTTAAAATACAACCCGTAACAATGAAAGCGCACAATTTATAATATAAAAGTCAGAAGATGTTAAAAATATCCCTAAGCACGAAAAAAGTCGCTTTTTCCATGGTTAAGTTCTGTTAGCTCCGCTGGATATTAGATCCGCTGGTTAGCTTGCCGGATTCCGTACGTCGCTATGCATAAAAAACTGTAGACAGTATGTATAATAGGGTTTTTATTCCGTTCCTATACATCCGAAATGTATCAGAAAACATTTTTTGTACGTTTTGGCACGATAATACACAAAAAATGTTTCAAAAACAGACACAGTGTAAGCTTTCAAAAGCCAACTTTGCTAACAATTTCAATGATCTGTGTCACAGATAGAACGAGAACCGTGAAAAACGATACCCTTCAAACTTGGTTCATTTGACTAAGAGTAGATGCATCTGACATAGAGACATACGTTTAACGAAAAAGGCTTTTGGAAAAAAATCGTTCCTCGAAAAATGCTTGAAATAGGGGCGCTGGAGTAGTTCGGCTCATCTCGGTACGTCTGCTTCTACAAATTTCTGCTTTAGCGTTCAGGGTTGCCAGCTTGGCCTCCACTTTTGTTTAAAAAAAAATTGGATTCACACCATAAATGCACAAAGTATTTTCAGATTTATTCAAGGTCAAACTTTTCTTAAAATGCACTTTGTCAACTACTTCATGTGTTCAATATCCGGGGATATGGAACACAGGTCCCAGGCTTCTCGGCAAAAGGTCTTTGCATCATCATCTTGATAACTTGATACTTAACTCATCTTGATAATCTTCTTCAAAAAGTTCCTTTCTGAAGTGGAAATTTCTGGATAAAAATTGAAGACCATCTGGCAACCCTATCGTCATTGAGAATCAAACCAATAAACGTTGTCCACAAGTAGGGTTCTTTCTGTTCACATTTTTACTCCGAATTCAATTTTTTTTTCTGAAGGTTGTCACTCGATTTTAACACTATTTTGTAATAGGTCACACTCTACTCTATATTCATGTACAGTAGGGGTGCACAACCTTTTTTAGAGAAGGGCCACTTACAAAAATACCTAGGTTGTCGAGGGCCACATTAGTAACACGGAGATTATTCTATTTTGGGGAGGTGATCTGTGGTCTATAATTAGAAAATATGGTTTTAGAGGGGCAGCAAAATCATCAACAAAATTCGTTTTTTATCGCGCCTAATCGATGAAATTCGCTATTTTTTGCGCCCGATGGACGAAACTATCAATTTTTACACGCCTGATTGACGAAATTCGCGATTTTTTTTAGCCCGATCGACAAGACTCGTGATTTTTCCGTGCCCGAACAACGAGATTTGCGTTTTTCCCGCACCTGATCAACAAAATTCGCGTTTTTTTTTTTTTTTTTTTTTTTTTTTTTTTTTTCGTGGCACACCAACGAAATCCGCGATTCTTCTTATCCCTATCTACAAAACTTGCGATTTTTCTGAACCCAATCGACAAAATTCGCTATTTTTCCTAACCCAGTCGACAAAATTCGCGATTTTTTCGAGAACGATCGACAAGACTCGCGATTTTTTTTCGTGCCCGATCGACGAAATTTGAGATTTTACCGCGACTGATCAGCGAAATTTGCGATTATTAACTGGCTCTGATGAAATTTGCAAATTTTTTCCGCGCCAAATTGACGAAATTCGCGATTATTTCTCTCGATTAGCAGACAAACACGCGATTTTTTTCGCAGCCGATCAAGAAATTTTAGATTATTCCTCTCCTAATCGACAAAATTTGCTATTTTTGCACATCCGGTCGACGAAATTCCCGATTCTTAACTGACCGACGAAATTTGCAATTTTTTTCCCGCGGCAAATGGACGAAATTGACTGTTTTTTCTCGCGACTGACAAAACTCACGATTTTTTCGCAGCCGATCAACAGAATTTTCAATTTTTCCGCGCACCATCAACCAAATTAACGATTTTTCCGTGCCCGACGAACGAAATTCGCGATTTTTCCTAGCCCGATCGACGCAAAATCTCGCGATTTTTTTTTTTGGCTGGTCGACGAAATTTGCAATTTTTTGCGCCTGATCGACAAAATTCGCGATTCGGCTGACGAAATTTTCAACTTTTCTCCCGGCAAATTGACGAAATTGACGATATTTACTTGCGACCTATAGTCAAAAATTGTCGTTTTTCCATTTATAAATTAACGGAACTCACGTTCCACACGCTAACCCATCGCGGGCCACTTTTGGCCCGCGGCCCACAGGTTGTGCATCCCTAATGTACAGTGTTATACACACCAGTAGTAGAAAATTCATTCTCTCTTTTACATTTTGTGGGCTTGCTGGGCTTTAAAGTTAGAGTTGCATCTAAAAAAAAAACTCACCCTGTTTGTTTAACATCAATAAAAGGAAAGTTATTCCGTTTATTAAGCATTGGCTTGACTATAAATTTTTAAATCCAAAGTCCTATACAAATTTATTTGTACACTAGCTGTACCCGGCCACGCGTTGCTGTGGCTCAGTCTGGCTAAATGGAAAAGAAAGAAAAGAGAAATTACACGTTTCTAATATGTTTAATTTCACAATACTTGTGGGTATACAATATTTTTTGTTGTTACATTGTCTGTGCAGATATAGAGATTGCCTGATTTGCCGATTCTAGAACACGAAACATATAACTGCCCATGTGAGAAGCAATTCATGTCTAGATCTAAAACGCAAAATTTTAAAGCTTGGCCCTAAGCTTTGTTGATGGAGGTTACAAACACTAATCAAATAGGTAATTGCAATCTCTTAAATTGAAATTGCGCGCGCATCCATAGGAATCAAAAGAATGCGAGGAATGAGGATATCTTCACCTTTAAAAAGTCTTGTCAAGATTGTTGCTTCTGCGAATTTGCTCATTATTTTTTTACTACAAGCCGCGTGCCGTTGCAAAGATTTCGCTTGTGATTTCGCAACATTATACTTGGCAGGCCGATTGTAAATTGGAGTACGTGCGTTTGCATCCCTTGCAGATCCAGTAAATTAAAAAGATATGTGCCGAGTTAAACTTATGGCAGTGAGCTCACAGGCTATTCACACTAATTGTATGTTATACTCTTATTTCAAAGAATAATACCCATTGAAAAATAAATTAAGGGGATTGCCCCTCATTTCCCCCCCCCCTTTATATTTACCCAATAAACATCCAAATCTAATCACGGGAACGCCTTATCAGAATAAACCGGTGTACCAAATTTGAAGCAAATCGGATAATTCTGCATTAAAATCCCATTTATCTAAATTAAGGGGGGGGGGGATTAGCCCCCGTTCGCCCCTTCAAACTTAATCAACGAACCCCCAAAACAAATCACGAAACCGCCTTATCAGATCGGTGTTGAATTCAGGCACTTTTTTCCGGGTGGGATTTCTGTGGTTCCGGGGTGGGGGAGGGGAGTTGCACTTTTTGACCTTTGAAAACACAAAATCTGAAATCTTCCGGGGGGCATCTCATTGCTCCTGGGGGAATTCCCTCCCCCCGAGCCACCCCCTGATGTCAACTCTGTATCAGATAGAACCGATTCACAAAATTTGAAGCAAATCAAATAATTCTACATGGAAAACCAAGTTATTTAAATTAAGAGGAGGGGAGGGTTAGATTCCCGTTCCCCTTTGCACAACCAATAAAACACCAAAACTAATCAGGGAAGCACTTTATCAGAATGAATCTATTTACAAAATTTAAAGCAAATCAGATAATTCTGCATGAAAAACTCATTTATCTAAATTAAGGGGAGATTAGACCCCCGTTGCCCCTTTTATTCTTAACCAATGAACCCCCAAAAGTAATCAGGGAAGCGCCTTATCAGTATGAACGTATTTACAAAATTTGAAGCAAATCGGACAATTCTGCATGAAAAACCCATTTATCTAAATTATTTGAGGATTAGCTCCTCGTTCCCCTTTTATACTTAATCAATGAACTCCTAAAACTAATCAGGGAAGCGCCTTATCAGAATAAAACTATTTACAAAATTTAAAGCAAATCGGATATTTCTATCAAGAGTTATCGCGTTACATACATACGTACATATAGAACCTGCGGGCATATTAGCTCTCAGGCTTTAATAGCCTGTGAGCTAAAGAGAAAAAAACACGAACTAAAAAAACAAAGAAAAAAACAAATATCATAAAAAATGCTGACGAAATATTTCAGTAATGTGTCCCTCCGGAGGGCATAGTGAGGGGAGATGCATAATATGAAAGAGTGGTCAAAGGGCTTTCTGATGATATACCACATAATGGGTGTCGAAAAACATTTAAAAAGTTCCCCGGGGGATGAAATTGGGGGAGGGGGATGCGAGGTTCATAACTGTAATATAAAAACATGCGCGCATTCAAATGCAACGCAATCGGTGGATTTCAAAGAAATCGGTGAAGAACTTTCGGAGGTTTACAATTTTGTACAAATGAACGTTTACATTTTTTTATATAGAAATGTGCCCCCAAGGCGGGGGGAGTTTTATGAGGGGGGTGTTGGTACATAATATGAAATAGTAGTCAAAGGGCTTTCGAATGATATGTCACATGACGTGTGCCCGAAAACATTTAAAAAGTGCCCCCTGGTGGTGGCGAGGAAATTGGAGGAGGGAGGAGCGAGGTTCGTGATAGGTATACAAAAACACATGCGTATTCGAATGTAATGTAATCCGTGAATTTCAAAGCAATCGGTGAAGAACTTTCGGAGTTTTAAGATTTTGTACAAACGAACATTTATATTTTTATTTATACAGAAATGTGCCCCCACGTGAGGAAAGTGAGGGGAGCGAGATGCGAGGTCCATAATATGAAACAGTAGTCCAAGGGCTTTCTAATTATATATCACATGATGGGTTTTGGAAAAAAATTAAAAAGCGCCCCCTTGTGGAGGTGGTGGCAAATGGGGGGTGGGGGAGCAAGGTTCATAATAAGTATATAACACACTTCCGTATTCAGATGCAACTCAACACGTGAATTTCAAAGCAATCAGTAAAGAACTTTCGGAGATTAGCGATTTTGAACGAACGAACATTTACATTTTTATTTATATAGATTGGTTCAACATTGTAAAATAATAATAATAATAAAATTAATCTTCTTTTAATGGTAAAATGCAAATAATACGCGGTGTGTACAAATTAGTTTGGGCAAAAAGAATGGTTTATTGAATGGAAGTGACAGAAGAAAATTAAAGCACATATTGTTGTAAGATAGAAAAATAGTTCAAATTTCCATTATCACAAATGTTCGATGTGACTCCTTTCGGGACGATGCAAATGTCCCTCGACAAATCATTTCTTGCCACAGATTTCCCAGCATGTTTCCGTTGATCAAATTAATTGCAGTGCAGATTCTTGATTTTAGTTCAAGAATGACTGCAGGAAGTGGCGGCTTGTACACTTCATCCTTTACAAAGCGCCATACACCGAAATCAAGCGGTGTAAAATCTTGTGATCGTGGTGGCCATTGAATAGTACCTCCACTCGCTAAGCAATAGCGTCAGTTATGGCACCTAACGCCCTCTATGAATAAACATCGACATATTACTACTAGTCTGACTTTCGACTAGTTAATTTCATTTAATATTTCGGAATTAATGGCCAAACTGATTTATAAACACCCTGTATATCGAATACAGTTTACTTCCTCTTAAATCAAGACTGAGATTTTCGAAATTTAATTGCACTGTGTAACAAAACTTTTTTATATTAATACTCAGAAATACTTTATTTTGTAACTTCTTCAACAAGACTGAGTTTTCTACACTTTAATCGCACTGTTTAACAAAATAATATTCCCATATTAATAAGCACTTTCTTTTGTAAATTCATCAAATTTAATGCTTAATATTTTATGGTTTTAAAAATTTTTCTTCGTGTACTAATTTATTTCCACAGCTCTCACAATTCCAAAGTCTATATATTATTACCAGCAATCAGTTTTATGGTTAAAATTATTTTAGTCTTATTCCAATATAAGTTAAAAAGGAAGACATTTTAATTTTAAACAGGCTTCATAACATTACATTATTTAATATTAATCTAAAATTGATCAAAAATTATATTTAATATTTCAAATTCATTAAAATGAAAAAGAGAATCTCAATAACATTACATTATTTAATATTAATCTAAAATTGACCAAAAATTATATTTAATCTTTCGAATTCATTAAAATGAAAAAGAGAATCTCAATGACATTACATTATTTAATATTAAATTAAAATTGACCAAAAATTATATTTAATATTTCGAATTCATTAAAATGAAAAAGAGAATCTCAATAACATTACATTATTTAATATTAAATTAAAATTGATCAAAAATTATATTTAATATTTTGAATTCATTAAAATGAAAAAGAGAATCTCAGCTTTTAAAAGTGATAAATAAACTATCCATTACTAGATTTTATATCTGGTATCTTAGATTTGATTGAAATATTTTTTTCTCTTTTCAGAAGAAAAATTTTATTGAAAAACTGATATCGGATTTTATTTCTGTTCCTTCTAATGAAAAAAATTGAAAAGATAAACGTTATCAAAAGAGATTTAAAGAAATTATTAACGAACTATATCCATTTTTAAAAATAGGAAAAGATTTTTTATTTAATATCGCTGTTCATGAAATACCATTGAAAGCTGTTTTAAGCATGGAAGCCAAAAACGTTTCTATCGAATTTTTTTTTGTCCCTGTAGAGAAACATTATTTTAAAAACTTTGTCAAAAATATATTTTTTCCTTTTTTATCAATACAAGTCTTTTGAAATTAAATTTAGTATTTCAAATCTTTATAAATGTAGAGTAAATTTAGATTTTTTCTTTTCTTTTTAGGATTCCATACTTCAAAGCAGAAAAAATAGAACATTTATAGGATCACTTTGTTGTCTACCTGTCAGAGAAATGCATTTATTTTTAAGGAACGGCTAAAGGCGTCAAGATGAAATTAATATAAAATCCATGACCCCATTGTTTTGTAAAACTTATAGTATCACTTTGTTGTTCATCTGTCAGTCGAATGCATTTATTTTTCAGGAATGGCTGAAGGTGTCAAGTTGAAATTAATAAAACTTATGGTATCACTTTTATGTTCATCTGTATGTCGAATGGATTTATTTTTCAGGAACGGCTGAAGGTGTCAAGTTGAAATTAATATCAAATCTACGACGCAATTATTTTGTAAAAATTCGAATTTCTAACTCAAAGCAATAAAAAGTTACGCCTTAAAATAACATTTTTTTTCATCCAAACTCACTGTCAAAACCCATAAGGTACGTACTGTTGAGTTAGAATTTAGAAATTTGACAGGAAGGAAGGTTTTATAGGCCATGTAAACGAAACAATTTAAAATCGTTAATTTATTAATCTATTCCGATTTATTACGTGACAAACTCGTCTGCCTGTCTGTTTAAACCCTTTTTTAAGAATGTCTGAAGGTATAAAGTTGACTTTAATATAAAATAATAAAGTGCATCACACACAGTTTTTAAAACATTTAGAGCTTCTAATTCAATAGAATAAAATATTAAAGCCTTATAACAATGTTTTTCAATATTTGAATTTTCCATGTCGGGTTCTAAGCCAAATTAATGTAGATGAAATCCGTTTGCATATTTCTTTCGATAGACCTGCAGCTATTAATAAGTGAACTCTCTATTAAGAGCAGTACAGTTATAGACAATGTTGTTTTCGAATTTTGAACTACAATGTAGTGTCATCCATTCTTCCTGCAATCATCACAAATAAATATGGTTACGATTTAAAAGATGATTAAATAAATTTCGGCTTCATCATACGACAGTTACAAACATCATCTAGGTATAAGTAAATAGTTTTTATTTTTTAATATTTGTAAAGAAACTGGGTACTTACTAATTTTAGAATAATGTGACATAACGGTGCGGAACCCTAAGGAAGCATCTCCGGGAGAGATCTGTCCTGATTCTTTTTCTTTTTTATTCTAAAGCCGAAAGATCTCATATAGTGGAAGTACAAGACATTTGATTGTTAATTAGCTAGATTTAGCCTGCGGAATATTAACTTTCAACTGAAAAAGAAGAATGAATTAATGAGCATTTCAATACTATCTAAACATGTTCTATGATTTTCCACAAAGTAAAAGTTTTAATATCTGATATCACCGGCCTTCGGAAGCCTAATAATGTTTTGATTAATGTATTTAGTTTTAAATTTGAAAAGAAAAACGTTTCAAAGAGCCTTTTTTAGGTGCGTTCGTGATGATAAAAATATGTATCAACTATAATCATCGTCTTTTCTGTTCACCTATCTGTCTGTCTGTCTGCATATAACAGCGCAAAAAGTACCTAACAGAATGGCTTAAAATTGAATATATATAATCGATGAAGTATTTTGTCGAGTCATGTCAAATTTTATGAAAATCGAATCAAAACTTAAGAAGATATTACTAAAAGTTATCTACATTCTATTTAAATTCTATCAAACGCAATTAACCTTTAACTGATGTGACAGAAATTCTCACATAAATACTGTGACGCGGTCTTTGAGAACGCTCCACCGAAATATCAATAAAAGGCGCGATTAACTCATAGGGTGGTGATTTTGTACTAAGCTTTTTGTACAGGTCCATTATAATTAAAATTGACCTATTCAAAAATCTCTGGTAATAGTAGTGAAGTTCCAAACGAAACAAAATTTCTGTAGTGTTTGTAGTTAAACTGAAAGTTACAAGTTAAACTATAAAAATTGAAAAAAGCAGCGGTCTGTGACACCGATAACATCAGTTAAAAGTTAATTCAATTATATCCTATGATAGGTAATGATTCTAAATTGTCATGGTGGTTACGTCATATTTAAGCTGGAGCCATATTATTTCCGTATTACTGAAATTAATATATATAATCGTAATAAAGTTTGTGCTCATGCATTTTTGCAGCAGCTATTGCGGAGTCCAACAGCTATTTCAGAGTTCAACAGTTATTGCAGAGTCCAACAGCTATTGCACCAAGATATGAATATTTATAAAATTAGTTATTGTACGAACGCACCTCATTTGCCATGTTTGGCGTACAATTGCCGACTTCTTTTAATTTCATTCGACTTTTGTTTTTAAATAACTCATCATGCGAAAGGAGAAATACATTACACTTTTATAGAGTTGAATTACTTGTGTAATTTTCTTTGATTTACAGCTGACAACATCTATTATAAACTTACAATATTGTTATGCGTTCTGTCAGCTGGTACTGAAAAACAGATTAACTTTTTTTTTAGCTAAAAGACGTGAAATTAGAAATTATCGAAATATAAATTGCATGTGATAGAATGAGAGAAAAAATCTGAAATATATTAACTGCATGAGCTGAATTGACTGATTTGATAAATCACGTATCTGGCGTTCAAGCTTTATCCTATAAGTTAATTTCGCTAATGGATTTAGAATTAGAATTTCAAGTTGATTGAAAAATGTTCATGTTACCTTATAAAAAATACATCTCAACCTAATAAAGTGAAAGAGAATTATTGTATAAAATCCTATGCAAAAATAATTTGTAATGAAATGTGTATTTCTCTGGTATCGTTATTATTATTTATTCTGTACGAATTTAACTCTTTCGATCATAGTTGAAAAGTTTTTATTCTTTCGATTCATCTGTGTGCTAACCTGCTTGTTTGTCTGCTTTTCCATCTGCCTTTCTGTCTACTCGTCTACCCTGATACCGATTCTCGCAAATATACTTCGATTTCCAGATATTGGTATATGTTACCATGGCATGTTCCCGATTGAAAATGAAGTTTGTGGCATTTACAATGACACTCAAAAGGGCTCGGATACATTATAGTATACACTGTTAAAAATTTTGCAACATTCTGGCAGGTCATTCGACCGTTTTTTGAAAAAACGGTTTCATAACCATAATTTAACTACATTCTGACCATAAAATGGCCAATAATATGATCAGAATAGTGCTAAAATTACGGTTGTGTAACCGTTTTCGGAAAAAAACGGTCAAATGACCTGTCAGAATGCTGCAAATTTTTAACAGTGTAAGGACGAAAGTTGTTAAGTGCATTTTAATACTTTACAGTGCTTCAAACATTATGAAAACGATATATAATGTCGAAACACATTACAACATGCATTATTTGGAGAATGGCGCGTATTGTTCATTTGCAGGAATACACAACATTGCATTACTATGAGTCGATAGCGATTGTTTGGAATAATCTTCGTGAAATTCATATACATTATTGAATTAGTCGATATCTTCCACAAGAAAATTAGCAGATCTTCTAATTTCAGTTTAATGTTTTTTTACAGACCTATACAAAAGATTCAGGTATGTAAATGTATACGAGCAATAATTTCAAGAAGTGCGTTTTAGCTGTGTTAAGTATTTTCATGCTTCTTTAAATCTTAGTATATTGTTTGGTGCGCTTAAACTCAATAGAACATATGAGGACGTGAGTTTAAACTCGCCTTATTGAAAATTTAAAAAATCGAGTTTCCTATATCAATCCATTCTATTGGTGAACCTGCATTGGAAAAACAGTACAATGTGCAAAAAAATTAGTTTTATTGTGTATTTCTGGCATTGCAAAATTTATGTTTAGAATGAAACCCAATGGAAGCGGTCGAAGGTTTTTCGCGATTTCTCAAAATTGTATTTCTTGGATAAGACGAGTTTTTAAAATCAAGTCCTCATATACAGTGTTTTGCATTTCCTGGATAAGACGATTTTTGAAACTCAAGTCCTCATATACAGTGTTACCGAAAAGAATTCGAATTAATTAGCTAGTAATTAGCTTGTCACTTTTGTTTCGAATTAAATAGCTTCTGCAAATAAGGTGCCTGTACCCAATATGGACACCCTAAGGAAAATTGATTTTTTTTCACCCCCGTGTACACGACATAGGACTCCAAAAATATATGACCTCTATCCCTGGACTGTTGACTATCATTATTAAAATTAGCGACCTTGTAATTATTCTGGTTTAATTTTAAAGATAAAATCAAAAAATGTATATAAGTGTCCATATAAGGAACCACCTGTCCCTTTTATGGACATGTATGTACATATTAGGGACAGGTGGCTCCTTATTGATCTACTATACAGGGTGTATGGAAGAGCCACTCTTCTAAGGGATTTTAGAGGAGAGGGTATAAAAGAAATATATCTTAAAGTATTGCGGGAGAGGGAGGGGGGACACAGTAAATATCTTCAGAACTTGCACTTTAGAAGGGGGGAGGTCATTTTCGGTTGTGGCTCTTCGAAGACCCATGCAAAGCACCTCAGTTACTACAAAATATTATGAAATAATATAGTTGGTTTTGCTTAGCTTTATTGCATCTGTCTGCAGAATTTCCATCTCTTATTACTCAGTCCTCACAGGATGGACAAATAAAAACTTCTTCATCATGGGCGGTAAGTACCACGCAGTCCTCATGGACATATCTGCCGCATGTGATGCATAGCCGCATGTCTGCAACAGCATCAATACTGCATAAGAAGCACTACCAGCTCTCCTTCGTTGAGGAAGTCATACCGCTAGTACCTGCGATTTCGCCAACAGATACCCTACTGAGGGGAGGCTTATTTTGATTTTTCTGCAAGGGCTTTTGGGAGGATTTTTTCTTGGAGGAGGTTTCTTGGAGGATTGTTCAAATGATATTAAACAGATATTTTGCAAATTTGTGAATCTGAAGATTCACTTGCTGTATTTCCAAAGGGGGCATAAGTTGCCCATATTGGGAATCGGGCATAGTTTTACTAAATCTTGTAATAAATAAACAAAGAAAACATTTTAAAGCAATATATACAATAACAATCTAAAATATGCTTTATCAGCTTTCTAAAACACTCCACTTTTCAATATTTAAAGTAATTTTACCGTATCTAATAAGAATTTAAACTTACCTGTAATTAAGATCAGCACACCACGAAACAACAACTTTCCTTTCAATGGCGCGCTTTTTTTGCACTTTCCAGGCTTAATTATCTTTTCAACTGCTTTTCTTCACGGACATGTAGCGCCATCTGTCGATCAAAATTTTTACTTTTAAAGATATTAGGGGTGTCCATATTGAGACCACTTTCCATATTGGGTACAAGTACATTAGTTGATTTTCTGAAATTTTCAAATGTCGTATTCGTTTTTCAGCTAAACTAAATTCCATTATACAATTTTGGGCAACACTCTTACCGGAACATTAGTTGAAGCTTACTATAGAGACTCGAAGAAATTTTGGTGTGTGTTATTTTTTTCTGTCTGTCTATCCTGTGATAACTGTTACAAAAAGCATCAAACTGTATAAAAAAAAAAAAACGAAAATTTAAGAATATCTTATTATTTTGAATATATCAGCAAAAAAGCTTATTTTCCGGTAATTTTATCATGCTTTCTCTGTTGAAATAGAGGAGTGATTCTTTGGATAAGAGCTCTCTTTAAAATACTATTAAAGAGGCACACGACCTTTAAAATTTTTAAAAATCTGTTTTCGTTTTTTGTTTTAATCTGTTTTTTAACAATAGTCAAAGAACGCCATTCAAAAATCTGCATTAATTTTTGAGTCATAATCATTTATAGATGGTGAGTATAATTGAATATTCGTAAATATTGTAACTTTAACGTTTTCACAGATTAATAAATTTGGAGTTTTTGTGCAGTGTTACTTTCAAACTACGTAAGCTATAGCTTTAAAAAATTAATCAAATATGCATTCTTTATAGTCTATATGCTAAAAAAAATCACATGTTTTTTTTTGTTGTTTTTTGTTTTTTGTTGTTGTTGTTGTTGTTGTTGTTTCACAAGCCACAGACAAAATAGTTTAATCGGAAATGAAATGTTAATCATCAAAATGCTGAGGACCTGAAAAATCTTATGTAGCTGAAAAATGTAGATATTTAAGATATAAATTCATTTAATCTTTTATATTTTTCTTTTCTCTTTTAGTACGTCTTAATTTCTGTTTTATTCTGTATATATATGGTGGTGTATATTATTAAACGTTCCTGATTCGTCCTGCCACTGTACAAATGTCACATAAAATTCTATTTCTTTTTAGGTGAACCGATACCTTCAGTATTAAACAATTAAACTATTTCTACTCATTCCTAAAAACCGTTTAGCAAATCTTGCAATTTACAGCATTTCCATGTGATTTTTGAAATACGAAAAACATTCGGATGTATTTTTATACAACTCTATAGTTATTATTGTTTATCCTAGTATTTATTTGAAGTACGGTGCATCCATAATTAGCATTCCGTTTTACTATGACCAAGAATAAATACCTAAAACTTTTGCATATTTATCAAAATATATTAAATATAATATTCCCTTGCTGGGGGTAAGTATAAAAAGTTCTATGTAAATTATGTCGTTGCAAATTTCTATAATATATATTCACATCGTTGTATATCTCTTTGACTGCTTAAGGCAGATCATCAGTAACTTATAATAAATAAATTTTGTATTTAAAGTTTTTATGTAATGAATAATAATTTTTAAACTGAAATAATTGAAAAGATAAAATAAAAGAGTTTTGTAAGACTTTCGATGCTAAAATTCAACTTTGAAAATTTATAAACGCAAAAGTCAACATATTTCAAAAATACCGAAAGGAAAACCTATTTTCTCTTTAGAAAATATTTAATGAGCTTATCCAAGACCAGAGACAGTTACATTCGTTAATATTTTTAGAAATACTATTCGTTTACATGGTAAAAAGGAAATGCATTTCCTTATCTTTAATGGGGATATTTTTGTTTACAGAATTAAAAAAAAACATATCTGAAACATAATGAGAATAAGATGAACAATAGAAACAGCAGTAAGCAGTTATTGTAAAAAGTTTAAAATGTAATTTAACAGCAGAAGGATATTTTTCATTTAAGTTTTTAAAATAGTATTTGTTTTCCATTTTATTATCTTGTTCATGAAAAGCTCTATTGTTTTAGAATTAGAGAAATATATTTCTTTAGATATAAAATAAAAATATCTTTAAAAATTTAAACAATTGGATTCTACAAACTTCTTTAAACTTTGAAACATTTTGACATCTGAGACTATTATATAAAATATTTCATAAGACTAATAATACGGATTATATTTAGTATCAACATTGTAATTTGTATTTGTAAAAGTTATTTGTATTTGTATTGTTATTTGTAAAAGTTAAATTTTGACAATTAGAAGAATTTTGAAAATCGTTAATTTCCTTAAAATTCTCAAAAATGTAATATAAAGATTTTTCTACATATATTTCAAAATGTATCATTCTGTTTATTAATTATTCTAAATTTGTTAGCCACAAATATGATCAGTTTCAACTGCAGTTCGTGAGTTGAGAAGTAAAGTTAAGACAATCGTCTTTGCAAAACCGAAGTAACCTTTGATCAAGTAATATTTATTATATGTAACTAAGGAAGAGAGGGAATGCTGATACAAGTCGTATTACAGTTTGGGAAATGAAACGCAATTTACTTTTTTTTTAATTTCTAACTATAGTGTTATTTTTTTTTTATCACAAAATGTATAATTTTAGATATTGGTATTTTTACTATCTCATTGTCCTCGGAACTAAACAAGCTCTGCAGTTATTCACATCAATTAAACACCGGCTGCTTCTCTCGCAATAGATCTAACTTAGTCCTAATTTAGCTTCCAATCTTACCACACTGCTCCTACAAACGTGTAGAGTCCTGAATTGAGTCGGGTAACTAAATTTTAATTTTTTTTAAACTGTTTTTCGAAATTACTTTCTTTATTCGTTTTGAAATGCAGTCATTATACTGAGTATTGTATAAAGCAAATGTTTTCCTTCTTTTTAATCCTTCAGTTGAACTCTTCACATTCGTAGTGAAGCCTTTCAAATCATCCTTGATTTTACTTGAAATTTTTCTCCACTGTATGGTAATTACTTTAAACAAGCTTTTTAACAAAATCTTGTTGATTTTGTATTTTTAGAGACCAAGCATGAGCATGAGCAACTGCACAACGAACATCATTGTAATGGATCTGAAATTTCATAAATGGTAGCTGCTTTTCAAAGTTTCAATCAAGTCGTTGCCGTCGTCGGAAAACATCGATATGTTAAAATGCATGATCCGCGATCAACATTTTTGCCCAGTGCCCCCTTCGTTATTGCAATAAAACAGCGTCAATAAAAGCATCGACAATCAAAATATCACCCAGAAAAACGTCGGCGTCAAAACACTTCCTTGTCAAAAACATTGTCTGCAGACGTATCGCGATATTTTTAATTTTATGCAAAAAAATTGCATTTTTCACCGTCTTTTGAGATTCTGCCTTTGAAAGTTTTACTATACATGTAAAAATCCATCCCAATTCCGCATTTATGGAAGAACCTTTTTATTAATGCAAAGTTTAAACATATGTACATATTCTTTTGTTCAGATTGTTTCGTTTATTTTGATCACTTTCAGTGAAAAGTTCAGTTATTGTCAGATTTGACAACTTGACATGAGTTATACTTCATTTTTCATAGACATAATGTCTACAAAAGTTTTTTTTTACGAAAAATTATAAATTAGGCAGGCCTTCTATAAGCCCATAAGTATTTAAATATCTTTCATACGTGTGTAGTTATTGTTAATACTGCCATGATTTGAAGAAGAATAGAAAAGTCGCATAGACATCTCAAAAGCAAGAAGCATTCTTAATTGCTTGGAGTTCTGGGTCAGCTCAAGATATGTGTTAGTAAGATTATTCATAGAAAATTAACTTAAAAATTTACACCCGAATACTTTTAAGACACAAATTTTGGTATATCTCTGCTTTTAGAAGAAGAAAAATCCATTTCCGGGCAAGATAACGCAATACTTAAAACACCACGAAAAAGTGGTTAAAAGTTCACAATATCGCATTATTTGATTTTAACCTTCAATTAAAAATATGAGCTTTAAAAAAATATGGATTGCAATGGTAAACTTTTTATGTAAATAACAAACAATATTAATTCATTACAGATTTTCAGAAAGCTATTTGCAATCCCTTGCAGATGTATTGACATCTAAATTATAAAAATTTGTTCAAAGTTTTTCAAATCGTTTGGCTTCGAGTCTTCTAAAAGAGATTATTATTAAAATTGCACCTGTTCGAATTTATTAACAGTATCCTTATATTAAATGACCATTAAAAATTGTAATAGTGTTTCTTGTTTCAAAAATTTTTAACAAGTTGTTATTATTTTTAATAAAAATTGTATTAAAAATACGCGCGCTTTGGATTATTAATATATATTCTATAATGTTTATTAATACTGAGAATTGTATAACAAATTATGAATCCTTATATTTCAGTGTTCTTATAATTTCAGACAGGATATTGTTCGAGGGTAACGATCGATATAGAGGAGATTAGGGAGGGTTGACCTACTTTTTCCAAAATAATTTTTTATTTTTTAAATATTGAACGTAGAGTAAAGTTTTATATAACATTTTATTCGTTATACAATCAGTTATCAAAATAAAATTGCTACATAAGTGTAACATATAAGAAATTTGAAAAATGATTGATTTTAATTATGAAAAAATAATGGGTCAAGGCTCCCGACATATGGGAGGGTTGACACACTATATAGGAGGCTTGACCCACTTTGTTTTATATTGCGATATTTGTGAAGAAAAATAAAACAGTTTTAAAAAAAGCAAAATAACTTTATACTATATGCTTTAATTATTACAAAAAAATATTTTTAAAAATATGATCTTAAAATAACCTGTTGAGACGCAATCGCAAGTCAGAAGAGATCAATTTTCTTTTAAACAGGATTTTGTCTGAGCAGATATAATTGTACAGCAGGTGTACGTGTATGTAGATTGATTATGGACTGTAACTAGTTCAAATAAATGGAAAATAGTCAAATAATACGAAGAGAGTTAAACAACAAAACAGTTCTTTTAAGATGTTATTTGAATGATTTTACCCCATCTTCCCATAAGCCGCCAAAGTTGGGTGATCTAGGAGGAATGAACTTCCATTCAATAGCTTCTGTCGTAAGGTAATTAGCTAATTTTTCATCTGGTCTACTAACTAACTCATAAAGTTTGCGTAATTCTGAATTAGCACCCTTAAAATTTGTAGCATTGTCTGTTTATAATCGAAGAGCATTTTTTCTCGCCTAGAAAAAAACCGTTTAAGTGCTGCGATAAACGCGTCTTTGTCTTGCCTTTGTCACTAGGCAAATAAAGATCGCGACATAAATCTTATGAAAAATACCCTTTCTCTGATTTTTATGTTTAATCTCAAAAGGACCGCAAAAATCGGCTCCTATATGGTTGAAAGTAAAATTTGGAGTTACCATTTCTGATGGGAGAACACCCATGATTTGTTTGGAAGTAACTGGGTTGCTCCTGAAACAGACAACGCAGTCATGCACTACTTTTCGTGCTACATTTTTCCCACTTACGGGTCAAAACCTCATACGTACGTAATGTATCAAACTTTGGGGACCAATATGAAAATATTTCCTATGAAAATACTCAAATATGAGTTTTGTAATCTTATGGCCTTTCGGCAAAATTATTTGGTGTTATTATGAAAGTTTAAATCTGAATTTTCCAATCTGCCTCTAACTCTTAATATATTATCAAAGTCTTTGTAAAGGCTGTAAATCAAAATTTGAATTACTAACATGAGATGCATTTTCACTATTATTACTATTAGAGAGTAAGAATTTTCTAAGCCTTACCTCTAATTTTTCTGCTTCATCTTCTATTTCTGTAAAGGCTCCTAGATAATCATTGAGCTCCGTATCCTCTTCTATAATTTCAAAATATTTCACCTTTAAGTCGTCTAGATTCTAGACAATTTTTCGAATATTGTCAAATTTAACTTGATATTCCCAAATGTCCTTTTTATTTTCATCATCTAGAACCACATCACATCTACATACACATGTGCGTGTATGTAGATTGATTATGGACTGTAACTAGTTCAAATAAATGGAAAATAGTCAAATAATACGAAAAGAGTTAAACAACAAAAGTGTTCTTTTATATATACATATATACAGGAAATTGTATGGACTGACACCATAGTCAGTTACGGAACATTGCGATGTTGTTTTCGTGGACAATACCACTTGAATCAAAAACATAATCTGTATAATTATGCTACATCTATACTATAATAGTCGTTATTATAAACAATAAAGACCCCATGGTCATTTTTGCTAACGAAATAGCTCAGTAAAATGCGGTTTTTTCTCCATAAAAACATTCGACGTGCGAACAACAGAACAAAAACGATAAATACTGCCGTTGCCAAACGGCAAACACAAAAGTCTGGTGGAACGCACAAGGGTACGTTCAAAACAGTGTCAAGGCAAGCCGTAACAGCAGGGAAAATGAAACTTTAACATTAAAGGCAGTATTCTGTTAGAGACAGTTTCCGTTTTCATAGTGTTTCATGTTATTATGTCCGGATTTAGGAGCCACTGTCTCCTTGTCCTATTTTCGCGACACTCGACATGACAGTGTCAACTATATGACAACTCTAGTTGTCACATAGTTTGGCTTCATCTCACTGTAATCACCCTTGTGAAATTTGTCCACATACCTTCCTAAAGTTTTTCGATAGATGCTATGTTCTTTTGAAGCCGCATGAGGAATTAACTTATCATTAACATGATTTAAACCTTTAGCGGGCAAAGTACTTTCAGTACTAAAATGTTGAAATAAATGACTAGCACCGGAATTAACGAACAAATTTATTTGGAAATAAGAAAAAGGCTATATTTCACATACATATTAAATGGAAAACATTTCAGCATTCTAGTGCCATTGTGACGTTTCGGAATTAAAATTAAGTGATTTTATAAACATACAACTGCCCCTGAAAGTGTTAAGACTGCTGCTTTCATCCTTTCTAGTCTTTCCTACTGTTTCGATTTACCTATTATAAGTAATATTTAAAAAGAAAAAAGTTCCTATCAATTTTTTCACATCTTTCTTTAGTCAGTGTTAAACATTTTCTTTTCCATGACACCATTTTACTGTAGCATTGCCGAATAAATTTACATTATTTTATATTAATCATTAACTTTACATTTTGCACAGTGTATAATAAAAAGATTTCCAAAATCACTTGATTAAGGGAGCCTTGAGCATCTGGTCAACCCTCCCTCGCAGTGACTGGATCAAGCTTCCCTAAATAAGCCTTTTCTAAAGAATATCACATTGCTATGTTGAGCATAACTTACTGTACAATTTTATGCCTGAAATGAAAGCTCGATATTTCTGCATTGCTTTAAACTTACTTACTTAAATTTCTATGATATAATTTATTTGAAAAAAGCTTACAAAATATTTCTAAAAAGCACAACTTTTAGGTTGAAAACGACTCACAATTGATTTTTTCTACACCTATTTTGATTATTTCTCTGAAACGAAGACTGTTGTTTCAGCATTCCAGTAGCTTTGGTTGACACCTATTGATAAAATTTTGAAACCCTTTTAAATATGAAAATGTATGGGTGGGTCAAGCATCCCGTATGGTCAACCGTCCCTAGTCTCCCTTAATTCAAAATACCTAATCGATTTACCGGGAAAATGGAAGACGCATTCTATTTTCATGATCCAAAACGTTAATATCTGAAAAGTCAAAGAAATGTAAATAGCACTTTGAACGAGTTTTTCAGTGTGTGAGAAAATTAGATTTTTCGTCTCATATGTGCATTTCCTTTTTAAAAAGAAAATTATAGGATTTTATATGGAATATTTCGTCAAGTATTCATTATATTTATATGAATAATTTCACTTTTAGGAAAATTGTAAATTCAAAAATAGAAAATCTCATCATGCAATTGTAAACTGTTATTTTATGGGTAATTTTTTTATGTAGAATTTCAAAACACATTCCTTCAAAAAGGAAAAGAAAAAGTACTGCGTACATTTTAATCCCTAAATTGTCTGAAAAAATTAGGTTGCTAGTATTTGGTGACATTTACATAAATTCTGAATTAGTGAACTAATAAATTATTTTCAGCTACAGTAGAGTTCGACATCGAAATCTTTCTTGATATAGTTTAGCAATGATCAGATGTCTTTCCGTATGTAAGTTACTTTTACGCTTAGTAATTTTGTATTTTTTTATAGATTCACAATTGATTTGAACGTTAAATCGAATTTAAGTTAGAGTAGCGCAGGCTGAATTTAAAAGCACAAATGCAGTCCTTTCCTATATTGCTTTCAATAAACAGTATTTTGTATCTTTAAACCTGCATTATATCTTCCATGATTTTTTCTAAGGCCGCAGCACATGCCAAAGGATTGATTATGAAAATTTAGCTCCTGCTGACAAATTGATTCATATTATAGAAATGTATACCATCGAATGTGTAGAATTGGATCTAATTGCTTCATATATTTTATCTAATCCTGATACATTTCGATATGAATTAGTTTTGTGGATTATTCCAGAAAAAGGGCAGAGTTTGTGTAACTCAGGAAGGCCTTTTGAAAATACAATCGCCGATGCCTTTTTGGTCCATTCTCCTCAAAAACTTGGCGCACCAATCAATGAATGATTATGGACCTTTAAAAAAACCTTTACTTGTGATCAAAGTAATGTTTCCAAAAGAAAATGAGGCGCTAATCCATCGTCGGTGTTGTCTAAACCGGGACAAAAAATATCGTATTACGATACACGTGCTCAACATAAATGTCAAATAATGAACTATAAAGATGATTTTTAAATTTCAGGTACAGGGGTGAAGCGCAGCCTGCCCTCATCGATTTTATCCTGTGCGCCTAGAAAAGGTGGATTTTCAGTTGATGAAGAAAATGGGGTGGTTTTTACCATTTCGAGGTCTTTGACTTTTAAGACTGCATTTTATTCATTTTGATCTTCTGGATCATTTTTTTCATTTGGAAAGAGTGAAAGTTTAGACTAACGGATGCAGATAGCTGTCGGTTAAATTTTTCCTTTATGACGATACTGATTAGTGAAGGTCCATGTCTTTATTCTTAACCGTAGTGAAGTCAGAAACTTCCTAAACATGACCTCAGATGTAAGCTAAAATAGTTTATTAGTATTAATTTTGCGTCTTTAACGTAACACACCATTTAGCAGTATATAGCTGCACCTGAGAATCAAACTAACGTATATTCAAAAATGACAAATTTTTTCTTAACAGCTCGGTATACTAAAGAAACTGTTCTCTTTCTAGCCAAACTACCGCTATATATGTATTATATACTTGTATTATAAGATAAATATGATATCAATATGTGAAAATAGCGTTGTGTTGCAAAGAAATGTTTCTTTTACTTCTCCTGAAAAGTTAGTGAAGTGCAACTTACAATAGTTCGGCTCTCAGGTACGGATATGTCTTTTATCACATTTGTATTTATTGAATTGTACAAGATGTAAGGGACCAAGCCTTTTTAATCTTTCTTTAACTGTACTATAAACTGCTGATAATTTAATAGCATTAGAAAATGTTTCATCAAGTAGGCAGGACACATATTTTTTTTTCTTTAATTTTTTCAGCCCGTAGTTAGAATCCTTTTTACTTTCTTCTATCTTTACAAGAAGAAAGTATTGGTTTCATGAAAATTTTCGAATTCCAGTTTTCGACGGATTTACACGTTTTATGAGTCAGAGATTCTAAAAAACATGTTTTTACAAAATGTCTGTCTGTGAGTCTGTCTGTCCGTCTGTCTGTCTGTCTGTCCGTCTGTCTGTCCGTCTGTCTGTCTGTATGTGACACAAATTTTGTGGGCGCTCTATCTCAAGAACTAATGCACGAAATTTCACAAAACTTCATATTTAGTTAGACCTTGATATAAACTGGAACTGATTAGTTTTTGGTGAAAATCGCCCAACAGGTGGCGCTGCTATGCGGCATTTTTAACAATTTCTGCAATAGCTGTATCTCAAGAACTACTGCACGGATTTTCATAAAACTTCAGATTCAGTTAGTCCAGGATATAGTTTGGTGCTAATTACTTTTTTGTGAAAATCGCCCAACAGGTGGCGCTGGTATGCTGCATTGTTCGTGATTATCGCAATAGCTCTAACTCAAGAAAAAATGCACGAATTTTCATCAAACTTCAGATTCAGTTAGTCCCTGATAAAAATTAGTGCTGCTTAAGTTTTGGTGCAAATCGCCTAACAGGTGGCGCTGCTGTGCTGCATTTTTCATGATTTCCACAAGAGGTGTATCTCAAGAACTATTGCACGGATTTTCATCAAACTTCAGATTTAGTGAGTCCTTGACATGAATTGATGTATAAGTTAGTGCTGTTTAATTTTTGGTGTAAATCGCTCAACAGGTGGCGCTGCTATACTGCATTTTTCACGATTTCCACAAGAGCTGTATCTCAAGAACTATTGCACGGATTTTCATCAAACTTCAGATTTAGTTAGTCCTTGACATGAATTGATGTATAAATTAGTGCTGTTTAATTTTTGGTGAAAATCGCTCAACAGGTGGCGCTGCTATGCTGTATTTTTGCGATTTCCGCATTAGCTCTATCTCAAGAACTAATGCTTGGATTTTCAACAAACTTCAGATTCAGGTATACCTTGATATCGTTTAGTGCTGTTTACTTTTGGTGTAAATCGCTCAACAGGTGGCGCTGCTATGCTACATTTTTTTTCAGAATTTCCGCTATAGTTCTATCTCAAGCACAAATGCACGAATTTTCATCCAACTTCAAATTCAGATACACTTTGATGTGAATTGGTGCTAAATCGTTGTCATTTCTTGTACTATTTAAATGATTTAATTGACGTGATTTATATAGAAGAAAGTTTTGTGATGGCCACAACATACTAGTTTTCCTTGTTTCATGTGTAGTTGTGCCGATGTTAAATTAAAGAAACCTTTAAAAAGAAGAGCACTGGAGGGCTATCCCAGGGGCCCAGGTTCGATTCCCGGCGTGGACATTTTTCACTCTGTTGGTTTACGCTTAGCTAGCAGTGTGATAATTCACTTCTTAAATATTTAAAATAACCTTAGTTAATGAAACAGTTGTATTAACAATTAATTAAAAGAAACGGGGGCAATTTATATAACCTGCTTCAACGTTACTTCAATTAAATGGTTATAAAAAGTTATTTTTATTAGCATTGCTTTTAGAAATTAAATTTTCATTCAATGTTAGTTTATTATCTTCATATAACAAAATTTTTCTGTCCGACGGCGATGCTTCGGTCCACATTTTGCAAATACTTTTTCTCATCTTGCTGTTTAATCATGTTTTTTATCAATTAGTGCATTTTAATTAACCTTCATTCAGCCTCTTTTCACAAATTTTAATTTTTTTATAAGTAGTTTTTTTATTATTCTCTAGCGATTTCATGATATACATTGGCAATTTTTTTGCATCTAAATTTTTATGAAAAATTTTCTTTCATCCTTTCAAAATTCTTTCACTTTATTAAATGTGATCTTTAATTAAATGGCTTCTAAATAAATTCTCTAATTATCTCAAAGTCACATTTCTTCTTTATGAAATAAAAAAGGGAAACTGTTTTTTTCTATTAAATTCCTGCACAAAAGTGTATTTTTTCATTTATGTCTTACGTTAACCATTTTCACTATTCTTAATAATGACTGGGGCTAGATATAAAAAAGAAATACTTGAGCTGACAATTAAAAACATTTGGATCTTGAAAATTATTAAATAATTTACATGCATATGATTTTAGGTGTTTTTAAAGAGATTCAATCCGGTCATAAGATAACTAATGATATTTTAGGAGGTGCATTCATGTACTACTTTAAATAAAAGCATATTTTATTCGTTTTTATAAAGATATAATAATGGAATGGAATAAAAAAAATCAAAATGTATCATTTCACATATTTATTCATATCTCTGCAGTATTGTTAAATTATATTTACAATAGTAAAACAAACTGTCAGTATATCATCTGCATGTTTTTGTATTATTAAAAAATAATAATAATAAAATTTCATTATTGCTGTTGCTAAGAAAAATTCACGTCGAAAAAAATAGAGAAACAGATTGATTTAATCATTCCTGTTACCTGAAACAGCAAAATATTGACTTTTATCGAAAATACATCTAAAACTGAAAGATAAAAAGCTAAATTTATGTACAATTAATTATTATATGTTGCACAGTCTGATATCAATACCGAAGTTATAAATAGATGGCACAGATTCAACATAATTTTCTTTTGTGTTTATATAGCCACCTGGTGGAAAATGTAACTAACTAATTTTAAATAAAACTGATTTTTTTGTGGGGTTTCTAAATTTTAAGGAATCCCTTCTACCACGGTCAAGTTTTGATTTTTTTTAAAATCACTCGACAAAACACTCGACTCGACTTTGACACTCAAAGAGCAAACAAACAAATTCTTCCCCAATCATTTTTATTCCTTCTTTTTAAAAGAAAGGATTAAGCTATGTTTTGATTTATTTTGAAGTAGGAATTAGTCCAGGCAATAGAGACCGTATAGGGACTTTACCTAGCAAAATTAATGGTAGTACTGGAAATCGGCTTTCTAGATATTTTTTGGGTCGCTGAATCCGAATTTTTAACTTCCCACGAAAATTTCCCCCGGCAACCCCCCAAATTTTGGTAAAAAGCCCCCCCAAAAAGGTTTTATTAAAAAATCAATTTTTTTATTGTTTTAGGGGAAAAGTATCTAGAAATTTAGAAAATAGACAAAATTTTCAACAAATTAGATATATGACATTATGACTTAGGATGAAAGGGAAGGGGGGATCTGCCTCGGAACATGCGCGCGGTGTTGCGTGGACTAAGTTGCGCAATTCCACTTAACCACTCACACGTTTACATTCGCCCTCCCATCTCCCCTCCGAACTTTCCTTATAAGGTTTACTTTAAGTTTTTTGGGTCACTGAATTCGAATTTTTAACTTACCCCCAAAATTTTCCCCCCGAAACCCCCCTAAAAAAGTTGTTATTAACTTAAATTTCTTATTGTTTTAGGGGAAAAGCATTATGAAATTCAGAAACTAGACAAAATTTGCAACAAATAGGATATATGACATTATGACGTAGGATAAACGGGGAGAGAGGGGGCTGCCTCGGAACATTCCCCGGGCACTTTTCTCAAAAAGAAAATTTTTTTTCGGATTCAGCGACTCAAAAAACATAAAGTGAGTCGAAATCCCACCAAAATTTCACCCGGCAACCCACCAAAAAATTTTTTTTTGAAAAAATTTGTTTTTGGAGAAAAGCGCGCGGGGAATGTTCCGAGGCAGCCCCCTCTCCCCCCGTTTATCCTACTTCATAATGTCATATATCCTATTTGTTGCAAATTTTGTCTAGTTTCTGAATTTTGTAATGCTTTCCCCCTAAAACAATAAGAAATTTAAGTTAATAACAACTCTTTTGTGGGGGTTTCGGGGGGGAAATTTTTGGGTGTAAGTTAAAAAATCGGATTCAGTGACCCAAAAAACTTAAAGTAAACCTTATAAGGAAAGTTCGGAGGGGAGATGGGAGGGCGAATGTAAACGTGTGAGTGTTTAAGTGGAATTGCGCAACTTAGTCCACGCAGCACCGCGCGCATGTTCCGAGGCAGATCCCCCCTTCCCCTTCATCCTAAGTCATAATGTCATATATCTAATTTGTTGCAAATTTTGTCTACTTTCTAAATTTCTAGATACTTTTCCCCTAAAACAATAAGAAATTTATTTTTTTAATAAAAACCTTTTTGGGGGGGAGGGGTTTACCAAAATTTGGGGGGGGTTGCCGGGAAACATTTTGGTGGAAAGTTACAAATTCGGATTCAGCGACCCAAAAAACATCTAGAAAGCCGATTTCCAGTACTATCATTAATTTTGCTAGGTAAAATTCCCTATTGCCTGGACTAAATTGGAACGGACATAATTTAACTTTAATGGGAGTAGATCTAGAATTGAGTACGGTTAGTGAAAGGTTGCAGTGACTGAAATTAGAAACTATGAGCTATCTTTTTTTTTTACATTCGTTGGAAAAGAGTTATTACACAGCCTCGAAAATGTTTAAGCATTTCTCAATCTAAACGAGTAAATGTGAAATATTGATTAAAGTAATATAGAACTCTGCACAGATATAACTTTTCTTCAATCAAAAGAGATTAAACTTTTTAGATGAGGATTTGAATAAATCATTTAGATTATAAGCTTATTTGCTTTGTAAATAATTTTACTTGCATTTTAATTTTAAACAAAATAATCATCCTTATGATTTTCAGGCGTTTACTTTTTTTAATAATTGAACATTTCCCTTATAATATTCAATTTAAGGCACCAATATATTAATTTTACAGTGTTATGTAAACAATAAAATACGTTAAATCTTTTAAAGAGATATGAAGTATTTCAAAGAAGGCATTTAACATACGCGTCAAATCAGAAATCATTATCGATTCTTGATATTCTTCTTAAAATAACAAAAAATTTTTAGTGCTACAAAATTTAGCTTTTTAACCATTCGTAATCTGAACTTTCATTGCCTAAAATATTCCTTATTATATTTTTATAGTACCTAATAAATTGGACATAAACTAAATGTGTATTAAAACTGATATCTAAAAATTAATGAAATTTCTTCAGGAAATACAAATTTTTCTTGCAGCTTTTTATATTGATATTTTCTGTTATTATTTAAGCATACATAGCACATTTATATTTATAAAATACCCAAAACTTCGTGCGTAACTTTTAAATACAAAATGCAGGAATGTAAAAGGACTTGCGAAAGAAATTTTATTAGTTGGTTGGTTGTGTTTATGACGGCCAATTATCAACACGAGGAATATAGGCCCAAAGGCATGCAGTGCCCTCCGTGAGGGTCTTTCTAAGGGAACTTAACCCGTATTTACGCGTGGAAATCCACGGTTCGAAGAAAACCACGAAAACTCCGAACAATTAGACCGACGGGCACGATTGGGATCGAACACATCACCTCCCGTCTAACAGCTTCGAGAGCAGAACCTCTCGGCCACTGGTGGGGCGAAATTTTATTAGATTATTACATTCTTAGTAAATCTCAGATTAACTTTTTATTAATTAATTACACGTAATGAAACATAATAAATAAGAAAATTTTATCATTAGATTCATGGAATGTTAATTATTGATGACATTAGTAATTTAGAATTATACTTCTATCAGAATGATGTGAATTGAGACTGCAAAAATCATAATGGTGTAAGTCAATACTTTTAAAAATTGGAGGTAAAAGCATGGATGATAATACCAAATCAGTTTAAGAACAGTTTAAATTAAGAACGAAAGGTGGAAATGTTCATTGGGACCAGAAATCAGAGTCTGGTGACTAGACGGTGACGTACAGTTGTGAAAAAAGTACACATTCTCTATTAATACTGCAACTAATTATAATAGAAGGAAGTTATTGGTACCAAACGATTGGAAATAATGATGTATTTAAGATTTGATTAGGGGCCATCTACAAGTAAAATACAGTCCAAAATTTGTTTTTTCATTGGCAACAACCAATTTTGGCAATATATTTTAAATTGTGGCTCAAACTATGCCAGAAACGAAATTTCCAGTCATTTGGATGAAAGGTTTTTGAATTATAAACATTCATTATTTAGAGCTTCTAATGTTAATTTACATATTCATACTTCTATTAATAAATCCTGAAATTATAATCCTAATGTTATAATTTTTTGTGTGATTAAAATGCTAAAAAACCCAAACAAAAATACATTGAATTTGTATTTAGAAAATTATAATATGAATTATGAAATTAATATTCGAAAAAAATATGAATTGCAATCTTCAGTTTTTTTTATAGGTTTATATTTATTATGTCCTACTTTATGCGGAATCTCAATTTCAAATTTTTCTTCAGACTAATTTTCGAATTATTCTTAAATAACGTCAAAATGATGGTTTAAAGGGACTATTTATGATGCGTTAAAAAAACTTAAACTCAAAAATTCCTTTGGGCCGACTTTGCCCGTTTTCAATCCCCGCCGAGATATTAGCCATCTCAAAGTTGTTGGCGAGTTTGAAGGCGATCCGTGCATATTTGCGACTTTTATCGTGCGGACGAAATTTAGTACATACATACATATACATATATATATATATATATATATATATATATATATATAAACTTTTTAGGTGGGGGTGGTTTTGGGTTCCTGGGCTCATATAATGAAAAGTTATGAAGGAATTTTTCAAAAGTCGCGCCATGGTAACGACTGCAATAGGGAGTATTTCTTACGAAATCTACCTAAAAAATATATTTTACTCATTTTATTCAAATATTTAGGCTGACAATAGTCTATACATCCCAGCAAAGAAAGAAACAGTGGGCCATCAGCTGGAAAAAAGATGGCGGCCAGCACTGCCATCAGTGGTAAAGTGCAATGGTGCCATTACTTAAACCTGCCAAAAAGTGTCCGAGCGGAATGCAGCTAGCCCATCAGTGATGGCCAACAGCAGACCGGCATTGGTATTCCATCACATTACTTCAATCCGGGATTTTTCCTGCAGTGCTAGCACATATCCCACTGCTATTCCTTTGCTGGCCCAGCACTTTCCCTTACAAAAATTTCTTACAGAATTGTATAAAAAAACAAAATATTACGGCTCTTTTTTTCTATAAACTAGTGTCACCAAGAACTATAGAAACATCTGTAGAAGTGTCTATAGAGATATGTGAACTTGCAGCGGTTTCCATGTGGTCAGACTCCCAAGTACTAACCGCGCTCGATGCTGTTTGGTTTTCGTAATCGGACATGAACAAGTACTTTCAGCATATGCTACGACTGCTCGTAGTTTTCAAGCTTTAATTGCACTATTTCAAGTTTGTTTCTTTTATGATTTGCGTTCCCAATCCTTAAACTGGTATAGAAATTACTGTATTGTATAGAAATCTTATATATTTTATACGCTTTTTTTTATTATTGATTCTGAACTGTGTAAATTATGAAAACCGAAATCCTTTGTAACTTAGTAAAACCAGATTTAAGGAGAAAGAAAAACTGCGTTGAAATAAAGAATTTATTTATTTATTCATTTACTTATTTATTTTGTTTTACTTATTTATGGCAGTGGTGCTATATTATTTACAGTTTTAAAAAAATTAGCTTCACAGCTTAAATTGTGTTAAGATATTCATTTCAGATTTGTGTTTAAATACTCAATGTCTTCGAAATTCGCAACGCCACCTGGCGTAAAGGTTCCCAGCAATAATACTGCAAAAGTTCGTGCGCTTCCATGTAGTGGTGGGCCAGCGCATGAGATAAAACGGAAGACCATCAGAATTTTATGTAATGATTTCCAACAGCAAAGTTGACTGAAGCTGTCCAGCAGTGGTCATGCAGTGGTAGACCATTAGCCAGCACTTCTCCATCATTGCCAGCACATATCATGCTGCTGGCTAGCAATTCCTTCTTTGCTGGGATATTAAGCGAGTGAAATGGTCATATTGGCAAAAAATAATACAGTAATAGAAGTGACATAGACATTCTGTGTCATTTCAATAATCGAGTACCGAATTTCAATTTGGATAAAGACCATAAAATATGCTCATTTAAAAAAATTAATTCGCTGAAAATTCATGAAAATTTGTATTTAGGATAATTGAAGGGTGTAGAATTTAATTATGATGTCAAACTTGGGTATTGCTACTGAAGAAAAAGACAAAGTTTGGATTCATTTTGGTATGTAGATGCCCACTAAATAAATTTTATATACATCATTTAAAAGTAAAATTTATTTCCAGTCGTTTGGTACCAGTAACTTTCTTCTATAGCAATTTGTTTCAGAGTTAGTAGGGGGGTTTTACACTTTTATCCACGACTGTAAACGACTACGACATTGTTTTGGATATCGCCATGAAAATTTTAATTACTCTCGTGAAATCATTCATAATCATCACCCTCAACATACTTCGAGAACTTCTCCCTTTTTCTAATTCTCCGCAGTAAAAAATGTTTTGAATGATGAATCCATGATTGTCCAATGTGCAACAATATAAGATGTTACCAATAAATATATTATCAGAAAAAAGCTTCTTAGAATGAAATTCTTGTTTTAATTCACCGCTATATGTACTTGTTTGATTTCCAAAATAAAACATTCCTGTACATTTAATGTTTTGTTAATGTGATGCTGTCGTACGTTATAACATACGGCCAGCGTAATCAGCCAGTATACATAGTATATTACGTGAACCAGCGGAGTATGGTTCAGATTTTATTCATGACTTGTTTAACAATTTTACAATTTTTTTTATGAAATTGTGGATACAACATGAATAAACTTTATTTAAAGATAATGGATTTTATATTTTACAGCTATCCAATCTATACTATTTACACTAAACTGCAATAAATAAATAACAAATTGAAATAGAAATTCGAATCATATCCTCAGACGATAAATGAAAGGTTTTCAACTGCTGTAAAATCATGACGAGCACTATTTTGAGCTTGGTGAATGCTTTTAGTCTTTAATTTTCATACCCTTGAATAAGCGATACATAGAAATAGACATTTTACCTCCAGTTGCTTAGAATCAAAAAAGAAAAGAAGAAGAAGTTTTTTCTGTGTGTTTTTCATACCTTGATTTTTATTTTCATAACATAAGTAATAGGTTAAAAAAAAACAGATTTTAGCATATATCATATGCTATTCAACCGTATCGGAATACATTATAACTTTTCCATAGCAAATGCCTTGTTTTCAACGTGTATGAAAATATAACTTGCACCATTATGACTCTAACTGCCTCACTAATTTCTGATCACGTGGTTAAAATAATACGATTTTTTTTATCAAATAAAAAAAATACAGAAAAGACGACTAATTAGAATCTGATAACAAGACTTCTTCAAACTTTTCACTTTTTCTTCAAAGAAATTTAATTATCCGTCTCATAATAAAAGAAAGTTACTTTTGAAGTCCTTCTCACATACGAAATTAAATAGCCTGTAAAAGATTAAATATATATTTTTTCTAGTTTCATTTTAAACATCTTAAAAAATACCTTATTATTCACAATTTAAAAGGTTTAATTAGTTTTAAATTTTCATATATTTACAATATTTACAAAGTCTTTCAGTAATTCTCATAATAAAATAGCCTGGAAATACACAATATTTTATTTATTTACTCAAATTATAATATCAATATTTTTAGTATGATATATACTGTTCAAGTTATTATATAAAGAAGATTTACTATATATAAAAATTTATCATTACCTTTAAGTTTACTTTTTCTAATATGTATAGCATTGATGTATGCACATACATTTTAATTTCATTTGTTTTCTAATTAAGTACAACACTCTTGTTTGTGAAAATTGCAACACCATGAAGGAATGATGTGATTGAGCTGAAAATATGAGAGAATGCAAAGTACATTGTGTTATGCAAATGATTCCAATTTCAGAGTCACCACGAATGCGTGGGCTGAGCAGCGTCTTCTGGATTGCTGCTGAAACCGTATAAATATAGAGCTATAGCGAGAAGTTAAGAATTGTCTATGGTTATTTGCTAATGGGTAAACGTTATGTGAGGCGTAACTATGCCTCTTCGACGAAAGAGGGCGGCATTTCAACAACTGACAGAGTTTAAATGGGGAGAACGATCGGCCTTCCTGAAGAAAGATTTTCCTATTGTGCTATAGCAGATCGTGTGCAGTGTAACAGAAGTAGAGTGATGCGAGTTTCGAAGCAAAGGACCGACGAGGATCGGACAACTCGGAAATCTGAGAGTGGACCCCGAACGGTGACGTCAACGCGATTATGGACACATGGTCCGTTTAAAATGTTCCTTAGAATTTGGCGCAGCATGTCCCTTAAGGGATTTTGCGCCATGAAACCTCATTCAACCAACCATTTAAAATGTTTACAGGTTACAATACATATTTTCTCGAATTTTAAGATCCTAATTTGTATAATTTTTAATTAATAATATAACATATCTTGTAAGCCATAAAAACTTTAAAAAAAAAACTATTTTTGAAACTCTAAATATTCTTATCTACAATATCAATTCATTTTGACTAGTAATTTTACAGTTATGTTAAGAGAACTTTCCAAATTGAAACTTGTTTTGCAGTTATTAATAATGAATGGAACATTAGGAATACAGAACTTTAAATGTGCATAATTTCAAAAAGAATGACTTTTTTATACGTAACATAAGGTAAAACGTACTGAAAAATCCAAATATGATGGCGAAATTTTGTATTCGTTTTAAAAGTTTCAGAGTTTATTACAATGTCAGCCTACAGATGACAGCTAAGTAAGAAAGAAGATATAACTTCCACTCAAATGGTTGTTTTATTTTGCAGGGACAATTTGGTGATTAAAGTGTATTGTAGTGGACTAGGAACTTGCTTATAAAGAGCTTATAGTAATTTGAATGTGAACTTGACGTCAAATATTTAATCAGTGTGGCGCATCAGAGACTTCTCTATTCTATTTTACCAAGCTATGTTTGGAATTCTTGTAGTCTACGGTTGCTTGTTTTCACTGTCATTTTATGCAAATTAGTCTCGTCGCTCAATCAGCAGACTCTATATGGCAAAAGGAATGTGTGTGACTTCGGATTTGATTCATACCCTGCTCTTGGAATGATCAAAACCTTGGGCCGGAGGATTTATAGTGGGTGTGTCCGCCACGTGTAATAAAGTCTTGTTAGCATCTTTGGCCTTTGGTAAGACGTTTTTGCATTATCGTACAGTAAATAAATATTTTCTCGACAACCACGGGTTTTCCACGTTATTGAATTAAAAATTGCGCTAACGTTTAGATTTTCAGCTGAAAGTAAAGTAGTAGTTCAAGGAAATGGCTGTCGACATGAATGATTGACGACTTTTTATTCATGTTAAAGTTTGAATATTTCTTTGTTATTGAAATAGTAATTCAACTTGCTTATTTGCCGCATACTTTAGGCTAAATCTAAAAGGTTTTCTATCATCCCCTTGCCCAAATTAGTTTTAAATAAAACTGTTTTAAAATTCATATCTGAATCTGACTGAGTTACTACGTAGAAGCCTTAACCCCTTCGGGACGGGAGCCTTTTACGAAATTTTTAATCTTTTGTCACCGTTTTTTAAAAACAGAAATTTGTGCCTTCTTGAATCGAGAAAATGCGCTGATTAAATAAGGCAAATTTTACAGTAAAATTTTACTGGTGAGGAAAAACAAGGATTCTGAGCGCTTCATGCGGCACGAATACGTGTCGCTCGTCCCCAAGGGGTTAAGGGGGTCGATACATTATGGATAATCTATTTTTCCTGAAAAGAAAAGAATCCCAATACTACTTTAACATTAAGTTATCGCGGAGAGATGCATGAGGAACTATTCGACTAAATTGTAGGTTTATTTTCTTAAATTGGAACATTTTTATATTAAAAATTATATAAACTTTTATTTTTTTAAAACGTTAATACATACTTTTCACACCAAATTTCAGTTTTTCGATCAAATCAGATAGAGAATTCATATTTCATTATACATTTTTCCTAAATCTTTATAAAGTGACAAAAGCAAATATGTTAGGGATTTAAAGATAAATTTTTGAAAAGAAAATTGTGATTTTAGATAGAAAACTACCGAAAACACATAATTTCTTTTCGAGAAAAATTAAATTTTAAAACATATTAAATTCACTTAATATGAAAGGAAACTCCACTATATTTTCCCTATCGTTAGGCTGTTTTTTAAGGTGGATCCTTTGATAACAGAAGACTGTTTCCTGAGACGATCGAAAAGAATTCGAAAAAATGCCTTTAATATGTTTGAGTGTATTCATTGTATTCCTTTAAAAAGCTAACAATTCAATATAATTATGTTTTGCGAAAATATAAATTAAACCAGCGAGGAAGACCGAGCTACCCTCTGTTAAAATTAGTTTTGTGTTCAACTCGATGAAACAATAAATTCTCGCTGTATTATTGCTGTAAAGATTTCTTAATCGTGTTTCTCGGCTCCTATTGAAAATTTCTAACAAAATTCCTTCAGATTCTGTAAACCAATTTTTTTTATAAATGTCGCAATGATTTCGACAAATATCGACAAATTTGGCGTCATTCTTTCATTTGGCGCCAAGCATGTGTTCCGAAAGTTCTATGTACCCTGATTAGTTGAATTCTTTTTTCGAGAACATTCTATGTACTCTGCTTTATTGAATGGCGTATCTCGGCTTTTGTTGGAAATTTCTAGAAAGTTCCTTCAGATTCTGAAAGCCACTTTTTTGGACAAATATCGCCAAAAATCTTCAAATTTGGCGACATTCTTTCATTCGGCGCCAAGCGTATATTTGGGCAATGGTAATCTTAAATGGTAATCTTAATCTTGGGCAATGGTAATCTTAATCTTAAAAAAATTTCATCTATTTCGCCGATATTTCTCCGAATTTGGCGAAATGTTCCAAACTTTTGCGAATTTATTACTTCGTTGTTCAACAACTTAATAACTAAACCTTGTTTAACGTCTGATATACAAAATTTAAATATTATAAATATATTAAAATTCATCGGACATACAAGTATAAGTATTTATGTAATTTTTACTTGTATGTCTGATGAATTGTAATATATTTATAATTTTTAAACTTAATAACTGTTTGAACCTTCATTCCCATTGAAATGCATTGACCTGGAGTGACCCCAAAATGACCCACTAATAGAATTTTCTCGATCATATGACCTAGCCCAATGGTCTTCTCGTACCCCAAAACAATAGGATACAAAATTTAGTCAAAATCGTTACAGTCCTTTTTTAGGTAAAATTTTAATTTATGTAATCATACACACACAGACACAAGATTTGCTGGTATTATAATGTCCGATTTAAACGATCGTACGTTTAAAATTAGCATCCTCATAATCTCACATCTTGTAACACTATAAAAATTTAAACAAGGGTTTAAAAATATTTCCATGCTGCATTCTTTCAAGAAACTCAAAAAAGTCCCTCAACAAAAATGGGTTTTGCCATTTCAAAATTCAATGTTGATACATCTGTAACAATTAGGACGAACCATACTTCAAAAATTACATTCGTAAGATGAATGCAGATATAATTAGATGTCGAATGGTATCTCTCGAATCTTTCTGCGACAATTTCGAGGAAATCAAAACATTTCCTCATTGAACAACGAAGTATTTTCAGAACAGACAAATAGCTTTAAAAATGCGCTATGTCACATGGTAAAATATCACTTTTCATGAGATACGTTCTGGCTTTTTAAAAGTGTGTAATTAACAATTTTACATATATCTTTCATTAAAATATTGTCATCGTTTATTTACGTCATATTGCAATTTTTTCCATTTACTAAACAATTATTTTAACTATTTTTGTCTGTGTATGGGAAATTTCCTTTCTTAAAAGTATGCTTAAAAAAACCTTTCCAATTCAGATACACTGTTATGTAAAAGATGCATGTTAAATATTTTAAAGAACATATTATAGAAAGAATTCTAATATTTAGATAATGTTCGAACGACATTTTTCACTTTAAAACCATTATAATTCATTACACAATCGATAAAACCAAAACGAGAGAATCATATACATAATTTTTCTGATACCATTTAACAATGTTTTCCTAATTATTGCAGTTTCACTAATGGTAGAATTTAATGGCTTTTCCAATATGACTTTACTTTTCTCATAAAACATGAAACTATAAAGAAATCTGTTTAAAGATTTCATAACAGGAAGTAAGCGATTTCAATTAAGAGAATTTAATATTGATTTTAAGCTTTTTTACCATAAATATTGGAATTAATTCAAATGACGTTACAATTTTGTCGTGTATTTTAATTGATACACAAGACTATAAGTATATCAACTAAGTATTCCTATAATGGTGCATACCTTTAAAATATTTCGTGACATTAAATGGAATTTAGATTGCATGCATTAGATATTATAAAAAGCATTTGCCAACTGTAGATATAAAAGATTAATTTTACGTTAATGGAATACTGAGATATTTTATGCATTGAAAGTATTTAACTGACTAAATGTTATTCTATTATTTAAAGGAAAGCTTTCATTATTCTCTTTAATGCATGTACAATAACTTTAATTATGATTTACGTACTTAAATAAATGAAATTTCCATGTAACTATTAATATTACTCAACTTTTAAAGTCGTAAAAACATAAAATATTAATTAGTGTTGAGAACATTCACAGCCTGATTTAGTGAGAATTTCTATTTTGTATTTCGTTCGTTAATCCGATACATTGAAAAATGTTTTATAAATGTACATTAAAATGTATCTAAAAATATAAATAACACCAGTTTGTCTGCATGTTATCTTGTGAATTATTTTGTAAATAATTTTTATTTACAATTGTACAAATCTAGTGACAATAACTAAAGTTTGTTACATTATCGAAATCCCGAATTCAGATTGGAATGAAATACCGTGCGTTTTTGACTGAGTAAATTGATTGTTAGCGTAGGTTCAAAAAAATGTTTGTCCTCATGTGTATTGCCATTCATTTTATTTTAGGACTACCCTTATATAAATATAATTACATAAACATAATACAATAAGTAGAATAGGTACAAAAAGACAGAGCGAGTTCTTTAAAATACAACCCGTAACAAAGAAAACGCTCAATTTATGATATAAAAGTAACAAAACGTTAAAAATATCGCTAAGCACGAAAGGGTTAAGTTCTGTTCACGCTGTCTCGCCGGATTCCGTAAGTCAGCACAGTGGAGTTTTGACGATCTAGGTGGACAAAATTATTTCGTTGAAGTGTAATTAGTTTTTGCTGTTTTTTTAATGCATCACTAATAAAATACTCAAACAGTGATAAATATTTGGTTATTTAACAACATGTCTTAAAATAAAAATACAGGGTGCCCACTAAAGTCCGTTCCCACCGTCTTAACTGTCGATCGGCTGCATCAATATTCATAAACGTGGTGTCTGGGTATAGTAAAGATATTATGCGCTGCTAGATGAGACTGCTTACAGCGCTACCTAGTGCAAAATGGCGGCATTAGCGTTCCTATCGCGAAAACGATTCGAAATATGGGATAAAAGTGAATGACAAATTCATATACCATCATCGATTTAGTTCGAAAGGACACTTTGTGAACATGAATGCTAAATGAATCTCGTTCTGAGCATGAATCTCGTTTTCGAGATTCAGCTGTTTTACCCCATGTGATGGTGGAAGCGTTGTCATCTGGTAGAGCATAGCCACTTTACTATACCTAGACGTCACTTTTATGAGTATAGCTGCAACCGTTCGGCAATTAAGAGCATTGGAAGGACTTTAGTGGGCGCCCTGTATAATGCATTGCAAATAATTCGTTAAACATACTTATTTTACAATTAAGTGAAAAACAATTTAATGCAAACATGTAAGTTAACATTCATTTTTTTAATATATTTTTGTCTACTCAGAATTTCTCGAGAAATTTGTGTACTTATCCTGAAAAATAAAATTTTTTAAATAAAATCATATTAAAAAAAACTTCAATGTTTTGTGGTACCCTGTAAAACATATAAATGCTACCAAAATTATTTTCGGTTAAAAAAATGCTGTTGTGTGAATAAATAACATATATAAATTTTATTCAATTTGAAATAAATTTTTTGCTTATAGGCGGTAATTTATCGAATTTTTTATGTGTCCCTGTAAAAGAAATACAACTGCTACGCACTTTGTTTTCAATTTAAAAAATGCTATTGTGTATCTGAATAATCTATAGTAATTTAATTAAAATTTCTGCTTTTTAGCAACAATCTTTCCTCGGTTTTTTTGTGTGACTCTGTAAAAAATGCATAATTTATAAGTTCGTCAAATTATTATTTAATAGAATTGCCATCGGAGAAACACACTTAGCCCAAATTACAACTCAATCAGATAATTGGAAGTGGTTTAAAATCGTCTTGCAAGATTTGAACTAAACTTTTATGTGACCCTGTAAAAAAAGGGTAACTTTTACGTTCCATAAATTATAAGAATATAGCATTGTCATCAGAATTACATATCTTGAGCAAAGTTTCAGCTCAATCAGATTATTGAAATTGGTTTAAAACTAACTTGCAAGTTTCAATCTAAATTTTTGTGAAGCCCTGTAGAAGCAGTATTCTAAACAAACTTCTACGTTCTTTGAATTATAATAATATTGTATTGTCATTCAAATTACACATGTATTCATTGTTTCGGCTCAATAGGATAATTAAAAGTGATTTAAATTTGTCTCACAAGATTTGAACTAAACATACATACATGCACTGGAAGTTAATATGATGCTTGTTTATTAATAAAAAGTTATTGATTTGCAGCTATCTACAGGAGTTTAATTTTTCAGTACTTTAGGAATGGCACTTTGATTTTAAAAAATGCTTATTGCTGAATAATTTTTTAAAAGTCAAGATGAAATTTGTAAACAACATCAAGGATCATCCAGAATTTCAGTCTTTGAAAAAAGCTGTAAAATGGGTTTAATATCGCTTATTTTCAAACAAAAAATGGGTTAAATGTGACCTTAACAAAGCTGTGACATTAGAACAGCAAACTAGTGCTTTCAAACTTAGAGGAAGCTAGTGCAACTTTTGAAACTCCCTCAAACCAACTGCGTAAATGGCTACTTTACGGTCACAATTAATCGACACCTCTGATTTTTTACGCCAAAACTAGTACGGATCTCGAAAATACAGACATTCAGCTACCAGAACACGCGGTTTTGTCAAATTCCGAAATAATCGGAAAAATGGATTTTGCCCACCTAAATCATCAAAACGTCCCACTGTCCGTCGCTATGCACGCAAAAACTGCAGGCGGTATGTATAATAGAATTTTTATTCGGTACCTGTACATCTGAAATGCATCAAAAAACTTTTTTTTTTGTACGTTTCGGTTGGACAATACGAAAATAATTTTCAAAAACAAAGACACGTTGTACGCTTTCAAAAACCAATGTTACTAACAATTTCAGCGATCTGTGTCACACATAGAACTAGAACCGTGAAGAACACATTAGCGATGCACATTAAACTTCGTTCATACGACATGGGTTAGGTGCATTTGACATAGAGACATACGTTTTACGAAATAGCCTTTGGAAGAAAAAAAATCATTCTTCGAAAAATTCTTGAAATAGTGGCACTGAAGTAGTCTGGCTCTACTCGGTTCGTCTGCTTCTACAATTACCTGCTTAATCATTCAAGGTCGCAAGTTTAGTCTCCACGTTTCTTTAAAAATTCAAATTGACACCAGAAAAAGCAAAAAGTATTTTCAATGTCAAAATTTTATTGATAACTTACAATTAAAATTTTTCTTCAACAAGTTCCAGTCTGAAAGCGAAATTTAGAGGCAAAAAATTAAAGACAAACTGGTAACCCCGTCATTATTGAGAATCAAACCAATGAACGTTTTCCACAAGGGGCGCTTTCTGTCAACGTCCCCTAGAAAAGGGAGAAAACCTTGACACGCGTCGCGAAAATGTCACACAAAGCAGGCAAAACAAAAAAAAAATGGAACAAGTTGGATGTTTCGATTCGTTGGCTCGTGGAATAATTAATTTTTATTTTCTAATAATAATTAATAATTGAACGAGCCAAAGAAAACGAAACATGCAAGTTGTTCATTTTTTTTTCTTTCTTTTCCCTTCTTTGTGTGATGTTTTTCTGACGCGTGTCGAGGTTATCTCCCTTATCTGGGAAGGGGGGGGGGGCGTTGTTTCTGTTCACATTTCTACACCGGATGCAATATTTGTTTGAAGGTTGCAACTCGATTTTAACACTATTTCGTAAGAGGTCATACTCTACTCTGTATTCATGGTCCTGTGTTATACATACCAGTAGTAGAAAATTCATTCTCTGTTTTATATTTCGTGAGCGTGAGTGACGTTTAAACTTAGCGTTGTCATCTTAAAAAACTCACCCTGTTTATTGACATCCCTAATAGGAAAATTATTCGTTTCATTAAGCATGAGCTTGAACATAAATATTTAAATTCAAACTCCTATTGAAAATTATTTGTACATTGTTTCAACATTGCAAAATAATAATAATACTAAAATTAATCTTTTTCTATGGTAAATTAAAAATAATATATCGAATGTTTACTTCCTCTTAAATCAAGGCTGAGATTTCCACACTTTAATTACACTGTGTAACGAAAACTTTTTCTATATTAATACTAATAAATACTAATAAATAATAAATACTAATAAATACTTTCTTCTGTAACTTCATCAACAAGACTGAGTTTATAGCAAATAACACCTTATAATAATATATTAATTTCAAATGCTAAAAGGTGTAAATTAAACTTTAAAACCTCCTGTAAAAATACGTTTATTTCGACTGTTGACATATTTCGACTCACCCCGAGTCATTCGCAAAAACAAATAAAAATATATTATTCATAATATTTTAATATTTTAATATTTTATTTACTTTTTTTTTTTTTTTTTTTTTTTTTTTTTAATGACTCGAGGTGAGTCGAAACATGTCAACAGTCGAATTAAATGTATTTTTACTGGTTTTAAAGTTTTAACTTACACCTTTTAGCATTTGAAATTAAGACTGAGTTTTCCAAACTTTAATTTCACTGTGTAGCAAAAACTTTTTTGATATTAATACTCATAAATACTCTATTTTTTAACTTCTTCAACAAGACTGAGTTTTCCAAACTTTAATTGCACTGTTTAACAAAATTATATTTCCATATTATTAAGCACTTTCTTTTGTAAGTTCATAAAATTAATATTTAATATTTTATGCTTTAAAAATTTTTCGTCGTATATTAATTTATTTCAACAGCTCTCACAATTCCAAACTTGATAAATTATTGTAAATAATCAGTTTTATGGTTTAAATTATTTTAATCTTATTCTAATATAAGTTAAAACGAAAGACATTTTAATTTTAAATAAGCTTCATAACTTTGCATTATTTAATAATATTCTAAATTTGATCAAAAATTATACTTAATATTTTGAATTCATTAAAATGAAAAAGATAATCTCAGATTTTAAAAGTGATAAATAAGTTATGAATTACTAGATTTTATATCTGGTATCTTAGTTTTGATTGATTTTTTTTTTCTTTGCAGAAGAAAAATTTTATTGAAAACTGATATCGGATTTTATTTTTTGTTCCTTCTAATGAAAAAAAAATGAATAAGATGAATGTTATCAAAAGAGATTTCAAGAAATTATTAACGAAGTATATGCATTTTTAAAAATAGGAAAATATTTTTTTATAATATCGCTGTTCATGAAATGCCATTGAATACTATTATATACAGTGAAACTTGGATAATTCGAACTTGTTTAATTCGAAATTCTGGCTAATTCGAATTTTTTGCTTGGTCCCTAGAATTCTGTATTAAAATAATGTTAAAAAAATGTGGATATTTCGAATTTTAGTTTGGATAATTCGAATTTTTTGTAGGATTGCCTTTCGAATTTTGCGGTAAATATTAATCCTGAGACTTTTTTCAGCTAAGGTTCAAAATAGTAAAACAGTTTATTTTAATTGTCTTTCTATTTGGCAAAATTCCAAGACTTAGCCGCACCCTTTCGTCTGGGGAATCTATTTCACTGCGCATTGAAAGGATCGCAGCTTAGGTGTTGCAATCGCAGATTTTCGCCAACCCTTCCCCTCCCCCCTTTTTTTTTTCTCCAGAAGCGCAGCTACATTTCTTTCTATCTTAGAGTCACGTGAGTGAATGATTTAACGCGGTTGTAAGTTTTTGTGTGTGTGCTTTAAGTATTGTTTTTATGTTCTCTTACTATGCCGTTGTCAAAAGCTAAAACTCCTTATAAGTCATTAACATTAGTTCAAAAGGTAGCGCTGATTAATGAAGTGGAAAAAGGCCTTAAAAAGAAATCGGAAATTGCCAAGGAATTTGGAATTCCACCCAACACATTATCGACATATTTGAAGAACAAAGATAAAATTTTGAATAGCGAAAATGGCACAGGAAAAAATAGGAAAAGGACGAGAGGACCTGATAACCCAGTTGTGGACGGTTGTGTTCTTAAATGGTTTAAACAAGCGCGAGATAAGAACATTCCAATTAGTGGCCCTATTATGAGAGCCAAAGCTGAACAGTTTGCCGCTGCATTAGGCATTCAAGATTTCAAAGCCAGCGCAGGTTGGCTGAATGGTTTCAAAGATAGAAACGATATTTCTTTCAAAGCAGTGTGTATGAAAGTGGTGCAGTGGATATTCAAGCTGCTGATGAGTGGAAAAAACATTTAAGAGAAATTATTCAGAATAAGGAACCAAAAAATATTTTTAACGTCGACGAGACTGATGGACTTTTTTATAAGTGTACTCCAAATAAAACTCTTGCTTTCAAAGGAGAAACATGCAGTGGTGGAAAACTAAGTAAAGAGCGAGTAACGTTGCTTGTTGGAGCAAATATGGACGGGTCCGAAAAGTTGCCACTATTAATGATTGGCAAATCGGCTAATCCACGTTGCTTTAAAAATGTTAAGTCTAAGCCTGTCTCCTATGATTCAAATACAAAGGCATGGATGACGTCCGAAATTTTTCAAAAATGGCTTTTAAATATAAACAAGAAATTTGAAAAACAAAAACGACAGATTGTCCTTTTTATTGACAATTGTTCGGCTCACAACAGCATTCCCAAAGTGAAAAATGTGGAAGTCATTTTTTTCCCGACCAACATGACATCTGTGGTTCAGCCAATGGACCAAGAAATCATCAAAAACCTTAAACATTTCTACAGGCGTCTGTTGGTTGAAAGAATCCTCATCGGAGATTTTGACATTAAGAATCTCAACGTTCTTCATGCTTCAAGAATGTGTAGGCAGGCATGGGACAAGGTCAGTGAGATAACGATTATGAAATGCTTTCATAAGGCGGGATTTGTAAAGAAAGAAACAGAAGGAGTAAATGTAGTGGAAAACTTTGACGAAATTGATCCTGAACTTACTGTCGATAATTGGGAAGATGTAAAATCGGATCCATCAATCTTGTATGAAGACTACGTCAACGTGGACCAAAATGTGGCTGTGTGTGGCGAGGTAACTGATGCTGACATTGTTGCTCAACTAGCGGAAAACAACCAAGCTGAGGACGGACTATCTGAAGATGAACAGAACAATAAAATACAAGAGAAGCCCTTACCTAGTTGCTTAGAAGCTATTATGCATATAAAAGAACTTCGACGCTTTTTTGAAGATCAGTCCAATGTAAAAGATTCTATTTTTGTGTCAATTGATAAGTTGGAATCATATGCTATGACTCAAAGATTGCATTCGAAAAAGCAATCAAAAATATTTGATTTTTTTCTTAAAAGTAATGAATAATTAAGCTAAATGTTTGATTTAATGAAAAAAAAATGTAGCAGTATCCTTAGATAAAGTTTATGTGTTAAATATTTCATTGTGGAGTTAATCTTTTTTTATTTATCTCTTCTTTTTGAGCGAATATATTTAATTCGAATTTTTGGATATTTCGAACTTTTCTTTTGGTCCCTTGAACTTCGAATTATCCAAGTTCGACTGTATATGGAAGCCAAAAGCGTTTTCTATCGGATTTTTTTTTTATCCCTGTGGAGAAAAAGTATTAAAAAAACTTTGTCAAACTGTATTTTTTTTTCCTTTTTTATCAATACAAGTCTTTTCAAATTATATTTAGTATTTCAAACCTTTATAAATATAGAAAAAAGTTAGACTTTTTTTTTCTTTTTAGGATTCCATACTTCAAAGGAGAAAAAAAAAATAGAACATTTATAGGATCACTTTGTTGTCCATCTGTCCGACAAATGCATTTATTATTCATGAAAGGCTGAAGGTGTCAAGTTGAAATTAATATCAAATCTATGGCCCCATTGTTTTTTAAAACTTATAGCATCACTTTGTTGTTCATCTGTCTGTCGAATGCATTTATTTTTCAGGAACGGCTGCATGTGTTAAATTGAAATTAATATCAAGTCCGTGACCCCATTGTTTTGTAAAACTTATAATATCACTTTGTTGTTCATCTGTATGTCAAATGCATTTACTTTTCAGGAACGGCTGAAGGTGTCAAGTTGGAATTAATATCAAACCTACGGCGCCATTGTTTTGTAAAAATTCCAATTTCTAACTCAATGCAATAAAAAGTTACGCCTTAAAATAACATTTTTTTTCATCCAAACTCACTGTCAAAACCCATAAGGTACGTACCGTTGAGATAGAATTTAGAAATTTGACACGAACGAAGGTTTTATAGGCCATGTAAACGAAACAATTTAAAAATCGTTAATTTATTAGTCTATTCCGATTTATTACGTGACAAACTCGTCTGCCTGTCTGTCAAAACCATTTTTTAAAAATGTCTGAAGGTATAAAATTGAAGTTAATATAAAATATTAAGGTGTACCACACTACAGTTTTAAAACATTTCGAGCTCCTAATTCAATGCAATAAAATATTAAGGCCTTAAAACAATGTTTTTCAATATTTGAATTTTCCATATTGGGGTTCTAAACCTAATTAATGTAGACGAAATTTGTTTATACATTTCTTTTCGATAGGTCTGCAGCCATTAATAAGTGGACTTTCTACTAAGAGCAATGCAGTTATAGACAATGTTTTTTTTTTTTTAATTTTGACCTACAATGTGGTGTCATCCATTCTTTCTCCAGTTATCACAAACAATTATGGTTAAGATTGAATAAATTTCAGCTTTACGATACGACAATTACAAGAATCATCTAGTAAATTAAATAGTTTTTATTTTTGTATATTTGTAAAGAAAGTAGGTACTTACTAAACTTTAGGGTAATATGACATAACGGTGCGGGACCCTCAGTATCACTCCCGGGGAAGGAGGGGGGTCTTGATTCTTCTTCTTTTTTAATCTAAAGCCGAGAGATCTCATGCAGTGGAAGTACAAGACATTTGGTTGTGAATTAGCTATATTTAGACTGCGAAATACGAACTACCAACTGAAAACGAAGTATGAATTAAAGAGAATTTTAATGCTATCTGAACATGTTCTATGATTTTCCCCACATTAACTAAACACAATTACTATCTGATATTTCTGGCCCTATGAAACCTAATATTGTTTTACTTTATGTAATTAGTTTTCGTTTTGAAAAGAAAAATATTTTATGCTCCAAAAAGCCTTTTTAGGTGCATTCGTAATTATATAAATACGTAGCACTTATAGTAGTCGTCTACCTGTCGTCTGTCCGTATATAACAGCGCAAAAACTACCCTTACGAATGGTATGAAATTTAATATATATAATTGTTGCAGAATTTTGTCCAGTCATTTCAAATTTTATGAAAATCAAATCAAAACTTAAAAATATATTATTAAAAGTTTTCTTCATTCTAGTAAATCTTTTCATGCGCAACTACCCTTTAACTAATGTGACAGAAATCGTCACATAACTACTGTGAAGCGGTCTGTGAGACCGCTCTATCGAAAGATGAGTAAAAAACGCTATTAACTCATAGGATAGTGGTTTTGTACTATACATTTTGTACAGGAATGTTATAATTTAAATTCACCTATTCAAAAGTTTTTAGTGATAGTACTAAAGCTCCAAACGAAACAAAATTTCTGTAATGTCTGTAGTTAAGCTGAAAGTCACAAGTTAAACTATAAAAATTGAAAAATGCAGCGGTCTGTGAGACCAGTAACATCAGTTAAAGGTTAATTCAATGATATCCCATGATAGGTAATGATTCTAAGACTGCAGTGGTGATTACGTCCTATTTAAGGTGGAGCCATATTATTTCGGTATTACTGAATTTAACATACATAATCATAATAAATTTTGTATTCATTCTTTCTTGCATAAAGTGCAACAACTATTGTACCAAGATATGAATATTTATAAAACTAGTTATAGTATGAACGCACTTCATTTGCCACGTTTGACGTACAATTTCCGACTTCTTTTAATTTCATTCGAATTTTTTTTTTTAAATACCTCATCATTCGAAAGGAGAAATACATTACACCTTTATAGAGTTGAATCACTTGTGTAATATTCTTTGATTTACAGCTGGCACATCTATTGTAACCTTACAATATTTTTATTCGTTCTGCCAGCTGCTGATACTGAAAAACAAATTAACTCTTTTTTCTGTAAAAGACGTGAAATTAGAAATTATCGAAATATAAATTGCATGTGACAGAATGGGGAAAAAATCCGAAATATATTAACAGCATGAGCTGAATTGACTGATTTGATAAATCACCTATCTGGCGTTCAAGCATTATCTTATAAATTAGTTTCGCTAATGGATTTAGAATTAGAATGTCAAGTTGAATGAAAAATGTTCATGTTACCTTATCAAAAATATATTTCAAACTAATGAAGAACTAAAATAAAATTATTGTATAATAACCTATGCAAAAAATAATTTGTAATGAAATATGTATTTCTTTGGTATCGTTATTATACATTTACTAGCTGAAACACCTTGCGTTGCCAGGAGCTTTAAAAATGTTTGAATAAAAAAAATAAATTTTGAAATTAAACACCGTACGGTCTATGAATCTCGAGCAAATACACTCTCTTTTTAATATATTGAAAGCATTGAGAAATTATGCTTTTATACCAGTATTTAAAAAAACGTTTCCTAAGCCTATATAGTCTTGATTCTTGATAAAAATTTGAAAAAGAAATGTAAATTCATGAAAAGACCTGCATGATATCACTTTCTTTTGTAAAAGCCATGCATTAACCATATATTCCTTTTAAATATGAGGTTATACGTGAATTAAGCTACATTATTCACAACTAAAAAGAAGTGACGCATATAGTATATCTCGTGAATTAAGTAAAAATCATGCACTTGTGACATCATAATTCCCTTTTATATTATAACAGAATAATAAGGCTACTATAATGTGTGACTCGCGCTATAGCCATTATTAACGTCAGGACACGTTGCCGTTATCCTTATCTTTTTACGCGTGAAATTTGGTAAATTTTGAAATTTAATATTTGAAAATGGTATAATCATTAGATTTGAAATTTATATCAAGAAAAATGCAATTTTTTCCTTTCTAACGCAGTTTGCCTAACAATTTTCTAACAAATATTTTTCGAGCTATTAATTTTTTCAGTAACTTCAAATGTTTCATTTTCGGAGATTAGTATGTGGCAACGATTCGCGAAAAAGTCAGTCGTCAGCAACGCGTAGCTTTTTATTGAAGAGGATTCTGTACAATTTTAAATCTTTCCATCCTAGTTTAAAAGTTTTTATTCTTTCGATTCATCTGTGTGTTCACCTGCTTGTTCGTTTGCTTTTCCGTCTGCCTTTCTGTCTATTCGTCTACCCTGATACTAATTCTCGTAAATATACTTCGATTTCCAGACATTGATATATGTTACTAAAGTTTACCATGGCATGTTACCGATTGAAAATAAAGTGTATGGCGTTTACAGTGACACTCAAAAGAGTTTGGATACATTATAGTATAAGTACGAAAGTTGTTTGAAGTGCATTTTAATGATTTTACAGTGCTTCAAACATTACGAAAACGATATATGATGTCGAAACAAACTACAATATTCATTATTTGGAGAATGGCGCGTATTGTTCATTTACAGGAATACACAACATTGCGTTACTCTGAGTAGACAGCGATTGTTTGGAGTAGTCTTTTTGAAATCCACATACATTATTCAGTTGGTCCACAACATCTTCCACTGGGAAAACAGCCAGATTTATGTTTAATGTTTTTTATGACCAAGTTTAGTGTTTTTTACAGGCCTGTACAACGAATTCAGATCTGTAAATGCCGATGAGCAATAATTGCAAAAGATGCGTTCCCAAATATGATACGTATTTTTAAGCAGAAATTCAATAGAACATGTAAAGTGTTACCAACGAGAATTCGAATTAATTAGCCTGTAATGACGATATTATCAGAAACTGTTAAATGTGTTACTCATTTTGTTAACAAATTAAATTTTATTATACGATTCTTCGTAACATATTTGCAGAAACATCAGTTGAGGCTTACTATGTAGACCCGAGAAAAATGTTTTTTTGTCTGCCTGTGATAACTGTTGTAAAATGCACCCAATTAGCTTGATATTTCGTAGGTTTGTTGGTGTGATTCCTGAAATTACTTATATAATGAATTCGTTCATTTATATGTAATACTCAGGATGTCCATAATTAAACGACCCTACTTTTAAGTTATCCACAGACAAAACTATTGTTTATAAAGTTGTGAAATTTTGTGAAAGACATAATAAAAGGGATGGGAATTTGTTTAAGCTAAATAAAATATAAATAAAAATAGTTCAAAATTTTGCCACCAGAGGACGATTTTTAATAAATTACACATTTAGCATTACGATAGTTTAAAAAATTTATGTATTAACTTAACCTGATTCTAAAGACAACATTTTACGACATGTTTCTAGTATTTCCCAGAACACACTGCTCTCAACTGTGTAACATGCTATCTTATGATTCTAGATGGTATCTGAAAATGATGAAAGTCATGCAGAACGTGCTTGGTTATAACAAAATTTGTTAAACTATCGTCAATGTATGCTAAATGTATAATTCGTTAAAAAACGACCTCCTAATTTTTTTTAGATCAAACAAATTCCCATCCTTTTATTATATCCTCCAAAAAGTTTCACAACATTCTGAACAAAAGTTTCGTCTGTAGACAACTTTAAAATAGGCTCGATTAATTATGAACATCCCGTAAATAAAATTTCTAAACTATCATAATGCTAAATGTGTAATTTATTAAAAATCGCCCTCTGGTGGCGAAATTTTTAACTAGTTTTATTTATAATTTTTTTAGCTTAAACAAATTCCCATCCCTTTTATTATGTCTTTCACAAAATTTCACAACTTTATGAACAATAGTTTTGTATGTAGGCAACTTTAAAGTAGGGTCGTTTAATTATGGACACCCTGTATATTCGTTCGAGTTAATGGCATCCGTTCGAAAAATATAGAAAATTTCTGTTCGTGTCATAATGCTTTTGTATGAGAATTCAGACGATTATGAAATTTCATAATTCACTGAAAATTAAACAACACATTTAAATAATTGATTTAAACGTTAAATTATGGATGCTGAATTATCGATATAAATATTTTAAATTAATCCATTTAGTTTGAAAATTTGGCAATACATTTAATTGAAATTCTAAATTAATTGTTTAAATTATTGGACAATTTTATTCATCAGTTCCGACGACTGACAAAAGAATTCGCATACTATGGATATTTGTTTCTGTAAATGAGTTTTTTTACTGTTCTATGCGTATTCTATATTAATTGTTTAAATTATTGAATATTTTTATTCATCAGATCCGGTCGACTGATAAAAGAATTCGCATACTATGGACATTTGTTCCCATAAATGAGTTTTTTGACTGTTCTATGCGTTTTCAAAATCGTTTGTTTAGAGTTCGTTTATCTTCTGTCGATGTATGAATAAAGGAAGTTTCGTTATTAGATTCCGATAATATTGGAGAAAGTTTCACAATCTATACATGCTACAGGATTTTTAGTTCTTGTTGTAGATGATATTGATGTTAAAAATAATTAGAGGAAACCCGTTTAAAATTAGCATTAAAAATGCGCGTGAAAAAAGTACTAAGTTTTTAAGGGGTCTTTGGACTCTTAAAACTGGAAAAAACAAAAAAAAAGAGCCTATTTTCAACATTTAGTATTTTAATGTATTGATGTTAAAAATGATTAGATGAAACCCGTTTAAAATTAGCATTAACACGTTAAGCGCCACGTCAGCCACCGGTGGCTGTCAGCGAAATTTCCCTTTAAAACGCGCCATTCACCGATGGCTGACGTCTAAAATATGATACAAAACTGAAAACATATACATTATTTTATTACTTTAAATAATTACTGAACAAATATTTAAAATTTATCTACCTTTTATTTACTACAGGATTATACTTTCTTAAAAATTACTTTAAACATTGTAAATTTTCAGCGCTTCAGTTTCAGTCATCGTAACACTCAACGTGTTAAAAATGCAGTGAAAAAAGTATTAAGTTTTTAAGGGGTCTCAGGACTCTTAAAACCGGAAAAAAAATGTAGATTTAGCATTTATAGGAGGCTCCAAACTGTCGGATATTTGACGAGCAGAAAATTACACGCACGATTACAAAATAAATATTGCAACTAGAATGAAAATTTTAGTGCCTACTTATACTTCAGATTGGAGTAATTAACCTGAACCTAAATAAATTTGTATTTAAAGCATTTTTATATTTTTAATATAAAACTGTATTTAGCTAATACAAAATTTTGAAAATTTCAACAACATAATCACCTAAAAAAATATTTATTTGAACAATAAAAAGCAAATTTTAGATTCCGTTTATACAAATTAAATGGAAATGTATGTTTTGAAATTTTTATGATAAAATTTTCAGAAGTTTTTGAGATATCGTGCGGGATATGGCCAAAAACATCATTTGGAGAAAAATGACTTTAAAATTTCGGAAACGCCGCTTTAGCCATTGATATACTCCTGTTTTAATGAGAATTTAAAGGAGGCAATTATATTAGAATGTTCAGAAAAGTTAGACGTTTAACATCTAAAAAAATTAAATTTCGAAACTTTTGAAGATTTAAAAGTCATGAGGCGCCTTAACCTCTTGGGGACGAGCGACACGTATACGTGCCGCATGAAGCGTTCAAAATCCTTGTTTTTTCTCACCAGTAAAATTTTACTGTAAAATTTGCCTTATTTAATCAGCTCATTTTCTCGATTCAAGAAGACACAAATTTTTGTTTTTAAAAAACGGTGACAAAAGATTAAAAATTTCGTAAATCTGTCCCGTCCCGAAGGGGTTAAGATGAAAATAAAGCATAAATCAAGGGATTGCAAGTATGAACTTAATGCATTTTGAGTACGTTTTAGTTATAAATACTTTAATTGTGACAAATGAAAAAATAAATAAGAATATGCATTTTTCTTGTCAGGACTTTATCAAATGGGTTTAAGTTCAAATGACTAAATCTAACAAACCTTTTTTTTATTTTTTCATGAATGGTTGCACTCACATGGGTCTATTATTGAGCACATCCCTCTGATAATCGGGAGACGGTTAATTTCCCAGTTATATTCAGAGGGTTGTGAACTGACATTATAAAACAAAGTCTCTTTTATATTTTTATTTTGATATCTTTAATCTCTTTATTTATTGTACTGTAAACGTGCACTATTTTATTTTTTAAGGCATATTTTTCATCAGATTGTTATTTCAGATATATGGCTCGTAACTATTTACTTACATAATTTATCTTTTAAAGTATAAACTACTTTTTGAAGCTGCACTGATTTCCTAAAAACACTATTTGAACGCTACTAAGATAGCTCATACCTTTCAAAATTTTAAGCTTCTTCAAAACTACAACAATAAAGTTACATAAGAATTTGTTTCGATTTTTTCACTGTGTGAAATGTGAAATAAAAATGCATTACCCTTTTATCTACTGATGGTACTTATAAATACCATTAAAATAACTTGTTATAAAATTCATTTAATACATCGATTAGCAGTAATACAGTTTAGAATGAGTTATACATACATTACTTTATCTTCCAATAGCATTGTTGGTTAAACAAAATATTTTTAAAAGGATGATTTCTTTTGCCTTTGCATCTTTTCAGCTTTCTTGTTGTTGGGAGGGGGGTGGGGGGGTTCAATTCGGAAATATTTCTATATTTCTATTGCAAGAACATTATATTTGTACATTTCCTAATTCTACAAAATACTAAGAAAAATATTTAAAATAAAAAATTTGAGTGGGGTTATAAATATTGCACAAAATCCCTATAAATTCAAATTTGATGAATCCTTCTAAATCATTCAATCCTTCTAAAAGCCTTCTAAAATTTATTAAATGATTATGTAGATCTTCTAATGTAGCTTCAAAAATTCACGAAAAATGCTTTAGAAAATAAAATTTTCATGAATTCATAATTCAGTATATAAAGAGCTAAACAGCATTAGAAAAAGTTAACAAATATTTTCGCAAATTTTATAATAATAAAGTAAATAATCTTTTAAAATTATTTCTTTTATCTACATTAGATATTGAGCAAATCACATTATAAGAATATAAGACCACTTCCTTATTTTATTTTGTTTAAATGTGAGCAGCTTTAAAAACGTTTCCACTATGATTTACTTAATATATTAATATGATTTGAAAAAAAAAACATTTCAATTAAGGCGGCACATGTGCAAGGTGTCCCTTCTCATCGTTGACTTATAACTAATTCTTAAACGATTAGGTTTAGAGATTAGTTCAAATTGGAAAAAAAGTTTTAACTGTCATTCTATATCATATGGAAATTAATTTACGTCAAAATAGTTATTTTTAAAAAAGCTACGAAATTTAAACTGTAATGCGATTTCTGGTTATATTTAGAAAATTTTAAAAATAAAACTGTAATTATATTATGGAAAACTTTCTGTCTACACTAACATTAAAAAAAATAAATTTCACTCTTCCACGACCAAAACTTTCTTAATTATGCTACTTCGAGTTTTATGAATTTTATGAGTTTACTGGCACTTAAAAAAAATCGTGTAATGAGTGTCTGTATAGTTATAATTATTCTTTAGGGACTGTCATTCCACTCCTTACGAACGTATTTTACTAAGCTATTTATAAATAATTTCAATCTAATCTAATTACGGAAGAAATTGAAAAAAAAATTACAATAGCTGAAGGAAGAAAAAAATAGAAAAGTACTTCAAGGTAAAAGGATCATATTTTGAATTAGATGTAACAAATATAATTAACTGCATTTTACACATCAATAAATAAGTTGTTTTTTTCAATACTTATTTCGGAAAAATTAATGAAGTGATGTAATTTAATTTAGCGTTATGAAGAGATCTGCTTCACCAGCAAAAGTGTTGAATATATTTGAATAAATTTACATTGATTTGATTTGATTAGATATTCCAGAGAGATGATGTAAAAATACAAATTAAAATTTACATTAACTTTCTGGGACGAATAATAGGTTTGCTGTATAGGAAATAGAATACACACACACACACACACACACACACACACACATATATATATATATATATATATATATATATATATATATATATATATATATATATATATACAGAGTGTTCAAAATTTGACCAACAAATTAAGAGGAGTGATAGAAGTCATCAAGAGGATAAAAACTTACTATAAAACTCGAAGTCGCAAACCACTTTTTTAATCACAAGTCCAGGTTGTTCTATCCTAACCCAACTTTGGTTGATGGTAATAACTTTTAGAAAATTGAAGCATATTATAATGAAATTTTTAATAGACATACTCACTTTTGTTGCAAATATGGTAACACCAAAAAAATGGTAGAACTTCCATTATACGTGCCAACAGTATGCACTTGACGAGCAGTATGCATTTTGGACTGTGATTATACTGTGTTCATATGGTAACATCGATTGCGTGAGCACTCTGTTTTTCCAGAACTTTTTTTTGATGTTATCACACTTCATACAAAATGAGGTACATATCATTACAATTTTATTACAATGTTTTTATTTTTTGCAAAATTATTACGGTTCAGCCGACTACAGTTAGGGTGAAACACCTTGTATTTGTGACTTGATAAGTGGCTTGCTAACCATGTTCTACGGCAATTTTTCATCCTCTTGATGTCTTCTATCATCTCTCTTAATTTGTGGTCGAATTTTGGAACACCTTGTATATAATTTATATATATATATATATTATCTGAGCGAGAGAAACTATTGTGCGTCCACTTCAATAATACTCCTGTGACTGCTCCTAAACTACTCAACCGATGATTATATAATTCAGCACAGTGATAGGCTGATAGATGTCATGGTTTTCGTAAATAAGAATCTGACAAAAATCGTAACGTTGTGGAATAACTATAGAACATAATTGCTATAGATTGAACGTTAAAGGTCACTAACTGCACTGTAAAAAAACGGACTAAAAAACGGAGATTCTACTGGCAATCGAGACGTCAATACTATTTTCGTATTTTAACGGAAATTTCCCAACCATAAATTCCAAAAATCCGTAATTTTACGGAAAATTTCCCCTATAAATTACAGAAAATTTTCCGTTTGTCTGGAATTTATGGGGAAAATTTTCCGTTAAAATACGGAAACAATACTAGCGTCTCGATTGTCAGTAGAATCTCCGTTTTTTAGTCCGCTTTTTTTTACAGTGTATCACTTATTTTCACACACAATTTCTATGTCTAAAAATCAATGTGTTTTGTGAGTGGGTGTGCGTGCATGCGTATAATTTGGTGTTTCTGTCACTTAAACCAGTCTGTAATTTTTGACCGATTTGAACGAACTTTATATACATACATTTTATAATACAAGTAAAATCCCAGGCTAATTCAGACGACTCTTTACACTTTTTTTTTTTAACCAGCTCTAATGGTTTATTTTTCTACAAATATTTTTCTTTATTTTCTAATGCCAATTTTCATTTTGTTTTTGCTAAAATTTGTATATAACACGTGTACTTTGAATTTATAATCTGATAAAAATTTAGACAGACTAGATATATTTTCACATATGAAACTGCCTTCTTTCTGATCAACTACACTCTCAGAAAAAACTGCAAATTTATGAGCGTTTGCCTTTCTGTTTTCTCGGGCAACAGCCTTATTTGATGAAAAACGGTCTGATCCATTAAAGAAGCGGCATTATCCCTTAAATACTTAGAAAATTAAGGGCAATCCACATTTTCTTACAGTTCTAGCCCACTTTTTAACAAAAATACGGTACGACCCCATACATTTTCTTCAACTATGGCGTAACCCTTCCTTTTAATCGTGTTTAGAAAAATAATGTCACTTAACCGCGGCCGTAACATATTTTTTAACCCGCCAAAAAAGCAATTCTGTGATGATATCTAACGTGATACAGAACAGTAAGTAAATTGTTATTGTGTTTTAAAGTGCATTATATCCTTTTTTACGGGCTGCACAAAATGATGGGCATGGATTTTTTTTTAACGAGTTATAACTGGAATCGCTGTTGCCGGGCTCTGCCCGCAATTTTACACGGGATATTTTTAACAGTGTAACAGTGTTCGTATATGAAATTTTAACATTTTACAGTAAGTGGGTTTAAACTACGTATTATCTACATATTAAAGTATTTTCTGTTAAAATATCTAATGAAAGACAATTTCAAATACAATATCCAAGGGGGAAAATTATAAACAGAAACTCCTCCTAAATAAGCCATCACTTTCTATGAGGATCTTTTAATGTGATCAAACTCTAAATAGACAAATGCTATCTTCTATTTCCTATTTTATCTGTATTGTGTATACATAAGAGCTATACCTTATTTCTAAGTATTGCAATACTTCAGATGCATAGGGACATTTTTTACGATTTATATTAAACAGGAAATCATGCATACCAACCTTTTTCTTTAGAGACAGTTCTTTCTCTTTTCAAACAAAACTTCATGTCTAACATCACAACCGAATGAAATACAAGTTTCAATATAAAAATAATGCCATTCGAAGTAGAAATTCACAAAGTGCTAAGCCATTTGGATGGTTTATATTTTGCATTTTTTTTTTCAGTATTGTCAAGGAAGTCGTATATTTGTTTATAACACGTGCCAAAGAAATCTCATTCACATTTATAAAGTTGAGGGATTTTACTAGAACTGCATCAAAATAACGTCATTATTTTCTAGTTGTCTTTTTAACGGTATATGTTGCGAATGCACACAGCCCCATTATTGTGATTGTCGTAATGTTGCATTTTTATTTATTTTCCTCCGAAGGCCCCCATGATTAACATTTATGAAGTCAGGTGATTCTGCTGGTCCTATTTAATGGGTCTATGTCATTTAGCAGACAACCAAATAGCCGACAAGACATTTAGCAGACAACAATCAGACGACAGGACGTTTAGCCGACAAGTACATTTAGTCGACACGTACATTTAGTCGACAGGACAATTAGCGACAGTTAGCCGACAAGACAGATAGCCGATAGAGACAATTAGCCGACAGGACAATTAGCCGACAGGACGTTTAGCAGACAGGATGATTAGCCGACAAGTCAATTAGCCGACAGGACAATTAGCCTATAAGACAATTAGCCGACAAGACATTTAGCCGACAGGATAATTAGCCGACAGGACAATTAGCCGACAGGTCAATTAGCCGACAGGACATTTAGCCGACAGGACGATAGGCCCAGTTAGGTTTTGGTATGGATACTGTTAGGCTTCGGATAGGTTACAGTTAGAATACAGTTAGGTTATAATTAGTTTACGGTTACGTTAAACTTAGGTTACAGTTGGGTTACGGCTAGGTTACAGTTACGTCACAAATAGATTAGGCTTAAGTTACGGATAGGCTACAGCTAGGTTAAGGATAGGTTACAGTTAGATTACGTTTATGCTACGATTAGGTTACATATAGGATACAGTTACGTTACAGTTTGGTTACAATTAAGATTACAGATAGATTACAGTTAGATTACAGTACGTTACGAATAGGTTACAATTAGGTTACGGTTAGATTACGCCAGGCTACAGTTAGGTTACATTTAAGTTACAGTTAGGTTATAGTTACATCACAGTTAGGATACGGTTAGGTTATAATTAGTTTACGGTTAGCGTACCGTCATCATGCGTTTATTTTACAGATAGATTACGGTTAGGTTACAGTTATGTTACAGTTAGGTTAGGGTTAGGTTATAAGTAGGTTACGGTTACGTTACGGTTAGTTTATAATTCGGTTAGGTTTCGGTTATGTTCCATTTCCGTTACGGTTAGGTTACAGTTAGGTCACAGTTAGATTAAATTTAGGTAACAATTAGGTTACGTTTAAGTTGCAAATAGGTTACGGTTAGGTTACGGATAGGTTACAGTTAGATTAGGGTTAAGTTACGGATAGGTTACAGCTAGGTTACAGTTATGTTACAGTTAGGTTAGGGTTAGGTTATAAGTAGGTTACGGTTACGTTACGGTTAGGTTATAATTAGGTTACGGTTAGGCTTCGGTTATGTTCCATTTCCGTTACGGTTAGGTTACAGTTACGTCACAGTTAGATTAAATTTAGGAAACAATTAGGTTACGTTTAAGTTGCAAATAGGTTACGGTTAGGTTACGGATAGGTTACAGTTAGATTAGGGTTAAGTTACGGATAGGTTACAGCTAGGTTACAGTTATGTTACAGTTAGATTACGTTTATGCTACGATTAGGTTACAGATAGGATACAGTTACGTTACAGTTTGGTTACAATTAAGATTACGGATAGGTTACAGTTAAATTACGGTTAGGTTACAGTAGTTACGGATAGGTTACAATTAGGTTACGGTTAGATTACCGCTAGGCTACAGTTAGGTTACATTTAAGTTACAGTTAGGTTATAGTTACATCACAGTTAGGATGCGGTTAGGTTATAATTAGTTTACGGTTAGCGTACCGTCATGATGCATTTATTTTACAGATAGATTACGGTTAGGTTACAGTTATGTTACAGTTAGGTTAGGGTTAGGTTATAACTAGGTTACGGTTACGTTACGGTTAGGTTATAATTAGGTTACGGTTAGGTTACGGTTATGTTCTATTTCCGTTACAGATAGATTACGGTTAGGTTACGGTTATGTTCCATTTCCGTTACAGATAGTTTACGGTTGGATTATTGATAGGTTACAGGTAGGTTACAGTCACGTTACATTTAGCTTATAATTAGTTTACGTTACGGTTAAGTTACGATAGTTTATAGTTACGTTACAGTTAGGTTACGGTTATGTTATAATTACATTAAGGTTAGGTTGCAATTAGGTTACAGTTAGGTTACGGTTAGGTGATAATTTGTTTATAGTTAGGTTGAAGGTATGTTAATGTTAGGTTACCGTTAGGTTACGGTTAGGTAACATGTTACAGCTAGGGTACAGTTAGGTAATGTTTATGGTAGGGTTAGATTAAGGTTACGTTACAATTAGATTACTGCGCCCAGGGCTTAAATTCTATCAAAAAAAGTTCCGGAGCCCTAATATTCTGCGCTACCGGTACAACAACTGTACCGTTCCACCCCCTCTCCCCCCTGCCCCTGTAATCTGCATATTTATATTTCGTACATTAATTGCAAAATTTAAAGCATTTTTTTCTTTAGCAAAATAAAAATTTTAAATATATCTATCAGCATATACTTAGCTGTCAACTATTCCACTTTTTAGTTATCACTTCTTCTGAATAGTAAAAATCCGTGCCTATTTTTTATGTTGATTAATTGCAGAATTCTGCGATTAAATAGGGTAACGATTATGATTAGGAAATGGTGTTAACATAAAAAAGGGATAGTTCGCAGCTATGCATTTATAAGAAAAAATGAATGAAATTTACAGAAATGAATATTTATATGCTGAAGAATGGAACAATGTTTTATAATTTCCTGAAAAAAGTGCATATCTTAAACTATAATCATTTCCTTTCGCATAACAATCTTTTGCGGTAAGTCCCTGAAAATCAAATAAAATTTAAAATTTGACAACATTATCGGAAAGAATCTATGCTTTTATAGAAAAAGGGGAAACACTGCTCGATTGCTTTCTATCAGAATAACAATACATGGTAATTATATCTACTTACAAAGGAAAGTGACTTCTTATAGGTGCAGAGAGCCTTAGCGTGGGTACCGTTCATGATACAAAATAGATAGAAAAATCACTGACGTGATTTTTATACTCGTACGCAATAGAAGACAAAAAATCTCGAACAAACAAAACGTCAAGCTGATGCTTGTTGGATAAAACAGAAAATATTCTTTTCTGGTTAGATATCGAAATAATAAAAAGAAAACCCAGCCAATAAAAAATTATCCTACTGCCACAAAAGAAAATCGAACTGAAAGCAAATTTATTGTTCAGTTTCTTGAGTGGCGCCGTATCAACACGTCGCCGATATAAATTTCAAATAGAAAAACACGAATTCTGTTTCCCCTTCATTCTGATCAAAATAGCATTAAAATGATTTGAAGTGGAATATAATACGTAATTTTAAAAGATTTTTTTTTTCAATACATGAATAAATAAAATTTTAAATGTAATACAGATTGAGCTCGAGTCAGTCTAAGCCTAAAAACTGATATAAAAATTGAGTCCGTTTTATCTCCATCTCCTACGTACGTGACACATTACGTCACATATAAGTGTTTTTGTAAAAAGAATGCAAAAGCTTGGAGATGAAAAGGAAAGGAAAAGGTAATTTAAGCTTTGGTTTTTCGGAAGCGCTATTGCACTGGGCTCCGGAGCCCTGTATTTATGAGCTCCGTGAATTCCGAACAATATTTAAATATTTACTAAAAACAGAGAAGTACCGGAGCCGGGCTCTGGTGGTCTCCGGCGCAAATTAAGCCCTGGTTACAACCGAATTTTATACAGTGTAATTTTATATCACACTTGTTGACCCACCCGGCGTTGTCCAGGCCCATCATAATAACCTTAAATAAAACTCAAGTTTGTGTGATTTTATATCCTTTGAAAATCTTTTAAATGAACCTAGTTTCGGAAGTCCCATTACCTTCCACAGCCTCTCGTGTGTTCCCAACAAATCTCTTACCGAACGAATCTGTGATCTGGGTCCCCACTACCTAAAGCAGTATGTACCGGAAGTGCTCCGCACGTGCCGCAGATAATCGAAAACAAGTCGAGTGAGCCAAACTTCGTTGTAATCAAGCTCATAGAACCCGAAAAATGAATGCATCATTAATGTTCGAAAATGTTGGTAACTGAAGTCTAAGATAAACTTTCATAATACAGAAAGTAGCTGAATTGTAATCTAACTTAAATGAACCAATTCCGGTTGAAATCGGGCCCCTAGAACCCGAGGAAAGAATACACACCTAAGCGGTGGAAGGTTCCCCCCCCCCTCTGTAAATTTCACGGACTACTTTTATAATTAACGCAATATTATTTAATAAACGGATGAAATCCCGGGCGGCAAACAACGTAGCTACGCTACTGCACCTAACGAAAATTTTCATATGAATTCGACATTCGTTTTATTCGATGTTAGCATAAATTAGAGGCCCCGATGTAATTATGAGCGTGCTAGAGGACGAAGCCAGCTAGTTTAATAAAATATTATTATTATTACGCTTATATGTTAAAGCCTCGATAACTCGAAATCCTCATAAATAAGTGTATTTAGTTAATATCATTATTTATACATTTGCTCTAAAAACTGGATAACTTGAAGTTTCATTAATCTGTTTTCTTATATATATCGAATACAAGTTATACGGTTAAACCTTGATGAATCCTCAAGCTTATAAATTTATTTTTTTATTTAAACAATTATCATTGGTCATTGTGATTAAAACCTTGATAACTCTATATCCTCATAAAACAGTGCTTCTATGCAATAGAATATAATTAATTTTCTTTACATCCGCAATAAAATCAAAATAACAAGTTATCCCAAAACGATCTCTCTAAACGCAAAAATCTAGTTACTTCGCCATCTCTTTAAATTTATATTTCAATCAGTTTGATATAAATTCTGTATGATTTCCAAAAAAAACCTCGAAAAGTCGTCATCCTTAATCATCTGTGATTTTATTAAGTCGAATGTCATTAATAAATTATATATATCCAATCTTGATAACTTGACATTCTCACAAATTCGTCTTTTTGCGCATCGAATTTATTTAATTTATATATTAAAAGACCAGTGATTCACCAGCCTTATAAACCTTTGTTTTTGTTGAAAGAAGTAATATTTATTTGTTACTGATATGGGGGCACTATAATATCGATAGCTCATCAATTTCATAAATCAGTGCTTTTACTCAATCATCATTAATATTTTATACATATGCATTAAAACCTCAATAACTCGTCAGCTACTAAAAGTGTGTTTGTATTTAACTGTAGAATAAGTTTTCAGCGAGATCGGATTTAACGACAACCCAGTTTTTAGCGAGGAAAATTGAATAAAACGTATACCAATAAAAGAAAGTTTCGCTCTATCTGTGTGTATGTGAGTGTGTGAGTGTCTGTGTGTCTGCGTTTGATGACTAGCAAACTTTACCGCACGTAGAAGTCTGAACATTTAGGTGAGAACAGTCCAAGACATGTCCTGATGCACCTGACAATCATATTTTGCTTTTTTTAAGGGTCGGGACCTCTGTGCCTCTTTAAGTTTTTATGCTCTAAATTGTTAATAACTTACCCCCTTTATATCCGATCTTCTTCGTTCTTGGGGCCAATTCTCCATTTAGTTATTCCCTCATTTCTACATTCCAGTTAAGACCCTGGCAGCCTGGGACCCGGTACAGCCCCCTTGAAGTTTTTGCGCCCTAAATTGTTAATAAATTGCTTCCTTTTAATCCGATCTTCATTTTTGGTATCCTTTTTTCATTTAGTTATTCTCCCATTTCTGTTATCTATTCAACCGATTTTACTTGTCACTTATGGCTAATATGGGTTTAAAACTTTACGTAAACTTATATTGATTTAATAGCTTTCCTTTTTACATTTTAATGCTTATAGAACTTCTTTATTTTAAAAGCAATACCTTCATCACCTGGAATATAATGTTAATTGTTTCCTATAACGTAAATTAATTTAAAAGAACTGACATTAAATTTAAAGTGTTTCATAGATGGCGTTAGCCGTTCCGTAGTCGACTATTCTCGGATCTACCCTTTTTGTAAAATGGAATCGTCCAGTTCAAAGGTATAAATTGCGTTTCCCTAATCAATTGCCGCGCTCTCTCTTTTCTGTTCATTTCTTTAAAGTTATCGTTATGATTTTAATATGTTTGAGTTTAAGTTACAGTAAGATATTTAGTTTGAGTTTTACGATGTTTTTAAAAAACGGTTTTAGCTATGATTTAAATTTAAGCTGTTTTGAAAAGCTCCAGGTGTATTGAAGTTAATCCGGTTTTAACCAAAGTTATTTTTAATGATTCACTTAGCTATTTTAAACAAGGTTGGCTCTGAATATTTTTCAACTTAAATCTGTATTTTTATAAAGTAATTGAATGAAATAGAATTCAAATAAAGAACTGTCGTCAACAATATCTCACTTTTCTATGAATTCAACATACAGTTTTGTAACAGGTATCTTCCACAGCACATTTACAGTTCCTCTGCTGATAGCAGTATAAGTGTATATCAGACCTGTATTGATACAGGCTAAGAGAAGAGGTTATGGGCAACCAATGCCATACCTGGATAATAGAAGCGTGTTGAATTTAAATAAGAAGAGTCATAAATTTTAGCCCCATTTCAAAGACATTTGTGTTTGTTAAGAAGGGGGACTGATATTTTTTTGAAGATGGCGAGTATGCAAGTACAGATCGATAAGCTTGGAGCTTTAAACTACTCAACTTGGCAAATGGATATAAAATACCTTCTGTTGGAGAAGAACGCATGGGATATTGTCGCTGGAATTGAGAAGGAACCTGAAATTGATGCCGATAAGGGAATTACAGCAAAGGATGTGAAAGATTTTCATACTAGGAAAAGGATTGCTTTATCCACAATCTATTTAAATATGGGAAAGGACTTTAGAAAAATTATAGGGAACAAAGATAATCCCAAAGATGTATGGGATGTATTAAAGAAACATTTCGAGCCTGATAATAGATCACGGCATATGTTCCTGTTTTCCGAGTTCATGTCCTGTAAAGTAAAGCCAGATGAAAAGATAGATTTATTTGCTGCCAGGTTAAATAGAATTGCCGATCAACTGAACGACCTTGGTCATCCTGTTGAAGAGGTGTATAAATCATTTCAACTCCTGCGTCATCTCCCAAGCCATTTCGACAGCCTAGTGCAAGTTATATTACGTTGGAAGGAGGAAAAGTTTATTTTCAATGATATTCTAATGGAATTAATCGCCGAAGAATCAAGATTAGCCCTGCGAGATTTAGACAAACGTAAAGAACTTTTCGTTGAGACTCAACATATACAGAAAAGTAGACTTCGATGCTTTCGATGTGGGAGCCCAAACCATCTACAGAGGGATTGTCGACAACGCCGAAGAGACTCTAGAAGTTACAATCGTCGTGTTCCATCTGTTTCTAGTGTGTCTGATGCCTCCGAATCCAGTTCCGAACGTGCCCAGTCTCCAGTTAAGAGAAACAGGAATCGCAGAGGCAAAGCGAAGGAATCATCATCAAACTCTAACAGCGTTAAACAAAAAGGTAAAGACAATCCTTTCTTGTTTTATATTCAGGCAAATTTGAGTGGTAGTGAAAGCGAAAATAGCTGGTTTTTTGATACCGCAGCTTCACACCATTTTTGCCGTGATAAGAGTTTGTTTTATAAATTTAAGCCTTTAAAAGATGAAAAAATGTTTGTTGCTGTAAATGGTGTTACTTTTCCAATAGAAGGAAAGGGAAATGTAAAGTTAAAGTTTGGCCAAAGGCTGTTTTTCTTTTCTGATGTAATGTATTCCCCTAAACTAAGGAAAAATCTTATTTCAGGTCCAAAATTGGATGTAAAAGGTGTAAAATTTACTGGTGAAGGCGGTAAGGTGGAGGTGTCCAAAGATGGTCAATATTTATTTACTGCTTTTCTTAGGGATGGTACTTATCATTTGTATCCTAAAATTCCAAGTTTAGTTCCTAAAAAGGTTAAATTTGAAACGTCCCATCTATCTAAAGATGATTTTAGAATTTGGCATCGCAGATTCGCGCATGTAAGTCCAGATTTGATAGAAAATACGGCCAAAAATGAAAGTGTTAGAGGTCTTCCCCGGGTTAAATCAGCAAAATTTTTTTTGCGAAATATGTAAACTTAGTAAACATAGACGTACGTCATTTAAATCAATTAATAGGATTAGATCTAAACGTCCCCTCGAGTTGTTGTTTATGGATGTCTGGGGGCCTGCAAGAGAGAAAGGAATAAACGGAGAGAGATATTTTCTCTCAATTATTGACGATTTTTCGCGTAAGGCTACAGTTTTTCCCATAAAGGAAAAATCCGAAGTGTTTGGAATTGTTCGCAATCATGTGATCCGGGCGGAGAGATTTCTTGAACGTAAAGTAAAGTACATTCGATCAGATAATGGCGGGGAGTTTAAAAATGATAATTTTAGGATTTTCTGTGAAGGGAGAGGCATTAAACATGAATTTACGGACGTGTACTCCCCTGAACAGAATGGGACTATTGAGAGATACAATCAAACGATTGCTAACGGCATCAGATCAATTTTAAGTGAAAGTGGTTTAAAACGAAGTTTCTGGCCGGAGGCAGCGTTGTATTTTACGTATACTTGGAATCGCATTTGTCACAAGTCTCAGTCGAAGACTCCTTTCGAACTTTATAGTGGCTCTAAACCATCCGTTAGACACTTAAAACCCTTTGGAGCTATAGCATATATAGGTGTTCCCAAGCAACTTAGGTCGAAACTTGATGCAAAAGCAAAAAGGGGGGTAATGGTTGGTTACGCCTTTAGTACTAAAGGTTACCGGGTTTGGCTACCTGAAGAAAACAAAATTATTGAAACCATTAATGTTTCTTTCAATGAGGAACTCCCAGATAGTGTCCGGCGCAGTGGAGTCGTGATGGGTTCAAAAGAGATAGGATCTCCTATTTTTGATAAGGAATCTGATGAAGAGTTTGAAGGTGAGGTTGAAAATAATGATACCCCAAATATAAATTATTTCCCTTCGTATAAACCTCCAGATTTATCCTCTTCAGAGGAGGAGAATTCCACAGAGGAAATAAAATCAAGTAAAGATGTTTTGAGGGGGGTTCCACACTCTGATACTGTTTGGTTAAGAAATGTTGCCCCGAGTGCTTATGGTAATCGTAACTACATTTACTATTACGAACAGGGAAAAACTGAAAGGTTGAGATCCTTAAACGATGTAGAAAAGTATTGTAAAAAGCATCATCTTAAATTTGAACCTCATATTTTCTGTTTTAAAGGATCAAATAAATTTAAAGGAGTGGTTTCAGGTCAAGAGGATAGTTCTTGTTCAAATACGGAGACTTCTGATATTAATAAGGATATATGACTAGATGACATCAAAATACCAACTACCTATAAACAAGTTTTAAAATCCCCACAAAGGAAGTTTTGGGAACAGGCCATGAGAGAAGAATTGAAAACTATGAGAGAAAGGGGAGTTTGGAAACTAGTTAAGTTACCAAGCGATGCTAAACCCTTAGGTTGTAGGTGGGTTTTCACATTAAAAAAGGATGACAAGGGCAAAATTGTAAGGTATAAGTCCCGCCTAGTGGCACAAGGTTTCAAACAAATAAAGGGGGAAACCTATGATGAAACTTTTTCACCGGTGGTTAACTTTGCCATTATTAGATTTTTCTTTTCCCTTTTAGTCTCCTGTAAAAAATGGACACACCTGCAATGCGACGTAAAATGTGCTTATTTATATGCACCTTTGGCCGAAACAATATATATGTCCCAACCTCCAGGATTTGTGGAAAACGAAAATTTAGTATGTAAATTAGAAAAAGCTTTATATGGTTTACATCAGTCTGGCAGAATGTGGTATTTTTAAATAAATAAAATTTTGCATGTGTTTGTTAAGTTTGAATGGTGCAATTGCGTGTATAGTTTTGATGATAACATTATCCTGCTTCTTTATGTAGACGACATAGTAATTTTCGGTAAAAATGAAAGAGTGGTGGAAAAGGTTGTTAAACTTTTGACTGGTTATTTTGATCTTAAGATACTAGGTAAAACCAGAAAGCTATTGGGTGTAGAATTCGAGGAGGGTAATGACTATCTAGCAATACATCAAATTCCATATATTGATGAGATTTGTCAAAAATTTAAAAAGTTTAAGTTCCCTATCACTTCACTCCCAATAAGCAAAGGTGTAGTTTATTCAAAAACCCAATCCCCTCAATCCGATAACGAAATATTTGAAATGTCTAAAATTCCATACAGAAGTGTTTTAGGATGTTTGTCGTTCCTATCTAATAGAACCAGGCCCGATATTGCTTATGCAGTAAATATATTTAGCCAATTTCAAAATAACCCTGGATTAGTACATTGGCATGGATTATTAAAGCTTTTGGGATATGTTTGTTTTACTAAATCTTTAAAATTGAATTTGAATTGTAAAAATGTACATGTAATTGCATATTCAGACGCCGATTTTGCCACAAACAGGGATGACAGAACTTCAATGGGAGGTCAGTTATTACTTTCAGATAAATCACCAATAATGTGGAGGTCCTTTAAGGAAAAATGTATAAGTTTATCGACCATGGAATCGGAATTTATTGCGATGACAGAAGCAGCAAGAGAGCTCTTATGGTTCGATAGAATAATGGACGAATGCATTGGTCGAAGGATAATTTGTAATAGAAAGGAAAAATCTTTATTATTGGTTGATAATCAGGCCACCATTAGTTTTGTCAAATCCCCCATTGAAAACCACAGAACGAAGCACATAGATGTAAAGTTATTTTTTATTAGAGATTTGGTATATAAAAATATTTTTGAAGTAAAGTATGTTAAAAGTAAAGAAAATTATGCGGACACCTTCACCAAGCCCCTTAGTAAATTTGAATTATCAGGGTTTAAATTAAACGTTTTCTTGAATTGTTAAATTTGTTGTTAAATTTTGTTAAATACCCCTCATTGCATTAAAGTGTATTTATATAATATTTATTGTACTAGATAGTCCAGCTTCTGTATAAAAGATGTATTTTAAAGTTTTGACTATATAAGGTTATGTATAAGATCAATTTTATATGTGTAAAAATTGAATTTAGTTTAGCCTTGTGAACCAATTTAAAATCCCGCTGGAATGCAATATGTGCCCTTTACCCTTCCATTCTCCGGGATTCGAGCGGCCTTTCGTAACGTCTCGTGAAAGGTGAAAATGTAATCCGGCCAGAGAGTCTACAGGGGATAGTGTCGGACGAAGGTGTAAATGTTGCAGGAAGGCCCTTTTTGCGGGCATGTTAAAGTTTAATTCAGTAATTTTAATATTGGAAATGCCACTTTAGTATCCTGGTTCACTTGGTGAAACTTAAATATAAGAGTTTAATTATACATGAAGTCGACTTCATTACGTTAACATTGTTGTAAGTTTATTGAGATTAACCATGAACTTTATTAGTTTAAGATTTTTTTGAGCTAAATTTGAAATGAAAGTTTAATCTTGTTTCAGTTATTGAAATAGAAATCTGAATGCGTAATTTGAATTATTGACATGTAAAAAATCTGCATTTATTATATACAGTGGAAATATGAAATTATGAGTTAAACATTTATAGAGTATATTATGTGTTCTGAAAGAGAATGGAATCATGGGCCCATGTATGATGAAGGATGAAAGATGATGGATGAATGTGATAATTAATAAAGTTTTGAATATGTATAATTTTTCAGAAATTTATATTGAAATATATTGATTGAAAATGTATTGAAACGTTATTGAAACTGTTTTAAAATGAAGTCACGTTAGATGTTGTATTAAAACGATTTGCTTTTCAGAAAGATTTGAATTTATCTAGTAATGTATTAGGAATATTAATTGAAGCTGATGGACTGTTGAAGTTTAAACCAGAGTTAAATTTTAGATACTGTGGTTGGAAATATTGCATTTTAGATGCATGAGGGTAATTTGTTTCTTGTTATATATTGTTATAAATTTTGTTAATGTTTATAATGTTTAGTAATTGTATGTTACTGTTTAAAAGGCGACAAGTTATATTTGGATAAAAATATTGGATTTTATGAGAAGATTGAAGATGTAATGGTAAAAGTTCATATTGAATTTTTGTTTGACCTTTGTAAATTCAGAGCGAATTTTGGAAATTCTAGGGATTTGTTAACTGTTTAAATTTTTCTTTCCCATGAGTGACAAGTGGGGGGCTTTGTTATCTATTCAACCGATTTTACTTGTCACTTATGGCTAATATGGGTTTAAAACTTTACGTAAACTTATATTGATTTAATAGCTTTCCTTTTTACATTTTAATGCTTATAGAACTTCTTTATTTTAAAAGCAATACCTTCATCACCTGGAATATAATGTTAATTGTTTCCTATAACGTAAATTAATTTAAAAGAACTGACATTAAATTTAAAGTGTTTCATAGATGGCGTTAGCCGTTCCGTAGTCGACTATTCTCGGATCTACCCTTTTTGTAAAATGGAATCGTCCAGTTCAAAGGTATAAATTGCGTTTCCCTAATCAATTGCCGCGCTCTCTCTTTTCTGTTCATTTCTTTAAAGTTATCGTTATGATTTTAATATGTTTGAGTTTAAGTTACAGTAAGATATTTAGTTTGAGTTTTACGATGTTTTTAAAAAACGGTTTTAGCTATGATTTAAATTTAAGCTGTTTTGAAAAGCTCCAGGTGTATTGAAGTTAATCCGGTTTTAACCAAAGTTATTTTTAATGATTCACTTAGCTATTTTAAACAAGGTTGGCTCTGAATATTTTTCAACTTAAATCTGTAATTTTATAAAGTAATTGAATGAAATAGAATTCAAATAAAGAACTGTCGTCAACAATATCTCACTTTTCTATGAATTCAACATACAGTTTTGTAACAGGTATCTTCCACAGCACATTTACAGTTCCTCTGCTGATAGCAGTATAAGTGTATATCAGACCTGTATTGATACAGGCTAAGAATTTCTACATCCCAGTTAAGACCCTTGCTCCATTCTCCCCCCTAGGATCCCGTAGGTCCCTTGAATTTTTTGTGCGCCACGCATTTTTCACCCTCTAATTTTCTCACCTTCTCAGTGCATAATTTTAAAACTGAGTATTGGTCTCTTCTCCCAGGACCAACACCCTCATATTTTATTTGGGCTCTAGGACAATCATTTAAGCATTTACCCAATTTTTGGCGCATTTCTTTAAATTATTATTCTAAGGAATAATTCATAGCTCTATGGTTAATTTTGAATAATTGAAGATCTAAGACCTTTTAACATATTTTCATGTTAGGGCCTTGCTCTTAACTATCAGTTGGCCTCTTTTGGGCCCTTTATTGTAGCTAGTGATGGACGATTCTGGAAAATTTGAGAATCAATTAAAATCGACATCGTATAAAACAGAATCGATCACAATAAGAATAGATACCCAAATGCTAGAATCGATACTTGAATCGATATTTCGATGATCACAGATACGCTCAAAAATAGCAATTCCAAAACGTAGCGAATCAGCAGGGCCGTAACGACTACCTCTCACCCCTCACCCCCATTTATGGGGGTGGGGGGGGTCCTAGATAATGTCAGGGGCCCAGAAGTAAGCTACCTTTGAGTCGAATAATAAAGTTTTTTAACTTTTAAAATTATTATATTTAAGATGTAATTTTGATAATAATTTATATTAGTACTAGGGGGGTCTGCCCCCTGCAAGCTACGCTCGCCAGCCCCCGTTCAGACACCGCAGAATCTAAAAACACGCTAATCTGGTGGGTTTTAAAAATATTAGAGAAGATTGAATTATACTGAAAAAAGCTGTGTAGATCTATCTGTAAACGGGTTTCCATTCAATTCCCTTTGATTGTAAATATTTAAGGGCGATTCAGTTGCTGTTAAGACATCCAACGGTTATTTTTTTTTATTAAAGAGGATCAGTTAAACATTTGAAAAGAAGCTAAAATAAAATTATGTATACAGAGTCTTTGTCTCAGGTATTTTAAAACAATCTCTATAACAATAGCCAAAGTCATGTGACTATCATCAACAGTTCAGGGCGGACCTCTTCGCTTTTTATACTCTATGTGCCATTTTGTTACTTTAATGTTAGTCAGGCACAGGTGATAAGTCGCCAAATATTATTCTATCGCCATCATTTCATCTATAGTATAATAGTTCAAGTCATCAACTGCCATAAACAAATACGGTTTGATCCCTTCGCCGTTCATATGAAAGTTTGGCAAAGATGTCATATACGTCCCATATTGGCACGATTTTTTAACGACGCCAATTTGGGGAACGCATAAAGAGCAACATCCGGCTTACCATATCAAGCAAAATAACGATACTTTGGCGCCAGTAATGTGCCCGTTCCGTATGTGACATTGGCGTCAGAAAAAAATCGCGCCAATATGGGACCGTAAGTTTTCCATTTTGATTAAAAAATCAAAAAAATTTTTTTAGAATAAAACTACATAAAAGTTGCCATTGTCGCAAAGAATTCTAGGTACTGTTACGCTAACCGGATGCAAATCTCGCCAATAGCTTTTTTTCAACTCGCCAGTTAGCATTTTTTTTTTTTTTTTTCGAGTGGTAATATTTGGCCAGATACGCACCGCAGGTTTGGCGTGATTTTTATTTTTTTACGAAAATTTGGCGAAAACCTCGTTTTCAAATACCAGTTGCATTTTTGGTATTCCTTAGATATCCCGTCGACCAAATATCTATCGCCAAACTATAAGATTAAATGCCAATAATGGTTGATCGTACATGTCACATTCACTTGACTTTAAGCAGGTTACACGTGTTTACGTCTTCAAGTGATTTTTATTTCGACGTTTTATTTGTATATTTATTAATGTTATACTAATTTTTTTGTTCTTTCGTTATTTAAAATAAAAATTATGTCAATTTGTATAATTTGGCGAGTGTTTTGGAGATTTATATAATTTGGCGAAATTGGTCGACGGAATTACTAAGTAGTACCGTATTTTTTAATTATTTTCTATTATTTTCTAAAGGAAATATAAAAAAAATAATTAATAATCATAGAGCAAAATAATTTATATAACTAGGGGGCTCCCCCTACGAGCTACGCTTGCCAACCCCCGTTCAGGCACACCAAAATCCAAAAAGCACGCTAATTTGATCGGCTTTAAAAATATTGAATTAAAATTTAAAAATCAAAACAAAAAACAGTAGCGATCTCTCTGTAAACGGGTTTCCATTCGTTTTCCTTGGATTGGGAATTTTTAAGACCAAATCTGTTGCTGTTAAGAGATACAATGGCTGTTTTCGTATTTAATTAAAAAAATTAATTAAACATTTGAAAATAAGCTAATGTAAAATGAATTAAGTAAACAGTGTCATTATCTCCCGGTATTTTTTATCAGCGCTATAAGATAGTTCTTTTAAATAATTCATTTTAAATGTATCGTTTCAAATCTTACGTAATTTACCAAAGTTTTATTTCTTTTATTAATATTCACGGGAAAATACTTTTGTTGTTAGAAGAAAATATTATTTGCGCTGTCTTCGAATTCACGATAATAGTTGAAAAGATTATTTCAAAATATCTCGCGCAAATATATTTTTCAATTTAAATTGTTTTGCCATATTTTTTGGCCATTTTAAATATGACGTAATTTCCTCCATTTACAAGTTTTAACGCATAATAATGATTTTTTTATTTTAAGATTTTGTTTCTCTTTTACAATTCAAGTGTAAATATGGTTCTTATGACGTAATTTTCCTGCTTTTAACATGTAATCATTTAATTCTAATTTTAAAGTTTTTTTCTGTTTTTAATAGTCACGTGTAAATAAATTTTTAATTTGAAGTAAACATTATTGTTTGCGCTGTTTATACAATTGGCAGCAGTTTAATAACATTTTCAAAAATTTGTAAAAAATATCTCTCGAAATGCTGAAAATTTGAATTTAAAATAAAAATGAAACCTCAAAAAATGAGTCAAATAAGAAAAATAAATGCAATCTGCACACCGGAAACTTATAATGTATAAAATGATCTAAAAATGATTAAATTCTCATGTATAGTTTTTGCTCCAATAAAACTTTTTTAATGGAACGATTTTGTCCAACTTTATCATTAAATATATCTTAAAATAATTCTTCGATTTGAAAACTGTCTGCATCTGCGTGTTTATCAAACATTTCTCTATAATACCACTGATTTTCACATTTTTGTATGCAACAGTTTTTTTTAATATTAACGATGAAAGGCCATGCTTAAGCATTCAAATTGGATGCCGAATTACCCGGAATATCTACGCAGATTTTCATTGGTCCATTTCCAAATCAAAACTTTTTTATATATATAGAAGGATTTAAAAAAAGAAATAAAAGTAAATAAGCATTTATTATCAAATAAACAACAATAGCCGTGTTACCATATCGATCACAATACTGTCATTTTGGCGTCAATTAGGTACACCGGTGCGTAGATAACATCTGTGCCTAATTTTTACTTTCTTCTATCTTTACAAGAAAGTATTGGATTCGTGAAAAATTTCGACTTCCGGTTTTCGACGGATTTATACGTTTTAGAATGCCCAGAACACGATTTGATGGTTTTTAGAAAATGTCTGTCTGTGAGTCTGTCTGTCACTCCGTCACTCCGTCACTCTGTCACTCTGTCACTCTGTCTGTGAGTCTGTATGTGACAAAAAATTTGTGGGCGCTCTATCTCAAGAACTAATGCACGGAATTTCACAAAATTTCATATTTAGTTAGACCTTGATATAAACTGGACTTGATTAGTTTTTGGTGAAAATCGCCCAACAGGTGGCGCTTCTATGCGGCATTTTTCACGATTTCTGCTATAGCTATATCTCAAGAACTACTGCACGGATTTTCATAAAACTTCAGATTCAGTTAGTCCAAAATGTAGTTTGGTGCTGATTACTTTTTTGTGAAGATCGCCCAACAGGTGGCGCTGGTATGCTGCATTGTTCATGATTATCGCCATAGCTCTAACGCAAGAAAAAATGCACGAATTTTCATCAAACTTCAGATTCAGTTAGTCCCCGATATAAATTAGTGCTGTTTAATTTTTGGTGTAAATCGTCCAACAGGTGGCGCTGCTGTGCTGCATTTTTCACGATTTCCACAAGAGCTGTATCTCAAGAACTATTGCACGGATTTTCATCAAACTTTAGATTTAGTTAGTCCTTGACATGAATTGATGTATAAGTTAGTGCTGTTTAATTTTTGGTATAAATCGCTCAACAGGTGGCTTTGCTATGCTGTATTTTTTGCGATTTCTGCAATAGCTTTATCTGAAGAACTAATGCTTGGATTTTCAACAAACTTCAGATTCAGGTGTAACTTGATATCGTTTAGTGCTGTTTACTTTTGGTGTAAATCGCCCGACAGGTGGCGCTGCTATACTACATTTTTTCAGAATTTCCGCTATAGCTCTATCTCAAGAACTAATGCACGAATTTTCATCCAACTTCAAATTCAGATATACTTTATATGAATTGGTGCTAAATCGTTGTTATTTCTTGTAATATGTAAAGGATTTAATTGGCGTGATTTATATAGAAGAAAGTTTTGTGATGGTCACAACATAGTAGTTTTCGTTTCGTTTTGTTTTTTAAAAAAAGAAAGAAGTGAAAGCCATCAATTTTAAATGAAAGTTGAGTATTTTAAATAAAATGAATGAAAGGATTATATTTTAAATAAAATGAATGAAAGGATTATATTTTAAATGAAATGAATAAAATATGAAGAAATGCGACGGAAAAATGTTTGGCGAATTATCACCTGCGTCTCGCTAACATAAAAATACCGCCAGAATTGATTTCTCTATCAGAATCTTTCGATTTGACGAAATATTATTCAAGTAAAATGAATTATGAATAAAAGTAGCATGATACATTTCTTGGCATACATTTAAGGTAACCTTTTCAGAAATATGAAAAAAAAAATATCTGTTTGATTAAAATTTGAGTTGCCATCATTAGAAAATTGTATATAAAATTAGAAAAAAATTAATATTTCGAAAACTAATTCGAATTTAAAAATTCTAATACCAGTTTTGAAATCTACGGATCAATATTGATTTTTGGTGTTAATTTCATCGCAAAGTATTCCTATTTTAGGAGAAATCGCCGTGAAACATAATCAGTTGTTTAATCAGTCAATTCATATTTCCGTTTCATACTTCCGTTTCATAAATTCGTTTCATTAGAATTTTATATATATAGGGTAGATATTTAAATTTATTTTTTAAGAAAGATCTCGGTCAGAATAAAAAAAAAAGGAAAAAATAATTTTTTTTCATCCGGAAAAGATGTACTTTCTACTCTTATTTCCTTCAACCAAACACATGGGGAGTTACTTCCTATAAACGTTATTCTTCTTTAAAATGTGCAGATGAGTGAAATTTTGAAGGCTCTAAATTTATTTAAAAAGTTACATGGTTTTTTTCAGTCTTTATAGGGCCTCCTGCTATAAGAGTGGGGGAAGTGCAATTATTGCAAATCTTCTTTTAAAATAGCTGTGATGATGTAATTAGCCAATCATCACATGCCACATACAAATTATCCCCCAACGAATAAGCAAAATTATCTTTTTAATAATATATTTAACTAAAATTTCTTTCCCTTTTTAAAATATATATCTCCTTATCTCAATTTACAGTTTATAAATATCTTTCTTTTTAATGTTTACCAAATTTTCAGCTGTTAACAACAACAAAAAAGTTCTCATCCTAGAATCATTAACGGTGAAATAACTTTTCTCTGGTTAACAAATAAATAAAAATATATCCTTTGATTATATGGGGTTTTTTTCCAGCAGTAATCTAAAAACTCTAAACAGTTATTGACTCATCAGTGTCGTCATGACAGTGTCGGACGTGGGACACCATTTGCAAATATCGCGATTTTCTTTCTTTCTTTTCTTTTTTTTAATAGCTTTCTCGTTCTTATACTAGAACAGAGAAAGAGGACTTCTGTGATCATTTTGTTTATGAAAAAACAAAGAAAAAGAAATAGGATAGAGTGATAACAGACAGATGCCTCAGTTATTTATTGAAGCCACGAGAATCTGAAAGATTAATGATAATGAAAGTAGTAATTAAATTGCTTTTACTTAAATAAAAGGCTTTTTAGCAGAGAGAAAAAGATAAATACAAAATTTATTTCAGAAAAATAAACAGATTTTAGATAATAACGCAGCTTAAAAAGCATTAACACAATGTTTTTAGATAAATTTTATTTGATATAAATTTGATAAATTTGCTACTAATAAGTATGTGATCACTTCCTACAGTTAAAGAAATATTCTTTTACTTTTTTCATACGAGACACGAGAGCAATTAAAATTTTAGGCCCAAAAAAAGAATAGGCCCGAGCCTGAAGGGTGATATAAAATCGACCTAAAACAAGACTTCGGTCATCTGAATCTTAAGTTTACAATGGTTACTTATGTTTTTTATTGCGTTGGTTTTTAGATGCCACGAATTTACTAAAATCTAATTTATAATCATATAACGCAATGATTTTTTTTCTAAGTTTATGAGTAGTAAAGATTCAAAATCCTTCTCAGGTAAATGTGATGGTGAAGATCCTGGTTGCGCCACTCTAGACAGAAAAAAAAAAATATAAATAAAAGTGCCCAGTTAAACTGATGGCATTGAGCTCACAGGCTGTTCACACTAATTGTATATTATACTCTTATTTCAAATAATAACCCCCCTCAAAAAATAAATGAAGGGGATTAGTCCCCGTTTCCCCCCCTTTATACTTAACCAATAAACTTCCAAATGTGATCAGGGAAACTCCTTAACACAATAAACTGGTATACCAAATTTGAAGCAAATCAGGTAATTCAGCATGAAAAAACCATTTAGCTAAATTAAGCGGGGTATTAGCTCTCCTATTTCCCCTTTTATGCCTAACCAATGAACCTTCAAATGTAATCAGGAAAGCTCCTTGTCAGAATGAACCTAGAAAAAAAAAATTAAGGTAAATTAGATTATTCTGCATGAAAATCCATTTATCTAAATTAAGAGGAGGGGACTTTCCGCCCTTTCCCTCTTTTATACTTAACTAATGAACCTCCAAATTTAATGAAGGAAGCGCCATATCGGAATAAACCGGTATACCAAATTTGAAGAAAATCGAATACTTCTGCATGAAAAACCCATTTATCTAAAAAGGAGGAACAATCCTCCGTCCCCCTCCCCATTTATACTTAACGAATAAACCTCCAAATCTAATCAGGGCAGCTTCTTAACATAATAAACCGGTATACCAAATTTGGAGCAAATCGAATAACTCTGCATGAAAAACCCATTTATCTAAATTAAGGGTAGGGGATCTAGCCCCCCTTTATACTAAACTAATGAACCTCCAAATCTAATCACGTCAGCTCCTTAACATAATAAACCGGTATACCAAATTTGGAGCAAATCGAATAATTCTGCATGAAAAACCCATTTATCTAAATTAAGGGCGGAGATCTACCCCCCCCCTTTCCACCCTTTATACTTAACTAAGGAACTTCCAAATCTAATCAAGGCAGCTCTTTAGCATAATAAACCGGTATAACAAATTTGGAGCAAATCAAATAATTCTGCATGAAAAACCCATTTATCTAAATTAAGGGGTGGAGGGAACTAGCTCCCCTATCCCCCTTTATTCTTAACTAATGAACCACCAAACCTAATCAATGCAGCTCCTTAACATGATAAACCGATATAGCAAATTTGGAGCAAATCGAATAACTCAGCATGAAAAACCCATTTATCTAAATTAAGGGTGGGAGGGGGACTAGCTCCCCTATCCCCCTTTATTCTTAACTAATGAACCTCCAAATCTAATCAGGGAAGCTCCTTAACATAATAAACCGGTACACCGAATTTTGAGCAAATCGAATAATTCTGAATAAAAAAAACATTTATCTAAATTAAGGGGGGTAGCCTCTTTCCCCCTTTATACTTAACTAATGAACTTCCAAATCTAATCAGGGAAGCTCTTTAACATAATAAACCGGTGAATCAGATTTAGAGCAAATCGAATAATTCTGCATGAAAAACCCATTTATTTAAATTAAGGGGAGGGACTAGCCCCCTTTCCCCCCTTTATCTTTAACCAATGAACCCCCAAAACTAATCAGGGAAGCACCTTTCCAGAATGAACCTAGAAAAAAAATTGAAGCAAATCAGATGTTTCTAACAAGAGTTACCTCGTTACGTGAATACGTACGTACATACTTATATACATACGGAACGGTGGGCACATCAGCTCTCTGACTTTGATAGCCTGTGAGCTAAAAAGTTGAATTATGATCGTGACGAGTTATTGAGGTTGACATTGTTGGTATATCACCGACCCATATCAATGTGTCTTCTAAATTCTTCCGGAAAAATGTATGTTTCGGATAAATATCATGTCGGCTATTTGACCTGTCTGCTAGTTGTCCTGTCGGCTAATTGTCATGTCTGCGAATTGTACTGTCGGTTATTTGACCTGTCTGCTAATTGTCCTGTCGGGTAATTGTCAGGTCGATTATTTGACCTGTCGGCTAATTGTCATGTCGACTAAATGTCTTGTCGGCTAATTGTCCTGTCGGCTAAACGTCATGTCGGCTATTTGACCTGTCGGCTAAATGTCCTGTCGGCTAATTGTCCATGTCGACTAATTGTCCGTTCGGCTAATTGTCCTGTCGGCTAAATGTCTCTGTCGGCTATCTGTCTTGTCGGTTAACTGTCGCTGTCGGCTAATTGTCCTGTCGGGTAAATGTACGTTTCGGCTAAATGTACTTGTTGTCTAAATGTCCTGTCGGCTAATTGGTGTCTGCTAAATGTCTTGTCGGCTATTTGGTTTTCGGCTAAACGACATAGACCCCCGTAACCTAACTGTAACTTATCCATAATCTAACCGTAACCTATCTGTAACGGAAATGGAACATAACCGTAACTTAACCATAACCTAATTGTAACCTAACCGTAATGTAACCGTAACCTACTTATAACCTAACCATAACCTAACTGTAACATAACTGTAACCTAACAGTAATCTAACTGTAAAATTAACGTAACATGACGATACGCTAACCGTAACCTAATTATAACCTGACCGTATCCTAACTGTGATGTAACTATAACCTACCTGTAACCTAAATGTAACCTAACCGTAACCTAACTGTAGCCTGGCGGTAACCTAACCGTAACCTAATTGGAATCTATCCGTAATCTACTGTAACCTATCCAGAACCTAACCGTAATTTAACTGTAACTTATCCGTAATCCTATTTGTAACCAAACTGTAACGTAGCTGTATCCTATCCGTAACCTAATCGTAGCAGAAACGTAATCTAACTGTAACCTATCCGTAATTTAACCGTAATCTAACTGTAACCTATCCGTAACATAACCTTAACCTATCTGTAACTTAAACTTAACCTAATTGTTACTTAAAAGTAACATAACTGTGACGTAACCGTAATCTAACTGTAACCTAATTGGAATCTATCCGTAACCTACTGTAACCTATCCGGAATCTAACCGTAATCTAACTGTAACTTATCCGTAATCCTATTTGTAACCAAACTGTAACGTAACTGTATCCTATCCGTTACCTAATCGTAGCAGAAACGTAATCTAACTGTAACCTATCCGTAACATAACCTTAACCTATCTGTAACTTAAACGTAACCTAATTGTTACCTAAAAGTAACATAACTGTGACGTAACCGCAATCTAACTGTAACCTAACCGTAACGTAACTGTAACCTAAGTTTAACGTAACCGTAAACTAATTATAATCTATCCGTAACCTAAAAGTATCCTAACCATAACCTAACTAGGCTAATTGTCCTCTCGACTAAATATTCTGTCGTCTAATTTTTCTTGTCGGCTAATCGTCTTGTCGGCTAAATGTCCTGTCGGCTAAATGTCCTGTCGGCTAATTGTCTTGTCAGCTAATTGTCCTGTCGACTAAATGTCCTGTCGGCTAATTGTCCTGTCGGCTAGTTGTCACGTTCGGCCAATTGCCTGTCGTCCAATTGTCTGTCTGCTAAATGTCCGTTTCGGCTAATTGTCCTGTATGCTATACGTACGTTTCGGCTACTTGTCCTGTCGGCTAAATGTACTTGTCGGCTACATGTCTTGTCTGCTAAATGTACGTGTCGACTAAATGTACTTGTCGGCTAAACGTCCTGTCGTCTAAGTGCTGTCTGCTAAATGTCTTGTCGGCTATTTGGTTTTCGGCTAATCGTCTGCGACCGCTATTTAATTGTTATCACATGACCCAAAATACTGGTAAATTTCCATTTTAGTTATAAAAATAGCTTATTTTTAACCCTTTCAGACATTATGGATCAAATTCTGTCCCATTTAGTTTTAATCCACAAATGCGACAACACCACCAGAATTTTGAAATAAATTTTCAACTTTTGTAATGTGCCGAAGGATTCGTGATAAAGATATTTCATAAAGGAACTGTAAGAATGTCTTACGAATGAACATGGTTTCATTAACTTTTATAAGATGAAATTATATATTTCAAATAAATGCATTACTAATGATTGATCATTGTACTTTATTAAGATAATATTATTGAAACTATATTCGTTGCAACTGATCACCAACATGAGAAAAATCGGTCTTGTAATGTTTTTCACCCTTTTCTTCACTTTATTATTTACACAGACCAATTAATAATGAATGATTACATCTTATAAATATAATTTTATTGAAACTATATCAGTTTAAATTAATCATCAGTATGAGCAAAATCTGTTGTAAAATATTTTTGTCTTCTTTCTTCACTTTATTATTCATGCAGACCAATTAATATTGATAAAAGAAACTTTCCTGACAAGTATAATAATAATATACATTTATTCCCACATAAAGCATAATATATTGCTTGAAAATTAATATCTAAACGTCCTTAGACCTGTGTTAATAAACTCAGGCTTCGTCTGCAATTGAGAATTAATAAAGCATACTTAATTTTAATAATATTTTACATAGTATTCTTTGAAACAGTAATAGCGAATAAAATTAATTTAAAATAATATGCGAATATGACATATAAGATAACGATATGCCGCGTTGTAGAATATTATGGTTAATGGATTTCATAGAAAATTACTGAGTATTATTACAGCTTATGGGTTTAACAAAAATTTTAACTGGCAACATTTGGGGGATGTGCATATGTCTTTATTTCACTATTCGCAAATTCTGAACGTTTAGCAGCTAAATTATTTTTCCTTTTGTTTCTTCGCAAATTTTAAGTACTTCTTCTTATTAACTGTATTTCTGATTACTTATAAAGTTTTTTTTTTCTCTAAAAATTATAATTTTTCTTTCGTATAACTTTTTTTTATTTTTTGGAAATAACTGTTAATAACTGGTAATGTACTGTTAACTTTATGAAGCTATAATTTAGAAAAAAGAGAAAAAATAAGATACTATAAGAAAAAGAAAAAAGAAGTTTGTTAATGTAACAATTTGGCATGCTGAAGTAATACAAAGATTAAATCAATTTTATTACAGCGTAGGTATTTCGTAATACAAGTCATATTCGTTGTTTTTTAAGAATGAAATAAAATGGTAAACTATATACATGTAAATTCTACTTTTATTTGATAGTTTTAAACTTTCCTTAAAGATCTATCTCCTTCATACAATAAACACGAACTTTTTATTCAATTTCATCCTCAAATTATGTGAATTAGAGTAAATATGCAATATTCAATTTATCAAAAAACAGAATGAGGATTTTTGGTAAAATTTATTTATTCAATTTATTCTAAAATTTGAATTATACGCGCACATTTTTTCATACATTGAAAATCATCGAAATTTAGCTTGGATGTTTGGAATCTAAATGAATAAAAAAAAAATAGTAAAATCGCAGGGAATAGGATCAATAAAAGTATCATAAAATATTTCCTTATTGCGTTTTTTTTCTTTTATTTTTTTTTTTTAATAAATCTCTCTGTTGATACTGTTGCCGCCGCCGCTTTCGTAATTGTATTTATTGCGACATTTTGATTACTGAATATAAGAACATGAAAGTGAAGGTTTTATAGAGAAAAATATTATAATTACGTTGAAGCAGACAGTTTTTAAACCAAAAAATTATTTTAGGAGATTTTAATGTTGAAATTGGTCAAAGAAGTTCAGTTAAAAAATTTATATGTAGCATCAAAAACTGTGCATAACTGTTTAGCTATTTATTGCATGTTCATATTTGACAAAGTTATGGTGGGCAGTGTGAAATTTCTTTTAAAAATTTGTCTATTTTTAATTTTAGAACCTCGTAGAAGGTAGAGTACTGGAGCGCTATCCCATGTGGTCGGGTTCGATTCCCGTGGTGGACATTTTTCACTCTGTTGGTTTACGCTTAGCTAGCAATGTGATAATTCACTTCTTAAATATTCAATTTGAAAAATTAATTAAAAGTTGCAAATCCTTTTATATTGAAAAATATATTTATATATTAATTTTAAAAAGGAAAGAAAGCTTTTAAACGATCTATTACGTGCGGAAAGCGTTAATTGCCAAAAATTGCGCCATATTTAAAACGATATATTTAAGACGTCATATTTAATACTATTTTCTTATAGTATTTTATATTTACATCTTAATATTGATAAAAAACGACAACTTTAAAATAATATATTCAATAGTACTAGAAGCATTAAAATCACAGAAAGAATGTCTTGGGATATCAGTGAATGTGGTCGTATTTCCAAATTCAATATTTAAGAGTTAAATTTCCTGAAACTACTTGCAGTATAATTAGTACTGCAGCTAGGTATCTAATAAATGAAGTAAATATATTATATGTTTTAAAAACGACATAAAACGATTTCAAAATTAAACTTCAGTTTATGGCCCCTGATTTTCACGTTTACAAGTTATACATGTGATTAATATTAAATAGTATTTTTTAAGAACAGGGTTGTTTTTCACGAGATGAATAATCAAATGCTAAAGAGAGAAAATAATAGATATTTAACAACTCGTGTGATTAAAAAAAAAAAAAAATCTTTATTTGATTGGGGAGGTTTTGATGCTCACGGGCATCTCTTTTTTATATTTTATACCCTTGAACTTTTTTCTTTACTTCCCGGTTTATTTTATTGATTGACAGATTTTGAAATATGCAAAGAAGTTATAAAAAAAATCTGGTTTAATTTTTGAATTTTTACTAACCATGTAAAATTAATTAATATCAGTTACGTTAAAGGCAGTTATATAAAAGTTATTCTCATTACATTCCGAATAATGCAAATTGAAAAATAAACTTTATATTTATTTTTTCTGTTAAACCAAATATGACGATTACTGAAATTAAAATTTTATTAATAGCTGACTTTATTAATAAGTGATCCCAAAACATTAAAAATAATTTAAATTTCGTAATTGGCTGGTCAGATATGCAAGAATAAAAAGAGAGTATAAATTAATTAAAGCCAATCAAATTAGTAAATTCTCGGTGAAATTGTCACTGAAAGACAGTTGAACTGTGAAACACTATTTTTTGCTGCATCATTTGTTTCATTAATATTATAAATACTAACTTAGATTAATATTGTATATGTATATGACACATTTTAAGTGCCATCATTTTTCCCATTTAATTTACTTATTTACGCTTTTAAATACTTTTCCCCCATCTCAAAATTTCACTCTTCGACGCCTGATACCTCAGTTTTCTGTTTCAAATTTAATTATTTTTTTAAATACTATTTTTCCTGCATAAGCCTATTTTTATTTTGCTGGGGACATGAGCTTTAAAATTTTTAGCGACTTTCCCAGGATCTTAGTACACATTTGTTTTTCGTACGCGCTTAAATAATGCCGTCACGTTTGCTGACTGGCTGGCACCTGCTGGCGCATTGTGGTTTTTCCCTATCTTTGTATCCCCACCGCCAATGAAACAGAACGCATGCGCTTACAAGAGAACTTTTTTCTCTGGTTCCTTTGTTTTCAGTTCTGAACGAATCATCGACATCCTCTGAAAAAATATCTTTTATCTTGGAATTTAATGGAATAACTTAATTTGACATAATTTAATATGGAATTCAATTTAAAATTTATTTTCTGTTCATTGTAATAATGAATAGGAATTTGAATATAAACGTGAGTATGTCCTAATTAAGTTGCATGTGTTTTAAGATGTCTTGGGGCCTGTCTTCGAAATGTAAGATGTCTTTACCGCAAATAAAAGTATCGAATCTACATCATGGATGATATTTGAACCACGGGAAACTTCATCTGTATGTGAATCCTATCGTACACTGCTCTAGACTGGGACTTCCGATATGATTATTAGATTACGCATATTTACTATGAACATTTGAGTTAGAATGGTCACTGAGATCCCGTAGACATTTATGTAAATCCAAATTTAAGCAAACATACAGCCCTCCTAGTAGTTATACCCTGTTCACACTAGAAACATAAGATAACTTAGACCGCCAATTTTGAAGTGGTACCCTCTTGGAATTGGATGCCTGTTCACATCGAACAACTTACCTTAAGATATCTCAGTAGCGTCACTGTGTCTGTGATCGGAAGAAAAGTAAAGTATGCGCATGCGCTTAAAATAAAAATGGCCGCAACAGCCAATCAGTAAAAGCGAAGCTTCGTAGCCAACGAGAGTGAGTGGTCGTTCCTCTATTTAGCCGAAGTAAGTCGAAACTCACTGAGAGAGTTTGTGGAACTCCCTCAGAGAGTTCGGCGGCCTAAGATATCTTAAAGTATCCAGTGTGAACATAGTATTAGACTGCTGCATAGCATCACTACCGAAAATAAATCAGTAAGATCAACATTTATTATAAATTTACTTTATCAAAAGTGAGTGAATTGTTACATATATATTTACACACACGCATATATATATGTATGTAATATTCGAATAAATTTCTCGTCCAAATAATGGAAGGCTGTCGATCGATGTAATGAGTTCATAATTTACTGGCAGCTGGTGTAGGGTCGCAGTATTTTTAAGTTGGCAATTCAATCAACTTACATAGATTCATTGGTCGTGGCTGAGATCTAATATGTAAAAACACAATGATTCCTGTTTTGAATTCGAATCATTTATTTGATGGCTCGAGGTAAATATCTCAAGGCAATGGTGATTATCCGGATAATTTCCCCAGAAAAGACATAGCCAGTTTATGTTCTAAGGATTTTATTCGCAAAAAGTGGACATGGCAAACAATCCCTCACATAAGTATATCGTGCTAAGTTCTTAAAGAGAGATTGAACACTAGAGGACGTGCAGACCACCGGGTAAGTTCTTTGACGCACTCGAAAAACAAGACAAATATGACAAAATCTGACCTCAGAGCTAATGCACAGCGGTTTTGTTAGCATTTGCGTAGGAAGACATAATGGAATGTAAAAGTCAGGACAAACCAATCAGATTCAGGAACGAACCACACAGTGAAATGCGCTCGATTACTCAACCAATAGAGAGCGAGAGACGTGGTTAATAGGGAATGAGCTCCGTAACTGCCAACGGAAGGATTTCGATATAATACGTCCGGCGCCTGTAAATGCGCAGGAAGTTGATTCGCTGAATAAAATTAGAAATAGTAAAATAGCTTTTAAAAATATTCGAAAATAAAAGTATCGTCTCTCAGAATATTAAGGTTTTGGTAGCTGATAAAAATTAATGAAGGGTTAAAAGTTTAGACTAAGATTTTGAATCAGATAATTATTAATATACGCGTTTTATGTTTAAAGGAAACTAGGAATAATTAATAGATATTAAGAAATAGGGAAATAATGAATATACCGGAAAACTGGAATAATTTAGATGAATATCGAGAAGTAAAAATATTATGTAACACACACACACACACACACATATATATATATATATATACAGGGTGCATAGGAAAGTCCCTTTAACCTGAAAATACTTGCGAACGGAGAGAGCTACAGCTATGTAAATGAGGTAACGGTATAGTAAAGTGACTATGCCCGACATAATGCAATCGACCTGGTGGCGAAATTTGGAAGATAGCCATTGCAAATCGAAAACGAAAAGAGATAGAGCAAAATTTCCAATTAGAAAGTTTTAGAGCATCATTTAATTAGTACGAAACAACATTTGGTTTACACGGATAAGATAAATTGTCGCCGGTATACCCAAAAATGTCTGAACTCGATACGCGACGATTCTACTCTGCATATTCCCATTTCGGAATTTAGCAGTGCGCAATCGCAGATTGTAACGTTGTATGGTACTGTAACGTCTGTAATATTTTAATTCCCAGTGCATTTAAAATTTTAGTTTAACCCATTAAAGAAGAGCATCTTTTACACTTCTTTTAATTATTCGACACCAGCTGTTTCCACATTGTAATTTTGAAAACACATTGTAATCTCAAAATATGAGATTAGATAATGTGAAAATTTCCAAACTAAAATACTGGTATTTAAATTTAAATGTTTTGTTCACCTTACATGATGGCAAGTTTTCTTGCTAACCGGCTTTAATGTGTTAAAAGGTGTTGGCACTCACTTAATATAAATAGCCTAATCTCACAGCATAAGCTTATTGATGGCAAACGATAATTTTAATCCGAATTCGCAAGCGTTTTTATTCTAAAACTTTTATTTTCTGTGTTGTGACAATCTTAATCATTGCCTATCGACGAGTTGAAAATACGTGTCCTTTTTTGAGAGTGACAAAGTGACTGGAATTCTGAATGGCCCTAAATGAATGAGATCCTACAAAAGGTACATTTCCAGGGTTCGTGCGGGTCCTGGAATTACCAAACCAGAAAGTTCTTCAATACCAGTATTTTGTTATAGGTAATCTCTCCTTAAATAAGGCTAAATTCCGAGAGTTTGAACTTGATTTGTTTTTTATAAGAAAATACTGATATTTTGTCTTGAAAATAACGGTACCTGTACGAACCCTGATTTCTTAGTGTATTAAAAATAATCTTCTCTTATAGTTTGAAGTTAGAATTTTGGAAGTGTATGAGAATGGCAAACTTCACTGATTTCGAATATTGCGAGATGGTACTTATTTACTGCGAATGCGAACGAAATGCGACGCATGCTGCACGGGAGTATGCCGTTCGTTTTCCAGCTGGGCCACATCCAAGTGCACTTACCATCGCCAATGTAGTGAAACATCTTAGAGAGACAGGAAGCACTAGGAATCGTCCGCGTTCTGGCAGACCAGTGAGTGCAGGTATGCGTATTGCGCCAGAGAGTATTTTGGCATATGCACTAATCTATCCACACAGCAGTACAAAAGATATCAGTATGTCTTGTGGCTTAACACGGGGCCGAGTATGGAAAATACTGCGTGATGAAGATGCACATCCCTATCCTATCACTCTACAGCAAGCACTGTTGCCACGGGATAATGAGCGTCGATTTGATTGGTGCAAATGGACGTTGATTAATGTTGAAGGTAACTCAGATTTTTTGTCCAACATTCTTTGGTCGGATGAGGCACAGCTTCAACGTACTGGAGTACGAAACCGACATAATGCCCACTACTGGGCGCTGGAAAATCCCTCGTGTGGACTACCAACTAGACACAAAGTGCGCTGGACCATTAACGTATGGTGCGGTATTTGGAAGGATCGCTTACTGGGACCTGTGTTCTACGAGGGTACATTAAACGGACAGAGGTACCTCCAACTATTACAGAATATCATACCTGACTTTGTAGATGATATTCCCCATTCCGCATTACTGGACTTGTGGTTCCAACATGACGGTGCCCCTGCACACCAGCCAGCTGCAGTGCGAAGTTTTCTCAAAGATTGTTTTGGACAACAAATTACCGGGTATGGTGGTAATGTTGAATGGCCTCCACGATCGCCGGACCTCACTCCATTGGATTTCTTCCTGTGGGGTTACATAAAAGATCAGGTTTATGCAACTCCACGTACAAGTCTGCTGGACCTACGTCGTCGTATTGAAGATGCTTGCAATAGTGTGACACCTTCCATGCTGAGAAATGTGCATGCAGAATTACTCTCACGAATACAAACGTGCATCGTGAACAATGGCGACCTTTTCGAACATGCTGAACATTAACATTTTATCACTGTGAGGCAGTTTGTCTTTATTGCTTTTTTGTGTGATGTTATCAAAATGTATTGACGTAAGTACGCATTTATACAATAAATTGTGCCTATTTCTTCATACTTCTGGCTATTCCTTTCAAACGTTTACACAAAATGAAGTACATCGTTTTGGGACATTTTTGGGTATACCGGCGACAATTCATCATATCCGTGTAAACCAAATGTCGTTTCGTACTAATTAATTGATGCTCTAAAACTTTCTGATTGGAAATTTTGCTCTATCTCTTTTCGTTTTCGATTTGCAATGGCTATCTTCCAAATTTCGCCACCAGGAGCGCTGCTGTCGATTGCATTATGTCGGGCATAGTCACTTTACTATACCGTTACCTCACTTACATAGCTGTAGCTCTCTCCGTTCGCAAGTATTTTCAGGTTAAAGGGACTTTCCTATGCACCCTGTACATACTGAGAGAAAGAATCTGTAAAAAATAAGAGTTATATATTTATATACATATATATATAAATTTTACAAAATGAACCAGTGTTTAACAATTTTTTATTTCATCGTAAAACATTACATTCTGAGTAACAAAAGATCTAGTACTTTTTTTTTTTCTCTCATTCAGAATAATCTTGTTGGTTTACTTTTCCTGAAAATATATTTTGTTGTAATTAAATAAAGTATAGACGAAGTTTTTAACAGAAAAGCGTGTCAGAAAGGAAAATTTAATTATTCCAGAAAACGTGATTTCTCTCTGATTATTAACATCTCAGAAGCATCGTTACCCAAAAAAGCTTTTTTTCTGTATGGACAGAAAAACAAGAACGATCTCTGCCTCATTAAAAATAAATTCTTTTTATTCATAATTGCTTCAATGATAAAGAAGAAATTCTTGTACTCTTTCATCAAAGTTTTGTGTCTGGTATAATTTAATATAAGTAGAATTCGTATTTATCTTTATATTTAGTTAATTTTTCTATTAGTGTTAGGCATTTTAAATGTACAGTTTTATAAAGCGATGACTTTTAGAAAACAATGAAAAAACTGTATGTGGAAGAAAGAAGTGTTTTACAAAATAACAATAAAATCTAATTACATATAACAGTGTATTCTATAATATTTCTTAAAACCTTCTCACCACCGTGAACAGATACTGATGTAGCCGTTCACTAAGCTGCAAGTTTCACCGTAGTAGAAGCATTATGTAATATAATTCTACAGATATAATCCAGTTTTGGAAGATTAAATTATGATTAATATCCCAAAGATTATAGTCCTATAAGTAATTATTTTTTTTATATCATGTTGAAAAAATTATCTTTTTTTTAACATTTTTAAAACGTTATAGAGAAAACAACATTACAATTTTTCCCTTTTGCTCGATGAGATGAAAACTTCGAAACGGGATTACAAGAAAAGTTAAATAAGTCATATTTTGTAAAGGACAGTGGTATTTATTAGCATATGCTTGAATTTAATTACAATTATAATACATGGATGACGCCGTATGCCATAGACACAGTACAGAATGCATATAGATTCTCTCTGCACTTAGTCTTCTAAAGCAGAGCTCGATCAGTGCTCCTGCGTTTCTACTGTTTAAACGTGACAAGTGTTGGTTAACCAAAGTCGATGAAGTTTAAGGGGTCTTGCACCTTTTAAACACGTCGGAAATTAACGCAATACTTTAAAGTTTGAATTAGTCTATATTCAAAACCTTTTTATGTATAAACATGAAATTTTGGATATTCATTAAACAGATTGTTCTTCGTAATATGCTACCATTAGAAATTTATTAGCCTTTTACAAAATTTTTGTATTGTTGAAATCAAAATAGCTCTTTTTTTACTCCAGAAGTCATTGCGCGCATGATATCTTGAGAAAGTATGTGAATGAAATTTGCTAAAGATACTAAACAAATATGTGTGTTTAAAATGAACTACTTTTAAGTATTTATAATGGTTATATCTTTAGTTATGACTATTTTTACTCATTAAAAAAATATATTTTTTTTTTATATAATTAATGGAATAATTTCGGCCTAAGAGTTGTTCATTTTAAACATACATATATGTTTAGTATCTTCACCAAATTTCATGACAATCCATATATGCTTTCTCAAGATATCATGCGCGCACAAACTTATGGACTAAAAAAAAGAGCTATTTTGAATTCGACAATACACAAATTTTGTAAAAGGGTAATAAATTTCTAATTATAGCATATTACAAAGCACAATCTGTTTAATCAATATCCAAAATTTCATTTTTATACATAAAAACGTTTTGAAGATAGACTAATTCAAACTTTGAATTTTTTCGTTAAATTTCGTCGCGTTTAAAAGGTACAAGACCCCTTAAAAACATAAATCTTCTTCCCTATCTTATTTGGAATATTTTTGCAATTTACAACTAATGCTTATTTCAAACAAGTAAAAAATTACATCTTGTTTCGACATTTTTTTGGACACGCTGTAAAATCTCTCATTGTTATTTATTTTTACATTGCTGCATTCAACTTTTACAACTGCATTACCTAGTTATTTCTAACAGGCAAAATATTACAGCGTGTTTGCGTTTTTGGGGGGACAACCTTTAAAGTCTACACTGTAAAAAAATACTGCCAGTTTTCCGGTAGGAATCGGAAAAATAGTTGCCCTTATCGTACCGGAATAATTTCCGACTCAGCTCGAAATAAAATCCGTAAAAATAAGGAAATAATCAGTAAAACTGTATTTTACGGATTTTATTCTGTGCTGGGTTGGAATAATTTCCGACCCAGCTCGTAATAAAATCCGTAAAAATAAGGAAATAGTCAGTAAAACGGTAATTTACGGATTTTATTCCGATTTTACGGATTTTATTTCGAGCTGGGTTGAAAATTATTCCGGTACGATAAGGGCAACTATTTTTCCGACCAGCTCGTAATAAAATCCGTAAAAATAAGGAAATAGTCAGTAAAACGGCATTTTACGGATTGTATTCCGATTTTACGGATTTTATTCCGAGCTGGGTTGAAAATTATTCCGGTACGATAAGGGCAACTATTTTTCCGATTTCTACCGGAAAACTGGCATTATTTCTTTTACAGTGTATTTGTTCTACGATACAAACGATTTTGTTCTACGATACAAACGATTTTGTTCTACGATATATACATTTTTTAATCTACAAAACTAAAACATTATTCCAATTTAATTAAATTTGCACTATATATTTCTACATTTAAAGAAAAAAAAGTTTCTGCATTGAAAAAACGTCTGATTTATTAAAGAAAATTCCTCGATTTGTTTCTTTAGAACTTGAAAATGTTGCATTGATGTATTATTAAGTTTTATACTCATCATATAGTTAATAATGCTTATTAGGGTTAAACTTTTGCACAGAAAAAAATGGCTGCAAAAAGTTTTAGACCGCTATTTCCAAACAACAGTCTTTGCGGCATATTTCTGCATAATTTTCAATAGAAATACTACGAACCATATTGTTCGGAAATACTTGCGTTACATTTATTAGTAACATTAATTTCGCAAAGAATGGTCAATCCTGACTATATTAATTTTTTATATAGCTTTGTTATACTACTCTTGTTATTTATTTTAATTACCCTTTGTTACATTATTATATAAGTGTGTTGCCAGGTCCAAGTCCTGCATCGGGACGAGTAGGTGCTATATTTTTCCGTCGTGGGTCGGGTTGACTTCTACTTATTTTTGCTACGGATCGGGTTGATTTGTATGGTTTTGGGTTGACCCTATTTTTCAAAAGAATCTCCGAAATACTTTTTCAAATTAAAAATTTATATACATTAACACCTCTACAACGGGTACTCCCGAAAAGCGGACACCTCTATTTAGCGAACACCTTTTCCAAACGTAATACGCTTATTTTATACTTTTACAGTAATTTGAATATATACTCATATATATTCAAAATGTATTCATTTTCATTTGAAACATAGTCCTGCTCAAACTTTTTGTGAAAATCCTAACAGCCCGATGTGCAAAAAATCTAAATCTGACACACAAGAATTATTCTAGGGTGCAGCCAACCCACATAAAGAAAATTAGTCAACCCCACCTGAAATAAAAAAAATAATAAAAGGCAACCCGACTTGATCCAGGACTCTATACAACGATCCCGAGGTGTCCGCTATTCCGAGGTTTTACTATATTTGAATATTAAAGAATATAGATATGTCGATTTTCCTATATAAATGATAGAAGTGGTATTCGAGATTACTTTCCATAATTGCATTAAACCACGATTTATTTTCCTTTCACTTCAGGTCGGGTGGAGTCGAGTTACCGGTCATCAAAAACTATTTTGTCGAGATCTGCTCGGGTTGCGGGTCGATGAAATTTTTTTGCCGGCTTGCCGGTATACTTCAAATGAAATTTTCGGTTACGGGTCAGGTACAACTACTCGACCCGCGCAGGACTCTTGTCCAGTGTCAGAAAAAGCGGGACAGTGGCTTCTAAATTGGGACATAAAAATACAGTAGACCCTATAAAAATGGAATTTGTCTATAACGGAATCCTTTCTTAAATGTTAAAATTTCATTGTCCTTCCTATAGGAGTAGGAGTACCATACAATTACATTTACTTATACGGAATATTCTTTAAATGGAATTTTTTTGCCGTCCTTTGCGACTCTATATCAGCAGATTTCATTGCATTAAATAAGCATAATCTTATGCACTAAAACCTGTAAAAATGGATTCACCAGGGACTGAAACAAAATTACAAATTAGCAGGTCTAATTTCAAATTATTCCTACCATAAACACAATACAATTTTTACTTTTAAGACTGAATTCGGTTATAAACAGGTTCCGTGTACACAAGGTTTACTAAAACAAGTAATGTTAAAATTTTGTTTTTAAAGTCAATTCCTACTTAGGTCATCAAAGAAAAATTTAATATAATCTCTCAAGCTAATATTAGTTTTTGTTGCATTAAAATATCTCAATTTGTTGATTTTCTATAAGCAAGTACACTGTAAAAAAAATAATGCCAGTTTTCCGGTAGAAATAGTTGCCCTTATCGTAGCGGAATAATTTCCAACCCAGCTCGGAATAAAATCCGTAAAATCGGAATAAAATCCATAAAATACCGTTTTACTGACTATTTCTTATTTTTACGGATTTTATTTCCAGCTGGGTCGGAAATTATCCCGGTACGATAAGGGCAACTATTTTTCCGATTCCTACCGGAAAACTGGCAGTATTTTTTTACATTGTATAATTGTAACTAATTTTGAAATTGCTACGTTAAACGTTTATGACTTTCCTAGTAAACATATCACTTATTAGACATTCAATCTATCACCGTTTCAGGATTACGGAAAGTGAGATGCTTGATCTCAGCGAATTTTAATCGCGACTTTATGATCTGCAGACAGTGGGAGCAACGGTAGATTTACTGTATTGGCACTCAGGGACTTTCTTTTTAACCGACTGCCAAGAAGGGTTATATGTTTGACGCGTATCTGGGTATGTGGATTTTTTTATACCCTCGAAACATCTCAACGGCTGGATGGATTTTAATGCACGAGGTCTCTATCGATTCGTCTTAACCGTCTGATGGTTATAGGCTAGTTTTGTTTTCAGAAATTCAAAATGGCTCCTGGAAAATACAAAATGGCGGTAGAGGCTAAACAAAATTTTTACGCACCATACTGAGCGCCATATCATTGGATAAATCTTTCAAAATGAAGGCGATGTTTCCTAGACTATTTTACAGTCAGAAGCTCTATTTAAATATTACACAACCTGAAAGTTGTGTAGGTAGGATCTCTAGCTTAACTGTAACTCTTACCTTCAGAGACATCTATAGGCGTCATCAAAACAGTGTTTATAGATAGGAACTAACAATTAAACATAACTTAAAAGTCATCAATACAAGTAAATAAAAAAATAGATAAGTAATATAAACTAAAAATTCATCAATAAATAATTAAATTTTAAAAATCACAAAGCCCGACTGCCTAAAAAGCGAACTATAAAGGGCGAAACAAGATGATGTAGGAAAATTGTAGATTATGTAATGGAAATCCTTTTTTTTTTTTTTTTTTACTTAAATAATTGCAGTCGGAGGCAAACACACTGTAAAAAAAAAAAAAAAAAAAAAAAAAAAAAAAAAAAAAAAAAAAAAAACGACCAGTTTTCCTGTAGGAATCGAAAAAATAGTTGCCCTTATCGTACAGGAAAAATTTCCGACCCAGCTCGAAATAAAATCCGTAAAATACCGTTTTATTGACTATTTCCTTTTTTTACGGATTTTATTCCGAGCTGGGTCGGAAAATTTTCCGGTACCATAAGGGCAACTATTTTTCCGATTCCTACAGGAAAACTGGTCGGATTTTTTTCACAGTGCATGTAGGTAGCAGGAGCCGCAGTACATACCTAAACATGAATCTGATGCCTCCGACTGCAATTACTTAAGTTAAAGAAAAGAAAGGATTTCTATTACACGCTCTATTTTTTTTCATACATCATCTTGTTTCACCTTTTTTAGTTCGATTTTTACGCAGTCGGGTTTTTTTATTTTTTTTAATTTAATTTTTTTACACTCTGTTATTTAACGCAACCTGATATTTGTATGCAAATATGAAATATTCTAACCAATTTTAACCCACTTCCTGATATGGGGAATTCTCAAAATGTTTTGACTTTCATGTCCCTGAATAATAATTTTTTATTTAATACACTTTTTAGTGTTTTTTTTTATTTCATATACTGCGGTACATCCCACTGCATGATTGCATAACAATATTAACGAGATAAATAAGTTTTGGACGATGTTTGGGGTCCAAATACCAGGAAAACTCATCTACCGTCCCGTGTCCCTGATGCTGATTTTTAAGTTTGGAGCTGTCTGGATAAAATTTTTCCAATAAAAATAATTCGATGTAATTTTTTTTTGAAACTGGAACTATTGTTTTATATAAATATGTAGGTAAAAATTAACCTGCACGCATTTTTAGTGTTGTTATTATTTTTTAAACTCTGTCCCTGGGTTTTAGATTCCTTACCATCCCTCTTCTAAAATTATACAGAAAATTATTTCAGATGCAGCCACAGAATTTTTTTTTCAAGTTTTTTCTCATGCAGAAGTATGCTAGAGAAAGAATGTCTAAAATTCTTTGGCAGGAAATTTACTGTAGAATTTAAATCAGCATTTAAATATCAATTTCAAGCATCGTGTCTTTATGGGTAGTCTCACCGTCCCCAAGGTTTATTCCTGCACTTTTCGAGGTAAATAAAAAAAATAATAATATAATCCAATGTTAACAACTGTTTCTAAAAATCAATGAACATTGCGGCTATCACTTAGTCTTAACATGATTTTCCAAAAAATAGCTGGTAATTTTCCTTACCGTTCCATCCTTACCGTCCCTTTTTTCTAATGCCATCCCCTTTTTTTACCTTACCGTCCCTTTTTTCTAATGCCATCCCCTTTTTTTACCTTACCGTCCCTTCTTTAACAGCCCTTTAAGACAATGTTATACAAAAATTCTGTATTAAAAGTAGTACATTGTTATTATTTCTTATTTGAATGTCCTGTGGGTATTATGCAAATTCATTATAGGTAAAAATTTAGAAGAAAATAAAAAGTTACAGGGATAAAATGGTAAGGAAAATTAAACTCGCAAGTTTAACTTAAACCTCAGTTAGATAAAAAAAATTTTCGCTGGTGACCATTTTTTCTTTATTTTGAATCATTAAGGCATTCGTCTATCAGATTTAAATGTTATTTTAGCAAGTTTAATTTTGTCAGATTCTTTTCCCCAAAAGTCAAAAGTTTGTGGGAATGCCCCATAGCCCGACACAGGTGATAAAACGCCAAATATTCACTGTAATTTGTACAATTGTATGGGAGTTAAAAAAAACAAACAATGGATTTATTAATACTCCACTAAACGCTCGTCCAAATATGCCAGTAGAGAAACTGTAACAGTGAAACATTTAAAAAGTATAAATTAAATTATTAAAAACATGAAATATATATATAAATGTATATTAAAAATGCGATTTTAAAATTCTTTAATGGTTTATTGTTAATTTATTTGTGATTATACATTCAGAAATGAGTATATAAATCCCTAAAAAATAGTTTAAATAATGTTTCGTCTTTATTCATTGTTGCCTTATCTTAAAAATGAAACAGAGTAAAAATTCTATCGTTTTATACCAAACATAAAAAAATAATAAATAAATAAATAATTTAAAAAATCAGTTAATTTTTTATAATTAAGTTTGTTGCCCACACAATAAAAAATAATCTGTAAAGTTACTAAATTTTTTCCTAGGAAACTGGGATTTCTAGAACTTTTTATGTAACGGCAACAACAAAAATTCATGTAACAGATACACTTTTTCCCTTAAATCAAAATCTAAGACTTTTTTGGGAAACGTGGATGCCTAGAAATTTTTATGAAACTGCAATCCAGGTTATAGAGAAAATTTTAGTAAGATTACTGTAATTTGAATAGATTCTTTTGCAACCGTGAAAGTCTAAAATAAACGCGAGAACAAAGCAAACCAGAAACAGATAAAGTTGATAAATAAACTTAAAACCGTGAAAGTCTAAAATAAACGCGAGAAAAAAGCAAAAACACGACACTTCCAGCAGTGAAGAAAATGAAATACAATTGAAATTATTAGATTCTACAGATTCCGAGGGAACAGAACTGGACGAGGATCATTGTGTTGGTTATGGAGAAGAATATAATACCACAACCGAAAAAGATTATTGGATACAATGCATAAGGTGCCAGAAGTAGTTCCATGAAACGTGTACAAACTATCAAGCACTTGGCTGAAAATCTGGTAAAATTTTACGAAAAGTGAAGGATTGAAATTATACTTTAAATTTTGTTTATTCAAATTTTATTCACTTATTTTCCGTGATATAATTGCATCTTTACAAATTCCTCTATATTTTTCATCATTAATTACATGAAATATGTTATTTTTTGCTATTTTAACTTAATTTTTTCTTTCTTGAATTGCCGAGGAGAGATGGCCATCTGCCATTTTAATTTCAATTTTACTTCCCACTTTTTGTTCTCGATATTTAATTATTTTTCGACCAAAATATGATGAGCATATGCATGAGGATTTCAAATATACATAGACATTTCTTGTATTTGCATTCTAAGAATTTTTATTTAATTCTTTAAAAATTATGGCCATCTGTCCTAGAGTTACCTTATATATATATATATTTAGAATCACACTCATTTCTTGGTACAGATCTTGCATTATTAACTTCAGTTCAAATAAATGTGTTTCGATTCAGTTTTCTTAATCTTACTTTACAGGTTAATTACGCAAATTTTTAAATACCAAACTTTATAAAAATACATTTCACGAAATAAATTAATTAGTAACTTTCCATAAATATGTGTAAAAGTTATATATCAATCATTAAGCTGATAAATCTGATACGTGTTTCTAAAATTATTAAAATAATTGTAATTAGAAGAAATAATTTAATGAGAGAAATTCTGTACTTTTGTCAACTTCATTTGATACAGATTGCATCCCCTTTTCAAATACCTTCATTATTTTTTTTAACTATATTTTATGAAATGCATGGAAGTGAAAAATTAATTAATTCTCAGAAGAACAATTTTCGATAGATATTATTTTTATAAAATGGTTATTGCATAAAATTCAATACGTTGATTACCGACTACATTTCTTAAAATAATTTTAAAAAATGTAAGATATGCAACTTCTAATTAAAAATAATAAAGTCGTCCTGAATTCAGTTATAAACGGAAATTAATTTTCTGTCTTAACTCGATAGTGATTTTATTTTGCAGACTAACATATATTTAGCTAAAGCTAAACGAAAAAAAAATCTTTTGAGATTATATGTATTAAAGAACAGATATTAGTACAATTTATTTTTCGGAAACTGTTATATGAGTAAAAACATTGCAAAATTTATTATTAAGTGTCAAGTCTGAGATTTCAATTACATTTTATTTTGTGGTATTTTTTTTTTGAAAATGAAAAAGATTTTCTTATTTTTCTTCAATTCCTACTATTAGTTCACACTCTCCCTATATATATATACAGTGTCTCACAAAAGTGATGGGACACTTGTGCTTTATAAAAAGAAACTGCAATAAAATAAATAAACAAACATGTGCAAAAAATTTTTGGGCGTGTTTCATATTTAAAGTTAGTAACAATTATTACATAACATACATTTTGTCAAAATATTAAAATATTAATTTAGTAAAAATACAATTGTTCAGAACGGAGCAAAAAATGGCTCACATAAGTGATAGGACACTTACTTTTCCATCAAATATTTATCCAAAAATTTTACTTTTTAAAAGGTTTTAATATTTTGTTGGATTTCCTTTTACTTTTAAAACATGATTTAATCTTTTTGGGATGGATTCGACTAATTTTTTTGTGATTTCTGGAGTGATTTTACCCCATTCTTCTTGAAGCACCGATTTTAGTTGTTGTTTTGAAGAAATGGTGTGTTTGCGAATTCTTGATTCCAATTCTTGCCAAATATTCTCTATGGGATTTAAGTCTGGAGATTGTGGTGGCGTTTTTATTATTTCAGGACAGTTATATAGCAGCCAGAGTCTAACGTTAAGAGCAGTGTGCTTGGGGTCATTGTCCTGGTAGAATTTAAAATCGTTATGAAGGTTCAATTTTCGTGCTGAAGATTTCAAATTTTGCTTTAAAATATCAATATACTTGTACTGATCCATTATACTGTCAATAAAAACAAGATTACCAACTCCAGCGGACGACATACACCCCCATACCATAACTCCTCCTCCACCATGTTTTACTGTTGGTACCAAGTTTTGTTTGCGAAATTCTTCCCTGGGTTTTCTCCACACCAAGATTCTACCGTCTGAACCAAATATATTAAATTTACTCTCATCAGCAAATATAACTTTATTCCAGTAATCAGAATTCTTATTTATGTTGGATTTTGCGAAAGCTAGTCTGAGTTTTCTATTCTTTTCAATTACGAAGAATTTTTTCCTGGCTACTCTACCGTGATATCCAGCAGATCGAATTACCCTTCTAATAGTCTCAGGATTAACAATTATTCCATATAATGCTTGTAAATCAGCAGCAACTTTTGGAGCACTATTTCTTGGATTTTTTTTAATATTTCGAACGATAATTCGCTTTATTCCATTGGATAGCTTTGATGGTCGGCCAGGTCTTCTTTTATCCTGAATCATATGATTCTTTTTATATCGTTTAATGATATTGAAAACTGTTGAACGACTCAAGTTAACTGTTTCAGCAGTTTTTCTAATAGATTTTCCACGTTCAATATGCAAATTAATAACTAATTTTCGAATTTCAGGCGAAGTTTCTTTTCGTTTAGCATTCATGGCTACACAGAGCTAAAAAACACAAAAATTCCAAAACAAACTGGAGAGAAATACTGCAGACGATTTTATAAATTATTGCCAATTGCTTTTAAGTAAAAATAAAACCCCAAAAAATATTTTTATTGCTTATTTCAGACGATTTTTGTTGCATATATAATGGTGTCCCATCACTTATGTGAGCTATTTTTTGCTCCGTTCTATACATTTGTATTTTTATTAAATTAATATTTTAATATTTTGACAAAATGTATGTTATGTAATAATCTTGACTAAATTTAAGTATGAAACACACCCACAAAAAAATGTGTACATGTTTTTTTTAATTTATTTGATTAGTTTCCTTTTGTAAAGCACAAGTGTCCCATCACTTATGTGAGACACTGTATATATATATATATATTACAAAATTTAAAAATTTTCGCCAAGTTTAAAGTATTTTACATAAATTTTCCTTTTTCAGTAATATTCCGAATATTATACCGGCTTATGAAATTAAAACCCTAGTCTATTAATCTCTATAAGATCTCCTATATTATCTCTTAAGATCTATATTATCTCTTAATCCATATAATAATATTTATTCCAAATTGCGTAAATCTAAAAATGGCTCTAACTATTTATATTTCTTTAATAAAACTTTCATTATTTAAATTACTATTAAATTCCGCTATTAAATCCCGGTATCATATTCCCCTAAAATCTTTATTTAACTGCTAAAGTATTATTACTATCCGTCTTAAAGAAAAAACTTACTTATTTCAGTTTATTCTTTTATTTAAAATGTCCAGGTGCTAGCTCGAATATTTCAAAGATTAAAACTTCGCAGACATAAATTAATTTTCATTTATCGTCTGGCGCGGGGAAAGAAGGTTATTTTTAGCACAATCTCGACAACAGGGATTAAACTTTGTTTACCTTTATTACATCTGGGGCTAGGATATAGAATATTCTCGAACAATCTTTTGGCGGAACTAAAAATACTGAGTGCTGCAAGCAGTCGGGGGCGCAGTCAGAGAAATATGGCGTAGAGGTAGTAGAGAGAGATTGAGATTACTGAGGTAAATGGAATTTTCACTCTGCATTAGTATTGACACTTAAAAAGCAACCTACATTAGTCTATGGTAATGATTACTTAGAATGATTTGCTACGTTTTTATTGAGATGTTGTTGGAGTTGTTAAGAGCTGTGTGAGAGATCTAGTTAATTTACGAAGGTAATAAATGGCTGAAAATAGAATGAAGCGAAAAGGATTTCTTAGCGAGAGATGGAATAGCTTTTAAGCTAATTTTGATGGATCGAGTTTGGTTCTTTTTTATCATCGGTAAAGTGGAGCATTTCCCGCGTAGACTCAAATCATGAGATTGTTAATAAAGTGGAATTGTTTTCAATCGACTGCATTTTTTTATGATCTTCGAGTGTGTTATTCTCAACAACCATGTCGGCCTGAACGCCTGTGTGTTTTATAACAGGAAACCCCCATCATCTTTCGACAATTCCTGCTGCTTGCCGTCAAATCATCACATATATATCTTGTTCAAATTTTCAATCGTTAATAAAATACTTATTATTCATCCTATCAAGTTGAAAGAATATTTTTTAACTTGTACTGGATGACAATTGATGTTAATACAGTATTTTCAAATATTAATTCATTAATTAAATTTTAATTAATTAATTTTAGTTTTATACGAGAGACAAAATATCGGCCAATGTGTATTGAACAGCATTTAATGCATCTTCATATCTATAAGGGAGATTACCATAGGGGGGACCCTGTTCTGTCGCCAAATATCGCCAAGTTTGTTGCCAACTTGGCGATATACCACCAAATTTGGCGACCAAAATGAGTCGCCAAAAGTGACGCCAAATTGGCGATATCTCTAATATTTCGCCAAATTCCCATAGACTTCCATGGTAAATTAATGGGGTTTACTGGGTTATAGAAAATCAACAAACAGAGATATTTTAATGCAACAAAAAATAATATTAGCTTAAGGGATTATATTAAATTTTTCTTTGATGACCTAAGTAGGAATTGACTTTAAAAACAAAATTTTTATATTACTTGTTTTAATTAGAAATAGCTTTAAGTTGGTTTATTGAAAACACCTTAAATTTTTAAAAACAGAAAAAATGGGATTAACTCAGAAATTAATATTAATACTAGCCGTTTAACCCGTTCAGCGCATGAGAGTCTATGAATTTAATTCTAAAACTAAAATTAAAAATAGCTATTCCATTTAGAAAAATATTTTTATACCACTGTGCATTTTTATTAAAAATGAAATTTATCATGTTGATATTCTATCAGATGATAAAACGATATCGTTGGAATAAGGAGATAAATATAATAAAAAGTTTTATTGATGTATGTGATAATTTTTTTTTCTTTCTTTTATAAAATGGGTAATAATTAAGTGCAATCAAATAATCTCTAAATATTTGCATGCGAGATAAAAGAATTATCGTAATACGCGCTACAGCTTCTTAGAATCGTAGCGTGGCGTACGTAATATGCATATCTCTAATTATTTGCATGCGAGGTAAAAAAATTATCGTAATGCCCGCTACAGCTTCTTAGTATTGCAGCGTGGTGTATGTAGTATGAACTGGTTGGAACTCGCGCGTTTACAGGTTGAACATAAGAAAGGCAAATATTCGTCAAAAAAAAAATCTATTTTAATTTTCCGAATTTGTTGCCCCAATCATTCATGGGACCCCTACCAACAACCCGTGTGCCAAATTTCGTACTGCGGTTTCCGAGTTTTTGAGGTTACATAGGTACGCGCACAGATTTTAATAGGGTAGATTATAATATTCCAATCTCCTGTGCACTGTCATCAGAGCGTTTCCACTTCGATTAATGCAGGCGTTTTCCCGATTTTCTTTTTAAAATTAATCTTAACGACATTACAGAATGCGTGCTATTCTTACTCAACTAACTTCTATACTTTAATTTCATGCAATACACTATTTGCACTGGTGCCCAAAAATTAAGGACAGTAACCGGATGCTTTCGATTTTACACGTATTTTCAAATATCTACTGAATTTTTTCAAGAATCTTCCTTGCACTTCTAGGATATAAAGAACATGTTTGACTTCATATCGCTCACCCGCAAAAAAAGTGACACATCTCGACAAAAGCAAAATTAACAGGAGAGGCAAAAGAAAAGTTGCGTAATTTTACTATAACATGAAATTGCAGCACTTAACTCTGCATACAGGACTAAAAACATGCATGAAGGGGTCAGGTAACCTTTGAACCAATAAAGTACATGGAAAAGTGACCTCTGTAAGAATTGCAGTCATTCTTTAACTAATTAACTTTTAATTATAAAATTGAAAACACATATTTGGAACGATTTATTTTATCAATCAAAGTTGTTAGAAAAGGTATACACATATATAGTTTTTTTTATTAATTTTTAAATATAATACATTTTTTACAAAAGAAATATTCTTGCATGCATTGCGCACATGATTTTTCCCATTTCAATGGCTGAAACAAGCCAAGATTTTTTTAATGAGTACAGATATAAAGTGTTTTCAAAATGACCTACAATGAAAAAAATTAAACTTGTAGATCTCGAGAAAAAAAATTTTTTTAGAGAAATTCGAAATATCGAGATTTTTTTTATACAAAAGTAACCGTGAATTCTAAACTTCTTACTTGAGAAACATAATAATAGGTCATTTTGTGCTTCTGTACGTTTAATGCATCCACCAAAAATTTCGTGAAATTCTAGGCAACCGTTTTTCAGAAATCGTGCGCGCAATGATCAAAATCGCTGTTTTGAGAAAATTAGCTTTAAAGATTGAAAAACCCGTTGATCATATAGCAAAAGCTCAAAGTGTTTTAGACATAACTTCTCTTCTAATGCGAATTTTTGTATGGGGTTTGATTTTAAATGTTCCCAAAGAACTATAGTTAATTATAAGCTATTTAAAAAAAAAATCGATTGTTGGATGCTTCAAAGGTTATCTGACCCCTGAAAGCATACAACCCTTAAGAATGAAGACGTAGGATGTGGTTTGGAAGGTTAGGTAATTTTACCTCTCCACACAATCCACCCCTCTTCTGTGGTCACAAATAGACATGTAGCATAATAAAGGGATTTTCTGTGTAACTACACTTATGAAACTGTTTGTGTAGCAGGACACACCTAGGACCAGGGCTGCGGAGTCGGAGTTGGGCCAAATTTTGAGCAAAACCGTCGGAGACGGAGTCGGATTTGTTAAAATTTTCGGAGTCGGAGTCGTTCATTTTACAAGCAGGTCTACGTTGTCGGAGTTGGAGTCGTCCATTTTTCCCACCGACTCCGCAGCCCTACTTTATAACAGACCTATTAATGCAATAAATGAATTTTTGCGAGATGTGTCACTTTTCTTGTGGGTGAGCGATATTTTTCCCTTAAGATTCAGTAGCCAGGACAATGAGAGGTCTAATAATAAATTTAATAATAAAATAAAATTTTCAATCAACCATATAACAAAAAATGTTCCAAATGGCCTGTCACTGTATCAAATGGCTATGTGGGTCCTGTTCAACTTTTGTGTGCAATTGTGTATGCATATCACTCATATTCGTAATTATGTTAACATTTCTGTGAAAAATTCAAACTTTTGTTATTTATACGATACACAATTTTCAATCAAATTTAACAGAACTTTCTGAAAACTTGACTAAGAGCAGCAGAAAAATGCATACTGTATTTAAAACATGAATATTTTTAATATTGGATGAGATATGGACATTTGCATGAAATAATTTTTAACTGCGCATGCTTAGAAGATTCCAAAAAAATTGTTTCATCATTTGGCAGTCAGCTATTTAAGGCAACTTATAGGGTAAAGGGCCCCTATTTCGTCCCCTCTCCTAATTTAATCCCCTTAACTTATCCACTTCTACGAAAGTGGTGCCACTTATGACGCAAAGCACAGATGACGGAAGGTAAAAGGGGTCTGTGTTGAAAGTTTCGTTCGCCAAGACGCAACACATAAATTAATGACGGCGAATTTCCTATTTTTAGAAGACCTGAGTTCCTATTACGTCGTTTGTAGAAGGCTATTTACTGTACTGTAAATATTTATTTCTTATTCTTCGCATGTATTTTACGTTGGTAATATGCTGACAGTAGCATACAGTGAGTTTTAGGACGCTCAGTTCATCTTACGGGAACTGAAGATCCGTAATATTGGGATGTAGCGTGGTCTCAATTTTGCACCCCTTGCAGTTCTTATTTTCGTCCCGGGGACGAAATTAGGAATCCTTTTTCATAACATTTTTTTCAATTTTTTCCTCATGTTTGGATGGCTAATGCATTGTTGCCAATCTCCCGATTTTTTAGATACCAGTAAAATCTTACAAAAATGTTTTCTTTATTTAATTGCGTTAAAACTACGATTATATAAAGCAAGTATTTCTGCATAAAAATATTGGCATGAAAAAAATCGGGAGGTTGGCAACTATGCGTAATGTTTCGTTATATTATTCTTCCACTGATAATTAGTACATTTCTTTGTGCCTTAATTTAATGTAAATTAAATTACTTACTCATTTAGAAAGAAATTTTGATTTAGTTATAAGTTAAGCCTCGGCGTATTGGATTTTTTGGGAGGACGAAATTGGGACCATTTTTTTCTTTTGCATTTTTTAGATACTTTTGAAAAAACAGTTTTTCGCATTGTTAAAATTTTTTGTACGATATTTGCCTATGTTTCTATGTGCGTGGCTAGTTAGTCTATGAATAATACAAATTTGGTAGATTTTCACTGAAAATTACAACCTCCAAGGGCCTAAAAGTGACTGGGGGACGATAATAGGGCACCTTACCCTATAAAAACTTCAGCCAAATATCGCGAAAAATTTTGAGGATTCTGGCGATATAGTGAGTTGTCTTCTAAAAGTAGCTGGCAGAGCTCCCACTGGCGATTACTTATATATTTTATCGGCAACACTATTCCTTTTTTATTTTTAGTTTACTTCTCCCTCCCATGTTATTAAATTATGTGTAAAAGATTTTTTGTTTTGAGAAAGTGGACCAAAATTAAATATAAAAATAGTCGCCTGTGACAGCTCTGTCAGCTACTACTAGAAAACAACTCACTGTACCGCCAGAATCTTTCTGAATTTTCGCGATATTTGACTGAAGTTTTTGTGCACGTTGCCTTAAATAGATGACTACCAAATTATGAAGTAAAAACTTCGGAATATTCCCCGAATGCGCAATTAAAAATTATTTAATACAAATGCTCACGCAATTTTAGTACATTTTATTTGCGCTCTTTATATAAATTTTAATTAAACATTTTCTATCACTATTATGTCTACAGATTTTAATGGCCACGTGGAAAGGTTCTCATTTTAGCCAATACAGCTCAAATCGATGACTGATATTGAAAATTCACGAAAAAAGAAACAAGATTTTAGGAATAGAGATAGTTTCGATCGAGTTTGGGTTTCCGTCGAATATTCGGCAGTATTTTCACCAAAAGCGAATGTACTACGAAGCTAAAGTTTTATGCCGAAAACGAAAATGAAAATTCCGTCGAGCTCTAAATACAATTTTTTTCTTAAAATTGTCGGAAGCAGAGAAAGCGGCAGAGTGTTTTAATGGAAATGAAATAAAAAACTGTCAGAGCATTTGAAAAGAAGAAACATGTTAACTTTTGTTATTATAATTTTTTTTAATTTAAACAGTTATTGTTCATTGATTCATAGTTAATATTTGTTCACTGATTTTCAATATTTGTAACTCAATACGAGGGCTGATCAATAAGTTTTTGCCCTCACACAGAAATAATTGCTACATTGTATTAATCATTTTCTACATGATCACCGAGCACAAAAACACATTTTTGCAAACGGTATTTCAAAGAGAGGGGGGAGATGGATTCCAGGATGCGCGATAGTAGACCCAAAGGGGGGCATTTTTCTAACTTTGGCCGACCCCCCACATGTGACATAGTGTTGGAAAGGCCTGTGACCACTCATTCTTGCTATCCACCTCCCAAGCCCCTCCCCCCAAATTTTTCCTCCGGGGGACAATGTCCCATTTAGGTCTACTTTCGCGCATCCTACAATACATTCTCCTTTCCCCTCTCTTTGAAATACCGTTTGCAGAAATGTGTTACTGTGCAAGGTGACTGTATAGAAAAGGACTAATACAATATAGTAATTTAATAAATTTCACTCAATTATTTCTATCTGAGGGCAAAAACTTATTAATACGCCCTCGTATTGCGAAGCTATGGAATATTCTTTTGAAAATGCATGCCACTATTCCAAAATAAAATCTCAGTTTTATTGAATGGCAGACATTCTTTGATTAAGTAAAGCGAATATTGGTAATCAGAAAAAGTGGTAGACATTTTAAATAAAAAATTCCCTAATCTTGTAACACTGCTGTATTTTATCTTATATTTTTCTCAAATAAATAAAAGTTAGATATTTTTTTATTTTTAAGTATCATTTTAAAAGTAAAAAACAAATCATTTGTAAAGCAAACTGAATTTCTATATTAACTATTGTAAAGTTATACTATTTATCTTTTAACAAATATAGTTATAATGAAAAACCCTTAATTTGTTTAAAATCAGGTTTCAGTCTAAGCAATAAAAAAAAAGCAATTAGAAATTAAGATAAATATTTCCCGTCCGCTATTTTTTTATTCAAATTGCTCGACTGCTATCACAATTTTGAAATAGTAATAGTGGCCACACAGATTTAATTACAGATTAAATAAGTCTAATTTTACAATTTCTAAAATGTTATAGTAGTCAAATTTGTTGAACTTTTATTTCGGTTACAAATATACTCAAAAGAACACCGTTATATTATGGTCTATGGGGTAAAATTGTTTGTGGTACATATTAATCCTGTTACACTATCAGAAATATGATGAAATTTGTATGAATTTCTGAGGTGCACTAAAATATATACTTTCTATGGAATATGTACTGAAGAGATATTATTAATTTTTAGGACCACACAATAAAATCGGTTACATAAAAATATATGGGGGAAACTGCAGTAGTATTTTAAATATGTTGCACTATTTGAATTGATATACATTACTGAGTTTTGCTACAAGATACGTACTGTAGAATATGATGTGTATAGCATATATCGTTCATTTACAGTGAGACACAAAAGGTTTCGAATGCAGTACTGTGTCCTTTTCATACTACGTGGTGTGTGTATAAATTCTATAGATCATTTACTGGGTAATGGAAAGGAAATCAATCGAAAGCCTAACTGAATATGAGTGCAAATTGCTTAAAAATGGATTTTCATTGAGCTATGCACTTTCAAGCTGAATACATATCCTAAGCGATGTTTGCTGCATGTAAATAAAATCATATACAGGGCCGCGCAAGGAACTGGATAGATGGCCGTTTACAAATGATAACTTTTGGAAATCTGATTTCTGTAGTATAAGCGTATTTTGCCTGAATTAAATTTTAAGTTAATATGCGTGGTGTATTGGTAATATACAGGACTGTAGAAATAAAATTCAAGTATGTGTCCGTCTATTAGTAGAAATTGCAAGAGGTGAATTTTTAACTATGTTATGAGTTTTCTTACTAAACTAAATTTTACCATACTATGTAGAATATATAAAAATCTCTACATCATAATGTAGGGCTACACAAAAGAGTTGGAGTACTTTTCTGGCTATGAGTGGGAATTGCTGAAATTTTGTTTTTAAATCTATTATGCGTTTTCTAAAATGTTTAGTTAAGTATCTGCTTTACCTTATTAAGCGACGAAGTTTTGATTAAAAAGAATGGAATATTTTTTTAAGTTTATAGTTAGCGTAATTATTAAATGATTTGCAAAGTATCTTAAAACATCCGTTAGCGTTTGTTTAAAATTTGTTAGTCTGGCTACATATTATCTCATATAGTATCTCTGTATTAGAATAAGTATGCTCGTAAGTAGTTAAATTCTTTCGAAAATTTCACATTGCTCTTACAAATAATAATGAATGTTCTATGACTCAATACAAGAACATAAAGGGAAAAATAATTCCAAGGTTCTATTATATACCGGGTGCTTCAAAAGTGCGGTGCGAAAATAAAACGCAATTAAAAAAAAAGATCTATTGGTTGGAGAGACATTTGGTTTGCAAATAAATATTCAGCGTGGTACGATGCGCATTAATGTCATGAAATAATTCCATATTGCTCACACAATCCAAGATTTGGATACAGAAAAGTGTATATGCAGTATTATTTAATGCTTTTGTATCGAAAGCTTACGTTGTGTGAGTAATATGGAATTATTTCATGGAATTATCTGCAGAAATGCCCTCTGTTGTCGAAATTTTGGACTATTTTTTGTTGTGTCGTAGAAAATCCCATACCACGCTGAATATATATCTGCAAACCGCATGTATCTCCGACCCATAGATAAATTTTTATCGCGTTTTACTTTCGCACATAACTTTTGAAACACCCGGTATATAGCATATGGACGTGTCTTTTCATTGATTATTAGTTCTTCTTAGAAATTTGTTTTGCTATCTGCATGTACACTGGTTATCAAAAATTAAGGAAAAAGTCACAAAATGCTAATTTTCAAATACGCGAACACTCAAAAGGAAATAATATAATTCGAGTAATTACTATCTCTACAACACAGCTAGCCCATATAACATCTCATTCATGTCACACATAGTCACAAGTGTCACAGTCACTACGGTGAAGCAAAAAAATAGGAAATTCCATACATCTCATTATGAGTCTCAAATGATCACTATATGTGACTCCACTGAGAAGTCAATGTGACTGCTGCTTTGTGACGAGTCACCAGGTGACTTTACAATGTAGTTAAATTGTGACTCTCATGTGACTGTCATTTTGAGATTCAATTTCATAGTCATCATGAACTTTCCATTATGATAAGTCACCAAATAATATCATATTATAGTCACATGGAGACTTTTCCCAAAAGAGCACAATGGTGACTTCACAGTAGTCTCTCTGACACCTGAAAGTCATCATGTGACTTTAATGGGACATTATTTGGTAACTTATCACAATGCAGCGTTCACGATGACTTTGAAATTGAGTCTACAAATGACAGTCGCATGAGAGTCACAGTGTAACTACATTGTAAAGTCACATGGTGACTCGTCCCAAAGTAACAGTCACAGTGACGTCTCAGTGGAGTCACATATAGTGATCATTTGAGATTCATAATGAGATGTATGGAATTTCCTATTTTTTCACTTCACCGTAGTGACTGTGACATTTGTGACCATATGTGACATGAATGAGATGTTATATGGACTAGCTGTGTTGTAGAGATAGTAATTACTTGATTATATTATTTCCTTTTGAGTGTTCGCGTATTTGAAATTTAGCATTTTGTGACTTTTCCTTAATTTTTGATAACCAGTGTAGTAATGATAGTTATGTCGACACACTTATTATTATGAAATAACTGTAAATTTTAACTCTGAAAAATGGTGCCATACTCCATATAAATTCCAAGGAAGCATGTACTTACATATTATCTTTGTTGCTAGCATTTTTCATGCATCATAACGAAAATTATGGCAGTATTGTTTATACAAATTCTGTATTTTCATTTTTTAATTATCTATTGCAAAAGTGTATGGACTGCATCCCTTTTCTTTTCTTTAGCCCTCGATATGAATTTTTTTTCGGCAACAATTCAAGTGTCGTCTCTAAAAAATAACGTTACCATAAGCCAGCAGAAGTATCATTTTACGGTTAAATACTGATAATCTCTACTGAATTTTTTTTAATTTCTAAGCATATAACATTTTCAATTTTTACACCGTCTTATAGGGGTAAAAAGCATATTTAACTGCAATTTGTTTCAGGCATATCAATTTATATTTGAGATATTAATCTTTTTGTAGTTTTTAACACTATTTCTGTAAATGGTGGCAACTGAAATACTCCATTTTTGTAGCAAGTGAAGGGAAAATAGTTGGTAATAGTAGATTACTATATCTTTTTGTTGCCATTTTCTCATAGCAACAGGGGAAAAAATTGTAATTAAAATACATGCTATTTTGAAAAAATATAAATGAATGATTTCTGATAAAACATGGAGCTATTATAAACTATATTTAATTGTAAGTATCCATATTAATGTTACAAACAAATTAAGGCATATGAATCATTAGATAGCAAATTTTTTGTCGAGTTTCTTGAATGACTACATAGTTTTATTCTGTGTTTTTGTATTATTCCGCGATAAAGAAGTCATATGCATACTTTTCTAGATATGTTGTTTAAGACTGAATAGTGAATGTGGAATTTTTCAGCGGATGCAAATGACGTCATTTTACATAAATAAAAGCATGTATTTTAAGACTTAAAATTGAAATATGATTTGTACTATCTATAGTTATGGAACATTTTCACAAAATTTTAACTTTCAGGAATAAAAAGCTGGTGAAATTAAACTTAATAAAATAACGTTTTAAACTTATAGACGAATGCCTTAATGATTCAAAATTTAAAAAAAAAAGGGTTAGCAGTGACGATTTTTAAATTTAACTGAGGTTTAAGTTGAACTTGCGAGTTTAATTTTCCTTACAGTTTTACCTCTCTAACTTTTTATTTTGTTCTAAATTTTTATTTATAATGAATTTGCATGTACCCACAGAATATTCAAATAAGAAATAATAACAATGTAGTACTTTTAGTACAAAATTTTTGTATAACTTTGTCTTAAAGGGGTGTTAAACAAGGGACGGTAAGGAAAAAAATGATTGTAAGGATGGGACGGTAAGGAAAATTAACACCTATTTTTAGTTAAATCATGTTAAGACTAAGTGATAGCCACAATATTCATTGGTTTTAAAAAATAAAAGTTATTTACATTCGATTAAATTTAAAAACAAATTTAATATACCTCGAAAAGTGCAGGAATAAACCTTAGGGACGGTAAGACTATCAATAAAGCCACGATGTTTGAAATTGATATTTAAATACTGATTTAAATTCTGCAGTAAATTTCCTATCAAAGAATTTTAGCCATTCTTTCTCTAGCATACTTCTGTGTGAGAAAAAAGTTGAAAAAATTCTGTTGCTGCATCTGAAGTCATTTTCTGTATAATTTTAGCAAGAGGATATGCAAGAGGTAATTTCAGCAAGAGGTGTATAATTTTTCTGAAATCCAGCGACAGAGTTCAAAAAATAATAACAAACGTAAATATGTGTGCAGGTTAATTTCTTGCTACATATTTATATAACACAATAGTCTCTTTTTCGGAAAAAATTACATCGAATTTCTTTTATCGAAACAATTTTATACAGACAGCTCCAAAATTAAAAATCAGCATCAGGGACACAGGACGGTAAGGAATTATATGGTATATTTGGACCCCCAACATAGTCCAAAACTTATTTATCTCGCAAATATTGTTATACAGTAATGCAATGGGATGTTTTCCAGTATAAGAAAGAAAAAAACACAAGAATATGAATTAAAATAATAATTATTATTCAGGGATGTAAAAGTGAAATTATGTTAGAATGCCTTTTATGTTTTTTGTTGTTGTTTCATCGGGGATGACACTAAATTCTGAAAGGGTTCCTGCTTGTTTTTTTCCTTTTTATTTTATTTTTATTTTTTTACAATTATACATACTTAGCTAACATTTACCAATTCCAAAATTATATAAAAGATTTCAGTCTGTTTGCTTTATTTTTTTATTTTCGTTTTAATTATTCTATATACCTTGGGGTGAAAACAAAAAGCAAACTCCATGCAAAAGTACTAAAAATAAATTCATCAAGCTACTAAATTTTGTTTAGCAAATATACATACAGAAATATTTTTTTTTTACTTTTCGAAATACATTCTTTTTATCTCCAACTGAAAAAAAAAATTACATTAAATTTTCATTTAAAGTAAAATTCACTGGTTGTTTGCAGAATGCTTGAATTAAAACTTTCAGTGGCAAGCAAAAAAGGCAAAAAATGAAAACGATATGAAGAAATGAAAACGATGGATGAAATGAAAACGATATCTCCAAAGAAATACACAAAACATTTCTAGTGTATAAAAAAGTTTGTGCAAATTAGTAGAAAATAGTGTTAAAATAAATCACTCCACTAGGATTCATTTAAAACAAATATCATGTCTAACCACTTAAAAAACTAACTCAGAAGTATATCAATTAAAGATTTTTTTTTTATGAGGTATCTTCGTAGTGGGAAAGTTACAGAGCTTTTTTCTGCAAGAGCTCTGAAATTATTTAGCGATTGTATAAAACATACGAAACTAAGTAACTTCCTCCTCTCCCATGATTAATAAATGAAGAGCATACGTGCCATTTTTTTTCCTCCAGTTGTTAAACACATTAATTTAAGTATGTTTAATATGATTTATAAATGCTTTTTAAATGCTTTTCTTAAACAAATACTTTAAATATTAATAAAATTTTAAAACAATCAATGCTAATTCCCTTACTTGCTTATGATTATAAAATATTTGAATTGCATTTGTTTGAGTTTTAATGTGGAATAATTTATAAAAGAGAACTTATCATCTTTTTGGGATGAACTAGTATCCACAAAATTAATTTATAAGAAGATTTTAGTAAACAAAGTGGAGTTCATATTTAAAAGAATAATAATTGGAATATTTCTTCAATTTTCTGTCATATTTAAGAAATTATAGCCATTTTCTCAGTACAATATCAATATATTAATTTTTTTGTTATGAATTAAACAGCGCCCCCTAACGCGTGCTTTTCTACGAAAGCAACAACATAGAGGAAATACAATTTCATTGGTGAGGTGATTTTGGACAAACGAATATGGCTAGCTTGTCTGTATTTCATAACCAATTTTCGTTTATTTATCTTAAAGTGCTACTACATGGGATAATTTGCAGCGACAAAAATTGAGGGGACTCGTCACTTTCCCAAACTTTTTAATGGCTGTCCCGGGCAAGGTTTTTCTCCTAAGTTTTCCAAACATTTCATTGCCTATTATTGGTCATTCTTTTGCTATTGCTCATTCTTTTGCTATTGTTATTGCTCATTCTTTTGTTAATTAGACATTATGGTTGACAAAATTACATTAATAAAAAAATTGCTTGTTTTTTGAGCAACTCTTTGAAAGCCATAGTTTAACATAGTGCCACCCGAAAACAGAGGCAATTTTGACTACTCGTGTAATAGCACTTACCTCCCCTATACTTTGACCATATACCTATACTCACCTAAGAATTCTCGTTCAGACGTGTATCGCAGGTTTCTCTATAACGAAAGGGCATGTTTACAAACAAACACTTTCATCCACTAATCTACCTACTACATTTTTGCTTTAGTGATCATTGCAAGAATCATCACGGTGACATTAACCAATTGTATCACAGAACAGTTAATTGTAGACCAATCAGATCGCCTGAATTCTTGTGTACAATAGGAGTTATTAAGACAAATAAGAATTTAACGTAGATCTACAATAATTTTACCTTCAGTGACGTAATCTGTCCTTTCCTTATACTGAGTTGCTACAGTTTGAACAAAAACATTCACTCTGAGCATGCGCCCTATGCATATGTTTCCAATCTCTTATAAAACCACTCTATCTGTTTACTACATTTGTCATGACTTTTTGGATTCTATTCCTTTAAGTATTTTTTGCTAATATCGGCTCATAACAAAGCTAATTCTGAAGTTTTTTGTTAATGTATTTAATTTTATTTGCCAGACAGTGATGGAAGATCACTATTTCAATCTTATAATCATCTAATAAAGATCCGAAACCTTTTTCCCTCCTGCGGTACAGACAATAACATCATTAAAAGTTCAAAGTGGAAGAACGCTTTGAAGCTGATAGATAAAAAAACAGAAAGTCTGTATTTCTTCTTTTTTCGTATCATGTGAAATATGCAATCCTTAGTCATATGCTCACGCGTATGTTCTTCTGGCTTGCATAAGAACTTATAAACGTTATATTGACTTATACACTAAACTTTTTTACCGAACATTTATTTCATTTGACTTTAATATAAATAGCCAATTATACTTAATTGAATGATTGCAACAAAGTGCAGAAAATATAAATACTTGTTAAAAATTAATGGTGTAAGCCGCGCGATGAATGTGTTTTGTAACTCACGTTCCTATAACCCAGGGATGGCGAACATATGGCACGCGTGCCATTTTTGGCACGCGAAAGAATAATTTTGACATAGCCTTGCTTGTGGCTCTAAATCAAAATAAAATGAGATTACACAACATCGCGACTGATCTTTTCTAAATTTGATTAAATGGAAGTTGAAAATTTTTAATTGCGGGATATTATATTCCAATGGGCTCAAACTTTTTTCAAACAAAGATGACATTTGAAAACTATCGACAAGAATTAATTATTAGACATTACCAAATTTCGATGTTAAAGTTCTGGCTATACAAAGAAACTGCGGTTTGCTATTTTAACAGTTTTTCTGCCTATCTATGCTTTCGAGTCACCGTTTTCACGAATGAATAATAACAAAATTCCAACTGAAAGCACTTGACAGATAAATCCCATTCATTTTGCATTAAAATTAATCTGATTTTAAGATGCAACAAAATAAATCAAATTATATCGCATTAATTTGTTTTTATTAATTTCAAAATTTATTTGTTTCTATAATTATTATAGTATAATACCTAGATGCATGTTCCTCATATTTTTTAAATCTTAAGAGAAAATTTTAAGTAATTTTAATCCATTATTTTTTTCCGTCTACTACATTTGTTTTTTAGTTGGCACGTCATAGTCACGTAAAATATTTTTTTATCAAATTTGGCACACGACAACAAAAAGGTTCGCCAAGCCTGCTACAGCCTCTCAACTGTGAGAGTCATCGAAAATTTTACGCTCTTTCTTTCTTAATATGTTTAATTAAATTATCTTTTCTTTCCTCTCACATAAGTAGATTCATAAAGTATAACACCATATCCCTTTAAGACCCAACCCGCACGATCGTGCGGGTTAGACATTCCTTTAAATGCTTGTTTCTAAGACGTATGTAATAAAAACTCGAATACTCGAATCGAACGATCGTTCTGGTTAACATATAGAGTAAAGTATCATTTTTTATCAACAGGTAGCGGTTCCAGTCCATATTTTACTTTCTACAGGCATGACAAGTTTTGTTTACAAATCCATCGGGTCTTAAAGGGATATACACACTGCGCAATGATATAAAATGATTAACCCCGATGAACAACCATGAAATGATACACGATAACTGATTAATATAACTCTCCACAATAATTCATTAAGTTCCTGGGTAACCGGTGCACGATACGGATATCTATAAAAGGTAACCGAATTGCTTATTCCTCTTTTTTGCTATAGTGAGGCATAGTGCTATTTGAATTCATAGAATATGATTAATTGAGGAGCTTGCGAACTCACGCCAGGAGTTGCTAGGCATGTATTTTTCTAACAGATTATTCCATAGATATTTTAGATAAAATTTGAATATGTGTCTTATTTCTTGCTTAAAGGTACAATAAAATTCATCACATATTGACACCTAATTATTTTTACCCATCAATATGGATTGGTGAATAATACGTTGTAGTTTAAGTACGAGTTGCGATTTTTATAATTGAGTGAAACAGTGTCCATTAAGGGATTCCAAGCCAGAACATTGTCTTTAGATGTCAACGGTCTTCCAGCTAAGCTATCCTATCCTGAACATTTCCAGTGGATACGAGTCACACAGATAACCTTTTGGAAATGACATCTGGGCCATTATCTGAAACAGTTCAACAGAATAAACCGCAGATAGAAAAACTGCAATAATCATCGGATACATAATGCACTTAATTTTTCTAAACACTACCGTACGGGTAGATAAAATAGCATTTCTTTGCTAGCTGTAAAAAGTTACTAGTTCTTTTTCAGTTGAAAAGGAAAGCTTGTTTATCAATATAATATAATGTAATGTAATATAATATAATATAATATAATATAATATAATATAATATAATATAATATATTTGTATTCTACTTAGAAATATGTTATTACAAAATTTTATATATGTAAATCAAATGGATCTTATATTAGATCTGAAATATTGAAAAATATTTTGTTAAACTGTAAAACATATATTTTATCAAATTACAACTTATTAAATTAAAATTTATTAATAATTTTTAATCAAAAATTTAAATATATATATTTATATATTTATATATAATTCTTTTATTTCTTAAATACTGTTTCCAAAAAATATATTTCTTTTTTAAAAAATTGTTTTTATATGGTAACATTAAAAGTACAAAAATCCTTTTTGTGAAAAGTTTTAAAAACGTTTTAATATGTGTCATATTAATTGAAACCGTTTGGTTTTTTTAATAGAACATCTTTAAAAAATTTTTAGTTTCTACTAAACTTTCTTTTGATTATTACAAAATTTACAAACCGCGCCTAAAATCATAAATCATGATCTGATTTATGCAAAAATTGGCATTTAAATATGTAAAATCTCTTTTGAAAGACAGTGAGCATCATAACTTGGTAGTGGAATCGACAAAAAATTAACAAACCATGTTGCTATTTTCTTAAGGTTTGAAATCACAACTAACACTTTGAAAAAAAATGCATTATTTTGACAAACTGTCTCCTACAGAGGGTACTACCATTTATTAGTATAAAATATGTTTTTACAATTTTTTTGACAACGTCTCTCTATTAGAAATAGTAAATGCTTTCGCTGAATTATCAGTTTTGCGTTTTGAACATAGCTCAGGAAATGCTTTATCTCAAATACGTTTTTCTTTCAAAACCCGGAAGGAAACTTTAAAATTTTTACAGTATCTGTTAATGACTTATCCCCGAAAAATAAAAATAATATATATATATATATCCGAAAAATCTATAAAAGTCTATTCCAGTGCTTCCGGTCAAGGGTCCGTTCCTCTTCCAGACCTCTATCCCTCATAGCCTTTTCAATATCATCCATCCAGTTCTATTGTGGTCTTCCTTGTTTCCTTTTTTTATTCGTTTTGTAATTAAATACGATTTTGGGCAGTCTTTCATCACCCTATCTTTTAATATGACCATTGCAGATTACTTACTTTTTTTTAATATCATCTGATATGGTTCCCTTTATTTTTATCATTTCCTTGATTCTTTCATTTCTAATTCTTTCTATTATTGATATCACGCATGATCTGCTTAGGGCATCCGTTTCCACTGCCGCTAATTTCTTCCTTTCTGTCTCCTTAATTATCAATCCTTCGACTCCATACAGGGCTTGATTTGCACCAGAACTCAGCTCCGGTACTTCTCTGTTTTTAGTAAAGATTTAAATATTGGTTGGAATTCATCGGAGCTCATAAATACAAGGCTCCGGAACCCAGTGGAATAGCGCTGCCGAAAAAATGAAGCCTATATTACTCTTTCCTTTCCTTCCCATCTCCAAGCTTTTGCACTCTTTTTTATCAAACACTTACATCTGACGTAATGTGTCGCACACGTAGGAGATGGAGATGAAACGGACTCAATTTTTATATTTAAGTTTTTAGGCTTGAGCTGGCTCAAGCTCAATCTGTCTTACATTCAAAATTTTATTTATTCATGCATAGAAAAAAAAAACTTTTCACCTTAAAAATTACGCATTCTATTCCACTTCAAATCATTTTGATGCTATTTTGATCAGAGTGAAGTGAAAACAGAAATCGTGTTTTTCTATTCTAGTGATATTTGCAAATTTATGTCTGGCAATGATGGCGGCGACATTAAAAAACGTTTTTCCGTTCTTCAGTTTATAAATATTAACTTCTCTAAATTGCATTCATTTTTTCATAAAAAGCATACACTGTAGAAAAAATCCGACCAGGTTTCCTGTAGGAATCGGAAAAATAGTTGCCCTTATCGTACCTGAAAATTTTCCGACCCAGTTCAGAATAAAATCCGTAAAATCGGAATAAAATCCGTAATATACCGTTTTATTGACTATTTCCTTTTTTTAGAGATTTTATTCGGAGCTGGGTCGGACATTTTTCAGGTACGATAAGGGCAACTATTTTTCCGATTCCTACAGGAAACCTGGTCGGATTTTTTTTACAGTGTACTATTTGACGAAATTCAATATATCTCTTATTCAGCATACTATCAGAAAAGTGAATTTGGTGCTTAAGGGGTTAATGTTCTACAAGTGCAACTCCCCCCGCCCCCACACATAGAACTCCACACAGTGGAAGCTTCAGAAATGAATCCCTAAGGAAATGTCTGAATTCAACACACACTGCAAAAAAAATACTGCCAGTTTTCGGTAGGAATCGGAAAAATAGTTGCCCTTATCGTACCGGAATAATTTCCGACCCAGCTCGGAATAAAATCCCTAAAAAAAAGAAAATAGTCAATAAAACGGTATTTTACGGATTTTGTTCCGATTTTACAGATTTTATTCCGAGCTGGGTCGGTAATTTTTCCGGTACGATAAGGGCAACTATTTTTCCGATTCCTACAGGAAAACTGGTCGGATTTTTGTATAGTGTGGCTAACTATTCCTTTTTCGAGTTAACACTATTTCCGAATCCTAATCCTTACTATATTTAATCTCAGAATTCTGCAATTAATTAATACTAAAATTGGGCAAAGACTGATATTAGGAAAGAGTGATAAATAAGAAGTGGAATCGTTGAAAACTAAGTATACGCAGATATATTATTTAAAATTTTTATTTTGATAAAGAAAAGAAATGCTCTAAATTTTGATAATAATTTACGAAATATAAATATGCGAATTTCAGTGAGAGCGGAAGTGAGGGGTGGGGGCACGCTTCTGTTGTCGGTACAGCAAAATATTCGGGCTCCGGTACTTTTTTTGTTAGAAATGAAGCCTTGACTCCATATAACAATATGCTATTTACAATAGAATTGTAGCTATTATACTTTCTTTTCCTAGATATGGGTTATTTTCAAAAAGTGTCATGTTTTACTGTCCTTTCATATTTGCACAGAAAAATAGTTAAATATCATAATTTTAATTATTACATTTTATCTATCATGTTTTTTTAATGATAATTTACAGATATATTATTATTTATAAAAAAATAAAAATAAGTAATATATTCTTTCGTAGTCAAAATGTCATTACCGTAGGTTGTCCCAACAAGCAATTTATTAGGTAAAGACTTGACTAAGTTCTATTTAAAGCAGATGGTTATAATTTTTAATACATTTTTATTTATTAAGATGCTACTAATTAAAAAAATATTTATTTTCATTAATTAAACTTATCTATAATTCTTAATAATTTTTTTTTAACCGTGTCCTAAGAAAGAGTGTCACTGTCATGCTTCTGACAAAAAGTTCATCCTGAATTTTTTAGACGGCAGCACATGCCATTTATCAAGGCAAAAATACTCCTTAAAAGCCAACTTGTTATCAGATTTATGTGAATAGAGTAAATAGTTTTATAGTTTCAATAAAACAAGCAAAGCCTTTGAATGTTTTGGTATTATTTTGTCATTACCGTACCCATTTCTAATTGATAATCAAATGAACTTTTATTTCTTGATCTGCTTTTATTATATAAGAAATAGAAAATCATTGTATGGGCCAGAAGATATAATGGCGACCATTTATGCCTGGGGAAAAATAAAAATATTTTGCTTAATTTGTCATTACCGTGCTCATTTATGTCGTTACCAAGTTCATTAAAATTTAAGAATTAGTTTTTAAAATGTTAAATTAGTAATTTGGTCTCTGATGATGCTTGTATATTAATGTTTATGAAGTAAGGAAATTATTTACAAAAAATTAAAACTTTCTGATTATTTCCAAAAATTAGCTTTTGTTATTCCAAAACATGGACAGATTTTGAAAAGGATTCAGATCTCCTTACACCACCAAATAGAATTTAATAGTTTTACAGCCTTTCTCCCCTGATAAATTATGTATCTAATATCCTGTGAGCTTCGTCCTTCTCTATTAATGTCTATCAAGATATCTATAATGCTCACAGCTTTCATTTTTATGTTATTATTTAGATTGACGTCTGTCTCATATCCTCCGATACATAGGTATTTGGTTTTGCTAACTTTCGTGTAAATTACCTATCTCTCATATTCTTCCTTAATTTTTATCGCCATTTTCTCTAAATGTTTTTTATTTTTTGCAATTATAGCTTGGTCATCTGCAAAATGTAGAGTAAAAATTGACGTTACAAATTCTCACGTTCAAAATAAACTCTTTTAAATGAAGGTATAAAGATGTCAAAATAATTCAGATGGAACAGCTGCGCACAAGCAGTCACAAAAGCTTCTCGTTTTGTATTTTATGCCACACCACTACCAAATAGGAATATTCTGGTCTCATCGGACCAAATAACACTCTGGCATTCTTCCGCTTATCTGCTAACATCAGTTTGAGTCCAGTTTTTCTTTCCAACTTTAGTTAGAGAGATGAAAATGACTTTTTTTTCGTGGAATTCTAGCATTTAAACCAAGTCATAGTCCAAGTCAAGTTTAACCATATCACATTGACTTGAGCCATTTCAACTTGTATACCTCCCCAATGGTTTTCTTCTATCGCCTATGTATAGTCTCTTAATTCTTCCCTCATCACTTGCTGTTGTACAATTTTTCTTGCCTGTACTAGTTTGATTTTGTAGTCACATAATCTCCGTATGCCGCTTCAAAAATTTAGAAAGGCGACCTTTGGCTAGACTTCCACCAATTTGCCATCTAATTTCTTTAGAACTTTAATCTTGTTCACTTAATAAAGTTGTTTTACATTGTTTTCTAGGCCAGCCCTTTGTCATTTCTTTAATCTTCTTATTTTTTACAAGCAACACTAAAATCAATCACATAAAGCAATGACAAATATCCTCCTCAGAGTCACTAAATGTCCTCCGAAACACGACAACAAGAGTTGAATCCTACTGTAACCTGATCGACTTACTGAAAAAAGGGTATAAACCCGGTTGGCTCTCTAAACGTTCATGCTAATTGAATACATTCAAATAAAGGAAGGTTGCTTCATGTTAAACTGAGAAAATTGTGTTTCATTTTTACGTTTATTTGTCTGTAAATTTTGATTAAATACTAATAATTGAACAAATTATCTTTCCACTGATGTATAGTTTTATGGTATTACATGAACAAAAAGTGGTGTTATGTGTCCTAAAACCTTGAAAATACACTCTTTTAAAAAGTTTTCAAAACTTTTGGCCACTACTGTATTCATAATGTTTCTGATAGATGTTGACATTCCTTATAGACACATAAAAAAAATGCGAATAAGGTAAGGTAAACGCAACACTAGTAGGCCACTTAAAGAAATTTATCTAATTATTATTAAAGTGTTAATGAATTCCAAAAGATATACATTTTTCAGCGTTGTCCTAGCATTCATGTATCATAACAAACATTCAAAGTTTCAAAATATATTCTGCGTAAAAAAATGCAAAATAAGGAATGTTGCCTTCCTCTACGCTCCAGTAGTGGGCTTAGTAAATTTCTAATGCTTGAATTTTTAAGCTTTCGGCTTATCCAAAAAATTATTTATAATGTAGTAGAGTCTATCAATAGTAATTTAATTTAAAATAATGCATAATACTAAAGAAACAATGTTTTAAATAAAAACTTATCTCTTAATAAAATCTCAAAGAATTCGCCAAAAAATTGTTTTTGAAAACACTCTAGAGAATAAACAAATGTATCTACAGAAAAAAAAACACTTATTCGAAATAGTTTATAAAAGTTAACATTTACGGATGTTAATCAAATTTCTTTCACTCTTTTTTCAAAAAATGCATTTTGGGCTTGTTTTTAACCTTATAAATTAGGGACCCACTATAGGTGCATTTACCTTAACATAAAAATATTTTTTCAACAGGTTTTTGACATATTTATTCACATTCCGTTAAGACACGTTGTATGATTAAAATATAAAAGTAAATAAAAAATTAATGATAAAACATATCAGCAAATAATCTCAAAGATTGTGATGCTAAGCCCTCGAACGGATCGATTGATTTGCGAAATTTCGTATAACAAATATAGCTTATGCATAAAAAAAACTAACTATGAACGGAAAAATATCATCGGAAAACTTCGAGAAACTGATAAATAATGTTAATACTTGCGGAACAAATGTGAATAAGTTTAATTTTGGGAAACTTTTATAACCTTGCAAAAGTTAATTGATTTTTTAAGCTGGTTCCAGGCATTTAATTAAATATTTAATTTCCTTTCTAAAATGTGGCACGTAAATATTTTTTTGCAGAAAGTGCGAGAAAATTTCTAAAGGATTTTCATGAAAATTAATTACTTCTAAATATGCAACGAAGAAATTTTTATTACACATATCCGTTCTAACTATATTAAGTATAACGATGCTCTGCAGAAGTAAAAATTTAACGTTTATGAAATTTTTAGGGTTAAGACTTTTCTAAATAATTTTATGCAAGGTTTTGCAACTCTTTTCTCTTGTAAATATATTAAAATGCGCTTATGAAAGTCATAAGTAAGGAAAAAATATTAATGTTTTTTCTGACTTTCCAAATGTATTTTGAACTTCCTTGATTTAGTCCCAAAGTTTTGTAGCGCAAATGAAATAAAAATGCTTGTTTTAAACTTAAATTAATATTTAACAGTATAAAATTGGAAATGATTAAATCATGCATTCAAAGAAAAGTGGTGAAATAACTTTTAAACAAAAATACTGTATTTCTGGATTCTATGCCTTTAATTTTCGTTTTATTACAAGCTATTGGTTATCTTCGTGTGTCTGGTCAGTGGTGAATTCATTGGGAGGCCCGGGTGAGCTTTCCCTAACGGGCCATTAAATTGTAACCCCCAGAAATTTTGAGATTTTGTGTTTCTAAAGATCTAAAAGTGAAAATTCCCTCCCGGAATTCTATACCTGTCCTCCCCTCCGGAGCTGTAAAATTATCTCCCGGAGAAAAATGCCGGAATTTAATACTGTGGCTTAATCAAATCTTATATTAGATATTTGCCGATTTCAAAAAAAGGAGGAGGTTCTCAATTGGACGCGTATACATTTTTTTTTAATCTTCACCGATTGCTCCTAAACTACGAGACCGGTTTGAGGGAATTTTTAACCATTTGGAAAAATGGTTATTGTCCTCTTCAGGGTAGGAAATCAAAAACATATCTGATGGTTTTTATTGGTTTAATCATCATTTTATTCGTTTTCTGATTGGTCTATACGGTAATCTGTATTTCCCTTTACTTTCAACAGAGATAGACAACAGAGTGTTGCCACTATGACAAAAAAGTAATAAAAACTAAAAAAAATTAATAACTCAGAAACAAATTGAGATACAGCTTTCAAACAAATTGCATTTAAAAATACATTTTTTTCTATATACGACGGTGTAAAAAGTAATATTGTGGGATGTTTAGAAGTTTAAGAATGAAATTTCATTTAAAATGGGTCGTCAGATTTCTAAGATGGAAAAGCCTTTATCCGAACAGCCAATGAAATGCTTGGATAATACATAAGTTTCAGGTGTATAATACGTACGAGTCGCAGGCGATTTCTGTCGCTTGCAATTTTTACGTGTAATAACACTATTAATGTTTAATTCATAGCGTACGTAATGTAGGATCAACTCCGTGCTATTTTTTATGTCTTAAATTTTAGTCTTTGAAAAAAAATCATTTTCCAAATAGTCGTTGTAATTTGTTAAATTGCATTTGTTGTTGTTGTTGTTGTTATTCTCGAATTGGTCCAGTTTAAATATCATCAAAATTAGATCAGTACTCTTTTAGAAATTCAACAAAAATAAAATAAACATCTTTAAAATATTTCATTTTTAACGATTTTCATCAAATAACGTAGCAATATCTGTTTGGCGAGAATGTTTCTGCCTGCCGATTTTCTTGCCTCTTTAGACGATTTTGTTTCTAGGATTGTTGTACAAAATATCAAAAACTATTAAATCGTTAAAAAATATACTTTTTATATTATAAATTTTATAATATATAATAACATACAATATAATTTTTATAACATATAATAATATATGATATAATTTTTATAATATATGATAATTTTTTATGTTTAAATAGTTTGTATCATTAAAAACTTTTATGACGTAAACAAACAGTAAAAAACAAATCAAAAGTGTAAAGCGTTTAAATTTAACCACGATACCTGTGGCCCATTCGCTTCATTTGAAGAACTATATTTTTACGGCGGAGAGATTTCTATTCTAATACAGCGTGGACTGTAAGTCCCTGGAAAGTTTTTCAGTTTAATATACAGTGTGTCCATAATTAAACGACCGTATTTAAAGTTGTCTACAGACAGAACTATTGTTCATAAAGTTGTGAAAATTCATAAAAGGATGGGACTTTGCTTAGGCAAAAAAAAAAAATAATAAATAAGTAAAAAAAATAAAAAGCAATTTAACAAATTACAACGACCATTTGGAAAATGAATTATTCGAAGACTAAAATTTAAGACATAAAAATTCGCACGGAGTTGATCATACATTACGTACGCCATGGATTAAACATTAATAGGGTTATTACGCGTAAAAATTGCAAGCAACAAAAACCGCCTGCGACCCGTCAGATTTCTTAAAACTTACGTATTATCCACCTGAAACTTACGTATTATCCAAGCACTTCATTGGCTGTTCCGGAAAAGGCTTTTCCATCGTCAGATTTCTTGGAAATCTGACGACTGATTTTCAATGAAATTTCATTCTTAAACTTCTAAACATCCTACAATATTACTTTTTACACCGTCGTATAGAGAAAAAAATTTACTTTTAAATGCAATTTGTTTGAAAGCTGTATCTTAATTTGTTTCTGAGTTATTAATTTTTTTTTGCAGTTTTTATTACTTTTTTGTCATAGTGGCAACAGATCTCTGTTGAAAGTAAAGGGAAATACAGATTACTGTATAGACCAACCAGAAAACGAATAAAATGCAGATTCAGCAAATAAAAAGATTCAGATATGCTTTTGATTTCCTACCCTGACGAGGACAATAACCATTTTTCAAAATGGTTAAAAAAAGTTCAAAATTTCGCCACCGGAGGTCGATTTTTAATAAATTACACATTTAGCATTACGATAGTTTAGAAATTTTATTTACAGGGTGTCCATAATTAAACGACCCTATTTTAAAGTTGTCTACAGCCGAAACTATTGTTCAGAATCTTGTGAAATTTTGTTAAAGACATAATAAAGGATGGGAAGTCGCTTAAGCCAAATAAAATTTTAAAAAGTTCAAAATTTCGCCACCAGAGGGCGATGTTTAGTAAATTACACACTTAACATAACAATAGTTCAGAAATTTTATTTACAGGATGTCCATAATTAAACGACCCTATTTTAAAGTTGTCTACAGCCGAAACTATTGTTCAGAATCTTGTGAAATTTTGTGAAGGACATATTATAGGTATGGGAATTTAAGCAAAAAAAAAAAATTAGGAAGCCGTTTTTTAACGAATTACACATTTAACTTACACTTATGATAGTTTAACAAAATTTTTTATAAACAAACATCTTCCGCATGACGTTCATCATTTTCAAATACCATCTGGAATCGTATAATGCAACACCATGTTCCACAGTTGACCACAGTAATGCTAGGAACATGTCGTGAAATGCTGTCTTTAGAATCAGGTTAAATTAATAAATAAATTTCTGAACTATCATAATGCCAAATGCGTAATTTAGTGAAAATCGCCCTCTGGTGGCTTTATTTTTAATCATTTGGAAAAATGGTTATTGTTCTCCGTCAGGGTAGGAAATGAAAAGCATATCTGAAGGCTTTTATTGGTTTAATCCGCATTTTATTCGTTTTGTGATTGGTCTATACAGTAATCTGTATTTCCCTTTAGTTTCAACAGAGATGGACAACAGAGTGTTGCCACTATGACAAAAAAGTAATAAAAACTACAAAAAAAATTAATAACTCAGAAACAAATTGAGATACAGCTTTCAAACAAATTGCATTTAAAAGTACATTTTTTTCTCTACACGACGATGTAAAAAGTAATATTGTGGGATGTTTAGAAGTTCAATAATGAAATTTCATTTAAAATGTGTCATCAGATTTCTTGGAAATCTGACGACGGAAAAGCCTTTTCCCGAACAGCCAATGAAATGCTTGGATAATACGTAAGTTTCAGGTGGATAATAACTAATGAAAAAGAAAGAAACTGAATAACAGTTTCTGCCAAAGAGTTAATTTTAATTTGTAAGATTTTCACGTGCAAAAGAAAAATGTAATAAGCCAATTAAAAATAACAAAACAGATAAATAGGACAGGAATGAATACATATAAATATTTCACACCAAATACGAGTCGCAGGCGATTTCTGTCGCTTGGAATTTTTACGTGTAATAACACTATTAATGTTTATGGCGTACGTAATGTAGGATCAACTCCGCGCGATTTTTTTTAGGTCTTAAATTTTAGTCTTTCAAAAAATCATTTTCCAAATGGTCGTTGTAGTTTTTTTTTTTTTTTTTTTTTTTTTTTTTTTTTGCTTAAACAAATTCCCACCCCTTTATTACGTCTTTCACAAAAATGCACGACTTTAACAATAGTTTTTGTTTTTAGACAACTTTAAAGTCGGGTGGTTTAATTATGGACAGCCTGTAAAATAAAATAATTGAAGTCGGATTTGTCTGTTTATTTTTGTTTAAAAAGTTTATAATTATTAATCCACTTTCGTAGAACTGAATTTCTTCTCGGTGTTATTGATAAGTTTTTTGATGATGACAATGCAATATTCATCCATTGTCAACGTCTTACATTAAGAGGCTACTTCAGTCAAAGGAAAAGACGCATTCGCTAATGCTAATCCTATGGAAGAAATTTATAAAGATATCGCGGTCGCATTTCAATATTTTTAAATGATTTCTTTTGCATTGAATAGTTGAGATTGATCTGTACAAGGGCCGTTGTTTACTATTTCGATTTTGTTTACAGGTATTTCTTATGAGGACACTTTCATTTTCGGAACCGGTTTCGAAAGTAAAAGCATCCTCATAAAAAATATCTGCAATCGAAATCGAAAAAGTAAAAAACGGCCTGCATACAGATCGATCTCAACTATTTAATGCAAAAGAAATCATTTAAAAATATTGAAATGCGACCGAGATATCTTTATAAATTTCTTCCATAGGATTAGCATTAGCGAACGCGTCTTTTCATTTGACTGAAGTACCCTCTTAACAGGGGTTGATTTCAGTCAAAATATTTCATGTTTTAGCTTAAAATCAAATATCTGATGAATCGATTTTATTCGAATTTTTCATCTACAAGTTCACTTTTGATGAAATTGCATAAAAAATTCGGAATATATATATATATATATATATATATATATTATTTGCGAGACATATGCTTTGTTTGTTAAAAAAAAAAAGAAAAGACTGAAGGAGTGGAAAGGCTAAGAAGTAAAAAAAAAAAAAAATCGATTTTTTTTCAAATGAAAGTGATTCAAAATATAAGTCATTTTCATATAAAGCATCTGATTCTTCATGGCGAAAGTAAGAACATTTAATTTTATCACTGTCAAAAGAAATTTTAATAAATAAAACGATATTTTTTTCACAAAACAATAAATTAAATATTTATTATGGAACATATTTTTTTTCTTACGTTTATATTTAAATGAAGTTGAAAAATAACCGTTTTCTCATTCAAAGATAGCAATGGGAGCTTTCAGCACGTCATCAATTTCCAAATTTAGAAAGAGAAACTTCGTTAATATCGACAAATAAAAAACTGTACATCAGAGAATTATGATTGACAATTTAAAATAAAACTTAAGAAAACAAAATTAATATTTCCCTACTCTGAAATGATTATTACTCTTTGTACATGGGTTTATTAATAATTTATAACTTTCATTCAGTTTTGTATTCAGATATAGCTACACTGTAAAAAAAATACTGCCAGTTTTCCGGTAGGAATCGGAAAAATTGTTGCCCTTATCGTACCGGAATTATTTCCGATTCAGCTCGGAATAAAATCCATAAAAATAAGGAAATAGTCAGTAAAACGGTATTTTACGGATTTTATTCCGATTTTACGGATTTTATTCCGAGCTGGGTTGGAAATTATTCCGGTACGATAAGGGCAACTATTTTTCCGATTCCTACCGGGAAAACTGGCATTATTTTTTTTTTACAGTGCACATTTTAGGATAATTATTCTAGGTTACTATTAATATTATTATTTCGGGACCGGGAAATGCCGGGCAAGTCAGCTAGTTCAAAATAAAATGAAAGTGATTTCTGAAATAAAATTTCATTTTTTTTTAGTAAAGTATTATTTTTTAATGTTAATTAAACACGAGTTTAAAATGATTATTTTTTTTTTCGTTGTGATTTGTTAAAATATTCTTTAAAGTACTTTTACAAAATTTTAAAATTTATATTTAACCCCTTCGCGGCGAGCAACTGTTACAGAATTATTAATCTTTTGTCACCGTTTTCTCAAAACAGAAATTTTTGACTAATTTAATCGATAAAATGCGCTGATCAAATAAGACAAAATTTACAGTAAAAATAACTGGTGGAAATAATCAAGTATTCTGAGCAGCTTATGAGGCACGTATACGTGACGCTCGTTCCCAAGAGGTTAAGTGTCAACTTATATGTATGAGAAAAAGGCAGAAATATAATTGTGAAGATTTCCATCTTTTACCGATTTCTAACGGAGAGATATGTACGAGTACAATTCGCTTGTATCTGCAAAGGGAAAAGTGGGGAAAAACCGTACTGTCAAGTGAAATCGGATACGTTAGTTTTAGCCGGATTTCAGCAGCCCTCTACCAAGTAACGGCTAAAACACTTAGCTGGAGGCAAAAAGAAAAAGAAACAGCCATTACGGTATTCTTCTAATTAACATTTTTATAGCTTCTGTATGGGAAAGTTTGTTTTGTCTTTTTGTTGTTGTTTTTATAAGATTTTCTAGTTTTCAAAATTCTTCTTTAAAAACCCTTTTAAATTTACTGAAACTTTTTTGTATTATTGTATGTAGCATATAATAAGGATTTATTTCCTATAATGAAACTTTTGCTAGCATTTAAAAGGACATATTTTAAGTTTGCTTTCCAATCTTCATTATCTTGCGGTAAGACTGGATAGCCTATGTGTAACAAACCGGGTATTTAAAAACAAATTTTTAAAAGCCAATAAACAGCGCTTGAAAACAAAAGGAAGTTTAAACTATAAGGACAATTATTATTTTTTCATCGGAAATACATAAGTGAATTTCTTTTATGTAATACATCCAATTGCAAAGAAGTTAATTATTATTTTGTGTTTAAGTATTAAATAACAACACTTATAATTGAGATATTGTTTGTTACGTTCCTTAGTTAAAGTTTTAAAATAAACTGTTTTGTTCCTTTTCAAAAGAAAATATAAACACTTTCATTTTTCTTTCAACGGTTTCCTTTATCTCAAAGAATATATAAACTCTCCACTCTTTCTTTCGTTTCTCTCTTATTCTTTTCCCCTTTTTCTTCAAAGTATAAACTTTTGCTCGTGCAATGATTTCGTAAGTTTTTGTATAAATTAATTTATTTAAAAAAATTAAATTTTCGCAAAAAGTTGCCATTTGTCACGAAATTTCAATGTGCCGCTAAAATACAGAAACTTGATATATTGTTAATAAGCGTTTTGAATAAAATATATTATATTTTTCCCATAAAAGCTTCATATTTCTAAGTTCAGATATATTTCATCAGCAAAATGGCAATTATCTTAGTTGTATTATGAAAACTTTAATTGTTTTCTTTAAATTTTTACTTTTTTTGCACAAAGAAACATTTTTTACAAAGTGCCCATTTATATATTTATAAATATCATTTATATATATATATATATATATTTGTTATTATATATTATATATTCTTTATTTATTTATGCATTATTTTATATTACTTAATTTAAATAATTATTTTAAAAAATTAAACTTATACAAAAAGTTACCATTTGTCAGGAATTTTCAGTGTAGTGTTAAGATACACAAATCCGATATATTGTTAGTAAATGTTTTGAATAAAATATATTAAATTTTTCCCATAAGAAACTTTGATTCATATTTTTAAGATAAGATATATTCCACTAGCAAAATATCAAGTAACTTGGTTGTTTTATGAAAACTTTCATTGTTTTCTTTAAATTTTTGTACAAAGAAACATTTTTTACAAAGTTCCCATAAGTGAACTTTTAACAATTTTAGGAGAGTCAAAAGACATTTCCATAACTAGTACAATAGATTACGCGAAAATTACTGTTCTCATAATTTATTGCATAACAAGGCACGCATCACAATTCCGTTTAATATTATCTATGAAGCTCTCTAATTAAGATGCACATGACAGAACCTACAAACTCTTAATTACTATTATTGCTGCATATTAAAGAGCTCGGCATTGTTCACAAGCAGGTATATAGCGTATTTAGAATCTCGAATACATCACAGTGCAATTTACGCAAACATTTCACAACTGGAACGGATAAAGTGCATTATTAATTAGCATAAAATACAAGAAAATAGTAAATATTTACCTTTCATTATACTTATATATAAATACATATTAAGCACGATTAACTCATAAAGGTCTTTTTAATACGGTTTGAGCCAATGAATTACATTTACAAAATATCAATCAAAACTAAATTCGAAGTATGCAAATCATTTAAAAAAATTGTTGGCTTTAAAAAAATAAAATAAATAACCGTCATATTAAATTTCAACTATTTTAGCAAGTGTGGAATTATGTGTTCGATTTCGGCCAATCGTACGTATTTTCCTTTAATTTTCTTTTGTTTTTGGCAAATCCAGTCCTGTCAGATCGGTAAATTTATTCAAATTTGATAGTTAAGCAATGAAATGCTTTTAAGACGTTGGCCAAAGATCGAAGCACTGGATCAGAGCTGTTTTTCCTTCTGTTGCTTTTTAATACTTTCCAACAAAGTTGAAAAGTGTTTATGCATTCGGTTTGTCTGTCCGCCAGTCCGACTGGACGTCTGGTCATCTGTCCACGCTCTAACTCCCGTAAATATACTCGGATTTTCATGAAATTGATAAAGGTTATTCAGGGTCACCAAAGCATGTTTGGTATTGTATATGAAGCATGTAGGATTAATTGTTCATTTGCAGGGGCACTCAAAATTATCCCATTACATTATGGTATACGGAAAAAAAATCGTTTGCAGAGTATTTTAATGACATTTGCTATTTCAAATGTACTGAAATTGATATAAATCACTAAATTTCACTACGATTATGTTAGAACAAGGCATTCACAGCATTTTTTATTCATTTACAGGGACACACAAAATAAATCGGTTACAGTATAATACTGTCTTTGAGTAATAATTGCTGGAGTGTACGGTTTAAAATTTGGTATGTGCTTTTAAATTTAATTAATTTTTTGCATCTTACTCGTTATATATAAATTCTATACCTCAAATACAGGGCTGCACAAAAGTATTCATGTATCGTTCTCCTTATTAGAGAAAATTGCTGAAGGTAAATTTTCAACTGAAGTATATCTATCTCTTAAGTGAACTAAATTTTGGCATGCATGTAGTTAATAGTTTCAAATTTATATATCATATATAGGGCTGCTGAAAAAATTCCTATAATTTCCGATTGTGGATGGGGACAGCTGAAATTGGGTTTGGAAATGTATTATGCGTTTCCATATGGTATAATTGGACGTAATATTTTAGTTTTTTAAAAGTTGCTGTTTTGTTACATTATTCTGAATGTGTTGGAAAGTTTTTCATAATCTATGCTTGACACATAAATTTTTCTTACTTGTTCTTTAAGAAAACGTTGCCGGTATGTTTGCTGTGTATGTAGAATATAAAATTTGTGAAGCTGTTTGTACAAAAGTTTTGAAGTCATATTTCGTTCTTTTGAATATCAACGTTAATTTAAATGTATGTGATGTGAGGAGATAATGCTGTGTTAAGTTTCGTCGATAAAGATAATGTCTCCAAATATTTTGCTTACTCTTTGTGGACTTCAAGACTTTCACTACAAATTCTGCTGGTTGTATTTAAGTTTTACGAATATGAAAGGGAGGGGGTCCATCATATGTATTATTTCTGTTGCCACCTTCCCTTTTTCTAGACTCATACAAAACGCACAATAATTAATAACATATCACTCGAAAACTTTTTGAACCTACTTCTGATATAGTACACTCATAATTTTTTAATACATGTTGTTTCATCAAAAGTGTTGATCTCTGACCTCCATTATAACTTCAACATCTAATTAAAAACGAACATATCCCAATTAGTGAATTAAAAAAAAAAACTTTTAATGGAGTGCACCTTTTCTTCCTCGCTTTAATGACGCACTATTGCACCACAGCATACTAAATTTCGAATCACATGACTCTATGACCAAGAACAGACTTTCTTTTTATGTACATTTTTTATTCGCAGATGTTCTGTGATTTTTCCCCTGCTTCTGTGTCACACTTTATACAATGTAACTGCTTAAAATAGATGGAGCCTTTAAGCGCTCCAAGTGTAAAACTATTTAATATAACTAATTGTAAACATAAATGGATTCTTTATTAACACGATAACAGACAGCAAATTAACGCTACATTACTTTTCAGAAGAACGAGGATTAATCTACGTATTCTAGTAGAATCCAGTAAGTTAAATAAATTCAAATGCATACTTCAGTTTTCTACTCATCAGATGGTGAATTATTTCGCTACAAAAATCCCTGACCAGAGATAACTGCCGAGCCGATATAAACAGGTACCCACATAGCATTTTCAGTTTGTAGAAAATTTCCAGAAGTCTTGCTTTGAAAACCTGCAAAGTTGCAGCAAGCTCAGCATGACAAGACTGAAAGTTCATAACAAGACTGCAGCAAGATAACGCAAACGCCGAAGTCATTTCACTTTGAACTTGCAGCTAACTTGTCGTGCAAGTTAAATTCGTGTTGTATTAAGTTTATTGCAAATTGACGGAAAACAAGTGATCAAAAATACTGCAAAGTAGTAATCTTTCCATGCCACATTAACTGTTTACAATGGTTACATTATAAGCTTAGCCCCTTCGAAGGGGTCTAAAGACCTCATCCGGTCTATTGATGCATAGGCACCATTAAGGTACATGCATCATTTTTACCACCATAAACAAGTTAGGGTAATATTTGTCCTTTTCAATTCGACCTTTTTTTTTTGGGGGGGGGGGGGGGGTATTTGATAAGTTTAGCATTTAAAAAAAGGGGCGCCAACCGAACAAAATTTCTGCTATTTCTGCGTATCTGCTGATTGTCTATTCTCTCAACAGAGCGATTTTTTGCCTTCGTCACTTTCGTGAATTAAAGACATAATGAATAAAAGACACATGAATAAAATCTTGCTATCAGTTTCATAACAAACTACTGATGCAAGTGGGTGATGCTATACCTTACGGGAGATTTGCTACGAATTTCTCAATTCAAATTTGTCACAGTAAGATAATATCTGAAAAAAAATCAAATTTGCTGCTAATGTTCATGCTATCTGGGTAAGAGCTTTTTACTTACCTATATTATTGCATGTGCAGCATAAGAAATTATCTTATGAAAAAGTAAAGTAGTTTCCCCTTTTCGTAACGTATATTTATCTTTTCAGTTTATTCAGGAGAGAGCGCATTTTTTTACTACCAATTGATTTGGCTTTAAAAGCCATAAACCTTTCAGACAAAAGGCTGCATTTATTTTAAAATGTTTGAAGAAACGAATCAGCATTGTTTACATTAATGAAATGAAAGTCTTTTTTTTAAATCAGTATTGCCACAAAAAATAAAATACCGTATTCTATCATGCTCAATAATGATTGTAACAATTATAATATATATTATAAAAGAGAGCGAGGACTGCCTCAGGAACTCAGCTTTCGCTTAAGAGTATTAGTGCAATCCCGAGGGGCAGAACTATAAAAGAGATAAAGTGCGTGGTCTCCGCACGGACTTATTTTAAATTTTGATTAAGAAAGCAAAGTAATTATTGAAATTATAGAGAGAGTGGATTGCTGCTGAAGAAGATTGAAACCAGGGATCTCATGAACACTAAGCGAGAACATTAGCGTCGAGCAAAAGGTCAAGTCAGTTACTGTAACCTGGTAACTCACTTTATACTATTTAGGTAAAATGATATTGATCCTCCATCACCTGTGAGAAAGACATTTTCATTCACTCGTTTGCACTCGTGAGCGTTGCTGTTGTGCTGTGAGCAATTCAGAAGCGTTGTGTGCAGCAGATGATTTATTTGGTGCTGCCATCTATTGTTAAGGTTGCGAATTTGTGATCTCGTCCCAATCACGAATTTAGAGAAAGTGGACTGGTGGAGGAGAGGATCGAACAAGAAATCTCATGAGTAGTATATGAGAACGTTGACGTGTCGAGTGAAAGACCAAGCCAGTCACTCTAATTTAGTAACTCGCTTTATACTTTTCAGGTGAGATTAGATTGCTACAAAAAGTTTAGATAATAAAGATATCATCTATCGATCCAAGCAGTGGTATGTTAACTGTACCTAAAAATTATATTTCGTTATATTAGATTAGATTGTAATTTAAATGTAATTTAATTTTTTTCATCCCGTGTTTTCCCCGAAGCCTCTGAAGCCATCATATTATTATATATTCGTAGATTTCTCATCCACTACACCAAAATAGCGTTTTTAATACTTTCATAAAATCCACATAACAGCGGTTGATCGCTAAAGATTTCTATTTTTAAAGCATTCCTTTTGAATTTGACTGGTTCATCATTTAAGCGGGTAGTCCGATTACATATCTGTTAAATTGTTTTACTTATTTTTTTATTAAGTTTAATTCCGTTTGTTAATTTAGTTATGGAATACACTTAAGAAAACAAATGCTGAACTATTTACATTGTGTTAACTTCAAACAGCTTAATCTTCCGTAATCAGATTCCATATTCATTTTTGAGACAGATTTGAAAAAACGATCTCGCTTGAAAAACCATAAAATATCAGTAAACTGAAATACAAATTTCTAAGAAATTGCTTTATGTTTATCAACCACATCAGAATTTTTTAACAAAAACTTTCAGACATAATTATGAAATTTCAGATTTAAAGTTCTTAATTTATGCTTCTAATATAACTAACATATAATTTTGAATTATTCTTTTTAATATGCATAATTTCATTATTTTCAGAGTTAGTATGCTATAATCTCATATTTCTATAACCCTTTAAGAGTTAACCTATGTAGGTGACACTTGTAGTACACCTGTGCAGGTGAATCTAAAAAAAAAAGAACATTTTTCTCTTTTTGTGCGATTTATAGTCGAGTAAACACACACGGAATTGTGTGGATCCTACCTTGGCATAACCTGACATCGGGTACTTTTTAGCCCCCGGGACGGTATGCTATTTCTTTCTCCCAGCTTATTTTGTCTCCAAAAAATAACGTTACCTTACAGAAGGCAGCAATATGCAAACCAGATGTATCATTGTGCGATGAAATGCTCTATGGCAATTTTTTGAATTTCTAAGCATCGTACATTTTAAATTTTTATACCGTCGTATTGGAAAAAAAAAGTACTTTTAAATGCAATTTGTTTGAAAACTGTATCTCCATTTATTTTTGAAATATTAATTTTTTTGTAGTTTTTAGCACCATTTGTTTAATTTTGGCAACTCAAGTACTCCATTTATATAGAAAGTAAAGGGAAAATAGTTGAAAAATAGCAATTTTATGTTTTTGTTGCCATTTTCTCATAACAAGCGAAAGAAAATGTAATTAAAATACGTACTATTTTGGAAGAATATAAACGAATAATTTCTGTTAAAACATGGAGCTATTATAAACTATATTTAATTTTAAGTATCTGTAGACGCTTTCAGTGTGACATCAGTCATGACGTTTTGGTAGGAAACGATTCCAAACAAACGGTTGCTATGCGTCATTTCTTTAGAAATATAAATTGTAAAAAATGTTACCAGTACATATAAAGTATTAAAACACTTAGATGTGAGATATAGGTATAAAATATAGCTGCAACACACAAACAAAATAGAAAATACAACATAGCAACCGTTTGTTTGGAGTCAGTTTCCAACCAAAACGTCATGACTGACATCACGGCTGAAATCGTCTATATTAATGTTACAAACAAATGAATGCCTATGAATCATTAGATAGCCATTTTTTGTGGATTTTCTTTAATGACGGCATCTTTTTGCTGCATTTGTGTATTATTTTGCGATAGTGACATCCTTATGCATGCTTTACTGTAGATGTTTAAGAGTGGATCGTAAATGTGGAATTCTTAAGCGGATGCGAATGACATAATTTTACATAAAATAAAAGTGTGTGCTTTAAGTCTTAAAATTGAAATATGTTTTGTACTATATATATATATTGCATCGGGGGCGACATTAAATTCAGAAAAAGCAGAAATCCTGTTTTCTAGTTTTTATATTTTTTATATTTTTTTCAATCAAGTATGATACTATTAATTAGGGTAAACACACAAAAACTTTTCATTTCTGCCATCGTCAGGCCTTAAAAGAAAAATCGCATATTGAGAAATATACACAATGTATACCCTTTTCATGCAATGGCATTCATAACTAAGTATAATTTATTTTCGGTTTGTAATGGTTTGTCCAGTGACTTTTGCTCATGTTGACATTTACAGCAGTCTTATTATTGTCTAAAAAAGAAGAGAAAAGTTAAATTATCAGGAAAAAGTATTTTAAAGAAAAAACATATAAAACAATCATTAAAATAAATATTATAATAAAAAGATTTTTAACTTTTTTTCCCAACTGTTACATTTTAAGAACTTGTTACTCATTGTCACAGAAGTTTATCTTGTAAATTATACAGAGTAGTTTAAAAAAAACGTTTACAGTATGACATGGCAAATTAGGCATACAACAAGGATAAAAAATCACATAGGAACATAGAGTCGCAAACCACTTATTTAATCACGAATGCAGGTTGTTTCATCCTAACTCAATTAGGGTTTACGGTAATAATTTCTGGAAAAATAAAAACATTGTAATGAAAATGAAACGATGTATAGGGGAGAGTGGTAATGAATGGGCCAATTTTTGGTTTTTAATTTTTGTAATTTTTTCTAATATTTTTTTTTTTTTGTCTCAGAATTGGCTCTTCAGTTACTTTACTTATTTAGTTATATAAAAAAGTCATAAAATTTGGATTAGAAAATGTCTACAATGAATGATAATAGATAATAAAAATATAGAAATTTGTCCCATTCATCCCCACCCATGGGGCTGAATGGGCCATTGAAGGTAATGAACGGGCTACTAAATGAATTCAATGAAAAAATGTGGAATTAATCTTTTATTCACCAAATATCACAAAATGAATGGTACTTGACATGATATAATCAAAGCATACTGAAATAGTAAGTAATACACAATACTTATCAAAATTTACGAACATCAAAAGTGATATTATTAAGTCACATAATTGTAGCAGAAAAATGACAAAATAATGAGATTATAAGAAAGAAAGAACATAAAATATACATAAAAATAATAGATAATACACATATGATTTAACAAAATTTATATTTTTCAAAATTAATATTAAATTACATGGTTGTAACAGGGTTGGAACTGCCTATTAATTGACTGTTTAGTGTAAATTTCTGGTATTATTTATTCTACCCATGAGATTCAGAATATAAACAATTATTCTAGTTTTATATGAAATGTAAAAATACTGGTAGGTGTGGTCAACAAATGGACCATTCACCTTAATCATTTATACAATTTAACTTATATGTTTCTAATAAATAACTGATATTTCTTAGGGTGAAAATGTGTAAATTATTTTTTAGACATCACTATAAACCTATTCTAACTAGACAGTAATTTAATCTAAATACATTACAGTCAGTTATGTTTCATATTAAAGAGAAAATCAGAAAAAAGAAAGAAAAAATCTATTTTCATGAAATGGGCAAAGGTGGGCCCATTCATGACCATGATATAGTGGCCCATTCAGCCCCACCTATACTTCTGGAATATATTCAGGTTTTTTTAATACATTAAATTCAAATAACATCTAAATACATTCTAAAATTAGTTTACAGATATGCAAAGACTTGCTAATACACATATCTGCAATGAAATAATAGATACTTTTTAGCTTATTTATTTTACTGAAAAGGGAACAAATTTACTTTTCAATCAGATTCTTGACCCTTCTACTTTAGTGGGAAAATGGCTTCTCCTAAACAATGGAAAGTTTGATAAGTTTGGTAGAACAAATAGCTTCATCTATTGGTGGAATCTAAAATAATTTTATGCAAATACTTTTTTATATTTTGTTAATGGCCTATTCATTACCACTCTCCCCTACCTTGTTTTGTGTGAAATGCAGTAACATCACGAAAAGATCTGGAAAACATGTTGCTCAAGCAATCCATGATACTGTATAAATTGATAATCAGAGTCCAAAATCTGAGGCGTCAAGTGCATACTGGGTGCATACAATGGAAACTTCTACCACTATTGTTTGGTGTTGTCACATTTACAACAAAGCTGAGAATGTCTGTAAAATGCTTTATTATAATATACTTCAGTTTTCTGAAAGTTATGACCGTCAATCCAAATTGAGCTAGGATGAAACACCCTGTATTTGTGAGTAAAAAAGTGGTTTGCGACCCTATGTTCCTATGTGATTTTTTTACCCTTGCTGTATGCCTGATTTACCATTACATTTTGTAATCATTTGTCATTTTTTTAATCACTCTGTATATTTTGTTTAATCTTATTGTATTGTTACTTATTTTATTTATCTCCTCAAGTTTTTAATTATTACAAACACTAGGGATCTCTGCTCCTTATGATCTACGCTCTCCAACCATGCCCCATTCAGCTACCGAAGGCTCTGAAAACAGGCTTATTTTCTCTGTTTTAAAAAAATTACCCGATTACAGAAATTTTAATGATATTATAACGAACAGTGACGATCTTCTAACAACAGATCGATATTCTTTTCTCTCGACTGAATGATTTTTTGCCTCCCAGCTTCCAACGTTGTTGCGACAGCTGACGGCAGTTTTCGTGATTAGTTAAGTAAGATCAATTACACATTTGAATATAAGCTTGTATAAATTGATTAAATAAAAATGTTGCTGCCTCCTGGACATTTATATCGTCCAGAAGAAAAATTTCCTTTTAGACGTTATGGGAAAATCGTTTTAAATATATAGTTTTAAACATGGCGTAATTTTAAAAATTAAATGCTTTTTGAATGTAACAATTTAATCATTTTACAGTTTATTTTATTTTTTTTAATATTCGCATATAAATATATTTTACATTCTAAAGTTTTTGAAAATATAATTAGGTGGGGATTTTCGTAAGTAACACTTGCATCAGACTGAATGTCCCCGACTCTGTATTCCGCTTCGAGATTAAAAAGGTAACGATGCTGTCTGAAGTGGAAATGCAGAAAAGTAAATAGAACGAGAAAGAATTCGACGGCGGCGGTTTTGTAAAAAGAAACAGAATATTTTCGACGAAATAAGATAGAAGATTTAAGGTGTCTTGTACCTTTTAAATGCGTCGAAAATTAACGAAAAACTTCAAAGTTTGAATTAGTCTATCTTCAAAGCCTTTTTATGTATAAACATGAAATTTTGGATATTGATTCAACAGATTGTGCTTTGTAATATGCTACCATTAGAAATTTATTAACCCTTTACAGAATTTGTGTACTGTTGAAATCAAAATAGCGCTTTTTTTTTACCCCATAAGTCATTGCGCGCATGATATCTTGAGAAAGTATGTATGGATTGGCATGAAATTTGGTAAAGATACTAAACATATATGTGTGTTTAAAATGACCTACTCTTAGGCTAAAATTATTTCATTAACTATATAAAAAAAATATTTTCGTAAAAAAAAATAAAAAATTTTAATTTTTAATGAATAAAAATGTCATAACTAAAAATATTACCATTGTAAATACTTAAAAGTGGATCATTTTAAACACACATATTTGTTTAAACTATTTACCAAATTTCATGACAATCCATACATACTTTCTCAAGATATCATGCGCGCAATGACATATGGGGTAAAAAAACGAGCTATTTTGATTTCAACAATACACAGATTCTGTAAAGGGTTAATAAATTTCTGTTGGTAGTATATTACAAAGCATAATCTGTTTAATCAGTATCCAAAATTTCATGTCTATACATAAAAAGGTTTTGAAGATAGACTAATTCAAACTTTGAAGTTTTTCGTTAAATTCCGTCACGTTTAAAAGGTACAAGACCCCTTAAATGAAGTATGAAAATCTTAGAAATATTCAACGACGTTATGTAAATGAAGCCAAAGTTAGTTGCTTTCAAGCTAAATATAGATTGTAAAGAGAGCTTTTATCTGTATTTTTGTTTTGTCTTCGTCTTAATAAATGTCAGCGTTTGTCTTAGGAGTGAGTTATGATTTGTAAATAGAATCTCATCCCACAAAGTGGTGCAGAAGTGACAGTTAACCCATCAATATCATTTGTCAGAAGTACCAGTTAACCCACAATATTATTCATTTGTCAGAATTCTCCATTTTACAGATTCAAGCCAGATATTATTCTAACGGTGAGTCCATTCTTATATATTTTATTATGAAGTTAGTTCACATACCTGAACTGGAATTTGCATTTAAAAATGAACGGACAAATAAAATTAAATTACTACATAAATTCCTATTTGATGCTGAAGGTGATCAATCTAATAGAAAGAGAATACGTGATTTTACTGGTTTCGGTTTTCAAACAGACAGCATCGAGTTCAAAAGTAAAATAACTAAAGTTCACACTGATTTTTCATTAAATGATCTGATTACAGTGTGCAATCTACTTTGTATTTGTAATGAAGGATCCTTAAATGATCTTGCAACCCGATTAGTTACATACCTTTCAGACTTGAGTTTACTACAAACTAATATTATACAAAATGAAAGTGACACTGACTCGGAACCCGAATTGCCTTCAAATAATATGACTTCAAGTAATAATACCGAATTATCAAATGTTGACAAAGACAAGCAACTTCCAGTTCAAAGTTTTGTGCACTTATAATTCTGCCGAGTTATATGATATATTAAATAAACGAAAATTGCAAGAAAATGAATCAATAGAAGAATATTTTCCTGTAATGAAACAATTATGCTCGCGTGGTAACATCGAGGATTCTGCATTAATGCAATATATCATAAATGGTATACCTGACCCTGTTTTCAGAAAATCAATGTTATATGGATGCCAATCCATTGTAAAATTCAAACAAAAGCTCAAAATTTATGACAAAATTCGATATGACTGTGAGAACACTAAATTTCGTCCTGAAATGCCAGTGAAAGAGAAATCCTTTCGGCCAAAATCTGATCTTTTTTGCTTTAATTGTGGTTTCTCAAATCATAGAAGTAGCCAATGCAGACATAAAGACAAAGGCCCTCGTTGTTTTAATTGCTCGAATTTTGGCCATAAATCGGCTCAATGTGATCAACCAAGGAGGCCTAGAGCTAAGCCTGAACCCTCTAATGTTTCCACGGTCACATCGAACACTTTCATGACCAAACAAGTCATTTTTTCGTCTGTAAATGTTACATCATTGGTAGATACAGGCAGTGAAAGCTAAAGGAAAGTATTTACCACATACACCTTACAATCTCGAACCTTGTACATTCAACCATGACATTAACTGGATTAGGAAATACTATAATCAAACCCCTGGGTTTTTTCTCTAAGGACATTATGATAGATGATTTTAATTATACAACTAATGTTTATGTAGTCCCAGATTAATCAATATCTTTTGATCTTATTATTGGTACAGATGTTATACAACAAAGTATTTTAACAATTTCTGGAAATAATATTTCGATGCAAAAAATGAAGCATGACAATATGTCTAATAATTTTTTGATTAATGTTGCTCATGTGTTAGACGATCTTAATCTTGATTTATCACATATTATTCATTATCACATATTATTATTATCACATATTATCACAACTTATTCAAAATTATTCTCCCAGAAAAATAAAGACAACTGATGTTAAATTATCAATTCATCCGGAAAACGAAACACCTGTCACTTGTCCTATCAGACGTTTGGCGCCAATAGAGAAAAACTTCGTCGAAAAACAAATTTCTGAGTGGCTCGAAAAGGGAATTATTCGTAAAAGCACTAGTAATTTTTCATCACCTATTGTCCCAGTAAAAAAGAAAGATGGCTCATAAAGATTGTGTGTTGACTATAGGAAATTAAATTCTAAAACACATAAACAACGTTTTTCCCTCCCAGTAATTGATGACATTATTGATCAGTTGCATTCTGAAAAAGTATTTACTACTCTTGACCTTAAAAATGCATTTTTTCATGTCGAAGTAGAAGAAAATAGTAGAAAATATACTTCTTACGTAACACATTCTGGTCAATTTGAATTCTTATATATGAATTATGGCCTTAGCGATGCACCCTTAGTGTTTCAAAGATATATTTATAACGTTTTTCGGGACCTCATTAATGAAAAAGTACTTATCGTCTATATGAATGACTTCATAATACCAGCTGAAAACGAAATCGAAGGACTCCAGAAATTACAGTGCGTCCTTACAACTGCATCCGAATATGGTTTAGAATTGAATCTTAAAAAATGCCACTTTTTACAGAGAGAAATTTATTTTTTGGGTTACCACATTAAAAATGGTCAACTGCATCCATCTCCCTTAAAATCTAAAGCTGTCCTCAATTTCCCAGAACCTAAAAGTATAAAAGATGTACATTCATTTGTCGGACTAACTTCATATTTTCGTAAATTCATTCAAGATTACACTTTAATAGCTAAGCCTTTAACAGATCTCCTTAGAAAGGACACTAAATTTCCCTTTGGGGACCAGCAATAAAATGCATTTCATCAGCTGAAACACACCCTTTTTTCAGGTCCTGTTTTAAGCATTTATAACCCTAGTAACGAAACAGAAGTTCACTCTGATGCATCTATTGACGGTTACGGAGCAGTCCTCCTTCAAAAGTCTTCTACTGACAATCAATTTCACTCTGTTTACTTTATGAGCAAAAAAACCACAGATGCCGAACGTAAATATTCGAGTTATGAATTAGAAGTTTTATCTGTCATAGAAGCCCTTCAAAAATTTGACGTTTACATTCTAGGTATCCCTTTCAAGATAGTCACAGATTGCAACGCATTCGCCCTTACTATGAATAAAAAAGATCTTTGTGCCAAGATTGCTCGATGGGCTTTAATGTTAGCTGACTATAACTATACAATCGGACAGAGACAAGGCACATGCATGCGCCATGTCGACGCTTTAAGTAGAAATCCAATATGTATGATCATTCAAGATAGTTTTACTTCCAAAATCATACAATCACAGACACTGACGAACGTAAACAGGCCATCAAAGAAATTTTGAAAACAAAGCCATATGACAACTATTTCCTTAAAAATAACGTTCTCTATAAAAATCATAAAGGTATCGATCTAGTAGCTGTGCCGGTTGGCAAATTCACAAACACTCAACGTCCCAGCGCACTTAACGCCAACCTCTGCAGCCAAGCGCTTTGGCGAGAAAATGAACTTTGACGTGCATGCATACATGCTGCAGTCTGTTATTAGTATCGTAGTTCGAAGTTTGCATGTGCGAATATTTATATCTGCTTTATATGAATATTGACCCTGTTAGAATAAGATTATCGCTACAAACTAAGGATGCACATTCTAAATTAATAATACAGCACTGCAATAATTCCACAAATTAGATAATAAAGTAATGAGCATATGTTTAGATTTTTACTTTTTGTAATTCATCCCAATTCAGTAAAATTTTTTATTTGTTTTAAATAAATTTGATAATCATTCAGAGAAGAAAACTAATTGAGCGTTCCATTAATGGATAAATATGGAAAAAATAATAAAAAGTAGAAATGGATAAAATATCCTAAAATCTTTGAAATAAATGCAATTTTATAAATGGCCGTTAGTATATTAAATTCAAAGTTTTCTATTATTGTGAAAAAAATGCAAATTTTCTGCTTCCTAAGTCGTTTGATTATGAAGCATGAATGGAAAAGTTAAAAAATAAAATAAAAACTAAATTATTATTTGCTATTTATTTGTGAATCAAAAACTGGAAGGGTGTGGGGGTCCATTATTGACCAGGAGTCTATGCAGAATTTTTTTTTTTTTTGGAGGGGAGTGGCATTTTGTGAAAAGCAAAAGTTATTTATGAGAATTATTTATATTTTTGTGAAAAATAAATTTTATAACGAAAGATGAAATCCAGTTACCCAAATTTGAACCAAGTATTAATTAATAGTAACGTCTTTAAGTCATCCTGCTAAAGTTTTGCTTTCTGGTGAATTAGTTTTGTTTACAAAATGCACATTTTTAAGATTTAACAAAATAAAAACTAATTAATGAAGGATATTTTTTTATGAAATGAACGTTGTGAAGGGGCCTATTTTATTAAGAATTTTGTGAAGGAACCAATTTCATTAAAAATAATTTCGTGAAGGGGGTTGTTTTATTAAATTGATTTTTTCGAAGGTGCCCAAAATAGGCCACAGATTTTGTCTGGATCACTTGCTGCTAGCTATTTTTAAATTATTATCAATCAGCAACAAAGCACTTATTTGAGCATAGCCTCAACAAGTAACTAAGATAATTATAGTAAATTATCATTTGTTTATGGTGATCATTTAAAAAGAGCGGATTATATATTATTTATAGAGCAGATCTATAAGATTAAATATTGCATTTATTCACAATATGTATATTTACATGCATATACATATACATATCATAATTATTCAGAGCATGAAATAGGACTTATTATTGTAATGTATTTAGTACTTATGTTGATACTAGATGGCAGCACAAGCTACGCACAACTACATAAATAAATACTTTAGCTTGGGAGGGGAAAAAAGACAAAGTTATAGAGCAAGCTGATCTATCAAATTAAATATTTGACTTGTTCACAATATATATATATATGCAAGCATATATATTACAATTATTCAGAAGGTAACATAATAATTTAGTATTTAGCACTCGTATTATTTCAAGTATCCACAAACAAGAAATAGGCAGTTGAATGGACAAAATGTCAAAGTAGCTTCTGATTTTTGCAAACTTATTTGTATGAGAACACACGCATGCGCGTCGAAGTTCATTTTCTTGCCAAAGTGCTTGGCTACATACGTTGGCGTCAAGAGTGCTGGGACGTTGAGTGTTTGTGAATTTGCTGCCGGATGTAATGCAGCTAAACGTCATTAAACACGTTTATGACAAAGGACATTTTGGCCGTAAACGTTGTGAAGAACTCCTTAATGAAGAATTTCTCATCCCTAATATGTCAAATAAAATTGATAAAATTATAGCAAATTGTGTAATATGCCTTTTGTATAATCGCAAACGTGGAAAACAAGAAGGTGAATTACATCCCTTACCTAAAGAAGAGACTCATCTCCAAACCTACTACATTGATCATTTAGGCCCTCTTGAAACAACTAACAAAAATTATAAACATATTTTGTCTTTAATAGATGCATTTACTAAATTCGTCTGGTTGTATCCCTGTAAAACCACTTCTGCTACAGAAGTTATATCAAAACTACGACAACAAAGTTATACTTTTGGCAATCCTTCCACCATCATTAGCGATAAAGGTCCTGTCTTCACAAGTAAAGAATTTGCTGATTATTGTCAAGGTGAAAATATAAAGCACGAGACAGTTACAACTGGCCTTCCCCGTGCCAATGGTCAAGTAAAGCGACTTAATTCCACCATAATTTCAGTAATCTCTAAAATGTCCAAAGACGAACCGACCAAATGGTTTAAACATGTTTCTAAAGTTCAACAAGTCATTAATTCAACTTACCAACGAAGCATTAAGAAAACACCATTTGAAATATTATTTGGTACAAAAATGAAACAGAAAGAACATGTACAAATTATTGACCTCTTAAACAGTGCAGTCGAAGAACAATTCATGAAAGACAAAGAAGAGCTCCGTAAAGAAGCCAAGAAAAATATTCTGGAAATTCAACAAGAAAATCGCAAGCACTATAATTTACGACGTAAGAAACCCTGGAAGTACAACCTTGTGACCTCGTAGCAATTAAGAGAACCCAGCAAGGACCAGGTTTAAAGTTGAAATCTAAATTCTTAGGTCCATATAAAGTAACCAAAGTCAAGTCTAACGACAACTACGACGTAGCGAAAATCTCATCAACCGAAAGACCGAAAAATACTAGCTCGTGTGCTGAATACATGAAACCTTGGCCTGACGAAAACTGAAGCTTCAAAAGAAAAAAAAACATTTTTTTTTAATCTTTTCTTCTTATGTGTTTGTGAACATTTTATAAGTCAATGCTTTTAAAGAAATTTCCATATGATGTTACGCCACTTCAAATAGACTGGGTGATATTTCTGACGTGCAGATTAATTTTTTTTTCTTTTCCCCCTAAGAACAGTTACTGTTTTTTGGTGTTTTTTTTTGTTTCTTTTTCGCATTCTATTTTAGCACATGTCGCTGCGGCAGCTCCAGATGTCAGGAAGGCCGCATGTGGGGAATTTCGTAAGTAACACTTCCATCAGACTGAATGTCCCCGACTCTGTATTCCGCTTCGAGATTAAAAAGGTAACGAAGCTGTGTGAAGTGGAAATGCAGAAAAGTAAATAGAACGAGAAAGAATTCGACGGCGGCGGTTTTGTAAAAAGAAACAGAATATTTTCGACGAAATAAGATAGAAGATTTAAATGACGTATGAAAATCTTAGAAATATTCAACGACGTTATGTAAATGAAGCCAAAGTTAATTGCTTTCAAGCTAAATATAGATTGTAAAGAGAACTTTTATCTGTATTTTTTTTTTTTGTCTTCGTCTTAATAAATGTCAGTGTTCGTCTTAGAAGTGAGTTATGATTTATAAATAGAGACTCATCCCATAATTATTTGGGCTTTTTTAAATCTAGCAGCAGTAAATAAGTATGGCCTTTTTCAAACATAATTAATTTTCCATTCAAATAAAAAAAGTGTTAATAAAAAATTCGAAATAAAATCCTACAGTTAAACAAATGTGAAAAAAATTGACCACTACACACCAGAATCTAGTTAAGTATGTGCTAACAAAAGTTGATTAAATTGCTATGCATGATTTTTGATCATATAAAACTTGTGTAAGAAAACTACCTTGATCGATTTCACTATAAATAACACTTTAAAGCAATTCTTAGATTTAAAAACTGCCTTCTTCAACGTATTTGTCGTACATTTCTCTATAAATCTACCATTTTCCATGCTTTTATATCCAAAAGTATTTGCAGGAGAAACAGAGAAAACGAAAACCTCGCAATAAATTTAATTTAGACTGCAGTAACCGCGTTAGTTACTTTTTATTTAGAATAAAGAGATAATTTTCAATAAATTTAAATAAATGTTTGATTACTTAAAGTCTACTTTTTCAGCTCTTGTAACTTCCTTGCGTAAACAGATTGCGATTGATTAAGAGGTCTGACGTCATGATTCATCGATCAAAACTACATCCTAAATTCCAAGGATATCGGAATCTCGTTTACGCTAGATTCTTCACAGCAGTGTTCGAAAGGCGAGAAAAAAAAGATTCCTTTCTTCATGACGATTTTTCGATGGAAGTAATTTTTATAGCATAAACAATTTCTACCTAGCAGCCTTTTAAAAAAATCTATTTTTTTTACACTCCTTACTTATTAGGTTTCTGTATTTTAAAAGTAAAAACGGAACCATTATAAGATCACTTCTGCGTCTGTCTGTCACAGTCATTTTACTCGTAAACTATGAAACAAGGAAAGTCCAAATTGAGGGAAGTAATAAAGACTACTGACCCACATATTTACAGATTATTAAACATTCACAAATATATTTAGGGAAATTGTAGAGAGGCTAATTAAGTTACTTGAAAAAAAAATCTTTGCATATCGTGCGGTGTATCGTGTGAAAGCTTTCGTAAGGCTGAACTCAAAAATACATTTCTTTTAATTTTAGGTATTATATTTTCAGCGATATCGTCGAAAATGTAGTGCAAAAATATATCCCCTCCCCCTCGATTTCCAAATCTTCTGAAAATAAAGTTATGAAAAAATTATAGTTAGCAGATGTTAATTTAAGCCTTGAAGGAAAACTGTAGAGAATAACCTAGATCACATAGCTTTCAGAAAATTGCATTTTTCTGTTATACACAAATTTCGATTTGCGGGCATTCAGAAAAGGTGTTGAGGAGCGCTGGAGGTACCTATCGTAGCAGAAGTATAAAAGCATTGTTGATAATAATTTTCGAAAAAAATTGCCGGTAATTAGCCGAGATATTAACCCTTAACGACACGAACGGTTTTGACATACATAATGACAGGGACGGCGTACCCTATGTACCATCGGCTTTTAAGGCATCGATAACAACTTTTAATGATATATTTGTGTAATGCAATGCCCAGTAGTAGTATAGAACCAATAAACGTCAAATTGTTAAAAACAGACTAATTTAATTAGAATTAATCAAATAAATTCTATGGTATTCGCGACTAGTTTGCAATGAGTGGATCTCTCAATACGCCTTCCATGTCTTAATTAACAGTTAATTAAAAGATTTTTTAATTTTATTAAAAATGAATTAAAAACCTATCTGAAAAAACGCGGCACGGACCAAGGTGGCGTTCCAACTTTTCGACCTCCTTTTGAATTGCGCTTAACACAATGCCAAGTTTAAACTTTCAACAAGGGTTTTGTTTTAGAAAAGATTATCACTACGCTGAATTTAGTTTTAAGAAATTCCAAAAGAAGTTTAAATATGTACTACTTTTATTGTCAATACCGAATTAAGTTCATCAAAAAAAAAAAAAAAAAAAAAAAGAGTTATACAGAATATCAATATTTTGTATTATTTAGGCTTCATATCTCTTTGAACTTTTGTTGTACAACCATTCATACTTTTTTATTACATACAGTTATACCCAACCCTACCTTGTAAAGTTTTTTACAAAGTCTTATTATTCTTTTAGCAGCGATTTTTCTTTTAATAATACAGTTAATAATTCATACATTTATTGTACAGAACCCTCTCTGTGCGAGTAAAATTCGCACTTGGCCTTTTTTTATGATTTAGCTCACGCATGTAACGATGCAATTTTGTAATCGATCTTTTACTCAGTTTTTTATATACTGGAATTACAAAAACTATGTACAGATGTGTGTGTTTCCGATGACAATACTACATTTTAACATTTATAAAGCTTAATTATAAATTAATAAAGTGTAGATAATATCTCGCTTTAATTTTAATTCGTATAGATGATATAGATCAATCATATGTGAAATTACTTTTAATTTTATATCGCATTCGATTATTTTAGAGGAAGGAACATTCCTCGTCCCGACCGGTATAATTTTATCAAACAACATCCTTTAGAAACTGTAACAGTAAAAGAAATGTTTAATGTCACGCACGTTAATATAGAATGTCTCTTATTATCATTAACCAATCTCAATTCCTACACCATTAAGGGGGTATTCTGCCCTAGAGCATACATATTGGACGTTTTTTTAGCCCTCTCTCTCTCTCTATATATATATATATATATATATATATATAAGAATAATGTTTCAATGTTATTATCTATTTTACTTTGAGGGTAGTAATTCAATACCATTAATTCAATGCCGTAATTCAACACCGTTACAATACGGTTCTAAGGGTGTTGATCACCTTAAACCGTATATATATCTTTGCTGCACGTGTAAAATTTTTATACTCTTTCAATTATTGTCTAGGGGTTAAGTTTAATTTATTTTTACAAGTATTTTCAAATAATTTTCTTAGTTCTTTCAATCTATGTTGTTCTTCTTTTATATTTTTTATACTTCTTTGCTTACAGTCGATAGGGTACATAAAAGAATTTTTTTCAGCTTATAGCTTGATTCTTTTACAGAAATCGACTGCATATTGCTTATATTTGTATTTCATGTACCCCTGATGAAGTGAAATATACTATAAGCTTCCTTCTACATCCATCCAATTAATCTTTCATTTGTTTTTTCATGCGTTCAATTTAATTTAGCTGGATTTTTAGTGTCTTTTGTCTATATCTCGTTACTGCATCAAATTTGGTTAATTTCCATGTGTTTGGTTTAGTTGTACAAAAAGTTTATATGTATGTATATGCTTATTTATTTAACATTCATTTTTTACAATATATTTATTGATATTTTGAAAATACAGTAGAAACTCGATTATCCGAAGTAATTGAGACCGCCGATCTTTCGGAAAATCGAAGTTTTCGGATAATCGAGAAGGCTTCCATTTTAAGATTATGGACAAATATATGCGGTCTTTCTTATTATGATAACAAGTACTTAATAAAAATAAACAATAACAAAATAGAAACAAGAATAAATTACCCGAATTTTCATTTTGAAATTAAGTTCCTTTTACATATTTCGCAAGGATTTAAAACAAAGTTTTGTAAAACAAAGCTCTATCACGAAGTTTTTTTTAAATACTATTAGTGCGCCAGTATCACAGTCTTTCTGCTGTTCCGGCCATGCTAATCCGTTTATAAAACATTCAAAAGCTTTAGAATTGCTAATTTGTTCGTTATCTGCGCCTGCTAGAACACATTCACACATTCTGGTTGTCTCTCCTCTTACTGTGTTCTAGTTCACTCCGCAGTTTACGGGAGTTCAAGTTAAATTCAAAGAAATTCTAAGGAACGGGATCCGACATATTTATCTGTAGTCGTGGTTCGGAAAGGACCACAAGGAATGTGATAGTAAAAAAAAAAGAATTTCGGCTAACCGAGAGTTTCCGATAAAAGAGGTTCTACTGTATACAATTTTTTTTTATGAAAATTAAATAAGTTAAAGGGAAGTTGGGTGTAAAGAAATGTGGTTGCGCTGGTTTACACGATTGCAACCCTTCTTTTCCTCTGAAACAACAAAAACAAAGACTTTTAATTAATAAGAATGTTCTTGTAGCCCCTTCCTAAACGAAAACTGAGAAAAATCGCAAAATGTCGACTGCCTGAAAAAAAGGCATTTATCGACTCTTTTTTTCATATTTTTTTAATTTTTTAAAACAATAAAAAGTAATTTTGATAAAAAAAAGGTAGGGGGGATAGAAAGTTATACATTGAAGTTTGTACAAAATTTTAAATAAATCGATTGAATAGAACTTGAGATATTTTGGCAAGAATGTTGAAAAAGCAGTTTTGATAAAAATGCAGTTAATGTAGTGTCGAGAAAAAAACACATCTGCAGATGTGCAGATGCCAAGCACAGTGCTACTAAAAAATATTTATTAAGTACTGTACAAAATAAAGTTTTCAACATACAAAACAAATACATGATTGACACACTTAGGCAGTACTCGCCCATACATGAACACTGGAACAGGAACACCCAACCGGGGAGCCAAGTAAAAATGGCAAAGGCACAAAACCCCCGGCTGAAAAATCCCATCTGCCAAATGGAAACTGGCAAGGGAGCAGCCCCAGAAAACCAACGGTGTTTAATAACAAAAAAAATTACAATAATTATAGTCATTTACAGGTTTTACATATGATTGTATGAAAAAGAATTGTATACAATGAACTCGCCCATACATAAAAGACATCACAGTCATGGAACTTTCGCATCAGCTACACAATTCATCCTGCCAGGGATTCTGGCAGTCATGCGCTGAAAAGCACGCCAGATACGGTGAGTCCAAGACAGCATCCATGCAGATAGAACTTTAAAATCAGCATTACGAAGAATGTGGAAGGACTTGAGAAATTTTGCAGAGTCAGAAAAAAACGGAACCACGCCAATCGAGTGTCAGTGAACGGAAGTAAGCTCCATTCGGTTGAAGGTGTTCAAGCTGTGAGCGTTGGACTTCATAGTTGATGACCTTGTTAGTGTAGGCAGTTTGTATATCGAATTGGTCATTAATGACCTGAGCATCAACGACCTTAAGCCTTCTCCCAGTTGGCTCACGGAAGGTAGGTTCCTTGTGGACAGTGTAGCCTCGCTGCCCCAAGAACAAGCGAGGTAATTAGCTATTGCGTTATTTCGATTAATTATCAACCCGTGAGTTAATAAGCACTGTACATAGATATGGTTAAGTTTTTCCGGAACCCAGCAGCCACGGGAGCACAAATTATCAATTGAGAGACCCATGCTTCAGAAATGTTTTCAGAGCCAGACTTGAGAAAAGATCCAGCCACGAGCCAAACCAAAGTAGATGGGACGGAGCTGGTTCTAAATGTTAAAAGACTACCATAATGGTCAGTGGTGAGCCGAAGAATTATCTCGCGATCAGCTGAGAGGCGTCACAGACACATCACAGTAACCGTCCACCTCAGACACGGAAGTCTCGTACCGCCATACTTCACTAGAGCGTGAAAGGCACTTGATGGGACATCGTGAGAAAGATGAAGGAGGTCCCGGACGAACATGCTCACCTTCAGGTCTAACTTCCCCAGGTAACCCGCGTAGACTTTTCTAAGAACCAATTAATGATAATATTCCGTAAGAAGCATATTTTCCAGAAAGAAGAACTGCTAAGGCTTCAGTGGAGCAGCCTTGAGCAAATCAAGGTCATCACCCCGTGACGAAGATTTAAGAATCCTACCAGAGGGAGTCCGACACGCGTCAAGATAAGAGAAATCATCAATGAAATCCAGAGAACGAAGAGGATTATTATTGATGAAAAAGATGGCATCATAACCAAAAATAACTTTATTTTTCTTTTTATGGCAAACCCATGAAAAAGGGAAGGATTATCACATTAATGGAGAGGCCCGTGGATGGTGAAAACTGGGCCAAGATGTTAATTAACTCCTGCAAACAGCCAGCATCCCGAATAAGTAACAGAATGTCGTCTGCATATGCTATGTAAGATATGCGGAGGATTCTCGCAAGATCGTACCAAATCGATCAAGAAAAGACCGCAAAACAAAATCAAGGACCATGAGAAAGAGCTATGACGAGAGAGGGTCGCCTTGGCGAACGCCTCTCTTCGAAGCAACGGGCGGAAAGAACATACCATCAAAAGATAAGTTCTACCATTTGAATACATGAAACCAATACAATAAATTAAGATGCGGGACACCGAACTTTTGCAGAGCAAAGTAAATGGAGTCACAACTGACAGAAACAAAGGCCTTCCTGAGATCAAGGAAAGCAGCAGAAGAGGAATTGAACTTAATCACGGCCAATGCCACCCATCGACCGAAACCCAAACTGTTGATTACAGACCGGAATTAGATTGATAAGACGACTATTGAGAATTCTTTGAAAATACCTCAGGAAGACCGAAGAAATTGATATTGAACGTATATTTGCAGGAGAGTCAGTATTAGGAGCCTTAGGGATGAAAATGGAATGATTTAAAATGATTTACACATCGTCCCATTGGTGACGAGTCAAGTCGTCACAATATCAGAAATTGTCGGGTTAAGCATTGTTCACTAGGGTGGGCCGAAAAAAAGTTTTTTCGATTTTCGATGATAAGTAATGCGAAAAAGTTGCCACTGGTGGCACTAAGTTTACAGAAAAAAATGAGATTTTTCGGACAATTCCTTCATTTGCCGCAAATGGCTTGATGTTTTGCTCAAATGCTGAATTTTTCACTAATTTAGCAAAAGTTTAACCTATTAAATTAAATTTATTTTCGCTAAATTTACTTGAAATGTCCTGTTTAGTGTACGAAATGTTTAAATAAGCCCTGATTACCAATTATTTATTAGTTATGTGTATGTTGAATTAGACGATTTTTATAGCCTTTTCGCGTATAACTGGGCAAAAAGTGTAAATAGTGTTTCCTTCGTTCGTCGGTTCCTCTCTTTTGTCTTTATTATGTTCCTCGCTCTTCCTTCGGTTTTTCGATGCGTTCAGAGTCACATATTTGAATGCCGGATCACATCATGTCTTGACAGCAATTCTGGAGAGGGAGGAGAATGTGGAGTAGAAACCAATGAAAGCGCAATCAGTCATCATGAAGATGAGGGAAAAAATAGGAGATGGGAGTAACTGCGAGATGGGATGTTAATTATTTTTCTGCTCTAAAATACAGTTATTGTCAGAAGATTTACATTGAAGCAGGCAGTTCGTCTGAATCAGAATTTGAACCTGGTCCTTCAAAAGCAGACACTCCCTAACGCATATATCTTTCTCACACAGCTTTCGCCAGATTTAGAACTGGTGTATCATATAGGTAAATTGCGTCAAGAGCTTCATCTGTGCTTCAGGATGCAGAAATTGTAACAACCAGGAATAAGGATCTCGTAATCGATAAAGACTTGGTCAGAAACAGAAAAAGAAACTTGAAAAGAAGATACAAGAAGAGGAATATCTTGGAGGATGAAAAATTACAACCATATTTTTTTATGGCAAAAATAATACGATCTTCATAGAAAAAAGGAAACAAGCGGCACCGTCGAGAGAAATACTAAATACATATCACTAATGGCGTGCGAAAATGTACGTATTCATTTCTACGAGGCTATTCCTGTTTCATGGACATAAGAAATTCAAAACACTGAAGATTTGAGTACTCTAGCTCCGTTTTATTTGGTAAAGGTCTTAGGTCAATTGGTTCTACCATCTAGTTTAGACAGTTGATGGCTCTGTCAGAGTGGAAGTTCGTTCGTATGAAGAATACATATCAAATGTTCAGTTATTGTGGTGACGATCCATCACCAACACACTTGGTCACGCGACAATAAAGTGGTAGTACAAATTATAGAAATATTACCCGATCCGCGTTGTGAAAGATCAAAAGAGGGTAATATTAATTAATAAAATAGGACGAGAATAAATTTTGAATAAAATTATACGTCAATACTCAGAATCGACTTATTTAACGTTAAAATTTATATTCAGGATTCAGTGGGTGGCATAGATAATTATTCGATTAAATATTTTCTAAAATTAAACTTTCAAAACTCATAAATTTAATAAACCTCTGAAAAGAAAGAATAAGAATAATGCTTCAAAGAAAAGATAGGAAATGCACATATGAATCAAATTTTATTATTTTCAAGCACATAACTTCCATATATCAAACATAACTACTCTTAAATGCATATTGATTTGACAGCATACTCAGTTACATGAGATCTCATAACAAGATAATTATGAGTCATATCTTTGTGGAATTTTGGATTCAAAACGTTGGTTGAACTTCTCACAGCACAAATACATGGACTTCTTAGCCAAGTTATTAACAAATTTCCAACGTTGATATTTTAATGTTATGATTAGTCCATAATAATGACAAATACTCATAACTGCATTAAAATTTTGCCTATAAAATATTAGACACAGAAAATCCTACGCACACAACATAAATACATAATAAAATAATGGCCATATATTAAGTAATAAACTCACCATATACCTCAGACGAAAGGGGCGAAAACACTTCCTGTAGAGCACTGATAGTTCTTATCACTAGGTAGATTTGGTCCGCACCTTTCAAATTTTGAAAGTCACTTTTGACCGAGCACATTAAAGTTCATATAGTCTCTTTTGGCTGAACTCTTTATACAATCACAGTGATAACTGGAACTTTTCGGTGTGGCATCCGATCTCATCCGCTAGTGGCAATCAGAGAAATGGTGGTGTGGCATCCCATCTCATCCGCTAATGGCAATCAGAAAAATGGCGTCGCACTCCTAGGTCAGAGTTCTGTCCATAATCAATTCAGGATGATGAAAAGTTTTCGCAGAGTTCCATCCATCAATAGCCATCAGAAACGTTGGAGCCCTCCGAGATCAGACTTCTTTCCATATCCGATACAGGGTGATGCAGGATTTCGCAGACTTCAGCTTATCAACCTAGCCCTTTTGGTCGCAAGACTAATCCCAGAACTTCCTTCAGGAGGAGCGACATAGGTGGAAGACAAAATCCAAGTGTCTCTTTTTTTTTCAAAATCTTCCTCCACAAAAAAATGGGCGTATTTCATTAGTACAATATGATTTTTTTATTCGTCGATTGGTGCTTCTCTCTTACTGGTGTGCCTGATCTCTTGGCTGTGGTTCGCTTTTTTTCCCTTTTCAGGGCGTCTTCGTATTTTTCCAACACATAGCTAATTTTTTTTTCTTCGTTTACGGGGATCTGACGTCACCTGTGAGCTTCGGACCCCCTCTGCCACACACGATGGTACTAATAAATAGTAGCCCTGTTAGTGCTAAGTGCATCATAAATAATTGTGACTGGCTTTATTATTAACATGTCTTATATGGCGTCCATGTGCCCTTCCTATAAGTTTTATTGCCCTATTTTCGTCTGAAGTATATGTGAATTTTTATCACACTATTAATTTTCATATAAAATATTACAAAATTCTTAATTAATTGCCAAATTACGAAATACATTCAATATTCACAAACCTTAAATTTTTACAAATGAAATGATACCAAAAACATATATATGCATCCATATACTTATTATAAATTATGATTTTTCTTTATCTAAATACTCTTAAGATTTTTTACAAATTAATTTCTTTATTTATTTTATAAAGAAATATTTGTCAAAATGCTATTTGTTATTTTCTCTTGAATAATAATAGGTTGTTCTGTTTTGTATAAATATTTTAATTGTATAACAAGCTGTGTGTATAGATTTCTATACCACAGTTATCTTCTTGATTTTTTTCCAAAGCATACTTTATTCTGGCTTAGAAAATTATATAATGATTTTGCTGTTTCTCAGCAGTGTGGGAAGGAGGTGTCAAGAGACCCAAATATTCCAAACCACGTTCAGACAACATGGTGATATTTGTTTCGTCTTTCTGTCGACGGTGCTGCTAGCCCCCTTTTTTTCTTTCAAGATCGTTTTATTTTTTTCTACTATCAAAAAAGATGCTTGTAATTTTTCGTCCTCTAAGATCTTCCTCCTCCTGTATCGTCTTTCAAAGTTTCTTTTTCTGCCTCTTGATCAAGTCTTTATCGATGACGAGATCCTTATTCCCTGTTGTCACAATTCCTGCAATTTTTGCTCACTTATACGCGAAAAAGGTATAACAGTCACCTAATTCAAAATGCACATATTAAATAATACATAATCGAAACATTTTTTAATTAGCATTTTTTTCAACATTTCACACAATAACATTTTTTTCATTAACATTTTTTAAATTTTTGCTAAAAAAGTTCAAAAATCAGCATTTGAGGAAAACTTCAAGCCATTTGCGGCAGATGAAGGAATGGTCCGAAAAATCTCAAATTTTTTGTGCGAACTTAGTGCCCTCAGTGGCAACTTTTCCGCACTACCCATCATCGAAAATCGAAAAAAAGTTTTTTTTAGCCCACCCTATTGTTGACCGTCTATTGTCTGATTTGCTACGGCGTGACGGGCTTGGTAGCTGCGTGAATAAAATAACTATAACTCCGTAAATTATAGGAATTTTAAAATTTTCTCTTGAGGATATATTCTTAAAGGTCTACTCTTTAAGAATATACAAAGAAAATTGATTTTTTCAAAGTTCTAGACCAGAATACTCTCTTAATGTCAGAGGTATAATTCTAATTCCAAAATTACTTAGTGTGTCGCTCTTTCTTGTGACTGGCTCATAGCTGTAAAGGGTAAATAACCTTCTATTATCTCGTAAAAAGATCTTTACCCTCGCTAATCATCAACTGTCCAGTTTTTAAACGATTTGGCCCCCGTCAGTCGTTATTTTCTCATGATTTCAATCAGCTTCGTTTTTTCCTTCGACGATTAGCCTTGTAGCCAGCCTCAAAAAGTTTTTTGGGGGTATTTCTTGTGTTCAAATCAGTGCTCTCATTCCCAGTTCAGCTGTCAACGGTCTTAAAGAACTTTTTCTGCTATTTTTGCACAAATTTCTATCATCAGTCTCTATCATCATGTTGTGAAGAAATTCGCTTTCCTCCACATCATCCAACTTTATTCAAATCCATTTCTATTCAAATTGGTATTTTTCTTTGTCCTTACTACAGTTTTTCGAGACACAGGAAGTCTATTGATAATTTCAACTTGATTAAAGTTAGAATTTTGCATGAAAACCTGAATTTGTTCACATTTCTCAGAGGAATGTATTTCTTGGCACGCACTTTAATTACTGCGGTAGAAAATTCCTTAAATGATATTTTTCAGTTAAAATCCTAGATTTAATACAAAAAAGATTAGAGAAACATTTAAAACACTAAAATTAATAAATATCAGTTATATTAGTCTTGTGACAGGCAAGTGAAGAGAACATACTCACTAGAAAGCCACTTTTGGTGCTGCTCGCACCTAGCATTGATACCTAGTGCAATTTGTAGCCCTACACATAAAAGTTAGAGAACCGATAAAACTACTTTATTAAAATCATATTTTATATACTTTTTTATACTTTTAATATTTTATTATTACATTTTTAATTGTTTATTTCACGCCAAAAGTGAGTTAAGTCGCCAAATATGCCACTACAATTTTTCCGCGCGCTTTATCTGGGGAGTGAATGCAGTACATATTAGAATTATATCAGATTGCGATTAGTTTGATAATTATTGATAGCATAAGAAACAAGAATTTGTTTTTTTCTCTTTTTTTCTATGCAGAAGATAAATATACAAATAGTAAATATATTTCTATAAAAGCTTTCAAGATCATTGAAAACTATTTTTTAATGAAATACAAAATAAGCAAACTATTTTCTTTTGAAATCAAATGGAATAAAGATTCGAATGTTTAAAATGAAATTTTGCTGTATTAAATGGTCCTTTGGTAAAAGTAATCGTAAAGTAAATTAATATTTTTACATAATTTAGAAAAAATATTGTGGCTAATTAGGTCGGACATTACAAGTTCTAAAGATGTTCTTCTCCTCACGCAAGACAAACAGCTATGACATTTGTCTAGGATTGCCAAGAAAGCTTTACGTTTGAAAAAAAAGCGCCAACCTCCCCCCCCCCCCCGCCCTCAAAAAAAATGGTGACTATAATGTTGCAATTTTTCAAAGAAGAATTTTTTGAAGGAATTTTTAAACTTTTTTGAATATTTTGTGCTTATTATTAACTAATTTTTATTTTTAATTCTTTTTTTTTAGGTAGATTTCGTATGAAATACTACCTATTGGGATCGTTCCTATGTTGGAATTTCTGAAAAAATTTTGCAGATCTACACCGATCATGACCCCTAGAACCCAAAACCACACTCAGTAAAAAACTTTATATATATATATCTATCAATCTATCTATCTATCTATATATATATATATATATCACTTTCTTCTGGACACGATAACTTTCGTAATTCTGCACCAATCTCTTCCAAACTGATACATAAAATCAAAAGGCATAAAATCTCGGTCAAGTTCGTTAATGGGCAAATCGGACCAAGGGGGTGGAAATAGGGAGGGGTTTTGTGAAAACCGAAAACCCCCCATAACTTCTTAATTTTTGTACATATCAAATCAGTTTAAAGTTTTTATTACTTCTAAAAATAGAGACAAAATTTTATGTATCGCAGATTTTTGATAAAGTTAAAAATGGGCTCAAGGGGCGCAAAAAATAAGGTTTTGGGGAGAAAAAAATTCATAAATTCGTCAATTCTCAAGATATTAATTCCAATTAATTTTCTTATAAATCTCCTTAATATTATCTACAACTTTTATATTCACAAGTTTTTGATAGGATCAATTCGTACCGCAAAAAAAATTAAAAACGAAAACAAAAAGGGGGTTTGAAGAAGTAAAAAATCCATAACTCCGTTAATTCAAAAGATATAAAATCCCAATGAATTTATCCTATATCTTCTTAATATTGTCTACAACATCTATATAGACAAGTTTTGGATAGGACCAATTCTTACAGCAAAAACAAATTAAAAATACATAGCGGTTGAAGAAAAAAAATCATCTAAGTAAGGGTGTATTCAAATCCAAACAGCGTATTTTCTGACTCATTTTACAATTCATTTTTGCTCTCAAAGGCTTCCAATTGGTACGTTTTCTTACTCAGAAACTATATAGTGTACCGTAATGGTCGATTTTTTGATAGAGGCAGAATATATTTTTTAAAATGCTGTTAAAGTGAGCATTTTGAACCGAATTTTCCTAAACGGATTGTGTTGGAAAAATCATTGCATTAAAGATGCACTCAAATCCAAACTGCTTATTTTCTGACTCATTTTTAAATTCATTTTTGCTCTCAAACGCATTTAATTGGTAGATTCGCTTATTCAGAAACTATATAACGTACCGCAATGATCGATTTTTTTGATAGAGGCAGAATATATTTTTAAAAATGATGGCAAAGTGGGCATTTTGAACGGAATTTTCCGAAGCAATTGTGTTATCACTTTCTTCTGGACACGATAACTTCCGCAATTCTGCACAAATCTCTTTCAAACTGATACATAAAATCAAGGGACATAAAATCTCGGTCAAGTTCGTTAATGGGCAAAAGCGGACAAAGGCGATGGAAATAGGGAGGGGTTTTGTGAAAACCGTAAAAACCCCATAACTTCTTAATTTTTGTGCATATCAAATCAGTTTAAAGTTTTTATTACTTCTAAAAATGGCGCCAAAAATTCATGCATCACAGATTTTTGATAAAATTTAAAATAGGCTCAAGGGGCTCAAAAATAGGGTTTTTGGGAGAAAAAAATTCTTTACTTCGTCAATTCTGAAGATATCATATCCAATAATTTTATTATACATCTCTTTAATATTATCTACAACTTTTATATTCACAAGTTTTTGATAGGACCAATTTGTACCGCCAAAAAAAAATATAAACGAAAACAAAAAAGGGGGGTTGAAGAAGAAAAATTTTCATAACTCCCTCAATTCACAAGATATAAAATCTCCATGAATTTATCATATATCTTCTTAATATTGTCTTCAACATTTATATAGACAAGTTTTTGATAGGGCCAATTTTTACAGCATAAACAAATTAAAAATACATAGCGGTTAGAGAAAAAAATCATCTTATTAAGGTTGCATTCAAATCCAAACGGTCTATTTTCTTACTCATTTTTAAATTCATTTTTGCTCTCAAACGCATCCAATTGGTAGATTCTCTTATTCAGAAACTATATAATGTACAGTAATGATCGATTTTTTGATAGAGGCAGAATATATTTCAAAAAATGATGTCAAAGTGGGCATTTTGAACAGAATTTCCCGAAGCGATTGTGTTAGAAACAAAAAGTATTGCCCTACTGAGAAAATAATTTTTTATTAATCAAGTTTTGATTAAATGAAAGAAAAATAAAAACACAGGTCGCTTATAAATCTTTTCAAAAATCACGTCAGCATGTTTCATATTTTTTTATTATTATTATTAAAAATTAATCTGAAAATGTACCAGAAAATTTCGAGTTGTTGAGCATGGAAAAATATATTTTTTTAATATCGCCTTAACATGATTCTAATAAAACCAGCTATTTTATAAAAAGAAAATAAAAACTCATCAAAAGCAGGCAGATAAAACTGTTAAAGTGGATTTATATCTAATAATGATTTAGTTTTTGTTGGTGAAATTAGTATACTTAACTTCGAAATCTACCTCTGCCTGTAGGCCGGGCCGGCAGGGATTTTTTTAAGTTCAAAGTTAATAGTCCGATAAGTGGTCGCGAAAATTGCATTTTCAGAAAGTTATGCTGTCGTAAAATCAAGAAAAAGTATTTTAACAGAAAAATTTTATCGATTCTCAAACTTCGTAACATGGGGCTACAAAATGCACCAGGTCTCAATGCTAGGTGCGAGCAGCACCAAAAGTGCTTCCCTTGTCAGTGTAATCCTTTGAGTAGCTTATTGCATTACTAGGATGATTTAATTTAATATAACCATCTTAGAAAAAAGGCTTTGGGAATTTTTTTAGAATGTGACTAATAATTTGGCCAATACTGTACAGCACAGTCGAAAATGCATTTTCAGTAATTATACGCATGGGCGGTAATGAATTTTAATTCTTTTAATTGCAGTTTATTTAAATTTACCAAATTGAATATTTCAGTACGATATGCTAAAAGTTTAAACAACCCTAATTTTCTTCGTAAAATTGCCACTTTTTACGATACAGACGTCATATCTCAATCTGAGTTATCATATAGTGCGAAGAATTTTAAAATTGAAACACAGATCTGCTAAAAGAATCTCCTAAAACTTTATCCTCAAACACGACCACTCCTGAAAAAAAATTGTAATCAAGAAGCATATTCAAGAAAATCGACGCATAAAAATCAAGGAATTCCCAGTATGTTAGGCAAGTGAAAATGACTGTATTTACCAGATTATATAATCTTAAATTCGTTTTCTATATTAGTGTAATGGAAAAACAGTATAGTGTTACGAGATTAAATGTCTTCTTTCGTTAGCGAAAAATGTGTTTTTTCAATAAAACTGCTTAAAGTGGAAATACATTATTGATATGCATTTTATTTTTATCGATAATAACTTATCTTTAATCCCTATCCTACATTAAGTTTCTTAACCCCTTAATTCTCGCTCCCGTTAATATCACGCGCTGAGGTGTCGTTCGTTATTTCTCGCTCCCGTCATATTTCCGGGCTGGAGATTTATTGCTGGAAAAACTTCTGAAACCAGAAAAATTTAACTGGCATTTCGGTGTGAAGTCTTTGAATATTGCCGTCTGGGTTTGGTTTTTGCGCTGACTGTAATGTTGGACTTTGTATTGCATGTTTCGAAATATGTAACACTCAAAAAATTACTAATAATCAAAATTTAATGTATATATATATTATTTCAAATATTATTTGTAAAAATGTGTGTGATGATGATAAATAAAGATCTAAGATGTGAAAAATAAAGGTTTTATTCGCATTAATTTGTATGGTTGTAAAACAAACATTAAGACACAGAATTCTCGCATGATGGCTTTTCTACAAATATGAATTTGTTCTGTAACATCTTTTTTTTCGCCTTAAAAAAAATTAATTGCATATTTTATTTAGAAACCTTATAATTATTCAATTTCTGTAATAAAATAAATAGGTACTTTTTTGATGGTTTTTCCAAATATTAAGCGACCGAGAAGGGGTTAAAGTTGTGCGGTTAGATGAAATTTGTTAGCGACAACGTCCTGTTTCCTTTACTACAGGCTGTACTGACATGTAATGAGTGCTCTACTTTTGAACGCCTGCCAAAAACTAGAAATCCTCGATTCGGTTCTGGCCGCTACACTTACATTTTGATTTGCGTATTCCATTTCAAGATTTATTTTATGAGTCGTCGTCAATAATTTTAAAATTATAACGAGTTAACACCGAAGGTTTTCAAAAGTACTCTAGCACCAAATCATATATTCTCAAATACACCGTTTGAGGACTATGGACCTAGTAACGGATGACTTACCATAAGATCTCATAAAGCATAAAATCCCTCACTTCGGCGCTAAACGGAAATCTGTAAAACGAAAAGAGAGATTTTTAATTTATGTTGAATATAAAATAAAATTAAATTAAATTGAAATGATTAAATTATACTTTGCATCAGAATATTATCAAAATAGATTCTTATAATTGATTTTTAGAAAGAGGGGGGGGGGGGGGTAATATGATTTAAGAGTTATTTATCCGAATGGAGATCGATATAATAAGGAATGTCTATACTGTATAAAATTTATCAGTCAAGTAAGTGTAAATGCTTGGTAATGTTTAAAAAATATGTGCACTTTTAAACAAGTTTATTCATAACATATTGTTCGTCATATGGAAACATTAAAATACAGTCGACCTCGTTATCCCGACACCCGGTTTTCACGTCACTCCGCTTATCACGTCAGTTTATCAAAGTCCCGATTTTCTGTATATGATTTTAATGTAAATAAACTCCGGATTTTACGTCGTTGAATAATTTTCAACTCCAGATATCCCGACGGTTTAGGTAAATTGTCCAATTTCCAAAATTCATCTTATAAGAACGGAAATTAAGAGTTAAGAAATGTCTTACCCAAACTTTTCACAAAAGTGTCTAAAATAACTACTGAGATAAATGAGAAATTTTACTTTAATCCTTCATCTGAATAAATAAACTCATACATTATGAATAAGCCACTTAATCTCCAGATAGACATATCAGTCTACTCGCGGTCTTTTTGTTCTTGTCAGACGGCGCTTTCTTGTGGTTGCACGGCGTTTTCCATCCGACTGAAACCGTAGCATTGCACTGCATCGAAATGATCAGAAATTATCTAGCATCCATTTCTGAAACAACGAATATTAATTACAATTCATTGTATAATATTGAAAAAAGAATTGTGGGAAGCACATGTAGGGATAAGCAAACCTTAATTGATCAATATTTCATGTAACAATATAAAAACAAGTCATCCTAAACCTGATTTTTATTCTTTTCAATTTTGTTTTTGTGTTTATTTTGTTTAATAATAATGTTTTATTGCTTAAAACTGCAAGAACAGTTATGAATTTAAAATTGTATTAAACTAATTAAAAATGCAGATTTTTATAAACATATTTTCTCCAACTCCGGTTACCGCGACACTCCGGTTATGACGACACTTTTTTCTGGTCATTAGAGCGTCGGGATATCCCGGTTCGACTGTATATATATACTTTTATAAAAATAATAAACTTGCACAAATGAGTAATTAAAAAATGATAAATTGATTTTTTTAATATTTAAGAAGCAGTAATAAATAAAATTGTTATGTACGAAATTATAAAATAAACTTTACTTTATCAGTATAACTATACAGTTCTATGAAGACATGTTCCATTTCCGTTTAAAATATTAAAATTAATTATGTATTTTTTGATTAAGAAATAATTAGATTGCAGAATTCTACAAGAAAATCAAAATTTCGGTTTGTCACACGCAAATGTCAAAACTACTTTGTTTCTATATCTAAGAATTCTTGAAAAGTTTTGTAGTTTCCAATTTCAATTTCCGATAAAACGAATTTTCCCCTAAGTTATCTTTGATTGAACTCAGAATGGCCGCCTAGCGTTGTCATCTAAAGAAAACATTCCTGTCTGATCGAATCTTTTGTAAATTTCGAAATAATGCTATTGCATTTTGGAATTGCAAATGCTCACATTGTTATGAAATTTCGCAAATGATTATTCCGTGAAAGCGTTTTACTTATTTGTTTCGCTTATTGTTTATTTGTTTATTTATCTAAGAAACATTTTTTAATGTAGTGTATTAGAAATACTTAAATTTTATCAAATCAAAATGCTTAATTAATGTATGAATACGTTATTTTGTATTATAACACAGAGTGCCTCGAAATCATTAAAACATACATTTAGGACAGATAACACACGTCATTACAATAATTTTTGTGTAAGAAACCAGAGAAGCAATTAAATGCAGACTGCGATGCTGGATTAATTTTTATGCTAAAGTATTATTTATCATTTGGACAGTTCATTCGGATAGTTTCTAAAATGAATTTTGTACATTTTGTCAAATTAAAAAGACTACTGACGTTCAAAAAAAATTTTTTTTTCAAAGGTAAGTCCACATACTAAACTTTATTTTACTCCGTATACTGTACTTTTACTTAAGTTGACAATATTTATGAGAAGTATGGAATTTTTTGTTTATTATAGATATGAAAAAAGCACCTTTAAGTCAATAATTTTTTAAGTTCTAAATCGTTTTAATTATTTTTTATACTTAAAATGATGCATTCTAACATCCTAGTAAACATTTTTCAAATCAGAGTTCTTGACCCTCAAAGGGTTAAACCGATAGTACTCAATGTGCTCTGTAGCGCTTTCTAATTACGAGAATGGAACCAAATTTTGTTGATAAAATAAGATGGAGAACAAAAATGATTTCTCGAAATATACCGTGGTGGCCAAAATTGTGGACATTTTTTTAAATTTTCATGTTTTATAACTTTGTGTGCTTATAAAATATATTAATTTTCACTTACATACAAATGTTTATATATCAAATTCAAGGAAATTTAATGAAGAATTTCATTAAAAAAACAGAATTAAAATATCTGCATTAAAAAAAAGTTACACTTACTTTAGTCTAAAATACAAACACAATTAGTCATGAATACTGAAGTGTAGTGTAATAAAAGCTTCCTAGCCAATCACAATGACTGTTCTGAGAACCAATCAAATGTCAATAACTAAACCGTAGTATGTTTTTATTTGTACAAGCGGTATTTTGCTGTGATTAATTTTGCAGAAGGGTGAATACTAGAGCAGGGTTGCCACGTTTCTGGGAATTTTCAGTATTTGTTTATAGAAAAGTAATTCTAAGTTAAATGCATTCGAATTAATAAAGGACAGATTTTCTGAAAGAAAATACCGGTACCGAAGAATTTCCTGGTCTGAAAATTCCCTGAAGAGTGGCGACCCTGTAGAGTAACTGAATAGAATAATGTTTTTTTTTTTTTTTTTAATATTTCTATTTTTTTTTCTTAATGCAAATAATTTAAAACAGTGTCATCAACAAAGATAACTGATTGGACATCTACAGAAAGAAGACAATTTGTCTAACTGAGAGTAAATGGTCTCTCTTATGCTGAAAATGCAAGACAGGTTGGTGGATCAGTCACTTTATCTGGCGTACGAAAGTTGTGCTTACGTTATGAAGAAACTAAATCAGTGATAAATAAGGCAAGATCAGGCCGAAAGAAAATGCATAGGTGCTTCTGACGATAGAAAGGTAAAAAGGATATGCCTCAAAGATGGAATAATTTCATCAGACGCTGTTAGATGTGAAATGAATGCAATGGGTAATTCAGTTAGTTCAAGAACAATAAGGGGATGATTAGCAGGTTTTTGACAGAAACGTAGAATTCTGAAGGGAAAAAAACTAATTTTAAATCTCTAGCAAAGCAAGAAACGAGTTCAGTGGGCAAAAGAACGCATCAATTGATCAGAAAATCCGTGGAAGCAAGTAATCTGGAGCGATGAGAATAAAATATCGTTCTTTGGTAGTGATGGACGAAAATATGTAAGACGTAGAGTAAGGGAAGAGCTGCATTAGGGTGGTCACAAGCAACATGGGGAAAAAAATTTTTAACGTTTTCTTCGGGTGGACCCTCCTAAAAGTTGCCAATTAGTTAGAAAATGAGATTGGCAAAGTTTCAACTGAAATGAATAACATTAACCCGTGCCTCATCGAGGTTAAAGTCTTGAAATTTTGCAATTTTTGGCAAAAAATTGTCATTTTTCTTTCTTTACGTGAAAACTATTTGTCTTAGAAACCCGATTCATCTTTTATTTCATAGAAACAGTTGTTGCCTTAAACTTTTACTCTCATCAAAACTTATATTTTATGAACATTAGTATTTTTCAGGTCAGTTCGTGAACCATACCCTCAAACTCTGCATTTTTTAAACATAAGGGAAAAATGACAAATTAATAATTTTATTACTTATGATAATTTTTTTTGCATTATTTTCATTAATAGGCAAAAAATAAATGAACAATTTTTGCAACTTTAAAAATATTTCACGAATTATAATTGATTATTAGTTATCTAGTTCTGTGTCTAGTAAGAAAGAGCTTCTCGATTTGTATTGCAGTTGAACCTCTGAATTTTTCTTCGTATTACAAATAAGTAAGGAAAACTTAACATTCCCTGCTTTGAAGTGTCATCAATGGAACAGTAGAAAACCCTTGAAACTATCAGCTTATATTTGAAATACTCTACATATAAATATATATTTATATATATGAAATTATAACTTAAGGAACATTAGGTATTAATATTCTATGTCATATTAACAGATAGATAAGTAATGCAAACTTAACATTCCCTGCTTTGAAGTGTCAACAATGGGGCTGTAAAAAACCCTTGAAACTATCAGCTTAATTTTATTAATACTTTTTTCTTTAAGACATCATTGAACCTACATATAAACACCGTGAGTAAAAATGGATAAAATGTGTCATCAAATATGAACATGTGACTACACAAGGACCAGATTACCAGCAGGGCAAACTTCAACCAGTAAAAAGAATAGAAAATTTTGTATTATTCATGAAAGTAGTTTTTCATGGCGTTTATATAAGATGAAAATTTTATTAAAATTTACTGGTGGAAGATTGCCCCAATGGTAATCTGGCACTTTTGTAATCACAAGTTTCATATTTGGTGACCTAATAAAATATATTTAAAAAAAAACAGTTTTGATCCATCTCATTTGATTCGTCGCCAGAAAAAACTTGGTTACCTACACTTATCTTTATCATACTTTATAAAGAATTTGAAATATAATCGTCATCTTCTTCCGTAACATTTTTAATCAAAACCCCTTTTTACTCGCACCGTAGAAGAAAGATTAATGGAAAAGTGGATCGTGTGGTCCTGCAATCTACTCGAGCCTGTAGCTGTTTTTGGACATGGATTGATGAAAAAAAGATTTTTGTTGAAAAAGGAATTTTTTAGGGATACTTAAATTCTCAGCCGAAAGAAGATTTAAATCTTTTCATGAGGTTTCTTCACTGATTTTATTTATCAGTTTCTTCTACTACAGAGTTTCAACTCGATAAAAGATCAACTTAGATATTGCACACAAGGAGATGGAAAATGTTTTTCAATACATTAGATTTTATATAGACGAATAAGTATAAAAGTAAAAATAATTTAAAGAAAAACTCTTCAGCAAATAAATGAATAGAATGCTAAATTCATCTTTAAAAAGTTAAACTTAAAATTACACTATGTGCAAATTACTTAAAAGACGAAAAAATATTTACTTTAATATCCTTAGTACTTTCAACTATATATGTACATAGCCTTCGTCAGAGAGTACAAAAATACAAGCAAACAAAAATTTGATTGATTCAAAAATTGAAAAAGTAATTTGAAAATAAGATACTTGTATTTTTGTATTCTTTGAAGAAGCCTATGTATATAGTTGAAAGTACTAAGGATATTAAAGTACACAAGGATTTAACACATCTGTGAATATTTTTTCATCTTTTAAGTAATTTGAATATAGAGTAATTTTAAGAAAAACTTTTTTATAAGCATTAAACTTTCATCTTGAAAATCAAGCCTAATTTTTTTTACTTCATGCTCTTTCCAAAACTTTCCGTCAGAATACATTAATTTGGAGTGAGCAACGAACTCACAAGGAGAGGGTCCGAGGTTGGTCTCACCGAATGCGATGAACATTTGTGTTTCGATAGAGTATAGTTAGTATATAAATATATGACCGTCATAAATAAAGCGCAACACCCAGGAGGTCTTGAGAAAATCAGTCGCAAAGTTTAAGCCACAGTTTATAATCCGATAAATTTCCTTCTTTGGAAAGCGGCTCCGTAGCATAGCGGTTGCATGCTGGATTTGAGTTTTTTTCTACCCGGGTTCAATCCCGGCTCAGACTTGTTTTTCGGAACGAAAATTTTTATCAATCATTTTCGAATCGCAATTGAAAAAATATGTATAATAATTGAAATTTCCGAAAAATATGAATTAAATGTATGTTTTGTAGCATATAAGTGTTTTTTTAAGTACAAAATTTTGCATGTTTAAATATATAATGAAAAAAAAAAACCCGCATATTTTTATGTCTATAGACCAGAAATATTTTGTTGTTATTTAAAATTATTTACCGTTATTTCAATGAATAATCTAAATTAAAACACGTGATATAAATGCATAAATAATTATATTACTTTAAATTTGTTTCTATATGAAAGTATTTCGAATATTTCATGATTTTTTTTAATACGCTTTTCTAAACTCTAAATATAACTTTTTTTATTGGGCGATTCCGTGGAGAGTGTCACACACGTAACGCAGGCTTTAATTTGCATTTATTAAATTAATTATTAAATTTTAATGTTAATTCTGATTTTAAGGGGTATGGTAAATAAGTTATTAGCATATTTTTAAATTTAAATGTGTGGCAATAAAACTCACAGAAGTATATCATTTAATTTCATTACTCAAAATGTGCTTTTTATCTACTTCAGAAAAAAAGCATATTTTGAGTATGAAATTAAATGATATATTTCTGTGAGTTTTACTTACACACATTTAAACTAAAAAATATGTTAATAACTTATTTACCATACCACCTAAAATCCGAATTAACATTAAAATATAATAAATAATTGAATAAAGGCAAGTTAAAGCCTGCGTTACGTGCGTGACTCTCCGCATGGAATCGCCCTATTTCGGATTTTTGGTTTTGTAATTATTGCCTACGTAACAACTATTTTTAGAAGTTCAATATCTTTATTCTAACTGTAATCATAAGCATCCAAGATTTTAAAAATTCAAAAGTTAAAAAGCTATTTGGTAAAAAACGATACATTTATTTCACTGTGAAAAGTAGTACCTTATTTATGTAAATAACAGTAAATAAATTTTTAAATTAGCTTAATTTTATGGTCTATAAAAGTTCCAATTGACTTTTTTTTATTTGTTATTATTATTATTTATTTATTTTATCTTTAGTTTTCATTAAATATATTAACATGTAAAGATTCACACCTAAAATTGTATTTATATAATTAAACTGATTTATATAAAAATATTAAGCTAGAAAAGAAAAGATTTCCGAAAGAAATTACTACGTAGACACTTATTCTAATTAAAAATAAAGAATCCCAGACTTAAAAAAAATCATATTAAAAATATAAAAGCATATTTTGAATAAACCATGAAATATTTCAATGAGGAAACAAAATGAAAATAATATATGTGTTCACTTATTTTAATTTATTTCTCTGTTAAAAATTGTAGATATTCATTGAAATAACTATAAATAATTTTAAATAACAACAAAAAATTTCTGGTCTATAGACATAAAAATATGCGGGTTTCATTTTTTTTTTCATTATATATTTAAACATGCAAAATTTCGTAGTTAAAAAAGCACTTATATGCTACAAAACATACATTTAATTCATATTTTTCGTAAATTTAAATTATTATACATATTCTTTCAATTGCGGTTCGAAAATGATTGATAAAAATTTTCGTTCTGAAAAAAAAGTCCGAGCCGGGATCGAACCCGGGCAAAGGAAACTCAAATCCAGCACGCTGCCGCTATATCACGAAGCCGCTTGCCAAAGCAGGAAATTTATCCGATTATAAACTGTTGCTTAAACTTTACGACTGATTTTCTCAAGACCCCCTGGGTGTTGCGCTTTATGACGGTCATATATTTATGTACTAACTATACTCTATCGAAACACAAATATTCATCGCATTCGGTGAGACCAACCTCGGACCATCTCCTTGTCAGTTATGAAAAAGTCACTAGTAGAACACTTGATAGCAAGCGCAAGCTAGTGAATTTTTTTTTAAATATAAGACTTTTGAAACCAGAAATAAAAAATAAAACAATATTTAAACTATTTTTTTAGGATTTCTAAATTGATAGCTCAACGTATAACTGTAAATTGATTAATATTAGATTAATTATAAAAGTTAATACTATTAATTAGAAAATGTGTTTTTTAATTACTCATCATGATTTATGTATAATTTACTAGCTGTTTAACCCGTTCTATGCCCGGATAATAATAATCGAATATGAAACGAAAATTAGCATAAAAATGCAATAACAACAAACAACTTTTAAATATCTAAATAAGAAATAAGATTTCCCCTGACAAAGTATCGAGTTGTTCAATAACTTATCGATTTAGGAAAATATTTTTCTACTACTGTGCATTTTTTTTAATGAAATTTAATTTATCATGTTACTTTGGCAGCAGACGATAAAACTAAGTCTTTGGAATAAGGGAATAAATAGAATAAAAAGTTTTGTTGATGTTTGTGATAAAAAAAATTTCTTTATTTAAAAAAAAAAATGTAGTAATTAAGCGCAATTAAATAATCTCTAATTATTTGCATGCGAAGTAAAAGAATTATCATAATACCCGCTACAGCTTCTTAGTATTGCAGCGTCGCATACGTAATATGCATATCTCACATTGCAGTAAACCTTTAGAATTGGTTAGAACTCGCGCGATTACGGGTTGAACATATAATAAAAAAAGGGGGCAAAATTCGTCAAAAACATAAAAAAAAGAATCTATATCTAGTTATTTGAATGCGAGGTAAAAGAATTATCGTAATACCCGCTATATCTTCTTAGTATTGCAGTGTGGCGCACGTAATACGTATATCTCACATTGCACTAAACCTTTAAAACTAGTTAGGACTCACCGAATACGGGTTGAACATAGAAAAAATCCCTGCCGGCCCGGCCTACAGGCAGAGGTAGATTTCGAAGTTAAGTATACTAATTTCACCAACAAAAACTAAATCATTATTAGATATAAATCCACTTTAACAGTTTTATCTGTCTGCTTTTGACGAGTTTATATTTCCCTTTTTATAAAATAGCTGGTTTTATCAGAATCATGTTAAGGCGATATTAAAAAAATATTTTTCCATACTCAACAACTCGAAATTTTCTGGCACATTTTCAGATTAATTTTTAATAAAAAAAAAAAATATATGAAACATGCTGACGTGATTTTTGAAAAGATTTATAAGCGACCTGTGTTTTTATTTTTCTTTCAATTAATTAAAACTTGATTAATAAACCATTATTTTCTCAGTAGGGCAATATTTTTCGTTTCTAACACAATCGCTTCGGGAAATTCTGTTCAAAATGCCCACTTTGACATCATTTTTTGAAATACATTCTACCTCTATCAAAAAATCGATCATTACTGTACATTATATAGTTTCTGAATAAGAGAATCTAGCAATTGGATGCGTTTGAGAGCAAAAATGAATTTAAAAATGAGTAAGATAATAGACAGTTTGGATTTGAATGCACCCTTAATAAGATGATTTTTTTCTTCAACCGCTATGTATTTTTAATTTGTTTTTGCTTTAAGAATTGGCCCTATCAAAAACTTGTCTATATAAATGTTGACGACAATATTAAGAAGATATATGATAAATTCATGGAGATTTTATATCTTGTGAATTGACGGAGTTATGAAAAATTTTCTTCTTCAACCTTCTTTTTTTTTCGGTACGAATTGGTCCTATCAAAAACTTGTGAATATAAAAGTTGTAGATAATATTAAGGAGATGTATAATAAAATTATTGGATTTGATATCTTGAGAATTGACGAAGTAAGGAATTTTTCTCTCCCAAAAACCCTATTCTTTGCGCCCCTTGAGCCTATTTTAAATTTTATCAAAAATCTGTGATGCGTGAATTTTTGGCGCTATTTTTAGAAGTAATAAAAACTTTAAACTGATTTGATATGTACAAAAATTAAGAAGTTATGGGTTTTTTTCGGTTTTCACAAAACCCCTCCCTATTTCCATCCCCTTTGTCCGCTTTTGCCCATTAACGAACTTGACCGAGATTTTATGTCCCTTGATTTTATGTATCAGTTTGGAAGACATTTGTGCAGAATTGCGGAAGTTATCGTGTCCAGAAGAAAGTGATAACACAATTGCTTCGGGAAATTCCGTTCAAAATGCCCACTTTGACATAATTTTTTGAAATATATTCTGCCTCTATCAAAAAATCGATCATTGCGGTACATTATATAGTTTCTGAATAAGCGAATCTACCAATTAAATGCATTTGAGAGCAAAAATGAATTTAAAAATGAGTCAGAAAATAAGCAGTTTGGATTTGAGTGCATCCTTAATGCAATGATTTTTCCAACACAATCCGCTTCGGGAAATTCGGTTCAAAATGCCCACTTTAACAGCATATTTTTAAATATATTCTGCCTCTATCAAAAAATCGACCATTACGGTACATTATATAGTTTCTGAGTAAGAATACGTACCATTTGGAAGCCTTTGAGAGCAAAAATGAATTGTAAAATGAGTAAGAAAATACGCAGTTTGGATCTGAATACACCCTTACTTACATGATTTTTTTCTTCAACCGCTATGTATTTTTAATTTGTTTTTGCTGTAAGAATTGGCCCTATCCAAAACTTGTCTATATAGATGCTGTAGACAATATTAAGAAGATATATGATAAATTCATGGGGATTTTATATCTTTTGAATTGACGGAGTTATGGATTTTTTACTTCTTCAAACCCCCTTTTTGTTTTCGTTTTTAATTTTTTTTTTTTGCGGTACGAATTGGTCCTATCAAAAACTTGTGAATATAAAAGTTGTAGATAATATTAAGGAGATTTATAATAAAATTAATTGGAATTGATATCTTGAGAATTGACGAAGTTATGAATTTTTTTCTCCCCAAAACCCTATTTTTGCGCCCCTTGAGCCCATTTTTAACTTTATGAAAAATCTGTGATACATAAAATTTTGGCCCTATTTTTAGAAGTAATAAAAACTTTAAACTGATTTGATATGTACAAAAATTAAGAAGTTATGGGGGGTTTTCGGTTTTCACAAAACCCATCCCTATTTCCATCCCCTTGGTCCGATTTTGCCCATTAACGAACTTGACCGAGATTTTATGCCCTTTAATTTTATGTATCAGTTTGGAAGAGATTGGTGCAGAATTACGAAAGTTATCGTGTCCAGAAGAAAGTGATATATATATATATATAGATAGATAGATAGATAGGTAGATAGATAGATAGATAGATAGATAGATAAAGTTTTTTACTGATGGTGGTTTTGGGTTCTAGGAGTCATGATCGGTGTAGATCTGCAAAAATTTTTCAGAAATTCCAACATAGGAACGATCCCAATAGGTAGTATTTCATACGAAATCTACCTAAAAAAGCAAGAATTCGTCAAAAACATAAAAAAAAAAAAAAAAAAAAAAAAAAAAAAAAAAAAACTATTTAAAATTTTCGAATTTTTTGCCGCAATCGTTCATGGGCCCCCTAGCAGCAACTTGTGTGCCAAATTTCGTAGCTCGGTGGTTTCCGAGTTTTTGAGGTTACATAGGATTACGCACGGATTTTAATTGAGTAGATTATCTGTCTTTTACCCTTTAAAACGTTGCATTGTTGTGGTTTCAAAGCTATTTTGCATACTTTGGGGAATGTTTATTGCGCATCACTAAATTCATTCTTGTTTAAACTCGTACGAGTTACAGAGAATATTGGGCAATCGATCACCTGTGGCTGGCTGACGACAAAATGTCTTAAAATTAATGTATTAATTTAAAAAAAAAAATGTTAAAAGTTTATATTGTCCGTAACTTCCATAATTCTAGCATATTCTAGCAGGAAGTGGGTTAAAAATTGATTATAAAATTATCTCTTTACATACAAAAACTACGTTGAGTTAAATGTAAGGGTGTAAAAATACATAAGTAGTTTTATCCCTTTAAAAATTATTACATAATAATAACTTCGTAGTTTATTTTTCTTTATTCTGTAAGTGAAGACATTTTTATCTCATTTGCATCATGTATTTTGGACACCACTTTCTATTATTATGCAAAAATTGACTAAGTATTAAAAAATACACATATAAAAGAAATAATCACTAAGACAACATATCGCGGACCCCCAAGAAAAGTGACACATCTTGCAATTTTTTTTTTCTTTTTATTCCACTAAAAGGTCTGTCATAGATGCGTATTACTATAGAAGACGTTTCATAAGTGTAGTTATACTCAAAATCGATTTATTACGCTCTTCGTCCATTCGTGACCAAAGAAGGGAGGTGGATTGTGTGGGGAGGTGAAATTACACAAACCTTCAAACCACATCTACGTCTTCATTCTTAAGGGTTTTAAGCTTTTATGCACGTTTTTACTCCTACATGCAAAACTAAGTGCTATAATTACATGTTTCAGTAAAATCTTGCAAATTTTCTTTTCCCTGTCCTGTGAAATTTACTATTGTCGAGATGTGTCACTTTTCTTGCTGGTGAGCGATAGTGTGTCATATTAAAATACAGGAAAAATCATTAAGAAAGTCATAAAGGCCTCAGCTTTTGACTGTTGACTAAAACCTTCCTACCCACAATGTCGCTAATAGACTCGTTTCTATAATTTATTTCATCGACTCGAACCAAAAGTTTCTTCATAAAATATGTTACATAAAAGCCAGAGGTAAACAGTTGATGCTTTGAAAGAATACCTAGTTGCAAGGCAACTCCACACCCTGTAAATGAGTATTTGTGTAACACATCTTAGAGGAGCCATAAAAAGAGAGTCTAACCGTAGATGCACTACAGTAAAATTATAAAAAGATAGAGTTATAAAGGTAATGAAGGGTCTTCTTTTAAATTAAAATTTGGTGTTTCTCTCTCTTTTTTTTTACCGGCGCAAAGGTTACTCTTGTCCATTGTTTGTCATCTGGCCGACAATATATTATGTATGCAGAGCCCGATCAAGCTGAAGTTGGGCCCAGGGCCTGTTAAAAAGTTGCCCCCCCCCCTCCTATCTCCCCATTCCCGGCGACACTTTCAGGAAAAAAAAGTATGTTTATTTGATGAGTTGACAAAGTTGTTTGGGTGAAAATTAAAGGTTTACAAAAAAAAAAAAAAATTAACTTACAAGAATAATCAAGAAAATTAATTACTGTCCACTTTCTCAAATAAGCATTTGTATAATTCACAAACATCTATGATCCACAGTTTATGTTGCAGAATAAATGAGGACGTCTTTTTCAAAACTCGCCTTATCCAAAATCATAAAAATTGTGTTTTCCCTAACAGTCTATCATATTAAATTATAATTCTGACATTGTAAAATCCTCGTTTATATTGAAACCAATAGACATGCAGTTTATGGCATTTTCCCCAAATTTGATTTTCTGGATACGGCAAGTTTTGATAATTATAGGTATACTCTCAAATTGAATAGGACTTTTACAGAAAAATTAAATATGGAGGTTTTTTATTACAGTAAAACTATGTTTTTATGTCAGGGACCAAAATATAAAATGCAAACAGTGGAAAAACTTAAATTGTGAGAAAATATACACAAATGTGTGGGCCCCTGAAATTGGTGGGCCCAGGGCCGAGGCCCCGGAGGCCCGTGCATTATTCAGGCCCTGTATGTATGCTATTATTGTGGAATTGAAACGGCTATATTATTCAGAAGAAAATAAGAACACCATGGGAAAACTGTTAGTAATTTTATTTAAAATACAATTAAAAAAGCGAAATTCGTGGAACTTAGAGTTAGCCTTTCGGAGATTTATGTACTTATGCATTATTAAAAGAATTTTCATGGTGAAGTAAGTTTTTATGTTACTTACCCATCAGACGTAGTATAGGGTAAGTCTTGTAATCGTTTTAAAAATTGAAATTTTTTTTTTTTGACGGATTTGCAAGTTTCAGACACTAGAGATACCAAAAAACATATTTTTAGAAGAAAAAAAATTGCTGTCCGTCTTTCTGTGTGTGTGTGTCTGTAAACTTTCTATCTCCCGAAAAATTGATATAGAGACTTGAAATTTGGTGTGTACTTAGTATGTAATAATGGGAAGAAGCCTATTAACTTCGATTATCCGGCACAATTTTTTTCGGACTCTCGAAATATTCGTTCTGATGAAAGGTATATAAAAATTTTCGAAATTGTTTATTTTAAGGAGTGGATATAAAAGACAATAAAAAAACATAAATTTTGCATAAAGGATGAAGTCGGTGAGATAATGAGTTGCCGAGATATTTGTAATCCTATTTTTCACACTCTTCAATTTTTCATGACCCTGTGTTTCATTCAAATTTCAATTCAAAGATGTATTTTAGTTCGAAATAAAACGCTTACTCTGACGCAGTAAATTGTTAGTTAATATGATTATCATTTTTGGTGTCATAAGGATGTTTCTTTTACGCAATTCGGTATTACTCGGTTATTCCATCGACTAAAAACCTATCGCCGAACTATCGCTAAATGCCGCCAAGATTATCGCGAAATCTGGCGGAAAAAAAAATACCAAAAGTGACGCCAACTTGGCGCTATCTTTGGTATTTCGCCAATTTCCCATAGACTCCCATTGTAATACAATCAGGGTCCTGTTTTGTTAAAAATATTTAAATATACGTTTAAATTTTATTTTAGAATTGCAATGCATTATATTAATAGTTTACACACGTTTTATTTTCATATTTTATATAATGCATATTCATGATGGGTAAGTATTACGGTGACCCCCAACGAGTAGTTTTTTTATTTAATTATTTTTTAGAATAACTGCGTATCCACCCTCTTTTTCCTGATAGGTGATTGCAGGATATTTGGCTAATCTTCCGTAATTGACTACCCCCTCCTCCAATTTGCGCATAAATTATGTTGTTGGAATCAATATTCATGTTTGTAGAGAATTCCTTACGATGAATCCTATATTATAAAACATGAGGCGATTTCATAATTAACGATTATTTTTTAATTTCTGGTGTTTCACTTAACAAGTTTTTACATGGGCATAGTCTATGCAGTCATGAACAGTCTGGACAAAAACTGAGGTTTGGTTGATTGTATGGGGTTTTATGGCGCAAAATCCCTTAAGGGACATGCTGCGCCAGGGACGAAGACTGAGAACTTGGGCAGTTATTAGCGGGTTTGAATATTTACAATTACGATTTTTGGAACTAAAATGTTCTTTTTTTTACGCTTATGCGGATGCAAATGTTGCCAACAAAAAGTTTCTTTCATCTTGGCGTCGACATATCTCAATATCCTTGGTTAAAATTTTTAAACTTCTAAACCAGTTAGAAAAATCCCTGTGGACTCGGCCTACAGGCGCAGGTAGATTTCGAAGTTAAAAGTTAAATGTTTATTTTAAATAACGAAAGAACAAATAAATTAGTATAACATTAATAAAAATACAAATAAAATGTCGAAATAAAAATCACTTGATGACGTAAACACGTTTGAGACACGTAAACACGTTGCTTAAAGTCAAGTAAATGTGACATTTACGATCAACCATTATTGGCATTTAATCTTATAGTTTAGCGATAAATTTTTGGTCGACGGGATAACCAAGTAGTACCAATATTAGTTTTTGTTGCATTAAAATATCTCAATTTGTTGATTTTCTGTAAGCAATTAAACCCTATTGGTTTACAATGGAAGTCTATAGGAATTTGGCGAAATATTAGAGATATCGCCAAGTTGGCGTCACTTTTGGCGACTCATTTTGGCCCCCCAAATTTGGCGATGTATCGCCATGTTGGCGAAAAACTTGGCGGTATTTGGCGACAGAACAGGGTACTCCCTACGGTAACCCCCTTATATGTATGGAGAAACGATAGTGTAATATATACTACATATATTTTTATTTTTCACGTGGAAATCTTGCAATAGAAAAGTAATTGTTGCGTGAGAATTTTATTGTGTTTTTTTTTTATTGTTGGCAACTGTTATAACGATTTTTTTTTTTCCTGTCATTTTTCTGGAGCTGGTTTAATCAGAATCATGTTAAGGCGGTGTTCAAAATTTTTAACCCTCCCCCATTTCTACTACCTTGGGCCGATTTTTCTCATTTGCAATCCTCGCCGAGATATTAGCCATCTCAATGTGTTTGGCGAGTTTGAAAACGATCCGTGCATAATTGTGACTTTTATCGTGCGAACAAAATGACAAAATTTAGTACATACCTACATATCTACCCTATATATATAAAATCCAAATGAAACGACTGAATTGAAACGAATTTATGTAACGATTCTATGAAACGACTGATTAAACAACTGATTACGTTTCACGGTGATTTCTTCTGAAATATGGAATACTTTGCGATGAAATTAACACTTAAAACCCGTATTGATCCACAGATCTCAAAACTGGTATTAGAATTTTAAAATTCGAATTAGTTTTCGAAATTATTAATTTTTTTTCTAATTTTAAATACTTTTTTCTAATGTGGTAACTCAAATTTTAATCATAACAGATTTTTTTTTTTTTATATTTTAGAAAAAGTTATTTTAAATTAATTTGGCGACGAGTTTGGCCTCCCTTAAATGTATGCTAAGAAACGCATCATGTTACTTTTATTCAGAATTAAATTTGTATTTCATTATCATTTTATTCAATACAAAACTTTCATTTAAAATTGAAACCTTTAAAATAAATGGCTTTTACTTCATTCTTCTTTTTAAACGAAACGAAAAGAAAAATATTAGATGTCATATACGCAACGGGGTACCTAATTGGCGCCAAAATGGCGTTATTTTGCCTGTCATAGTAAACCGGCTATTGTTGCTTATTTATTAATAAATGTTTATTTGAATTTATTTCCTTTTTATTTACAAAAAATGTTATAAATTGTTTTGTTCTATAGGTATTAATTAATTTTTTTTTTTTATTTATTGTTATTTCATTTTAAAAATAACAGAAAATAATTTAAAAATACATATGTAATAGGTATTTGAAAACGAGGTTTTCGCCAAATTGTCGTAAAAATATCACGCCAAACCCGGTGCGTATGCGACAATGCAACAAATCATGAGATTTAATTTCCACTTCAAAGCAACGTTTTAATGTTATTACTTCTCCCGTCGACCAATTTCGCCAAATCATATAAATAGCCAAATTATACAAATTGACATTTTTTTATTTTAAATAACAAAAGAACAAATAAATTAGTATAACATTAATAAAATTACAAATAAAACGTCGAAATAAAAATCACTTGATGGCATGAACATGTGCAACTTCCTTAAAGTCAAGTGAATGTGACATTTACGATCAACCATTATTGGCATTTAATCTTATAGTTTGGCGACAGATTTTTGGTCGATGGGATAACCAAGTAGCATCGTTTTAATTTACCACTCGAAAAATAAAAAAATGCTAACTGGCGAGTTTAAAAAAAAGCTATTGGCGAGATTTTCACCCGGCTAACATAAAAGTGCCAGGAATTCTTTGCGATCATGGCAACTTTTATGTAGTTTTATTCGAAAAAATAATTTTGATTCTTTAATCAAAATGGAAACCTTTCTTATGAAAAGCTAAGGAATCAGCCCGTTGTTTATGGCAGTTACATGACTTGGACTATTATAATATAAACGAAATAATGGCGATAGATTAATATTCTTTGACTTATCACACCTGTGGCTGGCAAACATTAAAGTACCAAAATGGCCGCCTGGAATATAAAAAGCGGAGGGATCCGCCTGGAGCTGTTGATGATAGTCACATGACTTAGGCTATTATTATAGAGATTGTTTTCAATTCTAAAAATAGCGCAAAGAATAATACTTCCTAACGATTAAAAATTTATTTTCACGTGACTATTAAAAACAGAAAAAAAAAACCCTTAAAAATTACTATTAAATGAGTACGTATTAAAAGCAGGAAAATATTGAAAATTGTGTCTTCAAAATTGTATTTACACGGGAATATTAAAAGGAAAAGGAAACTTTAAAATAATAAATACATTAATATGCGTTTAACCCTTTCATGGACAAGGCACTTCTATTCGTAAAATCTTGAAATCAGTGAATGGCACCAGAATTTACAAACGAATTTCGATATACAAAAATGCTTTTGTTCACTTACTTACTGTCACCTAGCCAGGACGCCAACCGCTAGGTTTATGGACTAATTGTCCTGGCAGGAAAACCCCTCCACCACCCAGTTCCTCCTTACCAAGGAAACGGGCAAATCAGCGGCATTTTTTTTTTTTTTTAACTTAGAAAAATTACAAAAAAGCATACACCTAATGCTTAGAAAAAAAAGCATCTCGCTTTGACAAAATAACAATAAAAAATAATAACAAAACGAGAGTTTATGTTTACTCACAACTTCACAGACGAGTTAAGGATATAGCAATGAGGGTTTAAGATAACCCACGACACCTGTAAATGAAAATGTGTGTCAAAAGTCTTTGCAGAATTTATGCAAATAGTTCAAATGTCTCTCAACAATGTCATTGTATACTAAGAGTCAATATGTAAATGAATACACAGTTCTAAAGTCACTTAGATCTATAGACTCATAATAATATGTGTCAAGAAATCTTTGCAGTATCTATGCTAAAAGTTCGAATGTCTCTAAGCAATATCATTGTCTATAAAAAGTCATAAAAAGAAACGTTTTCTCAGTTCTAGAGTTACTTAGACCCGATAGATGCCATCTCATCCAATAAGCACCACAAAGTTCAAGTCACTGTCAAAAGTTCCTTTCACATTCAACATTGTACAGCACCATTAATGTCAAAGTTTTAGCACAGGTGTTTTAAAAATAAAATTAATATTAATTAGAACTGTTAATATCCTTCAACAGCAGTATATAATGATATACATTGATAATCGATATATTAAGCAGATCAGCATAGATGAGATGATAGAAGAGCACGTTAGAAAACACTGGAGATCCTCACTGGAGAACTGGAGATCCTCACTGCAAGGTATCTATAATGTTTGCATTCCATGGGTAAATACCATTCTACAAAATCCGCGTAGCTTCAAGAAAAACCTGTAGAAATATACATTGAATAGGAGATGACTAGTTCAGTATCTAAGTTAACAAATGATATCTAACAGTATCATAGGTAAAGATAGTATGAGGGAAATAAGCAGCTCCGTCCTATATATATTGTGATAAAAACTCCATCAGGTGAACTTAGGAATACTTGCTCTAATTCTAAGATTTTGTGCTGTTCTTTTTCCAGTTTTTCCATAATATTGTGCCTTATTTTCTGTACTTCTTAAAGACACTAACCTGTAACTTGATTAAGCTAAACTGCTGTTAACAAGTTATTCCAATTGTCAAGTAATAACGCCATTTGATTTTATAAAGTGATTAACCACTCTTATCTTCTCACAACACAAACTACCATCAAGAGTTCTGTCTAGCCACTACTATTACAATAAGACAAAGAGCATAGCCAACTCCGTGAATAACATGCCTACACTTATCCTTAATAACACACTGTCAGAAATGGAGACACGTAAGAAGTTAATTGAGAAGAACTAATATTGTAGTCTTTAAAACTGTCTAAATAAAAGGATAGTTCTTATATCCAGCTTAACTAAGATCAATCATATTAAAAGGATAGTTCGTGTATCCAACTTGTAGTACATAAAAGATGCCGTATATTCATACGTAAAGGGTGAGAAGATGATCAATTAATAATAATGTAATACATAATGAAACATACAGCTCTATAATTCAGTAGATGTAACTTAGAGTTAAAACTTATATTTTATAAACGAGAAGTGAGCATTTAATGAGTTGTAAATATTGCACAGTTTATTGTAGTTATCTGGATTAAAAAGAACTCTTTTAATATTCGCACTTACAGTAATAGAGTTGTCGAAATGGAAGAAGTATTGGACGAGCGGGCATCTGCCAAAAAGATAATGTTTTATGTCACCGCGCATACCACAATCACAATTTGGATTAGATCTTTTGCCTATTTTAAATAAAAATTCCGGAAAGCTTCCATGAGAGGTCAGGAAATACTGGATAACTTGTTTTGAGCACACAAACTTGGTGTCTACCTTTTTCAAAATGTCATAAGTCTCTCTTCCTTTTACAGAGTTCTTCCAATATTCTTGCCAGTCCATCAGCACTTTTTCTTTACAGTACCGCTTAACGAGTGAAACTGGGAAATTCTGTTCACTTACTTAATAAAAGGGAAATTTTCATCCCAATATTCTGGTGCTAATGTGGAATTTAAGAATTAAAATTAAGTGGTCCAAAAATGAACCACCGCCCTTGAAGGCGTTAAAGCAGCAAATTTTAGTAATTGTAGTAAATTGTATTATGTCAATCGTTTTATAACACTGTTAAAAAATACCGAGAGACAAAGACTCTGTTTACTTAATTCATTTTATTTTAGCTTCTTTTCAAATGTTTAACTGATCTTCTTTAACCAAACACGAAAACAACCATTGGATGTCTTAACAGCAACTGATTCTACATTAATTTTTTGAAATAAAAAGGAATTGAATGTATACCCGTTTACAGGGAGATCGCTACAGGTTTTTTCAGTATAATTCAATCTTCTCAAATCTTTTTAAAACCGATCAAATTAGCGTGTTTTTAGATTCTGCGGTGTCTGAACGGGGGTTGGCGAGTGTAGCTTGCAGGGGGCAGAGCCACCTAGTATATATATATATATATATATATATATATATAAAGTAATAATTTTAATTTTTTACACCAGGTGGTATTAAACGCTGTATATTGGCAATATTGTAAAATCGAAATTAAACAATTTAAAAGTGTTTTTTAGGTATTTTAAATAATGTAATTATTTTCTATTTATATTATATTAATTTATTTTATCACGGTATTACAAAATGAATTAACTGAATCCACAGTTTTAATTTCTGTGTTAACTTAACTGTTTTATTCACCTTAATCTGATCATGCTTGGATATCATGTGCAGGAGAATATTTTGAAAATCAACTGGTTTTTATTCGGTATGTGGTGTAATATTTCTATTTTTTTACGCTATAAATTAAATATTTAAAGGGTTGTATTGTTTTTTCCATTTCATGCCTTTTGATAATGTTCTGTTTTCATCTTGAAACTATTCTTTTGATCATATTGGTTGTTTGGGTACAGGAGAAAAAAAATTTTTCAGCTTTTAGCTTTTTTCTCACAGAAAACAACCGATTTGCTTATATCATTGAATTCTGTACCCTTGAAAACGTAATTCAATATAGGGTAATTCCGGGATTTATGCCGCACTTTTTTTTTGAACTTGTGTATAAAGTACCATGGTGGACATAAAAAAAAAAAAAAAAAAAGAAAAGAAAAGAAAAAAAAAATCATGCTGTGCTATTTAATGTTAAATATACAACGCGTAGTGCGACAAAAAAAAATTCAAAACGAATTATTAATATTTTTTAACAATTTGTTTCTAAAACATTACACTGCGGCGCGTCACCCGTACATTCAGGCTGAGACGCCGCACTTGTGCGTAAGTTATGCCGCGCTTATAATAAGAACAGAATGAAATTATAAATAAAAATATTTAAAAAATATTCATATCTGGACTATAATTAACGATGTAATAACAAAATGAAACTAAATGAGTACAATGAAACGTATTAGTAGATCCAAATCAATAATTGTTGCCTACTTTCACTTTTAGTGCTTTTAGATTCTGCAGTGTCTGCACGGGGGTTGGCGAGCGTAGCTTGCAGGGGGCAGAGCCCCCTAGTATATATATACTTTTTAGGTGGGGGTGGTTTTGGGTTCCTGGGATTCTATAATGAAAAGTTGTGAAGAAATTTTTCAAAAGTCGCGCAATGGTAACGACTGCAATAGGTAGTATTTCTTACGAAATCTACCTAAAAAAATATGCAATCTCCACTCCCCCTTATTTTTCTTCCCCTTTTTACTTTCTTCTATCTTTACAAGAAGAAAGTATTGGTTTTATGAAAATTTTCGAATTCCAGTTTTCGACGGATTTACACGTTTTATGAGTCAGAGATTCCAAAAAACATGTTTTTACAAAATGTCTGTCTGTGAGTCTGTCTGTCTGTCTGTCTGTCTGTCTGTCTGTCTGTCCGTCCGTCTGTCTGTCTGTATGTGACACAAATTTTGTGGGCGCTCTATCTCAAGAACTAATGGACGAAATTTCACAAAACTTCATATTTAGTTAGACCTTAATATAAACTGGAACTGATTAGTTTTTGGTGAAAATCGCACAACAGGTGGCGCTGCTATGTGGCATTTTTAACGATTTCTGCAATAGCTGTATCTCAAGAACTACTGCACGAATTTTCATAAAACTTTAGATTCAGTTAGTCCAGGATATAGTTTGGTGCTGATTACTTTTTTGTGAAAATCGCCCAACAGGTGGCGCTGGTATGCTGCATTGTTCATGATTATCGCAATAGCTCTAACTAAAGAAAAAATGCATGAAATTTCATCAAACTTCAGATTCAGTTAGTCCCTGATATAAATTAGTGCTGTTTAATATTTGGAGCAAATCGCCCAACAGGTGGCGCTGCTGTGCTGCATTTTTCACGATTTCCACAAGAGGTGTATCTCAAGAACTATTGCACGGATTTTCATCAAACTTCAGATTTAGTTAGTCCTTGACATGAATTGATGTATAAATTAGTGCTGTTTAATTTTTAGTGTAAATCGCTCAACAGGTGTCGCTGCTATGCTGTATTTTTTGCGATTTCAGCAATAGCTTTATCTCAAGAACTAATGCTTGGATTTTCAACAAACTTCAGATTCAGGTATACCTTGATATCGTTTAGTGCTGTTTACATTTGGTGTAAATCGCTCAACAGGTGGCGCTGCTATGCTACATTTTTTCAGAATTTCCGGTATAGCTCTATCTCAAGAACTAATGCGCGAATTTTCATCCAACTTCAAATTCTTATATACCAATTCATATTTGATATGAATTGGTGCTAAATCGTTGTTATTACTTGTACTATTTAAATGATTTAATTGACGTAATTTATATAGAAGAAAGTTTTGTGATGGCCACAACATACTAGTTTTATTTTTATTTTTATTTTTATGTTAGTAATAACCATCTCAGGAATTCCGAATTAAAGATTATTCTTATGGATATTTATGTAATTATGTATTAATATTATTTGCATAAATCTCGGGATTTAAAAAAAAAGTGCTTGCTGAGATAAAGCTTAGATCATATGTTTATTATTATATGTTACTTCTTATTTTTCAGCTTTCAGCGTTTTCATTACGTAGTTGTTGATAGCATTCCTGGCTAATCTTCCGTAATCCGATATCTCGCCAATTGACACACTAAATATAATGTTGAAAGCACCGTTTTTATTACAAGTGAAACCTTCATGATGAAGTCATTTACAAAAAATCATATAATCATCTACTACATATATAAAACGCAACTTTGTATTCCAACCGGAAAGTTTATTCTATTTTGGTCGAATATGCAATATTAGTTTTTGGGAGTAGGTGTATAAAACATTGTTCTAGCTCGCTTATTTATAGAGCTACGGGGAAATTTTTAAAATTTGTGAACCCGATTATTAAAGATTACCTTTTTTAAGAAATTCTACCGAACGAAATTTGATGTAAGTTACACTGTTAAATAAATTTTCAGGGATGACGCAATCATGCATCAACCCAATGGAAATTCCGATTATGAAAAAGATGAATATTACTTCTATTAATCAAAGAAAGAAGTATAAAACTAGAGAACAGGAATTCTGCTTTTTCAGAATTTAGTGTCGCCCTGATGAAAAAAAAAATATATATATATATATATGTATATAAATATACAATAGAGTCCGGATTATCTGAGTTAATCGAACTTATACCTTTGGAATGGATCATTTTCTTCTGATAGACTGATGGCTTCTATTATTATGAAACAGCCATTATAAATGAAGTGTTAGGTGAAGATGAAAGAGCAGTCGTAAAAAGTTAGAACTCTGATTTTCTGGTCAGAATGGGGAAAAAAATGGCCATAATTTTTTTTCATTAATGGCTGTTTCAAAATAATAGAAGCCATCAGTCCATCAGAAGAAAATAACTTGGTTAAAGCGGAAACTCGGTTAAGCGGGACTCGGATAATCGGGACTCTACTGTAGCTCTGTTTTAAGATTTAAAACACGCGATTTTATTTATATAAAATGACGTCATCCGAATCCACTGAAGAATTCCTCATTTACAATCCAATCATAAACATCTACAATAAAGTATGGGTAGGACGTCACTATCTCAGAATAATACACAAATGCAGCAAAAAGACATCAATTCATTTATATATTTTTTCTCAAAATAGCACGTATTTTAATTACTTTTTTTCAGTTTTTATGAGAAAGAGGCAACAAGAAGATATAATTGCCATTTTTCAACTATTTTCCCTTTACTGTCTACAGAAAATGAGTACTTGAGTTGCCAAAATTAAACAAATGCTGCTTAAAACTACAAAAAAATTAATATCTCAAAAATAAATGGAGATGTAGTTTTCAAACAAATTGCATTTAAAAGTACTTTTTTTCCCCAATACGACGGTATAAAATTGAAAATGTGCGATGTTTAGAAGTTAAAAAAATTGCTATAGCGTATTTAATCGTACTGCTTTGTTTTACAGCTAGCTTCTGTAAGGAAACGTTATTTTTTGGAGACGGCACAAAATAAGCTGGGAGAAAGAAATAGCATACCGTACCGGGGGCTAAAACTTCTCATACAATCGTCGTATAATGAATTAAAACAAGATTTTTTTTCTTTTTCGAGAGAGCTTTTCGTGACGTATTAAAAAAGAGTGCAGTATTTTAATTGATGATAGAAGCTACAGTCTTATTTACTGCTATTACAATTTTAACAGCATTTATTCTGCTAGAATGCAAATGCGAAAAGCCGTGATAGACTTGCGTTTTACTAAATATAACAGGACTTATAGTGAGATGGCATTTAAACTACAAGAACCACACATGGCGCAAATCCGAGAAGCCGGGAATTCGAGAACAAACAAGTGAGGATGAACCACCTGAACATTAGTATTTCGATGCTATGGACAACCTCTGCAATCATTGTAATGCACTCCATTTCAGTAGGGACTAAAAAACATTTTGATTTCTGTTGTCATAACGGCTTCCTTGTCCTACTAAATATTACCGTAATTGACCAAGTAAAATAGTTGGTGCTTAATAACTCAAATTTTATCCAACACATTTGAAAATGTTATACCTCAATGGCGTTGATATCGTTTCCCGTAATCAGGAATTATATTGCATGCACTTAATTAATAAAACTTTGTATTTATCTCCATTAAAAAAACACAGGACACGTTTCGGAGTGGAAATTATAACAACCCGTCATCAGCCAAAGTAATCACGTATCCGTAATAAGGAAACAAGCTCACAAATGAACATCCAGGTCTTATCGCCAATTTTCGATACTGTTTTCATCTATATTACAGGTAGGAATCCATATTGGCTTAAAATACGTCATATTCACTGATATATTTCGTTTCATTCAAGGTTCGTTTGGAAAAATAGAACTAGCGTAGCGGGCGTAGCCTGCTAGTTTATTCTATTCATAAAGCTAAAATATTTCATATCAATTGCGACAAAATGATGTCATTTTCAAATGCTTATCAGCGGTTTCTGAAATTAAAAGTTTTGGAGCCCTTTGAAGTTCTTGTTCTTCAGTAACGGCTACGTATAACTAAAATTTACGTCATTTAGATATATTCGTATGAAAATATGTCACTTTTATCATTGATTATATTTTCTTCTTGTTAAAATATTACGTCATTTTCACATGCTCAAGTATTTCGTTCCTTTCGAGATGAAAGGATGCCGGTAGGATAATTCGAATGCCCTTTTCGAGACTAACGAAAAGGGCAGGCTACCGCGATGCATCACATGTATCTTTTTTTTTACAGACCGCTGGATTCAAGTGATGCTCGAATGCACCAATGCAGGTGTACGAAAACAGCACCACGTCACTTTAGCGGTCCGTTAAAAAAAGGCACTTGTGATGTACCGCGGTAGCCTGTCTTTTTCGTTAGCCTCGGCCCTTTTAAAATGACGTTATTTCCACAGATGAAAGCCTTTCTTTGCCTGTAGATTTTATCTCGAATAACAGAACTATTGAAACAAAAAGTCGCTAAAAAGGATGCAATTGTGACCAGGCCCTGACTATCGCAAGGGCACCCGGGGCCCATGCCCTGGGCACGAAATTTCTGAGGGGCACGAAATTTTTCAGAATTCCATCTAAATTTCCATTAAAAAAATCATAATTGAGAAAAATGTGAAATTTGATATGTTAATACGATGAAATGACAAAAATATATCTCAATATATGATTAAAAGCATATTTCAATAAATAATAGACAAAAAAAAAAAATATTTTTTTTTATACCAGGAACCATTTTTCAATTTTCCAGAAAACTCAATTTTTTTAAGTTGTCACTTTTTGAATAAATGTGTAATATGTAAAAAAACTAGTATTTGTAAATAAATCAGTCTAAGGGGGCACGAAAAATTGAATGTGCCCTGGGCACAGAAACTTGCTAGTCGGGCCCTGATTGTGACGCAATTAAGAGAAAATGTTGCAGTTTGAAGTTTTTAAATCAATGCTCATTTTTTAAACTTATTTCATTTTTACTTTTCGGATCATTGACTTGTTGATGGTCTTTGTTCCAATTTATAGAAAAACATATCTTTATTAATTCTATTGTGAAAATGACAGCAGAAAAAAAACAGAATCGATATTAATCCCTTTTTGAATCACAAACAAAGTAAAAAGCCTGATTACCACAATTTTGAAGTTTTTTTTTTTTTTTTTTTTTTTACTTAATTCAAAATCGTAGCATACGTTATAGAAATTAAAACATTTAAAACCTTGTGGTCGCTCATTTACAAATTGAAAGAAAAAATATATATCTACATATTAAATTGGATCAGTAGGCAAATTCTCAATGGCAAATGACGAAAAAAAACCGGCTTGTATTTCAAATTTTAAATATCTTATCAGTCCAAAGTTTTCTCATTTCTGCAAGAAAATTGTTTAAAAATTAGAAAATGCGTGGCAACACCGTACTAAAAATATTTTGCCGTACAAAAAATGAAGTTCAAAATTTGAGAATTGCATCTCAACAGTAAGCCAAAAGACTCATTGTTGAAAAATATCAGTGCACGAGACTCATTGTTGCAAAGTAATATTTGAAATTTTTCTTTGAAAAAATAGATTACTCTATTTTAAACAGCTTTGAATTTACTAATTTTGCTATCAAGAGTTACTAATTGTGAAATTTTAAGCTGTTTTGAAAATCTTACTGATTTCGAGAAGAAGATATGGGTCTTTTGTCTTGTTGGTATGTATACATATATAGATATTTAAATATTTTTGCTTATTTTAATGTAATTGAATATTTTATCGCGAGAGCATTGTAATATCGATAGTTGCATGCGATGATATCAATCAAAGTAAATTTCCGTAAATTATTTACATATTTTCTGGTATTTCTAGTACACATATTTATGTATTGTAACTAATATATTTCTTCCTAAAAGTTTTTTCGTTCAAAATAAGATTTAAACACTTCTTTTATTCAATCAATTTATAAAATTGGATGCTAATAATTGATGTTTAAATATTTGAGTTAATATCCGCTACAAATCTGGAATAAAATTTAGTTAATTAATCCCTAAGATGCACTATAGTATGAAAGTTTTCATTTTAGTTATCAGATAATATATAAAAGTATTTTGGGTACTTTTCTGTTAGCCGGGAGCCGCTAATATATCACTATATATCTATCTACATAGAGATAGATCGACAGATAGATAGACAGGTATGTAGATAGATAGATATATATGTCTATATATTTATTTATATATCAGTGGCGCCAGCCCAACAGAAAAGTACCGTATTTTGTTATAATGTGTCTGACGTTTGGTGTGAAATATGTGCACCTTTTACTATTTTACATTCTATCATATAGAAACATAATAACTATTTTATAGTGTAACATATTTCGTCAGTTCATATCATAGACTCTTAACTTCTATTTCATTAAAACTGTTTTTATTACTGGAAATGGTAATCAAAAGGTATAAAAGCTTATTTTTTTATCATTAAATTTTCTGTATACAAGTTTTATTGAAGAATTTTACATAACCAAGAGTATATGCATGTCCGCTTGTTCTGACTCCATATCTACTACCGATACATTTTGGCGTGGTATTTGGAACAATTTGTTTTTAACGCATTTGGCAAATATGTAGATATTGTTTCATTGTTCCTAAAATCATTTTTTCTTAAGTGTATATGTCGCCAATATGTTCTTCCATATATGTTGCCAATATCTCTCTGCCCTTGGGTGCTTTTTTATTTTGGAGTCCCTAGAACTTTTGAATATGTGAATATTAATTATAATAGATCTCCACGTAAAGTTTAGTAAAGAAATAGATGCATTTTTTAGCCAAGCGCAAGTGATAAATTTCCAAATAGTGTTCGCATCCGCATTGCATTCATAACATTCTAAATACAAGCAGTACACACATTACATAACATACATTTAAAATGCATGCTACTCATTTCAGTCAAAATACAGAAAAATAATATAAAAAAATGGTACTTTTCGGTTAGCCGGGCGCCAGTGTTTTATATACATATTTATATACATACATATGAGTAAATATACATATATATTTACATATATATATGTGTGTATATATACAATATTTGTATATGTAAATATATGTATATTTACATATATGTATGTATATAAATATGTATATAAAACACTGGCGCCCGGCTAACCGAAAAGTACCAAAAAAATAATTGATTACATACCGAAAAAGTATTCATCATCAAAGTATTCTCTCTAATTTACATACACGCAAAAAATGGTACTTTTCCAGTATAGGGGCCTTATCGAGATAGAAAATATGGCCTTGACAAGAGAAGGAAGTTTGGAAACATGTTATCTAGCAACCTATTTACTCTTTCATGTACTCAACCGATATTTTTCTATATACAATTTATTTTGTTTAAAAAACTGTTTACCTATTGTTATATACGCAACTGAAATAAACATGTATCTAGAAAAATTACAACTAGTCGGATGTGCCAATCCCAAGACTTTCTTCTATCTCATACATGTTCATACTTCAAAATTCGCTACCACAGTGCTAAAATTAAATTGCAATCTATTCCCATCATGAGGAGTATAACGATATGAAATTCCGTGCATTAGTTCTTGAGATATGACTATCGCTAAAATCGTCTAAATCACGCAAAATGCAGCACAGCAGCGTCACCTGTGGGATGATTTACACCAAAACTTAATCAGCAACAACTTATGTCGGCGTCTAACTGTATCTGAAGTTTGATGAAAATCCGTGCTTTAGTTTTTGAGATACAGCTATTGCGAAAATCGTGAAAAAAACCCAGCATAACACCGCCACCCATTGGACGATCGACACGAAAACCCAATCAGCAACAACTTGAGTCAGCGTCTAACTGAATCTGAAGTTAGATGAAAATTCGTTCTTTAGTTCTTGCGATAGAGCTATTGCGGAAATCATTAGAAATTCGGCATAGCAGTGCTGCCAGCGGTTGGGCGATATACACCAAAAACTAATCAGCAACAGTTTATATAATATGATCTAACGGAATCTAAAGTTCTGTGAGATTCCGTGCATTTGTTTTTGATATAGAGCGCCCACAAAGTGTTTGTCACACACAGATAGACTCACAGACAGAATGACAGACAGACTCAAAGATATACTGACAGACAGACATTTTCTAAAAACCATCAAGTCTTGTTAATAACCTTCTAAAACATATAAATTCATCGAAAACCGAAAGTTGAAAATTTTCACGAATCCTATACTTTCTTCTTGTAAAGATAGGTGAAAGTAATAATAAATTTATTCAAATTAAAAATGATGTATGGACACCCTATAAGTCTATGGTGTTTTATACATCATTTTTAATTTGAATAAATTCCTTTGTTATTTATACATTCACAATTTTTGTTGGTCATTTGGGTACTTGCTAGTTATCCCGTCGACCAAATTACTGTCGCCAAATTGTAAGATTAAATGCTAATAATGGTTGATCGTAAATGTCACATTCACTTGACTTGAAGCAAGTTACACGCGTTTACGTCATCAAGTGATTTTTATTTCGACGTTTTAATTATATTTTTATTAATGTTATACTAATTTACTTATTCTGTCGTTATTTAGAATAAACGTTATGTCAATTTGTATAATTTGGCGATTTATATTATTTGGTGAAATGGGTCGACGGGATAACTAACAAGTACCGTAATTTGTAATGGTTTATAATGGCTTTATATATAAATATATATATGTATGTATATATATATATCTATATATGTTACAGCTAGAGCCTGAAGTATCACCAGTTCGCGAATTAAAAGGCTATTTTGCGAAGTCTGCAAGAATTCTCGCCAAAGACCGATGAACCATGTATTTTGGGCTTCCAATGAATTCCCGAAGTGGTCGGATATGAATGGCTAATATCCGAAGTGGTTATCCAAGGCTGTCCGAATGAGTACCACTGACATATACGTGGTGGGACGAAAAATTCCATGCTTTCACAATAATATTCTGTTGGTCTAAAGAATTTCTCGTTTCTGTGACCTATTTTGACTTTACAGTGGATTCATTGAGATTCTTGTATTCTTCGTATTTGTACAGTATTATATGGGAATATTGTATACAACTATTCTATAATTTATCTCTATTCTAAAAAAATGTAACTAATGCTTCTGATGCCATAATTGAATTTAGTGTGACCTTTTTACTTTCTCGCGTTATTTTGCAAAAACTATTGAAGATAAAAATATGAAAAAAGACAGAGTTTTATAGATAACTATATGATAAATATGTTGCAGCAGACAGTTTTATATCGAAAACTTTTAAAAGTTTTATTTAATGTTGAAATCAGTCAAGATAGTTTGGTTAAATAAGTTTTATATAATAAAAAACTTTTGATAGCAATTTAACCCTATTTTGCAAGCATATACTTCATTAGAGTTATTTATAAAACATGTCTAACTTTTTAGGGGTTTTCCATTTTATTTACCCATCATACGTAGTATAGGGTGTCTTGTAATCGTTTTAAAAATCGAAACATTTTTTTTGACGGATTTGCACGTTTCAGACACTGGAGATTCCGAAAAACATATTTTTAGAAAAATAATTTGTCCGTCCGTCTGTATGTGTGTGTGTCTGTAAACGCTCTATCTCCCGAACAAATTGAGATAGTGACTTGAAATTCGGTGTGTACTTAGGGAGTAATAATGGTAAAAAGCCTATTGAATATCAGTAACCTCGATTATCCGGAACTATTTTTTCGGACTCTTGAAATATTCGTTCTGATAAAAGGTATACAAAAATTTTCTAAATTGTTTATTTGAGGGAATATAAAAGACAATAAAAAAACATAAATTTTGCATCATGAATCAACTTGATCGGATAATTAGTTGCCGAGATATTTGTAGTTCTATTTTTCACACTCTTCGATTTTTCATGACCCTGTATTTCATTCAAATTTCAATTCAAAGATATATGTTAATTGGAAATGAGACGCTTAATCCGACGCAGTAAACTGTTAGTTAATACGATTATAATTTTTCGAATAATAAGGATGTTTCTTTTAAGCAATTCGGTACTACTCGATTATCCCGCCGACCAAAAAACTATCGCCAAACTATAAGATTAAATGCCAATAATGGCTTATCGTAAATGTCAAGCATTTAATGCCTCACCATACATATAAGGGGATCCATAGGGGGGACCTTGTTCTGTCGCCAAACTATAAGATTAAATGCCAATAATGGCTTATCGTAAATGTCAAGCATTTAATGCCTCACCATACATATAAGGGGATCCATAGGGGGGACCTTGTTCTGTCGCCAAATATCGCCACGTTTGTCGCCAAATTGGCGGTATCTGTAATATTTTGTCAAATTCCCATAGACTTCCATTGTAAACCACTAGCGTTTACTTGCTTACAGAAAATCAAAAAAATGAGATATTTTAATGCAACAAAAAGTAATATTAGCTTAATAGCCCAGTGGTTAGGGGGTTGAATTCGGAATTAATTAGGGGAAAGCTGGAAATTGTTTTAATCCCTTCTGTTTAGGTCTAGAATGAATATGCTATGTTTCCCCCATCGTACCAGGTGACCGTTAGGAAATATGTATAGAATTGTAGTAAAAAAACACGTTTTTTGCGTACCCTAACAATATCTCAAAACAACTAACTCTGTCAAAAACATTGTCAATACAAATGTTGTAGAGCTTAAAAGTCTGAGTAAAATGAGTACCTACACTCAACATATTAAGGTCACAATTCTACTTCAAAGTTTTAGACCCATCATCAGGGGGATGACCTCAGAATTAATTAGGAGAAAACTGGAAATTGTTTTAATCCCCTCAGTTAAGGTCTGAAATGAACGTACTATGTTTTCTTCCTCGTACTTGGGTGAATGTTAGAAAATATGTACATATTTATTTTCGAAAAACACGTTTTTTTTTAGTTTCCTTAACAATATCTCAAAACAGCTAACTCTATAAAAAACATTGTCAGTACAAATGTTGTAGAGCTTAAAATTCTAAATAAAATGAGTACGATCATTAATATTTTTGTTTAACATTAAGGTCGCAATTCTATTTCAAAAATTTTCAAATCAAGAGCTTGAAGCCAGGAGAGACCAAGTTAACTTAACAATATCTCAGAATTACGGTCTTAATATTGAACAAAAATATTAAGTGTAGTCATTTTACTCAGAATTTTAGGCTCTATAACTTTTGTATTAACAATGTTTTTGATAGAGTTAGCTATTTTGATATATTGTTAAGTTAACTTGGTCTCTCCTGGCTTCAAGCTATTGATTATCGATTAAGGCAAAATTTTGAAATAGAATTGCGACCTTAATGTTGAACAAAAATATTAATGATGGTACTCATTTTATTCAGAATTTTAAGCTCTACAAGATTTGTAATGACAATGTTTTTATAGAGTTAGCTGTTTTGAGATATTGTTAAGGAAACTAAAAAAAAACGTGTTTTTCGAAAATAAATATGTACATATTTTCTAACGTTCACCCAAGTACGTAGAAGAAAACATAGTACGTTCATTTCAGACCTAAATTGAAGGGATTAAAACAATTTCCAGTTTTCTCCTAATTAATTCTGAGGTCATCTCCCTGATGATGGGTCTAAAACTTTGAAGTAGAATTGTGACCTTAATATTCAACATAAGTATTGAGTGTAGGTACTCATTTTACTCAGAATTTTAAGCTCTACAACATTTGTATTTACAATGTTTTTGACAGAGTTAGCTGTTTTGAGATATTGTTATGGTATGCAAAAATACGTGTTTTTTGACTATAATTCGATACATATTTCCTAACGCTCACCTAGTACGAGGGGGAAACATAGCATATTCATTCTAGACCTAAACAGATGGGATTAAAACAATTTCCAGCTTTCCCCTAATTAATTCCGAATTCGGCCTTTTTTTTGGTCCCCTGCCACTGGGCTATAAGGGGTTATATTAATTATATTTAAGGGAGTCCCAATAAATTAAATTATGAATAAAAGTAACATGGTAGAATGCTTAGCATGCATCACATGTTTTATTTTCATATTTTATATTATCTATATCCATGATAGGTAAGTATTACGGTGGCCCCCAACGACTAGTTTTTTTTTAACTTTCATTATCTGAATAAAGATTTATTTCATAGTTGTGTTCATATTATGTCAGATTTTAAAAAGCCTAAGTTATACATCCAAATAATTTTCAGTTGAAAAATATATTTACTCATGGGCTTTAAAAAGAAAGAAAACTATTAAATATTTAAATTATAAAGTGCGAGAAGAATTTAAATTTGAAAATTATGCCATTTTCCAAGCAGTACATTTAGAATGATTTGCTTATAGCGTCTAAAAGAAAAGTTTTCTTGTAGACCTTAAATCCGAGAGGCAGCGACATTTTTTACTTAACAATTTCACACACGCTTATTTACAAATGTTAAATCTTATTTAATATGGAAATCAATTGACAGATGATACGTCAGTAGTGGATGCGGCCTTGGGTACCGAAAATCCCCAAGTCAAAGATAAATGAATGACAATTTGATTGCAGAAGGTCGTCACTGGTCGTCATAAAATCCTTCGATATTACGTAATTGGGAAATTTATTTTACAACAGAGGAAATTAGTGTATATATAAAAGCTGCGGGTGTGTAAGGGTTTGGCGGGGTAGATCGTAGGGAGAAGAGCTGCCGAGTTTTTAAAAAAATATTCTACTTACGTTTTATAAAAAAAATATCCCTTGTCCAGAATTAGCTCTCGAATTTAATTAACTTTTCTTCGGTTGTGATTTTGAAAATTATTGCAAAATTTATTCTTAAAAGATTTAACGGAACTTTTCGGTTAGCCGGGCGCCAGTGTTATATATACATACATATGTATATATACAGGTAAGTATATATACATATATATATTATATGTGTGTATGTATACAATACATGTATATGTATATATGTGTATATTTATATATATGCATGTATATATATAGATATATATAACACTGGCGCCCGGCTAACCGAAAAGTACCGATTTAACATAATTCAGTACTAAAAGGGATAGGGATTGAGAATTTTCACCACTGTTTAAAAGCCTCTCTGACATCTTAGCCTCTAACCTCCTTGAATACAATTAAAAAAAAATTCTGTTATGTTAATCTCTATTTTCTGTTCATCTGTTTCATCTGTTTCTGTATGTTCATCTGTTACTATAGAACATGGGGTAGCAAACCACTTATAAAGTCATAGATACAGGGTTTTTCATCCTAACTGAACTCGAGCTGACGGTAAAAATATTTAGAAAAATAAAAACATTGTAATGAAAATGCAACGATATGTACAGTCGTGGAAAAAAAAAGTAAACACACCTTACTGACTCTGAAAAAAATTCTCGTAGAAGAAAGTTACTGGTACCACACGACTGGTAATAAAGTCTACTTTTAAATGATGGATATAAAATTTGCTTAGGGGGCCATATTCATATTAAAACGAACCACCTTTGCTTTTTTTCAATAGCAGTACACAATTCTGATAGCATGAGTGAAATCTACACCCTTCAATTAGTCTAAAAACAAATTTTTATGCAATTTTTCCCTTCTTGAGCGCTTCCTTCTTGATCAAGGCATCCTAAGCGCCACTCAAACAGTCATTGAAGACTGCTAGATTACAGGATAGCATAAGAAATATAAAAATATCTAGTCACTTTTATCACAGACGGCCCCTTAAACCACCATTTTGCCGTTTTTACTTACCCATCATACGTAGTACGGGCGGTATATACGCTGCTCGGTAATTAAACAACGTAGACGGATATTTAATATACTAAAACCAGTCCTGAAAACTTATTTAACTAACTGTGCAAGTCTAATCGAAATCGCAGAACTTTTTAAAAATGCTAATCTTTCACAATCGGATTCATCTCATTATACAATTTTCTCTCATAATTTTATAACTAAGAAACTTAGAAAGTTTATGCCATATACTAAGACCTTCCCTGTAATATTATTTAATGAACAAAGTCGTAATCCATTTAACAGAACTCAAGTTATAAGCGGGTGGAAAGGAATTCCCATTTGCATTTTATGTATATAGGAGATAGATAAAGTACGTCGACCAAATTACTGTCGCCAAATTGTAAGATTAAATGCCAATAATGGTTGATCGTAAATGTCACATTCACTTGACAATACGTGTTTACGTCATCAAGTGATTATTATTTTTACGTTTTATTTGTATTTTTATAGTTGTACTAATTTATTTGTTCTTTCGTTATTTAAAATAAAAATTATGTCAATTTGTATAATTTGGCGGATGGTTTGGCGATTTGTATAATTTGGCGAAATTGGTCGACGTGATAACTAACAAGTACCGATAAATATTATAAAACTATCAAATATTATAAAATTGTCAAATATAAATATGAAATATTGTAAAAGTATTTAAACCAAGAAGTAAGTTTTTATGTATTCATTTAAATCTCCAATTTTAATTCTTAATTTTTTTCAGTTTCGGCCGTCTTCGCCGTCGTCGCCCTGTTCCTGAGCCCTGTAGGTACGACAGGATGGCTGAGGAGATACAGGTAAACGATTTCGTTTTTCTTCGTATGCGCATGCTCCAGTCTTATAGGGATGCTTTGAGGAAACGTTGGGCGGCTGCCCAGGCTAGGGACGTTCAGAGGGGGTTAGAAGTAGGTGGCGGTGATTGTTCTTCACCGCAGGGGGGAAGGGTCAGTTCAGGTGTAGGTATAGAAGCCTGTGTACCCTATCGTCCTCTTGAGGACTTGAGTGCACAGCATGGAGATGGGCCAAAAGTGGGTGGTGAGGGTCGCGAAGTTGCGGTTGAAGTTTCTCACCGCAGCTTGAGAGATTCGGACAGTATGCTGCGGGTCCTGGAAAGCAATCATGATTTGTCAGGGTTAAATGTTTCCTCTATTTCTAAACAGAGAGCACGTTTGAGCAGGCTCGCTCTCTTATTCGGTAGGTCGGCCAAGTTCAGGACCGCAGATCCATCTCTCAATTAAGTGGGGGGTTGCAAACGGGGGGATATTTGATTAGGAATAGATCGGTCTGAGCATGCATTAAGTTAAATTTTATTAATGAATAATTTAGGGGTCAGGTGTCTTTAAAATAACTGCCTTTTTTTCATTTTCAGATTTAACTAAACCAACAAGTAATTTATGATGCGTCAATTAACAAACAAATTTATTAAAAAATATTATTGCTCTTTATAATTGAAGAGCTGAGTGGAAGAACATGTTATGCTACATTTTCTTCAAAATTATTTTATCTTTTGTACGAAGGCGTTATCAGGTATTCTATCACATGGTAAAGCTAAAATACCAAAATTCTATTTTAGACTTGAAGATTTAAGACATTATTCATTAATATTTAATATTTTATTATTTAATAATGTAAATAATATTAATATTTTTTAATATTTAAAAATTAAATATGAATAAGTTTTTTTGATACAGTTCAGTACCACACACCTGCTAATATTTTAAACACATGGTATCAAACAGAAAATAAATCTTTAAAATTGACCACAAAAACTTTCACATCAAATTTCTTCAAATGTAATTTTTGTTACTTAACATGTTCTTCCACTTAGCTCTTCAGTTATGACTTTAAGGGCACAGGTTACCTTTTCAACAATTTTTTTTTTTTTTTTTTTTTTTTTTTTTTTTTTTTTTTTTTAATAACTATTTTTCAGATAGTGAACTCACTGCATTTCAATGATGAATTAAAACTATATTTTGAAATTTAAAAAAAATCGACTTCATATTTAATTAAAAATAAAAAATATATTTCGAACTTGAATTTTTAAAAATTCCTACTACTTTTTTAAATATTGATATTTTTGCTAATTTTTTTAAAGATTTTCAAATGTGTATTACACAAGACTGCGCATGAATTTTTAGATAATCTAATATTACATTTAATATAATTTTCTTACTGACATATATAGAGTGTAAAACTATGAAATCTAACACATCTTCATATACTTTTATTTTAAAAAAACTGAAGGCCTCGCAGATTTGTCACATATATGATAAAGTACATGCGCAAAAAAGTTTAAATCTCTATTTAAATACAAAAAAAGGCCTTAGCATTTTTAATACATGAAAGTAAATAAAATATGAACAGGAGAAAAAGGGATTTAAAGTTTTAATTTGTGTAGGTTATTGCACTGAGTGTATTAACAAAATTTACAATATCTCGCGATATAATTGCTATATGAGTGAAAATATGGTGTCAAAATATTCACAATTAAACAGGCTTTCATTTAATAATTTTAAAAAATCGATTTTTTGATCAATTTTGAGGTAAACTGTCCCCTTAAACAATATTTTCTGATAAAAAAAAAAAACAGACAAATCTATGAGTGCAATAAATTTAAAATAGAATAGATAGGATAATCACATAAATCAACAAGGCAGTAAATTTACTGAAGTTTAATTTTAGAGAAAGCGTATGAAATGTAGAGCACTTGAAAGAACTGGAAATAATCTTATACAAAAACAAAAAAATGTAAAGTTGAATTATCAAAAAGTACTGTCTATTATAAAATGTAATAATGAATTGGTTAATTGCATAGGTTTTAATTATTGGAGAGGGAATTCTTTCGCTTAATTATCGGGTTAATTTGTCGTTAAATCTTACATAAAGGAAGTTACGGCTAACAGCTGATTTATATATATATACAGGGTGTTCAAAAAAGGAGTACCCATTTTTAAAAATGAATAATTAACAAACGAATAGAGCTATTTAAAAATTTTTTGCAGGAAACGAATGTGTGAAGTCCTGAATTTTGTTTAGAATGCTCTATTATGATAGTTCAAAATGTGACCAACACATGGCGCTACAGCACATTTTGGTGGCTATATGAACAAACGAAGCTTACGTGAAGAACAGACAGAAGTAGACGTGGTCAGTGAAAGTTCAGTAGTAACCATTTCAAGGGAAACAGTAGTGGTCGTTGCGTAAATTCTTCAAAATGGTGTAATATAGCCACCAAAATGTGCTGTAGCGCCATCTGTCGGTCAGATTGTGAACTATTATGATAAAATGTTCTAAACAGAATTCTAGACTTCACACATCCGTTTCCTGCAAGAATTTTTTAATAACTCTATTCTTTTGTTAATTATTCATTTTTAAAAATAGGTACTCCTTTTTGGGACACCCTGTATGTATATATACAAGGTGTTCCGAAATTCGACCGACAAATTAAGAGGGGGTGATAGTAGGCATCAAGAGGATGAAAAAATGCCATAGAACATAGGGTCGCAAATCACTTATTTAATCACAAATACAGGGTGTTTCACCCTAACTGAAGTCGGCATGACGGTATTAAATTTGCGAAAAATAAAAATATTGCAAAAAACAAATTACGATATGTACTTTGGTATCTATGAAATGTGATAACATCACGAAAAGCTATGAAAAAACAGCGTGCTTACTCAATCGTTCATATCGTATGAACTCATATTCACGGTCCAAAATGGGGAGCGTCAATACTGCTGGCACGTATAAAGGAAACATCTACCACTATTTTCTTATATTATCATATTTGCACTAAAGGTGATCATGTCTGTTAAAAGTTACATTATAATATGCTTCAGATTTTTTTAAAGTTATGTCCATCAGCAAAAGTTGTGTTAGGGTAGAAAATCCTGCATGTTTGATTAAATGGGCGGTTTGCGACTCCATGTTCTATGGTGATTTTTCATCCTCTAGATGCTTTTAATCACACCTTTTAATTTGTCATTCAGATTTTGGAACACCCTGTATACATCTCTCTGAGCATGAATAAGTTAAAAACAATATAGCGCGGCCCAATTTCAAGGTTGCGTACTTTTTAAATGTCAAAAAATGTTTAAGCACTTTTTAAAATATCGTTAGACGCACTTGTAGAAATAAAGTAATAGGATATTTAAACAACCGTATTCTCAGGGCTGCCACAGGCGACTATTTTTCTATTCTATTCGCACCAGTACAAAAAAAAGCAGATTTTGTAGTATATATTTCTCCTGCAAATGCTCTCGAACAGTATGTCAGTAATTTTAGTTTGGAGAAAGTGGTGTGAGGTAGAATTAAATTGTCGCCTGTGGCAGCGCTGTATTTTTTCGGCTTTTTCTTTTTTAGGAAATCAACTATGTTTTTTATATATATATTTAAAAAAAAAAACGGATGTAAAGCGCGGAAGATAGCACCCACCTAACTTAATCACATAAACTATTTTTTTTTTTATATCTAGAATAACAGAATCCAAAATAATCTGCATTAAAACAAAATTTGTATTTTGTAATAACCTAAGGCAATACTTTATTAAAATTTACGAATTCGGAAACATTTTCAATACATTATAAAGCATAATATTATTAGAATTAACTGGATAATAAAAAATTTAAGATATTTTGAGAATATTTATTAGTTATGCAAAATGTCAAAGTTTTGTGAAAATCAGGCTACGCCATTTTGGCGAAATTGAGCTACGAAATATCCATTATTAATGAAATGACTTAGAAACGATAGTTGAGGGGGTTTTTTTTACAACTTATTTTGCTTAAAATATTACATTTTTAATATGAATAAATATAAAAAGAAAAAGAATAAACTATTTGATTTAAAGGTACTTGATCCCTTATGGAATCAGGTATTCTTTAAACTAATAAAATATGTGAAAAAGTGACCTCTATAAGAATTGCAATTACTCTGTAACTGACTTTTATAAAATTTAATTCTATTCTATAAAATTTAAAATACATATTAAGAAAGATTTATTTTATCAGTAAACGTTCTCAAAAGAAATACACACATTTAAAGTTTTTTAATTTATTTTTATAGATAATACAATTTTTACGAAAGAATTATTCTTGCAGGCATTGCGTGCATGATTTTTCATGCTTGAAATGCTAAATTCAGCCAAGATTTTGTAATGAGTACAGATAGAATGAGTTTTCAAAACCACCTACAGTGAAAAATATAGAATGAAAAAAATATCCCGAGAAAAAAATATCAAAGAAATTCGAAATATCGGAGTGTTTTTTTTATGTAAAAGTAGTCGTGAATTCTAAACTCATAACTTGAGAAACATACTAATAATAGGTCATTTTCTTCCTCTATGCGTTTAATACATTCAGTGAAATTTTCATGAAATTGTGGGCAGCCATTTTTCAGAAATCGTGTGCGCAATGTCCAAAATCGCCTTTTTGAGAAAATGGACTTTAAGGACTAAATCCCCCACCCCCCTTAACCATATAGAAGGAGTTAAAAGTGTTTCAGACCTAACTTTTTAAAGGGGTTCTTAAATGTACATAAATTATCATATTTAATTATAAGCTATTTTTAAAAAATCGATTTTTCAATACTTTAAAAGGCACCTGACCCCTTAATTTTTTTAAAAATCAGAAATGGGATTAGTGTATTGTTAATGTAGTATGTATAAGATTAATTAATTTATTTATATTATATATTTAGTTTTAAGTTAGTTTTTAAGATATCACATTCGTTCATTGTTCTGTAAATATCTAAATTATTATTATTGTAAGTTTTATGTAATTAAACAAGTTAATCATCATGTTTGGCTTACTGTACTTCAAAATTATCTGGATATATTCTTTAAAAAAATACTTTGGCTTATTATTCTAAATTTCCCCCAGAGTTCAATAGATTACAATACCATCACAATACCAATTTTTAGATCTTTACAGAAAAATATCAACTGTTTTTTAATGAGCAAGGACAATTAACCCTCTAAGTGTTTGGGGCGTAATATTTCGTTCACTAAGCTCCAGGTTTCACAGCAATATAATCAATATTTAAGATAATATAATTCTATAGATTTAATGAATTTTAAATACGTTGAAGAATGATTAATACTTTCAAGGATTATATTCATATTTGTAATATATTTTTTTATAATGTGTAAAGAATCATATTTACTTGCATTTAAAACAAAACTCAAAGAAAACACATTACAATTTTGCCCTTTTGCAAGACGCTCGGAGGGTTAAAATCCGATTTCTTTGGTGCTTTTTCTACGGTTTTTGGCTGCAGGACAATTAAAAACCGATTTTTGGTGCTTTTTCTACGGTTTTTGGCTGCAGGACAATTAAAAACCGATTTTTGGTGCTTTTTCTACGGTTTTTGGCTGCAGGACAATTAAAAACCGATTTTTGGTGCTTTTTCTACGGTTTTTGGCTGCAGGACAATTAAAAACCGACCCCATCCGATGTGGCAACACCTTGTCGCGGTGGATGGGCTTTCCACTAAGATTGCCACAACTGTTGAATGACCTATAAATCATTTTTTATAGTAAAAAACCGATACAGTGATGCACACTGAACAGTACAGTCGGTTTAACCTGTAACTCAGGCAATAGCTCTCATATTAGGATTTCAATGTCACTGATAGAAGAACCCATTTACGTTATGACGAGTAAAGGGAAGCGCCATCTATTGCTAAAATTTCGAACTATTTTTATTCTTATGCCATACCATTTCCCCCTTCTTTGCGTATATTCAGGTGAAATTTTGAGGTCTTTCTCACCGATGCTTCATTTTTTTACAGCTTTTTGAAAGTTGAACTGTAATTAAAATCTTCTAAAATATGTGGCTTTATACAATTTGTTTTGGTTTGGCATTGGTACTTTTTCAGAGCATCTGTCGAAATTCGATTTACGTGAATTTTTCGCATCGGCTGTAATCAACCTCTGGCTTGTCGGACAATCGTATACTTGGCAAATTTCTTCCTTTTTTAATCACAAAAAACATATTCGTGGTAAAAGTACTAAGGTTTAACGTACTCAGTGGTACAGCGTATATTAAAGATCCGTTGCGTGGTTTTAGTGTCCCTCGTAATTTATGGTGTTGTTTCGACTATCGGTTGATAAGACAACGTGGCATTTGTTAATCGAAATGATGTATTAGGTAACAAACGATATAAATTTTTCGCTGATAAAATGTACTTACATCTGTGTTTATATCAGGTTGTAACGAAAGTGTCTCGCCACAGCTAATACGGTCTGTGCAAACAATTCGCGTTCACGTGTTTGTTCATATTTTGTAAAACGATTTTTGGCATTTGAAAGAAAGAGACTTGCTTTATAACAGTGTGTGAAATTTGTAAAAAAATATAGTTATCATTAAATACAAGGTGTATGAAATGGAACTATCATGCTACCAGGTTAGAACCATCATTTACTTCCAGTTCTGTTGCAAAAAGTCAGCAACAGAATGTCCCCAAATAAAGTGCACAGCTTTAGGTACTAATGTAGTATCATATGACACTGTGAATGTTTGGAAGAATGGTGGTTATCTATAAAATTACAGTTAATTATATATATATTATAATTAGTATTGTGTAATTGTGATTTCGCGGAAAACTTTCGTTACAATCTAATATTAATAATGTAATGATATATTTTTAGTTAATAAATTTGTTAATAAATTGTTTATCTGTGTGATTTATTTTAACGCTTGCATTATTTACTATCTTGGTACAAAACACAAACAACCATTTAGAATAATTGAGGCGTTGACTTGGAACGGGGTGTAAGTGCCAATAAATTTTTCCGGTTTTTTTTTTTTTCGTTGATCAAATAGTAAATAGCAAGGCCAATAGCATGGGAAAGAGAGTCAGTACATACTCCGTTTTTTAAATTTATTATCATGTTTATTAACACATTCATTGCCATGATCATCACCGGTGGGTCTCAATTTTTTTTCATTCTGTGCCGTGAACATCAACCGCGGGTAACAGGTACACTGAAAAAAAAAAAAAAAACCGGAGATTCTACTGGCAATCTAGACGCCAGCACTATTTCTGTATTTTTACGGAAAAATTTCCCCATAAATTACAGAAAAAATTCTGTTTTTCTGATTAGAAATGGAAATGTTTCTGTAAGTTATGGGGAAAAATTTCCGTAAAAATACGAAGATGGTACTGGCGTCTAGATTGCAAGTAGAATCTCCGTTTTTTAGTCTTTTTTTTTTTTTACAGTGTAGCTTTCCACAAAATAATAAATAAAAATCATGGTCAGGTTAGTAATGACTTTATATTTGTATGTGGCACTCTGGGATAACTGTAACTTACTATATTTTTCTGAACTTACTCCGAAATATGTATACTGTATTTGTTATAACAACAAATAAACCCTATAATTAGTCTTTTTAAGTTTGGCACCCAGGTGATCACTTTAAATTCTTCCAGTAAACGTATTTAATAAAGAATTTTGCTGAAATAGAAACTATTCAAACAGTTTTTGGCGTCTCCTGTAAAATTTCATTTTTGGCACTTACTCTCCTTCCGCCTCAGTTCTTCTAGACCGGGAAGCGACTTAACAGATCATCACCTCATTGAATTGATGGTTCAAATTCCAGGATTAGTTAAAACTCGATTCGCATATTAAAATGCAATTGGTCTGCCAAATCATATCATGGTGGAAACAACCTGCAGACCTGATTTTAAAGGTTGATCGGTAGATTTATCATTCTGTTTTCTTGCACCCAAAGGTATGAAAACCCAGAGGACTCGGAGAAGGAAAACACAATAGTAAACCAACCAGTCAACCACTAAAGTCGGGATTGCAGGTGTTTTCCACCAAGATATGATTTGGCAGACCAATTGCATTTTCATATGCGAATCGAGTTTTAACTAATCCTGGAATTTCAACCGTCAACTCGAAGAGGTGATGGTCTATTCACAATACTCTAAAAATCTCGCGCAAACTTTATGAAACGTTTTTAATGTTAGGGAGTGTTGCATGCACAATATATTTTAGAACGAGAGCTGGTGAAAAAAATCTACTTTTAAGAAGATTCTATTTTTTTGTGTAAATTTCCCATTATTACTACGGAAATGTTTCGGTTATAAAGAACCGAGATACCACATATGTATTTTTTGAATTATATTTAATGACATTTCACTTATATTACTTAATTATTATTATACTTAAATTTTCGTGTGTAAACAAAGAATAATGCCCCTTGTGCTACGTGGAGTAGCTGCGAGTGCTTGTTGTGAGCTTCAAACGGCGACTGTTTTTTTTCCGGTCACAAGCATCTGAAATAAATTAGGTCTCCAAATTATGCAAGGGGCATTCGATTCTCTAGACCTTATATTAAAATTTAGCTTTAAAAGTTAATTTTTGACATAATAGTCATTATATAAACAAAAGAAAAATTATGTATTTTTTAACTTTTGCGAGTTCGAAAAAATAATTAATCAATGAAAATTATACTTTTTGGTTGTATATATAGGTTCCAACAAACCTGATTACCTTTTTTTGAATTAAAAAAGGAAAGAAATCGGTCGAAAAATTCGCGAGAAAAATGGTCGCGCAGTTTGGAAAGCGTGGATTCAGACAATGTGTCAGAAAATTTCGCGTTGTTGAGCAGGGAATTTTAGAAACACCTTAAGTAAATTTCTTCACCATCACCCGTCTATTCTTTTACTTTAATAATTGATGAGTTTTATACCAAAATAACATGGGTCTTGCTTTTGTTTCTTTTATTTGTTACGCTTATTCTTTAAATATTATCAATAACTGCATATTTTAATGTATATCATAATGTGTAATGTAAAGTTTTTGAAATAAAGTGTGCTTTAAAAAAAATGGGATTTTGTTTTCATGTTTCACAACAATTTATGTCTCCTAGCCAAGCAGTTCGGGATATACTTTTAATGTGCATCTAACACTCCAAACACTAGGTACACAAATAATGCATCAATTAAATACATAAAATAAGTTTTGGGGAAAAGGGGGGTCGGAAGAGCTTGCCAAAACGGATTTATAAGGATATTATATGTATAATATTGTCAATTGCATGAATTTTTGGATTGCTAACCATATTTAATATTTCGGTCCTAATTCATAAGTACAAAAGTTAAATATATACGGATTATAAGTTTATATATTTCACTCGTATGATAAAATAAAAATTAAGAAAAATACTTTAGCATATTAAATTTCCATCTTTAAAATTCCAAAATATTATTTACAAATTTGTTGCCCGGACAATAATTTTAGAATTTCAGAGAAATTTTTTTATAAATTACAGCACATAACTTCACTATGAATCAGTGAAGAAATCATTTCTATATGAGAGTCGAGATACAGGCATATACCGGGTGTCCCAAAAAGGACTGACGGATTTTAAAATTCAATAACTTGTAAACGGTGACAGATATTTAAAAAATTCTTGCAGGAGGGTTATGCATAAGGTCAAAAGTTTTTTTTACAGTGATTTTCAATTTTAGTTCGAATTACAAACAATAGATGGCGCTGTAAGCAATAGTCGCTAAATACAGGCTCGATTTCTGGTCCTTTATCTTGTTCCATGCGGAAAAAGGAGATGGAAATGTATTATTCGGGCCACGAAGTACCAAAAATCGAGCCTGAATTTAGTGGCTATTGATCGCAGCGCCATCTATTGTTTGTAATTCGAACTAAAATTGAAAATCACTGTAAAAAAACTTTTGACCTTATGCATAACCCTCCTGCAAGAATTTTTTAAATATTTGTCACCGTTTACAAGTTATTGAATTTTAAAATCAGTCAGTCCTTTTTGGGACACCCGGTATATGTCAATAAGACAGTTTATAGTCAGTTATATAATTTTGAAAAGTTTAAAATTCTTAATCTTCTAAAATTGAAAATATAAATCTCATTACTAATAAAATAAAAATCTTATTATTATTTTGAAATACAGATAATTAAACCGTTTACAGATAATTAAAATGATCATGATCAACACATGCAGGAATTAAAAAAATGCTTCTTAGGATACCTAAAAATTCTCGCTTTTTATATAAAATAAAGCAAAATTAAAAACTCAGCCTGATATTGGTCAGCTCTTCTGGGTGGTGGGAGGGATCTCCACCGATATGAGACTTCATCTTAACGTGGTGGTGGGGTTTACCAGATTCACTCTGAGACTTTTTTATTCTTTGAACATTTGCTAATCTGACATATTTTCAAATGTGATATTTTGATATCTGATATCTTGGTTATCATCTTGGGAAAGAGATTAATATTTTGCTATATCTCATTTAAAAATATATTTGTTTCTCTTTTTACTTTCTTCTATCTTTACAAGAAGAAAGTATTGGATTCGTGAAAAATTTCGACTTCCGGTTTTCGACGGATTTATACGTTTTAGAATGTCCAGAACACGATTTGATGGTTTTTAGAAAATGTCTGTCTGTGAGTCTGTCTGTCACTGTAACTCTGTCATTCTGTCACTCTGTCTGTGAGTCTGTATGTGACACAAATTTTGTGGGCGCTCTATCGCAAGAACTAATGCACGGAATTTCACAAAACTTCATATTTAATTAGACCTTGATATAAACTGGACCTGATTAGTTTTTGGTGAAAATCGCCCAACAGGTGGCGCTGCTATGCGGCATTTTTCACGATTTCTGCAATAGCTATATCTTAAGAACTACTGCACGGATTTTCATAAAACTTCAGATTCTGTTAGTCCCAGATATAGTTTGGTGCTGATTACTTTTTTGTGAAAATCTCCCAACAGGTGGCGCTGGTATGCTGCATTGCTCATGATTATCGCAATAGCTCTAACTCAAGAAAAAATGCACGAATTTTCATCAAACTTCAGATTCAGTTAGTCCCTGATATAAATTAGTGCTGTTTAAATTTTGGTGGAAATCGCCCAACAGGTGGCGCAGCTGTGCTGCATTTTTCACGATTTCTACAAGAGTTGTATCTCAAGAACTATTGCACGAATTTTCATCAAACTTCAGATTTACCTAGTCCTTGACATGAATTGGCGTATAAATTAGTGCTGTTTGATTTTTGGTGTAAATCGCTCAACAGGTGGCGCTGCTACGCTGTATTTTTGCGATTTCCGCAATAGCTTTATCCCAAGAAATAATGCTTGGATTTTCAACAAACTTCAGATTCAGGTATACCTTGATATCGTTTAGTGCTGTTTACTGTTGGTGTAAATCGCTCAACAGGTGGCGCTGGTATGCTACATTTTTTCAGAATTTCCGCTATAGCTCTATCTCAACAACTAATGCACGAATTTTCATCCAACTTCAAATTCAGATATACTTTGATATGAATTGGCGCTAAATCTTTGTTATTTCTTGTACTATTTAAATGATTTAATTGACGTGATTTATATAGAAGAAAGTTTTGTGATGGCTACAACATACTAGTTTCTTTCTGGCATTAAACTTCCGATGAAATACTAGAGTGGGGCTGAACTAAGAAAGTCTCAAGAATTCTGTATTTATAAATTAAAAAAAAATCCTACATCTATGACACAAAATACCTCTCATCTCGCATCGCACTCATATCTTGCCTTCTCAATCGGGCTGTTTTAATGTGCCAAAAACAATTAAATAAACTAGAAAACGGAAATTCTGCTTCCAAAGAACTTAGTGTCGCACCCGGTAGAAAAAGAAATTATAGATAGTACAAAACATATTTCCGTTTTAAGACTTAAAATACACGCTTTTATTTTAGACTAGTTTAAGTACCCGGCGTTGCCCGGAATTGTAAGAATGTTAGTTTTGAAAAACCAATTTATAAATGTAACAAACAACATAAAAAAAAAGAAAAAAACAGTCGAAGTGTTAGACATAGGAATCAAATAAAAACCAATATAAAGATGTATAAATTTATATAACAGACGCAAAATAATACAGTTATAAATGAACCTATTTCCTTTCATCATTGGAGTGATAATGTTAAAATAAGCAAATATTTCCATAATCGAGTTTTTATCATGCTTCAATACATTTTTCCACACTTATATGACGTTATATATTCACCACGTTCTTTATATTTCCCGAGGCTAACGAGAAAGACAGGCTACCGCGGTGGGTCCGATTCTTCTTATTTTACAGACCGCTGGAGTCACGTGATGCTGTTTTCGCACACCTTCATTGGTGCATTCGAGCATCATGTGACTCCAGCGGCCTGTAAAAAAAGAAGAATCGGACCCACCGCGGTAGCCTGTCTTTTTCGTTAGCCTCGATATTTCCAATATGACGTAATATGCCTTTTTTTTAAATTCGTCAAATTAATTAAATAATTATAATTTTTCACATGGAAATCATAAAACAGAAAATTTATGACGTAACATTCCCTTTTGATTTTAAATCGTCAAGCTATTGATTTTATTTTCATTTTTCACATGGAGATCTTACAGTAGAAAAGTTATGATGTAATATTCCCCTTTTTAAATTCGTCAAACCATTTATTTCATTTTTTCATGTGGAAATCTTACAATAGAAAAGTAATTGTTGTGGTAAGAACTGTATTGTGGATTTTTAATTGTTGGCAACAGATATAACGATAAATGTTTAAATTTGATTGGAAATTGCTGTTAAATTGGTGGTTTTTTATTAATTAAAAATTAACTATAAGTTATTCCAATTCCGGATTAATTTAGTTGCCTCAGCCGTGTTTTAATACACATGTACGTAACATTTCACAATTCCGGCTTCAAAACTGTAGATTTGTATAGCATTACAGACAGACAAATTTTCCATTTTATATATTAGATAAAATGACGTCTTCGGCATCCACTTAAGACATCCACTTAATTCCACATTTAGGACCCAGTCTTAAAAAATCTGTAGAAAAGTACGCATAGGACGTCGCTATCATGGAATAATACAAAAACACAGCCAAAAGCGATGACGTCATTCTTCAAGAAACTCGACAAAAAAATCGGGTATCTAATGATTCATAAGCCTTCATTTGTTTGTAACATTAATATGGATACTGAAATTTAAATATTGTTTATAATAGCTCCTTATATTATCAGAAATCATTTATATTTTTTCACAATTCGGAAACGGTTATTAGACACGGATTAATAAAATTGCGTTCTTCCTGCTTTTTCATAGGAATTAAGTAAATTGCGGAGAAAAAAAAAGTCATACATATGTACTTTAAAATACATTTTTATAGCAGACTATATTCTTGGAATAGCACATATTTTGATTACACATTTTTTTAGTTTTTATGAGAAAATGGCAACGAAATTTATAGCAATCTACTATTTTATCTTTAGTTTCTACAGAAGTGGAGTACATCAGTTGCCACCATTACAGAATGGCTTTAAAAACTACAAAAAAATCAATATTTCAGAAATAAATTGAGATGCAGTTTTCAAACAAATTGCATTTAAAAGTTTTTTTTTTCTCCCCTAAACGAAGATGTAAAAATTGAAAATATGGGTTCCTTAGATGTTTTAAAAAATGCAGTCATTGCATGAACTAATATGATTATCAGTATTTAACCGTACAATCTTACGTCTGCTTCGTTAAGTGCAGTAGAACCGCGATTATCCGAAGTAAATGGGACTGACCCTCTTTCGGAAAATCGAAATTTTCGGATAATTGAGAATGCTTCAAATTTCAGATTAAGGACAAATACGCGCGGTATTTCTTATTATAGTAACAGGCGCTTAATAAAATAAAGCAATAACAAAACAGAAGCGAGACTAAATTACATAATTTTAATTTTGAAATTAAATACTTTTTACACAATTCACAAGAGTTTGAAACAAGTTTGTTTGTCGCAGTTTCGATTTCCTTTGATATGCAGTTCTACCACGAAGGTTTTTTTTTTTTTAATACTATTAGTTCATAAATATCACAGTCTTTCTGCTGCTCCAGCCATGCCAAACTTTTTGCAAAACATTCAAAAGCTTTAGGGTCGATAATTTACTCATTTTCTCCGCCTTCTAGACCATATTCACACATTCCGGTTCTCTCTCCTCTTACTGCGTTCTAGTTCACTCCGCAGCTTACGGGAGTTCAAGTTAAATTCAAAGAAATTCTAAGAAAGGGGTCCCAAAATATTTATCTGTACTTGTGGTTCAGAAAGGAGCGCTTGCACACAAGGAATGTAATATTAATAATTAAAAAAAAAAAGCTTTAAAAATGGTTTTCGGTTAACCGAGAGTTTCGGTTGAAAGAGTTTCGGATAAAAGAGGTTATGCTGTATTATCATGGGAGTCCATTTTCAAGCACTAAAATTGAATTATATGGAAAAATACAGCAGGTTTCTAAAGGAACCGTTATTTTGCTTGTTTGTTGATCTCAGTATCTTTTATTCCCAAACGTCAAATTTGAAATGATGCATCCAAACATTATTCTAGCCAACTTTACAAGGCTGTTTTTGTTACCTGTTATCGTTATCTATTTTTAGAATTGACGAAACATTCCGTAAAGCCCCCCCTCCCTCTTTTGATATGATGGCAGAAATGTAAGACTTTTTAAATTGGCCACTTGTCTCATCAAATCATTGACAGTAAGCTACCAAGTAATCGTCAAGTTTTATGTATTTTATTTTATAATATTCGCAAAATGGAACTGAACGCCAGAGAAGCTGCTAGATTTAGAGTACATCCACCAGTTAACCACAGACTTTAATTTTAAGTAGAAGTGCAATCGACTCCGCAAATAACTATTTCGTAAACAAAGAACTGAAATCATCAAAAACAGATTTAAAAATTCCGGTTTAGAGAGAACTGTTATTCACTGGGATGGAAAACTGCTTCACCTTTTTTTTTAATAAAGAAAATGTAGAGAGGATAGAAGTTTTAATTAGTTGTGGGGATGAAGAACAGTTACTACGAGTTCCACAGCTTGAAAATAGTATCGGAATAATTCAGGCGAAAGCTGTATTTTCAGCAGTTGAAGAGTGGAGGAAGTTGATAAAATCCAGGCAATATGTTTTGACACAACTGCAGTAAACAACGGTCACCTCAGAGGAAGCTGCATTTTTCTAAGCAATTGTTAAAGGAAAAGTCTTCTGTATTTACCATGTCGCCACCGTAATCTAGAAATTATCCTAAAAGCTGGTTTTGATTGTAAAGTGGGAATAATCACTGCTCCTCAGCCAGATATTTAAAAAAACAATTCTGATTGGGTGGTTTAAATTAAACCAGAGTAAATATAAAAATGCTATTGAAGATGAAATACTAGATATAAATAGTTAATTCAGAAGAAATGTCAAGTTTTCTTACAGGACCTTTTAAAAATTAACAGCTCAAGGATGATTACAAAGATTTTATCCAACTTTGTTTAATTTTTATAGGACTCCTTCCTACAAAATACTTTTTTCAGAGCACCTGGTGCTTTTAATCATGTCAGATGCACAGGCAATTTATTCTCTCAAAATATATTGTCATAGATAATCTCTCAATAACAAATTTAGAAAAAGAAGGTATGAAAGACCTTTACTTATTTCTAATCAATATTTATGTAAAATCATGCTTCAATATTCCCACTCCCACTTTGGACCCCAATCCAAGACCTGCAAATAATAAAATCTCTTGTTCACTACAGAAAAATTAATAAATAAGTTGCAGACAAAGCACTCGTTAAAATGATAAACCGTCTTTGGTATCTTAACTCGGATCAAGTTGCATTTTCATTTTTAGATGATACTTTAAAAAAAAAAAAGTCAACATAATCATGGCTGTAAAACTAATGTCATTTGAAGAAGAAATGATGATGATGATGATAAGAATTTAAAAACAACAAAAGTTTTCAACGAAGTGGATTATTTATTGAACAAAGAAGTCAATGCTTTTGTTTCATCTCAAACTATAAAAATTTTTAAGAGATTTTATATTAATAAGCATTTTTTAAATACTGATCCCAATGTATGGTGTGAAAATAAACCTTATTTGAAAGCAAGAAAACAGTGAATGATTTTAAAGTTGTCAATGACACAGCTGAAAGGGAAGAAAATTAACCAGAGATTTTAATTCCTGTTTAACAAAAAACGAAAAATAAAAACAGTATATGCTAAAAGTTGTATGTGAATGTAGAAAAACTTTTCAAGATCCTTCAAAAGCCCCTTATCTAAGCCATTACCACCTTAATCCTTTCTGGCGCAGTGGTCCCATGTCGAGACTACCTAATTTTAATTTTTAATTACAAACTTACTTGTTTGTAAATTTAGGTGTAGTCAATCATTTCATTATTTTACGAACAGAATTTTTCTGTACCGGAAAGGGTTAATGTGACAATTGTAAGGGATAATAATTTATTTTCTTTATTATGCTTCCTTTCTTGTAACACAACTTTAATAATAAAATGCATGTGAGCATTGTTTGATCTCATTTTTATACTTTCTTTGCCCCTTTTTTAAAATTCTTTTAGTTTAAAGTACGATTTTTTTCATTTTCTTTGAATTTTTAAAAAATTAAACCCTTTATTATGTACAAAAGGAAAAAAAAGAAAAACAAAAGGTGGAAAGCAGATGAAATAGAATATTACAATTCTTCTTTGCATTTTCCTAAAAAGTCAATTTTTAGGATTCGGGTGAAGTCTGGTCCTGAAAATGCGCATATTTTTAAATCTATACATTTTTAGAAAAAAATGGTGTGTAGTTCTTCAAAACGAAGCTTTTTTTATAAAATGAGACCTGAATTATGTTTCTAGGTTGAATTGTATTTATTTCATGAAGGAAAAACAGCATTTTTTTGCGAAAAATCACGTTTTTTTCAAACTTTAACCTCAATGAGGCACGGCTTAATATTATCCAAATGAGCTAAAACTTTGCCAATTTCATTTTCTAGTCTATTGGAAATTTTTTGGGGGGGTCCCTCGGAAAAAAATCGAAAATTGATTTCTTGTGACCACCCTAAGCTGCATCCTGAATGCATTGAAGCTACTGGAAAGAACCCAATAAATACAATGATTTCAGCCTGTATATCTGCACATGGTGTGGGGCGGCATTCAAGTGATTGATAACTTTCTGAATGCAAAAAAAAAAAATCATCGAAACTGTCCTGGAACCAAAATTGATGCCTTCTATCAGGGATCCCTTCCCCAATAAAGCATCATTTATCTTTCAGCAGGATTCGGCTCCATACAAAGAATGGTTTAAAAATAAAAGCATACAATTATTACCCTGGCCATGAAACAGCCCTGATCCGAATTCTATAGAAAATCGGTGGTGACGTTTGAAAATCCGTGTGCAAAAAAAGCGTCCATCTAATAAAATGCACCTTATTGAAGCTATAATTGATTCTTGGCATCATGCGATTAACACTAGAACGCCTGGAAATTTTACTCAAGTTTCATAAAAATATTTTACACCAGAGTTTTAATTTAGAATTATTTAACTGGTTTATTTAACGTAAATCTATGTTTTTAAAATTTAATTTATTTTGTGAAAGAATTTCTGGTTCCATTTGACATTTAACCATATGGTCGGAGTCGAATCGACTCCTTCCGGGCGTTCTAGTGTTAAAAAGGATGAACTCAAAACACTATTTCTCTCAATGAAAAGACGCTGTGAAGCTGTAATAAAAAACAAGGATTATCCTACTAAATATTGAATGTGTAAGTGTAACTTTGAAATACAATGAAATCCAAGATAGATCTTATTTTTTGTAAGCGTAATTTTTTTTTTGTAATGCAGATATTTTGATTATGTTTTTTTAATTAAATTCTACATTAAATTTCCTTGGATTTGATTTATAAACATTTGTATTTTAAGTTAAATTTATTATATTCTTCAAGCACACAAAGTTATAAAACATGAAATTTTCAAAAAATATCCACAATTTTGGCCACCACTGTGTGTGTATATATATATATTGTTACAGTAGTCACCACTAGGGGCATATGTGGAGTTCTTTTTTCACGGAATCCTTCATATCCGTCTTTTTTAATCATCCTACAAAACTAGGCTTCATTCTCGCAATTAGATTGCACTACAGAACGCACGGAGTATTGTCAGTTTAATTGCGGCCACCTTGTATATTGAGATCCATGGCATTACAGAATGTTCAAATATATGTTATTCATAGCTTTGATTAATTTTCAGTTGATTTTATAAGAAAATAAGTACAAGGTTTGCATATAACGTTACCCAGGGGTCATACGCTTAACGGAATTTTTCAGGATAAATATCAGATTTTTTTAATAGAAAAATTAGTTAGATGTGCCAATCCCAAAACTTTCTTCTATCTCATACATTTTAATATTTCAAAATTCAGTTAGAGGTGTTAATACTTCAATATTATTAATTCAATATTATACCAGCTTTGATGTTCATTTAAATTTCAGCTTCAGTCAATTAATCGGAGTAAAAACGAGTTAATCTCGATCTCAATATTTATTAAAATTAACAGTTTTTCGTTATCCTGTTGTACGTCAGCTGTATACGAATAGCCGGCTTAACAGGGCGCGAGTTCCCATCGCTGCATAAGCGGCCGATGGACAATAGAACTACGAAATATCCAGAAAATTATACAAAAATCTCTATCACAGCGCCTCTTTCAGGAAGAATATTTCCATGTTCAAGGGGGACACCTGCTAGCTATAGTCAAAAACGTACACAGAAAATTTGATTCAATTCTATGCATAACTTCAAACACTTTTCGATGGTGAAATAAAGAAAATGGCACAAAATCGATATTAAAGCGCCCCTTTTCGGCAGAATGTTTCAAACATGTTCCGTTTTTACACCTGATTGCCACAGCCAAAAACATTCACAAAAAATTTGATTTAATTCTATGCATAACTTCATGCGCTTTTCGGTGGTACAATAACAAAAATAGCACAGACACCACTATTACAGCTCTCCCTTCCGGCTGAATATTTCCAAATTGAAGGAGGACTTGCTGGCCACAGCCAAAAACATACACAAAAAATTTTATTGAATTCTATGCATAACGTTAAACGCTTTTCAATAGTACAATAATGAAAATCGCATAAAAATCGCTATTACAGCGGCTCCTTCCGCAATTTTTTTTTCAAATTCAGAGAGGACGTGCTGTCCAAAGCCAAAATTATACACAAAAATTTGGTTTAATTCCATGCATAACTTCATACACTTTTTGAAGTACAATATGAAAATAGGCTAAAAATTGCTGTTACAGCGCTCCCTTCCGGCAGAATATTTCTTAATTGAATAAAGACCTGCTTGCACACCAAAAACATACACAACAAATTTGGTTCAATTCTATGCATAATTTCATACACTTTTCGATGGTACCATGGCGACACACGGACAGACATACTTTTAGTATAAACATATTTTTGGGGATCTCTGACCCCTAAAACGCGCAAAGTCGAAAATTTTTTTTATTATAATACTTTCTTCTATTGAAGACAGAAGAAAGTAATAAATCGAAGTTAAATGCACGGAATTTCGCCTTATACATTGAAGAGATTTTTTATAAGAAAATACCGGTACCGAAAAATTTCCTGGTCTTGATATTTCTGAACAAGTACGACTATTGCATTACCCCATAAAATCTATCACCGAAGTGGAATATGCAGACCATTCGACAATCGACAGGAGATAATATCCTATCAGTTTATTAACTAAATAACAGCTCCGCTGTAAAATGCTTTGCTCTTTAAATAAATTATTTGTGTGAGTGCCATAAGACATTTTTGTTATTTCAGTTTTTAGATTTAGGCTTTTACCTAATAAGAGAAAAAAATCAATGAGCTTTTCAAAGACATATCTTAAGACTTACATCATCTTAAGAATGTATATTGTCAATATTTTAATATAAAACTACAAAAAATGATATTTTTTGATGCACCAAATCTTTTTTCTACTCTCTGTATGTGATCTTTGATCTTCCATATGTCAGATTTGCGTTTCATTTTTGTTCATTCTCATGTTCGAAAATTAAAAATTTATTTTCGGATCAAAAATTAAAAATTAATTTTTAAAAAATCTTTTCTTATCATGTAATTTTAGTAAAAAAAAATACACTTTTCTCAAAGTAGATAGACTATGTTAATGACATTTTTATAGGTGCATTCTTTTTCGAGTTCCGTACTTTAAATATCCCTGCCGGCCCAGCCTACAGGCGGAGGTAGATTTCGAAGTTAAGTATATTAATTGCACCAACAAAAACTAAATCATGATTACATATAAATGCACTTTAACAGTTTTATCTGGGCGCTATTGACGAGTTTTTATTTCATTTTTATATAATAGCTGGTTTTATCAGAATCATGTTAAAGCGGTATTCAAAAAAATACTTTTCCATGCTCAACAACTCGAAATTTTCTGGCACATTTTCAGATTCATTTTTAATAAAAAAATATATGAAACATGCTGACGAGATTTTTGAAAAGATTTATAAGCGACCTGTGTTTTTATTTTTCTTTCAATTAATTAAAACTTGATTAATAAACAATTATTTTCTCAGTAGGGCAATATTTTTCGTTTCTAACACAATCGCTTCGGGAAATTCTGTTCAAAATGCCCACTTTGACATCATTTTTTTAAATATATTCTGCCTCTATCAAAAAATCGATCATTACGGTACATTATATAGTTTCTGAAGAAGAGAATCTATCAATTGGACGTGTTTGAGAGCAAAAGTTAATTTAAAAATGAGTAAGAAAATAAGCAGTTTGGATTTTAATACATTCTTAATAAGATGATTTTTTTCTTCAACAGCTATGTATTTTTAATTTGTGTTTGCTGTAAGAATTGCTCCTATCAAAAACTTGTCCGTATAAATGTTGAAGACAATATTAAGAAGATATATGATAAATTAATGGGGATTTTATATCTTGTGAATTGGCGGAGTTATAGAAATTTTTCTTCTTCACCCCCCTTTTTTTGTTTTCGTTTTCATTTATTTTTTTGCGGTACGAATTGGTCCTATCCACAACTTGTGAATACAAAAGTTGTAGATAATATTAAGGAGATGTATAATAAAATTAATTGGATTTGATATCTTGAGAACTGACAAAATTATGAATTTTTTTTTCTCCCAAATACCCTATTTTTTGCGCCCCTTGAGCCCATTTTTAATATAATCCAAAATCTGTGATGCATAAATTTTTGGTCCTATTTTTAGAAGTAATAAAAACTTTAAACTGATTTGATATGTACAAAAATTAAGAAGTTATGGGTTTTTTTCTGTTTTCACAAAACCCTTCCCTATTTCCATCCCCTTGGTCCGATTTTGCCCATTCACGAACTTGACCGAGATTTTATGCCCCTTGATTTTATGTATCAGTTTGGAAGAGATTTGTGCAGAATTGTGGAAGTTATCGTGTCCAGAAGAAAGTGATATATATATATAGATAGATAGATAGATAGATAGATAGATACAGTTTTTTACTGATGGTGGTTTTGGGTTCTAGGGGTCATGATCGGTGTAGATCTGCAAAAATTTTTCAGAAATTCCAACATAGGAACGACGCCAATAGGTAGTATTTCATACGAAATCTACCTAAAAGTAAAAACGGAACTATTGTAAGATCACTCCTGTGTCTGTCTGTCTGTCACAGCCATTTTACTCGTAAACTATGGGACGTGGAAAGTTCAAATTAGCTGAAGTAATTAAGGGATACTGATCCACTTATTTATAGATTATTAACCATTCATAAATATATTTAGGAAAAATATAGAGGAGCTAATGAAGTTACTTAAAAAAAATCTTTTCTTTGTATATCGTGTTAAAGCTTTCGTAACACCGAACTCAATTTTTTTATTTTTTTTATTTTAGGTATTTTCAGAAATAGTGTCGAAAATATAATGCAAAAATATGTCCCCCCCCCTCTTTTTCCGAATCTACTAAAGCTGAAATTGTGAAAAAAATTAGGGGTAGTAGAAGTTAATTTTAACCTTGCAAGAAAACTATAGCGATTACACTAGGTCACATAGTTTTTGAAAAAATCGCATTTTTCCGTTACACACAAATTTCAATTTGCGGGCGTTCTGCGAAGGAGTTGAGCAGCGTTGCAGGCACCTATTGTCGCAGAAGTATGTAGGAATTGTTGATAAAGATTTTCGAAAAAAAAGTTGTCGGTAATTAGCCGAGATATTCATCCTTAAAAACACGGACGGTTTGGACATACATAAAGACACGGGCGGCATACTCTATACGCAATCGGCTATTTAAGCTTAGATAACAACTTTTAATGGTATAGTTGGGTAATGCAAAGCGCAGTTACTAATTCATATATTTATTGTACGGAACCCTCAGTGCGCGAGTAATGCTCGCATTTGACCGGTTTATTCTTTTTTTTTTTTTAGAACTTGATTCATAATTTTAAAATGTCCCTGAAAATAACATTATTTTGATGCAACATTGAAAAAATATTTCAATTTTATGAATTAAAATGCAAGCGTTCTTTTAAAAATTCAGTTAGTTTTAGCAGCAAGCGCTTCGGAAACTTGAGGTTCCAAAACATCTATTAAATATTCAAAAAGGTACCTTTTTGCAGATTTGAAGATAAAATAGCATTAAGAAAGATGCAATATTCCTCATTATCTCCATTTTTCTCCCATTTTTCATATCAATGCAATAATTTAATTGAAGCTACCGGAAAACTTTTATTAAATGCTTAAAATATAAATATCTCGGCAAAATTAAAACTTAAAAACTATTAGAAGATAGGTAGATCGTTAGAAATAACTGATGCTCCTTCATTTTTGGAATTCGTAATATTCTAGGAGAATTATTTGAAAAAACATACAAACATACTTCAATAAGACTTTAGTAAAGAATAAAATGCGGTTTTTAAATTTTAATATTTTGCCCAATGTTTTGCTATCATTTTATGTGCATTATTCGAAGAATCATTATTGAATGTACATTTTCTATTAAAACAATCATATTTTATATTTTATAGCACATTTTATTATATTAAAGAAAATTTATGATATCTCAAAGTATATAAACCGGGATAAAATTTATAAGAAAAGCGAGATTTTAAGTCACATCTAGGAAATAAAGTAAAATTTACGACAGTATCAAGATACGCTTTATTTAAAAACTTGATGTTGCATTATTCAAGATAAAATAGCTTTCAAAGTTTAACTCAGCAGAGCATAAGTGTAAGAATTCTTTCGCTGTATTATTTTTTGAGTGAAAGAAAAATATGAAAAATATAGATACGTTTTTGAATAATAATTTTTACATAAATTGCCCGTTTCAGATTGATTATAATTTACATTTTTTTATATAAAATCCTAATTCTGTTGATTTTGAATTAAAACATTCAGATGCAAGTTTAAAAAAATATTTTTTCTATGTATTCAAATTTATTCATTTTTTTCATTTCAATGTTTGCTTTGAAGAGTCCAGATTATTATAATAGGTGAGAAAATTTTAAGAGGTAGTAGCGCAAACTACGACAAGCACTGTATATGATACAAATTTCGATTTCATCAAAAATCTGGTCTACTCTTTAAATTTTGCAGCAAACTGTAGCCTTTCGACCTTTTTTAGAGAAAACAGTTGCATAACTTTAAATAAACTATATACTGACCATAATATTGCTCATATTATGGTCAGATTAGATTTAAATTATGCTTATGCAACCTTTTTCTACACTGTAAAAAAAATCTGTAAAGTTACTAAAGTTTTTCTAGGAAACTGGGATTCCTTGAACTTTTTATGTAACGGCAACAACAAAAATTCATGTAACAGACACACTTTTGCACCGAAAATAAAAAAATCTGTAAGGTTACTAAGAATTTTTTTGGAAACTGGGATGCCTAGTCTTTTCATGTAACTGCAACCAAGTAGCGAGATTACAGATAAAATTTTAGTGAGATTGCTGTAACTTTAGCAGATTCATTTGTAAAGTTGCAGATTTCTGTAGCTTTACAAAAACTAATTTTGTAGATTTGCAGCTTTTTTTGTACAATTACAGATGAAAGTTTAGTAAGCATGTAACTTTACATCTGTGTAGAACTACAGATTTTTTTACAGTGTACAAAAACTGTCAAAGGACCAGACAGTTTGCTTCAAATTTTTAACAGTGTAACAGAAATTCTAACGTAGGTTTATATTCACTACCTTAATAATAATGAAAATAGTTCTACGAAACTTTCAACAGGCATCTCTAGATTTGTGCACTTTAAAAATTAAATCTGTAATTCTACAAATGTAAAGTTTCTGAAATATGAATGCTTACTAAAATTTTATCTATACACTGTACAAAAAATATGTAAATCTACAAAACTAGTTTTTGTAAAGCTACAGAAATCTGTAGCTTTATAAAACAATCTACTAAAATTACAAGAATCTTACCAAAATTTTATCTGTGACCCGGCTTGCAGTTACATAAAAAGTTCTAGGCATTGCAGTTTCTTAAAAAATCTTAGTAACCTTACAGATTTTTTGATTGACAGTGCAAAAGTGTATCTGTTACGTGAAGTTTTGTTGTTGCCTTTAAATAAAAAGTTCTAAGAATCCCAGTTTCCTAGAAAAATTTTAGTTACTTTACAGATTTTATTTACAGTGTACGAAATACATGATAATTCGAGTGCTAAAATGGCCAACATGGTTTTCCAAATAGCTCTAAACTACCCAGATAAACATTTACAGCAAACTATCAAGTGATTCCAGCATTTTATAGAAAACAGTTAGGTAACCGCAATTTATCTCTGTTATGATCATAATTAGATCACGAATATCGTCAAATACGTCAAATTTGTTAGATTGTTCACTTTAAACATCAAAATGCATTTTTCTGTGATAAATATCAATTAGGTATTCAATTTTTCTTTTACATTAAAAACGTTACTTTTATATTAGTCGCATGTTAGAGCTCAATAGCCAAAGGAATCGCTAAAGATCTTTTTACTTAAGGCAGCCTTTTTTAGCCTACTCAATTCTGTGCACGTAGTTCAGTTACATACCAGTTAAATTTGAGTTTTATTTATTTAATAATTCATTGCTAAAGCGCTAATTTCATTCTGAAATAGTGACCGAAAAACAATATTGCACTATTAGTATTGTTTTAAGGGTAAACGAGTTGCTTTTCTGTAATCAGCATGCACGCGATAAAGATAGATTTTACAAAAAATGTATGCTTAAAAAATACTTTTAAAAAATAAAAATCAGACAATTGATATGAAGTTTTTAAACAAATTTTATTAGAAATGTACAATTTTTTCCTTTTCTTTGCAAAAATTTAGTGCAATGTTATGCATTTTGTGAGAAAAAATGAAATGGATTGCTTTTATTGTTGCCACCGTGGATATGACATCAGCATTACTTAGTGCATGTTTTTAGATTATAATATAGATTATAGTGAAGACTTTGCCGATATGTGACGACACATCGAGCTCTTGTATATCGGACCTAGAGATCTATAATGTACCACATACAGATTTTGAAAATTGGTAACTTTAAAATTTTAGACAGCACAGACAATCACCTCATCGAGTTCACAGCTGAAATTACGGTAGAATTTTAAACCTCGATTCGCATATTAAAACCCAATCGGTCTGCCAAGTCATATCTTGGTTGAAAACACCTGAAAATACGATTTTAATGGTTGACTGATAGGTTTACCATTGTGTTTTCCTGTATCCTAAGGTATGAAAACCTGGGAGACTGGAAAAGGAAAACACAATGGTAAAACTATGAATCAGCTGCTAAAATCTGTTTTTCAGGTGTTTTCCACCAAGATATGACTTGTCAGACCGATTGCGTTTTAATATGTGAATCGAATTTTAACTAATTTTGAAATTTCAGCCGAGAACTCGATGGGGTGATTGTCTGTGCTGCGACATCCCGGTCTGTCACCGATTGATGCACTTTTCCTCCTTTTGCATAGATCGTACGGATACCGTTATTTCTCCAGGAAATCTACCAGTATCTTTTTATAGAAAAAGAAATTTAGCTTAAATGAGCAAAATTTTGCCTTCTTTTCAGAAGAGATTTTCTATAAGATAATACTGGTGCCGAAAAATTTTCTGGTCTGCAAAATTCAAGGAGGCGTACGACCATGCTTTGTCTAAAATGTATATAAAATCTGACTTAGTTACCTTCGTTTTAAATGAAATATCACTTTAACAAATACATTAGCATAAAAGAATTATTTTCATTTCCAGCATACACTTATGAATTCGGTTTATTGAATCTGTCTGTCTGCCGTTTGTCCATAACTAAACTCTGCGTGCTCTAACTCACGTAAATATAGTCAGATCTCTCTGTAATTGATATGGCATGTTCAGTATTGAAAATGAAGTGTGTAGAATTCATAGTTTGTTTACAGAGACACTCAAAAGTATTCCTTTATATTATGGTCTATGGGGAAATATCTTTTACTGTGTATTTTAATATTATCAAACTATTTTAAATATATTGAAATTTATATATATCACTGACTGTGTTTAATTTAAGCCGGTGCTCACCAGAGCTTAGCTCCAGTACTTCTTTGCTTTCAGTGAATAAATAAATGTTGATTGGGATTCATCGCAGCTCATAATTACTGCGTTCCGGAGCCCAAAGTAACAGCGCTTTTGAAAAACCAAAGACTAAATTATCTTTTCCTTACTCTCCCTTTCCAATACTTTGCGTTTATTGCTAACAAAATGCTTAGGTATGTGACTTAGCGTGCAGCATATGTAGGAGCATACCTCTATATAACTCTCGGAAATGTAGACTCAATAGTTTTCTGCCTTAATCGTTTCCGAACGGCAACTAGGAATGCAACAATTAATGCCAGAAATGCATCTATAGTCTTTAACTATGCATGATCGTATTATCATTATATTTCCTGGCTGTTTTTTGCTCGTGTTTGGATGTTATTCCTATTCATCTACATTTTAGTCCACGTGGTGTTTGATTTGCGCCTATTTTTACTGAAGTGCAACTCCGGTACTTCTTTGCTTTTAGTGAATATTTAAATATCACCCACCAAAGATTATAAATACTGCGCACCTGAACTGCGCTGTGTGCTGTGTTTCGTTAGTACAAAAAAATCCTTCACGAGTAGGATTTTCTAAAAATTTCCGCTCTTGAATTTAATGTTTTTACTCTGGTTATTTATTAGATTTTATTATATACAGTAATCCCTTAACATTCGCAAAGGTCAAATTCGCGGAAACTCCCGCGAATGTCAAATTCGCGAATGTTGACTATCTTCCCGTGCATAAAAAGGAGTTTGTTTTTAAGATTTTGTTTTAATGATAAAAAAGCAATTCAAAAGTATAAATATGTTTATTAAGCATTAAACTCTTCAGACCCGAGGTACACAAACGTGCACCTCTATTCGTTTCCTCATAAAAACTAAACTGTTTGATTTTTGTTACATTTTGACTTTACTTTTAATTAACTGAATTTTTTTTTTTTTTTTTTTTTTTTTTGCTTTTGGACAAATCCAATCAATGGCAGCGTTGATGCTTATTTCCTCATAAAATAAATGTTAATTTTATCTGAGTTTGCAAAATGCCTTCAAGACAGTGTGGCCAATAAAGTAAAAAAAAAAAATCACAATTATTTAATTTAAACGCTTTACAAAAAAAAAAAAAAAAAAAAAAAAAAAAAAAAAAAATCGAGGATTTACCGATCATTCACTTGCTTAAAGGCCTTAAATTTTTTATTGCGTGAATTTAGGTTATTTATCATTAAATTGATATTTTAAGGAGGCTAGTCATTTTAGATCCCTGTTTGGGAACCTAAATGACCCGTCCCGTAAAGTACCCATTTCAGAAAAAAGGATTTTTCTGTCATCTAGGGTGCCTTTTTGTTTGTGGAAAAGCAATGAATGCGCATTTTTACTGTTATTTTACCTTGAGATCTGAAGAGGTAAATTTCAATAATTATAAACATATTGTACAAAGTTTTGTTGCTAGGTGATGGCTGAAAAAGTTTATTGTATACGATTGTTTGGAAGAACAGATCTTTTGTTTATAAATTTCCATATAAGGAAAAGTTGCGATCTGGATTTCTCTTTTAAATTTAAGACTCCGTATCAGTTAAGGATCGTATTATATTACTTTCTCAACAAGTTGCTGTTGAAGTTTTAAAATTTCTCATACAATTTTTGCAAAAAAAAATTTCATCACAATAAAAACGGTTAATTTTAGCAAATTAAGAATTTTTTACCCGACTGCCAAGAAGGGTTATATGTTTTACGCGTATCTGGGTATGTGGATTTCTTTATACCCTCGAAACAGACCAACGGCTTAATGAATTTTAATGAATGAGGTCTCTATCGATTCGTCTTAAATGTCCGATGGTTATAGGCTAGGTTTTGTTTTTATACATTCAAAATGGCGGCCATAAAATAAAATAAAAAATGGTGGTAGAGACGAAAAATTATTAACGCACCATATTGAGTGGCATGTCATTGGATAGGTCTTTCAAAATGAAGACGATGTTTCATTGACTATTTTACAGTCAGAAGCTCCGTTTAAATATTACACGACCTAGAAGTTGTATAAGTAGGATCTCTAGCTTTACTGTAACTCTAACCTTCACAGACATCTATAGTCCTCATCAAAACAGTGTTTATAGATGGGAACTAAAAATTAAACACAACTTAAAAGGCATCAATACAAGTAAATAAAAAAAAATAGGTAAGTAATATAAAAAAAATAGTTTCACATTGATGAGAAATAATTAATTAGTTCGCATTTTCGAATTTCGTTTCATAGAGATAATCGAAATAGGTGTGGAAAAAATCAATTGGGAGTCGTTTTCACCTTAAAAGTTGTGTTTTTTAGAAATATTTTGTAAACTTTTTTCAGATAAATTATATCATAGAAATTTAAATAAGTAGGTTAAAAGTAATGCAGAAATATCGAGCTTTCATTCCAGACATAAAGATTGTACAGTACGTTAGACTTAGCATAACAATGTGTTATTCTTTAGAAAAGGTCTATCTAGGGAGACTTGACCCAGTCAATGTGAGGGAGGGTTGACCATATTCTCAAGGCTCCCTTAATTAAGTGGTTTTAGAATTTTTTTTATTATACACTGTGCATATTGAAAAGTTAATGGTTATATATATAAAATAATGTAAATTTATTAGGTACAGCTACAGTAAAGTGGTGTCAAGAAAAAGGAAATGTTTAAAACTGACTAAAGAAAGATGTGAAAAAATACTAGAAAATGCGAAAGTTGATAAGAACTTTTTTATTTTTAACATCAAGTCATATTTCGGGTTTCTCGAATTAGTGATACATATTTTCACTTAATATAAAGGTTGAAGTTCTTGGAACTTAGGCTATACAATACAATGAAGCTGTCCAGTTACAAGCTGTTTATTGAATTGTTTTTAAAAAAAAAGCGAGCTTCCTTTGTAAAAAATATTCTTTATAAAACAAAATTCGCGAATAATCTAGATAGGTATTCGCGAATATTGAAACGTTCTTCATTTTTCATTTCGCGAATAATCAAAACTCGGGAATGTTAAGGGATTACTGTATATACAGGACGTCCCCGAATTCATAGACCAAATTGTAAGGGAATATAAAGTATACATAATAAAGCAATTCTGGTGTGGCAAAATGTGGTGAGAAATAAAAAGTATTGGCGAAAAACAAGAAAGGCAGAAGAAAGGAAAACAAGTGTTATATTGACATAACAATTACAGTAAGTGCTCAAGTGTGCCACTGGAAGCGTCTAGCAAATGAATGACGTAAATTTTTGCAGATTCCAAGTGTTTCACGAATATATCCCCCAACGACTGAAAGTACTGGAATAAGTTCCTCATCAGAGACTTGTGTCTAAAATATGAGACATCTCAAACTTTCGAAAAGGTACACCAATCACTGCCAGGTCGATGTTGGTGGTGGCATATTTCAACCCTTACTGTAACTTTTATGTCAATAAAACACTTGTTTTCATTTCCGCCGCATTTATTGTTTTTAGCCAAAACTTTTCATTTCCGACATAGCTATACCAAAATTGCTTCTTTACGTGTACTTTACCTCCCATTACAGTTCCCCCGATGAATTCGGGGACATCCTCTATATGCATATATACAGGTGGTTATCAAAATAATGGAAACACCGTAGATTTTGAAGGAATTCTTTATTAATATAGCGTAGGACCGCCTTTGGCATGTAATACAGCTTGAATTCGCCTGGGAATCGAATCATACAAATTCTGAATAGTGTTTAGAGGAATATTGTACCATTCTTCATGGAGATATTGTGAAAGTTCCGTGAGAGATGCCGGTGGAGGATATCGATTCCGGATTGAAAGCTCTAAAATAGACCACAACGGTTCGATTATGTTGAGGTCTGGGGACTGTGCGGGCCAAGGTAGATGTTCCACCTCATCCTCATGTTCATCAAACCATGATTGGACAACTCTGGCTGCATGAATAGGGGCATTATCATCCTGGAAAATTCCATCTCCTGCAGGAAACAAAATTTGCATCATGGGATGGACCTGGTCAGCTAAAACTTCTCTATACTTCTCCCCAGTGATCCTTCCTTTCAGGGTTACGATTGGACCAGCAGAAAACCATGACACGGCTGCCCATACCATGACCGATCCACCTCCATGCTTGACAGTTGGACGGAGGCAATCAGGATCATACGCTTGTGCAAGTGTTCTCCAGACATGTACCCGTCCTGTTGTGGGGAACAATGTGAAAGATGATTCGTCTGACCATATAACAGTCTTCCACTTATCAATCGACCAGGTTTTGTGGTTGTGGCACCACTCTACACGACGTTTGGCATTAGCATCTGTGACAAGTGGCTTGGGAAATGCTGTTCTGCCGTAAATGTTCTCTTTATGAAGGTATCTCCGAACTGTAATTGTTGACACTGGAGAATCCAGATGCTGATTGAGCTCTGCGGTCACATTGGCTGCAGTTGTTTTCTTTTTAGACATTACAATCCGCTTCAATACCCGTCGGTCTCTTTCACTCAGCTTCTCCTTCCGTCCACTATTTTGCTTTGCTGAGCTTGTCTTTCCGCGCTGTGTGTATGCTGTCATGACTTTAGACACCGTACCTCTAGAAACGCCTATAAGCTGGGATGTTTCGGTCACCGTTGCTCCAGCTAGTCGGGCTCCTACAATTTGGCCTCTTTGAAAATCTGTGAGGTCTGACATTTTACGCTTCTGGCAAAAAAAATCAAAGCGTAGACAACTCTTCTAGAGCTCTCTCATACTACCTAATACATGTACTTTTTATATTAAAAAAAATCAGGTAGCTAAGATTATATTTTAATGCTTACGAAGGGAATTCTTAAATGTCCCTTTCATTCACAAGTGTTTCCATTATTTTGATAACCACTATTTTGATAGCTGCATGTCACAAAATTTTTGTAATTATTGCTATTGTTGTAGCAAAAGATTTTGAAATCTTTTCCACGGACATAATGTGTTATCTGTAATTCATATATAGTCAATTTGCACTTTAAACATCTGGTTAATGTGGTGTTTGTGCTTTCATATTATTGGTCATTTTCATTATCTTTCAATGGTATTATTGTACAGAAAGTTTAATATATTACACTTCTATAATGAAATGCTGCATTTGCGCAATCATTTATGGATAGTATTATTTTAAGTAAATATTTTCATGGAAAATATGTGTTATTGCAAAAGAATGTTAGTTATTTGCATTTAAAACATCTGGTTAACGTGGTGTTTGTGCTTTCATATTATTGGTCATTTTCATTATCTTTCAATGGTATTATTGAACAGAAAGTTTAACATATATATATATATATATATATATATATATATATAATATAAACTTAAATGTAAACCATTAACCATTAAATGTAAACCATAATGTGCCGGTTTTATTGAAGCATCCTGACAGGCTTTTATTAGATTTAAAGAGAGTAAGTAGAGTAAAAGTTGGCTTTTATTATTTAACACTAGAACCGCCATAGCTGTCATTTTGACCGGTACCAAACAAAAATATTTCGATTCGAGCCAGAAATTTCTTTCTAAAATAAGTTCAATATGTACCACAGAAAAATAAGTTAAATAAGTAAGTTAAATTGTTTTAAATAAAAATTCTGGTGTAAAATATTTTAATAACACTTGAGTAAAATTTCCGGCGGTTCTAGTGTTAAAGGTGAAAGGCATTAAACCGTTTGTCCTGTCACAGAATTAATGTAGCAATACCATTAGCGTGGTGTTTTTTATTGTAACATAGTAGATATTGGTGCAAGTCGTAGAGTGGCTTGAGAAAAAAAAAAGAAATGAAATCGTTGGGCTTTTCCCCATGATGAAAGAACAAGGCAAATTAATCTCCATGTTGTTATTAGTCACACATCATCAAAACAGTTCATCACATTTTGATAAGGCATTCCGGTCTAGAAAATAAATGACTTCACTTCGTGAATCTTTATATAAAATTAGAATAAGACTATTAGGATGAATTATGTCTTAAAACGATCAGATAGGGAGCTGTTGACAATTGAAATCTCGAACAAATCTCTCGAAAACTCTGCGGAAAGTCCCGTGCGTCTGCTTTTTGTGACAACGCGTAGAAACACAAAATCATGACGTCGCGTGCGCTCTAGGCAATGCGAGAATAAAGGGTACGCGTAAAGCCTACGCCACGTCCAATGGGTGTGATAAAGCAAAGAGTCATCCTGACAATTCGGAGCGGATGCATTTAGAAGTAAAAATACCCCAAGCGCGCGTAAATAATGTCGGAATAAAATACGTTAAAAAAAAAAAGAAAAAGAAATGTCTCTTTTAAAAACATTCGAATTCACATTAAATAATAGAAATGATCAGAAATCATGATACAATTTATGAATAAACTAAAAGCTTAATATTCAAGTAAATCGAGCTAGATAATAATTAATTTAAGGAGAATTTAATAGGATTAATGGTAAATATTATTAAAGAATTGGAAATTAGTGACTATGTCGTTAATTTAGCATGTAAAAAGGAAATATCGCGCAGGAAGAATTAATAATATAAAAATTTAATAATATAACAGATCTATACATATAGATATAGTCAAAATACGTTACAAATTTTCTTTTGCTAAAGACAAAATTGCTCTAAGTTTTGCAAATAATGTATGAAATATAAATATCCGGGTGGAAAGGACGGGAGGATAGACTATGATTATTATACTGCAGAATATCAGAGCTCCGGTACTTTTCCTTGTTAAGCCCTGGTCACTGAGGTGTACTATGAGGCACTTACTGTAGAATCTGGTGTGCATACAGTTTATCGTTCAGTTACAGGTAGGGACAGTAGGGACACGCAAATCAATTTGGCTACAGTACTGTCTACGAACACTAATTGCTGGAAGTCCATTTTCAGTTAAGGTTCGCGTTTTAAAGGTTACTGGGTTTTTATTTTTCATATTACTTGGTTTGTTTAAATTAAATACATTCTATACATCATATCCTCCTGACACTTGACATTCATTAAAACGGATGTTTTATAATGTATTTTAGGTACTACTTGGTTATCCCGTCGACCAAAAACCTATCGCCAAATTATAAGATTAAATTCCAATAATGGTTGTTCGTAAATGTCACATTCACTGTACTTTAAGCAAGTTACACTTATTTACGTCATCAAGTGATTTTATATTTCGACGTTTTATTTGTATTTTTATTAATGTTGTATTAATTTATTTGTTCTTTCATTATTTAAAATAAAAATTACGTCAATTTATATAATTTGGCGAGTGGTTTGACTATGTATATAATTTGGCGAAATTGGTCGACGGGATAGCTAAGTAGTACCGTATTTTATTTTTCTTAGGTCTGAGGAGGATATACAAGGCTCTATAAAAGATCTCAAGTATATTTCCGATTATTTAAGAATATTGCTGAATGGTCATTTTCAACTGTGTTATGCATTTAACCCTAGGATACTAACCTTTACATTTAATATTTAAATACTAATCATGTGTGAAATTTACTCACTCCATATTCAAAATACATTTAAGGCATATTTAAAAAAAATAATTCTTATATGTACTTACTCATACAAGTGAAACAGAATTTTTGTCGATGTTCACCGCATATTGGCGCGCGTATTTCCTGGGTTTGTGAGTAAAATTTACGCAGCTTAGTTAGTATTCTAGAGTTAATTGAACTAAATACACCATACAATGAACTATACATATAAATCTATAAATCATATACAGGGCTGTACGAAAAAAATTTCGGATGTTTTTCAAACTATTGCAGAAATTGTGTTTTTAAATGTGCGTCATGCGTTTTATAAATTGTTTATTTAGACATCACCTTTTACCTTAATAATCTACGCTATTCTACGTGGCACATAAATCGCGATTATTTGTTAATTGTTTAAGGGCAACGTCCGAATGAAACGCATATCATTGGTTATTGAACAGCATTTAATGCGTCTCCATGCCTATAAGGGGGATTACGTAGGGGGGACCCGGTTCCAAATATCGTCCAATTTGGCTACCAAAATTAGTCACGAAAAGTGACTCCAACTTGGCGATATCTCGAATATTTCGCCAAATTCCCATAGACGTCCATTGTAAACCAATGGGGTTTACAAGAAATCAACAATTTGAGCTATTTTAATGCAACTAAAACTAATATTAGCTTAAGGATTTATATTAATTATATTTAAGGGAGTCCAAGTAAATTAAATTATGAATAAAAGTAACATAATACAATGCTTAGCATGCTTTCCCAAACATAAATTTTAAGGGATACTAAACTGGTCGCCAAGGGCGGCTAGTCTGTGAAATTTTCTTACGGTGTTCTGAATGTGTTATTAAGTGTTTCACATTCTATGCTAGAAGCACGATTTTTCGTTCTTAATATTTTTTTCTTTTGAATACAAATGCATGTGTATGAAAGAATTTTCGATGTTAAAATACTGGAACATTATGTCTTTTATTTGATTTCAGACGGAGCTGTTCAGCAGAAGAAAAATCAATCTGAATAACATATCGTGAATACAACTGCTGATGCTTATTCATAAATTTTGACTGCCAAAGATTTACTTTTGCTAAAGAATCCATTAGATTTCCATTAAGAAATAAATAAAACAGTTTTTCTTTTTTCTAGGTTTAGAACATTTGTCATCTTAAAGTCATGAAATGTAAAAGTTTATTTCGAAAAAAGGCGAAAGAAAGTAAAAGCACATTTCTTATTTTTCTTTAACTTTTATGATTTTCAAGATGCACAAACGCAGAAGTTAACTTGTCCTTAATTACTCAAAAAGTTTTTTTTTTTTCTAATTTGCTTTTTTATTCTGATTTTCAGGAATGCGAAATTACGCATAAACGGAATTCCTCCCTCGTTTTCAGACTTTTTGGAAGCATTCACAGATAAAACATGTTTTCTAGGAGTACGGAAATTATTTGTTGAAAAGTGAGGAATAATTTAGTGCATATTAAATTTAGTTCATGTGGATGAGGGGTAAAAATTGTCCAGTGAAATGTAAATAGCTTAAAATTTCTCTTTGGTTAATTGCGAAAAGAAAAAAATACACTGTGGGGATTTCTAGATGTCAATTCACAGGGTTGGATTGATTTTATCCAACCTGTAAAAACTCCGATGTGTTTTTTTTTCAAACTCTCTATTTAAAATTGCACTTATTTAACTAATAAATATTTAATAAATATAATAACTAATAAATATTTATTTAAACCTACATAATATACATATTATAGTATGATGGGAGTAGCTTTTTCGGAAATACCGGAGAGACCTAAATCGCTCTGCAGTACTAAAACTTGAAAATCCTCATGAAAAAATACTTACCTTATTAAAAACATATTGAAAAAATTATATAAAATGTCGCGACATTAGGTAACAAACTGAATGAATGTTTTCTTGTTTGGTAGCTTTTCAAGTTAGAAGTAATGAGCAAGTCAAAAAATGACCAGATAAGTTTTGGGAAGAAGGAATTTGTGTAAGTGGGTCAGAAAGGAAAGGGAAAAGTCTCATTGGTGGAATTAGTCACCGTTCTTTTTTAAATTTAGGGAAAGGGGATGTGTTTTTTCAAGAAGTACGATGTGAATTTTATTATGTGTCTTAACAATGGCGCATTCCTTTCACAAATTTCTTCTCTCTTGTTGCCCTCTTGGGGCAGAGGACAAGAAGAAACAGTTGATTAATGATACTAAGACTGCACATTCATTTATTAACTGATTCATTGAAGATTGACTATCCATAATATTTGTTTTTTTAAGTAAATTTAAAAATGATAATGTAAATAAAACATTTTAATTGAAGTTATTCTTTAAAGGTAAAAATGTTTTTGACTTAAAAAAACGATAACATTAATGAAAACTTAAAAATCAAAAACTATATAAATAAAGATATTTTCTTTCAATTTAGAGTTAATTAAAGTACATTGTTTATATTTTTAAACTGATAAAAATATTTAGAAATAACGAAAAAATAAATAAATGTGAATATGAGAATAACTTATATCAACAATCTTACTACTTATCAACACATTTTAACCAAGTAATGAAATTAGAAAATATCTGATTAATTTAACAACAAAAATCTGCTAATTCGGCAATAAGTCAAAAAAGTGAAGGAATGGTGTCGAATCACGAACAATCTTATTAAACGAAAAGTAAACGTTAAAAAAATCTAATAAAACAAAACTTGATAATTGATTGTTTAAATCCAATTCTTATTTGCAACAGAGAGAGAAAGAAAATTTTCAATATTTTAATAATTTTTACTTTTCATAATTTTAAATCAAAAAAATTCTTTAACAGCATTACAAATTTTAAAACTAATTTTAATTTTTTTATGTTAATAAATGTTAAAAATTTACTTTTTTAATGCTCTATTTATAAATCCTATTACAAAACAAGAATAAATAATCCGAAAGAAATACAAAAACCATGAAAAAAACCAAAAATACCCGGAAAAACGAATATACATGAAGAAACCTCAAAAAACTAAAACCCTTCAAAAAACCCACTGGGTTCGGGTTTTTAACACGGTTTTTGGCAACCCTGATTTGTCGACAAACAATTATTTTATTATATTTTATATTTTATTTTATTCTTGATAACTAATTCATCGAGAAAACTACGTGTTATATTTTTCTTTCTTCCTTCGATGGTTTTTTAAATCATCACCCATTAAAATTGAAAGTATTTTTCCTTTTAAATTTAAAAAAAAATGGCATTAATAAGCATTTTCTAATCCTCATAATTTCCGTTTTTCTCAAAAGAATATAATAACTGAGTAATAATATTTATAGAAATTGCATTATAAACATAAAAAGCACTTCTGAAATTAATTTAAATTTCGGAATTTCTAGAGTTACGTACTTTTTGTGTTTTTTACAACCCATATTTCATGTTATTGTCAGCAAATAGATGGGACATACAGACACATAATCAAATTTACTATAATAGAAGTACTGTGCTTTGTTCTTCTTAATATTATGAAACCCTTAATTTGGATGTTTAAATTAATATAGACTAGAATAATTTATACACATATTTACTCCAACCTCATATTTCTCATGCATGGATATTTACAGAAATTCCTTACCGCGCCAGCTTTATTTTCGCTGAGCAATGCTTTTAGTCGAAAGCAATCAACATTACAAGCAGCAGAGAATTAATTTGCAGAATTTGCCCCGCATGGAATGATGCATACGCTGTAGATATGATTTTGCTAGAGTTTCCAATTCATTGCTATAAAATAACTGAATTTTGCTTGAATTGGAATTAATGGAAGTTTTATAAAATCGTTCAACACTAAAATTACAAAGTTCTAAAATATTATAATACTTATTAAACTTATCTAACATCATTCCTGTCTTTCATAATACAGGGTAATTTATAAGGAAGTATACAATTTCAATGTACTATGCAATAGCAAAAAATCAAGAAATTTTATATCACCTGTAACCTGTCAATGTTTAATAGGCTACTTCAGTCAATGGAAGAAAGAGAAATGCTAATGCTGAGTCTATGGGGGCGTTATAGTCGAATTTTTTGCTTGGATTTTAATATTTTTGAATGATCTTTTTGCGTAGGATAGCTGAGAACAATCTACAAGCGGACAAGTTTATACTTTTTCGATTTTGATCATAGTTCCTTTATAGAGGATAGTTTCAATTTCAGAACCGGTTCCGAAAGCGAAAGTAATTTTTTTTAAATCTGAAATCAAAAACTAGCCCGCTTGTAGAACATCTTTAGCTATCCTATTCAAAAAAGTTATTCAAATATATTAAAATACAAGCGAGATATATGAAATAACATTCTCATAGACTTAACATTAGCGTTTTCGTTTCTTCTCGAACGCGTTTCTTCCCGTGACTAATGTGTGCTCTTAAGTTTTTTTAAACACAGTCGCAGATGTTCTATGTATATACCCTTCGTCACACGTCACAACCGGTTATCCATTTCTGTTCAAACGTCAGTATCCAGCAAGTGCAGTGATAGTGGATGTGATACGCTTTGGATGCGATTAAGACCAATGTTTTAAATTTTCAAAAAAAACAATTGAATTCTTCATTATCAAACATTTTTAATCAAAACTGATTTAAAACATTATGATTATTTTTTTATTCAAGAAGCCCTTTCCTGGGTTCAATACCAAACTACGGTAGGTTAAAAACTGGGTATAGACACCTGAACATCTCGTAGTCTAATTTATTTTACATTTGCAATTTCCTGTTAGATAGGGAAGCGGTTGCACAGACCATCACCTCATTGAGTTGACGACTAAAATTCCAGGATTAGACAGAATTCGATTTATATGCAACTGTCCTGCCGAGTCATAGGGTGGCCGCGCCAGTAGTTGATAAAATCTTTGAAATATTACGCCATTTCAGACGAAAATGAGTTTTATACGTGGCACTAGACATAATATTTTTGACTGAATGTTGGAGCACTTGTTTTCACATTGTTGTCATCTGCCTGCCTTAAGAGAAGTCATTCTAATCATTTTTTTTATTAAAAAATGTAAAAATTTAGTTTTTGATTAGTTACAGACGATTATGGTAGGTTAAAATAATCCACTTCCATCTTGCTTATTTCAAATAATAGTTTTATATGAATTATTATTAATCACAGTTTAAACAAGATATTTTAAAGATTAATTTTTGAATTTTCGACTGATTTCTTCGATTGATCAACTACTGGGGAAATGGCAATTAAAGAAACTGTTTACTTATAATTTTGTTGCTATTTAATTTAAGTAGATTTCATTTTTGTCCATTATAGGACATTCATTAAGGGTTGTAGCAATCATGCTAGTTTACTTCTAAAACTAAAGAGAAAGGAAATATAATACAAACCAAGTAGCACCGACCTTATTTGATCAACTACTGGCTCGGTCACCCTATCTCGGTGAAAATCACCTGAAATCTCGATGTTAGTGGTTGATCGTTAGATTTATCATTGTGTTTTCCTGCACCCAAATGTATGAAAACATGGAGTACTGGGAGCAGAAAAAGACAGTAGAAACTTACCAGCCAACCACTAAAATCGGGGTTGCAGGCATTTTCCACCGAGATATGATTTGGCAGACCAGTTGCGTTTTAATATGCGAATCAAGTTTTAACTAATCTGGGAATTTCAACCATAAACTCAAAGAGATGATGGCTTGTGCAACCGCTTCCCGGTCTATATTGATTGTACTGTATCACAACTGTAGTATAACTTGGATTGAATTTTACGCTGCGATATTATTATGATAAGTATCCTTTGGACAGCAATTTTACATTCTCCTTATATCCAAAAGTAATACTTATCTACCTGGCAAACACGAAACATCTACATCTGATGGAGAAGTTGAATAAAATCTCATGTACGAAAAGTAGTTATGGAAATGTAAACTGGATTTACTACACTATATGGCCAAAGGTGACCGGTCACTTGCAATTTTAGACGTTTTGTCAAATATCTAGAAAACAACATGAGGAATTAACCTGAAACTGCAGGGGTGTAAACAGTATAGTATAGGTCATATATTTTGGTGAAGATTTTTTCCCGAAATCCCATAGGGGACCACCAACATATTAAAAAAACGAATATCTTTTGGATAACCCTGTAAAAACTAATGCAGCAAAAGCGTTCAAACACAAGATTATTAATAAGTGGCTTATTGTAATGTACTGTGTTCAATTTTATGAGGATAGAATGTATACTCGTAGAGAAATTAAGGTTTTTATAAAAACAGTTCCGAATTTCGCCAAGTTTTTTGCTTATAATTTTCAGAGTTCTTAATATAAAGAAAAGTTCTTTTCAGAAAATATGACAAACAACATTGTACATAATACCCTGCAATCAGAATGAAAAAATAATAAAACTTTTATGAAAAATGAGTAGGTTTACTAAATAATGATTCACTGCGCATGCGCGAACGTAATCAAAATATAATTTACATAATGTGTTAGCTAAAAGTATAGAGCAACTTTTGTGAAAGTCTCAAAAACATAGTTTGAAAAGTTTGATAATAATCGTTTATAGAATAAGCTCAAAATCCGTTATTCCTAAAAGGAAGCAAAAAGATGAGGTGCTGTTTCTAAATACAGTAGTAAGTGCAACTTGTGTATGCTATATTGGCACTAATCAATGGATATATGGATACAAACCCTCATCTTTTGCTTCATTTTGGAAACAACGGATTTTGAACTTATTCTATAAACGTTTATTATCAGACTTTTCAAAAAATGTTTTCGAGACTTTTACAAAAGTTGCTCTATACATTTAGCTAATACATTATGCACATTATATTTTGATTGCATTCGCGCATGCGCAGTGAAATATTTTTTAGTAAACCTGCTTATTTTTCATCAAATATTTATTATTTTTTAATTCTGATTACAGAGTATTGTGTGCAATGTTGTTCCTCATATTTTCTGAAAAGAACTTTTTTTTATATTAAGAACTCTGCAAATTATAAGCAACAAACTTGGCGAAATTTGGAACTGTTTTTATAAAAATCTTAATTTCTCTACGAGTATGCATGCTATCCTCATAATAATGAACACAGTATATAACAGTAAGCCACTTATTGATAATCTCGAGTTTGAACGCTTTTGCTACATCAGTTTTTACAGGGTTATGCAAAAGATATTCGTTATTTTTCAATATGTTGACGGTCCCCTATGGGGTTTCGGGAAAAAATCTTCGGGGAAATATATGACCTATACTATATTGTTTACACACCTGTAGTTTCAGGTTAATTCCTCTTGTATATTTCTAGATATTTAACAAAACGTCTAAAATCACGAGTGACTGGTCACCTTTGGCCATATAGTGTATACTTATATCTAATTAAGTAATCTAATGTTTTTATAATTTTTATTTATGAAAAACAGTTTTGCTGCTCATTCTATAATGTTTAGATATAAAATCTTATCCTAATCTACTTGATAGCTTTAGCATACTACAATCACTTTAAAATAGGTATATTTGGAGACGTTAAAAATTATTAGATAATAACTAATCATCGTGCCCACTGATAATTAAATATTTTAGCAAACGTGATTAGTTTCTGTAATATGGTTTTTGTGATAGCTTTTCAACAGTATACTCACTTCTAATGTTAAATTACATTTTCATATTTTTATGAAAATCTCTGGAATTTATTATCCCTAATGTGATAATTTTTTGTGTGGTTACAATGCTAAAAAGCCCAATCATAAATACGTTCAATTTGTAATTAAAAAAAATATATAATATGAATTATGAATTATGAAATTCATATTCAAAAAAAATATGAATTTCAACCAGCAATTTTTTGGATAGATTTATATTCATTGTATCCTGCGTTATGGCAAATTCTCAATTTCAATTTTTTCTTCCAAGTAATTTTACAATTACATTTTGAAAAGTCAAAATGATGGTTTAAGGTGTCTTCTATTATGTGTAAAAAAGCAAAAGTTAAAAAATATATATTTTACTTATTTTATTGAAAAATTTCGGCTGGCAATAGTCGAAACCTTTTTAAGCCAGTGAAATCGTCATATTGGCAAGAAATAATACATTAAAAGAAGTAACATAGCCATTCAGTAGCCTTTCAGCAATCGAGTACCGAACTTCAATTTGGATACAGTACCTAAAATATCCTCATTTTAAAATGATTAATTTATCTTAAACTAATCTACGAATTTCATGAAAATTTGCATTTAAGCTAATTGAACTGTGTAGAATTTATTTATGATGTCAAACTTGGGTAATCCTAATGGGAAAAAAAGTTTGGGTTCGTTTTGATATGTAGATGACCTCCCAAGCAAATTTTATATACCGTACAATCCGGCGTATAACGCGCCCCGGTGTATAACGAGCATCTGCGATTTGAGACTGCATTTTTGTATTTTTAGGTATATTCGCCGTATAACGCGCACCTTTACTTTACAAAGAATCCTGAAATGTGCTAACACATGCGATGCTCTTATATTTTGAAGTCATTCATTCCAAGGATTTTCATAGGCTTTCGAACAATGGTGCACAGAAGTGATAAGCAATACTGGATGTTAGAAAGTGGCAAAACATTTACAAAAGGAGGCCAAATGCGTCATGCCAGTCTAGAAATAGTGTGTGAGTAGATAATATTAGGTTGAGCAAAAAGTTCTGGTAAATGTTTAATCTAATAGTTACCAGAATTTGTATAGCATATAGGAGTACTAGTGGTATATCTATAGAAGTTCAGGAATCCGATTATGGCCAATTTCTATAAATGCAACACTTTTTCAAGGGCCGTCAATTTGAATATTTTAATGAAGTTGAAGAAGCATGTCAAGAGTTTTTCGATTCCAAGTAGTCGTCATGGTACTTCCAGGAAATCCGGAATCTGACAGAACGATGGCAGAAAGTGGTGGACTATGATGGTCTCTACTCTGAAGAATAGTCCTTGTTGCTTTTGTTGTTAATTTGCGCATAACAAGGCAAATTTCCCAGAACCTTTTGCTCAACGTAGTAAAAACATGGAATGAAGTTAAACCTGACCTAATTCAAAAGTCAGATATAGTATACCTAACAATCTAGATTGAACGGAAGTAGATTAGTTATTTATGGATCAGAGTGACAGTGGTGGTGAAGATGAAACAGAATTCGATGATGTGCCAGAAGATATAACAGAAGACGAATATGTCAATCTGTTTATGTTACCAGATAATGAAATTTTTTAAGTTCATAAGTTAATGTCATTTCTTTTAAATAAACAGTATTTACGGTACATGTAGAAATCTAAATTTTATGCTCATCTAGTCCTTATTTTTTAAATCTATCATTTTTATAATCGGCATATACCGCGTACCTGTAAATTTCGATCTTATTTTGATATTAAAAGTGCGCGGCATTATACGCCGGATTTTACGGTACATCATTTAAAAGTAGACTTTATTTCCAATCGTTTAGTAACAGTAAAATTATTCTACACTAACTTATTGCAGAGTTAGTAGGGTTGTTTACTTTTTTTCCAACGACCGTAAAGCTGCTATCAGATTCACCAACTTTTCGAGCAATTTTTGAGCCAACTCTTGATTTTCTCCAACTTTTCACGAAATATTGTCTCAACACTCAGTGTGACAGGGCATAAAATAACATATAAAGTAGACGGTACTACTGTCGTCCAGTAATCAAGCTGTTGTCGCCCAGCGACAGAAGATGGTGCCGGCAATTTTTTAATTTAAAAACAGATGAATAACATAAGCTGACTCTATGACTCAAGCGATAAGAATAGCAACAGTTCTCATAGCAGTAAAAAAATAAGTAAGAAAAATCATGCGTACAGCATAGATTATGAAACACTTTCCAACACTCCCTGAAAGCTTTAACGAAAATTCGTTGCTTAGGGAAATAAGGTAAATAAGATAACTAAGTAAACATTTAAAAATCTGATTTCAGTAGTTACCGACCTTAGCCAAATATGTATTCCAATTCTTTTGAACAGCCCTGTATTCCATCTGTATGTTGATATATATACTATATAATGGGAAAATTTAATTTAGCAATAAAATGCATAACAGGTTGAAATTCATCTTTCAGCATAATATACTAATAGATGGAAACATACTTAAATACTTGTGTACAGCCCTGTAGTATCTTTATTGCATGCCACTATTTAGCTAAAATTTAATTCAAACTAAAACACGCTTAAAACTACTGAAATTACATTTCCAGAAATTATCACACATAGACGGCCGTGTATCCAACTCTTTACGTGGCCCTGTATATCATTTTATCTATACTCTACAAATATTTCTTAGTACGCTAAATTCAGCTCAGCGTAAAAATGCATAGTTCCTTTAAAACTCACCTTTAAGCAATTTGTGCTCATACTCAGTAACCTTTACGAATTCATTTCTGTAGTTCTGTATATGAACTATAGCATTTATACGCACTTTATAGTATGCATAAATATAGTGAACAAGTAGGTAAGTGTGATCACAATTCACACAGAGGGTTTCGTTTAATATTCCTTTCAAAACTTTTGAAAAATCTGTTAGTTCCACATTTCGCAGCCAGGGGCGCACTCTATTCTATACAAACCTCTATCCGAACGAAACTCCATTTTATAGACTATCCGTAGATATATTAGTCGAGGGGATTGGGCCGATAGCACCCGAGATAAGTAGGTACCCCTGGCGGTAAAAAGTGGAACTAAAATATGTAAGTCTATGGTGCATAATATGAAAGAATGGTCAAAGGGGTGTCGGCAAAAGTTGGAAAAGTGCTCCCCGGATGAAAAGGGCGGAGGTTAGGAAAATTGCTTAAAATACGCAAGTTAAAGCCCGGAGGAATAAATAATATAAGATTTTTTGAAAATTTTATGATTTGCTGTGTGGTCTGAGGTATTCAGCTATACGTATGGAAAATTCCATGTCTCCAACTTAATTAGGGGCTCTCTTAGAAGGAATTGCTTAAAATACACATGTGGTAGCTCACAGGGTTAAATGTAAGACTTTTTCAAGATTTTATGATTTGTCGCCTAGCCTCAGGTGTTCTGCTATAAGTATGCAAAATTTCAAATCTCCAATTTAATAAGGAGCCCAGTTAGAAAGAATTGCTTAAAATACGCATGTGGGAGCCCAAACGGTTAAATGTACGACTTTTTCAAACTTTTATGGTTTGTCGTTTGATGTGAGGTATTCAGCTATAAGTATGCAAAATTTCACGCCTCCAACATAAATAGGGGCTCACTTAGAAAGAATTGTTTAAAGTACACATATGGGAGCCCAAAGGGTTAAATGCACGACTTTTTTAAAATTTTATGATTTGTCGTTTGATGTGAGGTGTTCAGGTATAAATATGTAAAATTTCACGCCTCCAACCTAATTAGGGACGCACTTAGAAAGAATTGTTTAAAATACACATGTGGGAGCCCAAAGGGTTAAACGTACGACTTTTTCAAACTTTTATGGTTTGTCGTTTGATGTGAGGTGTTCAGCTATAATTATGCAAAATTTCAAGTCCCCAACATGTATAGTTTCTAAGAACGGGCTCTGTGACAGACGGGCAGACGGACAGACAGACAGAGAGACAGAGGAGCGTGACGAATAGGGTTTCGTCAGATGAACGAACCCTAAAAAAACGCATATCATAATTAAAAATGCATTTCGAGCAATCATTACTAATATACAGCAATTCGGATACAATATAGTATCTGAAATCTTTTCAAATACACCGCAAACAATTTCCCCTATAGCATTATGTACGGAATTCTTTTGTGTGGCCCTTTAAATGAACAATAACTATTCTTTGCACCGCATATTCAACAGAATACATATTTTAGTGGACTTCATAAATGAATATCAATTTTACTATGTTTGAAAGAGTGTAACACCATTAAAAATCATTTGAAACGATTTTTTCCCATTGGCCGTAATGTAACGGAAAACGTTTGACTGTCCCTGTAAATGAACTAAACATGCTACAAACTTCATTTGAAATAGGGAACGGGCTATGGTAGAGGTCACTAACATCCAAAAATTTCAGAACGATCCGAGCATATTTACGAGAGTTAGAGCGTGGACAGACGGACAGACGGACAAACGGACAGGCGGACAGATGGACAAACGGACAGACAAACCGAAGTCATAAACACTTTTCAACTTTGTTGGAAAGTGTTAAAAAACTACAGCACTAGTTACAAAATGCTGATTGTTTTGCTATCCAAGTACTAGATAGTTCTGTTAAGAAATATGGAGTTTATAACACGTTTGTTACAGCACGATTTATTACAGAAGAACAAGAAATGAAATCCGTTTTTCTAGGAGAATATAAATCAAGTAAGCGAAGAGCAGAAGGCCTCATGGATTCTGTCACGATTGTATTTGTTAATTTGGGCATTGAGAAAGTCGCAAAAAAGTTGACAGCCTTCGCTACAATTGGGAAAAGTGCACATACAGGCAAAAACAGCTGCTTCTGGGTTCATATGAAGCAGCACTTTGGCATAGATTTGCTTTGCGTTTGGTGCATTGCTCGCAGATTCGTTTTAGCTATGTCTGATTTGGAATCATCAGTTATCAAAGTTCAGCATTGGAAATCAAATACAAAATCTCTAGCAACATTTTATGAGTTGTTGCTCTATGCTTTGAAGAACTTGAAAAAATAGCTGGAACAAAAAACCAAACTGCCTTTCGTTTCCCTGCATATTTTGAAATATGGTTCGTAGAATACTTAAAAAATTTATCAAAAGCAGTATGGCACAATCTTCCTCTTGTGCAAATACATTGGTAAAAGATTGCGAATCATCAACCTCCCGACTCATCAAACATTGAACTAGCTTCTGCTCGCGGATTCCTGCGATTATAGAAGAAAGATAGTGAACAACAACGCATATCTTGCCTAATGCTAGATTTTTGGAACACTTTGAAAAACTCAGAAAGGCAGTGAAAGATCTTAAATTGCACTGTCTGAGATAGAATTGTCAAAGGAAAATTTTTATGAATGCTTTAATTCTTATAAGTTGAAGTAACAAGTTATAGCAGATGGGTGTTATCTTTGTGAATACGATGAATAGTTGAAGTTGTAAAGAATATATTTCCCAAACATTAGAAGAAGATCTGGATAGAAGTTTTTCTTAAATACAAGATGACCAACAGAGGTTGTTAGTGTTGACCGCCTTGATGTTGAGAACATTTTTGGTAAAGACAAAGTCGCCTGTTTTACTGATAAGGTAATTAAGGGGTTTGTACACAGCTGTAAAACTTTGTACTCAGCTGAGGTCACATCCTTCTTCATAGATGACCTCATGGACAGCAAGGCTCTTACTGCCTTCAGTAATCTGAACCCCACTCTGTTTTCAACATATTGTTGCAGTCATGTGTTTTCAGACACCTCACAGTGCTGGCCCAGAAAGATATGTGACCATACATACAACGCTTAAATCGAACAAATACTCTGGACTATCAAGAGAAGCTTTAAACCCAATGGTTTTCACTTAATTGAATTAGAATAGCTTTTTATGATCCAAGACCTATTGTTACAATTTTCCTAGAGATCAAAGTAAGAAGCAGAAAGTTTCCCGACAAAGATACCTATGAGAATCATGCGTTTTTCAAAATAATCTGTGCTAAACTTGAAAAAAAAAAAACTTAACGATTGTAATTAATATTGTAGTATCTTGTAAACATTTAAAAAATTTTAAAATTTTAAAACATAAGGACCAAATTTGTTTTTCTTGCCTGCTTAATTCCACTATTTGCATAAAACTGTCCTTTGTATAAAGATCTTAAACCATTGTCATTATTGTTGTAGCATTTTGGAAATATTTTGCAGAGAGAGTTCTTAAAACACAAGAGCAAAATCTGCTTCCTTGTTTCGTTCCCCTCTTTTGTTCGTTTTTGAAAGCCGTGCCAAGCACTCTGGGAGGATTTTACTATCCAAAGGGGTCTTACGCTGAGATGGGTATTTTCCGAAGTTTTACTTAGGCGTTCACTTGTACATTATCACTAAGATTGGCGCTCAGCCAAACGCAGCTAAACAAACTCTGTTCATCCCTATTTTGATAAAATCAAAGTGGACTTGACGCATACGCAAAAGCGCAGAGAATTTTGCTTTCCGAAAACAAACAGTACAGTAGCTTGTAAAAGTCAAAACACGTTTAACTACTACAATTATTTTTAATTTGTCATTTTGAAAACGCGTTATAAAATTTAGCATAATTTTTTTTTTATGTTTTTAAGCATCAAGAAGAGAATCTGTTTTGATTCGTTTTTTTTTTTGTGTCTGAAACTATAGTTACGGTACTATTTCACTAAAAAAGTGTAATGCGCAAGTCAAATTTACTTTTCAATTTCAGAATTTATTCGGGCTTCAATTACCTAATTAGTCACATGTATTATGGTTATGAACAAAAGTCAAGTGTATAAACTAATAAAAGATAAGCAACATTTCAACATGAATTTAGAAGATAATTTTCTTACATTAAGTTTTACGCCCGTCGGCCTAATCGTTCGGAGTCTTCGTGGTTTTCTTCGAGCCATGGATTTCCATGCGTAAATACGGGTTAGGTTCCTTTAGAAAGACCCCCACGAAGGGCACCCCCCCACCTTCGGGCCTATATCAAAAGTGTAGATAATCGGCCGTCAAAATCAACCAACCTTCATTAAGTTTTAATTAGGAATACAAATTTAGTAGGTTGAATGTTATGTTTGGTCCATTACTAACATAATGATTAACAATTAGTCTAAACTGAGAATGTAGCCTTTATTTAACCCTATCCGGCGCGGAGTAATTCTGTTTATAAACTGGTGAAATAATGGACTTACACCAGAATATATAAACGAATTTATTAGAAAATATGAACTTGCTTATTTTCACGTACATTATAAAATTAATTAAATATTCTTGGTGCCATTTGTCAGTTTTGGAATTAAAACTAGGTGTCCTTTTTTAAGGACACCACCCTCGAAAGTGTTAATATTAGCAAGCTATAAATGAGGAGTTTTACATGATTCAATGAATATTTTGTAATTTGCTAATCAGTAACAGAAAAAGTACAATAAACATAACTAATAATATATAGAAGCTTGCCAGATATTCTTATTATTACTTGGTTTGCGGTTATAGGAGTGGTGGAGGGGTAATTTATGGACATTTGTTTGAGACAACAGGCCAAACCTATTGTCCCCCAGTAAAAATTCCTTAAAATATGCTCTGCAGTGCGATAGCAAATGGCAATATCCCCAACTTTTTATCCACAGCTCTAAAAAAGTCTGCTCTAGCCGCGACTCTTTTCCCCAACTTTCAACATTTCAGCCAATTAGAGATAAGCTATTGATACGAATAGGCGATAAATATTAACGGCTGGTACTAGCAGTACTGGTTTTCCTCCAACTTTAGCAACGACAATTGAAACCTTTTTCTCCATTTGAACGGGAAAAAGTTGGAGTTAAAATCAACTGAAAAGTTGGTTGCTCAAAAAGTCGATGAATCTGATTGCAGCTTAAGACAGAATCCAAAAACCTTTTTCATTCCCACACTGAGCCTCACTGAAGATTCGTTAATAAAAAAAGGGTGCCGAGAACTGATTTATTTATTTTTTTATTTATTTTTGTTTTTTGTTCCAAATAGCCCTCTTTTGGATTTAATACAGAGATTCGGAAGGTTTAAAACTAAGTACATAAAGACAGACATTCTTCTTTGCATGCTTTTTTATTTTGTTATTCGATTTATCATTTTTTTGCCTGTAATTATAAATTTCTGTAACATATTTTTCTGTACTCCACATAAAAAAATCTAAAATTAAAATATTCTGCATTAGAAAAAAAAACTTAAAATATTTCATTTGCTATACTTTTACAACCTCACTAACTTTATATTTTTAACGAATATTTTTTTTCCGATTTTACAACGTGTAAAATTATACCGATTATACAACATTAAGTATATAACAAACATTTGCGATTGATAGTTTAAAATTTTTATGCAATTTGCATTTCTTTATATATATATATATATATATATTAGTAGTCCGAGCAACAGTACGTGTCGTATGGTAACCGAGCGAATAAAAATATTCGAGTACTTACTTCATAAGGCGTACAAAAGTATTTAGAATACCAGTGAACGTTTATAATAATGCAATGCATATCCTTGCTTTTATCTTTTGTATTTTATAAGGTATAACAACTGTAAAAGACAATGGTCTAACACTTGTGAAACAAATCACATTAAATCTCCTTACAAAATTCAGTAATACATAGCTGCCAACTTGTACGGATTTTTCCTACCACTAAAATTTAATAGAAATATTTGCCAAGCTGAATCGTTAAAAATCGCTGCGTTTCGGAGATTCAATTAGGCAAAATTTTCTTTTAAATTTTATTGGTAATGAAAATCCGTATAAGTTGGCAGCTATGGTAAAATAAACACAAATAAGTTATATAATTAAAAGTATCAGTATTATAAATAAACCGCGTGTATCTAGGTCAGTGTTTCCCAACCTTTTTGAGGCCGCGCCCCACCCAAGCGTCTTTAAAATCATGATGTCCCGCCTCCTCCCCTCTGAAACATATAATTTTTATTATACAAAAAATTAACAGTTATTTACACTGAAGAAGCCAAAAAGAGATAATGATTAAATATGATAAATCCTTTCACATTCAAATGGATAATGGATAAAAAAAAATTATAAATATGATTTTAACATAACACTTTGAATTTTACTGAGGCCATACTTTTTCACATTTACACCTAGCATTTTTTTTCAGTTGTTTGGCAGTTTATCTCAGACACAAAAGTGTTATATAATCCGCATTTCATTATCATTGATAAAAGTGATACATTTTACAGTTGATTTTTGTACTTCATTGAGAGCATGTGAAGTTTTTTAAACACCGAGACTGTATGAATAACAGAATTCACAAATAGCAATTCTGGATTTTCAACTTTATCAATTTTAAGTAAACGTTTTAATCCCCCCCCCCCCTGTAGCATACTTATGTGGTAGTGGACTTTCCTTTTCCCATTACCACTAGTTTACCACCATGTGTTATCCTGTTTTCAATTTTAAAGTGCATAAGTGATGTGGTATGCTTATATATTGTGTATCTGGTATGCACAAGAGCCATAAGATATTTACTCTTTACCCATTTCCTTCATTGATGCTCATTTGGGTCCTTATTAATTTTATAAAAGTTGTACGATGTTAAAATATTTCAAACATTTTTTAGGTTAAACGAGTTCAAAATAGTTAATTTTAAGTTCCTTCATGTGGCACATTACACGGTGATTAGAAATACCAGTTTCAATAAAAAAAAAGAGTTATGTAATACTGAAATAATATCAAAACCAGAAAAATTACAAAAATTTTAAAGTATATAAGCGAGTCTAAATATACACTAAAATTTTTCACACAGTTATTCCGGTAAGAGTTGTATTTTCAGCTTTTAAGTGGAAACATTCGAAAAATTATTTTTATTCAGGTATTTTTAAATTTTTATTGTTATTTCTATTTTAAACATACAATACTTTCATTAAAAAAGGTAGAAAATCTGAGAGAGAATGTGTAAATAACAAATCTGAAATTTCCCCCCTGTGGGGCGTATGCCCACGTTGGAACCACTGATCTAGGTATATTTTTTATAGATTTATTAATGTAATATAGTGCAATTTCATATTTTATCGTAATTGTTTCATTCGAAAATATTCCATTTAAAACATCATCGTAAAAATGTTGCATTTTTGGAAAAAAAAAATAAATGTTGATCTTGTAGTTACTTTATAAAGTAACTATCAGACCTGCCCGTCACGGGGGAATCACAGAAATGAACAGGAGAAGAATTCACTCTTCCTTTCATCCAATTTTTTTTTCCATAGTCACATCCTATTAATATCTCCAAAAATTCGGAAAAATTAAGAAAGTTAATTTTTTTTTAATTATTTTCAAACGACTCCCGAAGATTTTCTCCATAGAAGAATATAAAATATAAAAATTCATGTCTAAGATTTAATTAGAAATAGTTTAAGAAAAAAGTAAATTCTCATTTTTCAGAAAAGGGGGCTTCACAAAACTTTGTTGAAAATCTGCTATATTGGGTTACAAGACTGAATTTTGATTGTTTTTATAATTGAATCAAAATCGCCGGGGAACATGGAAAATAGGAAACATACGCGAATTTCTCCGTTCAGCATAAAATAACAAAAAACTAATCAGAAAACTAAAAATCTTAGTTACAGGTGCTTTGGGAACTGTCTTCATTATCTGGAAAATAATTTATGACTTTCTACGTATGATAGATATTCCCATTGCCAATAAACTGCCAGACACACACAAACAAACACTTCCTTTAATTAACATAAAGTAAGAGATCTTTAATAGATTATGCATTATATATTTATTAATTTCCTTCACTTTAATCTATTATACAGTGTGTGGTTCTTAATTTCCAGGATTGCAGTTACAATTATTAGAATTGAAAGTTCGTTGGTTGGTTAACGATGGTATTTGAATGGTCGCAAATCTGCGCAGAATATCTGTACTCGCCATCCTTCTCGTTTTATTTCTGGTGTTGAAATACGAAAGCAATCGTTCGCTGTCAAATCACTGTTGTTGAAGTGAAGGAGTATGGATAATAAACATTAAATTTGTTTCAAATTGGGTAAAGTGCTAGCGAAACCCGTAAAATGTTGCAGCAAGAATGTATGGTGATGACGTATTATCCTGCTCTCGCATTTTTGAATGGTTGCGACGTTTTCGTCGATTTCTGGATATTGATAACATCGAGAAAAACCTGACGTCCGAAATTAATTCGACTTCCAAAGATGGCTTTGCAAGCTGTTTCAAACAATTTACAGCCGTGCGCAAAAGTGTATTACGTCAGACGGAACTTACTTCGAAACATATTAAACATTTATGTACTGTACAGTCATACTTCAGAAGTTATTTCACCAGTCCCGGAAATTAATAGCCACACCTTGTAGATAATTAACAAATACTACGTAATATATACTAATATTAGAAAAAAAGAAACATTTACTCTAAAACCACCGAATCTACTTCAAACATAATGATGTTAAAAAATGATGACAAACTGTGGGAAGTCTCATTTTCGTCATGTTATATTATATGAGTTTTAAAAAGGAGTGAGTGTTGTACGTGCTATAATAAATATTCAAAACGTTTATTTGGATTGTTATAAATTTATTTGGACTTGTTATAAAATTCATTTAATACATCGATTAGTTGTAATACAGTTTAGAATGAGTTAAGATACATCACTTTATCTTGTTCCAAAAGCATTATGGGTTACACAGAACAAAAATATTTTTAAAAGGATGATTTCTTTTACCTTTGCATCTTTTCAACTTTCCTGGCGTTGGGGAGTTAATTTTTCAATTCGGAAATATTTCTATATTTCTGTTGTAAGAACATTATATTTGTACATTTCCTAATTCTACAAAATACAAATAAAAATATTTAAAATAAAAGATTTGAGTGGTGTTATAAATATTGCACAAGATCCCTATAAATTCAAATTTAATTAATCCTTCTAAATCCTTCAATCCTTCTAAAATCCTTCTAAAATTTATTAAAGGATTATATAAATCTTCTAATGTACTTTAAACAATTCACAAAAAATGCGTTAGAAGATAAAATGTTCATAAATTCATAATTTAACAGATAAAAGGTTAATGCGTGATTTAGTAAACAAATTGCTATCCACAGATTATTATTAAAGAGATTGCTGAGATTTTTCGAAATGCTTTGAGCATTATTTATTTTTACGATGTTTTAAGAAAGTTTTACTTTCCTTATATTACTTTTCCTTTGGTTCCTTTGGACCTCATTCAGATTATCTGGTAACTGGGAACATATTTAGCAATTCCTATATAATCACATAATATCCAAAAACATAAAATTTATTATTATAGCAACATTTGGCATTTTAAAATAATTTAATCAAAACTGTTAAGATAGCTGCTACAGCCAATGAAGAACCTTTATTAGGCTATTTTTCCCCATTTCAGATATATTTTTAGCAGTAAGTGAACTGATATTATAAATTATTTCGATAATTTCATTTATTTTCAAAGCAAAACGAAAACCAATATTAAAAATGAAACTGAAACTGATAACAGATTATCGATTTTTCATTACTTCTAAACTGCTTAAATTCAATATCTCGTCGGCATGTAATGATTTATGATTATCAATTACAAATTTTATAAAATACATACTTTACACTGGATTTCAGCTACTGGCAAAATTCTTTTTTACGAAAAACTTTCATTTAAAAATAATGACTTTTCAGCTCGCATACAATAATTTATACAGTAATTTATATACATTAATTTATACAGTAATTTATATATGGTAATTTGTATACAATAATTTATACAGTAATTTTTATAATAAAGTAATTTATTTTTAACAAAACGGAATTAAACACTTTTTCTTATTTTATAGCATGTTTATGTAATTTGTTCATGTTTATAGGAAACAAGTTAATTCTATTCAGAGTTATTCTAAATTCATGAGACGAACATAGAGGAGTGGTACACCTCCCTAAAGCAAAATTTTTTCCACAGGAATGGTGGGTCGCAATCCACTTATTCAGTAATAAATACAGTGTGTTTCATTCCAGGAAATCGGATTTTCGTCAATAATTTTTATAATAATGAAAATACAGGGTGTTTCAGAAGGACTATCCAACTTTGAAATAACATAACTGCTAAACAGTGAGAGCCAGAAAAGTGAAACAAGTGGTATGTTTGACAGACAGGTCTCGAATTTTTTATACACTGGTTTGGAGAAATAGTTCAAATATTGGACATCAGAGGGCGCTGCAGTCACAGACCAGTGTCTTTGAAATATTGTCTGAAAATGTGCTTCGTGAACAGAGATCAAATCAAATTATAATGGTTTCGATATAGTCACCTTTCTTAACAATAAACGACCTGACGCAACCGAAGGATAAATTTTAAAGTCACTCGTTACAATGTCTCTACTGAAACGGATGCATATGCCTCACAGATGAATTGTTCAAGCAGTTCCAACGTTTGCGGATTCTTAGAGTAAACAGTGTCTTTTAAGTGACCTCACAAGAAGAAGTCATATGGATTGAGATCCTGGGAATATGGAGGCCAATCCATACCAATGCCATCGGTGGTATTCCAGTACAATAAAAACATGCTGGTCCAAGGAATACGGCCTCTTCAATTTCCGTATAATAACTAATCCGCAACTTCCTTACACGTATCAGCAATGACACAGACTCACGAATGAACTTTCTGTACTTAGTATTATTAGTAGAGTATTATTTAAAGCTTCATTCAAAGCATTCATGTACTTATGCTGCCACATCTTAGCTAATCTTGGAACTATTTCTGCAAATCGGTGTATAACAAATTCCAGACCTGCCTGTCCAACATACCACTTGTTTCACCTTTTGGCCCTAACTTTTTCGCAGTTATGGCATTTCAATGTTGGGGAGTCCTTTCTGAAACACCCTCCATATAAAAGAACATACCTTGTTTCAAAGATGCATGCTTTGTTCGCTATAAAATATGATAATCTCTCAAGAATTACTGGCGATGGTTATGATACACATTCAAACAAGATTGACTTAGATGCTTTGTAATTTGCAATCTATAGCTCACAGTACTTAATGGGTCACTGAACTAATAACAATGCATTTCCGCGTGGTATCCACCCCATTTCCCACAAAGTGAAGAACGCCTGTTGAAAATATCGGTTATTGCCCGTAAAGTTATCTATAAAAAAATCCAGGTTTCGTCTTGAAGCGTGACACCCTGTATTTATGGCTGGATAAGTGTATTGCGACTATTGTTGCCAGGTCTTGATTTACGCGGTAAGTCATGATTTTCATGTGCTCCTAGACCCGTCCTGCGGAATATCTGCGCGGGACGCCAAATGTTCCTATTTTAGGTAGCTTTCATTACAAAAAGCTACCTATTGCAGTCGTTCGGAGGAAAGCGATTTCAAAAAATTTTGGTATATTTTCATCGATCATGACCCCCAGACCCCGAAACCACCCTCGTTCAAAATTGATATATATATATATTTCTGTGCCCTCGATAACGTAATTCAATGTATAAGCTTTTCAATTTTTGTCGGTGTCCACTTTTTTCTTTTTTCTTCCATAATAATTCTTATAATATTTTTTTTAATACTTACAGCTTTAATTCATAATAAATGACGGTGACAGGTTATGTTTAATTAATGGTAATATATATATATATATATATATATATATATATATATATATATATGACCTTTGTCACACTGTAACTCTCGAATTTATGAACCGAGATGGATGTAATTCGGTATGTACATATTACATACCAATGTCTCGACTGAGTTCGTTGGCCAGCTTCATCCCACATTTTGTTTCAAATTGACGGCCATTTAAAATTTTTTTTTTAAATTTAAATTTGAAATGTGGAACCAAAAAATTGAAAATAGAAAAATATTTTTTTCTTATGTATTTGACTTTTATACAAGGATTCCGGAGCAGTTTTTGTTTCCTCTATATCTTAAAAAATGGCTGAGTTATCGCATTTTCAATTTCTAGCGTGGCTGATATTTTGAAACGCCCTGAATTTTGTCGCGCGATAAAAGGCGTATTTATGAACCGATTTGGATGTGACTTCGTTTGTGCATAGTACATACCAATGTCTCGACCGAGTTCGTTGGCCAGTTTCATCCGCCATCTTGTTTAAAAATGACAGCCATTTAAATTTTTAAGAAAAATTTGAATTTGAAATGTGGTACCAAAAAATTGAAAATTGAAAAAATATTTTCTTCTTATGGGTTTGACCTTGATACAAAGATTCAGGAGCAGTTTTTGTTTTGTCTATATCTTAAAAAATGGCTGAGTTATGGCATTTTGAATTTCTAGCGTGTCTGACATTTTGAAACATCCTGATATTTGTCACGTGATAACAGGCGTATTTGTGAACCGATTTGGATGTACCTTGGTGTGTACATAGTACATAGAAATATCTCGACCGAGTTCATTGGCCAGCTTCATCCGCCATCTTGTTTCAAAATGGCGGCCATTTAAAAAAACTTAAAAAATTTAAAAATTATATTTAAAGTGAGGTGCAAAAAAATTAGAAATTGAAAAAGGTTTCTTTCTTAAGTATTTGACCTTGATATAAGGATTCAGGAGCATTTTTTGTTTGTCATTATCTTAAAAAATGGCTCAGATATAGCAGTTTCAATTTCTAATGTGGGTGACATTTTGAAAAATCTGATTTTTTGCCTGCGACAGCACTCGTATATATCAACCGATTCCGATGTGAGTGAGCATGTGCACAGCAATTACTAAAGTCTCGAACAAGTTCACTGGTTAGCCTGATCCACCATGTTGTCTTAAAATGGCAGGCACTTTATGAAATCGCCGAATTTGGCAGCCAAATATAAGTTACTTTAAATAAAAGCAGCTTGGATAAAGATGACTAATTTCGCGAAATTCTCATTCATAATGATTTAGTATTCATAAAAATTAGTATTGAATCTACTATATTCTGTTTCCACTAAATTGAGCTTCGTGTGTTTGAATAATATAAGTTGGCTTTTTTAAAATAAGGAATTTGAAAGCTACCTCTTCCTCCCGGCACTGGCCGGAAGGACTTTTTCATTATGCATAAATTCTTCTAAATTCCTTTTAGTACAGTGCTATTCCTATAGGGTGAAACTTAATACAGTAAAACCTGTGTAAACAAAACCTGTCTATAAACGAACATTTTTATGATTCCGCCGAAAGGAATAGAACAGAAATCTACTTACAAAAAAGGAATGTCTTCCCAGCCCCAAGCTATTATCTATATTATAAAGGACAAACGTATCCGTGCGTAACGCTGACGTCATTTTGATCGCAAAAGTTTAAGGAGCACGCTTTAATTACCCTTTCCTCCCCAAAGGTCAAGAGGGGTTGGGTGTGAAAGTTGAAGGGATAGATATGGCGCATTCGCGTCTTGCTGCCTTTTTTTTCTTTGGCGATCAGCGAACGGGGCTTCGCCAAAGCACTGAACTTTCCAGTAGGCCGTAAAGCAGAATAAAGGACAATTTTTTAAACGAGCCGGGCCGACATAAAAATTTAAACGAAACCGATAAAATATGCAGGGCCCGACTAAGAGTATAGAAGACCCCGGGGCAAGCATCATTCTGCTGGTGTTGGGGGGGGGGGGGGGGGGTTCTATCTATCTATAGAATTTTCTTGTGAATAATGTGGAAGTGGCTAGTACTAAACTTCACACATATATGTATGCATAAATTTTGTACCCGGTACTGCTCACATCTACATACAGGATATCACAAAAAGATGGTCACAACTTTAAAGTTGTTCTCAACTGCTCTGCTGAACAAGCGCAAAACGTTTTGACACATTTATAGATTCGTTTTTTAACGGAAAGATATAAAATTGGAAAACCTGACTATGGAAGCGATTTAGAATCGAACTGTGTTTTCGATTTCTTGATAAATAAATTACCTATTGAATTATAAGCGATTTTGATCACGTGACAAACACGCTTTTCACCCTTTCATGAATGATTATTCTTCTTTCGCGCGGAAATTCGGTTCAAAACGCCCACTGGCCCACTTTGACACTACTTTCTGAAAGATCTATTGCGTTTGCAAACAAACGGAAAAAACAGCTTAATTGCATAGTTTCTGAGCAACAACATCTACTCGATTCATGCATTTCCGAACAAAAATAAGTTAAAACTTATGTCATAAAGTTGTCCTTTTGGATTTGAGAACAGCCTTAAAAAAAATACTAGTCGAACAATAGTAGAAAAATGATAAATTGGTTGACACGAATATTTGTTTGCAAACTTTTACTTTGTATGTTATAAGATGTCTAAAAGAGAATGCCACAAATTGGTCATCATTAATGATTTAATATGCCACATTACGAGGAAAACGTTAAGGATGTTCTCAAATCCGAAAGGGCAACTTTCTGACATAAGTTTTAATTTATTTTTGTTCGAAAATGCATGAAACTAGCTGGTGGTGTTGTTCAGAAACTATGAGCTGTTTTTTTCATTTTTTTTTTTTTTTTTTTTGGAAACGCAATACATTTTTCAGAAAGTAGAGTCAAAGTGGACGTTTTGAACCGAATATCCGCTCGAAAGGAGAAAAAACACTCAAGAGCGGGCCAAAAACGTGTTTGTCACGTGATCAAAATAGCTTATAACTCAATAGGTAATTTATTGATTAAAAAAAAAAAATAAATAAAAAACACAGTTCAATTCCGAATCGCTTTCATGGTCAGGCTTTCCAATTTTATAGCTTTCCGTTAAAAAAGAAATTTGTAAATGTGTTAAACGTTTTGCGCTTGTTGAGCAGAGCAGTTAAGAACAGCCTTAATGTAGAATTTCTTTTGAAAACAATGGCATACTAATAAATTTTAATCCTTAGTTTTCTAATGATGTAGTTTGTTTTTTGCATGGGTGTTCTGTGTGTGTGTGTGTGAGGGGGGGGGGGGGGCGTGCACTGGAAGCAGAAGGGGGAGGAAGGGGGACCACACTCCCTTCCTAAATGTTTGAAATATATGAATTTTGGTTACTTTTGGCTAATTTATATCATTTGACACCTTTTAATGAAAATTCTGATTACTCTCATGGGCCCAGGGCAGCGGCCCCGCATGCCCCTGCATAAGTCGGAAAATATGAAACTGAACATATGAATATACTGACAATACTGAAAATATAAAACTTTTGTCATGGATATGACTTGAATATGATATGACATGGATATGATTGTTCTCAAATCTAAAGGGGCAACTTTATGACACAAGTTTCAATTCATTTTTGTTCAGAAAGGTATGAAAATATGCATGTAGAATATAATTAATATAACTTTTATTATAATATTTTTATTTCATTAAAACTTTACAAACAATAATTATTAAATCCAATATGTAATTATTTACCGCTGGATGTAATTGAAATTTTAAGTGAAAATTTCCTGTTAACTTTTACATAATATTTTATAAATATAGATTTATGTTCCTTTATTGTACAAAAAAAAAAAAAAAAGTTCTTTTTATGCAATATAATATATTTGTTTATCATACATTGTATATATAAGATAAGTTAACTTTTATTATTTAAATGTTAATAATGCATCGTAATTTAAATAATGATATTTAAAGCAGTAGTCTATTACTTTATTTTATGTTACTAAATTACTATTCTCATTAAATAATTAATGCAAATTGCTTATATAACATAATATTTTGAAATTAAATTAATTTTTAATTATATAAAAGTTACTCGCGTATTCTGTGATTTTGGAACTTTTTATACATCCTCCATCCTCCATTTTTTGTTTGCTTCCTTAATTTCTTTATGTTTATTATTTCTGACTTACTAATCTGAAATTCATTCAAAGAGAATTTAAATGAAGGTGAATGTCTTATATGATGAAAAACAATTCAAAGCAATTTTATTAAAATAAGTATTAATTTAATTTCTGTATATTTTTTATGAACAAAAGTTTTCATGATTCAGCCATGAATCATATTTATAATTTCATTTAGGAAAAAGAAGTATTACATATACCTAGAATAAGGCCTTATTGTGTAAGGCCCAGAACATAGAGTAAAGCTGCCTTTTCATGACAAACATATCTCAAAAATTAGTTTTAAACATCCATTTTCTTAGAATTTTTAAAGATTACTTGCAACCTCAATAAAATTACTTCCATAAATAGTTTACAAGTTTTTAAAACTGCAATATTTTATTTCAGTAATGGTTGTTACTTTTTATCTGATGAAAGAAATAAAAATTTTGCTCCGTTTGCATTTAAAAAATCTATCAAAAGGCCCTTATAAAAAATATCCCTGTATATCTAATAAAAAGAATAAACTTATATAAACTGAAATACTACACAATCAATAACATGGCACCAACAGATATGATAGAGTACATGTAAAATTTATTACCACCTTTTTCCAGTCCCCACCCCCCACTCACACACATATTTTTTAATTAATCAATATTTTTGTAATAGCATAAAACATGCCTGCAGGTTAAAAAAAGGGAGGCACTTGCTTTAAATTCTAATTTCTACTAAATAAACATCCCTAATGTCAAATACAAATTAAAAATATAAAAGTCCTCTCCTCAAGCCCTAACTTTTCAACGGTTCCTATAACTGTTTTATTGCAGCGCATAAGATTTTATTTGCCTCTTTAATGTAAATCATATTTTTAAAATATTTCAAAACAAAGGTGCTCAATGATAAATTCAGGAGGTAGCCTTGGTTCGAGTGTGTGTGTGTGTACGTATGTGTGTGTGTGGCCGGGGGAAGGGGGGGGTAACCTCACTGGAAGATTTTTAATTTAACGCTTATTAATATTGTTAAGTGCAAATACTTCCCGGAGCTTTAAAAATTCTTCCTCCAGAAAAATGCCTGATTTCAACATTGAAATAAAATAAAAAAAATTTTTAAATTTCAAAATTATTTAGCATACTTACTTTTTACTTATTCTCGTATTTAATGTGGAAAAAATGAATCCATATAACATACTGTACATATGTTATATGGAATTAATTGAAATGAGTTAAATGGAATTTTCAAAAACAGAATTGCTAAAAAAATTACTAAAGCTTATAAATTATTTAGCATATTCAGTTAATACCCACTTCCCCATTAATCTCTTTTATATATATTTTTCTTATCAATTATATATAAGACAGTTATATATGTTATACAAATCAGACTGAAATTTTTTCTCAAAAACAAAAGTGATAAAAAATGATTTCGTTTTCTAAAATACTTAAGTCTCTTTTTTACTCTCTTATCAATTGTATATATATACAAGATATATATTATAAATTTGAGATGTATTAAATTTTAAAAACAGAAAACTCTAGTAAGTACTCAGTTTTAATAACATGCTAATCAATAAGTACTTTACTTGATTGCTTACAATTCTAAATACAGAACTCCAAGTAAGATTACTACATCTAAACAATAACATTTTTTAACTACAGGCCTTGTTAACTAAACCTTCTTTGGAACTTGTTCTTTCTCAGTTTATTTTTACGTTATTAGAGATGACTATTTACCAGGAGAGAGAAAGACAGCCAAACGAGCGATAAACTCATACGCTGTATCTTCTCACACAAATGTAACCCATCGGGGTTCCGAGTTGGAGAAAAATTAAGAATGGGGTCCTATTGTTAAAGATGACCCGTGCGGTACGTACCTAAGCCCATTTTGATGGTGGCAACACAAAACGATTAAATTAAACTTTTACTGCAATTTTTAAAAATTTTTAAACATCACACCTTTTAAATTTTTACACCGTCGAATAAGGAAAAAATTGTACTTTAAAATGAAATCTATTAGAAAACTGCATCGAAATTCGTTTGAAAAATGTATCGCTATTTACTAAATTTTTACTGTTCTTAAAATAATTTTCAAGCATGATTTTTTTAAATCTATGTCTATCGTGTGCACGCTATTACGTAAGGTAAATCCGTTTGTACTTAAATTATTATAAATAACTCATCATTTAATTCCAGCTTATAGGACAAAAAGAAATTAAAACACTCAACAAACAATAAATAAAACAAAAATTTAAATAAATACAAATTTAAGACATGTGCTCAAACTATGCACTTAAACCACTAAAATTATCAAAATACAAGAAAGAAAAAAAATTATGCGTGAAGTATAGATTATGAAACACTTTTCAACACATTCAGAATAATGTAGTTAAACAGCACCCTTTTGTAAGTTAAAATATTATGTTTAATTCAACCCTATGGAAACGCATAACACATTTGAAAAACCCAATTTCAGCTATTCCCAGCTACAAACGGAAAATTATCCAAATTTTCTGAGCAACCCTGTACATGATATTTACATTTGTACCTAAATTTAGTTCAGTTAAGAAATACATATATAACTCAGTTGAAAACTCCCCTTCAGTAATTTCCGCTAATAAGGAGAATGATGCGTGAATTCTTTTCTGCAGCCCTGTACACGCGGTATAGAATTTATATATAACGAGTAAAATGCAAAAATTCGTTAAATTTAAAGGCGCGTGCCGAAATTGAAAATTCACTTCGCACTTCTAGCAATTATTACTCAAAGACAGTACTATAACCGATTTATTTTGTGTACGCCTGTAAATGAACGACAAATGCTATGAATACCTCGGCTATAGTAATCATATTGTAGTTGAATTCAATTATTTATATCAATTTCAATACATTTGAAATAACGTAATGTCATTAAAATACTCTGTAAACGATTTTTTCCCATATACCACGATGTAATGGAATACTTTTGAGTGTCCCTGCAACTGAACTATTAATTCCACATACTTCATATACAATACCAAACATGTCTTGGTGACTCTAAATAATGTTTATCAGTTGCATGAAAATCCAAGTATATTTACGGGAGTTGGAGCGTGGACAGACAAACCGAATGCATAAAAACCTTTCAACTTTGTTGGAGAGTGTTAAAAAAGGGGCAGATTTTAAATAATGATCTATCATATTTATTTTATTTCACATTATTTTTATTAATAAAGATCCTTCTTAAAATGGTTATTACATTAGGGGTTACATTACCTGGGTTTTACATTAGACTATTCGCAATAATACGATTGATGACACACGACATTCTCACCGAGTGGTTTTTCGTAAATATAAACAGTCAGTTATAGTCTTCCCACGACGACTTTGCTTATGAAAGACACAAATTTCAATGTCTTTAAGATGTCTTAAGAATAAAAATGGTAATCACTGCCACAAATTAACAGAATCTATTTTTTAATTAAATAATGTATTTTCCTCACTATTTGTGTTTGCTGAAAACTTTTTTCCCCATTAACATCGCAAACACTTCCACACTGTAAAAAAAAAATCTGTGAAGTTACTAAAGTTTTTCTAGGAAACTTGGATTCCTAGAACTTTTCACGTAACGGCAACAACAAAATTTCATGTAACAGACACACTTTTGCGCCGAAAATCAAAAAATCTGTAAGGTTACTAAGAATTTTTTTGGAAACTGGGATTCCGAGAACTTTTCATGTAACTGCAGCCAGGGTTACAAATAAAAGTTTAGTAAGATTACTGAAATTTTAGCAGATTCATTTGTAAAGTTACAGATTTTTGTAGCTTTACAAAAACTAGTTTTGTAGATTTGCAGCTTTTTTCGTACAGTTACAGGTGAAAGTTTAGTAAGCATGTAACTTTACATCTGTAGAACTACAGATTTTTTTTTACAGTGCAAGGTCATTTAACATGTGTTCGAGGAAGATTCCAGTACAGTAGCTAGGTTACAGCAGGATCTTGTCCATATACTATGATTTTAAATCTCTCTAATTATTTCCATTTCTCTCTTTTTTTCACATCATTTTTGTGGCGTATATGTTACAAATTACAGCTAAAGAAGAGATTCAGAAAGTCATCGGAATACACTGTAAAAAAAAATCTGTAGTTCTACAGATGTAAAAATACATGCTTACTAAACTTTCACCTGTAACTGTACGAAAAAAGCTGCAAATCTACAAAACTAGTTTTTGTAAAGCTACAAAAATCTGTAACTTTACAAATGAATCTGCTAAAATTTCAGTAATCTTACTAAACTTTTATTTGTAACCCTGGCTGCAGTTGCATGAAAAGTTCTCGGAATCCCAGTTTCCAAAAAAATTCTTAGTAACCTTACAGATTTTTTGATTTTCGGCGCAAAAGTGTGTCTGTTACATGAAATTTTGTTGTTGACGTTACATGAAAAGTTCTAGGAATCCCAGTTTCCTAGAAAAACTTTAGTAACTTCACAGATTTTTTTTTACAGTGTACCGGTTCATTTCTCTTCTCAAAATTCTGCATCAATTACCCTTTTTAGGTGCTTTCGTAATTATATAAATATAGCACCTATAGTCGTCGTTCGGTCCGTCCGTCCGTCCGCATATAACAGAACAAAAACTACCCAACCGAATGGGCCAAAATTTTAAATATATAACAGTTGGAAAATTTTGTCGAGTCATTTCAAATTTTATGAAAATCAGATGTATAGTTTAATTACAGGGACAGTCAAAAGTTTTCCGTTACATTACGGCCAATGGGAAAAAATTATTACAAGTGCATTTTAATGATGTTACAGCCTTTCGAACAGAATGAAATTGATATGCACTTATGAAGAGCACTAAAATATACATTCAGTACAACACGTTGTGCAAAAAACTAGTTATAAAACTAGTTATAGTACAAACTAGTACTCATTTGCCATTTTTGACGTGCAATTTCTAACTTGTTATTATAAAACAAAAGCAAATCCATGACTAACACTGGAATCATAAGTCACCAGCAATTCAATTCCTCTTTTTCGCAAATTTAATGATTTCTATACATAACAAAATTTAAATTTTATACACCGTAGAATACTGAAAATTGTAGTTCAAAATTCAATATGTCATCATCATTTTGATGTTGGCAACAGCTGGCGATCAAATTTCGCTTTTACTACAATTTTTTAAATTTCTTAACATCACACATTTTCAATTTTTACACAGCCAAAAAGAGAAAAACTTGTTCTTAAAAATGCAGTTTGTTTAAAATTTTTGTTACTTTTCTTTTAAATGTATCGCAATTTACTCATTTAATGATTTTAAAAATATTTTTTAGCATATTTTTTTTTAATTTATGCCTATTGCGTGCAGACAATTATGAAACATCTTATGTGGAATCGATACTTTTTCAAATAAATCCGTTTGCACGTGAGTTAATATAAATAGGTCAGCATTTGTTTCTGGATGATATTCCATAACAAAGTTAAAATTTCACCAGTAACATAAAAAATATATAAATAAAACAGATGTTTAACAGAGATGTAATTGAATTATGCTCTTAAACCACTGAAATTATCAGAATTAAAAAGAACCGCTGTAAAAAAGTATAGTAATATTAAAACAAAATTGTATTTCCTTATAAATATGAAAGTGTGTGTGAACGCATGGTTAAACTCAGCCACGAAATCTATGGCTTTGTAAATTGACACACCTTCCTGTATCCTCCTGATTCCCTGCATCCATTAAAATGGATGTTTTTGTTTAACCTACTAATCACATTAAATATTTCTTTGGAAGCAAGGCCCGATACTCCAATACAATATACACTTCAAAGATTACTTTTAAGTTTTTAGAATCTGGCAACGGCTTCTCGTTTGTTTGTAATATGACAAAGTGGGTGAGTCAACGTGGTATTCGATCAGGCACTAGTAAGTTCCAATTTTTATTTTCTTATTTTGTGTTTTAAATCTAATTTTAGATTATTTAAGTTAATTTTAATGTTTTTGTAGTACGCTAGCTATTTTTTAACTATAATTTTGATATATTTATTGCTTTAAAGCTCCATTTAAAATCCTCCATTAAAAATGATGTTGGGTTTTACTTAAAGTTATAGTTGGTTTTATCATCAGTTTTGGTTTTAATCATATGCTAGATTTCCAAGTACTTCACGTTTATTTGTTCTCTCTGTAATATTATGTTTAATTTTTGTGAAAAGAGACAGCAAAAATTATACGGATGACTCTGATCTTGATTTTAGTGATTCTAGTGAAGAAAATTTTAATGTTAATAAAATTTATGAAGATTCTTCCACAGCTGAAAATAAGACTACTCAAGAATCAGTCAATAATTTTGCTGATGGTTCTGTTAGCCAAACTAATGGAAGTGAAATAACGAGATATCAAAAGTTCACTTTGATTTGGAAGAGATCTTTGAAGTAAGTTCAAGTTATAAATTATGTACATATAAAGTTATTTTAACATGTAAATTAAGATAATTATTTCGGCTAACTTTTCTTTTTGTTAGAAATTCATTAATATAAACAAAAAATTTAAATTAATACAATTAAGAATATTTTCTTTCATAAGTATCATGAAATATGATTTTAATCATGTTTCCTTTTAGTTGTCCAGATCCTTCTGATGTTTCACAACAGCTAGAACAGGAAGTACAAATACACATGAATTTAAATCACGTGATTATTTTTTTAATTACATTGATAATAATATGTATTCAAAAGAAAACAAAATTTAAATGTATAAGTTGCAATATGTTTTCGTTGATTACCTGTGAAAGAAATCGTTTCAAAGATTCTCATTTAGATTAAATATGTGTAAAATAATTCAATGTTGTTTATTAAATTAATAATAAGTATATATATGTTTCAATTTATTGTTTATTTAGTGTTTCTTCAGCATCACTTTATGTATGAAAAGTTAAATTTCACTGTGTTTACATTTGAGGGGCTCACAGCCATCGCAGGACAAGTCCATTTTGAAGAATAATGAGATAGTCCATTTAGAAGGCGCATAAAATCTGTTATATCTACTCCCGCAGTGAACCAATCCTGTTTTCACATACTTTCTCATATATGGCATTTGTTTACAGACTTGGTTCACTGTGGGTGTGTATAAAACAGATTTTATACATCATTTAAATGGACTATCTCATTTTTTTCACAATGGATCCGGTCTACTATGGTTGTGAACCCCTCATTTTATCCTTCATAAGACTTCAACATCCATTAAAATGGATATGGTCCTTAATAAATTTAAAAATTTAAAAATATTAAACATATTTAAAAACAAGTAATATAAAAATTTTGTTTTTAAAATCAATTACTACTTAGGGCATCAAAGAAAAATTCAATGTAATCCCTTAAGCTAATGTTAGTTTTTGGTGCAATAAAATATCTCAATTGGTTGGTTTTCTATAAGCAAGTAGGTTTTACAATGGAAGTCTATGGGAATTGGGCGAAATATGAGAGATATCGACCAAGTTGGAGACAAACTGGGCGGTATTGGGCGGCAGAACAGGGTCATCCCCTATGGTAACCCCTTATTGAAAATACTTTCATTGATCTTCAATAACCAATGGCCGCCATTTTGTTTCCCATGCAAAATTGAAATTAATTAATTAAAATTTAATGAATGAATTAATATTTGAAAAAACTGCATTAACATCCATTGTCATCCTGTACAAGTTTAAAAAAATTTGTTTCAACTTGATAGGATGAATAATGAGTATTTTATTAACGATTGAAAATATGAACAAGATATATAAATATATAAATAAATATAGGGAGAGTGTGAACTAATAGTAGGAATTGAATGATATTTTTTTACCCTTTTGATGAAAATAAATAGTATTGACAAAAATGAAGTGTTTCAAGTTTTCTTGAATCTTAGGAGGATAAAAACTAGAAAACGGTGTAGGATATTTTTATTTCATTTAGATGTGTATTTTTTTTATTTCTTTTTTACATGAACGTCTTTTTCTATGAAAATAGTTTAATTATAATTGCACCATTTTAAAAGTCCGGCATGATAATACATCCAAAGCAACTAGTTTTTAATTGAAACATTAGCACTTGAATAATGAAAATGAAATGTACGTTTATCAGAACAAAATTTCTACGTATGAAAAAGCCGCATGTACATATGACATGACGTTTGAAACGAAAATTGTAAATAATTTTTAATGATGCATGAGGCGTCAATACAAATCATTTATGTGCAGAAGAAGGTTTGCTATTATAAATGACGTCATATTTAATAGGAAAAAAATTAATTATTAAGAAATGATACTGCTGGGAGGTGTGGGAAGGAATGACGTCATATTTGAAACAAACTTGCATTATGAAATATTTTTTAGTAGTACTAGAAACATGAATATTCTTAGGTACAGAAAAATTTTTAATGTCAAAAGTTACATCATAATGATAAAATAATGGTATTTTAAAATGTGAGCTATTAACATTTTTAAAGTTATTTGAAACATTTATTTTCATTTTTAATATATATAAGAATTTACTTCGTTTTCTTTCCTATTGCCATATTATTAATAAAAATAGCATTTTATTAACTTTAACTTAAAATGATATTTGTTTGGAGAGGTAGAGTAGCCAATGTAAAAAATATATATATATTGTAATTACTTTTGTAGGTTTATTGTAAATGCAATTTAATACTTTCTTTCAAAACATTTCCCTTCGTCGAATGTCGACGGTTCCGATACGTTACCTGCTAATTTATATTTAAATGAAACATGTTACTAGGCACTAGTTACTTTCAAATTACGTTGCCTTAAATTAAATCATTAAGCAAAAAACAGGGAATGTTATGATAGCAGTTAACCCCCTTAGTAATATATATTTCCATAGTTTTAATAAGTTAAGCATATTATTTAAAACAATAAACGGAAACTGACTTTTTTAAAATCTAATTGAATTTTGAATATAACAAATAATTTTGATAATAAAGTATTAATTGAACTGAAAAAAGAAAAAAAATAACCATGAAATATAGAAAATAAGTATTATTTACAAGAACAAATCCTTGCTATTTAAGATAACATACTTTATTTACAAGATTAAACTTATAAGAAGATTTAATCGTAAAGTACTTACAAATTTCCGCCTTTGAAATTTATAAATCCATTCAAACATTTCGCTGAACATTAGAAAAATGGATTATAAAATTATAATTCCTTAACTGAACATCTCAAACTATGATTATTATTTTGCAATCTATGATTAACATTTTAACATAAATACCATTAAATTTAAAATGCATTTTACTGAATAAAATACAAGCATTTAATTTTAAATTATTATGAAAAAATGAATCCCTTTCTAAAACACTTTTCAAAATGTTTATCCACTTAAACCTCTGTAGTATCACATTAATTACCATTAAACAGACATAAGTACTTTGTCACTTAAGGAATTGCTTTAATTTTTTTAAGTGGAAAGCTATATTCATGCAACATATTGGAATCGCAAGCTTTAAAAATATATGTTTAAGTGCATTTATCTACATGCACTTAAACATTGCCGTTTAACCTGTATTCACATTATATCCTTAGAGACAATGTCATGTGTTTTAATTGAACATGCAAATTTTTTTAGGAAGCATTTTTTTACAAAACAGAACTAGGTTTAATGCGGGTTTTTTTTTTTTTTTTCGATAATCGACCTTTACGTCTGTGTTTAAAAACTCTACATCAAAATTTATTTTTAGAACATACTTAATTAACGGGAAAGCAAAAATTTTCGACATATTGGAAAAGTAATTAAGTCGCGTTTTCTGTGCGGCTACAATAAATGAAAAAAGAAATGGTTCAGAAAATTGATTTGCGTAGTTAGTTAATCCCATTGATTTGGAATACACATTGCAAAAAGTATCCAAGATTAATATCATCCATCATTTTTAGAACTATTATTAAATTAAAGATATGTGCATGTTGTAATTTCGATGAAAAAAGTAAGGGATATTAAATATCTCTGGTCGGTTTATGATGTAATAAATATCAAGAAAATCAGAAAATAATGTATATTTTTTATACTGTTATATTCAACAAAACTTGGTCTTTGTATGCAAAGATGGACTTTCATAATCGATTTTTCTCTCAATTCCTGATATGCTAGAATTATAAAATATATGTTCATAGGTAGAGTAAGGAGGTGCTTTAGCTATAGCTAAAAAAAATATCTGCTATCTTATATCATAGTATCGCAGCATCATTAAATAACAATAAATGAAGTTATTTAAGGTATGATGTTATACACAGACTTGTATAAAACCAAAAACTTTCCGCGCACATAAATATTGGGTAAACTTTTTCTGAAAATTAATTTAATGTTTAATAAAATTATGCGTTATATTATTCTGACGGTATGAATTTTAAAAACATAGTTTAAAATAATTACTATTTAAATTACAGTTTAATTATTATTAATCAAAGAATGATAGTTTTGATTAAAAAATAATAAAGCCAAAATCCATGATAGGAAGGGGGGGATTCTTTTCAATTATTTTGTCAATGCATTTAAAAACAGCCCAATTCTTAATATTGTGATCTCTTTGCACAAAATGGCAGTCACTCTTATAACACTACCAAATTATTCGATTTAACCGCCGTCGCCGGTCTAAAAAGTCACTTGCAGCCGCTGATGGAAAACCGATCGGCGATAAGTTTTATTCTGCGGGAAATAGAAATTAAAGGGTCTGTGATGTCACAACAAGGCTTTGAGTCTTTAAACTTTGAATTCTAGCCAAACAATATATAAATCGTTCATAAAATTGGGAAATATTTTAAATTTTCGGTATTAAAAAAAAGTTACAAAAACAAAAAATACGTTTTTCTTTTCTTAACTTTTTTCCGCGAAGTTCCGAATTTATCGGAAAAAATTTCCGCGCACGGCGTTTGTGCGTGCATCTATATTATACAACTCTGGTTATACATTATTTATAATAATAACAAAATAATTGGATTCATCAACTTATAAGAAATACGTCCAGTATTATTTGAAAAAAGATTATCCTTCTGAATGAGCAGTAATCCCATGCGCATTAAAAGTGCGCAGTCAAGTGTGCAAGAGCGCGCAATCTAAACAAGTTAGAAATTGCTCGTCAAACGTGGCAAATGAGGTGCGTTCGAACTATAACTAGTTTTATAATTTTTTTTTTGCTCAGCATATGGTACTGAATGTACATTTAAATGCATTTCATAGGTGCATATTCATTTCATTCTGTGCGAAAGGCTATAAATTAAAATGCACTTGCGATAATTTTTCCCATTGGCCGTAATGTAACGGAAAATTTTTAACTGTCCCTGTCATTAAACTATACATTCGATTTTCATAAAATTTGAAATGACTCAACAAAATTTTACAACATTTACATATTTAAAATGTCAGACCATTTGGAAGGCTGTAACATCATTAAAATGCACTTGCATTATTTTTTTTCCATTGGCCGTAATGTAACGGAAAACATTTGACTGTCCCTGTCATTAAACTATACATCCGATTTTCATAAAATTTGAAATGACTCGACAAAATTTTGCAAAAATTATATATTTAAAATTTCAGACCATTCGGTTAGGTAGTTTTTGCTCTGTTATATGCAGACAGACGGAGTGAACGACGACTATAGGTGCTACGTTTTTATATAACTACGAACGCACCTAAAAAGAAGCGTTTCATTTACAAACGTCATATTTGTAGGGACCATGATTTGCGTAGTCTGTACACTCTTCGTGCTACCAGTGTTGCAAGAAATGCACTCGATCCATTCCTCTACCATTGGCTCTCTATAGGTTTCTGAGCAGTTTCTTTCTAACTCGACATATCCGCAGTTCTTTTCTTTGGTTCAGATTTTGGCTTCTTGGGTTTCCTTTTAAACTTTTTGAGTAAAGATTTTTGACTTTTCTTCGCAGCTTCATTTTCAAGTTGCCTTTTGTGTGATGAACTGCTTAAAATTTCAGACTTTTTCTTCTGCTCCTCTTATATTATAGTATCGCAGGGCAGGTGATTCTGGATACGATGGCAAAATTTGTTAGTTTGATGTAAGATGATGTTACTGAAGTCGAAGCTATAACTTACGGACCCGAAGTTGGGTTTATGTCACATTAACACGTTCACGCCGGCGTGCATCACCGGTGAGTCACGCTTGACTACCCCATCGGGCGGCGTGCATCAGCGGTGGGTCACACACCACTATTAAATAGAAAGCATGCACTATAGGTGTGTCACACTCGACTATGCCATAGACGGCGTACACTACAGATGGATCACACTTGAATATTCGAAAATTCAGTAGTAAAAACAATTCAATATTATAAACCTTACATTCATGACGGGAAGCGAGAATTCTCGTTTTGATTCAAAAGATATCATTGACTAAGCGCGTGGCTTCTACCTTACAGAAAATGCATTTATATCATGTTGTCCAAAATTTTTTAAAAAGATTTTAAGACATTTTATATTGAATTCGTACATATGCAGTCAATAAAATCATGTCTCTAAGTAATTTGCTTACTCTTTACGAACTTTCAGCCATTCACAATGAACTCTGCTTGTTATATTCGAGTTCAGTTTAATAAATATGAGAGGGGCGTTTCATTACGTACAGTGTCTGAATAAGCGAAAGTACCGCGCCGCCAGAAGAAGCAAAACATGAATTCGAGCGCCGCCTCACAGCTATAAACATGAATATAGGCGCCGGCGTGAACGTGTTAAGCATGCGTCTTCTCTTTACGTAGCTTTTAGGAAGTATCATTTTCTATTAAAAGCAATTCTATTTCCTCCGCATTTTCAGTGTTCGGTCGTTAAACAGTTTAGATTCTAATGGTCTCCTAGTGACGCTGCTTGCTGAAAAATCGGTATATAAAAAAGAAGATTAGTTTTTGAAAAGCTATAAAACCGACCGTTACTTTAAATCTTGTTTTAGCAACGGTAGCAGTTTTTCTAAAAGCATGTGCTCACAATTGCACAATTTAGCACTGTTCACTATTGCCACTAAATGTCTTTGAAACATCAATAATGCCAGCTATTGATAAGCAAATCCTTATCCTTTAGATAACAAGTAGTCCAATAATAACCTAATCCAATAAAAATCAAAAAAAGTAAAATAGCTTTGTAATCTTTACTCTAACCCTATTTTCAAAAACCATAAATATTATAACGCGAAGGCCAAAATCACCTATTTTTCTTCTAAGTCATTAAAAATTTCGCCCAAAATACGAGGGGTTTTTTTGCAACATAAATATATCCTTTTATTACATCGTTTACAATTGTAGCTAGATGCAAAACTCTGTTTGTGATTAAATAATCGCTCTGCATTCTCTTCTAAAACCCGTTCTCTTGCACCACTTGACCCTATGTTTCTAGTAAGAATACAACATTTTACTATTATTAGAACTTACTTATAGATAGATATACATAATTATACTCATGCACAATTATAAATACATTAATTTTAACATATTCTTCCATTATCCAGCCACGGATGACAAATCGCCAAATGTTCTTCATGGCTATTATTGTATACGAGTTACAACAATAACGAATTCAATAATGCCCTAAACTACGCTTGCTAAAATAGGAACTATTTGTGAAACTGCAACAACGAAATATTTTAAACATTAAAAAGTAGGAAAAAGAAATAAAAAAGAAATAAAACAGAAAAGTGCCCAGCTAAACTGATGGAATTGAGCTCACAGGTTATTCACACTAATTGTATATTATACTCTTATTTTAAAGAATAATGTCCTCAAAAAAATAAGTGAAGGGGGATTAGCCGCCGTTTCCCCCCTTTATACTTAGCCAATGAACCTGCAAAACTAATCAGGGAAGTTCCTTAACATAATAAACCGGTATAGCAAATTCGGAGCAAATCGAATAATTCTGCAGGAAAAACCCATTTATCTGAATTAAGGGGGGACTAACCCCCCCTTTATCCTTAGCCAATGAACCCCCAAAACTAATCACGGGAGTTACTTAACATAATAAACCGGTATACCAAATTCGGAGCAAATTTAATAATTCTGCATGAAAAACACATTTATCTGAATTAAGAGGGGGTGGACTAACCCCACTTTTCCCCCTTTATCCTTAACCAATGAACCCACAAAACTAATCAGGGAAGTTCCTTAACATAATAAACCGGTATACCAAATTCGGAGCAAATCGAATAATTCTGCATGAAAAACCCATTTATCTAAATTAAGGGGGGTGGACTAACCCCCCTTTTCCCCTTTTACCCTTAACCAAAAACCCCAAAACTAATCAGGGAAGTTCCTTAACATAATAAACCGGTATACCGAATTCGGAGCAAATCGAATAATTCTGCATGAAAAACCCATTTATCTGAATTAAGGGGGGGAGGACTAACCCCCCTTTTCCCCCTTTTTCCTTAACCAATGAACACCCAAAACTAATCAAGGAAGTTCCTTAACATAATAAACCGGTATACCAAATTCGGAGCAAATCGAATAATTCTGCATGAAAAACCCATTTATCTGAATTAAGGGGAGTGGACTAACCCCCATTTTCCCCTTTATCCTTAACCAATGAACCTCCAAAACTAACCAGGGAAGTTCTTTAACATAATAAACCGGTATACCAAATTCGGAGCAAATCGAATAATTCTGCATGAAAAACCCATTTATCTGAGTAAAGGGGGTGGACTAACCCCCCTTTTCCCCCTTTATCCTAAACCAATGAACCCCCAAAACTAATTAGGGAAGCGCCTTATGAGAATGAAACTAGATAAAAAATTTGAAGCAAATGGGATGTTTCTATCAAGTGCTATCGTGTTACGTACGTACGTACATACAGAACCGGCGGGCACATAAGCTCTCAGGCTTTGATAGCCTGTGAGCTAAAAAGTAATACATTTTTTGAAAATATACAATTTAATTAATAATTTCATATTAATTAAACTCTGATTATATGTTGAGAAATCAATTTAGAAATCCTAAAAAATATAATGCTTTTTTTATCCTTCCCGATTCCAAATCTTAAAAAAGAAACAGAGCAAAAATTATAGATTTTTTTTTTAAATAAATTGATTAGCTTGTTGTTTCTACGACGTGTAGAAAAACGGATCAGTTTGTTTTGGAACAATATTAAAAAGGCATTTAACATTAGGAGTTCCAACAGTTGCATCTGTATATATGCTTATCTATTCACCAAACTATTTCCTCTTTAATATCTGAAAATAAAATTTATCGCAGAATGCAAATATTTTAAATTTAAGTCCTCCCCCTGGCCGCCGAGTAAAAGGGCAAAATTGTAATGTTGTTTTCTCTGTAATTTTTTTTAAATGCTAAAAAAAATATGTTTTTTCCAACATGATATAAAAAAGTTTATTACGTATAAGTGTATAATCCTTGATAGTATTATTCATAATTTTTTTTAACTGCATTATATCTGCAGAATTATATTAATGTAAATAACGCTATTATTGCAGTGAAACCTACAGCTTAGTAAATAGATATATCTGTTCGCGGCGATGCGAAGGTTTAAGGAAAATGTCAAAGTTTGTTGCAATTTCAATAATGAATTTAGGATATGGATTTTAGGACAAAAGGAGATCTGAGAACTATGCTGACAAGGAAGGTCTCCATACTGGGCATACTCAGAATATGTTGAAAAAAATGCCAGTGAAAGTACTCATGTATGCAATAAAGGATCAGTTAAAATTAGCGGCGGAATTACAGTAGAAAATCTGTAAAAAAATAAAATACTTTCGAATAATTGGCGGGAAAAGACGAAAGCGGAACGCAATTTGGCGAGCAGCACTTTTCCTCGCCGAAAGCAAACGATTTGAATGAATCTGAAAATTGTTTGTTAATTGATTTTGAGAATAGGCGGTTTTTTATGAATTTAAACGTAAACCATGAAAGAAATTATTATTATTATTACATTTTGTATTATACATGTTGCTTGTTGCCGATTTGAATGAAATTCTGCCATTGTTTTATTCTCCAATCCACAATTTTTAAAAATTTAAACCGCTTTATCGGTTATAAAAATAACTTTTAACGCTAGATGAATAATGCTGCCGTAATACATTTCCATACCGAAGAAGTTGTTTCCATAGCAACAAAGTTGAATCCACAGTGCTCCAATGGGGCATATTTTTGAGTTTGGAACAATTTTATTCAATTTAGATTTTGTTTTAAATCGTAAAATATGATAGTTAAAAATCGTTATAAGTACATATAAATGTATATGACAAAACTATAGTTAAAACAAACTAAAAATGACAAAGCTAAAGTTATTTAAATTAAACTTATTTAAACAAATTCAACATAAAAAGTTTTTTCCTTAAAGAGTATTCGACAAGCATATTTTTTGAAATTTTATTTCTTCGCTAAACGGTGATAAGTCGCCAAATAAACGAAATTTTCATTATTTTTTTACGAACGTTCTACCGAGGTTCCGCAGAAATTTTTTTATAAACATATATACCCATGGGAGAAGAACATTCTGTATTTTTTTTCAGATTTTTCTGAGTATGCCCGTATGGAGACCTTCCTTGTGAGCTTATAAACAATCTGCTACAAACTTATCAGCTTATGAGTTGTAATAAGCCTTTAGAAAATTCTCGTTCTTCACTCCCATCTCGACTTTTTTCCTGTAAACTGCGATGTTGCGAGTGACGAACAGGGTTAATGATTTCACCAATACAAATCGATAATGAACAAGTTGAAAATTGCACATCAAATGTGACAAATGATACTATAAATAGTTTTATAAATATTTATTGCATCGCATATTGTACTGAATGTATATTTTAGTGCACTTCATAAGTGTATATCAATCATAAGTGCATCTGTTCAAAAGGCTGTAACATCATTAAAATGCACTTGAAATAATTTTTCCCACTGGTCGTAATGTAACGGAAAAATTTTAACTGTCCCTGTTATTAAACTATACATCTGATTTTCATAAAATTTGAAAGGACTCGACAAAATTTTGCAACAATTATATATTTAAAACTTCAGGCCATTTGGTTGGGTAGTTTATGCTCTGCTATATGAGGACGGACGGAAAGACAGACAGACCGAACTATTACTATAAGTGATACGTATTTATATAATTACGAACGCGCCTAAAACGGTACCAGGAGCGTCAATGTTAGCGGACTACTACTGGAACTTGAGTAGATATACCCCTGAGACTGAACATAAAAGACACGCGAAAAAAAGGAGAACTTCTTGTTTGATAATATAAGGTTAATGTTTTGATATTGCCCATAAATTCTTGATTTCGTGTAAAAAGTTTTAAAAAAACTAAATAATCTGAGGATTTTTTAAATAAAATGTTTATGTTCTTTGACATTTAACTTAAAATCATAATTTTTAATATTAGCCATATTTCTACGCCGTGACCTAACATTAAAATTTCACTGGTTAATTCACATTCTATGACCCAAAAGGGGCTAGCCGGATAAACATGGCGCAATGGCCCCCACGGCCGATGTTTGAAATAACATGTGTGGGAATAAGGCTCACCATGAGAATACAATATAGAGTGTTTTTAGCCTCTTACTTTGAACTGTCCTTGAGATAATCGGGGAAGTATGCGCCGGCGCTACTATTTTTCAAATACGTTTTTCTCAAAAAGTACAAAAGTTAAAAAAATGAAACCAACGCCAATTATTGAAGAATATATTAGTTCACATTATATATTTTTTTCACATTTTTACAAAAATTTTGACACAGAAAAATAAACAAAAATATTTTTTAAAAAAATTATTAATGTAGTAATTTTATATTTACACCAACCAAAAAATTGCAGAATAAGCCTCAAAGTATGTACTTTTAAGAAAAAAAATTTCGTTAAAATCGAAGATGCGCTTTTTGAATTATAAAAAAATAATAATGTTAGTAACTTGCTAAAATATTCGTAACATTCCTTGTTTGCATTTGTAAAAATACGCTACTATCAATGCATTGGTCGATTCGTGGCATTTTCACTCGTGCAGAAAGCCCAGTGCGCCAAAATAAGAGAATGTTTCCATACATACCACTTCCCTATAGGTTTGTTTCGTGTTTGCAAACATTCTGTTATTTTGACGTACTGCGCATGTTTCTCGTATAATAATGTATAGAACTGACAAGCAAAATGGTAACATTTGCCTACGATGATGTTCACATAGAAGAAAACTATGGGGTTGAACAGTGTACATATATAACGTATCAATTTAGGGGAAGCATGTGTGTGGGGGTGGTCTGGCACTTGATATCGTAGGATATCTACAGGGGAAGGGAGTTATCATTTGATATCGTTATATATCGTTATCATTTTTGATCAAAACAAAATTTACTTTTTTGGTATCTTTTTCTTTACATCCGTTATCTTAATTTTTTAAAGTCTGTTTTCTTTTTTTTTTTATGAAAATGCAAAGTTATAATTAAAACCATTAAATGATTATAAAACATTTCATTCCAAAATAGGGAATAACCCAACGTTCGCCATTAATATTCTCCTGCCAAATGCGTATATAATTCGTTGTTAGAGAAACCAGATTCGAAATTATACTTGTTATTTTTGCTAGTGAAAGATGGGGAAGAATGTTGTCCGCCTGTTTTGTTTACAAGAAGTTCTGTTTAGCTCCGTGCAAGGGCGAAGTGCAAGAAGACAATATTACTGTTAAATGCATTATGTAACAAAGAGTTATTATTAAAAACTTTTAAATAATATTTCTTTAAAATGTTATTTGGTATAAAGTTATTTCTTATATAGCAGTGATATCTTATGAATTTCTTCTCTTTATTTAAATAAGTAAAATGTGCAAATAAAAAATGTACAACCATACCTGTATATCATTGCAAACGTATAAAAAGAAAAAAAGGAAAACAGTTGTAAAAATAAAAATAATTTTTAAACACTGATAACAATATTATTAGATGATTATTATTATTAGGTGATTCGAGGAATGATAATGTATGATATCGGTAGTTTGGGAGAAGGCCCGGAATTAACAAAAAGTTGATAACCTTTTATACTTACAATCCCTATAGCTTCACCTGCACAATAACTACACCATCGACTTGATATTATTATGAGAGAAGGATGCGCAGTACGCCAAAATAACAGAATGTTTACAAACACGAAACAAACCTATAGAGAAGTGGTACGTATGGAAACATTCTCTGATTTTGGAGCATTGCGCATCCTGCCCAAGTGGAAATGTCCCGAATCGACCAATGCATTAATAGTAGCGTATTTATGCAAATGCAAACAGGGAAAGTTGCGAATACTTTAGCAAGTTGCTAACATTATTTTTTTTATAACTCAAAAAGCGCACCTTCGATTTTAACTAAATATTTTTTCTTAAAAGTACATACTTTGAGGCTTATTCTGTAATTTTTTGGTTGGTGTAAATATAAAATTACTACATTAATAATTTTTTTAAATATTTTTGCTTATTTTTCTGTGTTAAAATTTTTGTAAAAATGTGAAAAATATATATAATGTGTACTTATATATTCTTCAATAATTGGCGTTGGTTTCATTTTTTTAACTTTTGTACTTTTTGAGAAAAACGTATTTGAAAAATAGTAGCGCCGGCGCATACTTCCCCGATTATCTCAAGGACAGTTCAAGGTCAGAGACTAAAAACACTCTATATTGTATTCTCATGGTGAGCCTCATTACCACACATGTTATTTCAAACATCGGCCGTGGGGGCCGTTTCACTATGCTTATCCGGCTAGACCCTTTGTATAAAAATATATCTTTTTTTTAAAGGCAAAAAAATGTTTTATTTTGTAGACCAGTGTTATTCTTGTAAATATTTTACAAAAAGAGCTATAATTATTGATTTAATAACTCAGTTTTAATGAAAAAATTTACCTAAATTTCATATTATTAATATAGTACATACTATGAAATTTGTAATATACAGCATGTCCATAAAAGGATGTCCAAATTTCACTGGAATATTATAACAATTTACTTTAGACTATTTACAACAAATCATACATAAAATTGAGATATATTAATCTAGTGTTCTTACAAATGTTCAATATGTTCTTTTAGTTATACGGCATACATCCATTCTATAATCAAATTCATCCCACACTTCGATTAACAATTCCGGAGTAATAGAAGCAATAGCCTCTTCAATTCTGTGTCACATTACTGGCAAATCATTAGTTAGCGGCGGAACGTAGACACGATATTTTATAAAGCTCGAAAAAGGAAAATACAAGGCTTTTAAATCTTCAATCCCGCAATAATGATTCACACTCAGAAGTCACCTTTTTGCATATGTAGCATTGCAAGAGAGTCAATAACAAAGCAGAACTCTCGCATGCACTCATCTAAAACTGTTTGAGTTACTCTTTATTTGTGACCTTGAACGAACACTCTACAACGCTTACAGTTGATACTATTAGGTTGAGCAAAAAGTTCTGGGAAATTTTTAATCTAATAGTTACCAAAATTTGCATCGTGTATGGGGCATTCTCACAATCTTTTTACTTTTATGTCCCTGAATAATAATTTTTTATTTAATACACTTTTTTTTTTAATTTCATATACTGGGGAACATCCCCATTGCATGATTGCATAACAATATTAACGAGATAAATAAGTTTTGGACGATGTTGTGGGTCCAGACACATGGAAAACTCATCTACCGTCCCGTGTCCCTGATGCTAATTTTGAAGTTTGGAGCTGTCTGGATAAAATTGTTTCAATAAACATAATTCGATGTAATTTTTTTCTGAAACTGGAACTATTGTTTTATATAAATATGTAGCTAAAAATTAACCTGCACACATTTTTAGGGTTGATATTATTTCTTGAACTCTGTCCCTGGGTTTTAGATTTTTTACCATCCCTCTTCTAAAATGATACAGAAAATCATTTCAGATGCAGCGACAGACTTTTTTTCAAGTTTTTGCTCATGCAGAAGTATGCTAGAGAAAGAATATCTAAATTTCTTTGACAGGAAATTTACTGCAGAATATAAACCAGCATTTAAATATCAATTTCAAGCACCGTGGCTTTATTGGTAGTCTTACCGTCAACAAGGTTTATTCCTGCAGTTTTCGAGGTAAATTAAAAAAAAAAATTAATTTAATCCAATGTTAACAACTGTTTCTAAAAATCAATGAACATTGTGGCTATCACTTAGTCTTAACATGATTTTCCTAAAAATAGGTGGTAATTTTCCTTACCGTTCCATCCTTACCGTCCCTTTTTTCACTTTACCATCCCTTCTTTAACACCCCTTTAAGACAATGTTATACAAAAATTCTGTATTAAAATTACTACATTTGTATTATTTCTTATTTGAATGTCCTGTGGGTACTATGCAAATTCATTAGAAGTAAAAATTTAGAAGAAAATAAAAAATTATAGGGGTAAAATGGTAAGGAAAAAATGAACTCGCAAGTTTAACTTAAACCTCAGTTAAATAAAAAAAATTTTCGCTGCTGACCATTTTTTCTTTATTTTGAATCATTAAGGCATTCGTCTATCAGATTAAAATGTTATTTTAGCAAGTTTAATTTCGCCATATTTTTTTTTCCCAAAAGTCAAAAGATTGTGAGAATGCCCCATATAGGAATACTAGTGGTATATGAGTCCAGACGTGGCTCCATCTGATTATGGCCTCTTTCGATCAATACAACACTTTTTTTCAAGGGCCGTCCATTTTAATCCCTTAATGAAGTTGAAGAAGCATGTCAAGTGTTCTTCGATTTCAAGGACCCGCCATGGTACTTCCAGCAAATCCGGAATCTGGCAGAACGATGGCAGAAAGTCGATGGTCTCTACTTTGAAGGATAATCCTTGTTGCTTTTATTGTTAATTTGCGCACAACAACGAAACTTTCACAAATTTCCCAGAACTTTTTGCTCAACCTAGTATTAAAATTTATAACTGGGACACCCTGTACCTTCAAATATTTACGAAGATAATTATTGAGGTACGACGGTTTCTTAATTCATAATTTCATCCACAGAGAGTAAAAATAATTTTTAAAATTTTAAATTTTGCCTGAATTACAAAATAAAAATTATTTAAAATTCCCATTAAATAATAATATTAAATATATTAAAAAATGACTGAATTGCTCTCCAAGAAAAATAACTATATTAAAACAGACATATAAATTTATGCATTTTCATTTTACATGAAATTTTAAAGTGCATAATACTACATTATATTCGATGCATGTAATTTGAGGTTTTGTGATTGCAAAAAAGATATTTTATATTTTTAGTGACATTCAATTGAATGAAAGAAATTAGTTATTTTTTATGCATAATATCGCATTTAAAATCATCTGGTTGTATTTTTTAAAATACTGTAAACGTTCAACATTTTTAAATAAGACAAATATCACTTTCGTAAGATAATTAATTATATTTCAATATAAGAATTATTTCTTGCAAAAATATAATGCAAAAGAAAGAATTTGAAAGCAATTAATCAGTAAGTCGTTAATTTTACTGTGGAAATGTTGAATAAGAGTATTTTATCAAATATTTATAAAGACTTAAGATTTGAAATAATACTGCAAATAAAGTTCTACGGGTGGAAAATATTTTTATTAAATGCAAACAATTTATGAATTAATTTTGTAAATTATTCATCTTATACTAATTTTAATTAGGAAATATTTAATTTGAGACGTTATATTACTTCAGTAAAAAATACATTAGTAGAACAGATTATTTTTATTATTAATAACTTCCTCTATGATATCAAAAATACTTTAAGTTGTGCGTACAATAACTTGTGACTTATTCAAAATTTAATTAACTGAAACTATAAACAGCATGTTCATAAATACTCATAAAATAATTTTATAAGCTCTGAAGTTAGAAAAAATACATAAACGACTTATGAGAGTCAAATTATTTGTAGAAAGTTTGGTTAATCTTGTTTGTCAAATGCCTTTATGATTTTTATGGCAGCATTTTAATATTAAAACGGTAGAAAATGCTAAACATCCCATAAAATTATTTACGAACTTGTTTATCCTGAAGCGTTCGAAAGATTTCTATATCTTTATTCCAATAAAATTTATTAATTTGAAGAATACGCGTTCGTTCAACATATTCTTTATGTGAATATTGAGAGCAATATTTTTTATAAGTATTAATAAAATATATTTTCCACGATTTTTATAACCCAAAGTTTACGTGTGATGTTTAGCAATAACATTAAATAATTAATATATTTTATTGCTGTTTATATATATACTTTTGTATTTTTATAAAACTGTAAAGTTTTTTAAAATGGAATTGCTGTTATGTCCAGTTGAATTTTAGAAATTAGTTAAAATTTTATGTTGTATCTGCTGAAATATATATTTACTTAATTGTTATTTCAGTCAGCACTTTTTCTGAGTTCTTTAAATATACAGGGTGTCCAATGTCCATAAAAGAATGCCCCTGTTTCAATGGTATTTTAAGCCCCACCGGTGGCTGAGAGGTTCTGCTCTTGAAGCTGGTAGACGGGAGGTGCTGGGTTCGAACCCAATCGCGCCCGTCGGCCTAATCGTTCGGAGTTTTCGTGGTTTTCTTTGAGCCATGGATTTCCATGCGTAAATACGGGTTAGGTTCCCTTAGAAAGACGCCCACGGAGGGCACTCCCAACCTCGGGCCTATATCCCTAGAGTAGATAATCGGCCGTCAAAAAATCAACCAACCAACCAACCAATGGTATTTTAAAACAGTTTAATTTAGACTATTTACAACAAATCATACATCAATTTGAAGGTACACTAACCTAGTTTTTCTCACAAATGTTCAATATGTGATTCAATACGGCACACATCCAACCGAAAGTCCAATTCTTCCAGCACTTCAGCTAACAAATCCACAGTAATGGAAGCAATAGACTCTTCACTTCTGTGTCTCTACTCTGGCAGATCATTACAGTGCGTTAAGAAATTATAAGACCACTAACTAAAGCTACACTTCTGAAGAAAAAGACACAGTATGCACATTTTAGCGTGTGTGTTTAAAATTGATCGTAGAACGTTTTATGTTATAATTGCTACATTAAAATTTAAGTTACATTTTATTAAAATCTTCTATTTTTTAAAAAACGTAAATAAGGTGAAAGTTAAGAAATTATAAGACCACCTGAGGAAATTAGCATATTATACATCACGTCCGAATCATTATAAAATGTACGCGTTTGTATATCGTGAAAGAAATTCCCGAGAAGCAAAGGTGCAGGTTTAAATAGTGTTATTTACGATATGTTTGAAGATGCATTGAGGCAACCACAATCATATTAATATTAATAAACTATATTAATATTAATATTAATATTAATTAATATAGTTTCAATCTATGCTGGATTTAATTGTGTTCTGTGTTTGCCCCCTGTCGGTGGCTCACGGAAATATATTCCATCTTGTGCTGCGTTTGTAGCCTTGCCAACCTGTAATAGTGAGAAGTTCCAGGCTGGGTATCGTTCCATGTGGTTTAGTTGGTAGAAAGTCAGTGTGCTATACTGATGGCCCGGGTTCGAGTCCTGGTATGGAATCCTTTTCATTAGGTTGGCCTTTGCGCCTATTAAGCAATTAATTTGAAATTTGATTTTCATTTGAAAAAATGTCTTTCAACAGTTTCCCGCGATATTTTAGTTCCTGTGGCAGCACAAATTTGATTTGCTAATTGACCAGCTGTGCTGCGTCGGTTCCTTTTTGCCAAAATAACAATATAGCGATCTTCTAGGTACGTCATACTGCTATAACGACCCCCTCCCGTGCGCCTAGTACATAGTATTCCATTCTTTTTGGGATGACGCCCATAACCTAGAAATAATACTGTGCGCGATGTTAAATTCAAGGGCAACATCTCTCATTTTGCGTCTTTTTTCCAACTTCATCGATTATTCTACCACGAGTAATATAATCTAAATAATGCCTCGAAGACCTGTTCAAAATTTCAATGTTCAAGCTTCACTCCATCTCCTTCAATTTTTACATCTAATGACAACTCACAGCACCCACTGATTGCCTAAAATCTCTTATCTCTGCTGTCACGTGATCGACAAAAGCGGAAGTACAAAATTTGCATAAGTTTCACAAAACAGAGTACATCCCGCATTCATGCAAATTTCACGTGCTGCTGAAGATCTATTTCTAACTGTAATCGTGAAAGTAACAGTGATCCTTAAGTTTTGTCCACCAGTGTATAATCTTGATAATGGTCAGAAAATATAACGAAAATTGTAGATCAGCTCAATTTATTTATTGATAATTACATGAAAAAAATTTTAGCTTAAATATTTTAAATATAAAATTATTATTTTTACAAAATATTGTTACATTTTATTTAATTATAAGTATTCAAATAATAATAAATCTCTTCAGAATAAAATAGGTCATTGTTGAAATGAACTATCGACATAAATGTTAGAGAAATCATTTTTCTGTAATTGGGTTCGAACTTGCGTCCTCCACACAAATTCAGACCTTTGAACTATTGCTGTAGCCCGCTACGCTAGCAGGAACTCATTCTACTTCCTTCTAATTTGAAGAGGTTCGAAAAATAGTTGACGCATACGCAATTGTGTCGAATTTGAGTTCTGATGTGATCTTACAGAAATAGCTTTGTGTTTTAATCTATATGATAATGAACGGAAACCTTTTTTTCAATACGCGGGGGTTTTTTGAGAATGTATATTGCTTTTAATTAATTGGAATAAAATAGATAAACTTTCGATTTTGGATATGAACATTTTTTTGTTGTTGTTGTTGTTTTTAGAATAGTATTGAGCCTTTTTTTCATATTTGACTGTGAAAGAAGGATGCTTGAACTCACACTCCAGAGTATTTAAGAGACCAACATCGAATTTAATAAGAAAAAGCGATAGTTGTGATCCCACTATATCATAAAAAACTGCAATTCATCTGTCATATTTACATATACTGTATCTTGCTATGCGCAGTTTTTTGCATGAATTTTTTGTAAATATAGAAGGCATTTTCAAGATGATATAATTTTTTTTTCAATTTTGTCCATGTTTTTTGTTTATAACGTGCAGCGTCTTCAACTAAATTTTTCAAAACATTCAGAAGACAATATATGGGATAAATATTATGTTAAAATTTGCAATACCACGAATATTCAACGATATATGAACATTTATAAGAAAACATATTTAACTGCATTTTCTCACAATATAGTTATTTTTTAATTTCTGAATTTAATTATTTTCTACCTTAACCTTCCTAACATCATCTATAAGATACTAATTGACTCTGATGAGAACCTCATTGCAAGACTTTCAGTCTCAGCTGCAGCTGTTCGTGAAACACCTAAAATCGTCGAAAGAGTACGCCAATCACTTTCTTAGACGCTTCCAGGTCTGTATCGATGTGAATAGGGGCAGATTTGAGCACTTATTGTAATTGTTATGTCAATGAAACACTTGATTTCATTTAATTTCATCTGCATTTGTTGTTTTTCGCCGCCAACACTTTTCTTTTCCAACCCCATTCCAACCAGCTATACGAAAATTGTTTTTTTATGTGTACTTTACTTCCCTCTACAGTTTTGCTCATGAGTTCAGAGATACCCTGTAGTGAGTTGATTTTCAGTTTCAGTTCTTTCTAATAAGTAGATTCTTATTCTTTACATGGACAAAGATGAAAAAAATTGTATGATGAAGTTACTTTAGTTGAATAAATTTCTGAAACGCGATTTATTTTCTTTTTTATCTTATTAACTTATGAGCCGTGATCGGAAATAAATAATCAACAGACATTGCATCACAGTAATCCAGATCAATTCGTCTTCTGTAGAAAATAAAGCAAATAAATTCAGAAGCCCACAATCCATAGGATAATACTTTTATTGTATACGAAGAGAACAAGAGATCGAGGAGGTGGTCTCCTTTCACGAGCAAGATTTTGTGACTTATCCCTTCTAAGGCTGGTTGCTAAGTCACCGAGAAAAATATCTGCCGAGCGACGAAAAGGTTAACTCAAAAAATCCGTTAGCATGTTACATATAAAGTTCAAAATCTAACGAATCATTCTGGCGATAAATAACGGATAAAACAAATGTTTTTATAACGATTAAAGAAATGAGCATTGACCTTTTACATTATATATTTAAACCTGCGCCAGATTATAATTTTTATTTGCCATCCATCAACATATAATTACTTATTTACTTACAGATTATATATTTCTATCATAAATATTACACGAAGATTCGCGAAATGCAAGGCACATTTAACTTACGAAACAAAAGCTAAAATAAAGATTTATTTTAGACAGGAATTAAAATATTATTATGATTACCTCTGGATTATTAATGACCTGTTAACTGTAGCAAGATATATTTACCTTTTACTTAAAAAAAGAGCTTTTTTAGATGCGAAAAGAAATCAAGATATATTAAACAGTTAATGATTAAACTTTAAGATATATTGTTTGACAAACAAATTAACAGAATGCAATTTAGGAACAACTTGATATTGAGTACATTAATGTAGAAATATATAATTCTACATCATATCTTGATATTGAATATATTAATGTAGCAATATATGATTCTACATCATAATTTGTCTGTTACTTCTAAAGGGTGAACAGGACCTTTGTGTTTGTTCACACGATCAAAACCATCGCTTTTTTCAAAGTACCAAAACAAAAGATATGTAATTAAGGTTTTTTTCCGATTCTGCCTAAAATGTATATCTTTAACTGCTTATCCATAAAAATAAATGTTGTATATACAAAATTGATGCTTAAATTTAAAATTTAAAAATTTATCTCACTAACGTTTGAATTAAAATCATTAAGTGATGCGCACATGATAAATCTCTAAATTATGCATATAGAAAACAATTTTCGAACAAAATAGAATCATAACACTACTTCTAAATTAAAACCAAAATATAAACAAAAAGTTTTGTTTAAAGTTCTGTTTTAGCACGAAATTAAAAAAATAATAATAATTCAAGTTTGTTTTTTTCAAGTTTTTCAAATTAAAAAAAAATAGTAATAACCAAAATATGGGAATTTTGTTTGGTTTAGCATGTAAACTATAAAGAAACGCATATTTCGTTAATTTCTTAAAGCTGTAGCTTACATAGTTTGAAAGTAACAGTGTGCGCAAACTCTCCAAATTTACTAACTTGCGAAGACTTTTTAAAATTTGAATATCTCGGATCTTCAATTATACTCAATATAACTCAAGAAATAATGCAGATTTTTCAATGGAGATTTTTGCATATTATTCAGAAATTTAAAAAAAATTCAGAATAAAACAAAAGCCGAAAACTGATTTTCTGAAAGTTTAAAATTCCCGTTCCCCCTTAATACATTCAAAAAATTGTCCGAAATGAGAAGTTTATTCATCTCGTCCAAATGTTTAAAATTATTTGCACATTACTGTATCGGGCTAATTGAATACTGCTAAAAAAAATCACATATATTTAAAAAGAAAAAAGAAAATCACACTTCAGAGAGTATCTCAACAGCCTAAGCTAAAACTGAATCATAAATCTTATTTATTTCTTCTCTGCTTAGATAATTGTTTTTACTTCCATATTTAATAGCAGCCTATGGTAATAAAAGTACCTACAACTTGATCATAAAATGGTACGCAATGAGCTGAAGTAAAGAAAGCAAAACAAAAATGCATTAACATTTATTGTTCTAGGAAAGTAGTTATTTAATTGCTTCCTATTTGCTTCAGTAAAGAGGGTTTTTCTATTATCTAACTGCGTAGAAGGATAGAAAATAAAAGACAAAATTAATAATTGATTTAGGATGTTTTATATGTATAAATGCATTATTCTGTTTTGCTATTTTGATTTTTGCATATATTTTAAACCATTATAGAAAAAAATATATAAAATTATATTTAAAAACTTTTAACGCAAAAAAAATCTGGCACTAAAGTGACATGTATAAAATGCGTAAAAAAGATTGAAAAAAAATATATAAAAATTTTTTAGCATGACTTGCAAAATAATCGGAACGACACAAAAACAATTGTAATCAGTTTCGTTTTCTTTTCAAATGCGTATGTCTTTTTGTTAAAGTTAAGTACATGGTCCAATTAATTCTAAAGCAATAGTTCGCAAAAATTGAAGGTATTTCCCTGAAATACGGGCCTTGATGATTTTTCTAAAAGCTTGGAGAATTTTGAGCTTAAGGAAGTGAGATTTGTAGCCAAATACTATGAACAATTATGAAAACAAAAGTGATGAACTATTATGCCTGTACAAGTTGCAATTCTCCAACTGAGTGCAAAAGTATCCAGGCCAAGATTTGAACCAGAGAGCTTTGACTTAATCTGCCAATGTTCTACCAACTGAGTTATCCTTGGCAAATCTAGCGGACACAATTAATTCAGATACCCTTTATGATAATAACACTTGGTATGATATCTGAAACAGCTCGACAGAATAAATCGCAGGAAACAGAAAACCAGATAAATGTTGGATGCGTAATTACACATCGTTAATTTTAACACAATTATTGTGATAGGAAGGTATACGAGTTTTTCGTAAGTTAAAAGTGTCTTTACGCTGTTTTAACCTCTTTAATTCCGAAGGTAAAATAATAATACAAATGCTTATTCATTGGTTTTTTTCCAAACAAAATGACATCGTAAATGACAGAAAAAATATCTTTTCTGAAATTTATCCTTTAGGCGCTTAGTAATTTAGGTTCAAAAATAAGGATCTAAAACTACAAACTCCTTAAAAACATCAATTTAATAACCATTAACTTAAATTAACGCAATCACAAATTTAAGAGCTTTAAACAAGTAAATGATCTACATATCCTCAATTTTTTTATTGAAAAAGATTTAAGTTAAATACTTATGAAAATTTCTCACTTTCTTGGTCATACTGTCTTTTGGGCATTTTTAGGCATTTTGCAAACTCAGATGAAAATAACATTCATTTTATGTGGAAATCAGCTTAGATGCTTCCATTTATTCGTTTGCTTTGAATGCAAAAAACATTCAACTATTAAGAAGTGGTGTGGAAATGTAAAAAAATCGGGCACTTTAGTTTTTACAAGGAAAAAACAGAGACCCAGGGACCGAAGAGGTTAATCCTCCTGCCCATACCTCGTCCCGAGCTACGAGCAAAATCGTTTGCATCCACACGTTGGCGGTGTTTTCCCCTCATTTAGTCATTCCCTTAGCATTATACGCAGATTTCAAGTACGGCTTAATGAGGACAGTTTTACTTCTGATATTGTTATTTCCAGAAACTTGATTTATTGAAAGTTTTCTCGGCAAATGTGTGGAATGACATAATGGATTAAGTAAGTGGAATGGTTGAGCAATGGTTATGATATATGAAACAGTTGTTTTCCTTTTTTTAAAAACATGCAGTTTTTCACCATCAAATGTAACATGTTGTTACTATTTAAGATTATATCTATGTGAGTTATCTTGTTTTGAATATTCAAGAGTTTTTAAGTTTCAACACTGAAGTATTAATGTCTGATTTTTGTTTTAATAAAACTAGGAGAAACTCAACAAGTCTTGAACTTTTAACCAGCTGGTACTGAAATTTTTTACTGCGTTTTTACTTTGCTCTTGTTCTAGGTTTAAATTGCATAAAATCGACGATTTTTTTATATTCTAATTGGTGAATATGCCTTGTAATTTTCCAAACGAGTAAAACTGTATCCAGACCAGGATTTGAACTAGAGATATTTGGCTTAAGCTGCAAACGCTCTACCAACTGAGCTATTCTGGACTGAGCTGCTGACACAACTTACCCTGGCAACTTTTATGATAATCACATCTGGTCTGAATCTAAAACAGCTCAACAGAATAAATCGCAAGTAACAGAACTCCAAGTAAACGTTGGATACGTAATTACACATCATTAATTTTAACACAAATATTCTAACACAATTATTACACAATTACTTACTATGATTGACTGCGTACTGTTATTTTGTTTACGCAAATGACTTAATATTATTTTCTCGATGCATAATCGCCGTTCTGCTTGCCCAAGATAAGGAAATAATTTAACGTAATCATTTTAATATGTTTCAATTTTATGTAAGTCATTGATTTTCATTTGACGCTATTTTCACTGGTATAATCATGCTTCCGATTGGTGGAATATGATCAGGCAAATCAATTTTTAAGTTATTTGCAGAAATTCGTAACCTGTTTGAAATTATTTTGTAGAAATATCATAATATTTGTTTTTATATGAAATGTAAATATTAAAAAAAATAGCTAGTGTTGGCTCATCTACAAATAAACAACTTACAGTTGAAAATGATAATTATTAAAATTGGGTCAATAGAAAGTTCAGGGCAGATGACGAAAAATACTGCCTTGTCTTTTGATGAAATATATTACAGCAGCTTGAAAAATTTGTGTTGTGTCATGTTTTTTAGCTTTTGATAATTGATGTATTTTTTAGCACTGAATCTGAAAATGACCTTCATTTTCTACCATCATATTTTCTGCCATTTCCTTTTTTGCAAATCGCAATTTTTTTTAATTTTTAAAAAGTCGAAATATTGCGAAAATCTGATACTGTAAAAAAAGGCGTAAAACGTTTTTTCATAATTTTTTTTTTTGGATTATAATATGCATGACGTATATAACTTCTGTCAAGCGGATCAGTGATCACCCCCCCCCTCCCCTTCCCTCATCAAATTCTTCAACTGTTTAGCCATACGAATCTTCAGTATAAGCCAAAAAGTTATGTATTCCCCAGTATTACGAAAAAACATTTTACATCTGATTTATAGTATCAGATTTTCGGAAGATTTCGACTCTTTAACCCTTTCCGGCGCGGAGTAATTGTGTTTGTAAAATGATGAAATGATAAATTGACACCAGAATTTACAAAAGAATTTATTATAAAATAAGAAGTTGCTAATTCTCCTGTACTTTATTAAAGGAAATTTTTAATTAAATATTATTGGTGCCAATACTCTTAAAATTAGGTTCCTCTTTTGTGGACACCGCTCGCTAAAGGGTTAACAATTTTGAAATTTACGATTTTCAAAAAATCCTGACGTGTTGGCAAGTAATGAACGTCATTTTCATATTCGACAGAAAATACATAAAACAATTATGAAATGTTAAAAACACAACCATCACAGGCTTGTGTTATTAATGTCTTTTCTTTAACATTAAAGGGATTTAACCCCTCGGGGACAAGCAACCGGTATTCGTGACGCGTAAATTGCTCAGAATCTGTTATTATTCTCAACAATAAAATTGTATTGTAAATTTTGCCTTATTTAATCCGAGCATTTTCCCGATTCAATTAAGCAAAATTTTCTGTTTTAAAAATCCGGTGACTAAAGATTAAAAATTCTGTAAAAGACACTCGTCCCGAAGGGGTTAAATTTGAAAAGAAGAGTTCAAACCCCGTCTGCGAAAAATGCTATTTGGAGAATTTTAATCATACATCGTGTACATGATTTTATATGTGTACAAGTTAAAATACTAAAGTAAAACCTGGATGGTTCTGAAGCTTGGGGGAAAAGGCCTATGTTATTTTCTTATTGTTAATCTTACACATTTTTATTAAATACTCTTAGTTTTAACAATATCTAATGGTGTTCATGGTGTATTTTGATCATAATAATTTAATATTTAATCCTTCTAAAACTTAACTATAACTATTCACCATTATACATTTTCCAAACAGAATATAACTAATATACTTAACATAATTCTGTACTAAATTTCAGACTATTTTCGCTTGATTATATTCTCCAATGGATAAGAGATACCCAATTTCGAAAAAGTGCCACATTATAGTTACATAAATAATAATTATGTGATAGTTTGTAAAAAATATTAATCTTAATGCTCTTGTACGTATAGGTTAAATCTGGATATACATATTCTAGTTTATATGACAATCAAATGATCAACCAGACGTAACATCAGCTTAACATGACATAATAAATAGCACAGTCATCACAACTCGTACCCTTATGGTTCAATTTATTATTTGGGCATGCTCTTTATTTACTAACCTCTAAAATTTATAGCAATAGGCACTTGGTAATTAAGTTATTTTAATAATACATAGGTCTACTATGTATTATGATTAACACTAATTACACTCTAAATTAAAATGTCTGAAATTCAGACACTTAAGTGTCTGAAATGGAGTGTTCAATTTTCAGACATTTTAAAATGTCTGAATTTTTTCAGACACTTTTTGCGTCTGAATTTCAGACACTTCAAACGTCTGAATCGCATCCATTTTTTTTTCTAAGCATCATACGTAGCCATGTTTGACCACGTTGAATCCTGGAAAAATATTTGGCTGTGGTCCTGCCCCTCCCCCCCCCCCCAATACAGCCTGATTTTTTTGGTGCTCTCAGTTTTGGTATACAATTTTCGTTACGTTGATAATTTAAATCTTTTACGACATTGTACTGATTATAATCAATATCTTGAACTTCAGGAGTAGAACAAGATTAAAAAACAAAAAATATTTATCTAAATATTAGATTTTTTTAAATTTATTTTGTTTTTAACCTTATTTTACTTTAAAAGTTCAAAATATTGATTATAATCAGTACAATTTCGAAACAGATTTAAAATATAAGCTTTACAAATATTGCACATCAAATTTGGGGGCACTACAGTCGTAGGGGGACGGGACACTTCCCAGTTTGCCCTTCCTTTAATCAAGAAGTACTTTTGCAAAAAACGCAACCCTGCATTATAGTTGTCTAAATTGAGATGTCCGATATTCGGGAGTATCCGTTGTGGAGGTTAATGAACATTCTCGAATAGCGAACACCTCTATTTAACGAATACTTTTTAAATCAGCAGACATACATATTTGTATATTTTTACCTCAAAAAAGTAGACATCTCCAATTATCGGACAAATTCCGCGTTCCCGAAGTGTTCGCTATTAAGGGCTTTTAAGGTACATAGATAAATATATATATATATATTTTATAATCTTGTCCTACTCTAAAAGTTCAAAATATTTATTATACTCGGTTGAATGTGGAAAAAGATTTAAAATATCAGATGTACGAAAATTGCAAAAATCCCCCCCCCCCCAAAAAAAAAAATGAAAATATAAAAAAATATATTGCCACATAGGCAATTTTACATATACATCACTTGATAATCACAACAGCCATTTAACTATGAATAATGAAAATAAATAAATAAATATTCTACTTTAATAACATTGGGGAAAAAATGACTTTGGTATTTTGTTAAATATATTTGCGTTTTTAAACTTGTCCTACTCTAAAAGTTCAAAACTTTCATTATAATCAGTGCAAGATTTAAGATATCAGCTTTACAAAAATTCATGCAAAATCCCCCCCCCCTCCCCCCCAAAAATGAAAATACTTATTTAAAAATTATGTTTTTAAAAAATTTATATTTCCACATGGGCAAGTTTTTATGTAGATCAGAGGGTACTCACAAAAGCTATTCAACTATCAATAAAAACAAATAAGTACATATTCTATATTAAAAACATGAGGAAAAAATAACTTATGATTTCCAAACTTCTTTCGTCTTAAATATATACAGTAACATCTGTCATTTTTGTATTTTTCGTATAAGTGCATATAAATAAAGTTACCACAATTTTAAATACGAAATCTAGTTAGAGGTTTTTACTTTTTCCCATTATAAATTTCAAATTACTTTTTTATTAAAAATAATAAAAAAATCAGTATTAGAGTTGATTGCAAATCAAATACATATGTATATTTTTACAGGCAGCTTCATATAATAGACGAGTCTCATTTACTTTATTTATCTTTTTTTAATCTGCGGTTTTATGCCAGGAAGTAAGAAAGCATTAGGTCATCTTTCAAAGTTTTTTTTTATCTTTACTTCCTTGTGGCCGTCATTTACTGCGAGATAAAAATTATTCATTGAAACTAAGAACTGACATTGAATATATAATTCGTAATAAAAAAGAACGTCATAAGTTTAAAAATATATACTTCTAGAATTAGTGGGGTTTTTTGCGAACAGATTCAAAACTAATTAAATTTCATGCAGGATTTTGTTTAGTACAATAAATAAAATCATAAAATACACTAATTTTACTACTATAAAGAAACTTACTTGAGTTGCTGCAAGAGGTAAGAAATATTCCTCGATTTGAAATTTTAAAAACTACCACAACCACAGTGAGGGAGAAAGACTTTCATCAGTTTAAAAGGTAATCCATAATACATCCGACTAGCCATATTTAAAGGATGAGATGTTTCATCCTAAAAACAGGACCCGCCAGACAAAAGTTTCTTTTTTTTTTTGCCAGCTTCGACAGGACGAAGATGAATAACACAATATTATTGATATAAATTGATACGAGTTAACACTAAGCCCATTGCACACGCTTTGTAGAATTTCCGGGTGTAATCTTCAACCGTCGTCTACTTCGGTTCTGTGTCTATCCCGCCCTTGTATCGACGACAGCTTCTAAGAGACATTTGATGCCGAGCACACACGTCAGATGTATGTATTCAATAAATACATAATCCAAGTTAATACGAATTAAAATCACAGTACTTCACATTTCGCAAAAAACGAATTAAAATACACGCGTACATAAAAACAAACTTTGTTTGAATTACAACGTATACCACTTCGAACGAAGACATCTAAAACGCATGCGCAACTGGGAGTGCTAGTGCCCCCTGGTGGTTATTGCGTCGGAAGAATCAAAAATTAAGACACGTTTAAAGCAATGAAGTGTCTTAAAATAAGACGTTTGCGGATATTTTAGACATTATTCTCAGTTCGTTTACACCATGGTCATAGTAAGACGCTTATGTATCTTAAATTAAGACATCTATAGTGTCTTAATTTTCAGATTAAGACACTTAAGTGTCTAAAATTCTTTTTCAGTCACATATGTGTCTAAATTTAAGACGCTTCTATTTGCAGTGTAAATTTGAATTTATAGGGGATTTTGTGTAATATTTGTAACCCCACTTAAATCTATTATTTTAAATATTTTTCTTGGTATTTCGTAGAATTAGGAAATGTACAAATAGAATGTTCTTACAATAGAAATATAGAAATATTTCTGAATTGAAAAATTCCACTGTCCCTCCCCCGAACACCAAGAAAGCTGAAAAGATACAAAGGGAAAAGAAATCATCCTTTTAAAAATATTTTTGTTTTCTGTAGCCAATAATGCTTTTTGGACGAAGATAAAGTAATATATCTATAACTCATTCTAAATTGTATTATAACTAATCGATGTATTAAATGAATTTTATAACAAGTTATTTTAATGGTACTTATAAGTACCGTCTATAGATAAAGGTTTAAAGTGAAAAAAATTTTAAGGAAATAGTATAATAGAATTTTTTTTATTATTCAAAGAATATTCGTTAAACTGGAAGGTTCGTTAAAGTGACATTGATTGTAACGAGGTTCTATTGTAACGCATTCCTTCCAGTCTACACTGGGAAGAAAAGGTACCTTTCCTATTAGTTGGTTTTAAAAATTCAGGCATTTTTACTCAAAAGTACAAAGCTAAAATGCATGGAAATTGATTCCAGAAGATCCCCAGTTTTCTTCAGTATTAAATTTGAATGGGGCATTTGAAAAACTAAGTCAGCTGTTGCCCAGTTGGATTCATTTATGGTGACCTATTTTTGTATCGAGACTTGTCGATAATTCATCAATTACCGCCAAACTTCACGAAAGTTTAGCGCTGTTATTAACATACTTTTATGCGATTTTTTTATGAATACCATTAGACTTTCTTTTCTTTTATATCTGACGTAATTTTATGAAATGACTGTGTAGTTTTAAGCGCATGACAGTAGCAACAGTGTCTAAAACAATTAACCCTTTATCTACTTCATTATGATCTACTGCAAATTTTTTTTCATGAATTTTTTCTTTCAGTTACTACAATGGAAATTAAAGGATATACATAAAAAAAATACTGACCCGTGAGAAATTTAATTCGCTAGAGGTAATTAATTAAAGTGGTACTTTAAAGTACCAGTACACTATGCCTAAAATATTTTCGTAACAGAAAACCTACATGGTATTTCAAATAAAATTTAAACTCTTAAAAATGTTAAATAACAAGAAGACAGCGCAAGTTAACGATAAAAAAATATTAAATTGACATACTTTTATTTTACACATGAAAAATGAGTAAAAATTCAAATTTGATGGCATTAAAAAAAACTTTTTTTATAGGTTTCGATCTTGTTAGCAGTCCTTCAGTTATGTGACGCCTATATTCAAGAGACAGCATGTTCTCTCGCATTCCCACATATGCAATATATGAATTTACATATGCCATTTCTAGCATAGCAAAAAAGAGTCTGCGCCACAACTTTTCCGATTTCCTATAAAAAGTAATAATGAAACAGAAAAGAAATAGCAGGAAAAACATTACTACACTACAATTTAGTAATTACACTATAAAGCAGATAAAAACGAAGAATAACTACTCAGACGAAAAGTAAATAAGAAGATTTTCTCCAACACCCAGTGTTCTGGCAGTACTTATAAGTACCGCCGAATAATTCAACTGTTAAATCAAACATATACACCGTTCACTTAAAATAGCTAGTCAAATTGTATTCTAAGATCGTAATGAACGCGTAAAAAAAAATCCAACACTTATTTTATCTCCTTTACTACGTTTGCATCTATAAAAAAAACAAGCGTGGCAATCTGTACAAAATGTCGGTACAAAACACATTGGTCGTTTCAAAGATAGCCTCCTTCCTCGCTAAAATAATGAACCTAGAACTACTGCTGCTATGTATCCTGAAACAGTGGAGTTAAAAGAGTATTTTTTGAAAAGTACTATTAGATTATTAGTAATATTTACTACGGGATCAAAGTGTAAAGTGAGTGGTACTTATAAGTATCGTCAATAGATAAAAGGTTAAAGTAAATTTTCGAGAAACTGCGTTTGTTAAACTCATAAATAAACACGTTTATGGCAAAATCCAGCTTTTTATACCGCTTCTTTTAAAAAAAGTGACAGTCAGTCTAGAACTTCGAACTCTTATATCTCAGTCTTGCGTTAGAGCTCTTATTTAATCAAACGATTTGGATGTGACTGAGCATGTAAACGGGATTTACCAATGATTCGACCGAGTTCATTGCCAGCTTCATTCGTCATTTTGATTCAAAATAGCCATTTAAAGATTTCAAATTCAAAAAGATGCAAAAAAAAATTAGAAAACCAAAAAGTTTTTACTCCTAAGAGGACTCTTCAATAACGAGAAGACACTTGCAAGCGCATGTTAAAACTATAGGAGGATTATCTTAAAATTTCTCATTTGAATTTTAATATTTTTAAACGATTTCTTTTGCATGAGATAGTTCTTTAATAAGTTTATTTTTTAATCATTTGATTGTGGTGTAGATTATTTTAAGAAAGGTGCTTTCAATGAAATAATAAAACTTTGTATAAATCATCATAAAAATATAAAAACACACAGGGCGCGTTTCAGGGTGTAAATTTTAAAGAGCCCGTCAACAGCCAAAGTTTAATTGTATGCATAGTACATCCCAAAGTCTCGAGCGAGTTCGTAGACCAGCTTCATCCGCTATCTTGTTTCAAAATGACGGCCATTTAAAGAAATTTTAAAAAAATTAAAAATTTAAAAAGCGGTGCGAATAAATTAAAAACTGAAAAATATTTTTTCCTTAAGAGTTTGACCTCAACACAAGGATTCCGAAGCACATTTTGTTTCCCCTTATCTTAAAAAGTGGTTGAGATATAGCAGTTTGAATTTCTAGGGTGGCTAACATTTTGAAACAATCTGGTTTTCGTCATGCTGTAACTCTCGTATTTATAAACTGACTTCGATGAGATTGATTCTATGCATGGTACATACCAATGTCTCGACCGAGTTCGGTGGCCAGCTTCATCCGCCATCTTGTTTCAAAATAGCGGCCACTTGCACCGTGCACTGCCGCGCAATGCTTAAATATTATTAATATCCGTTAGCTTCAAATTCTCGCCAAGCTTGGCGACACTTGGCGAAATATCCCCAAATTTGGCGACCAAAAATAAGTAACCATGAATAATGCCAACTTGGCTATAGCTTACTAATTTAGCTCAATTCTCATTCAAATTCAGTACTGACGAATATTCTCTTACCGAGTTTGCCGTACTTTAGCTTCTTAAAATTTAAGGAAAATTAGCTTCAAGTAAAACTTGCAAAATTTTAAAAACAAGAAATATGAAAGCTACCTTTTCCTCCCGGCACATGAATTCCCCGAAAAGACTTTTAAAATTCTTATGGTGATTTATACAAAGTTTTAATTTTTAATTGCGGTTTACCGCCAATTTTTCGGTGCTGTTTCATAAAAGGTACTTTCAGTTTCGTTATTGGTTTTGAATGCATTAGTTTTATACGTAACATATAAACATTACTTTGATATGTTAATTATAAAGTTAGAAAGATTTACTATTAATAGTATATAAAGATGCTCGGAGCATGTTACTTTAAATGAGCATTTTGTTATAAAATTATGTATGAAAATCACTTAAAATCATTAAACTAAATTTTGGTTACCAGTTTTCGATTTAAAAATTTGTTTTCGAAACTATTTATATCATTAGAGATCTTGGTAAACCGTCTGAGTGATGAAACATGTCGATCTGAATAAAGTTATTTATTTGTTTAGCAATTGTATTTTTATCACATTTAGCAAATATTAACTTAGTTTGAAAATTTTATTATTTAAAATAGTTTTCCTTCGTGTTCATTAAGCAACCCACTTGAATTTTAAGAACATTTAGATGACACGTAATGCTTAAATTATAACATGTCAACATCACTTGTAAATAGAAAACTCCCACTCATTTAATAGGGGATCTGCTTTTAAGCATATGAGTTTTAAGAAAGAATTTCAATTAAATTTTCAACTTAAGACTGTTCTAAAATTCGAAACGATAATCGCAAACGGGAAAATATTTGCATTCTATAATTGTATTTGAAGCTCTTTTAAGAAAGTATTTACTTTAAAGCTAGTTTTAAATCTTGATTTGAAGTAAAAATTTACTTGTAAAATTTCCCTAATGCCTTTTTATGGCTTCAAATTAGTGTTTTACGTAAATGGAAATATTAATGCATTATTATAGTGGCTTACTTTCTATAAGTAAACCCCAATAATTTAAATAAGGACTCATTTTAGAACATACTCGAAAAAAAGGGATACAAAAAGAAGTTAAAGATAGGTTTTTCAGTGTTTCAAGCCGAATCTACAGGGTGCCCATAATTAAACGACCCTACTTTAAAGTTGTCTGCAGACAAAACTATTGTTCATAAAGTTGCGAAATTTTGAGAAAGAGTAAATATAGTAAGAGTAAATATAAGTAAAAATAGTTCAAAATTTCGCCATCAGAGGGCTGTTTTTAATAAATTACACATTTAGCATTTCGATAGTTTAGAAATTTTATTTACAGGATGTTCATAATCAATCGACCCTATTTTAAAGTTGTCTACACACGAAGCTATTTGGCAGAATGTTGTGAAATTTTTTGGAGGACATATTAAAAGTATGGGAATTTGTTTAAGCGAAAAAAATAAAAATAGGAGACCGTTTTTTAACGAATTACACATTTAGCATACATTTACGATAGTTTAACAAATTTTGTTAAAACCAAACATGTTCTGCATGACTTTCATCATTTTCAGATACCATCTGGAATCGTAAAATAGCATGTTCCTAAGTTGACCGCAGTGTATTCTGGGAAATGCTAGGAACATGCCGTGAAATGCTGTCTTTAGAATAAGGTTAAGTTAATAAATAAAATTTCTAAACTATCGTAATGCTAAATGCGTAATTAATTAAAAATCACCCTCTGGTGGCGAAATTTTGAACTATTTTTATTTATATATTTTTTTTAGCTTAAACAAATTCCCATGCCTTTCACAAAATTTTACAACTTTATGGACAATAGTTTTGTCTATAGACAACTTTAAAGTAGGGTCATTTAATTATGGACACCCTGTATTTTGCTAACATTTCTTTTCATTTGGCTGCTGGTTTTTATTTCTTATTCGCCAAATCGCTAACGTTGGTCAAAAGCCAACGAGAACCATGCTCCTGGCTCAGAATCTGATAGCATAGATGATATCTGATAGGGAAACGGAAAGTGATTCAGATACAAGTACTTCTGTTGCTATCATAGTCGAAAGTAAAGGCAGAGGCGGGCGGGCCGTGTCCATCCCAGATCGCTCCAAAGTCCAGACATCAGAGTTTTAAACTCATGCTGAAATATTATGATGCAATAATTCAAATTTATCCCAAACCAAATAATTGAATGGTTGCACGTTACATAAACAAATGAGGACGTGAGTTTCAAAACTCGGCTTATCAAAAATTTAAAAACTCGAATTTTCTCTAGCAATCTATTCTATTTGGCAACGTGCATAAAAAAAACACTACAATCTGAAAAAAATAGTTCTATTATGTATTATAAAAAAAATACTACAATCTGAAAAAAAAAATTGTTTTATCATGTACGAGGGTGTATCAATAAGTTTTTGCCCTCACATAGAAATAATTGAGGGAAATTTATGAAAGAGCTACATTGTATTTTTTCTTTTCTATATAGTCGCAGTGCACAGTAACATATTTGTGCAACCGGTACTTCAAAGAGAGGGGGGAGGATGTATTCCAGGAAGCGCGATAGTACACCCAAAGGGGGCATTTTTCTAACTTTTGCCGCGCCCACATGTGGCATATTGTTGGAAAGACATGTGACCACTTATTCATGCTATGCACCTCCCGAGCCATTGCCCCCAAATTTGCCCCCGCAAAATTTAGAAAAGTGACCCCCCGGAGGGCAAATTTGGGGGGAGGGGCTCGGGAAGTGCATAGCATTATAAGAGGTCAATGGCCTTTCCAACAATATGTCACATGGGGGTAGGTAAAAGTTAGAAAAATTCCCCCTTTGAGCCTACAATCGCGCCTTCTGGAATACATCCTCCCCCTTCTCTTTGAAATACCGGTTGTTCAAGTGTTTTACTGTGCACCGTGACTATATAGAAAAGACTAATACAATGTAGCAATTTCATAAATTTCATTCAATTATTTCTATGCGAGGGCAAAAATTTATTGATATACACTCGTAAATACGAGGGTGTATCAATAAGTTTTGGCATTGTAAAATCTTGGTTTACAATGAAAGCCAATGGACGCAGCCAGAAGTTTTTCGCGATTTCCCAACATTTGACTATATGGATAAGGCGAGTTTTGAAACTGACGTCCTCATATAATACTATATTACTGAATTGACAACTTCAGAGCGCATGAGAGTGTTGCGCGTGGTGTCAAATGAGCAATGGCTCTATGTGATGAATACATGAAGACACAGAAGGATAAAAATTGAGTTATTATATGAAGGCTTTTTTCACAAGCTGAAGGAAAATAAAAAATTCAATAAAATAAATATAAAAAAATCCGACTGCGTATAGAGCGAACTAAAAAGAGGGAAACAAGTCGACCGGGAGCCGGCAACACAGACAATCACCCCACCGAGTTCACGGATGAAATTCTAGGATTAGTTAAATCTTGATTTGCATATCAAAACGCAATCGGTCTGCCAAGTTATATCTTGGTGGAAAACACCTGAAAACCCGATTTTAGCGGCTGACTCGTAGGTTTACCATTGTGTTTTCCTGCACCAAAAGGTATGAAAACATGGAGGACTGGGAGCAGGAAAACACAATGATAAATCTACTAGTCAGCCGTTTAAATCGGGTTTTCCGGTGTTTTTCACCAAGATATGACATGGCAGACCGATTGTGTTTTAATATGCGAATCAAGATTTAACTAATCCAAGAATTTCACCCGTGAACTCGATGAGGTGATAGTCTGTGCTGCCGGCCCCCCGTCTAAAGATGACGTAGGAAAATAGTAAAGTGTGTTATGGAAATCCTTTTTTTATTTTTTACTGAAGTAAATGCAGTCGGTGGCATCAGATTCATGTTTAGGTATGTACTGCGGTTCCTTCTACTTACATGTTTGCCTCCGACTACAATTACTTAAGCAAAAAAAGGGATTTCCATTACACACTCTACTGTTTTCCTACGTCATCTTGTTTCCCTCTTTTTAGTTCGCTTTTTACGCAGTCGGGTTTTTTATTTTTTTTATTTAATTTTTTATTGTTGAATTTTAATTGTGTTTAATTAATTTTATTTACTTGTATTGATGAGTTAATGTAATTAATGTGAAGCACATATGAAAATTATAAATCTATATAGTACTTATAATATAAAATATAATAAAATTAATTTGGATATAGGTGAAGATTATTTTAATGATTAATGCTGTTTAAAAACCAGCAAAATTTATATATGTTTAAAACTAAATCACGCTATATAAGTTAGATGTGCCAATAATGGACACTCTTAAAGAATTTCTTTAAAAACTATTTTTTTATTAATAGTTGTAATTATTATATTAAATTTTTTTTCAATATTATAATAATCTATCAATAATATTTAAACATTCTTATAGCCTCATTTCCAGATATTAATGAAAGTTTTATTGTAAATAACAGAAATATATCAAAACAACCCAAATGCCTATAACGGATACTCCTTCCTCTCCCCCCCCCCCCCTCCCTCCAAAAAAAAAATAATATAATTGTTTTTATGACTGCATATAGAACCAGAATTAATAAAAGCATGCTAATGGAACAAAATAATTATTTTCAAATAAATTTAATAATTAGGATACGAATATTTAGTAAAATATTTGTGAGAATTATTCAATTTAAATTAATTATTGTTATTATCACGAGATCAATATTTTAATTATTTTAGATAAATCTCTCTATTCTAAAAAAAAGTAACTACCGCTGTCACCGCCGCCGCCGCCGCCGGTTTTGATTTTTTTGTGACCGGAGGCCTTTCTTCGTTAATATTAACAAAAATAATGCATACAAAAATATGAAAATTGGTGGTTTTATACAGAAATGTTTGATAAACACGCTGATGCAGACAGTTTTCAAATCGAAGAATTATTTTAAGAGTTATTTAATGCTAAAGTTGGACAAAATCGTTCCACTAAAAAAGTTTTATAGCAGCAAAAACTATACATGGCAGTGTAATCATTTTTAGATCATTTTATGCGTTAGAATTTGCCGGAGTGCAGATTGCATTAATTTTTTTATTTTGACTCATTTTTTCAGGTTTTATTTCTATTTTAAATTCAAATATTCAGCATTTCTAGAGATATTTTTTACAGATTTCAGAAAATTGTACTAATTTAAACTGTTGCCAACTGTATAAAAAGCGCAAGCAATAATGTTTGCTTCAAATTAAAAATTTATTTACACGTGACTATTATAAACAGGAAAAAAACTTTCAAATTAGAATTAAACAATTACGTATAAAAAGCAGGAACTTATTAAAAATTACGTCATAAAAAGTATACACGTGAATTTTAAAAGAGAAAGGATATTGTAAAATAACAAATTCATTAACATGCGTTAGAAGTTTTAGGAGAAATTACGTCATATTTACGTCACATTATAGTTATTACATGAAATGAACACAAAATAATATTGCAAAAAAGTTTAAATTTAGAAATTGCGCTAGACATTTATTTGATATTTTGAGAATTAATTTAAAATGCCTCATTTAAAAGAACTTTCTTTTCGCTTTGTTAAAAAATACCAGGAGACAAAGACTCTCTTTACTTAATTCCTTTTATATTAGCTTATTTTGAAATGTTGTTACACGTGTATGCGTCATCAAGTTATTTTTATTTCGACGTTTTATTTGTGTTTTTATTAATGTTGGACGAAGTTATTTGTTCTTTCGTTATTTAAAATAAAAATTATATCAATTTGTATAATTTGGCGAGTGATTTGGCGATTTATATAATTTGGCGAAATTGGTCGACAGGATAATCAAGTAGTACCGCAGCGGATTTGGCTTTAAAATTCCCCAATCAAAGAGAAATGAATAGAAATTCGTTTATAGGGAGATCGCCACTGTTTTTTAAATTATAATTCAATCTTTCGAAATCTTTTTAAAGCCGATCAAATTAGCGTGCATTTAGAGTCTGCGATGTCTGGATGGGGGTTGGCGAGCGTAGCTCGTAGGGGGCCGAGCCCCCTAGTGGTTTAAAATATTAAACGTCGACGAATTATAGTTATCAAATTATTGCGGTAGTAGGGGGTTTAGAAAGGTAATAATAATAAAAAAATCTGAAAAAAATATTTTGGAATATTAGTGCACAGATTCGCATATTTCGCACTATTTTTAACAGTTAAACTCCCCGAAAATACTTGATTTATTACTTGTACTAATTAATGTTACAAATATCAAAGAAACAATACTGCGTGTTGAATGTTTTGAATACTAAATAAAATAATTTCAAAATGGAACTGCAGAACTGATGTTTGAGGCCACTGATCTGCAGATTTACTAGCTTCATTACTAGCTATAAATTTAATTAATATTACAATTGTTTTTTCAGATACGAATAAGCTCACATTTAAAACAGAACAATAATAGATTTTTAATAACTTCTGTAACTTAATTGTTTTTATTTAAGAGGGGAAGAATGAGCCCCACGAGCCCCTCTTTTCCCTCTTCCCTTAAACAATATTGTGTTTCCTGTTTTTTTTTATTGGTTGCTAGATTTTAAAATATGCAAGGCAGAGTTACACAAAAAAAAAATAATGAAAATAACGAAAAATTTATTTGCCACACGAAATTAATTAAAAGCAGCTGTTTATAAAAATTTTGGTGTTATTACATTCTGGTAAGTGCAATTTAAAGATTAAATTTGATTACTTGGGATTTCAGTTAAAAGTCAAAATATTTTATGCACTATGAAAAATACAGAAATTGCATTTTTAGCAATGCATACATGGGGTGTCCATTGCTGGAAATTGACTAATTGAGCATTCTAATAATGGACACGAGTCTTAAAACCTTTAAAAAAATTAATAATGACCAATAGTATTTTATAAATGACCAATAGTATATAAAATTCAAAGTTTTCTATAACTGCTAAGACAAAAATATGTAAATTTTACAAAAAAAGAATACATAAACTTATTAAATGCATGTATTATCTTAGCATGTTCATTAAGATTTTCAGTGAAAACAGTGAAACTTCGAAGCATTATTTTCTCCTTCCTGATTGGGCCCCACCAGTGGCCGAGAGGTTCTGCTCTCGAAGCTGGTAGACGGGAGGTGCTGGGTTCGAACCCATTCGCGCCCGTCGGTCTAATCTTTTGGAGTTTTCGTGGTTTTCTTCGAACCATGGATTCCCATGCGTAAATGCGGGTTACGTTCCCTTAGAAAGACCCCCACGAAGGGCACCCCACCCCTTTGGGCCCCTATCCCTCGAGTAGATAATTGGCCGTCAAAAATCAACCCAACCTTTCCTGATTGGTTACATTAAGAGTGTCAACAATAACCTATATTATAAAACATGCAACGGGGAATTATGAAAAAAATAATAATAAAAGCTAATTTTTATTGGTTATTTTTTCACAAATCAAAAACAGTGAAGGGTGTCCATTACTGGCACATCTACCCAACATTCCAGTTTCTATAACAGTAAATTTTATTATATAAGGATTCCACATTAACAATAACAAAATATTAGAGTATCACGTCAGTCACAATTGTAACAATAATAAACTTATCAAAATTTAAATTCTCCAAGATATGAATTCTGAAATAAAAAATAAATTTTCAAATAGAACAAACAAGTTGGAAATTGCACGTCAAACGTGGCAAATGAGGTGCGTTCGTACTATAATTAGTTTTATAAATATTTTTTGTACCGCTTATTGTACTGAATGTATATTTTTGTGCATTCATAAATGCATATCAATTTCATTCTGTTCGAAAGGTTGTAACATCATTAAAATGCACTCAAAATCATTTTTTCCCATTCACGTAATGTAACGGGCAACTTTTGACTATCCCTGTATGTAAACTATACATCCAATTTTCATAAAATTTGAAATGACTCAACAAAATTTTGCAACAATTATAATTTAAAATTTCAGACCATTCGGTTAGGTAGCTTTTGCTCTGTTATATGCGGACGAACAGACGGACTGAACGACGACTATAAGTGCTACGTATTTATATAATTACGAACGCATCTAAAAATGATAAAATGAATTAAAATGACTAAAATGTGGTACATTTTATTACTACAGAGTTTGTAAGGTCCTTGAAAGTCCTTAAATTTTTCAAAAGTAATTTTTTTGTTTTTAAAAGTACTTAGTTTTATACAAAATCTGCAAAAAGTCCTTAATTTTATTTTTTTTATTATTTCTTAATCAGGAATGAAACTCTTGTTTGTTTGTTTGAATTTCTGATTTTTTTTAAATTTAAATTACATTTTTAAATTTCATTAACAATTCACATTCATTTTATTAAAATTTCACCGAAATTCTCCCTCTTCCAAAATTTAACTTCCCTTTTTTTCTACTCTTTCCTTTACAATACCCAAAGTTTAAAAACTTTTTTTTAAAACAGATTTATGCTTTATTTGTCACTAATGTTTTTGTAATTGATAAAAAAATACCCCCCCCCCCACCTCCTACCAAACCCATAAAATTTAAAGTCTTTAAAACTTCTTAGTTTATTATTTTTGCTTTAACTTGGGGAGCGATTGTTGCAGCAACTAGGAATCACAAAATTTCAGCGCACTTGCTTTTCTTCCGGGGGGGGAGGTATTGCTCCGGTGGGAATGTCCCCCCGGCCACCTCCTGAATTCAACACTGAACAAAACCATAATAAAATAATTAATTTTTGTTTTTTGTTTTGTAGAAATTTTAACAAAAACCTGATAACTTAACAAGAATATTTTATAACAATATTTCATTATGTTAAATGTTTTTGTGAAATAATTATCAATCTTTTGAAAAATTTCAGGTTTTTATTAGACAAATTCATCTATAGAATTTAGAAATAAATGAAATTTCATTGATTAACTTTTTTACCAATTTAACATTTTAAAATCTAGTAATAGAAATATTTGCTTAATAGAATTGAATCCATTTAATGATTTTATTTATACAGGCTAACAAAAGGGGAAAAACTGTGGATATTTTTATATTTTGTTGGTTTTTTAAGATCTGTACATTTAAATTTTTTACATTTTTTAGATAGATTTCGTATGAAATACTACTTATTACATTCTCCCCTATGTTGGAATTTTTGAAATTTTTTTGCAGATCTACACCGATCATGACCAATAGAACCCAAAACCACCCTCAGTAAAAAACTTTATCTATATATATATATATATATATATATCACTTTTCTGTGGATACGATAACTTCCATAATTCAGCACAAATCTCTTCCAAACTGATACATAAAATCAAGGAGCAAAAAATCTCGGTCAAGTTCGTTAATGGGCAAAATCGGACCAAGGGATTGGAAACAGGGAGGGATTTTGTGAAAACTGAAAAAAACCCATAACTTCTTAATTTTTATGCATTTCAAATCAGTTTAAAGTTTTTATTACTTCTATAAAAAGGGCCAAAAATGTATGTATTACAGATATTTGATAAAATTAAAATGGGTTCAAGGGGCGCAAAAAAACAGGGTTTTAGAGAGAAAAAAATTCATAACTTCGTCAATTCTCAAGATATCAAATCCAATTAAATTTATTATAAATCTTCTTAATATTATCTACAACTTTTATTCTGACAGGTTTTTGATAGGACCAATTCGTACCGAAAAAAAAAAAAAAAAAAAAAAAGGGGGGGGGGAAGAAGAAAAAAATCCATAACTTCGTCAATTCACAAGATATATAATCCACATGAATTTAATATATATCTTCTTAATGTTATCTACAACAGTTATATGAATATAAGTTTTTGATAGGACCAATTCTTACAGCAAAAACAAATTAAAAATACATAGCGGTTGAAGAAAAAATCATCTTATTAAGGATGTAATCCAAAGGGTCAAATCCAAACTGCTTATTTTCTGACTCATTTTTAAATTCATTTTTGTTCTCAAACGCATCCAATTGGTAGATTCTCTTATTCAGAAACAATATAATGTACCGTAATGATCGATTTTTTGATAGAAGCAGAATATATTTCAAAAAAGGATGTCAAATGTGAGCATTTTGAACCGAATTTCCTGAAGCGATTGAGTTGAAAACGAAAAATATTCTCCTACTGAGAAAATAATTGTTTATAAATCAAGTTTTAATTAATTGAACGAAAAATAAAAACACAGGTCGCTTATAAATCTATTTAAAAATCACGTCAGCAAGTTTAATATTTTTTCTTTTAAAAATGAATCTGAAAATTTTCTAGAAAATTTCGAGTTGTTGAGCATAGAAAGTTTTTTTTTTTTTTTTTTTTTTTTTTTTTTTTTTTTTTAATACCACCTTAACATGATTCTGATAAAACCAGCTCTTATATAAAAATGAAATAAAAACTCGTCAAAAGTGGCCAGATATGATTGTTAAAGTGTGTTTATCTCTAATGATGATTTAGTTTTTGTTGTTGAAATTAGCACTTAACTTGGTGCTGTAGGCCGAGCCGGCAGGGATTTTTTGAAAACTAATTCAGCCATACCATCTTAAATAATATTTTATTCAGCATATTTTTAGTACATTGATATAATTGCAAAAATTTATACTTAGTAAAAAGTTATACAGGGTGTCCGGTCTCAACGGTGTCCAATGGCTAATTCCTAAACCGTTAGTCATAGACATATAGTTCCAATTACAAAAGTCCTTCCGGCCAGAGCCGGGAGGAAGAGGTAGCTTTCATAATCCTTATTTTAAAAAAGCCAACTTATATCATGCAAACACACGAAGCTCAATTTAGTGGAAACCGAATATAGGAGATTCAATACTAATTTTTATCAATATAATGAATGAGAATTTCGCGAAATTAGTCAGCTTATTCCAAGCTGCTTTTCTTTAAAGTAACTTATATTTGGCTGCCAAATTCGGCAATTTCTTAAAGTGCCTGTCATTTTAAGACAACATGGTGGATGAGGCTAAGCAGTGAACTTGGTCGAGACCTTAGTAATTGCTGTGCACATGCTCACTCACATTGTAATCGATTAATATATAGGAGTGCTGTCGCATGCAAAAAATCAGATTTTTCAAAATGTCACCCACAATAGAAATTGAAACTGCTATATCTGAGCCATTTTTTAAGGTAAAGACAAACAAAAAATGCTCCTGAATCCTTATATCAAGATCAAATACTTAAGAAAGAAACCTTTTTCAATTTCTAATTTTTTTGCACCTCACTTTAAATATATATATATTTTTTAATTTAATGGCCGCCATTTTTGAAACAAGATGGCTGATGAATCTGGCCAGCGAACTTGGTCGAGGTGATGATGTACACTATCCACATGCCTTCTTACATCGAAATAGGCGAATACGTGTGTTATCGCGTGACAAATACAAGATCGTTTCAAAATGTTAGCCATGCTAGAAATTCAAAGTGCTATAAATCTACCATTTTTTAAGATATCAACAAAAGAACAAATTTTCAGAAACAAAAACTGCTCCGGAATCTTTGTATCAAGGCCAAACACATAAAAAAAATCTTTTTCATTTTCCAATTTTTTAATACCTTATATTGAATTTTAAATTTAATTTTTTTTAAATGGCAACCCTTTTGAAAGAAGGTGGCGAATGAAGCTGGCCAACGAACTCGGTCGAGACATTGGTATGTACTATGTACAGACTAAGTTACATCCAAATAGGTTCATAAATACGCCTGTTATCGCGTGACAAAAATCAGGTCGTTTTAAAATGTCAGCCACAAGAGAAATTCAAAATGCTATTACTCAGCCATTTTTTTTTAGATATAGACGAAAGAAAAACTGTTCCGGAATCTTTGTATTAAGGTCAAACACATACAAAAAAAATCTTTTTCATTTTCCAATTTTTTGGTATCTCATTTAAATTTTTTTATTTTTTAATTTTTTTAAATGGCCGCCATTTTGAAACAAGATGGCGGATGAAGCTGGCCAACGAACTCGGTCGAGATATTTGTATGTACTATGTATACACCAAGGTACATCCAAGTCGGTTCATAAATACGCCTGTTATTACGTGAGAAAAATCAGGACGTTTCAAAATGTCAGCCACACTAGAAATTCAAAATGCTATAACTCAGCCATTTCTTAAGATATAGACGAAACAAAAACTGCTCCCGAATCTTTTTATCAAGGTCAAACACATAAGAAGAAAATATTTTTTCAATTTTCAATTTTTGGTACCACATTTCAAACTTAAATTTTTCTTAAAAATTTAAATGGCCGCCATTTTTAAACAAGATAGCGGGTGAAGCTGGCCAACGAACCCGGTCGAGACATTGGTATGTACTATGTATAAACGAAGTTACATCCAAATCGGTTCATAAATACGCCTTTTATCGCGTGACAAAATTCAGGACGTTTCAAAATGTCAGCCACGCTAGAAATTCAAAATGCTATAACTCAGCCATTTTTTAAGATATAGACGAAACAAAAACTGCTCCGAAATCTTTGTATAAAGGTCAAATACATAAGAAAAAATATTTTTCCATTTTCAATTTTTTGGTACCACATTTCAAATTTTAAATTTTTAAAAAAATTTTAAATGGCCGCCATTTTGAAACAAAATGGCGGATGAAGCTGGCCAACGAACTCGGTCGAGAGATTGGTATGTACTATGTACACACCGAATTACATCCAAATCGGTTCATAAATACGCCTTTTATCGCGTGACAAAATTCAGGACATTTCAAAATGTCAGCCACGCTAGAAATTCAAAAAGTCCTTCCGGCCAGTGCCGGGAGGAAGAGGTAGCTTTCATAATCCTTATTTAAAAAAAACCAACTTATATCATGCAAATACACGAAGCTCAATTTAGTGGAAACCGAATATTGGAGATTCAATACTAATTTTTATCAATATAATGAATGAGAATTTCGCGAAATTAGTCAGCTTTATCCAAGCTGCTTTTCTTTAAAGTAACTTATATTTGGCTGCCAAATTCGGCAATTTCTTAAAGTGCCTGTCATTTTAAGACAACATGGTGGATGAGGCTAAGCAGTGAACTTGGTCGAGACCTTAGTAATTGCTGTGCACATGCTCACTCACATCGGAATCGGTTAATATATAGGAGTGCTGTCGCATGCAAAAAATCAGATTTTTCAAAATGTCACCCACAATAGAAATTGAAACTGCTATATCTGAGCCATTTTTTAAGGTAAAGACAAACAAAAAATGCTCCTGAATCCTTATATCAAGATCAAATACTTAAGAAAGAAACCTTTTTCAATTTCTAATTTTTTTGCACCTCACTTTAAATATATATATATTTTTTAATTTAATGGCCGCCATTTTGAAACAAGATGGCTGATGAATCTGGCCAGCGAACTTGGTCAAGGTGTTGATGTATACTATCCACATGCCTTCTTACATCGAAATAGGCGAATACGTGTGTTATCGCATGAGAAATACAAGATCGTTTCAAAATGTTAGCCATGCTAGAAATTAAAAGTGCTATAAACAACCATTTTTTAAGATATCAACAAAAGAACAAATTTTCAGAAACAAAAACTGCTCCGGAATCTTTGTATCAAGGCCAAACACATAAAAAAAATCTTTTTCATTTTCCAATTTTTTAATACCTCATTTTGAATTTTAAATTTAATTTTTTTTTTAAATGGCAACCCTTTTGAAACAAGATGGCGAATGAAGCTGGCCAACGAACTCGGTCGAGACATTGGTATGTACTATGTACAGACCAAGTAACATCCAAATAGGTTCATAAATACGCCTGTTATCGCGTGACAAAAATCAGGTCGTTTTAAAATGTCAGCCACAAGAGAAATTCAAAATGCTATTACTCAGCCATTTTTTTTTAGATATAGACGAAAGAAAAACTGTTCCGGAATCTTTGTATTAAGGTCAAACACATACAAAAAAAATCTTTTTCATTTTCCTAATTTTTGGTATCTCATTTAAATTTTTTTATTTTTTAATTTTTTTTTAATGGCCGCCATTTTGAAACAAGATGGCGGATGAAGCTGGCCAACGAACTCGGTCGAGATATTTGTATGTACTATGTACACACCAAGGTACATCCAAGTTGGTTCATAAATACGCCTGTTATTACGTGAGAAATATCAGGACGTTTCAAAATGTCAGCCACGCTAGAAATTCAAAATGCTATAACTCAGCCATTTCTTGAGATATAGACGAAACAAAAACTGCTCCCGAATCTTTTTATCAAGGTCAAACACATAAGAAGAAAATATTTTTTCAATTTTCAATGTTTGGTACCACATTTCAAATTTAAATTTTTCTTAAAAATTTAAATGGCCGCCATTTTTAAACAAGATGGCGGGTGAAGCTGGCCAACGAACCCGGTCGAGACATTGGTATGTACTATGTATAAACGAAGTTACATCCAAATCGGTTCATAAATACGCCTTTTATCGCGTGACAAAATTCAGGACGTTTCAAAATGTCAGCCACGCTAGAAATTCAAAATGCTATAACTCAGCCATTTTTTAACATATAGACGAAACAAAAACTGCTCCGGAATCTTTGTATAAAGGTCAAATACATAAGAAAAAAATATTTTTCCATTTTTAATTTTTTGGTACCACATTTCAAGTTTTAAATTTTTTTAACAATTTTAAATGGCCGCCATTTTGAAACAAAACGGCGGATGAAGCTGGCCAACGAACTCGGTCGAGACATTGGTATGTACTATGTACACACCGAATTACATCGAAATCGGTTCATAATTACGGGAGTTACAGTGTGACATAGGTCAGATATATATATATATATATGTATATATCAATTTTGAACGGAGGGTGGTTTCGGGGTCTGGGGGTCATGATCGATGAAAATATACCAAAATTTTTTGAAATCGCTTTCCTCCGAACGGCTGCAATAGGTAGCTTTTTTGTAAAGAAAGCTACCTAAAAATGCTATAACTCAGCCATTTTTTAAGATATAGACGAAACAAAAACTGCTCCGGAATCTTTGTATAAAGGTCAAATACATAAGAAAAAAATATTTTTCCATTTTTAATTTTTTGGTACCACATTTCAAGTTTAAATTTTTTTTTTAAATTTTAAATGGCCGCCATTTTGAAACAAAACGGCGGATGAAGCTGGCCAACGAACTCGGTCGAGACATTGGTATGTACTATGTACACACCGAATTACATCGAAATCGGTTCATAATTACGGGAGTTACAGTGTGACATAGGTCAGATATATATATATGTAAGAAAATTATAAAGATTGGACCTATTGATTAGTTTTTGTAATGAATCGTCCCTCAATTTGGATACGGCCCCAATGACTGATAATCACGGGTTTGGCGGGGTAATCCATTTTATCGTTAAATTAATAGAAACACATGGCCCTTTTTAACTGGTAACCCTAGGAGATGAGCAATTTCAGAGATATACCTCTACGCCACTTGGTATCCGAAGTCTAACCTGTAAGCAGCTATGGAAATTGATTGCCACCTTTTTGATTATTTAAATAAAACTTAATAAAGTTAATTTCAGTGAATACTGTCATTTCGTTAAAATGTGACAGTATTATGAGTCGTCTGGATTATACTACCTGCTCAGCGGGAAAACATGAGAAGTAAAGAAAAGAAAAAAAAAAAAAGAATTCTTGGTGCTACACGATACGGAATAAGCTCCGATTGAACATTCAAAGAGGCCCCAATTGGGTGCTGGGAAAGTGTTCACTCTGCCCCTTCAGATAGTGTAAATACAAGAAGTTCGCCTCATCAAAGAATCTGTCAGCAGTGATATGCTTTTAACTCTTCAATTCTATTATAGAAAGTGTCTTCCCATTTCTTCTACTATATTTTGAAGAATATCATCTTAATTAAAATCGATCAAAATGTAGATCATTTTCAACATATTCTGCGTTTTAAAAGTCAAGTATTGCAGCAGTGATATCCGCATTTTGTTTCAACGGTGCAGTGAAAGTTTCACAACATGAAAACTGCAATCTCTAAGTGGAATTCATCTTCTTCAGTTGTTTTGATTATTTTATAGTGATTTTCTTCAGAGCATCTCTTAAAGTAAATTTCATGCAGTGAAAGATAGCATCGTTGCTGTCATTGCTTTTTATTTCATGATAAGTGCGCACTACAGTTCTTTAATACAGAGATATATTTTTTTTTCCCTTCTCCGTTTTTGCGGAATGTTTTTTCCTTTTATTTTGTGTGTGTCTGTATGAGCTCATGGGGTACCCTAGTGTTATTTATTTTTATATAATATTATTATCCATATTATTTTTTATTTTTATTCTGATTACATAATTTAAGGTAAGTGATTTAATAAGTAGTATATCTCCAGTGATGTTTTCATTTTTGGTATTTATGAAAACCATGGTTTTAAAGCATTGCAATCTTTTGAAAAAAAAAAAAATGATTCATGTTTTCTATATTTATTTCTTTAATTATTTTTATCTATTTTATTCTTTTTATCAATTTTATGCACATGCTTATATTGTGTTGAGAATGTTTAAACATTTTGACGGATATTAAGAGTGTTATAATATTTAGATTATTAAAAAGTTATCTTAAAATTAATTCAAAATGGAAAATATTAAGAAACAAAAAACTGTTCTCAAAGCAAAAATTACCCGTATAAAAAATATCATAAATCCCAAAATTGATGATCAGACGATAACTCTAGAAGAGTTAGATTTGTATCATGGTCAGGTGCAAGATATTAGTACAGAATTAAGTAAAAATCAGGAAAACGCCGTTCTTGAGAGCGATACAACAGAAACGGAAGCTATAATTGAGGAATACAATGAAATTGCCCTTAAATTGGATGCATTAACTATCGCAATAAATACATCACGTAATAAATTAACTAAGAGTTTAAGCATTAACGAGGGTGGTTCAGAGAATAACAATAAAAATACAAGTAATGTTTTTGAAAAAACAGTCAATCTTCCCAAATTTGAATTAAAACCCTTTTACGGAGAAGCTGATCAGTGGCTCTCTTTTAAGGAGATTTTTACCACAACTATAGATCGAAATCCAGATTTGGGAGCCGTTTCTAAATTGCAATATCTCTTAGCTAGTGTAAAGGGTCCTGCCCATAAATTGATTTCCGGATTTCCTCTTTTGGAGGTCAATTATAAAAATGCATGGGACACCCTTTGCGCTCGCTACGATAAGATTAGGGATTTGGCCATAGCACAAATAGGCAAGTTATACAATTTAAAAAATATGAAAAATTGTTCCACTTCCTCTAAAGCTATTTTCGATATAATAGATACCTGCAATGAATCACTTCGAATTCTAGATTCTTTAAAACTTACTCAAAATGCTTTAGTGGATAACATGATAATTTATACCATAGTTCAAAAATTAAGCGATAATCTCAAAGAGCGATGGGAACTATCCCTTACCCATAATAATATGCCTAATCTCACGGAATTTCTAAAATTTTTAGAGATTCAAGCTAAAAGCTTGTTAACTTTAGAGAACCCAACTAAAACAGATGTAAGAAATATAACTTATGTCAGAGATTCTTCCGATAGATCGAAAGGCCACAAAAATTTAGAAAATAGTAAATGCGGTGTTTGCTTTGATTCGCATGCCACCCACACTTGCAGAAAATTAATAACTATGCCTGTAGATAGCAGATGGAGAACCATCCAATTGAATAAGTTGTGTATAAATTGTTTGCGTAGTGGCCATTTTGCAAGTAAATGTGCATCCAAGATGAGTTGTAAAAATTGCCAACGAAAGCATCATACTTTACTACATAAATATGATGTTCAGGGAAATGTAGGAGCAACAATTTCATCCAACTTAGCAACCCACAGTAATGAGACTCAACCCCAAAACGCCCATGGGTATTCCCCTGATCAAGGAATACACATGAATTCTTTATGACGGTTTATTGTGCCCGGGTACCTCAAATGTAAAAATTACGAAAACCGTAGAAACCCAAAAACTTGTCATAATGAGGTTCAAATACCCTTTTTATTGGATAGCGGAAGTACTCTGTCCCTCATTCCAGAAAATCTAGCTACAGCTTTGGATATGACGTCTATTCAAAGTTGCCATCCTCTTAATGTTAACCAAACCCAGGGACAGGTCCAGATTTCCGAAAAAGTTCAAGTACCCCTCCAAATAGGGAATATCAGGCAAAATAGCACCTTATATCTAGTAAGGTCATACTTGCCATATGCGATACTGGGAACCCCAGAATTACAAAAATTCCATATCTCGATGGATTTTTGCTCAAATACTCTGACTCAAGATGGAGTCATCATTATGAATGACCAAAACGTTTCCGGTCAAATTTCTCATGAAAGTTCATTCAACCACACCTTAACTTTAACGGGTGATATGAATTGCCAGAAGTCGCTTAGTTTTCCTTCCAAATCAAATCAAGCAAGTTTGTCTCAAGAGGGACATTGTTGCCTTGATACTCAAACTCTCTCGGATTATGATGATATAACTTTTAATCATTATACTACTGAAGAGAACCTACAATTGGAAGGGCTTCTGAGCGACTTCAAAGATATTTTTGCACGCAATCGGTACGACGTAGGTAGAGTCAGATGGGAACCCCAGCGAGTAACTCTCACCTCGGAACTTCCTATCTCGCTTAGGCCTTACCGTACATCACCTAAAGATAATGCAGAAATTCAAAAACAAGTACAGGAGTTGCTGGATGCTAAACTCATTAAGGAATCCTGTAGCCCCTATTCCTCTCCCGTGACAATGGCACATAAAAAAAGGAGAAGGTAAAACGCGTCTCTGTATTGATTACAGGAAAATCAATGCCATTACGAAGACAGATTCAGAGCCTTTGCCGCGAATAGACTGGCTTTTAGACAGACTTGTCAATGCCAAATATTTTTCCACGCTAGATTTAGCCTCTGGCTACTGGCACGTCCCCCTCCATCCTTCAGACACAGAAAAACTTGCCTTTGTAACCAATCAGGGACTTTACGAGTGGTTGGTCCTCCCATTCGGATACAAAAATGCTCCGGCTCAATTCGCAAGAGCTCTCAGAAGGATCCTAAATAAACATAGGGTCAACTTCGTTACCAATTATTTCGATGACTTTATAGTTTATTCGGACTCCTATGCCGAGCATTTGGTTCACCTTAAAACTATATTCAATATTTGCCGTCAAGAAAATCTAAAACTAAAACTTTCCAAATGTAATTTTGCCAAATCTCAAATTGACTTCCTTGGCTATGAAATTAGTAATGGCCGAATAAAACCAGACAATGCTAATACCGAAACCATTAAAAATTTAATTCCTCCAAAAAATGTTAAAGAATTACAAAGATTCCTCGGATCCATAAACGTATACCATAAATTCATTGACAAGTATGCTAAAATTAGAGCCCCTCTAAATAAATTATTAAAGAAAGACACTCCGTGGGTATGGTCAGAAATCTGTCAGCAATCATTTGAACTACTTAAAAATGCATTAATTTCTAGACCTATTTTGAGATTATTTAATCCTAATCTCCCATGCCATGTTTTTACTGATGCCTCGAAGGAAGCTTTAGGTGCTGTATTGAAACAAATGGGTGAAAATGGAGATTTACATCCCATTGCATTCCACTCAAGGCAACTAAGGCCCTACGAGCGAAATTACGCTATCACAGAATTGGAGTGTCTAGCCATAATCGATGCTCTTGACAAATTTCATTATTATCTTCATGGAAAACCTTTCACAATACATACCGATCATGCTGCTTTAGTATGGCTTAAAAAGATAAAACATTTAACCGGTAGATTATTCAGATGGTCACTAAAATTAAGCATGTACGATTATACCGTAAAATACAATAAAGGGTCCACAAATTTTGAAGCCGACATGCTCTCAAGAAATCCCATTTTATCAAACGTAAATCCCCACATTCATTTATTAACCTTAGATGAAATTAAAGAACACCAAGAGTTAGATAATGTAACAGGACCCAAATTTCAAAAATTTAATGACATTTTTGTAATTCACAAAAAGGGTTTTCAAAAAATTGTCGTACCTTTCTCCTTAAGAGAAAAATTATTAATAACAACCCATAATCAATTTGGCCATCCAGGAATTCAAAAAATGCTAAATTTAATTTCACCACAGTACTACTGGAGCAGCATGACACAAGATATTACGCAATTTGTCAAACATTGTGAAGTCTGCCAACTAAACAAGAAATCCCACCAACCTAAATTTGGCCTTCTTGAAGCCTTACCTCCTGCAGAACAACCCTTTGATATAATATCATTAGACACAGTAGGGGGCTTCAATTATTACAATTCAACAAAAAAATACATGCACTTAGCTATTGATCACGCTACTCGTTATGTTTGGGGTTTTACCTCTAAAAATGTTACAACAGAAGTTTATATTAATATTCTAAAACAGATTTTTAGCATTCAACTTCCCAAGAAAATTTTAACGGACAGAAACCCTGCTTTTACAGCGTCTAAACTGCGTAAATGGGTACATAAACATAATGTAAAAAAATTACTTACTTCATCTCACAGGCCCCAGTGTAATGGGAAAAATGAACGCGTAAATCAGTCCATTTGCACTCGACTAAGACTTAAAATCAATGCTACACCTTCAAACCTTCCATGGCCCAAAATTCTGGAGGAGGTGATTAACGAGTACAATAATACACCGCATTCAGTAACCAAATACCCCCCGGCATACTTAATGTTTGGCCAATTTCCTTATCCATCAGTATTAGGCAATGAAAACTATTACCCTACGGTTGAGGAAGCCAGGAAAGAGGCTTTCCAAAGAACTGGTGAGCACCATTTAAAAAACAAAGTCAGATATGACCTAAAATTTGTGGAAGCACCTTTCAAACCTGGTGATCTCGTAATTGCAGAAGAATTTCATTATCCGAACACCAGGAAGTTAAGCCCGCCTTTTTCTGGTCCATATCAAATTATTGAAAAGTTGTCTAATGTAAGTTTTAAAATAAATAAACCTAACTGGTTGACAAAGAAGGACTATGAAGTAATACATGCCTCCAAACTAAGGTACTTTTTGCCCAACGATCAATTTAAGTTAACACCCTCTATGTAAAGTATCAGATATCATATGAACTGTTATTGGATGATATTTGATAGTTGAATTTACATCTTTATGAGTATAGTATAATTGTATTTTGAGAGTCTACACTCTACTGAATGAAGTCAAGACATTTTCATTCAAGTTTGTATTTTATATGTAATGTTGGACTTAGCAATTCTAGAATATATTTCCTATTTTGATTATTTTATTTGGCATATAATATTACCAGTGTCTTGCATTTATTAATATAACTAGTTTTTATCATGTTCAATTGTTTATGGTATTGAAAATTTTAGTAGTATTATTCTTATTATTTGTATTATTTTTACTATTTTTAATATCTTTATTATTGTTGTGATATCACATGTTAACTATACGAAAGAAATAACTCATCTCCAGGCAGCTCGATTAAAAGTAATTCACTTCCAAAATTTTAACATCTCTTTAATAAAGAATGCTTTATACTTTCCAGGCGACCCTCGTGTATGGAAGCCGGCCCATCCCCGGGGACTTGTCTGGAAAGGGGGGAAATTGTAAGAAAATTATAAAGATTGGACCTATTGATTAGTTTTTGTAATGAATCGTCCCTCAATTTGGATACGGGCCCAATGACTGATAATCACGGGTTTGGCGGGGTAGCCAACTAATCCATTTTATCGTTAAATTAATAGAAACACATGGCCCTTTTTAACTGGTAACCCTAGGAGATGAGCAATTTCAGAGATATACCTCTACGCCACTTGGTATCCGAAGTCTAACCTGTAAGCAGCTATGGAAATTGATTGCCACCTTTTTGATTATTTAAATAAAACTTAATAAAGTTAATTTCAGTGAATACTGTCATTTCGTTAAAATGTGACATATATATATATATATATATATATCAATTTTGAACGGAGGGTGGTTTCGGGGTCTGGGGGTCATGATCGATGAAAATATACCAAAATTTTTTGAAATCGCTTTCCTCCGAACGGCTGCAATAGGTAGCTTTTTTGTAAAGAAAGCTACCTAAAAATGTTTTAAATCAGATAAATATTTTAAAAACGATTTGGGTCAATAAAAACATTTCTTAAAAAAATACGAAATTTAAATTTTTATACGGTCCCCCGGTCCTATAAGTTATATTTAGTAAAATTTTCCTTTTACACTGACAAGTAATACAAAAAAAGTCCCGTTATTCTACGATTAAAATTGATCGAATAATAGCTGTTTAATGTTAGAGCATATTTTTTGCTGCAAATTGAGGGTCATTCACAAATTTAGTCGAAATATAATTTCGTCAGATAATATTAAAAAATGGTTGAGAGAAAAATTAACATTGCAATATAAATTTCAAAATCTTTAATCATTCTGACATATTAATGCAAAACATACAATTTGTAATAAACATTTATGAAGAAAGAAAAAACAGAATTTTTGTTAAATAAAATTATGCTAAATTAACAGCCTCAATTCTTTACAAAATGATACGTATTTAAAAATATTATTAGATTGCTCTAGCCTGTAAAAGTTGGGTTATGTCATGTTTTTTAGCTTTTGATAACTGATTCTTATGTATTCCGTACTGCTGAATCCGAAATTGACCTTCATTTTTAACCATCACATCAGGATTTTTCGCAAATTGCAAATTTCAAAGTTAAAAAGTTCAAAGTTCAAATGGAATCTCCTCCCCCATTTCATCAGACAAGACAGCTGTTTAGCTGTAAGAATCCTGGGAAAAGCAAAAATATCGAATAAATTATTGAATAAAATAAAATAAAAAAGTTTTACGTATGTTTTATAGTATGAGATTTTCGCTATATTTTAACTTACACATTTACTATTTGCAAAAAAATTCTAACGAGATGGTTAAAAATAAAGGTCATTTTCAGATTCAGTGCTAAAAAGTACGTAAAAATCAATTATCAAAAGTTAAAAAACACAACGACCTCCTCTACTTTATAGCATCCGATTTTTGTTATTCTTTAAATTTGACAATTTATGATTTGCGAAATATCCTGACATGATGGTTAAAAATTAAGGTAATTTTCGGATTCAGTGCTAAAAAATACATAAAAGTTAAAAAACCCAACAATCGTAGTCTTGTATTATCTAATCTAAAACTTTTTCTTAAACTTCTTGGCTGTAACTATCCGAAATTTTTTGTATTATCCTGTAAAATAAGTATAAATGGTAACCACCGAAAATCATAATAATATTAGATTGTTATCGGATTTGCGCCAGTATGTAAAATATAATCTCGATCGGACATTTGAAAGTGGGTTAAAGTTTGAGTACAAATTTTGAACTGGAAAAACATACATACGATGGTTGAAGTAACATAAAAACTTATTAAAATAACATAATTTTTGTTAAAAGAAATCGTAAAAGAAACAGTCTCAAATCCTGACAATATAAAACATATGTTATTTTAGACAACCTGAAACTTGATAAATATTAACTTAATCGTAATACTTGTACGATTTTTTGTCAAAGCGCAGATACATATGAAATAAGATCTTCGAATACTTTAAGCACTTGGTATGTGACCCCTCAAATCCAAGCCGAACTCATTTGTTTTCAGAGCAGAAAAGTGGCATAAGTCATGCATTTTTAAAGTTTCATAACTCCCTCAATTTTAGTGTTATATGAATGGGACTTTTTTGTCTTGCTTTTCAGTGTAATAGGAAAATTTTAAATACTAGGGGGCTCTGCTCCCTACGAGCTACGCTCGTCATACCCCCGTTCTGACACCACAGACTCTAAAAGTACGCTAATTTGATCGACTTTAAAAAGATTTCGGAAGATTGAATTATAATTTAAAAAACAGTGGCGATCTCCCTATAAACGGATTTCTATTCATTTCTCTTTGATTTGGAAATTTTAAGGCCAAATCCGCTGCGATACTACTTGATTATCCCGTCGACCAATTTCGCCAAATTATATAAATCGCCAAACCACTCGCCAAATTATACAAATTGACGTAATTTTTATTTTAAATAACGAAAGAACAAATAAATTAATGCAACATTAATAAAAATGCAAATAAAACGTTGAAATAAAAATAACTTGATGACGTAGACACGTGTAACTTGCTTAAAGTCAAGTTAATGTGACATTTACGATCAATCATTATTGGCATTTAATCTTACAGTTTGGCGAATGATAGAGTTTTGGTCGACGGGATAACTAAGTAGTACCAAAGATACAATCGCTGTTTTCGTCTTTGATTAAGTAAAATTAGTTTAAGCTAATATAAAAGGAATTAAGTAAACAGAGTCTTTGTCTCCCGGTATTTTTTAACAAAGCGAAAAGCTCTTTGTAAATAACAAAGCTCTTTTAAATAAGACATTTTAAATTAATCGTTTTTAATCTGACGCAATTTTAACCAAACTATTTTTTCTTTTTTTAATATTCGCGTGAAAATACTTTTGTTAGAAATTAAATATTATTTGCGCTTTCCTAACAAAAATAGTTGAAAAGTATCCTCTTAAAATATCAAATAAATGTCAAGCACAATTTCTAAATTTAAACTGTTTTGCAATATTTTTTTTGTGTTCATTTTATATAATAAGTGTAATGTGACTTAAATATGACGTAATTTTTCCTATTTCAGACTTCTCACGCATGTTAATGAATTTATTATTTTACAATTTCCTTTCTCTCTTAAAATTCATGTGTAAATATAGTTTTTATGACGTAATTTTTAATAAATTTTTAATTTATTTACACGTATAAAAATTTTTTTTTTATTTGAAGCAAACATTATTGTTTGCGCTGTTTATACAGTTGGCAACAGGTTAAATTGGTACAATTTTCTGAAATAAGTAAAAAATATCTCTCGAAATGCTGAAAATTTGAATTTAAAATAGAAATAAAACCTCAAAAAATGAGTCAAATTAAAAAAAGAAATAGAGCCTGCACACCGGGAACTTCAAACGTATAAAATGATCTAAAAATGATTAAATTCCCATGAATAGTTTCTGCTCCTATAAAACTTTTTTAGTGGAACGATTTTGTACCACTTTAGCATTAAATATCTCTTAAAATAATTCTTCTATTTGAAAACTGTCTGCATCAGCATGTATATCAAACATTTCTGTACAATACTACCGATTTTGATATTTTTGTATGCATTACTTTTCTTAATATTAAAGAAGAAAGACCTCCGGTCACAAAAAATTCAAAACCGGCGGCGGCGGTAGTTACTTTTTTCTAGAATAGAGAGATATAACTTATAGGACCGGGGGACCGTATAAAAATTTAAATTTTGTAATTTTTTAAGAAATGTTTTTATTGACCCAAATCTCTTTTAAAATATTTCTATACCAGATTTAAAACATTTTTGTAATTGGAACTATATGGCTATGACTAACGGTTTAGGAATTAGCCATTGGACACCGTTGAGACCGGACAACCTGTATAAATCAAACTTTTTACTAGTTATAATTTTTTTGCAATTATATCAAACATATGTTTACTAAAAATTTACTTGAGATGATATGGCTGATTTATGTGAAGAAAGTATTATAAAATTTAAATGGTATATTCTTAAAAATCCAATAAAATATAAATATATCTCCATTTTTTTTTCCCTTTTTGTTATCCTGTATACATAAAGAATCTTTAAATGAATTTAATTCATACTAAGCAAATATTTCAATTACTGGATTTCAAAGTATTAAATTACTAGAAAAATTATGAAATTTAATTTATTTCGAAATTCTATAGAGGAATTTGTCTAAAAAATTAAAACTTTTCATAAGATTAATACAGTCGGACCTCATTATCCCGACACCCGGTTTTCACTTCACTCCGCTTATTACGTCAGTTTTTCAAAGTCTCGATTTTCTGTACATGATTTTAATGTAAATAAACTCCGGATTTCATGTCGTTGAATAATTTTCAACTCCGGATATCCCGACGGTTTAGGTAAATTGCTCATTTTTCGCAATCTATCTTATTAGCACGGAAATTAAGCGGTAAGAAATGTCTTATGCAAACTTTTCCCAAAAGTGTCTAAAATACCCATTGAGATAAATGACACATTTTAGTTCAATCCTTTATCTGAATAAATAAACGACTTTTTTTTATTGTTACATGAAATATTGATCAATTAAGGTTTGCTTTTCCCTAGATTTGCTTCCTACAATTCTTATTTCAATATATATTAGTTGTAATCAATATTCAGTGTTTCAGAAATGGATGTTAGAGAATTTCTGATCGTTTTAATGCAATGCAATGCTTCGGTTTTAGTCAGATGAAAAACACCGTGTAACCACAAGAAAGCGCCGCCTGACCAGAACAGAAAGACCGCGAGTAGACTGATACGTCTATCTGGAGCTTATGAGCTCCAGATAGGGAAAAGCAAACCTTAATTGATCAATATTTCATGTAACAATAAAAAAAAAAGTCATCATAAATCTGATTTTTATTTTTTTTATTTTGTTTTCGTGTTTATTTTGTTTAATAATAATGTTGTATTGCTTAAAAATGCAAGAACAGTTATGGACTTATAAATTATATATGTCTTAAATTAATGCAAAATACAGCTTTTTTATAGACATATTTTTCTCCAACTTCGGTTACCACGACACTTTTTCAGGTCACTAGAGTGTCGGGATAACGAGGTTCGACTGTAATTATTTCACAAAAACATTTAACATAAGGATTGCTATAAAAATTCTTGTTAAATTATCAGGTTGAACAGAAAACGAAATAATGCTACGACAAAAATCATACACTATATGGCCAAAGGTGACCGGTCACTTGCGATTTTTGACGTTTTGTTAAATATCTAGAAAAATACAAGAGTAATTAACCTGAAACTGCGGGTGTGTAAACATTATAGTATAGGTCATATATTTCCGCGAAGATTTTTTCCTGAAACCCCATAGGAGACCGTCAAAAAAATGAAAAAGGACTAATATCTTTTGGATAACCCTGTAAAAACTAATGGAGCAAAAACATTTAAACTCGAGATTATTAATAAATGGCATATTATAATATTCTGTGTTCATTTTTATGAGGATAGTATGCATACTCGTAGAGAAATTAAGGTTTTTATAAAAACAATCCCAAATTTCGCTAAGTTTTTTGCTTATATTTACAGAGTTCTTAATATAAAAAGAAGTTCTTTTCAGAAAATATGACAAACAACATTGTACACAATGCTCTGTAGTCAGAATTAAAAAATAATACAAATTGGATGAAAAATGAGCAGGTTTACTAAAAAATGTTTCACTGCTCATGCGCGAATCCAATTAAAATGTAATGTGCATAATGTGTTAGCTAAATGTATAGAGCAACTTTTGTAAAAGTCTCAAAAGCATAGTTTGAAAAGTCTGATAATAATCGTTTATAGAATAAGCTCAAAATCCGTTGTTCCCAAAATGAAGCAAAAAGATGAGGGGTTGTATCCAAATACAGTAGTACGTGTAATATTGTGTATGCTAAATTGGCACTAATCAATGGATATGTGGATACAACCCCTCATCTTTTTGCTTCATTTTGGGAACAACGGATTTTGAGCTTATTCTATAAACGATTATTATCAGACTTTTCAAACTATGTTTTTGATACTTTTAAAAAAGTTGCTCTATGCATTTAGTTAACACATTATGCACATTATATTTCGATTGCATTCGCGCATGCGCAGTGAGATATTTTTTAGTAAACTTGCTCATTTTTCATCCAATTTTTATTATTTTTTAATTCTGTCTGCAGAGTATTGTGTACAATGTTGTTTGTCATATTCTCTAAAAAGAACTTTTTTTTTAATTAAGAACTCTGCAAATTATAAGCAAAAAATTTGGCGAAATTTGGGACTGTTTTTATAAAAACCTTAATTTCTCTAAGAGTATACATGCTATCCTCATAAAAATGAACGCAGTATATTACAATAAGCCACTTATTAATAATCTCGAGTTTAAACGTTTTTGCTCCATTAGTTTTTTCAGGGTTGTCCAAAAGATATTCGTTTTTTTCAATTTTTTGACGGTCCCTTATGGGGGTTTCGGGAAAAAAAATTTGCGGAAATATATGACCTATACTATACTGTTTACACACCTGCAGTTTCAGGTTAATTCCTCATGTATTTTTCTAGATATTTAACAAAACGTCAAAAATCGCAAGTGACCGGTCACCTTTGGTCATATAGTGTATAATAAACTGGTGGTTGGTTTCCAAGCGATGCAATCTGTTCCTCCCACCGGCCGCTGAAGTGCAAAGAGATATAAGTAAGCGTACAAACTTAATACTGGAATCGGGCGTGAATTAACACAGTTGCGCCATCTTGTGGACGGGGTGATAATCCCCATACGCGGGCTTTTAGCGTGACGTCATATATGACAGGATATCTACCATCTGCGCATATTTTCTATATCTTTAGTCACTCATGGAACTAAATTTTGTTTACCACATTTATTGCAAAATAATGGCGTAGTGAAAGGGGCGTCCAGATGCACTTGAGACCACGAAGTTTTCTTCGCATTGTCAAAGGCATTTCAGCTATTTATCAAGCTGAAAAAAACTTTACAATTTTAGTGGTGTGAGGTAAGAAAACAGTTAGGCATCTTCCTGTAGTTTAACCCCGTCCACTACGGGGCGTGACTAGCGTCTAAATCGCGCCCCTCACAACTGCTCATATCACAAATGCACTCGCGAAATTCCCTACCACGGCGCGCTGTCTCATAGGATGCTTTGTTTATTTTCAGCTTAAAAGCGGGGCGTTGCATATCCTGTCTTCATAGTTTTTAGAAATAAAAAAATAATAATATAACAGCTAACAAATATCATTCGTGTACATGTTGAATTAGCTTTATTTAAACCCGGATTTAAATTGCTTGATATCATCATTTATTTGTATTATTATTATTTTTTAAATCTGAAAAAAAATCAGTTTATTTTTTCTTTTGGATTGATTTTCACTGGAGACGGACTTTTTTATTTATTAATGCTCAATAAAGAGAAATTAAAACAATATTACAGACAACTTAAACATAATGAAAGAGGTTAACATTTTAAAAAATTTCTGTCTTTTAGAAAAGAAAAAAACTCGCTATTATTTTATGAAACTAAATACTAGAATACATTAAAAAAAATCTCCCTTTTAAGTATTGATGCGAGGTACAATATCCTAAAAATAAAAGTACGGATAAATATTCTTTTTTTAAAACTGCTTCATTTCCTAGTTATAGATGATGGTTTTATTTTTGTAAGAATATAATTAGACTGATGTGCCAATTCCAAAACTTTATTCTATCTCATACATGTTAATAATTCAAAATTCGCTATCACAGTGCTAAAATTAAACGACAATCTCTGCCCATCATGAGGAATGTAAAGGTATATAGGTTCGTTGAATTGGATGCATTTAATAAGAAGATATAAGTATCGCATTGTTTCAAACAAATTGAATTTCGGAACCCGACCTCTTAGATGTCCGCAACCAAAATTGTAATCCAACGTATCAAAATCAACACCTGTTGTTGACTATACACCCAAGTCTAATAAGGATCTATTTACGTGAAAATGTAGCAGAATACTAAGTTTGATAAAATTGCGTGCATTAGTTTTTGAGATATAGCTTTTGCGAAAATCGCGAAAAATTCAGCATAGCAGCGCTACCTGTTGTGCGATTTACACCAGAAGCTAATCAGTAACAGCTTTTTTAACAGATTTTTCATTTACAATTTTTATTAGTAATTAAAATCAATACCAAAACCCTCAACGGGTTAAACGTTTGTGACACAGCACTTTACCTTATAACTCTAAAAGTCTCATCAACGTCTAACTGAATATGAAGTTTGATGAAAATCCGTGCATTAGTTCTTGAGATATAGCTATTAATTACTCAGAAATCGTGCAGAAAGCAGCTCAGCAGCGCCACCTGTTGGGTGATATACACCAAAAACTAATCAAGCTAGTTTATATCAAGGTTTAACTGAATCTAAAGATTTATTAAATTCCGTACATATATTCTTGATAGAGTTGTTGCTGAAATCGTGAAAAAATCAGCATAGCAACGCTACCTGTTGGGCGATATACACCAAACACTAATTAGCACCAGTTTATATCAAGGTCTAACTGAATCTATAGGTTTGTGAAATTTCGTGTATTAGTTATTGAGATAGAGCGCCCACAAAATTTTTGTCACATACAGACAGACTCACAGACAGACATTTTCTAAAAACCATTAAATCGTGTTCAGGACTTTCTATAACGTATAAATCCATCGAAAACCGGAACTCGAAAATTTTCCCGAATCCAACTAATTTCCTCTTGTAAAGATAGAAGAACGCAAAAATGGGAAACATGGATTTTTCATTTACAATGTTTATTAGTAATTAAAATCAATACCAAAACCCTCAAGGGGTTAAACGTTTGTCACACAGCACTTTACCTTGTAGCTCTAAAAATTTTAAATATAGGTATTAAAAATAACGATATAAAAATTTGGGTAACGCTATGCTATTAATTAAAGGAAAAATATATCATCATTTTCTTTTTTCTATTTATATTCACAAGTGCAAACAGTATTTTCAACATCAATTGATATATATACAATTTATTCACGAATGCTTTTTCATTCAGGTCTCTGATAAATTCAAAATATGGGTTTTAAATGAGATTATATGAAAATTTGAGTGGCGAATTTATAGGACTTTAAAAGGTTTGTTTTATAATTCGATAAAAATTATTTTTGGTTTGTCTTTTTAAATATATTTTCCCATCCAGACGATATTTTAAATTTTCCAGTACACTGTTAAATATATCAAATTTTCACTGAGCCTATATCATACATTGAAATGCTTTATTTCAATCAACTGAGTTATCTTTTGTGTCAATCTATCCAAAAATCATAAGTAAAATTTATGTAAATGTTTTGTTTGCGTCATAGTAGCCAAATTAAATGAAATATTCAAATCGATAACATGACAGAAAGAAAACCCGAATCCGATAGTTTTTTTTTTAATTCTTTATTTAAAGAAAATAATGTGTAATATTTGCTGTTCAATAAAAAGAATAAATAAATAATTAGTGTTAAGTTTGTAGCTTTTAATGAGCACGTGGAAAGCATGTTCAAAGTTTAGTCATATATGGATTTCTTGCGTTATATTTTGCACTCACATCTGGAGTCCCTGATGACTGATAATTATAAACAGTGAAGTTCTTAGCAATAAATGAAGAGATTCTCATTTAAGCCGATACAGCTCAAATCAATGAGTAATGTAGGAAATTTCCGAAAAAACAAAGGAAATTTTTGAAATACAGATAGTTTCGGCCGAATTTTCAGCAGCATTTTCCCCGAAAACGAATGTTTGGCGAAACACAGATCTTGGGCCGAAAACGTAACGAATATTTCGGTCGATCTACACTTAAAGTTACTAAAACTTTTAAATCTATTATACTCAAATCGTTAGTCGCTTGTTCTCTGATCTCTAATGCCAGATATTTAAGATCTGACTGCTTACCTTTACTTAAGAAAGCCATTTTAAAAACTAATATTCATGTACTATTTATTCTTAACTTTTAATACTGAAACAACCAGAGATTTGATAAGTAAAAAAATAACAAAATTAACAAAAATGTTATTCATAACATCTAAAGGACAACATTTTTAACCAGAAATATTCCTCTACATTCATTCTCATTTTATTTATTTTATTCAGAATCAATAAATAAAAATTTAATCTCATTACTATCAAATCTATTTAAAATCATTTTGCTCCCCACGCAAATAACAACCCACACACACACACACACGCGCAAAACAAGTTGGAAATTGCTCGTCAAACGTGGCAAATGCGGTGCGTTCGTACTATAACTAGTTTTATAAATATTTTTGATCGCATATTGTACTAAATGTATATTTTAGTGCACTTCATATGGTCAGTGCACTGGATATGGATATGCACTTCAATAAGTGCATATCCATATCCATTTCATTCTGTTCGAAAGGCTGTAATATCATTAAAATGCACTTGAAATATTTTTTCCCCATTGGCCGTCATGTAAACGGAAAACTTTTGACTGTTACTGTCATTAAACTATATATCCAATTTTCATAAAATTTGAAATGAGTCGACAACATTTTGCAACAATTATATATTTAAAATTTCAGACCATTCGGAAGGCTGTAACATCATTAAAATGCACTTGCAACAATTTATTCCTATTGGCCGTAATGTAACGGAAAAATTTGACTGTCCCTGTAAATAAACTATACATCCAATTTTCATAACATTTGAAATGATTCGAAAATTTTTGCAACAATTTATATATTTAAAATTTCAGACCATTCGGAAGGCTATAACATCATTAAAATGCACTTGCAATAATTTATTCCCATTGGCCGTAATGTAACGGAAAACTTTTGACTGTCCCTGTCATTAAATTATACATCCGATTTTCATAAAATTTGAAATGACTCGACAAAATGTTGCAACAATCATATATTTAAAATTTCAGACCATTCGGTCGGGTAGTTTTTGCACTGTTATATGCGGACAGACGGACTGAACGACGACTATAGGTGCTACGTATTTTTATAATTACGAACGCACCTAAAAAAGAAAAACAAGTTGCAAATTGCTCCTCAAACGTGGCAAATGAGGTGCGTTCATACTATAACTAGTTTTATAAATATTTTTTGCACCGCATATTGTACTGAAAGTATATTTTAGTGCACTTCATAACTGAATAGCAATTTCATTCTGTTCGAAAGGATGTAACATCATTAAAATGCGCTTACAATAAATTTTTCCCATTGGCCATAATGTAACAGGAAAATTTTGACTGTCCCTGTAATTAAGTAATGCATCCGATCTTTATAAAATTGGAAATCACTCGACAACATTTTGCAACAATTATATATTTAAAATTTCAGACCATTTGGAAGGCTGTAACATCATTAAAATGCACTTGCAACAATTTATTCCCATTGACCGTAATGTAACGGAAAAATTTGACTGTCCCTGTAAATAAACTATACATCTAATTTTCATAACATTTGAAATGATTCGAAAATTTTTGCAACAATTTATATACTTAAAATTTCAGACCATTCGGAAGGCTGTAACATCATTAAAATGCACTTGCAATAATTTATTCCCATTGGCCGTAATGTAACGGAAAACTTTTGACTGTCCCTGTAATTAAACTATGCATCCGATTTTCATAAAATTTAAAATGACTCGACAAAATTTCGCAACAATTATATATTTAAAATTTAAGACCATTCGGTTGGGTAGTTTTTGCTCTGTTATATGCGGACAGACGGACTGAACGACGACTATAGGTGCTACGTATTTATATAATTACGAACGCACCTAAAAACAGCATCTGAATTTAACTCGTTTCCGCAGATAAAAAAGAAAAACCATATTTTCCCTTTAAATAGGGACTTTCTCAGTAGCATAAGGAATTTCGCAGGCGCATTTGTGATATGAGCCGTTGTGAGGGGCGCGGTTAAGACGCTAGTCGGAGTGTGCGACTTCGCCTTTAATCTTGCGGTTATCTCTCCTATTTAAGATAGGACGCTTACTTATATCGCTTTCCTAAAGCCCGCTAGTATATTTAACACGTTGTGAGAAGGCTTATTTAACTTATTCAATGGCTTTGATTAATAGACAATAATATGATACTCCGCAAGTACACCCTCATCCTACCTCCGCAGCCGAGCCCTACCTAAAGTGATACTGTTGTTTAATACTGACATCAGACCCTCCTCCCACAGAAGGAAGCGATTGCCATGATTTAATGATTTGGATCCGCAAAAGTCAAGTGACAATGCAAACTTTCAATATCTAACAAATGTAGCAATATAATTTTACCGGTGGCAAAAGAATTATTGTTTTCCGAGTATTATTCAGTTAAAAGTTTCTAATTTTTGCGTATATATTTTTAATTTCTTACTTAATTATTGATTTATCAAATATATAATGTAATATTTTCATGCATAGAGTGAATTTACGTAAAATAAAGGCCAAGTATCTTCAAATTAAAAATTTTACGAAATATGTGAGTTTTATAACTTTTTATTTTAAAACTATTTGACACACTTGTGGAAAACTTTAAAAGAATATTGTAATCTTTTAAAGTTCTACTTTAATCTCTTGAATTTTGCTTTAACATATTAAATAACTTAATTTATATATCAATTTTGTTTTTTTATTCCAATACAATTAAAAAGTGTTTATGTATGTTCGGTTTATTTGTCCGACTGTCTGTCGATCTGTGCTCTGTAAATATACTCGGATTACCATGTAATTTATATATGTAATTGAGGTTTATTATGGCATATTCGGTAGTGAAAATGAAGTGTGTAGCATTTATGGTTCATTTACAGGGGCACCCTAAACAACGCCGTTGCATTACGGTCTACGGGGAATAATCCTTTGCAGTGTATTTTAATTACGTTACACTATTTAAAACATATTGAAATTGATATACGTCACTGATCACTTTACTACTACTTGCTTGATATAAAATAGGGTATGTGTAGCACTTATAGTTCATTTACATAGGCACACAAAAGAATTTCGTTTTATTATGGTCTATGGGGGGAAAATCGTTTACGATGTATTTTAACTATGTTATACTACTTCAACCATAATGGAATTGATATTAATTTTTGAGTTGCACCATAACTTGCTTTCTGTAGAATATGATATGTAAAACATTTACAGGACCACATACAAGAAGCAGCGTATTTTAATTACGTTACACTATTTCAAATGAAATGAAACTCATATACATTACTGAGATTTATACAAGATACTTGCCGTTGAATATGATTCATTTATCATTATTTTACAGGGACACACAAAGATCTCGGATGCAGTGCTATATACGGAAGTACTGTCTATTAGTGATAATTGCTGGAAATGCGTTTCCTGTTATAGTTATGCGTTCTTCAGTATAATTAAATTTTTGGTTACTACGCGATGTGTATAAATGCTATAGATCATATGCAGGGCTGCACAAAGGAATTCGTAAGCAATGCTGATAACTGTTTAAAGGTGGCTTTTTATTACGCTATGAATTTTTAAGCTGAACTACATTTAGTATACTAAGAGATGTTTGTAGAATATAAATAAAACAAATAGAGGACCACGCAAAGAGATGATGTCGATACATGGCCATTTATCGATGATAATTTCTGGAAGTACACTGTTAAAAATTTTGTGGTACGTTGAACCAATTTTTGGTGCTCCAGTAGCTGCCACCATAAGATGGTGAAATCTTGAACCAATATTTGGAGCTAAGATGCAATCGGAGCTCCAAATATTGGAGTGAGATTTCACCATCTTATGGTGGCAGCTACTGAAGCACCAAAAGTTGGTTCAACCTACTGCAAAATTTTTAACAGTGTATATTTCAGTATTTTTGCGCGTATTTTTACCTAAATTAAATTTTCAATTTAATATGTGGCGTGTTTATACATATTTATAAACACGCGACAAGGAATTCGGTATAACATATTTATAAACATATTTATAAACACATTTAAAACATATTTATAAACACGCGACAATGAATTCGGACGAATATACAGGGCTGTACAAATGAATTCGGTTCTGTTTTCTTCTGTTGATAGAAATTGCTGAAGGTGAATTTTCAACCTATTATGCGTTTTCATAATAAACTAAATTTTAGCATATTTTCTATATACATATAATTTTAGCATATTATCTATATATATATATTATTACCATATTATCTATATTTATATAAATTTAGCATAATATCTATCTATCTATATATATATATATATATATATATGTATATAAGGCATTTTCTGTGTGTATGTTCCATATGCAAATCTTGAACATTTGACCGATTTGCCCGAAACTCGATATAGGCATGTTTTAAAAAATGGAAAAGGTCACTGTCAACTTAAAAAACATATCAGGTCACTCTTTACCCCCTTCTTCCAACTACATGGCATAGTTTATCATTATAAAAAATCTATTTTTTTTCCATTTCTAATGCAGTTATTCTGTTGTTGTTGTTGTTGTTGCCACAGCCTTAAAAACGGCACAATAATTTAAAAAAAAATGATAACATGTGTTTACATAACTTTATTTTAGCATCCAAAATTTTCGTACATCTGCATTGGTGCATTCGAGCATCACGTGACTCCGGCGGTCTGTAAAAAAAGATACGCGATAGCCTTTCTTTTTCGTTAGCCTCGTTTATTTTTAATGTGACGTCAAACTGATTCTAAAAAAGACAAAAAAGTTATGTTTTATTTCCTATTTTGTTTCTTATTCTTATATCTATACATTACAGAGAAGTGTTTTAATAACTTGGAAATTTTAAATAGACAATGAAGCATAGCAACATTTTTTTAGAGTCGGTTGGTTCTTTCTCTTTTAAAACAAAACTTTATACCTGAAGTCGTGACTGAAAGTTTTTCGAAACTGGTGTCGTTTTCATTTAATCATTTCGGTTTTAAAAATGAAATTGTAAGTTTTTATTTAAAGATAAAGTCTTACGAAATGGAATTGCACTATATACTATGCCATATAGTTGAGTTTATTGCTTTTTCCCCGTATTATCATGGAAGACATATATTTTTCAGATACACGCCACATCCCCCCCCCCCTCCCCTCCAACCACAAAGAGATAGGCCTTAACACATTTAATTGACTTTCCGCTCACCTGATATAGCAGAATTAAAAAGAAATGTATGAACACATGTGTGCTTCTAATGATGGTACAAAATACTAATATTTTAAGAATTTAATTATAAATTTATAAATTGATTTTTAGACAGGTAATAATTGATTTATTAACCTGGTGCAGGTAATAAAACGCGATTTTTTTTTTTTTTTTTTTTTTTTTTTTTTAGCCCCTGTATGCTACTTTTTTCCGGGCAGCAATTAAAGTGCCGTCTCTGAAAAATAACGTTCCGTTTTATAAGACAGCCGCAAAACAAAGCAGATGTATCATCGTACGGTTAAATACGGATAATCCCTACTGTAGTTTTTTAAACTTCTAAGCATCGTACATTTTCACCATTGTATAGGGAATAAAAAGTACTTTTGGAATGAAATTTGTTTGAAAACTTCATCTCAATTTATTTTTGAGACATTAATTTTTTTGTAGTTTTCAACGCCATTTTTTTAATGCTGGCAACTGAAGTACTCCATGTCTGTAGAAAATAAAGGAAAAATAGTTGGAAAATAGTATATTATTAAGTATTTTTGTTGCCATTTTACTATAGCAAATGAAAACTAGTTGGATGTGCCAATCCCAAAACTTTCTTCTATCTTATACATCTTAATATTTCAAAACCTAGTTACACATGTTAATACTTCAATATTATTAGTTCAATACTATACCAACTTTGATTTTCATCTTAAATTTCTGCTCAAGTCAATTAAACGGACTAAAAACGAGTTAATCTATATCATGATATTTGTTAAAATTAATAGTTTTTCCTTATTCTGTTGTTATCAGATGTTTGCGAATAGCCGGCTTAGCAGGAAGCGATTTCCCGCCGCTGCATGAGCCGCCGATGCACAATAGAACTACGAAAAATCAAGAAAAGTATATAAAAATCGCTAGCACGGAGCCCCTTTACCGCACAATATTTCCAAATTCAAGGAGGACCTGTTGGCCAAAGCCAAAAACAAGCACAAACATTTTGGTTCAATTGTATGCATAATTTTATACTCTGTTCGATGGTACAATAATGAAAATGGCGCAGAGATCGGAATTATAGCGCCCCCTTCTTTCGGAATTTTTTCAAGTTCAGGGAGGACTTGTTTGCCATAGCCAGAAACATGCACAAAAAATTTGGTTCAATTACATGGATAACTTCATACACTTTTCGATGGTACAATAATGAAAATGGTACAGACATCGCAATTATAGTGCCCCCTACCGGCAGAATTTTTCCAAATTCAGGGAGGACCTTCGTGACATGACCAAAAATAAACACATAAAATTTGGTTCAATTATATGCATAACTTCATACACTTTTCGACGGTACAATATACAAAATGGCACAAAAATTGTACAAAAATCGCTATTACAGCGCCCTCTACGAGCGATTTTTTTACAAATTAAGGGAGGACCTCCTTGCCATAGCCAAGAACTTAAAAATTTTTTTTGGTTCAATTCTATGCGTAACTTCATACACTTTTCGATGGTACAATATTAAAAATCGCACAAAAATCGCTATTACAGCGCCCCCTACCGGCGATTTTTTTCCAAATTCAGAGAGGACCTGCTTGCCATAGCCAAAAACTTAAAATAAAAATTTGGTTCAATTCTATGCATAACTTCATACACTTTTCGATGGTACAATATTCAAAATCGCACAAAAATCGCATTTACAGCGCCCCCTACCGGCGAATGTTTTCCAAATTCAGGGAGGACCCGCTTGTCATATCCAAAAACTTAAAATAAAAATTTGGTTCAATTCTATGCATACCCATACACTTTTAGATGGTACAATATTCAAAATCGCAGAAAAATTGTTATATCAGCGCCCCCTACCGGCGAATTTTTTCCAAATTCCGGGAGGACCTGCTTGCCATAGCCTAAAACTTCTAATAAAATTTTGGTTTAATTCTATACATAACTTCATACACTTTTTGATGCTACAATGGCGACAGACAGACGGACAGACGGACGGACGGACAGACGGACACACAGACAGACATTTTCTATAAACATGTTTTTTGGAATCTCTGACCCCTAAAACATGCAAATCCGTCGAAAACCGGAAGTCGAAAAAAATTTCGATTACAATACTTTCTTCTATTGAAGATAGAAGAAAGTAAAAAAGTAATTAAAATATGTGTTATTCTGAAAAAATATAAATGAATGATTTCTGATAAAACATGGAGTTATTATAAACCAGATTTAATTTTAAGTATCTATATTAATGTTACAAACAAATGAAGGCATATGAATAATTAGATAGTCGATATTTTTGTCGAGTTTCTTGAATGACAACATCGCTTTTTGCTTGATTTGTGTATTATTCTGTGATAATGACGACATAAGCATACTCTCTTGGATGTTGTTTATGCCTGGATCGTAAATGTGGGATTCTTCCGCGGATACAAATGACGTCCTTTTATATAAAATAAAAGCGTATATTTTAAGTCTTAAAAGTGAAATACGTTTTGTACTATCTATACTTTTACATAAATATATATATTTTTTTTTTTCATCGGGGGCGACACTAAATTCTGAAAAAGCAAAATTCCTGTTTTCTATTTTATTTATTTATTTATTTATTTTTGAGATTACAACTGTATACGAGTTGCAATAACAATGGAGTAATTGTAACTCGTGAGTGCAGCGAATGACTGATTTTTCTTTTGAAATCTTACAAATACTTAAGTTTTATCGAGTGTCATCTGAGTAAAATCTTGGACATTTAAAGACAGATGTTTAAGCAGACTGAAAACTTTCAATAGTTAGATAAATGAGTTTTTGTTTCGTTTTTTAATTTTAAAAGAGAAAATCAGTCATATTTTGTCTTCATCATTTTTCGAGAAACCGGCTAAAGCGAATGCTGAAACCAGTTAATAAAGAGTAGAAAATGAGAAGATTTAAATAATTAATTATTTATTATTGGTAAGTAAAAGATAGGGCAGAAAATAAAAACAAGTCCTTCCGGCTGAATCGGAAAAGAAGGTTATTTATTTATTTTTTATTTTAAGGTAAGATTTAATACCAATTAACCCATTTGTGCCTGAATTATTATTTTCTCAAATTTGTTGGTAAAATCACTTTAAAATGTCGCAAAATGAACTGGAAAAATACTAAAAAAAATTACGCTTAAAAGTTTTTGTATTTATTTGATAAAATGTAAGCGTACTAAATATGAAATATGCATAATATTTATAATAGTATAATATGCATAATTACATGATTTGTCTAAATTTATATAAAATAAACTTTTAAATTCTGTATCATATATTATAACTAGTATTTTTATGAACTACTAAAAAAATATTTATTTCGTTTCAGAGACTAATAGCATTATAAGTATTATTAATAATAAATTAAGAATAATCGTATTTGAGGCTTAAAAACAATTTATGTCATAATCATCTTGAAAAGGACTTTACATAAACTGTCCCCCAAATGGCTAATAAAAATATGCACCTGTTCGTGTCTAGTGCCCTATATTTTTTAAGTTAAAAAAATGCATTAAAAAATGGCTTGAACAAGTAATTTCACAATTTAAAAAAAAAAAAAAAAAAAAAATACCTATTACAAATAAGTCTACAAGCTAAGATTGTGACTTTTTTATTTGGATCTTTGATAGAAAAAATACAAATAAACTCACTTTTTACATTTCGCCATCTTGAAAAACGAAAAATCTATAAACACCGAAAAATGCCTTCATTTAAGCAAATAAATATCCATCTTATGCTTTTATCTCTCGGTAACAGATAAAGGCATTTACAAATAATTATTTCATGCAATTTTTATGTTATAAAGAAGAAGAAAATTATACAAATTTATTAAAATTCGAAGCATCCCAAAAATGGGACGGTAGGCAAAACAAAGTTATCTCATTCCTTCAAAGTTTGCTATATTGGCGAAAGGTAATTTGGAGGAAATCTTAAATTAGCCTTACCGTATGTAATTGAATAGATATTATGCAATTGATATCTAAAATGCTAATTAATTCAAGCTACTTGCAAGATCAATCCCCTGCCCCAATTTGATTCGAATTGGTTCAGTATTTCGCCGTTATCGTGATAACACATTTTGCACGTTTTTCCTTTTTTGTGTCTGTAAATGAACTATAAAAATTACGTACTTGATTTACGAACTCATCCGAGATACTTGCACTATTAATACACTGTCCCATAAAGATTCGAATTAGTTCAGAATTTTGTGCGTTATAGTGATAATAATTATTGTATTACAGTAAAACCTGTAAAGTTGACCACCCTTGTAAGTTGACCACCTGCCTATGTTGACCTCTGTTGTCAGGAACCAAACTTATCCTATACAAAACTATAAGACAAACCCTTTGTAACTTGACCACTTGTCTATCTTGTATCTTTTCACCGAAATTATTCAAATTTGGCTAGAACTATTATAAAATGCCCATCAAAACCCTTTATAACTTGACCATCCAAATAGCTAACAAATCATGAATTGAAAAAAAATAATAATAACTATCCACGAAATTTTTCTATTTTTTTTCTTTCTTTTTAACTAGAATTTTTAAAAGGGTGAAATAGTTATTAACTTGGGAAATGCTTTTAGTAGTGATAGGTAAGCAAATAATTCAAGCCTTATCTATTCTGACATTGTTGCTCTTGTGGATTTGTCTTTTCAACCCCTCCCCCCTCCATTCTTTGATTCTAGATTTCTTTCTCCTATTTCTCATTCTCTTATTATTCCTTCCCTTCTTTCAATAACCCCAGGTGCTAGTTGGTAGGCAGAAATATTCCACCAATTGCAATAGTTTGTGGCAGTTGTTACACAGTTATTTGTGATAATGATAAATACTCTAGAACTCTGTTATAGTACAGAACATTGGGCTTATGCAAAGTCCAAAAATCAGCTTCAAACTACAATAACAGTTTCTTTTTTGGACAAATAGGTAATGTAATTGACAAACTTTATTTTAAAATTTTAGAATGTATATGCGTCTTAACATGTGAAAAGAACAAGTGTTTTTCTTAAATATTTTTTTTTTTATAAATTATGTGTAATAACTAGTATAGTTTGAAGAATCACTAATTGGCTGTATATTGATTGACTGGTTTTTTTTTTTCTAAATTAGTAGTAATACTAATTGATTTTAAAATTGATACACAACTATTAATTCATTCTTGTAGTTAATCTTTTCTTTTATAAGGTGTTAGAAATATGCATGGTAATAAAATATTATTTTAAAGCCCTGTCAATAAATAAAATATTTTTGGGAAAAAATGATATGGTATGAATATTACGTAAAAGAAAAAAAAAATAACTTTATCATCACTCTTTATAAGTTGACCACCTCTCTAAGTTGACCACTGGTGTGGTACCGCAAGTGGTCAACTTACACTGGTTTTACTGTATATGAGTACTGTATATGATATATACTCACAACCGTAGTAGACCAAGTCCATTTTGAAAAAAAAATGAGATAGTTTATTTAGAAGGTTCATAAAATCTTTTTTATCCACTCCCACAGTGAACCAAGTCTGTTTTCACATACACTTTATCATATATGACATCTGTTTACAGACTTGGTTTACTGTGGGAGTGAATGAAACAGATTTTATGCACCTTCTAATTGGACTATCTCACTTTTTACTTTCTTCTATCTTTACAAGAAGAAAATATTGGATTCCGACGGATTTACACGTTTTAGGGGTCAGAAAACCATAAAAACAAGTTTTTTACAAAATGTCTGTCTGTGAATATGTATGAGAGTCTGTCTGTCCGTCTGCATGTGTGTGACACAAATTTTGTGAGCGCTCTAGCCAAGAACTAATGAACGAAATTTAATAATACTTTAGATTCAGTTAGTCCCTGATATAAACTTGTGCTGATTACTTTTTTGTGTAAATCGCCAGCAGGTGACGCTGCTATGCTGCATTTTTCACGATTTCTGCACTAGCTATATCTCAAGAACTAATGCATGGAATTTTATAAAACTTCAGATTCCGTTAGTCCTTGATGCAATTTGGTGCTGATTACTTCTTAGTGTAAATCGTCCGACAGGTGGCGCTGCTATGTTGCATTATATATGATTATTGCAGTAGCTCTATCTCAAGAACTAATGCCCGAATTTTCACCAAACTTCAGATTCAGTTAATCCCTGATATAAATTAGCGCTGTTTAGTTTTTAGTGCAAATCGTCCAACAGGTGGCGCTGCTGGGCTGCATTTATCACGATTTCCGCAAAAAACTGTATCTCAAGGACTAATGCATGAATTTTCATCAAACTTCAGATTCAGTTAGTCCCTCATATAAATTGGTCCTGATTAGTTTTTGGAGTAAATCGACTGACAGGTGGCGTTGCTATGTATATTTTTTTACGATTTCCGCATTAGTTCTACCTCAAAAACTAATGCACGGATTTTCACCAAACTTCAGATTCAGCTAAAAGTTGTTTGCTGATTAGATTTTGGTGTAAATACCCCAATCAGTGGCACTAATATGCTTTATTTTTCAGGAATTGTTAACATGTATAAGATAGAAGAAAGTTTTGGGATTGCCACATCCGACTAGTTTTCAAAATGGAATTGGTCTACTATGGTTGTGAGGCACTCATATATACATAAAAATATTTAAAAAAAAAAACGGAAATCTACCGAAACGCGTAAGGTGTACTTACCTCTGGATTGTTAAATTATGATATTTTTAAATCATATTTTATATTTTAAAAATTACATTGTTATTTTATTGAATCTGCTTTTGTATGTATCGGGTGTATCATTAATATTGCTAATCCAGATATCATGGCTTGAATGCATAAAAATCTGAAAAAGGCTGCAGTTTAAATTTTTGCATAGAATGAATTGCATGCATGCGAAATTCTTTTAAATTTTTGCATAGAAATGCATGCGAAATTCTTTTAAATTTTTGCATAGAAATGCATGCGAAATTCTTTAAAAAAATTTTTAGATGTAAAATAAGGGAGATTTAAGACTATCTGCAATTGTCTGCAGAAAGTGAACTGTAATGTGTCGGGCCAGATTTCATTGATTTTTGTACCGGCCGGCTTGGGTCAAAAATGTTAAAAAAAAAAAAAAACAGACATACCAGGACGGCACAGTCCGTTTGCTTTTATAACGGGAAATGCAAGGTCTGTTAGCTTTTATAATGAGTCGGGCGAACAATAGTTTTTGTACGGGTCAATAGCAGTTTTGTTCGAACTTTCAGCTGTTGTACCGGGCCGAACCTGGGACTCAGAATTGCTGCCCATACAGATCTCATATTGATACACACTCGTTCTGTTATTTACAGGATAGATGAATCGATGTAGACCAGATGATTTTGGGGACGGGCGGGGGGGGGGGGGTTGTCCTTACACCGATGCTTACAGGGAGCTAAAAAAATATATTAAGAACTGTACTTACTAAAATAACCATTACTATTTAATAATTATATTAAAATACCCATTAAAAATTAAATTTGATAATCATACTTTTAAATAATTATTTCATAATTATGAAATTTAAATGAATAGATGTTTTATAATAAATTGTGTGGTACTGATTGTCCTTTTCTGTGCAATGCCATATATCTGGAATGATAAAGCATGCAACAACTAATAATATATTTTCCGCAGTACCAAGCAATAATTATGTAAAATACTAAGGGGTTCTGACCTACGACCTATGAGCTAAGCTCACAAACCCACTTATATATCTGACGAGAAAGAACAGGAATAGGGTTAATACAATATATTTTACAAATGTTAAAGATAAAAGAAAATACCACACAATAATAAAGTAATTAAAAATGCATGTTTCAGAGAAAATATATAGTTTTATAAAAATACAATACGACAATAGAATGTAGAATGAAATGCGACATTGCATCACATGTTAAAACCGCATCAGATTTTGGACAATAATTGAAAAACTTTCAGCACCATGCCCCCAAATATTCTGTTGTAAATCAGGCACTGACTTCTTCGTAAAAAACTGAAATGATTGATTGACACCAAAATTTACAAACAAATTTATTTGAAAATGCGTAAAAGCTTTACTTCCCGTACTTCTTTCTTATATCTCTTAACTTATTTATTATAATATCTGTATTTACTTTTTCTAAACTCGTAATGTTTTTACAATTTTAAATCGTTTAATACCACCTTTTTCACAAAGGTTGGTTGTGGTTGTGTTTATGACGGCCAATTATCAATATAGGCCCTAAGAGGGGAGTGTCCTTCGTGGTGGTCTTTCTAAGGGAACCTAACCCGTATTAACGCTTGGAAATCCAAGGTTCGAAGAAAAACACGAAAACTCCGAACGATTAGGCCGACGGGCGCGACTGGATTCGAACTCAGCACCTCCCGTCTACCAGCTTCGAGAGCAGTACCTCTCGGTCACTGGTGGGGCGAAATTTTATTAGATTATTACATTTTTAGTAAATCTCAGATTAACATTTTATTAATTAATTACACGTAATGAAACATAATAAATAAGAAAATTTTATCATTAGATTCATGGAATGTTAATTATTGATAACATTAGTAATTTAGAATTATATTTCTATCAGAATGATGTGAATTGAGACTGCAAAAATCATAATGGTGTAATCATAATGGGGCCCTTTTTCACAAAGTAATTTTTAATTTATTTACTTTTATTTATAATAAAATCTTATTACGTAGTTTTATACTACAGCTAGATTTTTTTTTCTTTCAATGGCTCATTAATTAAGAGAAAAACTTCAATAGATTGGGTGTAAAGTTGACGTCAGCTTGGAAGCCCCTCAAAGTGACAACACTGTTATGCACTGTTAAAAATGAAAATTCTCATTTAAAACTGGTGCCAATGGAAAATTTAAGTAATAAAATTAAGTGGTTAAAAAATGAACCACCGCTTTTCAAGGGGTTGAGGGCTAAAATTAGAAAATGATCCTAGTTAGCAGTAGTATACATAGCTCTGACAAACGCTATATTGAATTAATAATTAGTGCTTTAGGAACATATTGGAACATATATAAAAAAGCATTTTTTCGCCAAATATCAACATTTAATTTGCAATTGGCAGAACATTCAACTGTGACTTAGAAATTTGGAAATTAAATGAAACCCAGCAGATTTTCACGAAAAACTATTTGATCCGATTTGAATTGATATCAGTTTATCAGGATACTTTACAAGAAAACTAAAAAAATTAAATACAAAGTAATTATACCCTGAAATTTATTTTGTAAAGAATAATAAAAGCTTACATATTCAGCATTTTCCCCGCAAAATTGGACAAAAGGATAAAACACAGCTAGCTGAAGCCATCTTAAGCATAATTCTTTATTAGAACTCAGATTTTCTTCTGTGCAATTACAAACCTAAGAACCAGCCTAGAGAGAGAAGGAGGGGATAAAAACTACATTTCTTAAATCATCAATTTTCAAACCAATAATTTACAATTTAATAAATTGCAACTTTTATTTGCCTTGAAAATAAGATTAATAAGTTAGTTATAGGATCAATAAGTAGAATCAATTCTTATGCAGTATTTTTTTGTAATTAAAAATAATTTCAACAATGCATTAATAAATTCAATAATGATAATAATAATAATAATAATAATAATAATAATAAAAGGATTTTTTTCTTTTGCTCTTATTGGTTGTGTATGTATTTAAACAGCTAGTAAATTTCAGCATGCTTTGAATACAATTAAACAAGGCTTTTGTAGGAAAGAAGGAAACTGGTGTAAATTCTCATTACTTTCTGCTAGTTTCAATTGAAGAAAATGTTGTAATCGAATTTTTTTTTTCAACTTTCGGTTTTGGACGAATTTACACATTTTAGAGGTCAGAGATACAAAAAACATGTTTATACAAAATATCTGCCTGTCCGTGTGTAATTGTGTTGCCATTGTACCATTGAGAAGTGTTTGAAGTTCTGCATAGAATTGAACCAAATTTTTTGTGTATACTTTTGGCTAAGACCAGCAGATCCTCCATTAATTTGGAAATATTTCGCCGGAAGGAGGCGCTGTAATAGCTATTTTTGTACCATTTTCATTATTGTATCATCGAAAAGTGTTTGAAGTTTGCATAGAATTGAACCAAATTTTTTGTGTACGTTTTTGGCTATGACTAGCTGGTCCTCCTTGAATTTCGATGAATTCCGCCGGAAGGGCGCGTTAGAATGACAATTTTTGTATAAATTTCGTAGTTTTACAGTCTATCGGTTTATATTGTGCTCGGGCAGAGACGGGAACATCGTATCTTTCAAAACCGGCTTTTCGCAAACAGCTGATCTACATTGTACAACAGAATAACGGAAAACTATTGATCTCGATAAATATCGTGATAGAGATTAACGCGTTTTATTCCGATTAATTGAATGAAGCAGAAATTTAATATTGATAATTAAGTTGGTATAGTATTGACAGGGGTCGATCCAGGCAAAATTTGAGGCCTATTTAGGTCCCTTTCGCAAAATCTATTTAATAAAATAAGCCCCTTTCATGAAAATAAATTTAATAAAATGGGCTTCTCCACAAAAATAAACTTAAAAAATGGGCCCCTTCACAAAATTAAATTTAATAAAATGGGCCCCTTTACAAAAAGGAACTTAATAAAAAGAGGTCCCTTCACAAAATTCTTTTCAATGTAATAAGCCCCTTCGTAAAATTCTTTTTCATAAAAATTGTTTTTAAATGTTTAGCTTCTAAATAAAACCAGGTCACGAAAAACAAAAATTTTAGCACGAGGATTTAAAGAAGTTTTTGCTAATAAATGCTTGGTAAGAATTTGAGTAAGTGGATTTCAGTTTTCGTTACAAAATGTTATTTTTAACAAAAATATAATACAATTCACAAAAATAACTTTTACTTTTTACAAAATACTTTTTACCGAGAAAAAAAACCTGCATCGACCCCTGATTGAACTAATAATATTAAAGTATTAACATTTGTAACTTCTTTTTGAAATATTAAGATGTATGAGATATAGAAGAAAGTTTTAGGATTGGTACATCCAACTAGTTTTCATGTCAGGAAAGCATATTTTTAGCCCGTATACTAGCAATTGAGTATTCTTTTATCTAGTTTAAAGAACCTTTATCACAAATCCAAAGTGGTTACTTTCTGAGCCATTTTCAGATTCATTTCTGTTTGGAAATGCATGAAATTGGCATGTTTTTTTATGCAGCAACTATGTAATCGAATGGCGTTTTCCATTTTGCAGAAAAGGCAGAAGATCTTTCAGAAAATACTGTAAAAGGGGGCTGTTTGAACCGAATTCTTAATGAATCAGTGCGAGAAAATGGAAAAACTTATTATCACGTGACAAGAATAGCTTATAACCCGATAAGTAATTTATATATACTAGGGGATCGAACCCGAGCTCCTCGGGTTACAGAATATAGGTGTGAAAACCATTTTTTTTTTTTAACTCTAATTACTTTTTACATGTAATATATATTTTAGATTGCCCACTAACATCAAAAAGAGTTTTTATATGAAAAATATCAATTATGCGATCAAATAAGGTTTTGAAATTTATTAAAAGCGATACTTTCACATGTCACCGCATGTCAGGAGTTATTAACTCAAGATTTTGCGATTTAAGTCAGTCTTTCCGATCATTTCGGTGCAAAAGCGCGTGGTTCAATCACATGTCTGTTAAATTCGTTTCTTATTTACATTAATTTATTTATTATTCTATAGAGGAAGTTTTAATTTTGTTATAGAACATTAGACGGAAACAAATGCTGAACTTTTTACATTGTTTTAAGGGCAAGCGGATTAACCTTTCGTAATCGAGCTACACGTGATAGAGATAAATTAAAAAATAATTTATGCTTGAAAATCTATATATATATTACGCTATCATACGTGGCACAGAAATCGCGATTATTTGTTAATTGTTTAATGGCAACGCCCGAATGAAACGCATCTCATTGGCAATTGTGTAATATTTTTAAAAAGGGAATAACAATAAATAAATAAAAAGTTTAATTAATAACTATAGAACAAAACAATTTATATAATTTTAAAAAATAAAATAAAAGTAAATAAACAATTTATTAATAAATAAATAACAACATCCGGGTTACCATATCAAGCAAAATAACGACACTTTGGCGCCAGTTAAGTACCCCGGTGCGTATATGACATTGGCGTCAGAAAAAAGTCGCGCCAACGTAGTGCGTATATGACACCTGTGCCGTCTTTTATTCATCTAATTTAAAATACAATAAATAAATAAATAAATGAAGGTACTTTTCCAATATAGGTACTTGGCGAAATAAAGAAAAGGTGCATGGCGAGAATTTTTTTTTTTTTTTTTTTTTTTTTTTTTTTTTTTTTTTTTTTTGGCAACCGATTTAATCAAAATATTTTTTTCAAATAAAACTACATAAAAGTTGCCATGATCGCAAAGAGTTCGTACTTTTATGTTAGCTGAGCGCAATTCTCGCCAATAGCATTTTTAAACTCGCCAGCAGCATTTTTTTATTTTTTGAGGGGTAAATTAAAACAATGCTTTGATGTTGAAATTAAATGGTTTATGGTATTATTTATCCTTTTTCTTTCTTTTTCTTTTTTTAAAGAATTTTTTTTTAAGTGAAAGTCATGAATTTTAAAGGTTTCATTTTTAAATTAAAGTTATCCATTCTAAATAAAATGAATGAAAGGATTATATTTTAATCTGAATTAACGAAATATGAAAAAAAAATGCGACGGGTACAAAGTTTGGCGATTTATCACCTGTGCTCGACTAATATAAAAGTAGGGAGTTCTCGATTTCTCTATCAGAATCTTCCAATTTGGAGAAGGATTGAGCAAATAAATTAAATTATGAATAAAAGTAACATGATACAACGCCTAACATACATTTAAGGGAGACCAAACTGGTCGCCACGTGCGACTAGTTATTTTAAAAACCATAATAACTCATTCAATTAAGATACAATTTTCAAACAAATTGCATTTGAAAGTAGATTTTTTCCTCTATTTGACGGTTTAAAAATTGAAAATGTACGATATTTAGAAATTTAAAAAATCGCTGACATAGCACATAATTTTAATTTCAATTTTTTTTCCAGTTTTCACGAGAAAATGGCAACAAAAAGGTACAGTAATATATTATTTTCTTTCCTCCATGATTATTTTCCTTTTACTTTCAACCCTCCACGACTTTCAACAGAAATGGAGTTCCTCAGTTGCCACATTTACAAAAAATGTATTAAAAACTACAAAAAAATTAATATCTCAAAATTAAATTGAGATACAACTTTCAAACAAATTGCGTTTAAAAGAGCATTTTTCCAGTTATACGACGGTGTAAAAATTTAAAATGTGCGATGTTTAGAAGTTTAAAAATTTGCAGTTGAGAAAATTGCAAAACCAAAATTTTATTTCAAATTTCAAAGTGTTGCCATTCGCGTTACGCACAGATATGTTTGTCCTTTATAATATAGATATATATATGGAAAACTCTGTTTTATTCCAAATTGCTTCAATTGTCAGGTATGCTAATTTCATGACTTCACGTTTAATAATGCGTCAGAAAATGTGTCAGGAAGTTTCGCATTGTTCAGGAGAGAATTTGAGAACCAGCTTAGGGCTGTTCACAAGACCAAAGTAACTACTTTGTGACACAGTTTCTAAATTCATTTTTGTTGACAAACTCAAGAAATTGGCAGGGGCTCTTATTCAGACACTTCGTAATCGAACTGTTTTTTACCAGTTTGAGGTAAAAGAAGGTATTTCAGAAAATGATGTCAAAGTTGGGTGTTTAGAATTGAATTTTCGGACACGACAATGCGGAAGGGAGAAAAAGAAATATTTTTTACGAGGCTACAATAGCTTATAACTCAAGATTTACCTAATTTAACGAAAAAATTAAAAACTGCTCAATTACAAATCACTTCAATAATCGTGCCTGCAAGTCGCATGCTTTTACTTTTAAAAATGAGTAAAAAAAATATGCGAGAAAGATTCGCATTGCCAAGCGGAGAAAAATACACCGTAAATAAAAACAAATGTTTCTAATCTAGGAAAATATAATATAGTCCCGAACAATTTCAATAACTATTTCCTAGTTACCCACGAATCCGAAAAGCGTTCTTTATCTTTAGAAACTTCAGAAAACAATATACCGCGTGATCCAGAAGTTCCGGGAGTTTAGAAATGTTAATAATTAGAAAAATATGTACAATAGAAAAGTGCGGTTTTCACATATATGCTCAGAAACGTGTGGCATGTTTGTTTATAATGATTTTTTTTTTTACGAAATAGTTAAAATTTGTAGCTACAGGTGGCGCTGTTGTACAACATAGAAGGTATCTGTATCATGCGTTATATAAGAAGATGGAGTTCATTGCGCCTCTTCATGCAAACCTCTTCATGACCAAAAAGTGATTGTGTAGTGTGGCTTTACAGTTTCTATCATCACTGGCTCTTTTTTTCTTCGAATAAATTTGTGTTGGTAGATTGAAAACAGTTTTCGTGACAGGTGGCCGATATGCAGCGGTTTTAAAGGATAAAGTCATCCCTCACTTACATTAGAGAAAAGTGCTCTGTTTCGTAACATTCATGCAGGATGGTGCGCCTTCCCACATTGCTTCTCCTGTCATGACAATCCTGAGGACTACATTTGGAGATGCTCGTGTCCTGATTCGCTCTTTTCAACATGTGTAAAGAGATATGCCTATGTCATTGACCCTGTTCAAAGATGCTATACACCATCTCGTTTCAGAGATCCCCTCTGAGCTGCTATTCAATGCTGAACAGGCTGTTTTACATCGTCTCACGACGGTCCTTATAAGTGATTGGTGTCATACTCAAAAGTTGTAACCTTTGGACACTGACTCTTTCTTTTTAGTGAAATGTAGTATACCATAGCAAAACTATATTATCAGTTTCAGCGCCATCTGTTGGCCAAAAATGTTACTAATGAAACATAATTTTTTTTTCATAAAAAAAAGAAAAAACAGATATCAGCTGTTTTTAACCTTTTCTGTGAAAACCGCATCTTTCAATTGTATATATTTTACTAATTATTAACATTTCAAAACTCCTGGAACTTCTGGATCACCCGGTATTTTCAAGATTTAAAGAAACAGATTTTCGGAAACGCTTCCGAGTATGTATTTTCACAGTGCATTAAACAGTTTTCTTTAACACGAAGGATTGTTTTTTCGGAAACTAAGAGTTCTTAAGTAAACATTTTTATGTTCAACAAACATGTTTTACAGGCAAACATGATAAATCAACGGCATTAACATTAACATTTTTTTTTTTTTTTGCTAGTCTTGCATATAAAAATTCAGTTACGCAGCTAAAAATATTTAACTGAGAATTGATAGCATCCTAAACAAGAACGAAAAATCATGCGTACAGCATAGATTATGAAACACTTTCCAACACATTTAGAATACTTCAACAAAACTTCACAGTTTATTAAGATCAACAATGATGTGTAAATGATGAATTTCGAAAATGCATAATGCATATGAAAACACGATTTCTGCTATTACCATGAATAGTCATTAAAATATAAGATTTTTTTCTGTAACCCTGTATATGATCTACAGGTATGTATTCATACTACATAGTATTCTATAAGTTAGTTCAGTTAAACGCATAGCACAGTTGAAAATTTCCACTCAGCAAATTCCGCCAGTAAACGGATGTTGTTGGGACTTTTGTGCGATCCTGTACAAGATCTAAACAATTTACACACACCAAGTTATATTAAAAAAAATAATTAAATTTAAAAACGCATACCACAACTCAAAACTCATTTTCAGCAATTATTGTCCGTATTCTTCAATAGTTTAATTTTTGCTCATTTTCTTCTACAGCCAAATTCTTTTGTGTGTCCTTGTAAATAAACGATAAGATCTATGCACACCATAGTCTGTAGTAAGAACCTTGTAGTACACTTCAGTGCTGTATATCAATTTCAGTATGTTTTAAATACTGTAATATTATTAAAACTAGGGGATAGTAACCGGACTTCCCGGGTTAAAGAATATAGGAGAAAACATTTTTTTTTAATTGAAAACTAATATTTTTTTTTATATGCATTAAATTTTTTAGATTGCCCACTTACATTAAAAAAGAATTTTCATATGGGAAATACGAATTATACAATCAAATAATTTTTTGAAATTTATCAAAAGCGATATTTTCTTATTAACCGCATGCTAAGAGTTATTTGACCAAGATTTTGCTACTTATGGCATCCTTTTATATACTGATAATTTCAGAGATTATACATATCTGTTAAATTTGTGTTTTATTTATATTATTTTATTTATTTATTCATAGGGCAGTACTTTTTAAATGGATATTAGCCGTAAGAAAATGATGAACTCTTTGTTTTGTTTTAAGGGCAAACGGATTAATTTAATCGAGCTCCACGTGATATAGATAAATTAAAAAGTATTACATGCTTTAAAATTGTTTTTAAAACCATAGACAATCAGTAAACTGAGATGAACTTTGCAAACAAATTCCATTTGAAAAAAAATCCTATTGGATAATCTAAAAATTTAAATTGTATGATTACATATATGTTAGATTTGTGTTTTTTCAATATTATCATTTTATTTGTTGATAAAAGTATTAATTTCGTTAATTTGTCTTTCACAAATATGTTAGATTGGTGGTTTTTTAATATTATTCTTTTATTTGTTTATAAAGGAAGTATTAATTTCGTTATGCAAATATAGTCTAAAACAAATGCTGAAAAATGTTTGTTGCTTTATGTGTAAAATGTTTATCATTATTATGTATTGAAACGGGTACATGATAAGATAAAATTTAAAAAATCTTGCTTAAAAATTATTTTAGAAAATATAATGCATCAGTCAATTAAGATACAGTTTTTAAACAAATTGCATTTGAAAGTAAATTTATTTCCCTGTGCGACGAAAATTGAAAATGCACGATGGTCAGAAGATTAAAAAATTGCAGTAGCGGATATTTCAAGACCGAAATTTGATGGTGAAGTGTTGCCATTCGCAAAATGATGTCAGCGTTACGCACAGATACGTTTGTTCTTTATAATATAGATACTTAATCAGTAAAATACAATAAAGATTGGTTATTAGGATGTGGTTATCAATTGAGGCTCTTATGCTCAGTATTCCGGAATGATAAACAGCAATTTTCACCTTCTCAAAATTTGCATACGCACTTCTGAGATCCATATTTATCATTTAAAAAAATATATTTTGCTTGATCATTTAAAAATCATTTTAACTCAAAACTTGAAGTCACGATTGTCAGCAACATCTTTTATGTGAACAGACGCACTCTTTACTTGAGATTGTAATCTCAATTCCGGAGAGTAAAAATTTCCGTACTTTATGTTTTTTAGACGCATTTGTGTTAAATGTTTAGTTTTATCTAAGAAAATGATCGTTTTCTTTAAAATATGACTTCATTTTCACTTAAAAAAGCATTTCGCCTAGTGTCTGAAACTTAGTATCAGTACACATGCAGAAGGAAAAACAATATAGAAAATTTATGAGAAAAAATGCGTGTTTTCAAAAGCAGTATGTCATTTTCCGTTATTATGCCCCTAATACAATATTCTGCTCCTAATGGGATTTTGCAACACTAAACCGTATACAACATTTTTTATCAACAATTCTGAATTTTTATCAGAAAATAGCATGAATAAAGATAAAAATACCTCATTTCTCTCTTGTCTGCAATAATGAAAGCTATCTAATTTTCACCATTTTGAAGAAATTTCATAAAATGCTTTTAAAATTAAATTAAAATATAAAAGTAGGAATATTAATAAAAAGAAAAAAAACAGACAGTGCGATTACATCTACAAATGAAGAGCTTTCAGTTAAAAAAAAAAAATTAGTAAAACTGGTTCAGTGAAATATCAGGGCAGATGACTAAAAACACACTTCTGTTTTAAATGTATAGATATAGATTATATAAAATTAGGAAAAATTAAGCAAATTATGTTATTTTCATGAAATAATAGTAGAATGTCCTAAAGAATAGCATTAAAATTTTATTATTCGCGAGAATTTTGGACAAAAACATCAGTAACATGATATTATTTTAAACCACAATTTATTTGTTTGCTTGTCTAACTCGGCGAAGCAAATCCATCTAGGCGAGAATCATCAATTTCTGCAATATAAATCGCTATTAATTGCATGTCATCTCTCTTTTGTAAAACATTGCGTTTCATCAGTGTGTTATTTCGATTATGTTATTTTCAAAAGTGTAGCATTTTCACCTGTGAAGAATTTCAAAAGAGCTGGGCTGTGAAAATGATGCACTTCTACAAAACATAATTCAGGTTTAAGAATAAAAATACACGCTTTTTTATAAAATGTCGTCCTTTGCATCTGCTAAAGCAATCCACTTTTACAATCCACTTTTAAACATCGTCTATAGAAAATTATGCATATGACGTCATTTTCACGGAATAACAGACAATATTCTTGACATAGCCCATATTTTAATTTCAACTTTTTTTCAGGTTTTATGAGAAAATGGCAACAAAAAGATACAGTATCTCCTATTTTCGACTATTTTCCATGTAATTTCAATGACTTTCAATAGAAATGGGGTACTTTTGTTGCCAAGATAAGAAAAATGGTATTAAAAACTACAAAAAAATTAATATCTCAAAAATAAATTGAGATACAGCTTTCAAACAAATTGCATTTAAAAGAGTATTTTTTTCCTTATGCGACGGGGTAAAAATTTAAAATGTGCCATGTTTAGAAGTTTAAAAATTTGCAGTAGAAAAAATTGCAAAACCAAAATTTTATTTCAAATTTCAAAAAGTGTTGCCATTCGCAAAATGACGTATACGTTACGCACAGATATGTTTGTCCTTTATAATATAGATACATGACAAACAATTTTTCTCCATATACCGTAATTTAACGGAATTATTTTGAGTGGCTCTGTAAATGAACCGATAATGCTATGTACTTCATCTTCAATACCGAGCATGCCATAGTGATATTCAATAACATCTATCAATTTAATAACAATCGGACTAAATTTACGTGAGTTAGAGCACGGACAGACAGACAGACGGACAGACAGACAGACGGACAGGCAGGAAGACGGACAGACAAACTGAATTCATAAACACTTTTCGACTATGTTGGAAAGTGTTAAAAATGTTATTTCGGTTTGAGGAAACTTATTAATACTCTATAAAAACTAGTCGGAAACGTTTCCAAAAATCAGACACCAAAAGAAACTTTGTTTTTATAAATGTTTCTTTGAATCTCGAAAATACATTGCTTTCTGCGATTTCTAGGGATATAGAACGCATTGTAATCGTGAGTTATTTGGAAGACGTTATTGTATATTTTCGCTCGTGGTTATATTATATGTTCGCAGATTACACAAGTCGGAAATTGTACGTCAAACGTGGCAAATGAGGTTTGTTCGTACTATAACTAGTTTGATAAATATTCAGATCTTAGTGCAATAGCTATTGCACTCTTATGCAAAAATGCATGAATAGAAATTTTATTACAATTACACACATTAAATTCAGTAATACGCAAATACTGGACTCCTTCTTAAATAGGACGTCTTCGCCATGGCAACATAGAATCATTACCTATCGTGGGATATCATCGAATCAATTACGTATGGAAGGATTTAATAGAATGAAGAAAACTTTTATTAATATCTTTTTAAGTTTTGATTCGATTATCATAAAATTTTAAATAACTCGACAAAACTCTGCAACGATATTAAATTTCAAACCTTTCGGTTTGGTCGTTATTGCGCTGTTATAAGCGCACATATGGACGCATCAGACGACGACTATAGGTGCTACGTATTTATCTTTAAAAATAACCAATCTTAATCATAATTATGAACGCACCTAAAAACACTTCTCTTTTATTACAGTTAATTTTTTCGAAAAGTGCTTTAATGGCATTTTATTAGTCAAATAGTATATAAATCCTTATAAAAAATATGGGCAAATTAACTGCATTTAATAAATACTACCTTACACAAATCTTTATAAAAAGTTTGGATAAATTAAATGAAACAACACTTAAAGATCTTGACGTAGCGCTCTGTTCTAAATCATATTTTCTATAAAGTTCAATTTGATACACTTTACTTATTAGGTACTTACAAAAGCTAATCCATAAAGTCCTTGCTGAATAACAGCTCAAATCGAATGACGTAATCCATCCCAACTGTTTTCCAAGCCTTTTATCCAGTGACCTGAATACTGACCACTGCCAACAAAAGTGGAATCGCTCATAATAAGTCGTCTTTTCTTGGAATTATTCATATTAAAAGCTCTGAAAATATAATCAGTCTGTATTAAATCTGTCAAAAAAACTCATAAATAAAAAAGATAAAAATGTCTATAAAATCTACAGCAATTCGTAAAACGCTATAAAAGAAATTTTTTATATTTCTATATAAACAATATAATTTGAGTGTATTTATAATTATTCAATGAAAAATTTAATTCTTTGTCTATCTTCAATACTACTCTTAACTCACAAGAGAAATCTTTGCAAATGTATCCTATTTATATGAAGAAGAAGTCAATCAAATGCAGTAACTATCAGATAAATGAAAATAATCAGCTGCTTAATCATAATAGACAAATTTTTGTATGAGATTGGCTTAAAAATTATAAAAAAAATTGAAAAGGGTTTTGTGAAAAGTAGTCTTGAAAAATATGATCAATATGTTCTTGCACTTTCAAATAAAGACAAGAATTACCACAAGATAAATTGGTAAAATATTGACATATTTTAACTTTTTAAATATTTCTATTTGTAATTTCTATAAATATTGAACATTTTAATATTATATAATCCATTTATTATTGACTAAACTAACACCTGTATTTTTATTGTTTTTTTTTCCCATGTAAATAGGCATTAATATGCTTGAAGAATTTTTTTTATCGGAAACGCCAGTGTAGATTAAGTGTTTAAACGTCCTGGCTATAATGCTCCTTAAACAAACAATGCAGAGATGGGCTGTTTGAATTATTTTTTAAATATAACATTTAAAAATTTCGAATTCATTCACAATTAAGGAAATTTGGAAGAATGTTTATGAATTAAAAATTAAAATTAACATTTTTTTTCCGATACAGGAATTTTAAGAGAATTAAATATAATCATGTTTCAGGTAAAAATTGAAACAAGATTTCTCAAGTGGTATAAATAAATATTACAGAATGAGATAAAGCAAACCCACTGGCCAGAAATATAATTAATATAAGTACTAGTAAGATGTTCGTATAGCAACCTGAGTTCAAAGGTATTACGAGTTTTGAAAATAAATATTATTTTAAACTTTTAACTCTTTTTTTTAAAAGGGTTATTTCAATGTGGCATATTTTTTGTTTTTTAAATTAACTTTCATTTTAGATTAATTATTTGGATTTAACTCAACTGACTTTGAAGCTTTTGAATACAAAGATGCTGAGGATACTGGTTAAAGTTTAGACTTAATTAAATAAGGTATTGATTTGGCCAATAGATTAGATAATAATTTTTTCAAACATTACCGTAATGAAGAATAATATAGAAAATTTCAAATACTGAAGTACTGAAAAGGTTAATGGCTTCTTACAAAGAAATATTTAAAGGCCTATCCATAAGAGGAACGAAACGGTTAATATCTGAATCCAACCCGAGTTTCCCGGGCAACAGGACATACTGCCCGGTGAACAGAGCATTGTGGATTTTTTTTTTAATATTATTGAAAACTCTGATAATCTTTTTATATTTAATATTTCTATAAACTGTCCACTCACAACTTCAAAAAGCCTTTTTTTCTGAAAAATGTAATTATATATTTAAATAAAGTTTTGAAATTTATTCAATGCGATACTACTATATTGTCCGCATGCTGATCCAAAGAAATCGCCAAAGAATTTGCTACTTACATCAGTATTTTTGATTCTGATTATTTTAGTGTTAAAGTTCAATTACATAATTCTTAAAATTTTGTTTTGTTTATATTATTTTATTTATTTATGTAATTATAGATAAAGTGCTCATTTAATTATGGAATATTAGCTGGAAACAAATGCTGGATTTTATATATTGTTTTAAGTGCAAATGGGTTAATGTTCTGTAATCAAGCTGCACGTTATCAAGCAAAAACAGAATTGGATGGGCAATCATGCGCCTCTATACAGAATCGCACGTTATAGCAAATTCCTGATATAATGAACGAAATTTTTGTCCTTTAAAGTTTCTTGCACACATACTATACATTGGATATAACAAACAAAAAAATTCAGTCTATAGAAGGTCCGTTATGACAGGGTTTGACTGTGTATACAGTAGACTCCGTTTAATTCAGATTTTGATAATTCGAACAGAAGTGCGTTTCTGTTGAAATTAACCTTAAAAACAATGTTGAAAATTATTCTGTAATTTCAATTTTCAATCCACTATTTTGAGAAAATTGGAAGTTTTCCCCTGTTTATGCCTCTGATTAATTCAATGTATGTAAAATTCCAAATTTTTTAAATTCAGAAAAAAATATGGAAATTTTATAAATGAGAACTATTATATTTCAATATAATTTTAGAGTACAGTGGATTTAACTACACTGTAAAAAAAGGCACATGTTTCTTAATCTATGAAAATATAATATCGATGAAACAGCAGCAAAAAAAAAAAAAAAAACTGGCGACAAATCACAAGTAAATAATAAAACTTTGCATGAATCATCATAGAACAAAAGAACGCACAAAACGTGTTTCGGGCTGGAAAATTTAACAGTCCATCATCAGCCCATGTAAACTTGTGTCCGAAAGGGGACAAGGTCACAAATGAACAGAAAGGGCAGAGAGGTGTGCCTCCAAAGAACGTGACAGGTAGCTCTAACGGAAAGGTAATCACCAATCACAGAGAAACACATGCATAAGAGGGAAGTGTTGGCAAAATGATAGACAAAAAATTAACAGAAAAGAAAAAAAAGAAATAAACAAATTACAATAAAAAATGAAAAATAAATAAAATAAAACGAGTAAATTAAAATATAAAACAATAAAAAATTAAATTAAAAAACAAAAAACCCGACTACGTAAAAAGCGAACTAAAAAGAGGAAAAGAAGATGACGTAGGAAAATAGTAGTGTGTAATGGAAATCCTTTTTACTTAAGTAATTGCAGTCGGAGGAATCAGATTCATGTTTAAGTAAGTACTGCGGCTCCTGCTCCCTACATGTTTGTCTCCGACTGCAATTACTTATGTAAAAAGAATTTCCATTACACACTCTACTATTTTCCTAGGTCATCTTGTTTTCCTCTTTTTAGTTCACTTTGTACGCAGTCGAGTTTTTGATTTCTTTTAATTTAATTTTTTATAGACGAATTTTTAGTTCACTTGTATTGATGACTTTTAAGTTGTGTTTACTTGTTAGTTCCTATCTATGAACACTGTTTTGATGAGGCCTATACATGTCTATGAAGGTTAGAGTTACAATTAAGCTAGAGATCCCCTCTACACAACTTTCAGGTTGTATAATATTTAAACGGAGCTTCTTACTGTAAAATAGTCTGGGAAACATCGTCTTCATTTTGAAAGACCTATCCAATGATATGTCACTCAATAGGGTGCGTAAATTTTTTCGTCTCTACCACCATTTTGTATTTTACAGCCGCCATTTTGAATTTTTGAAAGCAAAAGCTAGCCTATAACCATCGAACGATTAAGACGAATTGATAGAGACCTCATTCATTAAAATCCATCCAGCCGTTGGGATGTTTCGAGGTTATAAAGAAATCCACATACCCAGATACGCATCAAACACATAATCCTTCTTGGCAGTAGGGTAAAAAGCGAAAAAGGCAAAATAAATAAATAAATAAATAAAAATAAATAAATAAAAAAATAAGAATAAATAAGAATAAAAATAAATAAATAAATAAAATAAAATAAAATAAATAAGAATAAAAATAAAAATAAATAAATAAATAAAAGATTTTTTTATCTATATAATAAAATCAAAAGAGACAAGATAAGAGGAGAAAGAATTATAAAAGTAATTTCCAAGCTGAAGAGAGAAAAGGAGAGAATGAAAGATCACTGACAAGTTTATCCAAATTTTTAAAAATAAAAAATGCTTCGTGAAAATTCAAGTGAGTGGTAGAGACAGGAGAAGAAATAATTCTGGCATGGAGAAATTGAAACGGTGATTTGAAGTCCAACAGTGAGAAACAATTGAAGATTTTTTTCAGCTATCGCCACCTGTCACATTCTTTAAAAGCTCTCCTCTTTGCTCTTTCCGTTCATTTGTGACCTTGTCTCCTTACGGACATGTGTTTATTCATTGACTGATGACGGGCGGTTAAAATTTCAACCGAAAACGCTTCCTGCGTGTTCTTTTTTTTTAACACTATATCTACCAAGAGGTGTCAAAAGACACCTTTCAGATTTGAACTTAAAATTACTCTCTAAGTTTAATTATTTCTCCACAATTATTTTCTTGACTTTTCGTGCAATAGATGTTAAATTAATTCAGCGATAGATATCGTTTTCCTCCAGCTCATCCTGGATCTAAAAATATGCCTATGGTATACCTATTTCTACCATGGGGTGCCTTTTGACACCTTAGAATTTTCATAATTTCTAATTTCTAAGGATTTCACAATTTCTAAGTTTAAATAATTTTACACACTATTTTACAGAATCCTATCAATTATAATGAGATTAGAGAATCTCGATTTTAGTTGTAACAGGAAATACAAGAGTTGCTGCAAAATTTGATATTCCCTTGTTTTCCGCCATGTTGGATTTAGTGCAGATCATTGCCGTGACTAGTTCTAAAAATTGAATAACGCGTTTTATTCTACAGTTCTGGTAGTGAGTTCAATACACATGAATTTTGTTTTCATTCGTGTAAAAACTGTGCTATTGAATAATAAAATAATTTTATTACACTGCTGTATTTATCGGGTGTCCCAAAAAGGACTGACTGATTTTAAAATTCAATAACTTCCAAACGGTGACAGATATTTAAAAAATTCTTGCAGGAGGGTTATGCATAAAGTCAAAAGTTTTATTACAGTGATTTTCGATTTTAGTTCGAATTACAAACAATAGATGGCGCATTAAGCAATAATCGCTAAATACAGGCTCGATTTTTGGTCCTTTCTGTTGTTCCATGCAGAAAAAGGAGATGGAAATGTATTATCCGGGCCACGAAGTACCAAAAATAAAGCCTGGATTTAGCCTCTATTGATCGCAGCGCCATCTATTGTTTGTAATTTGAACTAAAATCGAAAATCACTGTAAAAAAACTTTTGACTTTATGCATAACCCTCCTGCAAGAATTTTTTTAATATCTGTCACCGTTTGGAAGTTATTGAATTTTAAAATCAGTCAGTCCTTTTTGGGACACCCGGTATGATTACTGCTGTTGTTACAAAGATTGAATTTTTATACATGAGACTGACAGTTTGTTAAGTTAGTAATATTAAAATGTTTAATTTTTTAATAAAAATTAAAAACAATGAAGAAAATAACATTTTGTAATTGTTCTTTTTGTTGACGTAAAATGTTTCATTACATTTATGTATATTTGTATTTTGTAAATTGTTGAATTAAGCTAGAATTTATAACCTGCAATAAATTTAAATTTAAATATTAATTAAATAATCTCTAATAAATACCCTTCAATGAATAAATATATTGCTCAAATTATCTATATTTAACTGATAGTTTGAAATCCCAACAGCTTTTTGCATTGAAACGCAAAGGTGTCAAAATACACTTTTGGGTAGAAATAGATATACACAAAATCTTGGTAGAAATAGTGTTAATGGTGTTTCATTCAAAGTTTTATTTTTTTTTTTAATAAAATATAATATATCTGCGAACGAAAAAATACAATATCCTTTACCAAATTACCGAAGATTCTGCTTTTTATCTGCAGAAACCTCGGGAACCATTATATTTTTGAGATTTGAAGACGCATTTACGAAAACAATGTTTCTGGTACTGATTTTTGGAAGTGGTTTATTTTCGATTGTGTACAGGTATCCCTTGACTTATGTAATACGCGACTTACATAAATTCGCACTTACGTAAGAAATCTCGAAAAATACATTTATGAACATACTAGCGCGTTTGATACGCATTTGCATACTTTTGATAATTGTTTTTAAAAAAAAATATGCAGATAAAAACCACAAAAATAATATAGTTTCATATATTAGATATGGTTATTAACCATTTGGAAAAATGGTTATTGTCCTCTGTCAGGGTAGGAAATTAAAAACATATCTGAAACTTTTTATTGGTTGAATCCGCATTTTATTCGCTTTCTGATTGGTCCATACAGTAATCTGCATTTTCCCTTTACTCTCAACAGAGATGGATACTTCTGTTGCCACTATGACAAAAAAGTAATAAAAACTACAAAAAAAATTAATAACTCAGATACAAATTGAGATACAGCTTTCAAACAAATTGCAATTAAAAATGCATTTTTTTCTCTATACGACGATATAAAAAGTAATATTGTGGAATATTTAGAAGTTTAAAAATGAAATGTCATTTAAAATTGGTCCAGGAATGTTAATGTTTAACCCATGGCGTACGTAATGTATGATAAACTCCGTGCAATTTTTTATGTCTTAAATTTTAGTCTTTGAAAAAATCATTTTCCAAATGGTCGTTGTAATTTGTTAAATTGCTTTTTTTATTTTTATTGGGATATACAATCAAATCTTTAACAAAACAAACACAAATCTGATTAAAATGAGCCAACAAAAACTCTGTTTAACCGTTACAATTTTGTTAGCTGAATGCAAACCATAACGAAACTTAATTTTAAAGTTTAGGTGAAGAGGAACGAATGTATTTTTTCTTCCAGCTTCAGAGCTGTTCGTTTGGTGTAGATTCAAAATTGATATAAATTAATTCATCAATGTTAAATTTATAAATCCCATATTCCAGAAGATACTTTTTATTTGAAAAGTGTTCTTTTAGTTTGTTTTTATATTTTGTCATACTTTTATAGTTTATATCTAAGTAAATACTGCTGTATGCTACTTTATTTATTAAATAATACTGTGTAAATAATGTATATATATATATATATATATATATATATATATATATATATTTATATATATAATAAATATTGCAGTTTCTGACGAAATTTTACCTAAGGAATTTACAAATTCGACTTACGCAAAAGTTTACGGAACGCATTACTTACGTAAGTCGAGGGCATTATCATTTTTTTCAACAGAAAATACCTTTGTTTTTTATGCTATCAATTCTCAGTTAAACGTTATCAGCAGCGACAACTGAATTTATGCATAATAGAGTAACAGAATATTATTAATTTTAATGTTAATGTTAATGCTGTTACTTTATCATGTTTGTCTGTAAAAGTGTAAAGTATGTTTGTTAAACATGAAAAAGTTGACTTGAGAATTGATGATATCCGAAAAACTTATTTTCCCAGTTGAGAAAACGGATTAAGGGGCTACTTCAGTCACGCGAAAAGACGCACTCGCTAATGCTAATCCAATGGAAATTTGTTTTAAAAGATATCTTGCTTGCATTTCAATATTTTTAATTATTTTTTTTTTTTTTGTTGCATTGGATAGCTGGGGTCGGTCTGTACAAAGATCATTTTTTACTTTTTTGATTTTGTTTGCAGTTTTCTTTATGATGGTGCTTTAACTTATGAAACTGATTCCGAAAATGAAAGTGTCCTAATTAAAAATACATGAAAAAAAATCGAAAAAGTAAAAAACGGTAGACGTAGGGATTGATATCAGCTATGCAATACAAAAAAGAAAAAGAAAAAAAAAAGAAAAAAAATTTAAAATATTGAAATGCAAACGAGATATCTTTAAAAAATTTCTCCCATTGGATTAATATTAGCTAACGGGTATTTTCGTCAGACTGAAGTAGCCTCTTAACCTTCCCAGCGCCGTGAATTGATATAACCGTTCACTAAGCTGTAGCTTTCACTGCAACAGAAGCATGATTTAAATTAATATAATTGTACAGTTACAATGCAGTTTTAGATCATTGAGTAATGATTAATACTCTCAAGCATTCATATACGTAATTAAGTTTTTTATATCATGTTGAGAGAATCATATTTTTTAATACACTATAAAAACCTCTAGGAAACATTTCTGACAATCAGTGGAAGCAAAAGGAACTTTGTTTTTATAAATGATTCTTTAAATCTTGAAAATATATTAGATTTGAAGTTTCTAAAGATAAGGACGTTTTTCAGAAACATGGGTTTTTCTGCGTTTTAAACTAATAACACACACTTCTGTTTCTTCCAATTTAACACAACAAAGTGGACTGTATATGCGATTTATTTTACACCAAAGATAAGCGAGCCATCACACGGCTTCTAACATTTTTCACATTTTTTAAAAACAACAAGAATCAAAACAGAATAAACACAGAGTGTTGGCAAACGGTGAAAGTAAGAAAAAGAAACTTACATTGATTTGGAGCACATGAAACCAAAGAACACAGTGTTACCTGATTGGGAATTTTGTCCCCATTTGGGGAAATTTTGAACCACCAGAGGAATTGTTTGGGGACAAGTAGTTCATGAGGAAATGTTTCGGGACTATCAACATTTTGGGGGAAAAACTTGGGGAATTTTTTCACGTAAAATTTACTTTTAGTCATCGAACATTTTATTTGTCGGGAGCTCGATTTTCATTTAGAAAACGAAAATAAACTACAGAAATCGGAGATATCAATCATTATTCTCGTGATCATGCTCATCGATTACAACATTACAGTTTACACGTACAACAGGTGCATCATCACCTGCCTTGGGCTATCCCCACCTGAATTTTCAGATCACTTAGTGCGGCAGATTTTTCTAGTCATCGCGGCAGACACACAAACACACATACTAATTTCTTTTATTAGTAATGATTTATACAACAGAAATTAAAACAATTTTATAAGTTTTCTGTTTAAGGCTGGTTAATTTGTACTTCATATAATGACAGTAGAGCTTTTTTGGAAGAAATGCAATTGAATACTATAATCACATTGCTATACGTTTATAAATGGATATTTCTCAATGAATGCAGCAGGCTCCTTATAAGAAACTTGAATGAAAACTCTGCGGTCTTAAGGGGACAGTGGAGTTTAAAATCCTTAAATTTTTTTTTTTTTTTGTAAATTTCACCTTAAATATTAATCAAGGGTGCATTATATGCATTATGGCATGCATTTATCACAAAAAAAAAATAAAAAAAAAATTATTTTTGAGAAAAAAATGGAATTTTACGTGTTGTCTCAGAAATCTTCGAAATGCCCCCTGCGCATCCCATATCAATGAAAGTCCCCAATATTTTTTATAAAAGTTTGGTTTATATATATAAATAAAATAGAGCATCGAATTTTATATATTTGAATTTAAAGGTAAAAATTCAAAATTTCAAAATTTTTTCGAAAAAGTTTCAAAATTTTTCAAAAAAAAATTTTTTTTTTACCTTTAAATTCAAATATATAAAATTCGATGCTCTATTTTATTTCTATATATAAACCAAACTTTTATAAAAAATATTAGGGATTTTCATTGATATGGAATGCGCAGGGGGCACTTCGAAGATTTCAAAGACAACGCGTAAAATTCCATTTTTTTCTCAAAAATAATTTTTTTTTGTGATAACTGCATGCCATAATGCATATAATGTACCCTTGAATAATATTTAAGATAAAATTTACAAAAAATTAAAAAAATATATTTTTAAGGATTTTAAACTCCACTGTCCCTTTAAACGGCATATAACTTCACATTACTAAATCTTCAGGACTTATCCGAAACGTTCTTTTACCATGCTTTCTTAAAAGATTTAATTAAAGATGTGGAAAGCAACTATTTTTACCAGATTGCCAAGAAGGGTTATGTGTTTCACGCGTATCTGGGTATGTGGATTTCTTTATACCCTCGAAACATCCCAACGGCTGGGTGGATTTTAATGAATGGGGTCTCTATCGATTTGTCTTAGCCGTCAGATGGTTATAAGTTAGGTCTTGTTTTTATAAATTCAAAATGACGGCCGTAAAATACAAAATGGCGGTAGAGACGAATTTTTTTTTACGCACCATATTGAGTGGCATATCATTGGATAGGTCTTTCAAAATGAAGACGATGTTTCATTGACTATTTTACAGTCAGAAGCTCCGTTTAAATATTACACAACCTGGAAGTTGTGTAGGTAGGATCTCTACACTGTAAAAAAACATCTGTAAAGTTACTAAAGATTTTCTAGGAAACTGGGATTCCTAGAACTTTTCATGTAACGACAACAACAAAAATTCCTGTAACAGTGTCTGTTACAGGAATTTTTCTTGTTGCCATTACATAAAAAGTTCTAGGAATCCCAGTTTCCAAGAAAAACTTTAGTAACTTTACAGATTTTTTTTTTTTTTTTTTTTTACAGTGTAGCTTTACTACTTTTAATTCTAAGCTTCATAGACATCTATAGGCCTCATCAAAACAGAGTTTATAGATAGGAACTTACAACTCACAACTTAAAAGTCATCAAAGCAAGTAAATAATAAAATAAAAAGAAATAGGTAAATAATATAAAAAATAGTTTCACATTGATGAGAAATAATTAATTAGTTCGCTTTTTACGAAGTCGGGTTTTTTGATTTTTTAAATTTAATTCTTTTATTATTGACGAAAACACAGTGATTGATATAACGAAGGTGCTTTGCATTGCGATTAGGTACTCCAGTAAGGATGACAAAAAATTAAAAACATAGATTTTAAAGTTAAGTCAGATAGAAGCAGATGATGCCAACACCATGTCAGATTCATTCAATTCGCAATTGATTATGGAAGGTATAACCTTGAAAAAGTTATTAGTATAAACATAATTGGAACTAATGTAATGATAGGCCAGCATCACTGATTGGCAACAATTTAAAAAAACAAGTGTAAACGAGCTTGTAGTTGTATAAAATGTATCTCATTCTTTTTGTTTAGACGTGAATATGCATGCGAAATTCTTCCGAGTTTAAAAGTTTATTTTTTGTAAATGAGGAATTTTTTTTTTTTTAAATGCTGTATTTTGTTAAAAAAAACTGAGTTTAAATTAGTTAAATAATTTTTACATTGGAAAATTCAAAATTTACTTTTTTGAGTAGAAACTGCATTGGGGACTTTTTCAGGAAAAAACTCGGATTTAGGGAAATTTCAGAAATTTTGGGGAAATTGACTTTCGACGATTTGGCAACACTGAAAGAATATGCAGCGTTAGCTCGCTGCAGACGATACTTACATAAACATTAAGTTTCTGAAGATAAGAACGTTTTTCGGAAACATGGATAACTCAAATGAGATTATTGTACATATTTTTGATCGCGGTTACATCATATTTTTCTAGGTTCAGAAATATTTGCTTTTTTTTAAGGTGTACATACAGTATTACAGATACGTGTTACATAAGCCATTTGATGATTTTCAACTTGAAAAAAAAAATTCAAGCTTGAAGTCAAATTTAAACAATGGGATTGCACTAAATATTTAGAAATTGTACATCGAGACTCATAACCATGTGTCCCAAAAATTACGGGTTTATTTTGAAATTTATATTATTTTATTTATATTATTTTTATATTAAATTCATATTAAAATCATATTATATAAATATTATTCCGTTTCTCAAAATTTGCGGATATTTCATGTACATTGATACGATGCATACGATGCATTTATATCGTTTGCCATTAAAAAAAAAAAGAGAAACAGAAAAGAAAAGAAAACGTTTTAAAAATAGACACGTCATTTTTGGGGCACCCGGTATATAAAAGCAAACAATAATGCTACTAACTGTTCAGTAGCCATAATCATGGAATGGCAGTACAGATTATGGTAATCATAAAAAGAAATAACATCATCTGTCCAGTGCAACAAAGAATCCATGCAAAATGAGCTATCATAAAGATTCTACTTGGTTGCTAGTGGAAAACAGAAAGCAAAATGTTAATAAGCATTAATAAATTTTTTTAACGTAAACAGAATACAGAATTGATGTATTTATTTCAATTTTACTTGGAAGATAAGGTGGATTATTCAAATCATCTCTCAAGCATCCACTAATAGAACCATTGACTGCATTTAAAGGTTCGTTATTAGCCTGAAAAAGGAGGAGAAAAATTTATGCACAAAGTATAATATTAAAAAAAAACGTATAACGAAATAAATTTATAAAAAAATCTATGCATATTTACTTTGAAACATACTGAAAGCTAAAAATCATAACATAAATCTACCTTTATTTTACGATTTTAAGTGTTGAAAAAATAAATTATATATATATGACAAGCTTTCCATTAACATTGTGATATAAAATACATAAAAAGACATATAGGTACAGCATTTTTTTTTTCAAAACATGTTTTATTAGATGATGTATAGTGATCCCTTTGTCCACTGCATATAACCATTTTTCAAAGCAAGTAGTGTACCAATTCGTGAAAGACACTTCACTAAGTACTACATAGCTGAAAGAAAGCAGACAGCTGTAGTAAATTCTCCTGTAAGACACCAACCAAAAATCACCAACCTACGAAAACAAGTGTAAGTTTGTTTTGTTAAAAAATTGTTCCTGAAGCATCTGAGCTAAAACGATAGCTCCATGGAAAAAAAAATCAACACAAAAGTCCCATGAATTCCACTTTGCGAATTGCCGCTTGAGTTCAGTGAAATAGCTTCCACAAAATGCTTCATTACTTACTTTGTAAAGAACACTGAACAATGGGACCAATGCTCATCATACAAAGGAAAACATTTAAAGATATAAAAAACAAAACAAAACAGAAAAAAATTTTTGGTACATTTCTTTTCTCAAATTTGTACGAAATTTTCTTCGTAGATAAAACCTAGAAATTATATTCATTTAGTAATAATAACTGAAATTTTGTTTTAGGAAAATCATGAATAGTTTTTTTTTAATACTTTTTTCTTATATGAGCTCAGGCAAGATTGAAAAAAAAATGGTCTTGGTAAGGTAAAAATCATTTTTACGCATACCTTTTAGCAACCTATTCACTATTTCAGACACATAATAATTTATTCAACATGGACACAGTTTATTCAATAAACATACACAAACCATTTATATGTTGTTGCATAAAAACAGAAGTACTTTATGTAATATGTGTGAAAGGATAAGAAAAGAACAAACCATTTATATGTTGTCGCATAAAAACAGAAGTTACTTTATGTAATATGAATGAAAGGATCAGAAAAGAACAAACCATTTATATGTTGTTGCATAAAAACAGAAGTACTTTATATAACATGGATGAAAGGATAACAAAAGAAATTCTTTTAAAATTTAAAATTGAAATTCCCAATTTCTTTTAAATCTAATACTAATTTACCACTGTTGATTTAGTTTCTCAGCCCAAACTTTATTACGTTCAGACATTAAATTCGAATGGACTTTAAAATAATAATTATAAGTAAAAAAAAAAAAAAAAAAAAAAAAAAAAAAAAAAAGCTTTTATTAAAATTCACAAAAATGTAGAAAAATGGATTAATTGATTTAAATGGGAATTTCGCCAAATTAGCCAGCTATCTCCAAGTTGACATCATATATGACAGCTTATGTTTTTAGTCAAATTTGACGATATTTCGCCAAAAAATAATTTCGCAGAAATTAAGCTATAATTGAGTAACCATCATTAAGCTTATGTAGGGTTAAGCTTAGTAGTGTTAGTTTAACCTTAAGTAATCTTTTTGTGATATCTTTCAAAAACAGAGAGCGCTAGGGGGAGGGCCCTCTTTTCCCTCGTTAGGGGTTGGATTTCCAATGATTCCAAAACATGTGTTTACAAATTTTAGTTATACTACAGTCATATCAAGTTTCAAGATTTTATTTCATTAGTTTATGAGATATGGGGAATTTTTTTTATTTTTAAATCCCCCCCCCCACCCTTGTCCCCCTTCGGGATCGAATTTTAAAAAATCAATGTCCAATTCATGTATTGCCTTCAGGAATACATATATGCTCCAAATTTCAAAACTCTATGCCAACAGGAAGGGTGTGATGTGAAAATGAATAACAAGATTTGACTGCCACATACAAACAGAATCTATATATATATTACGCAAACGTGCGTGGCACATCTATATATGTATTACGCTAACGTGCGTGGCACAGAAATCGCGATTATTTGTTATTGTTTAATGGCAACGCCCGAGAAACGCATCTCATTGGTTATTGTGCCAGAGTCCTTTGGCAGAATTTAGGGCGATCGGGTTTATTTACCTTTCGCTGCAATTATGGTGCTTAAAAATATCATTTGAAATGCCCGTAAAAGATCTAGGCGAATGCTTTTGAAAGTGAAGAAGAAGCCGAATTCGAATCGAAATAGATTGGATGGAGAACGCCGTTAAACACAGAGCAAAAGCGATCGCTAAAATAGGTTTAATAACCGTAGCACGCACGCGTTGCTTCTTAAATCTAAATTACTGATTTAAAAGTTCCGTGGCGTAACTCTGGGACTTTGAGTGTAACGTGCAATTTCTGCAAAGCACTGTATTGTAAATGCGAATTACACAGCAGCGAGAAGTTTACAAAATGTTGTCATGACGTTAAAGTAATTATGTATGGATGGGTAGTTTTGACTGTACCGGACCTGCGGCACAGATTTCAGGTTCATTTAAGAATTTTATTACGGGTCCACCAGAAGTAAGATACAATAAAACCTACTTAGAGGGAAACGAAAACGACCAGTAATAAATTTCTTTTATACAGGTTATTTAAATGAAACAAAGCGTAATAGCATTTTTGGGGGGAGGGGAAAGCTGGAACTTTTTTTTCTGCTTAATGCAGGATTCCGTTATAAGCAGGCCTTACTCTATTAGAAAATAAATTTGCTGGATGGTACTTTTTTGAAAAATCTATAGTAATATCTGCTTACAATTTCATTATTTCTTTTTCAGTAATGCAGTTTATGTTGCATTTGTAATTACTTTTTCATCTAAAGATTTTAAATAAAAAATTAAATTATTGAAAATATAATTAAATTTTAATTGAATTCATCAATTAATTTGGCATAAAAAAGTTTAAAGTATGAGGTATATAAAAATTAAAAAACTTAACCTGTGACTTTACACACCTTGGAACTGAACAATAGTCGGGCCTTGGTAATTTGCACCACCTCCAGCCCCCCCCCCCCCCCTCCTCTATACGGACCTGCGATAAAAATTTCAGATTCATTTGAGAATATAATATTATTACGAGCCCGGGCAACGCCGGGCGGGTCAGCTAGTAGTAAGTTAAAAGAAAACTTGTAAAAAGTGATGAGCTAGATGCAGTTCTCCTTTATTTGCTGTTTGTCATATACTCGGGGCTTTGGACAGGTCTTGTTGTCGTCACAAGCCTAGATATGAATGACAAGCTATTAAGGGGTATCAGGAGTCTTACTTTTTACCTGGCGGTGCAGTTTAACTACATGTCACATTTAATTTTTTTTCTCAGTCTCTATAAAACATAAATGCATAATTTTTTTAATATAGATAACCTAATATATCTTCTATTTAAAATATATTTTTAATATTCTATATTGAAATTCTATTTTACTTTTTTATATGTTTAATTTTGATAAAAAAAAAATTTTAATTGTTTTTTGACTTGCATACACTGCGCGCAAGACTGTGGCAAAACTATTGGTTCAAGAGTCCCCAAAAATACTGTTAATAATGTAAAACTAATTTATCTTGAACGTATACTTCATTTGTACGCAATTTATTTATTTATTTTATTTGAAATTTAAATTTAAATTATAAAACTTTTAAAAAAATTATTCTTTTATTGAAAAATTGCCAATTTTAAATAATCAACGCAATTACAATACCAAATTTGAAGTATAAGTTATTCTTTACCTTAAAATGAAGATATTTACCAAGTTTCATGCAAATTGCTTTGTTAGTTTGTGAAAAATGTTGCGTGCAAGCATAAAATTTAAGAAAATATTTAAAAATTTTTATCAAAATTAGATATAAGAAAAACAAAATAAAATTGCAATATAGAATATTTAAAAAAATTATTTTAAATAGAAGAGATATTAGGTTGTCTATATTAAAAATTTTATGCATTTATGTTTTATAGAGACTAGGGGAAAAAAAAATGTGACAAGTTTCTAAATTGCACCACCAGTAAAAAGTAAGACTCATGAGACCCTTAAGCCAATTAAATTTAAGATTCCTCCTATCTGAACCCTTTCACCCTACTTAGGAAATATCAAAAGTACAGAATAAAACAGCCGTGTGGGTAAAAAGTGCAGGTTTTTTTTTTTTTTTTTTTTTTTTTTTTTGTAAAAGGATGGATAATATCTTCAAGACACTTTCTGGAGCATTTTCGGAACAATTAAGGGATAAACGTTTCCAAACGCTTAAGATCCATGCCGGACTTTAAAAAGTCACGATTCTGTAACGTAAAAGTAATAAAAGTCAGGTCCCAGATAAACTTGGTGCCTTCATTTAATCCATGACGACCAGTAAGTTAATACAAGCTGACAATGCAAAGAAAAATAACTGTCAGGATGTCTTACACGTATATGTAATATTTTCAACCATGTAAAACAAGTATAAAAATATTAAAATCTCATTTTAAGTGTAAAATCTCAATTAGTTTCCAATTAAACATTTTCGAACTTTTAATGTCTATATCTAAAACTGCATATTTTAAGTTGTTTTTCTACCCCGACAAATATTACGTTCGATCCTTAAATTCAAGTAACTGCAAGATGTAAATTGTTTTATCTGCGATTTGTGGCATCCAGGTCTCTTCCAAGTGTCGTTTCGTCACAAAAATCCAGACATCAATCAAAAGCTAATTAACCAATAAAAGTTAAGATATCCTCCCAATATGACGCCATCGCTCCTTGCTCTTGCTGAAGTGCTAAATAAAAAAGGAAGCCCTGACGAAAATGACAGATCTTTATTAGATTTGAGGTGCTCTGCTGAACTCTCGACGATATAATAATTAAATTAATACGGTTCTCGGAGCCTCCGTGACAGCGACCGAACTCCCATACTATGGCCGTATCTTAGAACTGTGAATAGAAGAAGTTCGTTTAATTAGCGAAGTTCCGGGTCAAATTGCTTTAACTAGATGCCCTTGGCGACCAGTTTGGTCTCCCTTAAAATTTATGTTTGGGAAAGCATGCTAAGCATTGTATCATGTTACTTTTATTCATAATTTATTTTACTTGGACTCCCTTAAATATAATTAATATAATCCTTTAAGTTAATATTACTTTTTGTTGCATTGAAATATCTCAATTTGTTGATTTTCTTTAAGCAAATAAACCCTATTGGTTTACATTGGAAGTCTATGGGAAATTTGGAGAAATATTAGAGATATAGCCAAATTTTGGCGACTAATTTTGGTGGGCAAATTTGGCTATATATCGCCAAGTTGCCGAGAAACTTGACGTTATTTGGTGACAGAACAGGGTCCCCCATCATGGTAACTCCCCTTATAGATATGGTGGTGCATTAAATGCTATTCAATAACCAATGATATGCGTTTCTTTCGAGCGTTGCCATTAAGCCATTAAAAAATAATCACGATTTCTGTGCCACATACGATAGCTTAATATAAATATATAGATACTTCGCTCACAAGTCAATCAAATATTTGAATCATAACAGTTCAAAATCAGTTTTATTTTTATAGCTATTTGTATCAATTGGAAACGAATTTCACTTTTTTTAAGACCACTAAGGTTAAAGGTAAGCGACAATTAAGACTCCAATACAAAGGACGCACCATCTCTAGCATATTTTCGTGCAATATTAATTACAATTCACCTAAATTTGAAATAAAAGAACCTATGAAAATTATGGGTAATAAATGGCTTCAACCCTTTATGTCCTTCAACCCCTTCACAGTACCATTAAAATAACTTGTTATAAAATTCATTTAATACATCGATTAGTAGTAATACATTTTAGAATGAGTTATAGATACTTTGCTTTATCTTATTCTAAAAGTATTGCTGTTTGAACAAAACAAATATATTTTTAAAAGGATGATTTCTTTTTCATTTGCATTTCTTCAGCTTTTTTGATGCTCAAAGATTGGGGGTGAAAAGTTTCAGTTCGGAATTATTCCTATATTTCTATCTTAAGAGCATTATATTTGTACATTTCCTAATTCTATAAAATACTAAAAAAAGTATTATAAGTAAAAGATTTGAGTGAAGTTATAAATATTGCACAAAATCCCCATAAATACAAATTTAATTAATTAATTTTAATTGGCAAAACCTTTCTAAAATTTATTATTGTGTAAATCTTCTAATTTAGTTTCAAAAATTCACAAAAAATGCTTTAGAAGATAAAATTGTCATGAATTCATAATTTTTGACATAAAGGTTAACAAAAAGTATTATCTAAATTCTATGCGACTGCAACCAGGTTTTAGCTACAAAATATTAAAACTTTTTTATTCAGAAATCGTCTGTTAAACTCGTTCAAGCCTGACTATTGAACAAAAAAATCTTATATGTCCAATGCAATGTTTTATAAATATTGTTCACCATACATCATAAAAACCTTTGTGGAAATTATCTATTCAAAAGAAATAATTTACAAAAGGGATAAGAACATGGAGGAAAGAGATAGATGAAGATGCAGTAAAGTGGCTGGGGTGACGCCAAAAAAGTAACCCTAAAATCCGCTACAGTAGGCCCAAACACAAGCACGTTCTTTCACGAAAAAAAGAAGAAATCTTTTAATAATATAGTTTTTAATCTATAATACAATGGAATGCTGCTTTAGAATTCTTAAAAATAAGCAGATCACTTTCATTTAGAGAAAAAAAGTGCACGGGTGATGTCAAGGAATTCGGTCCCAGTTCCAGGTGCTTGTTTTGTTTGGGCCTACTGTGGACGTTTAAATTTGAGCGATAAATGGTTTCATATTTCAAACCTTTTTACGATATACTGCACTCCAGGATAAGAAGAAAAAAAAATTCTACTCTAATTTAAAAAAGTTACAGTCAATAATTCATAAGTATAAAATCTGTATAATAATAATTAAGACTAAATATAACTTATAGTAAAAACTACAATCCTGAAGAAAAAAAAGGAGAAACATTTTCATAACATTTTTTAAATAACCAAATTTGTATCCTGAAAAACAGATTTCCAAGATGATTTTTAAATTCTTACTAGCCAGAAACCATGAAAATCTACTGCAGATGATATTTTGTTAATGACATTAGACCACCAAGTAAGTCCCGTTGAACTTCCAAAATCTGGAAAAAAAGCATCTTCATTTTCATTCTAAAAGAAAAAAAAAATAATAATAACTGCTCTAAAAATCATAATAAATTTATGGTTTTGATACGAAACATATTCCAATGAAAATAAATAATAAAAAGTTATTTTGAAAGAGTATCATAAGCTAATGTTTAAAAGTAGGTATATTTGTAAAAAATATATTTGAGACAAAATAACCACAACTTTACCTATATTTTTTTTTTCGTCTGCGTTATTCAGAATTAAACTTGAAATCGAATTTTAATGTTTCTTGATTGTCGCTTATTAAATTAGCTCACACATTATTGTTGATGGAAATTCATGCAATTTAAATAAATTTTATTTAAAAAGTTTCAAATCAAGTTGCATTATGTATTTTCTAACAACAACATATCAAAAGCAACACCGTAGACCATTTTTAGCATACTATTTATTTATGTATTATTGGGTTTTAAAAAAGTTAGATGTGGATCTATTATGATTTTTACCATTGAATATACGTTTCATTTAGTGCGGTTTCGATTAAGGGGTCTCAGGACTCTTAAAGATTTAAAATTTTTAAAAATTTTAATTTTTTTAGATGTTAAACTCTTATCTTTGCTGAATATTTTGATGTAATTGTTTCCTTGAAATTACCATTAGAACAGAATTTATGGCTTTTAGAATCATATACCCGCTCAATAGCTGAAGCGCGCGTTTCAGAAATTTTGAACATTTTTCTCCAAATGACGTTTTTGGGCATAACCCGCACGATAACTCGAAAACGTCTGAATATTTTTTCGTGAAATTTTCAAAACTTATGTTTCATGTCAGTCTGTATAAACGGAAACTAAAATTTCCTTTTTATTGTTAAAACAAATATTTTTTTTAGGTGATTATACACTCATTATTTCAAAAGGACACTCCACTCTGAGAATTTAGTAGAAAACAACGTTTCATGAAACTTCTGTACTACACGACACATTTCTATTTCACGATGTAGGGGAGATGGGGGCACATGTGAACAGTTCGCATAAATATAGCTTTTTCTCATAACTGGTTTAATTTCAATAAACAAAAAGTACTCAATGTAGTAAACAGAACTTTCTTTTACACATGGTAATTTTTTTAATCACCTGTACAGTTCTTCTGATATTTTTTAATAGTTTTATGAATTCAAAAAATTGTTCACATGTGACCCATCAGCGGGGTAGTTGTGAACACATGTGGGGCACATGTGAACACAAGGAAAAAATATCCTTTGACATGCTTTTTATTCTGTTATTCATTCGTCAACGTAAACATTAGTTACATTACCTGTTAAATTCACCATAAAGAAAAAAAAAATATATATATATATATATATATATGTCGAGTCAGAGACGGTATGAGTCACTGACCTATAGGAGTGATGCATCAAGAGTCATCTAAACAGCTCACGTCTAAAAACAAGCAAACTCATCAGTTAATGGAGCTGATTCAGCATAACTTGTCTCACAAGAGAAATCATTATGTCAGCACTTTTCAGAAAGTCGCATGATTAGCCACGTTGCACAATTCCCTTGTGAGAAAGTACCTTGCTCAGCAGATATTTCTGGTTAAATACTGTCCCAAATCCTTTGTGAGGACAGACGCCTTTAATTTGCCCATGCTTACGGTCGTGCGTTTTGCCGACCGCGTCTGTGAATCTCCCCAATAAGCCTGTAAATAATCTTGTACATATTTTACTATATTAAATACGTTTGCCTAATACATTTGCTGGCTCCTTGATATATATTTCTCTAGTTTCTAGGTGATATGTTTAAGCAAAAGTTTATAAAATAAAAATAAGTAGATTTGTGGGTGAGGCTTAGATGATTCTTTAAGTACTGTTGCAATAAAATTAAAAAAATAAAGAATCATTTTGAAAAAAGAAATTAAAACTTTTAAATTTTGCTTAAGGGTTTTTGTTTGGGTAAAACTTTAGGGAGGGGGCACTTACATACTATTTATCGGAAGTCTGCCGAAATACGAAAGATTCTCACTCCTGTATTTGACTTATTTACTTGTAAATTATAGATAAAGACAATTTTTTTTATGAATAAAAAAATGACTATAACCACCCCTAACTCCTTTTGCTTTTGAAAGAGGGGGGGGGGGGCTTACAATCGGGATTTTACGGTAGTTATCAGTTTAAAAATTTTACTTTCTTAAAATATTACTGATATCTATCTCCATTCAAAGCATCATATACATAACTGTTTTAGAGCCATCATTGCAAGTTTAGAACAAATATAATAGAAAAATTTTGAAATTGTTCAAGGTAATACTTTTCTATTAACAATGTATAAAAAATGTTGTTGTAAACCGTTTAGTAAAATATCACATAACACTCATTGCATTTAGAAAACATTAAATTTTTTTAAATTACAATTGAACGCAAACAAACTTGTTTTCTTTGTGTACTTGCTGACAGATGTGTTTGTGGAAGTTTCAATACAAAATCAACTTTGTATGACGGAAATGTCCTCTATTTCAGTAAAATTATACTTATTGGATCTGACATTATTTCTCATGAAGTTAACTGAAATGAACAAAATGACAGAATGATTATTGGGGCACTTATGTACTGTTCATATCTGCCCCAACTAGTCTGTTCACAAGTGCCCCACATTGCTGCTTCTGTTAAATTGATAAATCATTAACATTCCACAATTTTAGAAGAAAAATAACTTAATCAAAAACATTTATTAGTATTCATAGTATATGTTAAAACCTTCAAATTCAAATAAATGAATAAATAAATAAAGTTATACGCTTATCAACTTGGAACTGGAACAAAGATTTTACTTTTGAGATCTAAAAACAGTGTTTTGGCTACAGAGGACAAACAAAATGTCAAATAGCTTCCAAAAATTTTTACCATATGTCTACAGGTGCTATCATCTTTAGTAATTTTTTTCAAATAAAAAAACATAATAATTATTGAAAAATTGCGATGATCACATGTGCCCCCATTTCCCCTATATATTTACATAACTTAGTAATATTAGAAGAAATCCTCTCGGGAAGAACATCGACACGCGTACATTTCACCACCTTCACCTTCTGCGTCTCATAGACAACTCAGCGAGGAAATAATAACGCAATACGCGCGCATTTCACTACCTCTTTGAATCGTGTCTCAATACAGACTCCGCGGGGAAAACAGACAGTAACTAATCGCGGAATATGCGGGATTGCCGGCTAGTGCTGCCACATAGTGTAATAATCTTTATACATAAGAAATTCGTTACAGCATTGCATTTTTTTTAAACTTACTAAATTTAATTTCTTATAATATTTTTCAAGATATCTCACAAGACACTTGATTTTACCTTATATCTTTTATATGTGGAACTTTTGTGTTATTTTAGATAAATGCGGAAATAAAATTATAATGTTAGTAAAAGTAAATAAATAATAATTATAATGATAAAAATATGATGATAGTTTTACGTTAACTCTTTGAAAGGTAGTGGTAGTTGTAGAAATATCATTTATCTGTTAAAATTCCTATCCCAACTACCAAATGGCACGAAGAATTTTTTATTGGAATTTTTCTTTTATGATGTACGTGAAAAAGAGTATCTATTTAGTTTGAAGTAAATTATTACGTAAATTCGGTACCATTCAATCATTTTAACATTTTAGCAGTACAAACAGTTTGACTCTAAAAGAGTTAATTTTATAGCTGCGAATCTCTGGCGGTTTATTTTGTCTAAGTCCAATGAAACGAGATATCTTTTTAAATGAAAGAAGTTTATTAATAACCACATTGACTCACGAAAAATTCCATCAAATAATTTTTCTGGTTGAAATTATATTTGTTTCACTTGCCAAAAAAAAAAAAAAAAAAAAAAAAAAAAAAACCTGGAAGGTAGTTATGCAGTAGTTTGCGAATGAATGTCATATACTGCAAGTAAGTAAAATCCGTTAAAAGAATTTCGGATTAATAAGGTTTTACTGATTTTTTAAAAATAATAAATTATGTTTATATCAATAATTCATATTGTTAATATTTCATATCAAATCTTTAACCGAAGACTACTAGGTAATATATTTCATTAGTTTCATTACAAATTAATTTCATATCTGAAAACCCATAAATATTAACACAGGGATAGAAAAGTCACATAAGAAATAACAATTCAGTAATTTTAAAAGTATAATCAGTAGTACGATGTAATTTTAAAATAAATGCACAGAAAACCATGGAATTTTTTACTGTAAGTAATACTATTTATTGCAAGCACGGTTGCATTTGTTTTCCAGAAGTAGCACTGTAGAATGCCCAAAGCTGCTGCTTGTCAGTATTTAAGCTATCATATAACAGGACGCACAGAAATAATCCTTTTTTGTGTACTAAAGAGTATCACAATTACATGGCTTTCTGTACTTATGCAAAAACTCCATTGTGATATGGAACCGTCTTTTAAAATTATTGAATTTTTATTTCTGCTGTTATTACATTATTGTGTATAAACTAATTTCCTGCTGCTTTTTTGTTGCAAAAAATGTGAAACAGGTAACCGTCCCACATAAAATAAATACAACAGAAATATTAATATTAACCCTTTTTTAGTAAAAATCAAATAGATTTTACTAGCAAAACTCGCGGCTTTCCACACATGTTTGTTGAAATATGCCAAGTGGTATTTGTATGCCTATTTACCTTAGGGAAATTACACAATTACATATAATGTATATATTATTAATTAGACCACATTTTTTAGAGAAATCTCTTTCCTCTACTGCATAAGTTAAACATGAAACTTACAAGGAGAGGGCCAACCTTGTTAATCACAGATTTTGATTATTTTAATATATGTTGTAGGGTAGAGGCCTCTTAGTGTCAGGTTCAACGGATTTTATCCAATGCTCCTTAGTTCTTGAGAAACCGGGGGGTCTAATATTAGTGCACAACTTAAATACTTACTTTGCTACAACAATGATAGGTCAGTCGTAGCTCAGTTGGTATGGTGTTAACCGGCTGATTGGCGGGCCCGGGTTCGATACCTGAATGCACTACATTTGTTTTTCTCATTTTTTGTTTTATAAATTTACTTGTAAGTATAACTTAATAATCTCACTGTCAATTAAAATTTTTAATATTGTATATCAATTATAATTTTAACCTATTTAATTTTTTACTTTTAACTGAATAGTTGTAATAAAACATCATAAAACTGTTATTTTTTTTAAAAAATCACTTTTAAAATATATTTCATATATTCTTTATCGTTGCAATGATATTGAGCAATTGTGTCAATTCGTGATTTTAAAGAAACATCATTTACGCATTGCTTTAACAAAGGAAGTCAATGAGATAATACTATTATTCTGTTTTTAAAGTAAGAAGCATAATCATATTAAAAATTAGCATCAGAATTAAATTACAACCGATTTTTTGCATATTAAAGATTTTTAAATTTGTAATAAGTATGCTTGCGCTTTCAATTATTTTGCTTTCCCCTTTATCTTTTTTCTGCTTTTATTTTATTTGAATATTCCTTTTTTTTTTTTTTATCATAACTAGATGGCACCACAACAGAATTTGTCACGATTTTGGAATTTTTATCATTCAATAATAGATCCAATTTCTTTTTAAACCTCTTTAATGGATGAGAAATGATAGTTTACAAATAAGAAATGATAAATTTAAGTTTGTTAACATTATAATTAATGTTTGGTGTTAAAATTTTTAATTGAAATTATTAAATTATAATTATAACTATATTTATAAAACAAAAAATGAGAAAAACAAACGTAGAGCATTCAGGTATCGAACCCGGGTCCTCGGATCAGCCGGCAAACGCCATGCCAACTGAGCTACGACTAACCTGTCATTTTTGCTGTGAAGTAAGTATTTAAGTTGTCTACTAATATTAGACCCCCTGGTTTTTCAAGAACTAAGGGGCATTGGATAAAATCCGTTGAACCTGACACTAAAGGGTGTCTACCCTACAACATATATTAAAATAGTCAAAATCTGTGATTAACAAGGTTGGCCCTCTCCTTGTTAGATTAATAAGAAAATCTGCATTTCATTCTATTTTTAACAACACACTCTTCCAAAAAACAGGTACACTGTAGTGTACTTGGGAACTGTGTATCTATCGTACAGAAAAAAAAATCCGTTAAGTAGTCTTATAGTCTATTCAGTAGTTTTAGAATCAATTAATAATTGTTTCTTTTTGTCAGTATCAGTATAACTGTAATCACCATAAAAAGTAAAATGCCGTTAAGCAATAATTTGTAAAAATTTATTAAAATCCACATACATTTTTAACGTCTGAAATAACTTTGACTGTGTCCAGGACATGTTCGATATTCTGTTATTGCCGTTGGTTGTACTGATGAGGCTGCGCTTTGCACAGCGAAATGTCTATTTTTATATATTTTTGTTTTTAATTAAACATTTTTATGTATATTTTTATGTGTATTTAATTTCTCTGTTTTAATGGAATCAAGTCTGTCTAGTGCATCAAAATTAGTTGTAAAAAATTGGTTTAGAATATTTAACCGTCATTTTCATTCGGCGATGGGTGTTGTTTTATGACGATCAACATGAGGGATATAGGCACGAAGGGGGGGGGGGGGGGGGTGCCCTCCGTGGGGGTCTTTCTCAAGGAACCTAAACGCAGGGAAATCCAAGGTCCGAAGAAAACCACGGAAAACTCCGAACGATTACGCCGACGGAGCGATTGGATTTGAACCCAGCGCCTCCCGTCTATCAGCGTCGAGACATTCGGGTTGGGTTGGGTTGATTTTTGACGGCCAATTATCTACACGAGGGATATAGGCCCGGGGGGAGTGCCCTCCGTGGGGGTCTTTCTAAGGGAACCTAATCCGTATTAACGCATGGAAGATCCACGGCTCGAAGAAAACCACGAAAACTCCGAACGATTAGGCCGACGGGCGCGATTGGGATCGAACCCAGCACCTCCCGTCTACCAGCTTCGAGAGCAGAACCTCTCGGCCACTGGTGGGGCCGTCGAGACATTCGGTGATAGGGTAATGCAACACTGCTTTACCTAGTTGGCAGTCATATTTCTTTATTACTCGAATTTTAATTCATCATAGTAGTCACTGGTGGGAATTTAACACATTAAATGAACATTTTTATAATGAAATATGGGAATACGATTTTTTTAACAATCCAAATAATATTCGTTAAACTGGAAAATTCGTTAAAGTAACATTCGTTGCAACGACATTCTATCGTATCTAAAATTGTATTTGTTGGTTTGACAAATAATTGATTTTTCTTCTCTTTTCAATATTTTTAAAATTTAAATTTAAAAAAAAAAACATTTTTCGCGCGCATTGATACCTTAGTTATCTCTATGCCAAAATTTAAAGTTTATAGGCTGACAGTTACAGAGAAATCACAATGAAAAAAAGCTGAAGAACGTTTTCCCCCTATTCAGGCCCGTACAGAGGGAGGATAGAGCCGGTATAAATTACCAGGGCCCAGCTCTTCTAGCCTCTTGAGTCCTGAGTACCCAAATGGGTACCTTGGTTCTTTTCCTTATAAAAATTAAACCGGTTGATTTTTCTTTGTTTGACCCTGTTTCTACATAGCTGAATGTTTGTGCTTTAAAACAAAACCAATAAATGACAGCAATAATGCTGACTTCCTCATAAAATAAATGTTTTCTTATCTGAGTTTGCAAAATGCCTTCAAAACAGCACGACTAAGAATGTAGGTGATTTTCATAATTATTTAACTTAAAAACTGTACAGTAAAAAAAATTGAGGTTTTGTAGATTATTCACTGATTTAGATATCTTAATTTTTTACCCGACTTCCAAGAAAGGTTATGTGTTTCACGCGTATCTGGGTATATGGATTTCTTTATACTTTCGAAACATCTCAACGGCTGGATGGATTTTAATGAATGAGGTCTCTATCGATTCCTCTTAACCGTCCGCTAGTTGTAGGCAAGCTTTTGTTTTTATAAATTCAAAATGGCGGCCGTAAAATACAAAATAGTGGTAGAGACGAAAAAATTTTTACGCATCCTATTGAGTGGCCTATCATTGGATAGGTCTTTCAAAATGAAGACGATGTTTCATTGACTATTTTACAGACAGAAGCTCCGTTTAAATATTACACAACCTGGAAGTTGTGTAGGTAGGATCTCTAGCTTTACTGCATCTCTAACCTTCATAGATATCTATAGGCCTCATCAAAACAGTGTTTATAGATAGGAACTAACAATTAAACGCAACTTAAAAGTCGTCAATACAAGTAAATAAAAAAAATAGGTAAGTAATATAAAAAATAGTTTCACATTGATGAGCAATAATGAATTAGTTCGCTTTTTACGCAGTCGGGTTTTCTGATTTTTTAAATTTAATTTTTACTTGTTTATTGTGTGAATTTAGGTTATTGATTTTTTTTTTTTTTTTTTTTTTTGGGGGGGGGGGGGGGCAAGTACTTTACAATTCATATTCGTAAACCCGAATTACCCGCCCTTCTAAAGTATCAATTTCAGGTACATACTTTTTTCTGTCATCTATGATGTCATTTTGTTTGTGCAAAAGCAATGAATGAATTTTTGCGGTATTATTTTAGCTTCAGGTCTCAAGAGGCTAGAGGACCCGACTTCGGTCCTGGTTTAAAAAAATAAAAATACCATAAAACGTAGGCTCGTACTTTTTTAAGTTACAATTTTAAATTAAAACGAATAATAAAATTCAACAGTCAAAATTTGCTAGAATATCTTTACATTATCTGTGCATACATAAAATATTTGAAAGCTCATTTGACATCAAGAAACTTTTAAACGGCTCCTCTGTTTTAATTATGCGGATGATTTTAGACGCCACTGTAAAAAAAACGGACTAAAATACGAAAATTGTTCTGTCAATCGAGACGCCAGTACTATTTCTGTATTTTAACGGAAATTTTTTCCGCAAATTTCAGAAAATTTTCCGTTTTTATGGAATTTACGGGGGAAATTTTCCATTAAAATACGGAAATAGCACTGGCGTCTGGATTTCCAGTACAATTTCCGTATTTTAGTACGTTTTTTTTTATAGTGTAGGTGGAAAATTCAATAAGTTCACAGGTTAGGGTTTCACATTTTATTTCTTTCACACATTAAACTTTTTCATTCGAAAATAATTGAGGAATAAAAATAAAATTTAATTATATTTTCAATATTTTAAATTTTTAGCTTGAATCATTAGTGTTGCACATTAGTGTCACATTAGTTGTTGCACATTAGTAATCATTAGTGTCACAAGTGTTGCAAATGCGTCATAAACTATAATACTGTAAAAAATAATAATAATAAAATTCTAAACATATATACTACATATATACTACAAATATATACTACAAAGATTTTTTTTAAAAGGTACTATCTAGCAAATTCATTTTCTAACAGAGTAAAGCCTGTTTATAACAGAATTCTACTATAAACTAAAAAAAAAATCATGGTCCACCCCCCACCCCCAATATATATATATATATATATATATATTTTTTTTTTTTTTTTTTTGCTATTATCTCTTTTAATATGAAAACAACTTGTATAAAACTGCATTTTTCGCTGGTCCTTTACATTTTCGTCTAATCGGGTTTTATTGTATTATACTTATGGTGGGGGTCTCGTATTTAAATTATTACGGGGCCCACGCTCTCTTTGTACGGTCCTACTCCTATTCAACCCATTTGTAATTCTTTTTTTATATATACATTTCTTTGAGGGAATCGTACCCTAATAGGAACCTGCTTGTCAAACTGAAAATTGCTATCTCCGATAGTTTTCGAGTAATCATGATTGAAAAGTGTTTTCTTAAGTGTGTCATCATTTAAATCTTGAATATTTTTATATCTCGAAATACTTTTGGAGAACATTTACGTCTTAAAAGTGAACCATAAAATTTCGTATTTTAGCAGGAATAGAATTAAAGAAATTGGAATTTTAAAACTTTTGATTCTGTTTCGGGGTAGATGGCAAAAAGGCAAAGCATAGAATATTTTGAAACAGAAATTACCAACAGTATTATCTTCAGAAAATATTTGAAATCGATTCAGTAGTCCCATAGTAATCGTTATTCTAGAACTTTTCTGCTTATTTCACTATTTTTAATTTTCGTAATTTTATAAAGTGTTCTTTGAAAGAAAGTTTGTCTTAAAAGTAACTATCACGCCGAATTCAACATTTCTAGCTTTAACAATTAGAAAAATCGTAATTTAAAACCCTTTAAGAACATTTTTGATTAATTTTGTGCATTAAATTTCGATATTTTTAGAACCACTCCTTTACATCTTACAGTTAACCACCGTGTTGAATGTCATATTTCTAGTCTCAACACAACGAAAGAAATTGTTATTTTAGAAAGTTTGTCGCTATTTTACAGGTAAAAATAGTCCGGATTTCAGCACACACTATCACAAACATTATCCTTAAAGAATTTTTGAAATGGGATTATTAGTTACAAAGTAATCGATATTTTAGAATGTTTTCCGCTCATTTCAACCTTGTAAATTTTTAAACATTTTTAACTGTTTTGTGCCGAAATTTGTCTTAAAAATAAAAGCGATGTCAAATTTCAAGTTACTATTCTTAACAATTCTAAATAAATTCTAAATTAGAAAGATTTCAGAATGTTTTCCACTCATTTTACCCTTTTAACTTTCGATTTTTTTAGAAACCATTCTGTGATATCAGAAATCATATATTAATAAAATTCCCCCTTTCTTTTTATATCCTAAAATTTCCCCTTTTCATTTATTTTAATTTCCAACTCCATTCAAAATCATGCAATCTTATCCTTGTAACCTACAACATAACCACAGTTATTTAAATACATCCCCTGTCTTTATTTCTCGCAATATACACTATATGGCCAAAGGTGACCGGTCACCTGCGATTTTAAACGTTTTGTAAAATATCTAGAAAAATACATGAGGAATTAACCTGAAACTGCAGGTATGTAAACAGTATAGTATAGGTCATATATTTCCCCGAATATTTTTTTCTCAAAACCCCATAGGGAACCGTCAACAAATTGAAAAAGAACGAATATCTTTTGGATAACCCTGTAAAAACTAAAGTAGTAAAAGCGTTCAAACTCGAGATTATTAATAAGTGGCTTATTGTAATACACTGTGCTCATTTTTATGAGGATAGCATGTATACTCGTAGAGAAATTAAGGTTTTTATAAAAACAGTCCCAAATTTCGCCAAGTTTTTTGCTTATAATTTTCAGAGTTCTTAATATAAAAAAAAGTTCTTCCCAGAAATTATGACAAACAACATTGTACACAACACTCTGCAATCGGAATTAAAAAATAATAAAAATTGGAAGAAAAATTAGCAGGTTTACTACAAAATGTTTCACTGCGCATGCGCGAATGCAGTCAAAATATAACGTGCATAATGTATTAGCTAAGTATATAGAGCAACTTTTGTGAAAGTCTCAAAATCATAGCTTGAAAATTCTGAAAATTATCGTCGATAGAGTAAGTTCGAAATCCGTTGTTCCTAAGAGGAAGCAAAAAGATGAGGGGTTGTATCCAAATATCGTACGCTGTCTTGGCACTAATCAACATATACAGTGGACTCTCTCTATCTGAACACTCTCTAATGTGAACACCCCGGTATTATGAACACATTCCGACGGTCCCGGCGAAACTCCATAGACTTAACATAAGATGAACTCTCTGTATTCTGAACACCCTCTAATCTGAACACCCCACTATTATGAACACTCCTTTTGATCCTCATTCTACCTCACCTCTCTGTAAACTGAACATGTGTTTGCAATCGAAATTCGGAGAATTCCTCAATCATGGAAATTCGGAGAAACTGTTGCAGAAGAATAAAAAAGTTCAACGAATTCGATTTAAAAATTTTAAGGATCTACCCGATGTTGTAATTTATTTGAATAATTCAGATAAAATCTTAATTTAATAAAACATTTATTGCAAAATAAATCTTCAATTTTCTTCAATATTAAATATTAGTCTTTATGCCTCTGAAGAGAACCTCACACGCTACCGCCCTCATCTGAGGCCCCCACAATGTGAAGATCGCATCATTGCCTGTGCACTATAAATCAAATTGAAAAGACTAGATGACATTCACAATTTTCTTATAATGGTTGGAGAGCATTAACGATATGATGAAGAGAGAAGGGAGAAAAATTCTCCTTTTTTGTGGATAATGCCAGATCACATACAAACATGCAGCTGAGCAATGTGACCTTGAAGTTCCTGCCAACAAACTGTACTACCAAATCCATTTTCTGAAGAAAATGTCACTGGTGACTGAGGAGGCAAATTCGGCAACAGAACTAACAAAAAAGGTCAACAACATGGATGCTGTCGATTAGATATCAACGGCTTTGAATGAAGCAACCCCTTACTTAGGAGTTGCATACTGAAATTGAAGCGGGATCTTATCTCGAAGCCGATGGAATCCTTACAGTTTGCAACAACAACATCGTTGAAGAAAATAAGAAGAAAGTGAAGGAGAAGCAGAACCAGAAGAGACTAATGAAACAAGAAGTACAATTATGTTCAAGAAATATGGGCAAAAGATTTAAGACCTGTTGAACTACGCCACCCGGAAGCTTTCCCATTCCCTAAACAGGTAGATAGGCATGTACACTGCATGAACATACACGATACAAAGGCTAAAATTACTCACTTTTTTAAGTAATGTATCGATTATGTTTTCAAATAATGTTTTGTATGTTTTGTAAAATTTTAATAAAAAAAACAAATGAGATGGTACAGTACAGGGCCGAATAAATTTAGTTTGACATTGTATTAGCCGCCAAATCTAAATTCAGCCCCTCCATCTCAGTAAATGGCATGGTTAACCAGGCTAAGTATTCTATACTGTCTATAAACTCAATGCATGGTAGCAGTAGTAATGCATTTCCCAATTTCCCTCTATAATGAACACCCCCATAATCTGAACATTTTTAGTCGGTCCCATGAGTGTTCAGAATAGAGAGAGTCCACTGTATTTGATACAACTTCTCATATTTTTGCTTCTTTTTGGAAACAACGGATTTCAAGCTTCTTCTGTCCACGATAATTTTCAGAATTTTCAAGCTATGATTTTGAGACTTTCACAAAAGTTGCTCTATATATTTAGCTAATACATTATGCATATTATATTTTGATTGCATTCGCGCAAGCGCAGTGAAACATTTTTTAGTAAACCTGCTCATTTTTCATCCAATTTTTATTATTTTTTAATTCTGATTGCAATGTTTTGTGTACAATGTTGTTTGTCATATTTTCTGAAAAGAACTTTTTTTTATATTAAGAACTCTGCAAATTATAAGCAAAAAACTTGGCGAAATTTGGGACTGTTTTTATAAGAGCCTTAATTTCTCTGCGAGCATACATGCTATCCTCATAAAAATGAATACAGTATATTAAAATAAGCCACTTATTAATAATCTCGAGTTTGAACGCTTTTGCTACATTAGTTTTTACAGGGTTATCCAAAAGATATTCGTTCTTTTTCAATTTGTTGACGGTCTCCTATGGGGTTTAAGGAAAAAATCTTCGCGGAAATATATGACCTACACTATACTGTTTACACACCTGCAGTCTCAGGTTAATTTCTCATGTATTTTTATAGATATTTAACAAAACGTCTAAAATCGCAAGTTACCGGTCACCTTTGGCCATATAGTGTATATAAATCCCCTCCTAAGTTAGCCGTTATAAAACTATCTGCTATGACTTTTGTTTCAATTCGTATCTGCACCCTTCCATGACCATATATGGTAGACGCTAAAAGCCTCTAAAAGCCTATCAGTTTAGCTTGCTAAGCAGAAAATATAAACGTCTCCTTATTTGGCTCACTAAACCGCGATTAAAAATTCCAAAGTATTCTTTCAAGAGCCCCCTTCTATTGTACGAAGTGCAACGTTCAAAAATTCTTATGCGACTTTAAAAGGAATTCAAGGCTAAAGGCAATACCTTGCCAATTATTCTATGTAAATCTCTCTCTCAGAAAATAGCCTCCAAAAATTGTAACCTTTTGGCAAATTTATTGGCGAGACTGTAAGTACGCAGAAATATGCGATGTGACTCCTGATCTCACATTCACCCCTTGCCTTCCCTTGCTTGCTGTTATGTATCCCTAGCTCCCTCACCTCGTTGTTTCGTAATAAACCTTTTCTTGTCCAACCTGGAATTAAGTTTATGTTCATGGCCTACTACACCGTGTCCCAGAAGTTTAGACAAACAATAAAATTTGCATTAACATAAAAAGTAATAAGGTACAATTAAAATTCGCGGGATAGGTAATGAATAAAAGCTGTTTTGCTGATATACACATATAAATTATGATCAAAGATTTGAAATTATAAAACATACATTAAATTATATAAAAATGTGCTGTCCCAAAAGTATAGACACCTGTAATTTTTTTGGTTTTTACATTTATAAAAGTAACTAAAAACTTACTTTTAATATTTAATTGTATTTCTATAACACTTTATAACACCATATACACGTTGTTCCATAGAATTAACTAAGCATTGCATTACAGAAGTAGGTATTTCTTACCACGCTTTGTTAATTGCAATTTTTAAGTCTTCTACACATGCATATTGCTTTCCATTTTCATATATTTTACGAGATAAGATCCCCCATATGTTCTCTATGGGATTCAAATCGGGACTAAGTGCTGGACAGTCTAATAGTGTGATATTGTTTTGCCTAAACCATGTTATTGATGATGTGGAGGTATGATGGATGCCCCATCTTGTTGGAAAACACAGTCCGGTGCTGCTAGCAAATCCATAATTAGCAGTAAATTGGTACGTAAAATATCCTGATAATCCTCTGATTTCATTTTCCTTTCCATAAATCCTGGAAATGTTTGGAGAGATACAAAATCTTGCTTAAAGCAGAGACATAAAGATGCACGTTTAAAGTGGGCTAGAAAGCATATGACATACGGTGAAAAATGGATTTCTGCAATCTTCAGTGACGAAAAGAAATGGAATTTAGACAGCCCTGATGGTCGTAAATTTTACTAGCATGACCTAAGAAAAGAACCGAAGAACTGTTTCAGCAGGCAACATGGCGGAGGATCCGTAATGTCCTGGGGAGGTTTTTCTTTCAACGGCCAAACATTTCTAGGATTTATGGACAGAAAAATTAAATCAGAGGATTATCAGGATATTTCACACATCAATTTACTGCCATTATGGATTTGATAGCCGGACCAGTATGTGTTTTCTAACAAGATGGGGCATCCATCCATACCTCCACATCATCGAAAACATGGTTTAGGCAAAACAATATCGCACTATTAGACTAGCCAGCACTTACTCCAGATTTGAATTCCATGGAGAACCTATGGGGGATCTTATCTCGCAAAATATATGAAAGTGGAAAGCAATATCATGTGTAAATGACTTAAAAATTGCAGTTGACAAAGCGTGGTATGAAACAGCTCCTTCTGTAATGCAATGCCTCGTTAATTCTATGGAATAACGTGTATATGATGTTATAAAGTGTCGTGGCAATAAAATTAAATATTAAAAGTAAGTTTTCAGTTATATTTAGAAATGTAAAACCAAAAAAAAAACTACTGGTGTCTATGCTTTTGGGACAGCGCATTTTTTATATAATTTAATGTATATTTTATAATTTCAAAACTTTGATCATAATTTATATGTGTATATCAGCAAAACTGCTTTTATTTATTACCTATCTCACGAATTTTAATGGTACCTTATTAGTTTTTATGTTAATGCAAATTTTATTGATTGTCTAAACTTTTGGGACGCGGTGTATACTTGTCTGATAAGTACTTTAGAAATTATAGAATCTACGTATAGTACAAACTTAATAGTATACGTTCTTAAGCAGCATTTATATCCGATAAATAACCACAATTCTAAATTTCAATTTTCTGGTCCTAACAATAACACCGAAATCGCAATTTTAGAAAGATTGTACTTCTGCGAATTCTTAAAAACTGTTCTGTAAAAGCATCTAAGTCTAAAAAGTAACAGTCATATCAAATTTATTGTTTCTATCCCTAACAATTCCATATAAATCGTAATTTAGAACATTTTATCTAAAGGGTGTCCCCGAATTCGTGTGCCAAACTTTAACGGAAGGTAAAGTACACATAAAGAAGCAATTTTGGTATAACAATGTGGGGTCAGAAATGAAAAGTTTGGGCGAAAAAGGAGAAATGCGGAAGAAATGAAAACAAGTGTTTTTTGGAATAACAATTACAGTAAGTGCTCAAATGCGCCATTGGCAGCGTATAGCAAGTGACTGACAAACCTTTTTCGCCGATTCCAAGGGTTTCACGAATATTTCAGCCACGAGTGAAAGTCTTGTAATGAAGTCCTCATCAGAGCTAACTGGCGTCTCATAGATGAGACATCTGGAACCTTCGAAAGGGTACGCTACTCTGTAAAAAAACGGACTAAAATACGGAAATTGTACTGGCAACCTAGACGCCAGTACTATTTCCGTATTTTAACAGAAATTTACCCCCGTAAATTTCAAAAAAATGGAACATTTTCTGGAATTTATGGGGGAAAATTTCCATTAAAATACGGAAATAGTACTGGCATCTCGATTGCCAGTACAATTTCCTTATTTTAGTCCGTTTTTTTTTAATATAGTCCCTTGATAGACGCTGCCATGTATGTATCGATGTTAGTAATGGCACATTTGAGCACTTACTGTAATTGTTATGTTAATAAAACACCTGTTTCCATTTCCTCCTCATTTCTAGTCTTTCGCTGAAACTTTTCTTTCCGACTCAACATTACTGTACCAAAATTGCTTCTTTACGTGTACTTTACCTTCCCTTACAGTTTCGCATATGAATTGGGGGAAAACCTGTATAACGTTTAATATAGAACATTTTTCTCTAATTTAATCCTTTAAATTTTGAACCATTTTAGAAATCCTTCCTAGCGAGCATTTACATTTTATAAGTAACCACCATGCCAAATATTATTATTCTATCCATAACAGTATCAGGAAAATTGCAATTTTAGAAAGCTTTTGGTCTTCTACCTCTCCTTAGAGGTGATGGTGCCGACATAAAGCGTAGCCTGTGTCAGTGGTTCCTAACCTTTTATAGGCCAGGCCCCACCAAAACATCAGTAAAGTCGCTATGCCCCCCTCCTCTTTAATCTATAAGTTATGTCCCTTATTATAAAAAAGTGAACTCTATTCATCCAGTGAAAGCATAATAAAGCATTAACAATAATTATTCTTTTCAAATTTTATAACTCATCAAAGAGATGAATCTTCTGTAACAAATGTGCTTTTAACATTTCCTTAAATGCAATGAGGTTATACATCTTCATCTTTGTGCAAAAAAGAGTTTTGTTGTACTTTTCAAATTTACCTCAATATTAAAAGGAAAATGTTATACGGTCTGCATTTTCATCTTCACAAAGTACCTTGAAGAGAGACTTACATTTAATGTTAAAAGTGATGACATTCACACATTTTATAATTCATTTTTGTGACTTATTAAGAGTCGCTGAAAAAGCTCTGGACACTAAAATTTATTTCTATGGATAACACAATACACAAGAAGCATTTCAAAAATCCCATTCTTATCACTATTAAGTAGCCACCATTCCACACCACAACACACTTTCTCTGATTTCCCTTTCCCAATATCGTTAAATGATTTCCATTTATTATCTACTTTTAAAATTTTAAATGTATATGTCATGATGTAAATTAATTTACTGTGAGGGATGCCTGCTCTAGAGCCATAGATATTTACTCTCAACCCATTTCTTTTTCTAATGCTATTTAAGATTTATAAGTTTTATAAAGTTAGTAGTACCTCGTTTAGATATTTCATATATTTTTTAGGTTAAATATGTTCGAGACAGTATTTTTAAATAGTCTCACGTGTAAAACAATCTTCGAGTGATATATAGCAAAGCAAATAAAAGTAGAAAGCCCTTAATCAAGAAGTAGTCTTATTTAAAAGTAGAAAGCTTTTAAGCGTTACGAAAAATTGCAAAATACTGTGCAAGGAAAATTATAGAGAGATTTTATACTACCGTAATTTCCGGCGTATAATCTGCGGATCAAACAGTTGTGTTTGGACCCAGAAATTTTATTTAGTTACTGAAGACAAATATTTACAGCGATTTAAAAAGGTACACTTTATTTTTAAAAATTTCTCGATCGAAAAATGATTGTTTGATCCGTGGATTATACACTGAAAATTGTAGTAAATTATGTCAAAATATTTAAAAAATTATTCACAAATGTATTTTAAAGTTTTTATTGGGAACATTTTTAAAAATCAATAAAAAACTGATTTTTAAAATTTTGCTTATATTCCATTTATTTTTAGTCTACAATAATACTTTCAAAAATAAGTGAATAAGTGAGCAACAAATTTTGAATTCCCCCCCCCCCCTAGAAAGTCGAATTACGCCCCAATGCTGCGTACGCTCCACGTTATGAACCACTGGCCTATGTTGAAGCAGCGATTGCCACCATTATTTTCTCACTATTACTTTGGAAATCGATCCAGTAATTCCAGAAATTATCATTACAAACAAACGTTTCATCTTTATAATACTAGTAAAGATAACAAATATTCAGCGCGGCATACTCTATATCCGAACTATATTTCTCAAAAAAACTTCCTTGAGACAAAAAAGAAATAAAATCTCTATTCGAGTTTAAGATAGAGTGTGTGAAATAAGATAAAGTAAATAACAATACAATTGAATCTTGGAATCTTTTTATTTATAATGGAACGTGACCATTTTGAAAAAAATTGGCATCCTATAGAAAAAATTTCTCCAATTGTTCCAAAGAATGTTATTTTCTTGGAGCAATCAATTTTTGGAAACTATTACTGATGGTGGTTTTCCTTTTATTGAGTTATGTCTTAAAATGTATCGAATTATTCTCTTATACAGGGTGACGAGTAAATTGCATTTGACATAAAATGCTCTAATAAGTGCATAAAAAATACAATTAAAAGGTCTCGGGACTCTTAAAGCTTCAAAATTTTCGAAATTTAAATTTATTTAGATGTTAAGCTCATATCTTTTCTGAACATTTTGATGTAATTGTTTCCTTGAAATTCCCATAAGAACAGAAGTTATGCCTATTAGAACTATACCCTCTCAATAGCTGAAGCGGTGTTTCCGAAACTTTGAAATCATTTTTCTCCAAATGACGTTTTTAAGCATAACGCTCACGATATTTCAAAAATTTCTCAATATCTTTTTCATGAAATTTTCAAAACACATGTTTCATGTTAGTCTGTATAAACTGAACCTAAAATTTCATTTTTATTGTTCAAAAAAATATTTTTTTAGATGATTATACGTTTGAAATTTTCAAAATTTTCTATTAGCTATGCATAACTTTGTATTGAAAAAATATAAAAATGCTTTAAATACAGATATATTTAGGTTCAGGGTAATTATTACAAAGTGAAGTATAATTAGGCGCAAAAAATTCCATTCTAGTTGCAAAATTTATTTTACAATCCTGCGTGTAAACTGTTATGCCAAATTTCTGCTCATCAAATGTCTGACAGTTTGTCGCCCCCTATAACTACTAGTTTTGCATCTTGCAATTTTTTAAATATATGAAATGAAAGAACACACTTATATCTTTTAATCCCAATAAAAATTATGTTTTTAAATTAAATAATATTAAGATATTAAATGTTGAAATTTGTCTTTCTTTTTTCATTTTTTCCAATTTTAAGAGTCCTGAGATCCCTTAATGTGGAAATACATGAACAGAGTATACTGTCAACAATCGCATTAGAAAAAATGTGTTCTATCTCGGCATGCGCATGTGTGAAAATGTACTATAAAATTTGTTCAAACGGAAGATGCACACTCGTGAAAAAAAAGTGCACACCCTCGACTAACTCTGCAACTAATTATAACAGAAGAAAGTTCATGGAACCAAAGACTTAGAAATAGTCTACTTTTAAATAATGAGTATAAAATTTACTTTGGAGGCCATCTACAAATCAAAACTAGACCAAACATTGTTTATTTCAATGGCAACACCCAATTTTGACAATATATTATAAATCTTCGGTTCAAACTATGCGAAATTTCAAGTCATTTGGATGATAAGTGTTTGAATTATAAACATTCAAAATTTAGTGTTTTTAATGTTAAATTATATTTTCATATTTTTATTAATATCTCCTGAAATTATAATCCTAATGTAATATTTTTTGTGTGTGGTTATAACACTAAAAATCCCCAAACATAAATATATTGAATTTGTAATTTTAAAATTATATAATAAGAATTATGAATTACGAATTATGAAATTAATATTCGACAAAAAATATGGATTGCAAACTACACTTTTTTTGACAGATTTATATTTATTATGTCCTGCTTTATATGAATTCTAAATTTCAAAATTTTCTTCCAAGTTGTTTTCGAATTATGATTAAAAAACGTCAAAATAATGTTTTAATTGCCGTCTATGATGTGCAGAAAAGCATAAATTGAAAAAAAATATATTTTACTCATTTAATTGAAATATTTGGACTGACATTAGTCAAAACATATTAAGCGAGTGAAATAGTCATATTAGCAAAACATAATGCATTAATAGAAGTGACATAGTCATTCTGCAGCATTTCAACAATCGAGAACTAAACTTCAATTTGGATATAGCCTCTAAAACAGACTCATTTGAAAATAATTAAGTTTTTGAAACTAATCGCACGAGTTTCATGAAAAAAAAAATTATTTGTTTTTAGTCTAATTGAAGGATGAAGAATTTATTTATGGTGTCAAACTTGGATATTGCTATTGAAAAAAACAAAGCTTGGCTTCGTTTTAATATGTAGATAGCCGCCAAAGCAAATTTTATATACATCTTTTAAAAGTATACTGTATTTCCAATCGTTTGGTACCAGTAGCTTTCTTCTACAATAATTTGTTGCAGATTTAGGAGGGGGTGTTTCCTTTTTTTTCACTACTGTACATAATGGTGTCCTACCTTATCCCTTTAAGCCCTGAATTTTCTATTTTGGGGGAAAATTAATTTTAGACTAATAAAATTGAAAGTAGCTATCCAAATCTCAGAAGTTACGATTTATTGAAATTTAACAAATATGTTATTTACTGAAATCTAACGAATACAGTTATTTTGCATACTTTTTATATGACAATAGTCTAAGGAAGACTTTTTGAAGACGTTTGGAAAATGTCGTATTACAAGAGAATTAAACAGGCATAAAAACTTGCTGATGTATTTTCTATGTTTTATCACAAATTATTAGTAAAGAAAAGTAATCCCTAGTTTAAAAAGGGAATCATATGTTTGAAATAAAAGATACGTCAGTGGTTTAACGATAATTAAGGAAACTTTTAATACTGAATGCTGAAACATAAAGGAAGTCATATTAATAAATATACTCTGAGTGGTGAAAAAAATTAGAGACACACTAAGGAGTTGGTCCGCCTTTAGCTCTGATCACAGCCCATATTCTTCTTGGTATGGACTCTATAAGTTGGTCATGCCGTTTCTGAGGAATGTTGGCCCATGCTAACATAATAGCAGCTGTAAGTAATGTCGGGTTGGATGGTGGCGTTTCAAGCTTTGAAGTGCTCTTTCAACTTCATCCCACACATGCTTAATAGGATTGAGGTCAGAAGACTGAGCTGGCCATGGAAGCAGGATAAACTCTGATTAATGCCCTTTAAACCAATTTAAGACCGATTGAGTACGGTAGCAAAGTGCATTGTTCGGCTAAAAGCAACCATCTCCATAACGGAATATTATAACTGTAAATGAGCGCATGTGATCGGCAGCGATGTTGGGGTAAGCTGTGCTGTTCAGAGTTGTGTCCACAGATATCAATTTACCCAGTGTATTACATGAAAACTTTTCCCACACCATAATTCCACCGCCACGAGCCTGAAGAGTTGCCATTTGACATGAATTCGTGCTATTTGCGCCATATTCTGATCCGATTCGTCCATCATGATGGAGCAGGAAACGAGATTCATTGGGTCAGGCTACTTTTTCACTCCTTAAGAGACCAATTTCGTCCTTCCTTTGCCCACAATAGGCTCTTTTTTCTGTGATACCAAAAGCACTCTTGATTGTCTCCTACTGCTAAAACCCATCCTTTGAAAATTCAACCTGTTTGTGCGTTGGGATATGCTTGGTGATGCACCTGCATTGATTTCGGCTGTAATTTGTCGTGTTATTGCCTTTCTGCTGTTGCGTGCTACTCAACATTTACCTCTCTCGTTCACCAGCCTTTATGGTCCTTATCGTTTGAAGTTTATCGTTTGAAGTTTTTTTCCTCAACTGCCATTTTTTAAAAATATAAAATGCTGTTGGGCGAGAAAATCCAAAAATGTCGTCGTTACAGTGATGCCGGCACCAGCACTTCTTAGACCGACGATCATCCCTCTTTCAAAGTCACTTAAATCTTTCGTCTTACCCATTTTTACAGTAATTTCCGTGCTAACTACGTCGTACGCATAGCTGAACTCTGCGTTGTTACGTCATTCTACCTCACTGTCTAACTGGTTTACTTTCAAATAAGGGGTGTCAAATTTTTTGGTCATTCAGTGTATACTAGCAGGAATGACCGAGCTAAGCTCGGTCAAAATTAGCTTTGGGTTTATCTCGATATATTATACCCACTGAATCATTCTTGCTGTTTTAGATGCAATTAGCTTGACGCTGAGTCACAGTGACCCAAAATGACCCACTAATCGAATTTTTTCGAACATCCGACCTAACACAATGCTTTTCTCTAGTCTGAAAACGATGGAATATAAAATTAAGTGAAAATCGTTAGTCGTTTTCTAGATAAAATAAGCTTGACCTACGTTGATTTAAAAATGACCCACTAACCGAAATTTATCGAACATGTGACCTATTCCAATGGTCTTTTTCTACTGTAAAACGGTATAATAAAAAAAATGTCAAAATCGTTTGAACCTTTTTGAGATACAGTTAGCTTGACACCCGACCCATTATCACCAAGTTGACCCACCAATTGAATTTTCTTGAGCATGCGGCCCAGCCCAATGGTTTTATTTTGTCCAGAAACGGTGTAATACAAAGTTTTGTCAAAATTGTTTGAGCCATTTTTTAGATACAGTTAGCTTGATCCTGATCCATTAGGACCCAAAATGACCCACTGATTCAATTTTCTTGAACATGCGACCCTGCCCGATGAATGGTCTTATCATTCCCCGAAACGGTATTATACAAAATTTTGTCAAAATGTTTTGAACCACTTTTTAAATACGATTAGCTTGCCCCTGACCCATTGTGACCCAAAATGGCCCACTAATCGAATTTTCTTTAACATGCGACCTAGCCCAATGGTCTTCTCGATCCCGAAAATGATAGAATACAAAATTTAGTCAAAATCGTTTAAGCCGTTTTTAAGATACAATTTGCTTGACCCTGACCCATTGTGACCCAAAATGACACACTAATCGAAATTTCTCGAACATGTGACTTACACCAATTCGCTTCTCATGACCAGAAACAGAGTAATACAAAATTTGGTCAAAATGTTTTGAGCGTTTTTTTAGATTCAATTAATTTGACCCTGACCCATTGTGACCAAAAATGACCCACTAATCGAATTTTCTCGAACATGTGACCTAGCCCAATGGTCATCTCATGGCCAGATGCGGTATACTACAAAATTGTGTGAAAATGTCTTGAGCTGTGTTTTAGATATAATTTGCTTGACTCTGACACATAATGTCCCATAATGACCCACTAATTGAATTTACTCGAACACGTGAACTATCCCAATGGTCTTTTCGTGCCCGAAAACGTAGATTACAAAATTTCGTCAAAATCGCTAGAGCCGTTATCTAGATAAACTTAGCTTGACCCACGGTGACCCAAAAATGACCCACTAATCAACTTTTCTCGAACATGTGACTTAGCCCAATGGTCTTCTCGTAATCCAAAACTGTAGAATATAGAGGTTAGTGAAAATCGTTTGAGCCGTTTTTTAGATAAAAATAGCTTGACCCACAGTGACCCAAAAATGACCCACAAATCGAAATTTCTCGAACATGTGACCCAGCCCAATAATCTTCTCGTACTCGAAAATGGTTGGATAGAAAATTTAATCAAAATCGATTGAGCCGTTCGTTAGATATAAGTAGGTTGACCCTGACCCATTAGGACCCAAAATGACCCACTAATCGAATTTTCTCGAACACGTAGAAAATTACGTAGAAAAGTTGTAGGTTAAGGGGTTAATGAATGAAAAAGCCATCTGAAATGATAGCGTATCGACCCTCAAAAAATAGCAACGATGCAACGCTACAGATTCTACTGTCATAATTTCCAATTTCTAAGCGCCTCCTCGTGGTAATTATAATGCAGAAGAAGGCGTGTTACATTAAATAGAAACAACTTTAAAAATTGTCTAAATTATAACAATTATAAACTGTTCGAATAATGAATAAACAATGAAGCCTGAGTTTCATTATTTGGAAGATTCCAATAGTAGTAGAAGTTTCTCCGTTTATTAATCTTCGAGAATATTAACCTCTTGTGATTGAGCGGGGTTTACGTTCCTAAAAAATTCTCAAGACACGAGGAAAATTTATTTTATTGTAATTAGAAATCTTTATTGTTTGTAACACCTGTCACCTGTCACTAACTGCATTCAAAATCCTACGATACAGAACTTTGGTAACCTATAATTTGTTTGAATAGAACTTTCAATTTTAATCGAAGTATATATTTGTACCCCCCCCCCAAAAAAAAAAAGAAAAAAATCTTAAAATATTTATTTCCAATATTTATGTGCATTCATATTGTTTATTATAATAGCTAAATTTTAGTCAAATTGAATATCTGCCTCTATTCAAACGAAATATTGGTCTTTTTACACGTTTTTACTTGACAACCCCTTACTTGACAACCCGTTTTTACTTGACCCTTAACTGCTGTTAGTGGTCTCACAGACCGCTGCTCTTTTAACCCTTTATGTGCTGAATTATGAATTCATGAAAATTTTAACTTCTAAAACATTTTTCGTGAATTGTTTAAACTACATTAAAAGATTTACATAATCATTTAATAAATTTCAAAAGGATTTAGAAGGATTCATTAAATTTGAATGTATAGGGATTTTGTGCAATATTTAACCTTACTCAAATCTTTTATTTTAAATATTTTTCTTAGTATTTTGTAGAATTAGGAAATGCACAAATATAATGTTCTTACAATAGAAATATAGGAATATTTCAGAATTAAAAAATCCCTCCCCCCTCTCCCAAAGCCAAGAAAGCTGTAAAGATGCAAAAGCAATCATCCTTTTAAAAATATTTTCTTTTTGTGTAACCAACAATGCTTTTGGTACAAGGTAAAGTAATGTATCTATAACTCATTTTAAACTGTATTACAACTAATCGATGTATTAAATAAATTTTATAACAAGTTATTTCAATGGTACTTATAAGTACCGTCAGTAGATAAAGGGTTAAATTGCGACAGTTTAACTATTACTTTTTAGTTTAACTTTAAATACTGTTTTGTTTGGAATTCTAGTACTGTCGATAAAGATTTCCGAATAGATGAATTTTAATTGTAATAGTACTGTACATAAAGTTCAGTACTCGAAATGCTAGAGAACGACTAAATCACTTCAATTAATGTATTATTTCTTGCCAATATGACCATTTCACTCACTTAATACGCTTCGACTATTAGCAACCCAGCTGTTTCAATCAAATGAGTAAAATATATATATTTTTTTCAAATTATGCTTTTCTGCACGTCATAGACGACCCCTTAAACCATTATTTTGACGTTTCTTAATCATAATTCGAAAACTACTTGGAAGATAAATTTAAAATTTAGAATTCGCCTAAAGCAGGACATAATAAATATAAATCTGTCAAAAAAATTGTAGGTTGCGATTCACATTTTTTTCGAATATTAATTTAATAGTTCATAATTCATATCATATTTTTTTTTTTAATTACAAATTCAATGTATTTATGTTTGGGATTTTTAGTATTATAACCACACACAAAATTATCACTTTAGGATTATAATTTCAGGAGATATTAATATAAATATGGAAATGTATTTTAATATTAGAAGTTTTTTAATTTGAATGTTTATAATTCAAAAACATATGATACAAATGACTTGAAATTTCATTTCTAAGCATAGTTTAAATCGAAGATTTAAAATATATTGTCAAAAGTGGGTGTTGCCATTGAAAAAAAAGTTTGGTCTGGTTTTTGGGAGTCCTTTTATCTTTTTATTAGTTTAGATTTATCTTGTTCAACACATTTCATACATCTAAGGATTTTTTTTTTCTTTTAGATGTAATGAAGATCATAAAACGAGGGAAAGTTTAATGTATAATTTATGCTCTTGTTTAAAATACTACAACGAAATTAGAATGTTTCAGAAAATGCTATTTATTTCTATTTGCTTGAACGAGTTTTTTAAGGAAATCCAAAAGTATTGGGCCGTTTGGTAATCATTTCTTTATAAAATTTTGAATGAAGATTTTCTAAATATTCATAAAAAAAAACTACTTTCATATTATTAAGTAACTAAGGTATTTTTAAATACTATTTGTTTATATATTAGGTAAATCCTACTTCAACGAACGATTATGTAAACATTTGTAAAATTTAAAACTACTGAACCATTAACTTCAAATATATTACACTTAATTGTTCGTACAACTGTCTGACAATGGACAAGTCAACCATGAAATTAACTTAGTAGAAGAATTTTAAACATCGTTTTTTTATGATTACTACTGTTTGCTTCGTAAATTTACATTTAAATAAATAGCTGGCTTATTCATCCGAATATATGTCCTTCATAACTAGGAAAAAGTTAAAGTTTTATGAAATGAAAATAAAAAGGGTTGATAAGTAAAAATGTGAAAAATTCATATAATAAAAAACGTTTTTCTTAGTTTTTTTTTTTTTTTTTTTTTTTTTTTTTTTCTACGACGTACACAAATTATTACGCAGGAAATAATAATCTAAGCTATATAAGGTAAGTGAGCCAAAGGTGTCTATTGTAGTGTTCCTAAGGTAGGCCGCATCCCAAAAATAGAATTATTTTTATTTTCAATCACAAGATGGAGCTACTGCAATGTAAATTACACATCTGCAGTGCACGTAACTGAATCTGAAGAAAATCTTCTTACTGAAGTTTACTTTCGGAATTCTCCTTCTCTTTCAAATTTATCACGGCACGGGGGATGCTTCTGATAACATAAATGTGTAAGTGTGTGTGAATGTTTGGCTGAAATGAGCGTTAATTTTTTAATGATTTAATGCCTTTGTGTCTTTGCATATAGTTGGATTAAGAGCCGAAGAAGGTTTTAGGCTATTTTTATTTACTTTCTTCAATTTTGTTTTTTAATAATTCAAAGTTACATTATTTTCATAGAGAGTCAATGAGCATTTTTCATATAAAATTTAATCTCTTTATTTTACAGTTGTCAAATCTTCACAATACAAAATAATAATTTTTCCACAAGTCTTTATATACAACTGCAACATTTACACGTGAATCATGATTTTTTTTTTATTATTTTACAAATTGTAAATAAATTGAATTTGACGCCATATCTGAAACAATAAACTGAAGTATTTTTTACTTATACATAAAGCATAACAAACAGTTACGTACAGAAATGTTTTGTAAAAAATGACTCAGTAATTTATAGGAAAAGAATATGAACAAGAATTATGCTATTAATCCAAACTTTCTCTTGGAAAGCAATAGCCTCACATTTAAAATAAAATGAGCATTTTTTAATAATTGTTAATAATATAAGGAACATGAATATTATTAAGTACAGGACAAAATGTGAATATGACGTCATATTTAAAACGAAATTTTTACATATTTTTACCGATACTGATTACTGAGCATAAATGTCAGTTATAAATGTAAAATAGTTTTCTGTCTAAAATTATCTCATAATTAATAGGAAAAGAAAATTAACAAGAATTATATAAACTATATATAAAATCATTTCAAAACATCAAAGTCCTCATGCCATCACATCGGGTGAGTGTCTGAACAGAACTTCGTCTGCTAATCAACATAGCTTGTAGGTAAAATTGTTTGAGTAGCTCTTTCATTTTATGTATTAATTATAATTTTAAGTTTTATGTAATAAATACTAACAAGCTTTAAAACCCCGATATTCATTTAAAAATACCCTGTATATAGTCGTAATAAATTTTGGTATTCATGCATTTTTGCATAAGAGTGCAACAGCTATTGCACAAAGATCTGAATATTTATAAAACTAATATAGTGCGACGTACCTCATTTTCCACGTTTGGCGTACAATTTCTGATTTGTTTTAATCTTAAATTACTTTTAGATACCTTGACACTAATTTGTTTCTATTGCCGACTATTTGATAAATCTAATAATGCAAATCGCACTCCGATAGGGCAATTTATTAATTTTATACGATTTTTTGACGCACATGATATATTAGTAAAATAAACATTCTTTCAAAATGTATTTTGGTCGGGAATCCCGGCGAAAGCTAAAGCAAACGTTAATTCTGTTTGCGAATTGAAGATTTTAAACTGGATGCTCGAATGCATGATTAAATCAGAATAGATAAGGAAGGGAAGGGCAGGTGGATTTATTAAAGTAAAGCTTGGACAAAAACAGTTTCCTAGTTAAAACAATAAAGAAATTTTACCTTTTAGTTCAAATTTGATTCAAATATTGACTTTTCTTTTCACATGAACAATTTATCAGTTTAAGAATTTTTCTTCTTCTCAAACATTTGGTTTTTCTTTTTCAAAATGTTCACATTATTGATTCTAGAGTGTTTATCTTAGCGCTCTTTTACTTACTACGATTTATTTTTTCCTGAACAAGTCTCAATCTTTGGCACCTCTACTTAATCAATTTACATTAATATCTTCATTTAAAAAAACTGCAAAATATTATGCGTTTAAGTTATGATTTTTTAATTCAATATCTATATGATTCTTACTTCGATCGAATTTTATCCTTTATAAAAATATTCAAGTTAGTTAGTTATTTAAGCTATGAGGTATTCGCTACTACTTTTGCCGACATGACCTCAAATGATCTCAAAATGGTGTTGTTTCCTTGGAACAACCTTCCTCCACGAGAAAAAAAGGCAGAACCAAAAATATATTCAAATCGTATATAAAATGCAATAACTTTTTCTACACATTTAGTTATTTTTAATTAAATAATAGTTTTATTTCTACACGAAAACATAAAAAATGTATGAACCAAAAAATGACAAAAAAAGCTAAAAATTCAAAAATCGGGCTTTCGGATGGACATGTACTTATCCATCCCCTTTTAAAGGGGAGAGGGGGGGATTGTGATTGGGATCTCTACGTACAATAGATGTTCCTGGTGTCCGTACACGCATATACACACATGCACTCACATACGCAATACCACTTTCTCTTTTGAACAATATCCGATGAAGAATGGGGTACAATTTGTTTATATATATATTTTTAACCATTTGGAAAAATGATTATTGTCCTCTGTCAGGGTAGGAAATCAAAACATATCTGAAGCGTTTTATTGGTTCAATCCGCATTTTATTCGTTTTCTGATTGTTCTATACAGTAATCTGTATTTTCCCTTTACTTTCGTCAGAGATGGATACTTCTGTTGCCACTATGACAAAAAAGTAATAAAAACTACAAAAAACATTAATAACTCAGAAGCAAATGGAGATACAGCTTTCAAACAAATTGCCTTTAAAAGTAATTTTTTTTCCTATTCGACGATGTAAAAAGTAATATTGTGGGATGTTTAGAGGTTTAAGAATGAAATTTCATTTAAAATGGGTCCAGGAATATTAATGTTTAATCCATGGCGTACGTAATGAATAACCAGCTCCGTAGAAGTTTAAAAATTTACAGTACCGAAAAATGTAATCCATGGCGTACGTAATGTATGATCAACTCCGTGCGATTTTTTATGTCTTAAATTTTAGTCTTTGAAAAAATCATTTTCCAAATGGTCGTTGTAATTTGTTAAATTGCATTTTTTTTTTTTTTTACATATACACTATATATTGTCAAAGATGACCGGTCACTTGCGATTTTTGACGTTTTTATAAATATCTAAAAAAATACTCGAGGTATTATCCTTAAACTCCAGGCGTGTAAAAGAATAGTACAGGTCATATATTTCCGTGAAGATTTTTTTCCCGAAACCCCCATAGGGAACCGTCAGCAAATTGAAAAAGAACAAATATCTTTTGGACAACCCTGTAAAACCTAATGTAGCAAAAGCGTTTAAACTGTAGATTATGATTAAGTGCGTTATTGTAATAAATTGTGTTCATTTTTATGAGAATAGCATGTATATTCGTAGAGAAATTAAATTTTTTATAAAAAGAGTCCCAAATTTTACCAAGTTTTTTGCTTATAATTTGTAGAGTTCTTAATATAAAAAAAAAAGTTCTGTTCAGAAAATATGACAAATAACAATGTACACAATACCCTGCAATCAGAACGAAAAAATAATGAAAATTTTATGAAAAATGAGCAGTTTTACTAAATAATGATTCGCTGCGCATGCCCGAATGTAAACAAAATGTAATTTGCATAACGTGTTAACTAAATGTATAGAGCAACTTTTGTGAAAACCTCAAAAATATAGTTTGAAAAGTCTGAAAATTATCGTTTATAGAATAAGCTCAAAATCCGTTATTCCAAAAAGGAAGCAAAAAGATGAGGGCTGTATCAAAATAAAGCAGTACGTGCAATATTATGTATGCTATACTAGCACTAATCAATGGATATATGGATACAACCCCTCATCTTTTTGCTTCATTCTGGAAATAACGGATTTTGAGCTTATTCTATCAACGATAATTTTCAGAATTTTCAAGCTATGTTTTTTAGACTTTTACAGAAGTTGCTCTATACATTTAGCTAACACATTATGCACATTATATTTTGTTTACATTCGGGCATGGGCAGTGAATCATTATTTAGTAAAACTGCTCATTTTTCATAAAATTTTTATTATTTTTTCATTCTGATTGCAGGGTATTGTGTACAATATTGTTTGTCATATTTTCTGAACAGAACTTTTTTTTATATAGGAAGAACTCTTCAAATTATAAGCAAAAAGCTTGGCAAAATTTGGGACTTTTTTATAAAAACTTTAATTTCTCTACGAATATACATGCTATTCTCATAAAAATGATCACAATTTATTACAATAAGGCACTTAATCATAATCTACAGTTTGAACGCTTTTGCTACATTCGTTTTTACAGGGTTGTTTAAAAGATATTCGTTTTTTTTTTCAATTTGTTGACGGCCCCCTGTGGGATTTCGGGAAAAAATCCTCACGAAAATATATGACCTGTACTATTCTGTTTATACACCTAGAGTTTCAAGATAATTCCTCATGTATTTTTCTAGATATTTAAGAAAACGTCAAAAATCGCAAGTGGCCGGGCACCTTTGGCCTATAGTGCATCTGGTCTTTGCCACGCTGTAACTCTCGTATTTATGAACCGATTTAGATGTAACTTGGTGTGTACATAGTACATACCAATATCTCGACCGAGTTTGTTGGCCAACTTCACCCGCCATCTTGTATAAAAATGGTGGTTATTTAAAATTTTTAAAGAAATTTAATTTAAAATGAAGTACAAAAAAATTAGAAATTGAAAAAAATTTTCTTCTTATGTGTTTGACCTTGATACAATAATTTCTGAGCATTTTTTTTTTTTTTCGTCTATACCTTAAAAATTGGGTGAGCTATAGCACTTTTAATTTCTAGTGTGGTTGACATTTTGAAACGATCTGATTTTTGTCGCGCAATACAACGCGTATTTATCAATCGACTTGGATGTGACTAGGTGTGTACACAGTATATAGCCCTGTCTCGACCAAGTTCGTTGGCCAGCTTCATCCGTCATCTTGTTTCAAAATGGCGGCCTTAAAAAATTTTTTAATTTTTTAATTTAAAATGAGGTACAAAAAAAGAAAAAAAATTGAAAGGTTTCTTTTTTAAGTGTTTGACATTGATACAAGGATTCCGGAGCATTTTTGTTGTGTCTTTATCTTAAAAAATGACTGAAATATAGCAGTTTGGATTTCTAATGTGGGTGACATTCTGGAAAATCTGATTTTTTTCCTGCGACAGCACTCATATATATCAACCGATTTCGATGTAAGTGAACATGTGTACAGGAATCACTAATGTATCGACCAAGTTCATTGGTTAGCTTCAGCCATCATGTTGTTTTAAAATGTCTGGCACTTCAAGATATCGCCGAATCTGGCGACCAAATATAAATCACTTTAAATAAAACCAGCCTGGATAAAGCTGAGTAATTTCTCAAAATTCTCATTCATATTTAGTATTGACAAAAACTAGTATTGAATCTTCTATAATCGGATTCCACTAATTTGAACTCCGTGTATTTGAATAATATAGGTTAGCTTTTTAAAAATAAGGAATATGAAAGCTACCTCTCCCTTCCGCCACAGGCTCGAAGGACATCTTTCAAAATGGACTTGGTTTACTATTGTTGTGAACCCCTCATTTATACGTGTTACACTATTTTGTAACGATGACGATAAGCTTTGAGCAATAACAACAGCATTCTCTCTCTATATCCATTATAAAGGTTCCACTGAAAACGATCACACCATTTCGTAATTGAGGCGTTGTGACCAGCACCACTTATACTAATATATTAGTATATAAACTTTACAGCCTTCATTAATAGCTTAACAAGTTTACAGCCGTTGTATTAATATAGAAAGTTTGCAGCTATCATTATTTACTTGACACAGGACCGAAAAGTATGTTGTTTCCCCATAATTGAAGAGGAGAATTACTCATTATGGAGAAACATCTTTATTAAATCAGTAGAATATCATACAAAGTTAAACATTCGTTACAACGATAAAAGAATATTTACGGCTTTTCAGCGCTTTATCATCAAGAAGATATCCATCATTAACTACATTTTAAACGATGTTAAATTAGCTCAGTCGTGAATTTTATAATAAACTCCTGATACAAAAAATATGAGTTCCGGAATCATGTTTGTCAATATGGATCTGCGTGCGGAATGAGTATTACGGCAATGCAGATATTCCGACTGGCTAATGAGAACGACGAAGAAGCATAAACTATATTTTTGAGTACGAAAGAAAAATGAAGCAAACTGCCTTTTCCCCAAAAAAAGCGCGAATCCGGTTTTTAGAATATATGTTTAAAAAAATGGTAAAAATGAGAATTACAGAACACATAACTTTAATAGAATTCATATCGACATTTAAGATTGCAATAAAAAATGAAAAGACTTCAAAACAAAATAATACGTGAAATGTTTCTAAAAATAGATTTTGAAAGAGAAATTAAATATTAATGCCCGCATTTTAAATAGAAATGAATTTAAGCAAAAGGAATTATTGGAATATTTTTCTAAGAAAGGAAATAATTAAATAAACTATGTCTATAGAATCATGTCAGATAGGAAAATTTCGACTTATCTAATAATAAATTTTAACTTATCTTAAATCTATTCTAAATTCTTTATCCCGCTTAGTTAAATTTATTTCCTTTTAATTTATTATTTTTTCTTTACAATGCGCTTTTATTCTTTTTACATTTTCCTATTCAAAATTTGTCTTGGACGAATAGCAATATTTTTTTACATCCTGAAATCATTCGATATCAGAATATTCCTTTTCTTGATCATAAACTGTTTTCAAAGAACGCTACTATGTATTCGCGCACTTTGGAGACTTTTTACTTCTTTTCTCCGTCCACCAAATTGGTCTCTGCTATTGACTAAAGCCTTGCGCATTGCAAGGTTTTCGTATTCCTACGCTCTAACCAATAAACTGCTTTGCACTGAGTCAGAATAGAACTATGTGTGAATTTTTTTGACCTGAAAGTCACAGTTCTAACTTTTTACGACTGCTCTTTCACCTTCACCTAACACTTCATTATAATGCTGTTTCATAATAATGGAAGCCATCAGTCCATCAAAAGAAAATAACGCGGTTAAAATTCTCTTTGTAACTATACTTTGCGGAAGAGGGGGGACGCCAAAATCCATGCTTCCCCCGGCTGCAAAAAAGGCTAGTTTCGGCCCTGATTAATAATTCCGCTTCACACATCACATAAATTACAACCAGCAGACAGGACAATTTTTGGAACATTTAAAACTATTATATTGCTGCTCAAGATTCGTTTCTGACGCACCCACTGCTCGGAGCGGACTGAGTTTGGGCTGGTTGCAAAGCCACGCTTCCCCTTCGCCTAGCCATAGCGGCCAAAACGCGGTACGATATATACGCGGTTCACAATAAAATCACATGCATTAGTCTGTGAACACACCCTGTATGTGCATCCAGTTTCTGCAAAAAATTGTACCAAATAACGTACAGTTTTTACGGAACATGGACCTCATCGTAGATTCTGATATCGCCAATAAACATGGTGTTTTGTTATTGGTGCTTCTGCTATCTATACCTGTAAACTGTGCAAATTACGTTAATGCTCCTCCATTCTGTATTGTCATTGGTTCTTTACAATGCTCTTCTTTGCAACTGTTTTACTCCAGGAATTTACGTCATATGTGTGTCGTTTAAAAGCAGTTTATGATTTTTCGATACCCTCATGAATTTGCCAAGGAAAAAAATTGGGTGTTGTCTTTCAAAAATTTCGAAATGTTTTTACTGTAACCGTAATCTTGAGAGGTCTATTGTGGTCTATGTATGCGCTCGAAAACGTGATGATTTAAAAATCATCATGTTCTCGAGCGCATACCTTCAAATAACAATATCTGAAATTTTCTTACGATTAGTTGAGCGGTTAGGCCGCTAGGGGTTCATATATCAGGGAAGTTTTTTTTATGACCACCTTATAGTTTAGTGGAGTGGATCAATGGAATTTTATGTTCTTCTACAACAGACCTCAAGTACTACTTCGACCAAATGTAGTGCAACTACAGTAAACCGCTTGTTTGATCATTTTACAAAGTTCGATTGCACTGCAAATTCTCAAACACAAAAATAAACAAATTTTACAACACTTTTTGTCACCAAATTAACAACACATTAATGTGTTGTGAATTAGAAAACGTCATATACAAAATATTCTTTGTGTTGTGATTGTGTTCTTAATATCTTGCAAAAGTGTTGCTGTCTAGAAATGTGTTCTTAATATGTTGCAAAAGTGTTGCTATTTAAAAATGTGTTTTAAAAATAGTGTTACTAATTGTGTTGAAATCGTGTTGTAAATAGTGTTGATGAAAATATTTTCTTACAATTGTGTTGTGCTACACAACACTTTGTCACCAAATTAATAACACATTGTAAACACCACACAATTTAGAACACTGTAAAACACTTTCAAAATACTTTCTACATGGTGCCTTTAAAATAACACACACACACATTTAAAACATACTATTTATTAAACATTTATAACATGATTTTAAAAATAAATGTTTTGAAATGTTTTGAAAACACATTTTCTCTTCTTGTAAATTTTAACAACACTTTTTGCTCAATCTTTTTATTTGGCGAAACACATTCACAACACAATCGAAAATGATTTTATTTAGAAGTGTTAATTATTATGTTCAGTTAGTGTTGCAAAGTGTTAGTGTTTAGTTAGTGTTGCACGAATTTGCAGTATGATTTTCCTTTTCTTCAACGTTTTCCCACATTAGTTATCCCTATGTACACTGATTTGTATAAACCGAAACTTTTATTTTCTATAAATGCATTGAAAAATAATTTCAACTTCACTAATTTTAATCTGTCATTTTGAAATATCATTTTTTTTTTTAATCAGAAGAGTAATTAAAAAAATTACTCAACACTTGAAGCAAATTTGAGATACCTGAAAAACCTGTAAAAGCTGAACCTGTCTATGACAAAATCCTTTCTAAGATAGAAATTTCCTGTCCTCGACGTAAAACAATATAATCATAACAAGCGGTTGCTTACTAAAACTGAAATCGATGTCTAAAACGATATTTTTTCGATATAGTTTTCTTCTCAGTATTAGCAGGTTTTACTTCATAATATAAATACTATATACTGAAACATAAAGTAATAAACTTTTCTATGTATTACAAAACATGAAAAATAACAAAACTTTGTGATGCTCTCCACTGATGATGAGGCTTTTGATGCTCACAGTTAAAATTTTATAACAAACTGACCTATTGTTTGACCATTTTTATCTAAAACGGTTATTTGACTATTATTTTAACACAATCAAACTAATTGGTAAAGTTATCATACGAATTGAATATTTCCAACTGAGCGAAAAAATGCCCAGGCTGGGAATCGAACCCAGATCCTTGGCTTACAAGGCCAATGCTTTTCCATTTAAGCTAACTGGGCCGACAACCAGCCGGCATTTTTTCGCTCAGTTGGAAATATTCAATTCGTATGATAACTTTACCAATTAGTTTGATTGTGTTAAAATAATAGTTCATCTACGTATCCATCGTTTATATGGAGTTCCTTTACCTGCGGTTTATTCTGTTGAGCTGTCTACATGACAGACCAGATGTTATTACCAATAAGGTTTTCTGAGCGAAATATGCCGGCTGGTTGTCGGCCCAGTTAGCTTAAATGGAAAAGCATTGGCCTTGTAAGCCAAGGATCTGGGTTCGATTCCCAGCCTGGGCATTTTTTCGCTCAGTTGGAAATATTCAATTCGTATGGTTATTTGACTGTAATTTGACGTGTTCTTATTGGTGGGATTTGATATAAATTGAGGTTATTTAAAAGTTTTCTAAAAAACTATTGAATATCTGGATAGTTTGCTCCACATTTTTATTGTGTGAGAAGATATAAATTCCTTATTATCCCGCCTTATTAAATTTGAACTATATTAGCTGTTTCATCAGAAAAAGTGATGGTAATTAATATCATTTTACTTGAAAGATAAACTTCTGTTTACTTTAAAACATCAGATTTTTCTTTAAAAAATAAAACAAGAGTTTCCTTATATAAAAACTATTATTTAAAACTTTTTTTTCGTAAAAACTGCCTGATTCTTTTATTTATTTTTTTTTTCTAATATTACGTAGTATTTCCTTATTTTTATGCAGTCATTTTCTTTCTTGCTCTCCCATTCTGATTTTTTGAAACCAAATTCTTTATCCTGTAAACTATAACATTCCCATTAAACACTGAAATCATATTATTTTAGTTTTCCGTGACCAATTAGTTTTATAAAAGGAAAAGGAGAAACAACAACAACCGTCATGCTGTTTCTGATAAGCTCATTAAATTTCCGCAAAAAATAAATAAAATAAAATAAAATAAAATGAGTTTACCAGTAGATAGTTTTTAAGTATCAATGAAACTTTAATTTACAATCTTTAATGACTACATGAACATACAAGAATTTTTTTAATTTTATCGAAATTTAACGAAAGTGTACATTTTGTAATTAATTCAATTTAAACGCTTTATGATGTGAACCTATTACTTAAATTTGATCCTGCAACTTGAAATAAATTGATCTTGATTGCTACTTCTTCTTTTAACTTACTTTCACAATTTAGAATATGCACTTAACAATTTAGTTTGAGTTATTATTTTTATATTTTCTTAACTTTTACAATTCATACTTTTTGAAGAGAACTGTGCATTGCAAGGAATGCATAGCTTGCAAAAGTTAAAGAAGAATTAGGTGAAATTCTAAGCAAATGACACAATTTTTACTTTCTTCTTTTATGGACAGCTTGCATTTGGAAATATTCCGCCGGAAGGTGGCGCTGTAATAGCGATTTTTGAGCCATTTTCATTATTGTATCATTGAAAAGTGTATGAAGTTATGCACAGAACTGAATCAAATTTTTTGTGCACATTTTTGGCTATGGCCAGCAAGTCCTCCTTCCATTTGGAAATATTCCGCCGAAAGGGGGCGCTCTAATAGCAATTTTTGTGTCATTATCATTATTGTATCATCGAAAAGTGCCTGAAGTTATACATAGAACTGAACCAAATTTTATGTGTATGTTTTTTGCCTATAGCCAGCAGGTCCCACGTGAATTTGGATTGGTTAGTTGTGTTTATGACGGCCAATTATCAACACGAGGGATATAGGCACTAAGGGGGGAGCGCCCTCCGTGGGGGTCTTTCTAAAGGAACCTAACCAGTATTTACGCTTGGAAAACCACGGTTCGAAGAAAACCACGAAAACTCCGATCGATTAGGCCGACGGGAGCGATTGGGATCGAGCCCAGCACCTCCCGTCTACCAGCTTCGAGACCAGAAGCTCTAGGCCACTGGTGGGGCCTTGAATTTGGGAACAATCCATCTGAAGGAGGCGCTCCTTAGTGGGTGGACAGACAGACCTAACTCCAACCTCACTGTTAAAAACTTGCACGTTTCTAAACACACGCCTATCCTTCATTCAAAACAATAGCAAAAACTAAATTATCTTGAAAAAATCGTCATTCAAATTATAAAATTTACAAAAATATAAAAATACATGACTGAAAAGGTAAATAAACCAAACATTAAAAAATATATATTATAAACAAAGCATAATTATATTATAAAAACAATAAAAAAGTGAGTTTTAAACGTTGTAAATTAAATAATATTAAAAGGTAAACGAATTGAAATATTTTAATGTGTATGTATGCAGAACGACGAGCGTCCACCCAGACCTACAAGAAAAAAAAAATCATGAACAGAAATACCTTCCAAATGTCCTTCACCTGGTATTAAATAAAAAGCTATGAATTTTCATTCCATATCCAAATTCAAAAATTTCAAATCCAAGTTTGCAAACTTCCTTCTACTCAAACTTCCCGTCCAAATCCGTTCTTTTAAAAAGATTTTAGGGCCAGCACGTCATATAGAATATTCCGGAATCACGCTACCATAAAATGATCATCCCGCCAAACCACAGTGTTTCCATTTATTTTTCACAACAATCTTTAAATAATATTTCAAAAAATTAATAGGATAATCGTTATTGTAGAGAAGATCAGCTAAAAAATTTAAAAAATTGTTTATAAAAATTAATCTCACTGCCACAAATTTTATTGAAACGAATAAATTGATTAATTATAATATTTGTGTAAATCTTTTTATGCAAATTAAAAACCAATGCGTCATGACTTCTAGTAAAAAACTGAAAACTATTTCTTTTATCATACAAATCCAAATTTAATTTATTATCAAAAATATTAAAAGAAAGATCTAAAAACTCTGCATTGAAATCATCGCCGTTTGCCCTGTTCCAACTTCAAGCATTTTAGATAGATGATGTCATATTCATTAATAAAGTCAAAATTAAAAATCAAAATATCATCAATATACCTAAAGATTTTTAAAGATTTATTGTATTGCGTTGTTCATATTCAAAATAAATTAGCAGCAGTACTAGAATAATTTGGCCCCATCAAAATTCCTCAGATCTGATTGAAAGTATTGTTATTAAAAGTTACATAATTATTGTAAAAACAAAAATTACATAAACTTAAAAATAATTCCCTATTAATATTTAATTTTTCATATAAATAAAATAAATCAAAAATGTTCATTAAAATATTATAAAGACAATCAATAGGTATATTGGTGAATAGATTTTCAAAGTCGAATACCTGTATTTTCTGAGGAGTAAAATGCAATTTGTCCAAAACTTCAATACTATTATCAATCGACCAACAATAACTAGATTTCTTAAATTTATATTTAAAAAATATATATACTATAGCCTTTTTAACAATTTTTGTAAACCAATGTTAATACGTTGAATTCCACGGTGACTGACACTGAAGCTGAAACATTTACAATGTTTTAAGTAATTTTTAAGAAAGTATAATCCTGTAATAAATAAAAGTTAAGTAAATTTTAAATAAATTTTCAGTAATTACTTAAAACAATATATATATATATTTAGTTTTATATCATATTTTAGACCGTCAGTCATCGGTGAATGACGCGTTCTAAGCGGAAAGTTCAGTGGCAGTCACCGGTAACTGACGTGGCGCTTAACTTGTTAAAATTTCTATTAATGCTCTTAGAAGTACCGCAAATAAACCTAAATTTAATAGGGTTCTTGTGGAACTTAGGTATTAAAAAAATTAACAGTAGACAGTCATGACTAGAAACATCAAAATTGTAGGAAAACATATTTTTATATTTCTTCTTATATGCAAAAAAAAAAAAAAAATTTAACAATGGGATCTTTTTCAATGTTAACATTTTCATAAAAACCTAAATTACCCAATTCACTTTCTATTCTTTCAATATAAAACTTTTGGGACAATTACAAAACTATTGTGTAAATTTTTCACAAAATCTATATCATCACTAAGTATCCAAATTTAAATAATTTTTCAAAAAACCTTTGAAATGCTCCAAAAGTTGAGATTTCCATTCGAAAAACGCTTCCAAAGATATATTTAGTTTATAACTTTGTTTTTTAATAAAATTATTGACATCGTCTTTAAAAATTTTTAGTGCGTTATTGTAACCAATTCTGCTATTAATTCTAAACTCAGTACAAAAATTCATCAAATATTTGATATTTTTATTTTTAACTATATCAATATTACCTACAATTATATGACCACGGTAATTATCAATAAAATCCTCATACTCTATATTATTGCAAAAACAAATCTGGAAAAGCTGTTTCTCTGTAATTAAAAATCTTATTACTATTAAGTAATAAGATTTTTTAGGTTTAGGATAATTATATGCAACTGAAATTATACAATCTTTAAGAGGAAAAAGGGCGTAAATACCTTTACATATTTTATTTAAATGCAAATCATCAAAAGATTTCAGTTGAAATTTCATATTAAAATAAAATATATCTTTATTAACATTATCTTTATTACTCAATGACTTAAAATTAATTTAATCACATAGCACATCCTTAAACTGTACATTTTTGCAACAAAACACTTTTTAATTTTCTTAAGTATAAAGTCTTAAGTATCTTAATATATATTCTCTTAAGAAATAAGAAAAAACATAATTATTATGCAGTTTGTATTATAAAACAAAACAATACCCATCAGTAACACTGACATCATAATAATGGTGACAACTGTATAATACCGTCACCTAACCATAACCAGTCGGAAATGGCACGGCAAACGTGGCAAACGCGGTGCGTTTGGCACGTTTTATATATATTCAGATCCTGGTGCAATAGCTGTTGCAAAAATGCATGAATACAAAATTTATTACGATTATATATTTTAAATTCAGTAATATGGAAATAATATTACTCCATCTTAAATCGGACGTCATCACCATTGAAACCTAGAATCATTACCTATCACAGGATATCATTGAATTAATTACGTATAATAGGATTTAATAGAATGAAGAAAACTTTTATTTATATCTTTTTAAGTTTTGATTTGGTTTTCATAAAATATGAAATGACTCGACAAAATTCTGCATCGATTATATGTATTAAATTTCAAGTCCTTCTGTTAGGTAGTTTTTGCGCAAGGATCAGAAGACGACTATAAGTGCTCAGTATTTATACGAAGTTATACGAAGGCACCTAAAAAGTGTTTCTTTCGTAAAACGGGAAATTGGCTAAACAATTCTTAAAAAACGTATACAGCCAAACTCGGATAATGCGAACCCGGCTAATACGAGGACAATATTAAAACGAGCAATTCGCACATTAAGGGGACCGGGAAAGCAAAATTCGACCAAAAAATCGATTTTTTTCTTTTTTATATCATTAAATAGTTTAAACTTTTAGCTTTCCAATGATGTGTCACACATGTTTATATATTAAAAAAATAAGCGTTGAAATTATTCATTCTTTTCTAAGAGTACTTCACAACTTAGTCTCCATTTAAATCTTTAATTGACTTTTTCTCAAAACTTGGATTTTTCATGTTTATGTTCCTTTTTTCAATATCTATTAAACTTAAAAACTCAGATTTTCGTTTAATACTTATATTATGTTATCTTGTATACTTTAACACAGAGATTTAATGATTTCTTGAGAATTATTTATTTTAGGCAGTGAAATGTTACCAAAAATGCTAATTTAAAAATGACTTTCAATAAATAGTTAATAATTAATTTTGAGTTTCACTTAGAAAGAAAATGGTCTGTTAAAATACGTAAATCATGTTATTCTAACTACTCTAAAAAATCTAGACCTCTATCTTTCATCATTTCTGAGAAAAAGGTACATAAAATTGGTGAATTTAACATAGCGGAGATAGGGCTTTCCCGGTTCCCTTAAGCAAGGTTCGTCATTTAAACTATATTAAGTTTTTCCCGCTTTCTACGAACTCAAAAGTAGGATAACGTTTAATACGACTAACATAATTCACTTCAGTTTGAATTTCGGCGAAAAGTAGTGTAGAATTAAAAAAGTAATCCCGTGACTGTAAGATCCACAATAGATCCTCAGTAAGATCCTCAAGTTCACTGCGAGCCAAGCGCGAAACTTTCTGACACATTTACTAAATCATTTTTAAACTTAAAAACAGAAAATTGACAGGGCTGTCTACTGAAGTGATTTGAAATCAAAAGACGTCTTCCATTTTTTGATAAATGTATTATTTATTGAGTTATAAGCGATTTTGGGACACGTGACAACTGGTTTTTCTTCTTTCTCTGGCTGTTTTTACCCGACTGCCAAAAAGGGTTAAGTGTTTCGCGAGTATCTGGGTATGTGGATTTCTTTATAACCTCGAAACATCCCAAGGGTAGGATGGATTTTAACGAATGGGGTCTCCATCGATTTGTTTTAACCGTTCGATGGTTATAGGGTAGGTTTTGTTTTTATAAATTCAAAATGGCGACCGTAAAATACAAAATGGTGGTAGAGACGAAAAAAAAAATTACGCACCATATAAAGTGGCATATCATTGGATAGATCATTCAAAATGAAGACTATGTTTCATTGGCTATTTCACAGTCAGAAGCTCCGTTTAAATATTACACAACCTGGAAATTGTGTAGGTAGGATCTCTAGCTTTACTGCAACTCTAACCTTCATAGACATCTATAGGCCTCATCAAAACTGTGTTTATAGATAGGAACTAACAATTAAACGCAACTTAAGTCTTCAATACAAGTAAATAAAAAAAATGTGTAAGTAATATAAAAAATAGTTTCACATTGATGAGAAATAATTAATTAGTTTGCTTTTATGCAGTCGTTTTTTTTTACTTTTTAAATTAATTTTTTTTTCTCATTTCGTTGAAAATGCCAACTTCGGCGGTATTTTCCGAATGATCTGTTACTTTTACCGAAAAATGGAAAACGTCTTTCGATTACATATTTTCTGAATAACAACACTTGCATGCATTTCCGAACAAAAATGAATTAAAACTTGTGTCATAAAGTTGGCCCTTTAGGTTTCAGAACAGCCTAAATAAATTTAATTATTTTTAAAGAGAAAGGTGTTATATCCTTAGCAATTTATTTATTTATTTATTTTACATCCCGATGTCACAAAAGAGAAAAATCACTTTACACCAAAGTAATAAATAATGAATTTTTCTGCGAATTATCTTACGTAATCAATATCAATGTTTGCATAATAAATGCTTAGACGCAATACAATATAAAAGTGTCTCCGATATAAATATTAAGAACATTGTGTAACATATCTTTAAAAACTTCGCCTTTCGTTCTTTGGAGAATAAAACATGAGTTACAGGAGCGCCAAAACTATTTATCTCAGATTTGATAAATGTTTGTCTCCAAGGTGTATTCAATATTGGCTTAAGATCATATATCTTGGTCAAAATTCCCACTTTCATCCAAAGCTCTTATATTAAGCACAGGGGAATATTACAAGGAGAAAGCTTTCTCATAGATAAGTAGCTATCTTTCTGCAACATACAGAGGAAATAGTAAGAGGTCGATGGAAAAAAAACTTTAAAGGAAAATGTTTAATAACACAGATCTTATGTGAAGTATTGAAAATAGAAGTACGATTTTTTAATAGCCCCCCTCCGCCCTTCCCCACCTTCCGAAAAGAAAACTAAAATTCTATAAATTGTTGAATATATGCCTTCCCATCCAGATTTCTGCTTTTATGTAGCTTTCATTATAAAAAGTAAAAAGCTACCTATTGCAGACGTTTGGAGGGAAGCACTTCCGAAGCATTTTGGTATATTTTCACGGATTATGACCTCCCGACCCCAAAACCACCTTCCGTTCAAATGTGACTTATATATATATAGTATATCCATACATATATATATATTGTGTATTATTTCTATTTTATATCCTATAAATATTTAAACAGGTTTTATTGATTTTTCCATTTCATATTATTTGTTTCTATTCTGTTTTCATTTTTAATTTATTCACTTGATTATAATGGTTGTTCGGGCACAGAGAAGGATAATTTTTAGCTTTAGTTTATTCTTCTCACAGAAAACAACCATATTGCTTATATCATTGAATTCTGTGCCCTTGAAAACGTAATTCAATATAAAAGCTTTTCCATTATTTGTCGGTGTCCACTTTCTTCTTTTTTCTTCCATAATAATTCTTATAATAAATTATTTGGCACTTTTTTTATACTTACAGCTTTAATTCATAATATTACGGTTTTTGATGGGGGTAGGTTATGTATAATTAATGGTTATATATATATATATATATATATATATATATATCATGACTATACTGTGCATTATTACACCTTGGTCCATTATGTTTTAAAAAACTTTTTGGGGGCAACAGTTGCATATAATCTTTTACCCTTGTTTTTTTTTTGTTTTTTTTATACATCATTGCTGATTGAGGATCTCAAAGTGGAAATGTGTTTTTCGTTTTTCAATTCATTTACATTCGTATTTATTTTTCAATTTAATTGTTTTTCCAATTATTTTTCTATTTTAATTGTGTGTTGGTAGCCCTAAATTCATATTATTTAGCTTTTTTATGGTTAATACGAAGATGAAACTACGCACTTTATTTGTAGTGCCAAGGTATTTAGGGCCTGTGGATTCTACCTTGGTTCTATAAATTTCCATTATATTCCTTTAATATTTTTACTATGTTTCTTTGTAGTAATTTGTAATTGTTTTTAGTTGTTATATACACAGCTGGCCATTAAAATTGCAACACCAGGAAGGAATGATCTCACGAACGTCAAAATCACATGAAAGGAAGAATAGGTTAGAATATGCAAATGATTCGTATTTCAGCGCATTTAGACGAGGCAGGCGGGAGAAACGACATCTGAAGCACTGCATAAAAGAAAAGTTTCGTAGAGGATTTCTCATTCAGAAGGCGCTTTGTAAGGTCAGAGTTTGCTCAGAATATCGTGTTATGCCTCGAATAATTAGAAGAAATGCTTACAACCAAGTGTCGGAATTTGATAGAGGAAGGATCGTTGCCTATCAAGAGTATGGATTATCGTCACGTGATATCGCCAGTTGCACTGGTCGAAATCCAACCAATGTCATGCAAATATGGAATCAATGGATTGCTGGGGGTCATACTGAACGACATGCAGTATCTCGACACCTTCCCATGACTAACGCCCGAGAGGACAGGCATATTGTGAGGTCGGAAGCAGGACGTTTCGGTCCCGACACTTCGGTCCCGCCATTTCGGTCCCGCCGTTTCGGTCCCAAGACATTTCGGTCCCGAGACATTTCGGTCCCAAAACTTTTCGGTCCCGAGACATTTCGGTCCCAAGACATTTCGGTCCCGAGACATTTCGGTCCCAAGACATTTCTGTTCCGAGACATTTCGGTCCCGAGACATTTCGGTCCCGAGACATTTCGGCCCCTGTCCATTTCGGTCCCTGTCCATTTCGGTCCCTTGCCATTTCGGTCACTTCTCCAGCAAGCTAAAATTTTGTGCACTTGAAATAGGTGACATAATTTTATAGGGGATATTCTAGAGTTTTTTAAATAAAGGCCTTAAAATTTTAGTAACAGCTCACACAAATTTCTTATGGTAATCATTTTAAAAAGTAGGGGGGGGGATTGACATTTTCTATATTTTAGTGTATTATATGTATAAGATCCTGATAAATTAAAACATTTATAACTCGATCTATAATTATCGCAAAACACTCATATTTTGTACGGTAAACGTAATCTTTATAAAAGGAGGGACGTTATCGGATTTTTTAACTGAACCCTCGAAATTTTAGTATAACCCGAATATAAGGGCCCAAAAACCGCAAACACTTATAACTTGGATACAAATTGTAGCACACCATGCAGATTTCATATGGTTGAAGCAATCGTTTTTAGGAGTGGGTGGAAGGGGGAGTTCTGTGAATTCTTTATAGAAGCTGGAAAAATTAAATTAATTCTGTGGAAAAATTAAATTAATTCTGTGGAAAAATTAAATTAATATTTTATTAAATGTATATATATTTTTAATTTAATGTATCCTTAATTTATTAAATTAATAACGTTATTAATATGCATTACAAATTTCTACTTTAAAATAAAATCGATACATAATATATTTTATATTCAATTATCATTATATTTTATAGTAGTTATGAACTAAAATTTATCCTTTACCTGTTTATTTTTATATTTAAAGTTACCGAAATGTAAAACTATTAATATAATTAATGATAAAAGTAAAATAAAAATATATTATTATTTTTTCCCTGGGAAAGTGGGAGGAAAAGGGTAATATAAAAAATAAATAAACGACAAATTTTAAAAAAGGTTAGTTTTGTCAGTTAAAATTTACAAATAAAATTAATTAAAATAATAGTTATATTATTATATAAAATTCAAAATAATAATCTTATTACAAAGAAATAGGTCCAGATTCAATAAAATTAGCTCACAAAAATTGTCTTCAAAGGTTGAGAAAACTTAAAAAATTGCAAGCAATAATTATATATATATATAAAAAAATGAAGTAGTGGGTGGAGTTTTCTGAAAACAAAATATTTTTCATAGCACGCCTAGTTACCAAATCACTATTGTTTTCCCAATGTTTGTAATGGTAAAGTAATTTATGAAAGCAAATTTATAAGATGCAACTTTGTATTATAAAAATAATAAGAAAAATTAAATTTGTGCTACAATAAATATATCTCCTTTCTGATTTATTAAAAGGAGAGGGTGTAGAGGGGTGATTTGAGGAAATATTTACATATAATAGCTTATAAGTGTCTAATTGAATTATTGAATACATTTATGATTAATCTAATTGGAAGAAGAAAAAAATAAGCACAGCTTAATTATTTAATTAATGATAATTTAAACGTTCCAAAAAATGTATGAAAACAACAACAAAAAAACATTTATGGCAGTTTATAGTATATATAAAATACCTAATAATAATAATAAATAATAAAACTTAAAAAATCTATTCTGTTAAATAATAACAGTTAAAAAAAAAAGACAGTGTCCCCTGTAAAATTATATCACCATTGTTCAATCAAACAAATTTTCAGCTCGCTGTGATTTCATAATCACGAGTTACAAAAGTTTAAATTTATCGGGCTGTTATATTCAGCTTTTTATAAAATTTGAGAGGGGGGGGGGGATATTTTTTAAAAGGGCCCAAATAATGTTGAAATTGCAGCGTTTGAAGGGCCCACGACAATTAAAATCCGAGTTATAAGGTGGTGAGCACCAAAATTGCAAGGGACCGAAATGGTTAAGCACCGAAATGGCCAAAGACCGAAATGTCTCGGGACCGAAATGGCCAGGGACCGAAATGTCTCGGGACCGAAATGGCCAAGGACCGAAATGGCCAGGGACCGAAATGTCTCGGGACCGAAATGGCCAGGGACCGAAATGTCTCGGGACCGAAATGGCCAGGGACCGAAATGTCTCAGGACCGAAATGGCGGGACCGAAACGGCGGGACCGAAGTGTCGGGACCGAAATGTCGTGTACCCTTGTGAGGTCGGCCCTGCAAAACCGTACAACCACATCACGGACCATTACTCAGAAAATGGGCATGTTTGCAGCGCGCCCAGTATCTGCTCGTACAGTGCGACGACGTTTGTAGCAGTGTGGACTGTCAGCACGGCGACCAGTACTGCGGGTTTCCTTGACAATGCAGCATAGAGAGAATCGACGACTCTGGTCCGCCGAACGACAAAGCTGGATACAGGATTGGCACAATGTCGTCTTTTCAGACGAGTCCCGGTTCTGCGTGCATCATTCTGATGGCCGTATACGTGTCTGGAGGCTCCGAGGAGAACGCCTGTCGCCTGCTTGATTTCGATATCGGCCTAGAGGCCTTGCACCTGGTGTGATGGTTTGGGCAGCCATTGGATGCACGACATTCACATCTCTAGTTTGGATCGACGGTAATTTGAACGCAGGTTGGTACATTTTTGACATCTTACGTCAAGTGGTTGTGCCCTGTCTTCGAGACCTGCCAAACGCCATCTTCCAGAAAGATAACGCAAGACCACATGTTGCACTTCGTTTTCTGAAATTTCTCGATACGCAGGGTATTCGATTGCTGCCCTGGCCTGCACGGTCTTCAGATCTGTCACCCATTGAATACATCTGGTCATGAATAGGTTAGAGACTGGCTCGCCAACCTTCTCCAGCTAATACGGTTGATGAAGTGTGGCATAGACTTGAAGCAGCATGGAATGAGTTGCCCGTTTCTGTCCCCCAAGCCCAGTTCGACTCCACGCCTAACCGGGTAAGAGCCGTTTTAGGTGCCAGGGGAGCAACTGTTTCTACCAATTTCGCACCCCTCTAAACCCCCAAACTGTTTACAAATTTAATCATTTTGTTTTCATGCCATACTGTTTACGTTCAATAAATATATTTTTTGTATTTTCAATCTTTCATGGTGTTGCAATTTTAATGGCCAGCAGTGTATATATATATATATATATATACTAGAAAGATAGCCCATTAAAAATGACGGAATATGAGATATAAAGATATATACAACACATGTGCAAGAATATGAGTTTTTCTCGCTTGTTCCTCAGTGATGGATGAAAATAACAAATTTCAAAAACGAAACTCATTTATGAAAAACTGTAATACAGTAGAAGACCACTAAACTGCAGAGGTTGGTTTCAAGTGTTGTGCGGATTTCAGGCTTTTTTGCGGATTACAGGTCATGTCTATATTATAAATTTAGATATAAGGCTTCTTTATATTAAATAAATTGTATAAATATTGAAAAATTACTTGTGTATGAAACAGTGAATAAGTTGCTAGAAAATATGTTGCCAAATTACAATTTCACTATCTCGCCAAGACCCCTATACTGGAAAAGTATCAAAAGCACATTAAAATCGGGCCGTTAGGAGTTCAGACAGTACAGTGCCGTCTATTGGCTGTTATGTTATTAGCAGCATCGGGATGAAGATGTAAAGGCGTACATTTTCGTATGTTACACTTTAAATTCTCACCCATAGATTTTGAAAAAGACCCTTAAAAACGAGGAGTTTAAATTAAATTGCGGTGACCTCTATTATGAAATGTTAATGGTTTTCAATGGGAATTTCGATAAATTAGCTTGCTATCGCCAAGGTGACTTCATATATGACAACTTATTTTTGTGACCAAATTTGGCGATATTTCGCCAAGTTGGTCAACATTTGGCGCTACTGTGGTAACCCTGCATTAGTAATTGTCAACAATTACTCATTACAATGGGGCGTTCCTACTAGAATTTTGAGGGACACACAGAGACTTGGATTTTATATAAATAGATTATGTCTATAGATATATTTGATTTTTGTCATGCGATAACTCTCGTACTTATAAACCGATTTGAATCAGATTTATTTTGTGTATAATAGATACAAATGTCTCAACTGAGTTTGTTGGCCAACTTCATCCCTCATCTTGTTTCAAAATTGGCGGACATTTAAGTATTTAAAACAGTGGCGTACCCAGGATTTTATTTCGGGGGGGGGGGGGCTGACTTAAATTTCCATAATGTTCTAAATCTTACGAAAAACGTTGATTTGTGTTATAAAGAGAAGTCATTTTTGCCAATAAGGCGGTAGCCAGGGAGCAGGGGGGGGGGGGAGGGAGAGGGACAGGGGTGACTTTGTTCCCAATTTTCCGAAAATTCGGACTTAAAAAATATCGCGATTTTTGACATGGTCGCCGAAAAAAAACGATTTCATCAATCGTTCGCAGAAAAAAAATCTCCAATTTTTTTAAAGGATCCGAAAAGGAAAAAAACGAAATTTTGTCAAAGGGCCACGGATAAAAGGCGAAGTTTGTCGAAGGATTGCGAAAAAAAAAGTCAAATTTCGTCAAATGATCAGGGAGAAAACGCGAATTACGTCAAATGCTCGGGGAGGAAACTCTAATTTCGTCAAATGAGCACAGAACAAAACCCGGATTTCATCATAAGGCCGCAGAAAAAACGCGAATTTCATCAAAAGTTTCCGGGGAAAATGCGAATTTCGAAAAAAGATCGCTAAAAACACGCATTCCATCAAAGGGCTGCGAAAAAAAAAGCTAATTTCGAAAATGATCGCAAAGAAGCTTATTTCATCAAAGGGACAAGGAAAAACGTAAATTTCGTCAAAAGGGCGCAGAAAAGCGCAAATTTCATCAAAAAGAAGAGAAAAAAACTCTAATTTTGTCAAAAACCCGCGGGAAAAAGCGCGAATTTCGTTAAATGGCCACCGAAAACGCGCGAATTTCTTCAAATGACCACAGAAAAAAACGCGAATTTTGTCAAAGGGCCGCAGAAAAAACGCAAATTTCGACAAAGGATTGCTAAAAAATACGTATTCCGTCAAAGGGAAGCGGAAAAAACGCGAATTTAGTCAAAGGGACACAGAAAAAACGTAAATTTCGTCAAAAGGCCGCAGAAAAACGCAAATTTCATCAAAAAGACGAAAAAAAAACAAATTTCGTCAAAAAGCCGCGGAAAAAACGTAAATTTCGACGAAGGATTGCATAAAAAAAAAGAGAATTTCGGCAAATGACCACAGAAAAAACGCGAATTTCGTCAAAGGGCCGCAAAAAAACGCGAATTTCATCAAAAAATCGTGGTAAAAACGCGAATTTCGAAAAAAGATCACTTAAACACGCAATTCGTAAAAGGGCTGCGAAAAAAAAGCTAATTTCGTAAAGAATCGAAAAAAACGCAAATTTTATCAAAAAGACGGGGGAAAAATGCAAATTTCGTCAAAAATCCGCAAATTTCGACGAAGAATTGCGTAAAAAAAACGCGAATTTCGCAAATGACCTCCGAAAAAACGCAAATTTTGTCAAAAATCCGATAATTTCGACGAAGAATTGCATAAAAAAAACGCGAATTTCGGCAAATGACCTCCGAAAAAACGCAAATTTCGTCAGAGGGCTGCAGAAAAAATGCAAATTTAGACAAAGAATCGCTAAAATAACACGCATTCCTTCAAAAGAAAGCTAAAAAGGTGCGAATTTCGTCAAAGGGACAGAAAAAAACGCAAATTTCATCAAAAAGACGAGAAAAAAGTGCAAATTTCGTCAAAAAGCCGCGGACAAAACGCAAATTTCGACGAAGGATTGCATAAAAAAACGCTAATTTCAGCAAATGACCACAGAAAAAATGCGAATTTCGTCAAAGGGCCTCAGAAAAAACGCAAATTTCGACAAATGATCGCTAAAAAAACACGCATTCCGTCAAAGGGAAGCAGAAAAAACGCAAATTTCGTTAAAGGATCGCAAAAAAGAAGAAAAAGCAGGGTAACAAAGAAGGGCCACAGAAAAACGTGAATTTCGTCAAAAAGCCGCGGAAAAAAGACAATTTCGACAAAGGATCTCGAAAAAAACGCCAATGTTGTCAAAGGGCCACCGAAAAAAACGCGAATTTCATGAAAAGGTCGCAGAAAAAACGAGAATTTCGAAAAAAAGAACGCTTAAAACACGCATTCTGTCAAAGGGCTGTGAAATATATGTTGATTTAGTAAAGGATCGCAAAAAAAAAAAAAACGTGAATTTCATCAAAAAGACGAGAAAAAAATGCAAATTTTGACGAAGGATTGCTTAAAAAAAACTCGTATTTCGGCAAATGACCTCGGAAAAAACGTGAATTTCGTCAAATGGCCGCAGAAAACGCGCAAATTTCGGCAAAGCTTCGCTAAAAAAACACGCATTCTGTATAAGGGAAACGGAAAAAATGCGAATTTCGTCAAAGGATCGCAAAAAAAGAAAAAGCAGGGTCACAAAGAAGGACCACAGAAAAACGTGAATTTCTTTAAAAGACGGCAGACAAAAACCGAATTTCGTCAAACAGCCGCAAAAAAACTACTTTCGTCAAAGAAAACGCGAATTTCGTCAAAGAGCCGCAGAAAAAAAGCGAATTTCATCAAAATGACGAGAAAAAAAACGCGAATTTCGTCAAAAAAGCCATTAAAAAAAACAAATTTCGACGAAGGATTTCGTAAAAAAAAGCGCGAATTTTGGCAAAAATCCGCGAAAAAAACTTGAATTTCATCAAAAACTCGACGAAAAACGCGGAAAAAAATTTTGACATGATCACGAAAAAAACGCAAATTTCGTCACAGATCCCTGGAAAAAACGCAAATTTCGACGAAGGAGTGTGCAAAAAACCCGCGAATTTCGGCAAAAAGCCGCAGAAAAAGCAAATTTTTTCAAAGGACTGCTGAGAAAACGCAAATTTTGTCATAAAACCGTGGAAAAAACACAAATTTTTGGCATGGAGATGCGCCAGAAAAATGAAAGTTAATAAGCTACTTTTACAGTCACTCTTCCGCACCTCCGGTTTTGCGATTTACCTGAAATCGACTTGTGATTAGCTGTAGTGTTGCTGTGCATTAACATACTTCCGCATTGACAATCTTGGTGCCCGCCGAATATGAGAGAAATTAAAAATCTCCTTAAATTAAACTACTTTTAGATTTGTCGAATTTACTTGTAGGTCTTTTGGACTGACCATATACGTTTTCATTTATCCCGTAAAACAGGCATGGAGCTATTTTTCAGTCATTTGAAAATTGATTTTGTGGTTTCAAGTAAATTTGATCGCAGGACTAAGGAGGATTTTGGATTAACACGAAGAACAATTTCATGGCATGCCAGAAAATAAAACAAATTTATCTGAAAAAGAAGGAATATCAGCCCTTTTTCATTTCACTGCGATCTCTTCGGAGGTGGAATGGAGCTGTAACCTCATAACCTCGGTCACCATCGACTTCTTTGGGTGTATGCTGGGACATCACTGTGCACTAATATATGGGACTAACCAGAATAGCTGCGTCACACAAAAAATATTTAAATTTATCTCAAAAGAAAGAAAAAAAAAGAGTTTTTTTTCCTTTTTGATTACTTTGAAAGGGGGCCCTATAAACCCATCAGCCTCCTTCCCCTCATTGGGTATACGTGGTGTAACAGTGCGCTGATATGACACTAGCCAGAAAGTCTAGTTGGTTGTGTTGCAGAAAACAATTGCAGTACAAATTTATCTCAAACAAAAAGAAAAAAAAATCACCACTTTTTTCATTTCATTTTCAACTATTTTGGGAGAGGTCTGTAAGCCCATCACCCCCTTTCTACTTCTTTGGATATAATGTTGTGTCACTGTACTCTAATATGGAACTAAACAGAAGAGTGTGGCTAGTCTGTTGAATAATAGGAGAAAAAAATTTAAATTTATCTCAAACAGAAAGAAAAAAAGCAATATTTTTTTCGACTATTTCGGGAGGAGGGGGCTGTAAGTTCAGCAGCCGCCTCCCCTTCTTTCAGTATGCTGTGATGTCAATGTGGACTAATATGGATTTAACGAGAATGGCTATTTTGCTGTATGGCAGAAGAAAAACTACAAATTTATCTGAAACAAGAAGAAAAAAATCAGCCTTTTTTTCATTTCATTTTCGACTATTAAGGAAGGGGGCACCCCATTAGCCCCTTTCACCTCTTTGGTTATAATGTGGGCCCACTGTGCACAAATATGGAACTAAAGAGAAGAGAGCGGCCAGTCTGTTGAATGATAGTAGGAGAATACAAATTTATCTCAAACAAAAAGAAAAATATCAGCACTTTTTCATTTCATGTTCGACATTTTGGGGAGAGGGCTGTAACCCCATTAGGCCCCTTCTACCTTTTTGGGTATAACGTGGTGTCACTGTACACTAATATGGAGCTACAGCGAAGGGAACGGCTAGTCTGTTGAATGATAGGGCAGAAAATGCAAATTTATCTCAAACAGACAGAAAAAAAATTCAGCACTATTTTTTCATTTCATTTTCTACTATTTCGAGAGGAGGAGAGCTGTAATTCCAACAGCCCCCTCCCCATCTATGGGTGTACTGTGATACCAATGTGGACTAATGTGGAGTTAACGAGAATGGCTATTTTGCTGTATGACAGAAGAACAAATTACAGATTTATGTTAAAAAAGTAAGGAAAAAACACTTTTTTCATTTAATTTTTCGACTATTTCTGGTTTTTTGGGGGGGGGGGGACTATAAGCCCGTCAGCCCCCTTTCTCTTCTTTGGTGTCAATATGGAATACTATGGAACTATGTGAAGGAAGCGCATAGTCTGTTGAACAATAGTGAAAAAAATGCAAATTTATCTCAAACAGGCAGAAAAAATTCAGCACTATTTTATCATTTCATTTTTGACCATTTCGAGAGGTGGGGGATGAAATTCCATCAGCCCCCTCCCTATCTTTGGTATGCTGTGATGTCAATGTGGACTGATATGGTGTTAACGAGAATGTCTATTTTGCCATATGACAGAAGAAAAAATTACAGATTTACCTTAAAAAGTAAGAAAAATTACTTTTTCATTTCATTTTTCGAATATTTCGGGAGGAAGGTGGGGGGCTGTAACCCCGTCTGCCCCCTTTCTCTTCTTTGTTGTCAATGTGGACTAATATGGGACTTATGAAAATGGCTAGTCCGCTGTATGATTGAAAAAAATTAAAAGTTTTTCCAAAAAAGAAAGACGAAAAAGCAGCACTTTTTCATGTCACTTTCGAAAATTTCGGGGGGGGGGGGCTGTAGCCCCATCAGCCCACCCCCCCCCTTGGGTACGCCCATGATTTAAAACTAAAAAAAAAATACACAAAAAATTTAGAAATCTAAATTTGTTTTATGTTTAAGTGTTAGGCTTTAATACAAGGATTCCGGAGTATTTTTTGTTTCGTCTCTAACTTAAAAAAATGGTTGAGATATAGCAGTTTGAAATTCCAGGGTGGTTGACATTTTGAAACAAGACAACAATTAAAGAAAATCAGGTATTAATTTATGAGTGTTAGTGAACGTTAACATTAAATTCTCGCCAAGTCTGGCGACACTTGGCGAAATATCGCCAAATTTGTCGACCAAAACTAAGCAACCATAAATGGTGCCAACTTGGCTATAGCTTATTAATTTGGCTCAATTCTCATTCAAATTCCGTATTGGCGAATATTCTTTTATCGGGTTCGACGCATTTTAGCTTCATGTGTTTGAGTAAAATGAGCTATTTTTAAATAAAGGGTCAAGTGCGAGTAATACTCGCGCTCAGAGATTTTCGTACAATAAATATATGAATTATTAACTGTATTATGAAAAAAATTCATTATTAAAAAAATAATAAGAGTTAGTAAAAAACTATACAAAGTAGGGTTGGGTATAGCTGTGTATACTAGAAGTATGAATAGTTAAGGCATAAAAGTTCAAAGAGAAATGAAGCCTAAATAATATAAAATATTCTGTATAGCTATTATTTTTAATCTTATCCTAATCTGTTTATGATGAACTTTCGGTACTGACAATAAAAGTAGCGCATATTTAAACTTCTTTTGGCATTTCATAAAACTAAATTCAGCGTAGTAATAATCTTTTTTTTACAGTGTAGCTAAAACAAAATCCTTGTTCAAAGTTTAAACTTGGCATTGTGCTAAGCGCGCTTCGAAAGGAGGTCGGAAAGTTGCAACGCCGCCTTGGTCCGTGCCGCGTTTTTCCAGATCGGTTTCTAATTAACTTTTAAAGACAGGGGAGGCATATTGAGATATCCACCCAACGGAAACTATTCGCGAATCCCATGGTATTTATGTGATTAATTCTAATTAATTTAGTCTGTTTTTAACAATTTGGCGTTTATTGCTTTTATACTGCTACTGGGCATTGCATTACACAGATATAAAATTAAAAGCTGTTATCTAGGCTTTAAAAGCCGCTGGTACATAGTGTACGGCTCCCCTGTCATTATGTATGTCCAAACCGTTCGTGCCATTAAGGGTTAATATCTCGGCTAATTACCGACGATGATTTTTTTCGAAAATCATTACAACACCTTTGCTCAATACCCGCAAATCGAAATTTGTGTGTTACCGAAAAATGCGATTTTCTCAAAAACTATGTGACATCGGGTAATCTCTATAATTTGCCTGCAAGGTTTATATTAACGTCTACTACCTCTATTTTTTTTTCATAATTTTAGTTTTGGTAGATTCGGAAATAGATGGAGGGGGGGACATATCTTTGCACTACATTTTCGACGATATCTCTGAAAATATAATACCTAAAATTAAAAGAAATAAATTTTTGAATTCAGCGTTACGAAAGTTTTCACGTGATACCGCACACGATATGCAAAGAAAAGATTTTTCATCCAGTTACTTAACTAGCCCCTCTACATTTTTCCTAAATATATTTGTGAATGTTTAATAATCTGGCATTATGTGAGTCAATAGTCTTTATTACTTCCCCAAATTTGAAATTTCCAAGTTCCATAGTTTACGAGTAAAGTGGCTGTGACAGACGGACAGACAGACAGACAGAGGAGTGATCTTATAATGATTCCGTTTTACTTTTTAAGTACGGAACCCTAAAAAACAAGGATTATGAAAGCTACCTTTTCCTCCCGGCACATGCCGAAAGAACTTTTTAATCTTTGACGCTTACCAACAAGAATTTATTCTGTGTCTAAAATTTTTTCTGAAATCTATTTTGGATTCAAGAATTTATTCTATTTATAAAGGTAAAAAAATTACGTATAATTTATGCTTTAGTGTAATGATATGTTAAAATAAAAAATACATTTTTACCAATTAACATTTATTTGTATGTTTTACATGAATAATTAAGAATATCAATATAAATTGCACTAGTATTAAATTTTATTTAATGTGAGAATATATATGTATAATATATATGTACTATACACATGCATTAGATTCCTTTATTTCTATTATTTAACTATAAAGTTATGATATAATTTGTTATTAATTAAAAGGATCTTAAAATGATAAAAACTTAATAATTCAATAAGCAAGAATGTGGTTTTTAGACTTATTTTGTTTATTATTATTATTATTATCATTATCATTCTTTCATCCAAATTCTTCTTTACCTCAAACAAAAATCGATTCCCCTCAGCACACAATGTATAAAATCTGTAAAACTTTTATTTCGTTTTCTTTTTAGCTGATTTGTTACTTCATTGCAATGATAAATAATCAATTAACTAAATCCCACCCCTCAAAATTATCGTTTTCGTCTTTGTTACCCTTTCCTTCGCAAAACCAAAAGATCAAAATTTAAAATCGTTAAAAAATTTTTTTAATTGTTTTTATTTTTCCATATATTGGGTAATATTATTGTAACAATAATTAAATAATCAATAGCCAAAATTACCCCATCCACCCCTCCCTAAAAAAGAAACAACTTCTGATTCTGTCCCTTTGCCCTATAACCTTTCATAGCTGACAATGTTTAAAACAGTTTTTAAAAAATTCTTTTTTTTACATATTTTTGTTATTTTCTTTTAATAATACATATATAATCACCTAAATATACATTATCAACCCCCTCCAAACTTTCAGATTTTTTTTTTCCTGCCCTCCTCCTTTCCTACACACAGTTACTTTCCTACACAAGTTTAAAGTCTTCAACATTTGATTTAAAAAATTTGTTCTATATTTTACTTTTTATGAACAGTTATTAAATGCTATCAGACTATGCATAAAAATCACTTGAAAACATCAAACTAACTTAATATTTGCTTAAAGTGGTAAAAAATACTTTTAAAAGGCAAAAAATACCTTTATTTACTTAGAATCGACATGTTTCATTGCTCTGACGACAATTAGGTAGCTTTCTTTACAAAAAAGCTACCTATTGCAGCCGTTCGGAGGAAAGCGATTTCAAAAAATTTTGGTATATTTTCATCGATCATGAACCCCAGACCCCGAAACCACCCTCCGTTCAAAATTGATATATATATATCTGACCTATGTCACACTGTAACTCCCGTAATTATGAACCGATTTCGATGTAATTCGGTGTGTACATAGTACATACCAATGTCTCGACCGAGTTCGTTGGCCAGCTTCATCCGCCGTTTTGTTTCAAAATGGCGGCCGTTTAAAATTTTAAAAAAAATTTAAAACTTGAAATGTGGTACCAAAAAATTAAAAATGGAAAAATATTTTTTTCTTATGTAATTGACCTTTATACAAAGATTCCGGAGCAGTTTTTGTTTCGTCTATATCTTAAAAAATGGCTGAGTTATAGCATTTTGAATTTCTAGCGTGGCTAACATTTTGAAACGTCCTGAATTTTGTCACGCGATAAAAGGCGTATTTATGAACCGATTTGGATGTAATTCGGTGTGTACATAGTACATACCAATCTCTCGACCGAGTTCGTTGGCCAGCTTCATCAGCCATTTTGTTTCAAAATGGCGGCCATTTAAAAAAAATTTTTAATTTTAAAATTTGAAATGTGGTACCAAAAAATTGAAAATGGAAAAATATTTTTTTCTTATGTATTTGACCTTTATACAAAGATTTCGGAGCAGTTTTTCTTTCGTCTATATCTTAAAAAATGGCTGAGTTATAGCATTTTGAATTTCTAGCGTGGCTGACATTTTGAAACGTCCTGAATGTTGTCACACGATAAAAGGCGTATTTATGAACCGATTTGGATGTAACTTCGTTTATACATAGTACATACCAATGTCTCGACCGGGTTCGTTGGCCAGCTTCACCCGCCATCTTGTTTAAAAATGGCGGCCATTTAAATTTTTAAGAAAAATTTAAATTTGAAATGTGGTACCAAAAATTGAAAATTGAAAAAGTATTTTCTTCTTATGTGTTTGACTTTGATAAAAAGATTCGGGAGCAGTTTTTGTTTCGTCTATATCTTAAGAAATGGCTGAGTTATAGCATTTTGAATTTCTAGCGTGGCTGACATTTTGAAACGTCCTGATTTTTCTCACGTAATAACAGGCGTATTTATGAACCGACTTGGATGTACCTTGGTGTGTACATAGTACATACAAATATCTCGACGAGTTCGTTGGCCAGCTTCATCCGCCATCTTGTTTCAAAATGGCGGCCATTTAAAAAAATTAAAAAATAAAAAAATTTAAATGAGATACCAAAAAATTGGAAAATGAAAAAGATTTTTTTTGTATGTGTTTGACCTTAATACAAAGATTCCGGAACAGTTTTTCTTTCGTCCATATCTATAAAAAAATGGCTGAGTAATAGCATTTTGAATTTCTCTTGTGGCTGACATTTTAAAACGACCTGATTTTTGTCACGCGATAACAGCCGTATTTATGAACCTATTTGGATGTAACTTGGTCTGTACATAGTACATACCAATGTCTCGACCGAGTTCGTTGGCCAGCTTCATTCGCCATCTTGTTTCAAAAGGGTTGCCATTTAAAAAAAATTAAATTTATAATTCAAAATGAGGTATTAAAATATTGGAAAATGAAAAAGATTTTTTTTATGTGTTTGGCCTTGATACAAAGATTCCGGAGCAGTTTTTGTTTCTGAAAATTTGTTCTTTTGTTGATATCTTAAAAAATGGTTGATTTATAGCACTTTGCATTTCTAGCATGGCTAACATTTTGAAACGATCTTGTATTTGTCACGCGATAACACACGTATTCGCCTATTTCGATGTAAGAAGGCATGTGGATAGTATACATCAACACCTCGACCAAGTTCGCTGGCCAGATTCATCAGCCATCTTGTTTCAAAATGGCGGCCATTAAATTAAAAAATATATATATATTTAAAGTGAGGTGCAAAAAAATTAGAAATTGAAAAAGGTTTCTTTCTTAAGTATTTGATCTTGATATAAGGATTCAGGAGCATTTTCTGTTTGTCTTTACCTTAAAAAATGGCTCAGATATAGCAGTTTCAATTTCTATTGTGGGTGACATTTTGAAAAATCTGATTTTTTGCATGCGACAGCACTCCTATATATTAACCGATTCCGATGTGAGTGAGCATGTGCACAGCAATTACTAAGGTCTCGACCAAGTTCACTGCTTAGCCTCATCCACCATGTTGTCTTAAAATGACAGGCACTTTAAGAAATTGCCGAATTTGGCAGCCAAATATAAGTTACTTTAAAGAAAAGCAGCTTGGATAAAGCTGACTAATTTCGCGAAATTCTCATTCATTATATTGATAAAAATTAGTATTGAATCTCCTATATTCGGTTTCCACTAAATTGAGCTTCGTGTGTTTGCATGATATAAGTTGGCTTTTTTTAAATAAGGATTATGAAAGCTACCTCTTCCTCCCGGCACTGGCCGGAAGGACTTTTTTCTCAAGAAGTAAAGTGATACAAATATTTTCACAAAACAATTTAAATTGAAAATCGATAAACAAAAAAACCATGAAATCAAGCGTAACGAAATTAACTACAATATTAAAAATCAACCAAAATCGAATCAAATATCAGGGGTATGTGAAATAGCTTTCACCAAAGGAGATGGAATAATGCAATTTTATATAGGAATAAGAAACAAAAAGCTTAAAACTAGAATCAAAGAACACATAGCAGACATCAGTACAACAAGAAAACTACATCTTTAGCCAGAATATATAACAAATAGCCTTTACAGATTTATTTTAAAAATAGTAGAATAATTTATCCAGCAATATTTCATTTGCCATCCATTATCCGTGAATCATTAGGGATCTTCTTATGCAGTGAGAATATATGAAATGATTCAGCCTCCATGGAGCTTCCTAAAATTTGGAAAGAGATGCCCTGCAGAATAATGAAACAGTAATATAAAATAATTCACCGTCACAAATATCCATTTTTAATATGGCGGTTATTTTCCTTATTCTTGAGTTTGCGAATATTTTTATTTACCAGTTTTCAATTTAAAGCATTTTGCGAAAATATTTGTATCATTTTAATTACTGAGAATGTTGCCATCAGAGCATTGAAACATGTCGAATCTGAGTAAATAAAGGTATATGGTATATAGCTAATTCTTTGGCGATTTCGGCTTTTATAAATTTTTTCTGCATTATTATTATTATTATTATACATGTTTTACTGTACTACATTTTAATAAATGTCGAAACATTACTGCAATACATGATTGATTGTTTTCATATTAAAGTACTTTACGTTTTTATTAGTCGGTTATCTAAAAAATATATATTAAATGTAAAATAAACTAATATAGTTTTCAATAAAAGAAAAGTTTTCACTTTCATTCTGTACACTGTAAAAAAAAAAAAAAAAAAAAAAAAAAAAAAAAAAAAAAAAATTCTACATATCTAAAGTTACACGCTTACTAAAATTTTATCTGCAAACTGTACAAAAAAATATGTAAATCTACAAAATTAGTTTTTGTAAAGCTACAGAAATCTGTAGCTGCAGTTACAAAAAATGTTCTAGGCATCCCAGTTCCCTAAAAAATTCATTGTAACCATACAGATTTTTTTATTTACGGTGCAAAAGTATATCTGTTGCATGAATTTTTGTTGTTGCCGTTACATAAAATGTTCTAGGAATTCCTGTTTCCTAGAAAAAATTTAATAACTTTACAGATTTTTTTTACAGTGTAACCCGGGAAGGTCGCGGTAGATCACCTAGTTTATATAAAGTTCATTATTAATGAGAATAGTAGACAACTTTAATTTGTTTTTCATAAAAGAAGCTTTGTAAGTGTGCGCGTTTTAGGTAGATTTCGTCAGAAATGCTATTTATTACATTCTTCCCTATATTGAAATTTCAGAAAAATTTTTGCAGAGAAACACCGATCATGACCCCTAGACCCCAAAACCAGCCCCAGTTCAAAACTTTCTATATCTAGATATCTATCTATATGCATATACATATATATATATATATATAATGATATTGGATCTCTATAGGTATAAAAAGATGATCTAGTGAAGATGTAGGATGTGTAGCATAATCCTGACGTGCTTATATTATGATAATCTATTATTAGTGTTGGTCGATGTAAGATTATACATTATATGATGTAATGGATGTAGATGAATGTAGATGCAACAACTTCACCGATTCAATTGAACAGTTTAATCTTTGCAGACGTTCATTGTTTCTCATTTAAGATTTGTTGCAGTCGATTGGCGAATGGTCGAAACAATGGATATGATTATTATTAGGAATTTCTCCAGGTGACAAGGAAAGAAGCATTTCTGGTCACAGATATTTATTTAATAACATCGAGCGACAGTTCTCACAAAAATATGATGAAGTGCCATTGATAAATTCGATGTATTCAACATCTATAATCGTTAGTATGTATCTTATCATTTTGATTACATCTTAAGGTAAATCTTTAGAAAGAACTACATAGTAACAGACACACAGCCAGGGGGTAATTTACACTTCGAAAAATCAGCAAATTCTGCCGGAGAATCGTGTGTAGCCGCTTTTTATTTCCTAAGCGTAGGAATACAAAAATGTCGTAGTACGCGCTCTAAACCAATTAAGACGTAAAGATATCACGCCATCAAAAGAGAGCTGACAAAGGAGCGGATGAATAAGAAAGTAAAAAAGAAACCCCAGAATTAAGCGCGGGAAAGGAAATTCTCACCTGGAATAAAATGGTTACCAAAAGGAACATTCTAAAACGCGAAAGATTGAAAATGGAACATTTAATTTAAGAATACTAAAAGCGTAATAATTAAGTGAATTAGACAAGTGAGACATTAAATTAAAGGGAATTTAACAGAGTTAACTATAGAGATTATTTAATAATAAAGATTTAGTGAATATAGAGTAGTAATTTAGAATAATACAGGGAAATCGTGAAGGAAGATTTAATATTGTAAAATTATATATACACTATATATATTTTACAATAAAGGTGACCGGTCACTTGCGATTTTTGACGTTTTGTTAAATATCTACAAAAATACATGAGTAATTAACCTGAAATTGCAGGTGTGTAAACAGTATAGTATAGGTCATATATTTCCGCAAAGATTTTTTCTTGAAACCTCATGGGGGGCCGTCAAAAAATTGAAAAAGAACGAATAACTTTTGGATAACCCTGTAAAAACTAATGGAGCAAAAGCGTTTAAACTCGAGATTATTAATAAGTGGCTTATTGTAATATACTGTGTTCATTTTTATGAGGAAGAATTTTTACTCGTAGAGAAATTAATGTTTTTATAAAAACAGTCCCAAATTTCGCCACGTTTTTTGCTTATAATTTGCAGAGTTCTTAATATAAAAAAAAAGTTCTTTTCAGAAAATATGTCGAACAACATTGTACATAATACCCCGCAATCAGAATGAAAAAATAATAAAAAGGTGGATGAAAAATAAGCAGGTTTACTGAAACATGTTTCACTGCGCATGCGCGATTGCAATCAAAATGTAATGCGCATAATGTGTTAGCTAAATGCATAGATCCACTTTTGTAAAAGTCTCAAAAACATAGTTTGAAAAGTCTGATAATAATCGTTTATAGAAAAAGCTCAAAATCCGTTGTTCCCAAAATGAAGCAAAAAGATGAGGGATTGTGTCGAAATACAGTATTACGTGCAATATTGTGTATGCTAAATTGGCACTAATCAATGGATATATGGATGCAACCCCTTATGTTTTGGCTTCATTTTGGGAACAACGGATTTTGAGATTTTTCTATAAACGATTATTATCAGACTTTTCAAACTATGATTTAGAGACTTTTCAAAAGTTGCTGTATGTATTTAGCTAACACATTATGTGCATTACATTTTGATTGCATTCGCGCATGCGCAGTGAAACATTTTTTAGTAAACCTGCTCATTTTTTATCCACTTTTTATTATTTTTTCATTCTGATTGTGGGGTATTGTGTACAATGTTGTTCATCATATTTTCTGAAAAGAACTTTTTTTTATATTAAGAACTCTGCAAATTATAAGCAAAAAACGTGGCGAAATTTGGGACTGTTTTTATAAAAACCTTAATTTCTCTACGATTATACATGCTATCCTCATAAAAATGAACACAGTATATTACAATAAGCTACTTATTAATAATCTCGAGTTTAAACGCTTTTGATCCATTAGTTTTTACAGGGTTATCCAAAAGTTATTCGTTTTTCTTTTTCAATTTTATGGCAGCCCCCAATGGGGTTTCGGGAAAAAATCGTCGCGGAAATATATGACCTATACAATACTGTTTGCACACCTGCAATTTCAGGTTAATTCCTCATGTATTTTTCTAGATATTTAACAAAACGTCAAAAATCGCAAGTGACCGGTCACCTTTGGCCATATAGTGTATATACCACTTTTTCATGGATACGATAACTTCCATAATTCTGCACAAATCTCTGCTAAACTGTTACATAAATTTAAGGTGCGGAAAATCTCTGTCAAGTTCGTTAATGGGCAAAATACCACCAAGGGTTTGGAAAAGGGAAGGTTTTTGTAAAAACAGAAAAAAATGTGACTTTAGTAGTTTTAAGAGTGTTTTAGTTTGAATTAAATTTTAGCTAAATAGCAGTGTGTAATAAAGGTAGTAGTTAAATTACAGGGCTGAACAAAAGTATTCAAGTATGTTTCCGTTTATTAGTATAAATTACTGAAAGAGAAATTTCAACCTATTATGAGCTTTCTTCTTAAACTAAATTTTCGCATTATATAGTATATATATCAACTTACAGATCAAATACAGGGCTGTTCAAAAGAATTGGAATACATATTTGGCTATGGACGGTAAGTGCTAAAATCAATTTTTCAAATGTTTTATCCGTTTTCTAAAATGTTTACATACTTAGCTTATTTAGCTTATTTCTCTAAATAACGAAGTTTTGTCAAAGATTTCAGGAAGTGTTGGAAAGTGTTTCATAATCTATGCTTGACGCATGATTTTTCTTTCTTATTTATGAATATGTCATGCCGTGGTTTTAACATCCAATTTTTTTTTTTAATTTTAGACATGTTTAATGCACAGACATAGCAACATATTTCGTATGTTATTTAAGCTCTAAATTCAACTATTTCTGTTCAAAGATGCCACTTATGAACCGATGTTGACTTTTATAAGTTATTTAGCAATGTATTTATGTAAATTTTTTATTGAAATAAATATATTTTTGGTTTATAGAATTACTCTTTTCGCTGTATTTAGCACTGATGCTGGGCATTTCAGCCATCAAAGTAGACAGTTAAATAAACAATTTACAAAATACATAACACACAATTTAATACCACTTTTTTATCAGTTACCGTATATAGAAAGTAATAAATTCTAATAATTTTGTTTATCTCTGTAGTTGGTTATTTTATGCATTTATATATCATACATTTTATTTTATTTATTTTACAGATTTAGCATTTATAGCGTTGAAATACTTGATCTATTCTATATAATTTGAACTGAAATTAACATTGTTAAAGTATTGTTGACACTTATTAAGCGTATTATAAAAATCTAGTTTTGAGAAAATATTCACCAGTAATTTTAATAAATTCCTCTCTAAAATGGATTATTTAGTAACAATTCAGCAATCTAAACGGGTAAATTAATCGCGAATAAACATGAACTTTAATAGATGCAAGCCTTCCGACAACATTATTGGATTCCAATTTATTGATTGACAGCATTGCAGATAAGTAATGATTAATATGCTAAATACCAACATTAAATGTCCTAATTTATCAATCTGAAATCACTTGCAGCTTCACATATATGCATGTAGCTTGAAACTATATACGATAGAATGTTCAAAACTATATATTTGAAATAGTTGTGACTTTTGGGCGAGAGAAGTTGAACGTGATGAGCATCTGAAATTGTCAAGATTAATGTCAAAGCATTGCTATTGAAATTCTCATTAATATTCTTGTTAATAACGTTTTTTGCCCCCGATATGCTATTTCTTTCGACCAGCAATTAAAATGTCGTCTCTAAAAAATAACGTTATGTTATATAAGCCAGCCGTAAAACAAAGCGGATGTATCGGTACGGTGTACGGTTAAATACGGATAATCTCTACTACAATTTTTTTTAATTTTTAAGCATCGCACATTTTTAATTTTTATACCATCATATTGGGTAAAATAGTACTTTTAAATGCAATTTGTTTGAAAACTGCATCTCAATTTAGTTTTGAGATATTAATTTTTTGTAGCATTTAGCGCTATTTGTTTAATGTTGGCAACTTAAGTACTCTATTTCTGTATAAAGTAAAGGAAAAATAGTAATTATATATTTCTGTTGCTATTTTCCCATAAAATTTAAAAAAAAATGTAATTAAAGTATTTTGAAAAAATTAAAGGAAGGATTTCAATTAAAACACGGAGCTGTTAAAAACTATATATAATTTTAAGTATCTATATTAATGTTACACACACATGAAGTCATATGAATTATTAAATAGATGATTTTGTTTTGTCGAGTTTCGTTGAATGATGACATCGCTTCTTGCTGAATTTGTATATTATTCAGCGACAGTGACGTCATATGTATACTGTACTGTAGATGTTGTTTAAAACAGGATAGTAAATGTGGAATTCATCAGCGGATGCGAATGACGTCATTTTATATAAAATAAAAACGTGTGTTTTAAGTCTTAAAACTTAAATATGATGTGTACTATCTATATTTATATACATATTTTTTTTTCCATCGGAGGCGATACTAAATTCTGAAAAAGCAGAATTCCTGTTTTCTAGTTTCTTATTTTTCACAGATTGAGAAAAGGGTGACGAAAATTTCTTAAAATAAGAAATCTAATGAAGATAAGCCAAAAGCAACAAAGTATAAAAGTTGTCTACTGTACCGTACATCTCAACTTTCTGGGTGGATTTGTTGTGTCACGGCACTTCACTTCCGCTTTAATTTCATTGGCTGTTTGAACTTGATGGTCTTTTGATATTGTGTGTTTACATTTGGGTTTTCACCGTACATGTAGTTGGGGGGATGTTTTTGTAGATTTTTTACATTGAGGATGTGAGTCTACGAACTCACGAAACGTATAGGTCTGTTCAAATTACTGGATATATTTTACTGTGTGTTTAAACGTTGTTTTTAAGTAATTTATAAAATATGTTCTTATCAAAATAATTTTAACAAAAGTACTATACAGGGTGTCCACTATCGATGTATCCAATGACTAATTCTTAAACCGTTAGTCATGGTTCCACTTACAAAAATGCTTTAAATGATGTAAATAAGTATTTTTAAAACGATTTGGGTAAATAAATCTTTCTTTTAAAAAATGCGAAATTTAATTTGTATACGGTCCTCGATTTTATAAGTTCCTATTACATTAACAAGTAGAACAAAAAAAAAGTCCCATTCATCTAACAATAAAACTGACTGAGATATGAAACTTTGAATGGCATGACTTATACCAATTTTCTGCATCTCAACACAGACGAGTTGGACTCCCACTTCGAGGGATCGTACACAAAATCCTTTAAGTGTTAGAAAAATTTATTTTGTGTGTATCTGCAATTTAACTGAATGTAGTCACATCGTAAAAGCATTACAATAGTGTTATTTTTATTAATTAAGTTTCCGATGGGTTGAAATAATTGTATTTTAACATTTATTTTATAAGAATTGAAACTATTGCTTTTCATCATTTCATTAAACAAAAATTCTTTTGTTGTTGTTTTTTTACTTATATTTTCTCTACAACTTGTATACTTTGCTTTCGTATGTCAGAATGAAAATAAATTTCAAATTTGCATTCTTATGTTAATCTTACTTTCAACAATTATATATATATATATATATATATATATATTTACATCTGACGATTATTTATATTACTAGTATGTTTATGAATAATCCCTATTTTGCAGCAAAAAAAAAAAAAAAAAAAAAAAAAAGATATTTCAACTTTAACAGCTATTACTCGGTCAGTATTAGTCGTAAAGGAATGGGACTGTTTTTTGTCTTATTTCTTAGAGTAATAGAATATTTTTATTAAATATAACTTACTAGCAAACCCCACGGCTTTGCTCGCGTAATAGTTGAAATATGCCAAGTGATATTTATATGTCTAATTTTTATTAAAAGCTACTAACTAAATTTTATTTTATTAAAAGGTAATATTTTATTTTATTAAAAGGTACTTATTACTTTTAGGAATAAATCAAAAATTACTATTTAAAATACAGTTTGACTAAACATCATTATTACACTGCATTAGGCATAAAAGAGACTTAAATTAATAAAACGAAATAAAACTAAATAAATGACAATTTAGAAAATATTTTGAAACTTTTATGCTCAATTAATACGCTCATTTCAGTATTCGTTTGAAGTTTTGAAGTTTTTAGAAACCATCTTCTTACATCTTAAAATTAACTATCATGTCAAATTCCAAGTCCTCTCAACATAAAGGGCTATGCTGAAATAGGAACTGTTACCATTAATTTGAAAACATTAATTTTTAAATCAGTTTGTTATTTCCTAATATTCCACAGAAACGTAATTTAGAAAGCTTTTAAAGGCCTTTTTAAAAATGTTTGTTGTTCATGTGAAACCCAGGAGGTAGAATCATCGGCATAAAATATAGCCTGTGTAGGATCTGGGACTGTTACCATTGATTCGCAACTATTACTTTTATAATCGGTTTATATTCCCTGAAATTGTATAGAAATCGTAATTTAGGACTTTTTTAGAATGCTTTTCGCACCTCCCCTTCGCTTCACCCCTTTTTAATTCGAATTTATTTTCGACAGTTATTTGAGGGCATTTATGTTTTATAAGTAACTACCATTCCATATTTAAAGTTTCTAGCCTTTTCAGCATCACAGAAATCGCAATTTAGAAAGTTTTTTGCTCCTGCAACCCTCTGGTGGTAGTGGCACAGACATACAACTTATGTTTGAGCAGGTTCTATCACCAACAATTTGTCATCATTATTTTTTAAATCGGTTTAGTATTTGATAAGATTGCATAAAAATTGTAATTTAGAACGCTTTTCGCTCACTTCATCCTTTTAAATTTGGAATTTTCTTTCGGCTGTTCTTAGAAAGCAGTTGCAACTTGTAAGTAAATATCATGCCATATTTCAAAATGTTAGACCCCTCAGCTATGCAAAAAATGCAAATTAGAACATGTTTTGCTCTTGCAACCCCCAGATGATAGTGAGAGCAACATAAAATATAGCCAATGTTGTAGCAGGCACTGTTACCATCAATTTGCAACCATTACTTTTGAAATAGCTTTGGTATATCCTGAGATTGAGTAGAAATCGCAATTTAGAACATTTTCGCGCATTTTCACCCCCCTTTTAAAATTTCTAATTGTTTCGAAACTGTTCTTAAACATCATTTATATCTAAATAAATAGGTACCTTTCCTTTGCTAGCCCATACCGATCACAAAAATCGAAATTTAGGATGTTTTTTGCTCCTGCAACCTCCCGGTTATTGTGACACCGACATGAAATAGCGTCTATATTAGAGCAGAGGCTGTCAGCATCAATTTCCTACCATTACTTTTGAAATCAGTTTGATTCTTCCTGAGATTGCTCACAAATCGGCATTTAGAACGTTTTTAGAACGCTTTTCGCGCATTATCACCCCTTTTAAATTTCGAATCCTTTATATCTAATAAGTAACTAATATTTAAAATTCTGTATTTCTAGGCCCTTCAGTAATGCAAAAATCGCATTTTTAGAACGTTTTTTTGCTCCTGCAACCGCTTTGGGGTAGTGGCACCATCATAAAACATAGCCTATGTTAGAGAAAGGGTTGTCACCATCATTTTGACACCATTATTTTGTAAATCGGTTTGGTATTTCCCGAGATTGTGTGAAAACCACCATTTAGAATGTTTTTTAGAACGCTTTTTATGCATTTTCACACCTTTTAAATTTCGAATTTTTTAAGAACTGTTCTTAGAAATCCTTTATATCTAATAAGTAACTAATATTTAAAATTCTGCATTTCTAGGCCCCTCAGTAATGCAAAAATCGCATTTTTAGAACGTTTTTTGCTCCTGCACCCCCTTTGGGGTAGTGGCACCGACATAAAACATAGTCTATGTTAGAGCAAGGGTTGTCACCATCATTTTGATACGATTTTTTTTAAATCGGTTTGGTATTTCCCTAGATTGTGTAAAAACCACCATTTAGAACGTTTTTAGAACGCTTTTTTGTGCATTTTCACCCCTTTTAAATTTTGAATTTTTTAAGAACTGTTCTTAGAAGTTCTTTATATCTAATAAGTAACTAATATTTAAAATTCTGTATTTCTAGGCCCTTCAGTAATGCAAAAATCGCATTTTTAGAACGTTTTTTCGCTCCTGCAACCGCTTTGGAGTAGTGGCACCGACATAAAACATAACCTATGTTAGAGCAAGGGTTGTCACCATCATTTTGACACCATTATTTTGTAAATCGATTTGGTATTTCCCGAGATTGCGTAGAAACCACCATTTAGAACGTTTTTTAGAACGCTTTTTGTGCATTTTCACCCCTTTTAAATTTCGAATTGTTTAAGAGCTGTTCTTAGAAATCCTTTATATCTAATAAGTAACTAATATTTCAAATTTCGTATTTCTAGGCCCTTCATTAATGCAAAAATCTCATTTTTAGAAAGTTTTTTGCTCCTGCACCCCCTTTGGGGTAGTGGCACCGACATAAAACATAGCCTATCTTAGAGCAAGGGTTGTCCCGATCTTTTGACACCATTGTTTTTTAAATCGGTTTGATATTTCCTGAGATTGTGTAGAAACCACCATTTAGAACGTTTTTTAGAAAGCTTTTTGTGCATTTTCACCCCTTTTAAATTTCGAATTGTTTAAGAACTGTTCTTAGAAATCCTTTATATCTAATAAGTAACTAATATTTAAAATTTCGTATTTCTAGACCCTTCAGTAATGCAAAAATCGCATTTTTAGAACGTTTTTCGCTCCTGCACCCCCTTTGGGGTAGTGGCACCGACATAAAATATAGCCTATCTTGGAGCAAGGGTTATCACCATTATTTTGATACCATTATTTTGAAATCGGTTCGGTAACTCCAGAGATTACCTCTAACAAACAAACAAACTTTACTTCTTTATAATATTAGTATAGATAGAACAAGGAGAACGTATGAAAATTTAAATTTCATAATTTTCTAAGAAATGCTTCTGTTGACCCAAATTGACCTTATAGTCTTTTTTTTCTGTCCATCTGTGTGTCAGTCAAGACAATTTTTCTCAGGAACGGCTGAGGGTTATCAAGTTGAAATTAATATCAAATAATAATTGTTTTGAAAAACTTTTGAGCTTAAAATGTAATGTAGTAAAAAGTTACTGCCTTAAAATAACGTTTTTGAAAAGTTGTGTAATAAATCTACATAGAATTATAAATTAAATATTTTAGGATTTTTTCCTTTACATGTGAAATAAAACTTTCCTCTGTGCCGAATTTCAATTTTCTAGGTCAACGGAAGTATCCTATAGGTTTTGATTGTAAAACTTTTAGAATACTAGAAATTTGGCTCATAGAAAGATCTTATTGCAACGGAAAAAAGGCAAAAATTATTTTCATTTATAATTTGTATGGATAAAAGTGAAGTGTCAAAATATTGACAATTAACCGGGCTTTCATTTAATATATATATTTAAAAAATCGACATTTCGACGAATTTTGAAGTTAACTGTCCCCCTGAAAAATGTCGTCCGATACAAACGAAACACGTCAGATTTGCTGTCATAAAACAATACTAATAAGATAATACTTCAAGATTTAAGTATTTTATGTTTAAAATACGGACACTATAACAAATGATTATGTCAATATAATTGGAAAAAAAATTATCTTTTATTTGTATCTTTGTTCTCCAAAAGCTATAACATTATTGTAAGCATATCCTTGAAATAAAACTTTTAAACTGTTTCTTGACGTTTTTTCAATGATTTTACATTCAGCGAAAAGAGATCAATTAGTTATCAGCTTAATAACCAAGTTTAAAGTACGTAGACTTAATCCACAATCCTCTTGATTGTCTGAAAGTTTTCTTTAAACGTGTCTAAAAGCTTTTATTCAAAGAAAAGATCTTGTTAAATAAAGTAACTTTATTTCCACATACTTTTCAAAAAGGTTCAAAATCCACATGTTTAACAAAAGCTTTTACAGTTAAAAATTTCTTCTAGTCACTGAATAGCTAAGTATTTGAACGGAAAATTTCTATTGTTTCTTGGGATGGAAATTTTCCATTGTTTCAACTTATAATACCTGTTAGTATAAATTACATCATTGTACAGGAAATAATTAGGGGAACAGTGTAATAAAAGAATAATGTAAACTCAGAAATTTTAAAAGATTAATAATTACTTCAGTTATATTTATTACATTGTTTTAGGTAGACAAGAATTTTTAAACAAGTAAAATTAATAAATTAGTTAAACGATTATATCATGAAAAAGTTACTGTAAAATTTTATCGCGAAAACAAAACAAATCTTATAATATTTATGAATGGGGTTTACACAAGTTTGAATTCTTAAAAACTAAACAAACATTAAAATTGAAACTAAATTACAATACTAATATATTAATACTAATGTAATACTAAAATTTAACACATTTTAAGTATTTTAATTTGATTTTAATGTTTGTTTAGTTTTTAATTGTACAACACTCTGTCTGAATGGGGTATACACAAGTTTGAATTGTTAAAAACTAAACAAACATTAAAATTAAAACTAAATTATAATACTAATATATTAATACCAATATAATACTAATATTTAACACATTTTAAGTATTTTAATTTAATTTTAATGTTTTTTTAGTTTTTAATTATGCAACACTCTGTCTGAATGGGACATACACAAGTTTGAATTGTTAAAAACTAAATAAACATTAAAATTATAACTAAATTATAATACTTACATATTAATAACAATATAATACTAAAATTTAACACATTTTAAGTATTTTAATTTAATTTTAATGTTTGTTTAGTTTTTAACTATGCAACATTGTGTATGCACCATTTAGTAACTTTGTGATTTTTTTTAGTTTTCACAATAAAATTTTACAGCAAGAAAAATTAGTTCCTTTCAGATAAATCAGTGTTTTACGTAAACTTGGTTTTTAGGTAGATTTCAGAAGAAATAATACCTATTAGATTCTACCTTAAGTTGGAATTTCAGAAAAGTTTTTGCAGATCTACGCCGATCATAAGCCATAGAACACAAAACCATGCAAGCCTGTTCACCAGTTCAAAACTTCATCTATCTATCTATATATATATACATACATATATATGATATATAAAAGTTTTACTTCGCAATATTCATATAAATTATGGTCTAAATGGACCCACGTGTACCATTGACTGAGCGGCAGTGTGCCTTTAACTGATTGGTTCGTTCCTGAATGTTACGTTGCAATCTGTCTTTCTACGCGAATACTAATAAAACCAGGCGCCGTGAGTTCGGATTTCAAATTTCTATCTTATTTCCAGTGCTTCAAAAACTGTTACCAGTGTCTGCACGTCATGTAGAGTTCTAATTTACTTTAAGATCTTATTGCACGATGTAGCTATTCACGATCCATCCTGAGACCTTTACGAAATTTCTACCCATGCGGGAATTATCTTTCATATCCATGTTTTGGTGAATAAAAATACTTCGAACGTCAACTGGCTTTGTTTTTCCTGGGGAAAACACCGGAATGCTCATCCATTGCCTTGATATATTTACGCTCTAACCATAGAATTAATGATGCGACTGCAAAAATACGGTCCATCCTGAGACCTTTACGAAATTTCTCTACATGTGGGAATTATCTTTCATGTCCATGTTTCGGTAAATAAAAATACTTCGAACGTCAACTGGCTCTGTTTTTCCTGGGGAAAACACCGGAATGCTCATCCATTGCCTTGATATATTTACGCTATAACCATAGAATTAATGATGCGACTGCAAAAAGAATATTTGTATTTTCAATTAGAATTAACCGATCTCAGCCATGACCAATAATTTCATGTAAGTTGGTCGGATTTGTCGACTTCAAAAATAATACGACCTTTCACCGGCTGCCAGTATTCTATGAATTTACTGCATTTATCTAGAGCCTTTCACTCTTTTGACAAATTTTATACAACGTTGTTACATACATATCACTTTTTTATGAACACGATAACTTCCATAATTCAGTCCAAATCCCTTCTAAACTGATGCATAAAATCAAAGGGCAGAAAATCCTGTCAAATTCGTTAATGAGCATAATCGGACCAAGGGAATGGAAATAGGGTCGGGTTTTGTGAAAACCGAAATGGGGGGGGGGGGGGGGGGCTGGAAGGAAAAAAATTAAATAATAGGCTATCGTCTGCTACCCAAAATGCTGAACGAATATCTTTATTTTGTTTCGGTTGAATAAATCGATTTAATGATTTTTACTTTAAATTCTCTTTTTAAAATAGTGTAATGTGAAGAAAAATGTTTTTGACTATTTCCCCATTTACTAAAAATATTATAAAAAAGCTGAAAGATATTAATATTATTGATACATATGGAATAATTTTTCCGATTTTGTTTTAGGTGTAAATGAATGGACTGTGATATAATACAAAATTTTTAGCATGGAATCTCAGAGAGCATTTCTGTATTTCTGTCCCAACGTTAAAAACTCAAAAATATAATAATGCTCTCCAAACTTTTAAATTAAAATCCTCCCAACCAATGGAATTTTATTGCCCGTATATCGCCATTTTGTTATAACAGCATTATACCATAATTGCATCAAAATCACGTAACTTCAAAAATGTAATTTTCTATTCATTTGCTATGTAAATATGTTTTCTTACTCATAATAAGAAATTTAATAAAATAAATATTATAAATCCTTTTTATATGTAGACGTAAATGAAATTTCTTTTTCCTTCAAAAAATTTTAAAATGCCATTCAGTGCAAAGGCAACATATCGTGTTTGCTGTTACCAGCTAGTAAATATTAAAATACGAAATATTATCCTTTTTGAGCGCCTTTCTTATAGATCATTTTCAGAAAAACTTTATTGATGCCCAGACGAGTGAAACTGTTACATTTTCATTTTTCTTCGATCAAAACTTACGAAATTATCATGCTTTGAGTTTTATTAATTTTCAGCGCTTTTGCACTGAAAACAAAAAAAACTTTTTTATTGCCGGTAAACTCCATAATTTCATGAAATTTAAAATATAATTACTCAGTAAATTTTGGTCTTATAAGAATGGAATTTTTGCTGTTTTACTTCTTAGGCCGTGGAAAAACGTTTTTTGAACACAGTATAACTTCAAAAATCGGGCATCATCGGGACCGAAACTATGCCGGATTTTTGAAGGAGTATCAAAAGTAGTACTATATTCTTAATGGTGCCTTCAACAATAATTTAATTCATTATTAAGTGATAAATATGTAAGAAAAGGAGAAAAATAAACATAAAAAAACTTACTGTAATTGGTATTAAAAAATAAATAAAATAAAGAATGAAATTATTTCTTCTCTTGTAATTTCTTAAACATCGATGTCAAATTTGGTTGCTTCAATTTTTTTGGCCGTTTTTTAAGAAGTTCTTTGTGTTTTATACAAATGTAAAATGTCTATTTCGGAAATAGAGTTTTGTTTCTCTAAAGCTTATATAAAATCTCCAGTCAAATTTATACATTTTTATAGTGACACCTTTTCTTCTGCTGATTGTTCATCCTCATCTTCTGAGCTGCTTCTAGCTGTATCGGCGATTCTATTTAGAATAGAGTCAGCGATCTCGCTGCCTGTTAAATCCTTCTTTGTTGATGGATTTTCGTCAATGCTTAGCCAATAATCTATATCTCTTTTTCGACACTTAATGCATTTTCAGATTTTGCGTGTTCAATCAGCTCATAAACTGCAGCCTTATCGCGGAAAATGTGAAAGCCTGAAAATTCATCCTCATCAGTGATGTCGCCATGCCGAAAATTTGTTCCGGCCCTATATTGTGCCATGCATTCGCCATACTTGTCGAGAAGGTTGTTCCCGTTGCTTAGCAACGGCGTAGCTCCCAGACTCTGACAAATGAAAAAAAAAAGTCAAAATTTCTTTTTTTGTATTTTTTTTTTTTCGATCTTGAAGTTTTTAATTCATAAAGAGTTGCTATTTTTCTTCTCCCATATCTTGAAAGTGTAAAAGAAAAAGGAAAAGAAAAGGTGGTTTTGATGCCGGATTTTTGAAGTCACAATGTATAACTGATAAGATTTGGGGACCTTTTTTTTAATGTACACGACTTTTTAGAAAAGAAATGATATAAGCAAAAGTTGTATTTAATTTTAATCAATTTACATTCTTCTATTTATACAAGAAAAATGTACAAGAAAAATTTTCACCCAGCATTGGATTCGTGAAAATTTTAGGTGCTGGTTAGGTTTGGATTATATAGTCTAACAGGGAGCGCCGCGAGGCATTGTTTTTCATGATTTGTTGAAGCTATGCCTCAACAACTGATGATCAGAATTTCGTGTTAAAAATGTAAAAATATCACCGTTAAAAGCACCAATAATTTCAAATTTTTTAAGCATACCGGTTTCAGTAGCATATAGCTTGCCATCCGCAGTGTTAAGTATGGCGGAAATTTGCTCACATATGTAGGAGATATGGAGATTCAAGTTAAAGTTTTATTGGCCAATAGATAAACATAGTATTGTAGGTAACAGCAACCTACAATACAACCTTGGCTGCTACCCACAATAATGGGTTGACGGCAATAACTTTCAGAATAATGGAGTATATTATAATGGAACTTTTAACAGACATGCTTACCTTAGTTGTAAATGTGATAACATCAAAAGCGGTGGAAGAAGTTTACACTATACGCCCCATCAGTATGCAATAGACGCTCAACATTTTCGACTGCGATTGTCAGTTCATGCGATATCCTAGATTGCATGATCACCCAGTTTTCCCTTAACTTTTCGTAGTTTTATTACATTTCACACAAAACAAGATACATATCCATTGCAATATTTTTAATTTTATTAAAATTACTACCATCAACCCGAATTCGGTTAAGGTTAAACGCCTTGTATTTGTGAATTAATAAGGGGCTATACTTATATAACGTTATCAACATTTTGTTAATTTTGGACCCCTTCCCCCCCCCCCTTACGATAACGTACGTTATAATTCGTCGACCCCCCTGCTGCTGATATCGTTATCAATGTCTAAAACTTCTTTGATTTTTAGATTATTTTCCTTTCTTTCTATACACTTGCAGTGATATATACATACGATTATACATTTATTTAACTGAATAACAAACATACGACTTGTGTGCTTGACATAAAGCCCGCTTATAAGTCGGAGACAAGATAGCACAAGGAAATATTACAACACAAGAGAAATACGCCCTGGGAGTTTAACACAAAGTGTGTGTGCAATGGAACCAGCGGGAATCGAACCCACAAACTCTTACGCACAAGCGATTAGCTGACTGATGCTTTGACCACTCAGCCGCAGAGCCCCACGATTATACATTGTTAGTTGCATATTTTACGGATTCAAGAAGTCAATAAAATATCAATACATGAAATAAATTTATAACAAAGTTACTATTTAAAAGTATTTAATAATAGCTTATTGTTACAGAATGCATTCAAAAGTAATATTGTCTTCTTACACTCGCCTCCTGTCCGGGGAGGTCAAAAGCAAAACTTATCAACAAAACCGTGGACAACATTCTTTGTCTTCCTATACTGGTAAACTCAAGTATCATTTCCTACATATTATGCTCCTGATTTCTCTAATAGCGAATTATATGCGGATATATCAGAAGAACAGGAATGCTAAACGTTGAGGTATTGGAAAATTTTGGAATGAAATGATTTTATAAACATTTAATGGCTTTAATAGCTTTATATTTTCATAAAAACATATATAAATAATTTTTTTTAAATGTAACAGACTATTTGGATGTAAAAAAAAAAGTTACTGAAAAAAAGAAAAGTTTGGTTACATCAAAAATGATAACGATATCAAAAAGCAAATCGCCCTCAGCCTAGAGATATCTTACGATATCATGTGCCAGACCCAACCTCCCCCTAAAATGATAACGTTATATAATCATAGCCCCTAAAGGGCTTGCTACCCAATATTCCATTACAATTTTGGTTCGCTTTGATGCCTTTTAACAACGCTCTGTGTTTGTCAAACGAATATTGGAACATCCTGTATAAAGGGAGGGAAACCTGTATCCAGTTACCAAAATTTCTATATCAACAACAACTTCTGTCGCAAATGAATTTTTTTATGTGGCTTTTATAATTCAGAAAAAAAGGTTGTTCCAAGATTCTTTAAAGTAAAAAATTCTACCTTTTTAAGTAATACTCATTTGCTATTCCAAAATTTTTAAACTGACTAATTTACTTTAAAAACACGTTCCGAAGTAGTCCGTATATTCAATTAAACTAGCTTAATGGCTCTTCTTAAGATATTTGTTTTTATTCTTATTTAAACTTGTTAAAGAAATTTTTGAAGCTCTTATCTGGATAGAATCACTTATCTTAGTAAGAATATACTTAAGTTAGCTAGACTTTTCTTTTAGATGTTTTATTTATTTATCTTTGTTTAACCTTGGCAACATTAGAGAAATTTTTATACAAAAGTGTTTAAGTGTTATTAAAGCTCGAATTTTTTCAAACCGAAATATATTTTACTTTGACTGATAGAAATAAGGAAAAAAATAAAGAAAATTTTAGGTGTATTAGAGTATGAAGCTTTTTTACATATATCAACACTTTATCTTTTTAATTATATTTTCTCTCTGTAATAATTTGTAATAGAAAGTCAGTATTTTATAACATTTTGAAGTTAAAAATCAATTTTTATAAAACTCCTTTAGGTTTTCCTTATAGATTTTTTATGAAAAAAATGGCGGAATTCTCATCAAAGGATTGAACTTTAAAAAGAAAAAGTTCTAAATAATTATTTTTAAAAGAAAATTCGTGGTATTTTAAGCATAGCCGCCGAAAGAGAAAGCCATATCGCTATGTCATCACCTTGAGACCGAAGCTAACGAAAGAGACAGTCTATCGCGGTGCGTTACACGTGCATCTTTTTTCAGACGGCCTGAATCACGTGATGCTCAAATCCATCAATGCAGGTGCACAAAAAGAGCACCATGTGACCCTAGCGGTCTAAGGCGAAAGCTACCGCGGCGACCTGTCTTTTCCGTTAGCTTCGCTTGGGACGAATTGATAGGTTCAGAGGAAGCTGTTGTACTTTGAGTCAACCCGTTGTACCCGTATCAAATGCCACGTGTCGTAAGCCATGTCGAAAAAAACATTTCAAAAACATGTCGAAACCGTCTCGAAACCACTTTCAAACTGGACGAACAATTTTCTCGAGAACTATTCGATCGATTTCTTTCACTTAAAAAAAATAATAATAATCTTTTTTTTTTTTTCAAATGAAAACAAATTTCAAAGTAATTGCTTAAAAGGCGCAAAGGCCAACATAGAGAAAAAGATTCCAAGCCGGGACTCGAACCCCGGCCATCAGTACAGCGCACTGACGTTCTACCGACTAAATCACTTGGAACGATAACCACAACGGAAAATTTCTCACTATTATATGTTGGCAAGACCGACTAAACCACTTGGAACGACACCCACCACGGAAAATTTCTCACTATTATATGTTGGCAAGACCGACTAAACCACTTGGAACGATACCCAGCACGGAAAATTTCTCACTATTATATGTTGGCAGCCAACATATAATAGTGAGAAATTTTCCGTGCTGGGTATCGTTCCAAGTGGTTTAGTCGGTCTTGCCAACATATAATAGTGAGAAATTTTCCGTGGTGGGTATCGTTCCAAGTGGTTTAGTCGGTAGAACGTCAGTGCGCTATACTGATGGCCCGGGTTCGAGTCCCGGCTTGGAATCTTTTTCACTATGTTGGCCTTTGCGCCTTTTAAGCAATTACTTTGAAATTTGTTTTCATTTGAAATATTGTATCCAAGGCGAATATTTCTCTCTGGAATAATTTCCATGTATTAATAATCTTTTTTGTTTGAACTTAAACCATCTAAAAGTATAATTTCCATTTATTAATTCTTTTTTCGAGTTTGCAAAAGGTTAAAATAAAAAGTCAGAAAAAATGACTTTTTGTTCAAATGATCGTCCTTTTGTCAAAAATTAACTTTTAAAAACTTGAAAACAGGAATTCTGCTTTTTCAGAATTTAGTGTCACCCACGTTGACAAAAAAATATATATGTATATGAATATAGATAGTACAAAACATACTTCAGATAACACACACTTTTACTTTATATAAAATGATGTCATTCGCATCTACAGTAAAGTTCCACATTTACAATCCAGTCTTAAACAACATCTACAGAAAAGTATGCATATGACATCACTATCGCAAAATAATACACACTTTCGCAAACGATGTCGTCATTCAAGAAACTCGACCAAAAAAATCGGCTATCTAATGATTCATATATCTCCATTTGTTTGCACCGTTAATTAGATACTTAAAATTAAATATAGTTTATAATAGCACCATGTTTTATCAGAAATCATTCATTTATATTGTTTCAAAATAGCACGTATTCTAATTACATTTTTTTTTCACATATTATGGGAAAATGGCAAGAAAAAAATGTAATAGTCTACTATTTTCGAACTTTTTTCGCTTTACTTTCTACAGAAATGGAGTACTTCAATTGCCAACATTAAACAAAAATTCGTTAAAAACTACAAAAAAATAAATATCTCAAAAATAAATTGAGATGCAGTTTTCAAACAAATTGAATTTAAAAGTACTTTTCTCCCCCTATACGTTATTTTTTAGAGACGACACTTTAATTGATGGTCGAAAGAAATAGCATATTGGGAGTAATAAATGGTGGTATGAGCTCCAGAAATTTTAATGTTCTTTTGAAATTTGGTGACCAAATTTGTGCCTGATGCATGTGACCGTAGAAAAGCAGTCACCCGATTGGAAGTTCACAGCGAACACCAGGAAGTACTCCCCGTCGCACAAAATGCGCGTATTTTTCATTATCCTTTTTGCACAAAAATTTATATAAGTAAAATGTAAGAAACTTAATGCGAAATGTCAGAAAGTGATATCTATTTTCTTTGTAAATGAAAAAAAAAATCTTAAATATCACGTGAATTTAAGCAACAGAACTCCGCCTCCCCCCCCCCCCCCCGCCCTCCCAACCCTTTTAGTCACCGCATCTATAACTGACAACAGCTTTGACGACTTCTTCCGAAAGACAACTACTTTTTTTGAACTTGGGAAACAGTTTCAACTTGATTACGATTAAATTCAAACTTCCACCAACGTCGTTTTCGTTGCTATAGGAACCGAATTGGTATCCTTCCAAGCAAAATTTAATCAAGGCAGCAGGAACATTTACCGAAGAGTTCTTACTAGTGCTCACGATTATAATGCGTATACGTAGAGAATCGCTTTTACCATATTATCTTTATACGAAATCCGAATCGGTATAATACGTTTTATACATACTATACGTATAATTGCGAGCACTAGTTCTTACCACTTAAAGAAAAATATATAAAAAAACGTAGCGAAGTGCGAAAAGTATAAAACATCGCAAAAAATAAAATTTACTATATTAGGCTAAACATTTGAAAAAAGATTCATTTTACAAATAAATAAACCCAGAACACGAAAAAAAAAAAAATATGAAAAAAGTGGGATAAAAAAATTTACGGAAAATTCAGAAATCACTTTACAAATTCCGGACATAAATTATTTTAAATGGGAGAAAATTTATTACATTGGGCTAAAAGATTGAAACCGGATCTTCAAAAAATCATAAGAAAAGGAAAACATTCGCAGAGAAAATATTTATCGTATTGATCTAAAAGACTGAAACCGGATTTCTTTTGCAAGCGTCAAAAAATCGCAAACTGCATCTCAATTTTTTTTTTTTTAAGAATTAATTTTTTTTGTAGTTTTTAGAGCTATTTGCTTAATATTGGCAACGAAAGTACTCCATTTCTGTAGAAAGTAAAAGAAAAATATTTGTAAAATAATAATTATATATTTTTGTTGCCATTTTCTCATAGCGACCGAAAGAAAACGTAATTAAAATATGTGCTATTTTGAAAAAATATAAACAAAAGATTTCTGTTAAAACATGGAGCTCTTATAAACTATATTTAATTTTAAGCATCTATATTAATGTTACAAACAAATGAAAGCCTGTGAATCATTAGATAAAAGTTTTTTATCGAGTTTCTTGAATGACGGCATCTTTTTGCTGCATTTGTGTATTATTTTGCGATAGTGACGTCCTATGCATACTTTACTGTAGATGTTTAAGAGTGGATCATTAATGGGGAATTCTTAAGCGGATGCGAATATATGACATCATTTTACATAAAATAAAATCGTGTACTTTAAGTCTTAAAATTGAAATATGTTTTGTACTATTTATATAATACATATTATTTTTTTCCATCAGGGGCGACACTAATTCTGAAAAAGCAGAATTCCTGTTTTCTAGTTTTATTATTTTAGTCGCCTTTTAAGCAATTCAGTGTTATTTTAAGTTCATTTAAAGTCAATTTAAAGCTTATATTGTGTATTTTATGGTTTCTCTATTATTTCATCAAAAAATGCCCACTCTTACATCAATATTATACTGAATAATTTCAAATTCTGAGTGCTAACACAAATATATTTTTATAAATTTATTTTTATTAATCGTCTGCTCCTTCACACTGCGAAATATATATTAATGTAGACATGGATTGAACATGTATTATTATTTAAATTTAAACATCAAACTTAAATCTCTGCAAATCCTTCGCCATCTATATGTTGGAAATCTTACGTCAAATGAAGTAAATTTTATGAAAAACGTTCGTTGTTAAAATAACATTAATAGTCAGATTTATAAATGACTTTTCTCTAAACTTCCAAAATATGCAATATGGATTCATTATTTGAAAATGAGCCCTTTATTAAGAAAATATCTCCGCTTTAAAGAACGATTAAGATGATATATTATGTCTTCAATAAGTGCCCCAGGAATATATTTACAGTATGTGGAATGCCAACTTACAATGAATATTAATGGTTGTTAGTGAAAATTCTGTCATTAAAGTATATTACTTTAAGGAAAAATGCCTTTTCTACATAATGCTTCAATATTGATGCGACATGGAATTATTAACAGTTTCGTAGATCTATACAAGTTCGTGTTTACTTTAATCTAATCAATATTACAGAAGAGTCTCGATTATCCGAGTCCCGCTTAACCGAGTTTCTGCTTTAACAGAGTTATTTTCTTCAGATGGATTGATGGCTACCATTATTAAGAAACAGCCGTTATAAATGAAGTGTTAGGGAAAGGTGAAAGAGCAGTCGTAAAAGTTAGAACTCTGTTTTTCTGGTCTGAATAGGGAAAAAATGGTCAGAATTTTTTTTTTTTTTTTTTTTTTTTTTTTTTTTTTTTTAACTATGGCCATTTTTATTTCCCATTCTGACCAGAAAAACAGAGTTCTAACTTTTTACGACTGCTCTTTCATCTTCACCTAACACTTCATTTATAATGGCTGTTTCATAATAATGGAAGCCATCAGTCCATCAGAAGAAAATGATCCATTACAAAGGTATAGGTTTGATTGGAAAAAACTATTTAATACATTGAGCAGAAAGAAGAGGCTTTCGTGACACTATTAGAGCATCTGTTTCTACTAACTTTTCGTGATATTACTCCATTATTGCCAGACATTTCCAACGTTGTTAAGACCCTGCCAGATCCCGACCCATAAATAAAAAAACATGTCATCATCTTCACGTCATTTTAGCACGTTTGAAAATTGTAATATATTACTCTTTGGCTACCACACGGTAATTCGGATGATAAGTTAATGCCAGACGATTTAAAGTCTAGCAGCGAAAGTGCCTGTTAGAAGAGTGGTTTATACGTTTTAGAAAAATATGTCCCCTTCACATCATTTTAGCAAGCTTGAAAATTATAACATATTACTCTTTGGCTACCAGACAACCTATAATTAAATTTTCAGACAGAAATTTGGTTGATAAGTTAATGCCAGATGACTTTAAATCTGGCAGCTAAAGTGATTGTTAGAAGAATGGTTTATAAGTTTAAAAAAATATGTCCCCTTCACGACATATTAGCAAGGTATAAAATTGTAACATATTACTTTTTGGCTACCAAACAACCTATAATTAATTTTTCAGACAGAAATTCGGTTGATAAATTAATGCCAGACGACTTTAAATCCAGCAGCTAAAATAAGTGTTAGAAGAGTGGTTTATTAGTTTTAAAAAAATATGTCCCCTTCACGTCATTTTAGAAAGATTGAAAATTGTAACATAATAACTCTTTGGCTACTAGACAACCTATGATTAACTTGCCAGACAAAAATTCGGTTGATAATTTAATGCCGGACGACTTTAAATCTGGCAGCTAAAGTGATTGTTAGAAAAGTGGTTTATAGGTTTAAAAAAGTCATCTTCACGCCATTTTAACAAGGTTGAAAATTGTAACATATTACTCTTTGGCTACCAGACAATCTATAATTAATTTTCCAGACAGAAATTCGGTTGATTAGTTAATGCTAGATGGCTTTAAATCTGGCAGCGAAAATGCCTGTTAGAAAATTGGTTTATAGGTTTTTAAAAATGTCATCTTCACGTCATTTTAGCTAGCTTGAAAATTGTAATATATTACTCTTTCGATGCCAGATTTAAAGCCGTCTGGCATTAACTTATCAAACAATTTCTGTCTGGTAAATTAATTAACGGTTATCTGGTAGCCAAAGAGTAATATGTTACAATTTTCAAGTTCCTCGTATGTAAGGTATTCAAACAAAATCTTCATACCAAGGCTTTTCATAGTTATTATTTTATTTTTCTTTGAACATATGTATAAAAATACCGCCACACGTTTAGAGAGATCAAATTTAGTTTTTTCATGCTGTTGCATATTTTTGGAGATAACATGCATACTGAAGCAGTACTGCTGTTACTCAGTAAAATCTTTATGTTAATAAAAAGACTCGAAATAGCCTGAAAAATTCCTGTAAAATTGTGATGAACAGACGCTGTGGTTTCACCGAAAAAAAGCCTGATAGAATGTTCCAAATATGGACTTTTAGTTATTAATGTTCTGCTTAAAAAAAAAGAAAGAAAAAAAAAGAAAAGAAATAACTTTTCTTAACCCCTTAATTCTCACTCCCGTCAATATGACGATCTGGGGTGTCGGTGTCTGTTTCTCGCACCCAGGATATTGCCAAGCTGAAGATTTAAAACTGGAAGAAACTTCTGAAAGCAGAAAACTTTAAGTGGCATTTCCTTTGAAAATTCGCTTTCGAGTTTGGTTTGTACGGTCTATGTTTAAGTAAATTATAGATTCGTATGAATCAAGCATTTCTAATGATAATTTAATTTTAATTGATAATCAACATTTTATGTATATATATTATTTGTAAACATTCATAAAGTAGTAAAAATTTAAAAAATAAGGATCGTATTCGTATTAATCTGTATGGTGTAAAACAAGCATTAAGGTGCGAAATTCCCGCATGACGGCTCTTCGTCAAATGTGAATTTGTTCTATAACGGTTTTTTTTTTTTTGTTACAAACATACATCTAATTGCATAATTTATTTAGAAATGTTATAATTACTGAATTTTTTCAATAGAAAATGGGTACTTTTTATGCTTTTTATAAATATTAAGGGATGTTTAAGGAGCTAAAGAAAAGTAATTTCGATTCTAATTTTCATGTAAAATGTATAAAGAAATGACAGCAATTCAGTAACTCGTGCTTTTGATAGAACTAATGTAATTAATTCTAAAGCACTCTTACTTTTTATATAATTTCACTTTTTATGGTATTTTATTTTTTCTTTTAAAATTTCCTTCCTAATGGCAACAGAATTGGCAACAGCATCAGGAAAAAAAGGCACAATTTTTGCAAAGTAATGTAAAAAAAACGCCATGTAACGCTTTAACGTTTTAGTTATAGCCAGATATGTTTAATTTCATAAACAGTGGCACCAACTTATATGGGACCGTGGGGCGTGATCCCACCCAATACAGTGAAACCTCTCAGTGCGACCACGTCCATTAAACGACCACCTCTCTGAACGACCATATTTTCATAGAACGAAATTTATTCTCATAGGCTCAATACTAATTTTACCTCCATTGGGAAACCATCCCAGTTGAACTCCCTCCATGAGCGACCCATTTCTTTGAAGAAAATAAAATAAATTCCGTTTTTTCCTGGTCCCTTGAAGAAGGTTTTATTAGAAAATTAATTTTGGAGAGCACATTATTCATCCAACTTCTAAACCAAGTTTAGATTTTTTATTATTATTATTCCGATAACTTTTAAGTGTTTAAACCCCTTTGTGCCTTTTTTAGGCAATGAATTTAACTGTGATGACAAATTAAGAATGACGGTCAATAAACTCCCTTGCCCTATTCTGTCACGAAACTCTCAAAGAAACAGATAAATTAATGAAATCGTCATTATTTGTTCCCGTATAATGAAAAAAAAATTCATTTATTTACTGGATTTCGAAAGAACTTGGAAATACACTGACGGAAAAGAAAAAAATCCCAACAACAAGAAAGACTTGTGTTAGAAAAACGCAATTTGGTATGCGTGTTTATACATCTGAAAGATGACATCGATTCAAATTTCGCGCTTCACGCATACGTGTGGCGCTATTAACGCCACTCAGAACTTGCAACTCAGGTTTGCTTTAAATGCATGCTCTAAAGTTCGAGATCATTATTTATCTTCGAAATTTGACGTATTGAGTTGATGTTAGCCAATAATACCTTTAAGAATACAAAGAAACCATTATGAACAGCTCACCAAGTTCGAACGAGGTCGTATAATAGGGCTACGAGAAGGTGGATTTTCTTTCCGCGATATTGCAGAAAAACTTGGCCGGAATGTATCCACTCTGCATGATTATTGGGAGCAGTGGTCAAGGGATGGCATTGCCTCAAGAAGGTCGGGTTCCGGGTGGCCACATGGCACTAATGAGAGGGAAGACTAACGTATATGCGTACGGCTGTGGCGCTTCGTACTGAGTCTGCGGCAGAAATTCGAGCTTCAGTTGGTACCACACAGGCACAACCAACTCTTAGAAATCGGTTACTTCAAGGACGCCTCCAAGCCAGGTGCCCTGTAGCATGCATTCCACTGACTCCAAGCCATTGCCGTTTGCGATGCCAATGGTGTCAAGCCAGAGCTCATTGGAGGGCGGAATGGAGATCTGTTGTGTTTTCTGATGAAAGCAGGTTCTGCCTTGGTGCCAGTGATGGCTTGTATTGGTGAGAAGGAGGCCAGGGGAACACCTGCAAACAAACTGTCTGCGGCCTAGACACACTCAGTGGAATTCATGCTATAGGGCGCCTGGTTCGGAGCTGTCCTTGAAGTAACCGATTTCAAACAGTTTGTTGTGTCACTGTGATACCAACTGCAGCTCGAATTTCTGCCGAAGACGCAGTACGATGTGCCACAGCCGTACGACGAATACGGCGGTCTTCCCTCTCAGTAGTGCCACGTGGCTGCCCGGAACCCGGTCTGCTTGAGGCACTACTATCCCTTGACTACTGCTCCCAACAATCATTCAGAGTGGATACATTCCAGCCAAGTCTTTCTGCAATATAGTGGAAAGAAAATCCACCTTCTCGTAGCCCTATTATACGATCTTGTTCCAACTCGGTGGGCTGTTAATAATGGCTTCTTCATCTTCTTAAAGTCATTCTTGGGTAACATCAACTCAATACGTCAAATTCCGAAGATAAATATCGCTCACGAACTTTACAGCACGCATTTAAAGCAAACCTGAGTTGAAAGTGACCTGAGAAGAAAACCTGAGTGGCGCTACTAGCGCCAGACTTGTGCGCAAAGTGCGAATTTGAATCGATGTCACCTTTCAGACGTATAAACACGCCTACCAAATTTCGTTTGTCTAACACAAGTCTTTCTTGGTGTTGAGATTTTTTTCTCCGTCAGTGTATAAGTTATAAAAGATAAAACCGTAAAATCAAAGCAAACTTCAATGTATTCCTTTTTTAAACTCTGCAGTAATTAACTTATGCAATTAACTTTTGTTTTGATACTTAAATTTTTATATTTTTTCCTAATGTGAAAAATAAATTCTAGTAACATTAATCGTTACCTTTTTTTAACAATTAAAATCTAGATTTAAACATAACCTCCATTAAGAGATCACCTCTTGGAGCGACCCATTCTCATTGGAACGGAACGTGGTCGCTTTAGGGAGGTTTTTACTGTAATTTTATCTTTCCGCCCACCCAATTTCCATTGATTTATTTCGTTATGCATTTATTTATTTGTTTAATTATTTATTTAATCGTTGAAGTAAAATTTGGTTTTATTGACGTTCTGAAAATAATTTTGGTTAAAAAATAGTAAGGACATGAATTAAACTTACAGGAACACAAAAATCCCCGTCAGCAGATGTATTACTAAATCTCTCTCTTAAAATAAAATCCCGCATATTTTTCATTCTGTTATAATGTCTTCAATCAATAAAGCACTTTGGTGACAAAATCAAAATATATGTTTTTCTTGAAATTTAATTTTTTTTCACTTTCAATTATTTAGCAATTTTTATGCTATTTGTAATAAATATTGATTACACCGGGTGTCCCAAAAATGACTGATGGATTTTAAAATTCAATAACTTGCAAACGGTGACTAATTTTTAAAAAAATCTTGCAGGAGTGTTATGTAAGATGTCAGGTGTTTTTATGCTGCGATTTTCAATTTTAGTTACAAATAGCATCGATAGATGGTGCTGCAAGCAATAACTGCTAAATCCAGGCTCAATTTGTCGGCCTCTCTCCTCTTGAATGCGAAAAAAGGAGATTAAAATGTATTGAATGGATCCCAAAGTACCAAAAATCGAGTCTGGACTGAGCACCTAATGCTCTCAGCGCCATCTATTGTTTGCAATTCGAACTAAAATCAAGAATCACAGTAAAAAATCCTGACATCATATATAACCCTCCTGCAACAATTTTTTTAATATCTGTCACCGTTTGCAAGTTAATGAATTTTAAAATCCATCAGTCATTTTTGGGATACCCCGTATTTATATAATAAAGAACTTATAAGAATGTAATTTTATGAGATTATTCATTACTAAATTATATTTAAATTACAATAATTTTTTTTTTCGAATTACCATCATCCGTTCCACCACACGCCCCTATCTCTACACGCTCCCACTAAAGGGTAAAATTTTGAGCCCAAACAAAATTTTTCAAAAATTGGCGCTACTGCTTTGCTTCACTGAGATGCGCACGTGATTTTATGAGTGAAGGGGATTTGAATACAACTGTTTTATAATAGAAATGTTTTCCTTGCTTAAGGGCCTTCCTTGCCTATAGAAGAGCGAAAAAAGGGTGTTTTTAGCAGTTTCTTCTGCAGTAAAAATACAGATTTAAACTACAGATTTCTTGCATGATATTTACTTTCCCTTGAAGAATATTTCAAAAAAACATTTGATAAAAAATTGATGATGAGCTCGAGTTATGTAGGTGGAAGTCCTAGCGTGTCCTAGCGCACTACGCACTTTGAATCGGGTCGGATAAAATAGATTACCAGGGTCGTTTGTAATCAATTTTCGTTAAGGATTATGAAAGAAGATAATATTATAGGGAGCTTCAAGCACTTTGAGACCAAAAATTTAAAAAGCAACAGCCATTTGAAAGAAAATATCTGTTTCTGACCCTATTTCGCCCTTTGGCTTTCTTCTAAAAATATTTACTTTTTATAAAAATGGCGAAAATGATCCAAGCTCCAATAAATTATATTACCTTTAATTAAAAACAAAATTAGCAAGATCGGTTTAATAGTTTTGCGCTCTAATCCCACCCAGTTTGACAAAGGTCATTTTGAGTAAAACGCGTTTATAGTACTCCAAAACAGTTTAAGCCTACGGACGCGTTGCGCTAAAGCACTAAATAACTATAGGAAAGAACTTCGAATTCGGCCAAATCGTTTCACTGGAATAATCTACAGGCTATAGTGAAAAAAAAGTGGGGGGGGGGGATTTTTTCAACCGAAAGAAAAGAAAATTCTCCCTCAAATGCAGAATTCTGCGATTATATTATCATAAGACGAATATTTCTATTACAAATAGTGGCACGACGCTAGTGCGTACATGCTGCCTCTGAAATATTTTTTTTTTTTTTTTTGTATTTCATGGTGGATCTCGGACATTTTAAATTTACTTTTTTAACCCTTTCAGCAGCAAAGTACTTCTATTCGTAAAATTCTAAAATGAATGACTGACACCAGAATTTATAAACAAATTTATTCCACAGTAGGTAAGAATTTTCATTCATATACTTAATGAAATTAAATTTTTCATTCCAAAATTCCAGTGGCAATGTGGCATTTGTCAATTAGAATATGGTGTTGGCAAATGACAACACAACACCTTAAAAGGTTAAATACTTTTTCAACATCAATAAAATTCTCCCTAATAGCACCCAGTTTAATCGATTAAAAAGTTTGAGGAAATAAAATTAAAGGTAGAGTCATTATTTACTTTCTTTCATTGAGTTTAATTTTCTTTCCATTTAGAAAAAAAAAACCTATTTTAAGAAATATCAGCTTTTATATTTCAAGATTCCGATAATAAGATAAATTTACTTACATTTATGTTCATTTGTGAAAGAAAATTGACTCAAAATCTCATTAACTTTTAATATTGCATTATTTAATAATCTGTTGAATAGGCTCTTTCAAGGAAGCTTAGTCAATCAAAACTAAATTAAATTTAGATTAAGATTTAAATTTTCAATGCTATAAAAATAGTTGTATTTTATTTTATTGATTTCTAGAAATCTAATTATTTTAAATGACAATTTTAGAATAATTTTTAAAACGTATATTAAAGTTACATTATTTAATTTTCATCTTTATTTTTCTATTAAGGAATTGCTTAAAATCAAGAAAAAGAATTGCAAATAAAAAATCGGTCTATCAATGTAACGCCACTGTGACGTCACAATCGCCACCAAATGGTCACAGTCACAACGGTGATAAAAAAGTGACTTCTTTATTTCATCGTAATCTGACTCCCAAAGAAAGTCACTTCAAAACCCCACAGTGAAGTCACCGTAACCTACTTTTCAATCATTAGCACCTTGTCACAAAATAGGACAGGTAGACTCAAAAGCGAAGCAAGTACGACCAACGCCCCCTACATAAAGAAAAAAGCCCTGACACGCTTTATTGTGACGTTACTAAATGTCACACGAAGCAGGAAAAATCAAGAAAAAAATCTAATGAACTGCATTTTTCGATTTTGTTGGCTCGTTAAATTATTAGTTATTGGTAGTAAATAATAATTAATAATTCCACGACCCAACGAAATCGAAACGTACAAGTTGTTCGATTTTTTTGTCTTTGTTTTCCCTGCTTCGTGTGGCGTCGAGGCTAACGAGAAAGACAGGCTACCGCGGTGGGTCCGATTCTTCTTTTTTTACAGACCGCTGGAGTCACGTGATGCTCTTTTCGCACACCTTCATTGGTGCATTCGAGCTTCACGTGACTCCAGCGGTTTGTAAAAAAAGAAGAATCGGACCCACCGCGGTAGCCTGTCTTTTTCGTTAGCCTCGGTGTGGCGTTTCATGACGTCACAACAAAGCGTGTCAGGGCATTCTCTAATGGAGTATATTCCATCTATTTTATGATCCCGGGGTCAATGTAAAAACTTCTAACGTAAAGAATGGAAGGCTCCGTAGACGTAATGTAAATCCCCACCAGCCAATGAAACAGTTCATGAGGAAAGCAGTAGTAGCCTCCCTTCTTATCGGTTATAAATTCTTTGTGTAAATTACCGGTATCACGTGACTTTTTTCAGCCTCGAACCCAGATTTGGAATATAGTCCATTTAGGGGGCGTTGGTAAGGCTCATTTTTCACGTCGCAAGACGGCAGTGCAAACAATAAAAGTAATATTTGGGTCATTTAGAGAAGTAAATTTATAATAATAGATTTAGGAGAAATAGATTAACGGATCATTTTTTCAGGTGTAATAGAAAGGATTTATCGCTAAAACACGTAAAATCGGCTGAGCAGAATCAGTAGGCTTTAATTTTTGTTCGGGTAATTTATGTCTGCTATATCTGAAGAATAAAGTCGACAATTGATTTTGATGTCACGTGACGGCAGTGGCAACAATAAGAGTTCTGCTTATGGCTTTTTTAACTTCATACTGGCCGTTTTCTGGCAAAAATTAATTCCTAAATTAATTTTAGTTCGTAACATAAGAAATTGACACGTGCCCTTATTCAGATACTGTGAAAAAAATTTTCGTTTGCGTTCAAAAAAAGAGATGGTTCGTTTCCTCTTCCGATAAAGCAAGAGAATCGTTCAGAAATTATTGTTAAAGTTCACGATTTGATCTAAATTTACGGACGCGACATTCCAATAAACGGCGTTATGAGGCAAAAATCACTTATAACTGAAAACGTAATTTATTTATCGAAACATGGAAGAGAAACATCCAACTCCATATATATACTCCACAGTCACCTACAAGTATCATTACGTTTAAAAATTAATCTTAAATGCGTCAGAAAGTTTAGGATTTTTTTTTTTTTTTTTTTTTTTTTTTTTTTTTTTTTTTTTTTTTTTTATAGAACAGACTTAAATCACGGTGCACGAATATCACTCCGGTTTCTAACCTGTGCTGTTAGTTTTCTTTGATATACTCAGTCAGTAGCTTAACTAAGTTAACGAAACCCGTCACTGATAAAGCACTCAACAATAATAGAAAACGTAAATAAATATATGCATGAGAGGGAGCCTGTAAGTTTTCTTCCACTTGGGCCCACAAGGGATTCGGGAAATTTATTTTCTTTAAATACAGTGAAATAACGCGATTCAGTCATGTTAACGCGAAAACGCTTAACATGCAAAATCGGTTAACACGAAAGGTCCGGACAGTATGCTATGCAATTTAATACATTTTTTTTTCTTTTAACACGAAACAAAAATAGTTTAACACGAAAACAAATCGCTTTCTATCTAGTTAGTTTGAGCTGAAATTGGTAAATTTCGTGTTAAAACCACTGACTTTTGGGTGAAAATCAATGAATTTCGTGGGGTTTTTTTTTTTTTTTTTTTTTGTAAATTAGCGTATGTTTTTTTAGTACAATGGCTGAGAAATCAGTCAGAAAATAAACTGCTATTTCGCTTCAGATGAAGATGAAGCTGCTTAATGCAGTTGATGAAAAAGAAGGACGAAAACAGAAATCTGCAAAGAGCTTGGCATTGCCAATTCTACTTTATCAACGATAATAAAAAAACAGGTATCCCATTACGTTAACGTTTGAGCTCAGTATGTTAAAACCAGAGAGAAAACGTATGAGAACCGCTAAGCACGAAGATTTAGAGACAGCTTTGCTTGTTTGGTTGAAATAAGTTAGATCTCAGAATGCTGAAAAAGACACTTAAAAAAAGATATCCCCCCCCCCCCCCAATCAAAAAAAAAATTACCTGCTTTTTATCCTGATGGATGCAACCTACCAGTAGTTTAACAGGAAATCGAAATAAAATTTGACGACATCGAAAATATTTGTCAGTTTTTTTCTTCTTTTTTACGAATCTTTTAATACGAAAGAAAATTTCGGTCCACTCAATTTCGGGTTAAACGTATTTCACTGTACATTAATTGTCAGTGTCTTATTAATGACAATGCATGCCGTGTTTTGAGTCACAATTTTTAATCTTTATTCTCATTCCGTATAACATGGTTAAGTCTTTAATGCACCCATTTATTATCGAATTCAATATTTTCTGAAGTATTTTCTAAAGCTGGTATCAGTTTTCAGGTAATATTCTAATCATGCATAACATTTTCTTAATTTTCTTACTTAAGTGGAGGTAGTGGAGATTGCTTTTTTTACGGTTGAAAATTCGATTTTTATTTTTATTTTTGCCTTTTTCTATTCCCTATAGACTGTGGATTATCCCTTTGAAACGATGTGACCTAAATTTAAGTCCTTTCGTACTTACTTAATGCTTAAAACATTTTTTTCGGTTAAAAACGAAAAAGATTTTTTTCGCACTTTTCTATTCCCTATAGTCTTTAGATTATCCTTGCAAAATGGTTTGACCGAATTCGAAACCTTTTCATGTTCTTAACTGCTGTGCTCAATAAGCTCAAAACGTTTTGACACATTTACAAATTCATTTTTTAACCGAAAGATATAAAATTGGAAAGCCTGACCACGGAAACGATTTGGAATCGAACTGTGTTTTCCATTTTTTGATCAATCAATTGCCTATCGAGTTATAAGCGTTTTTTATCACATGACATACACGTCTTTCAACGTTTCTTGAGTGCTTATTATCTTTCACGCGGAAATTTGGTTCAAAACGCCCACTTTGACACTATTTTCTGAAAGATCTATTGCTTTTGAAAAAAAAACGGAAAAAACAGCTCGATTACATAGTCTCTGAACAACAACACTTGCTAGTTTCATGCATTTCCGAACAAAAATAAATTAAAACTTATATCAGAAAGTTTCCCTTTTGGATTTGAGAGTAACCTTAATGCTTGAACGCAACGCGTCTGTCGGCTTAACCCCCTTTTAAATTGCAAGCAACTGAAATCATTGGAATTGCAACATATATAGCCGTGAGCATCTTCGGCGAAGGCTGTATTTCAGTTTTAGAGATGATGATTTCAATGGAATTAACTGTTGGACCATATGCACATTCACTCTCAAAAAACATGCGCGACCGACGTACAGTCGTGGAAAAAAAAAAGTAAACACCCCCTTACTAACTCTGCAAAAAATTATTGGCAAAGAAAGTTACTTGTACCACACTATTGATAATAAAGTCTACTTTTAAATGATGTATATTAAATTTGCTTAAAGGGCCATCTACATATTAAAACGAACCATAACTTTGTTTTTTTTTCAATAGCAGTACACTATATTGAGAGCATAAATGAACTATGCACCTTTCAGTTAGCCTAAAAATAAATTTTTATGCAATTCGTACGATACGTTTCCGAGAAATTAATTATTTTAAAACGAGCGTATTTTAAGAGCTGCATCTAAATTGAAGTTCGGTACTCCACTGTTGACCGAGAGAGCTTCCTTCTTGATCAAGGCAGCTTAAGCGCCACTCAAGCCGTCATTGAAGACTGCTAGATTACAGGATGGCATAAGAAATTTCAAAATATCTAGTCACTTCTATCATAGACTGCCCCTTAAACCATCGTTTTGCCGTTTTTTAAGCATAATTTGAAAACTACGTGGAAGAAAAATGTGAAATTTTGGATTTTCATAAAGCAGGACTTAATAAATCTAAATCCATCAAAAATTGTAGGTTGCAATTCATATTTTTTCCGAATATTAATTTAATAATTCATAATTCATATCATGAAATTACAAAAATTACAAATTCAACGTATTTATGTTTGGGTATTTTAGTTTTATTGTTAGACTGAATAAAATTATGAAAATGTAATTTAACATTAGAAGCACTAAATTTTGAATGTTTATAATTCAAAAACGTATCATTCAAATAACTTGAAATTTGGTATCTAGGCATAGTTTGAACCGAAGATTTGAAATACCTTGTTAAAATTGGATATTGCCATTCAAAAAAATGAAGTTTGGGTTCATTGTAGATGGCCCCCTAAGCAAATTTTATATACATCATTTAAAAGTAGACTTTATTTCCAATCATTCGGTACCAGTAACTTTCTTCTACGCTAATTTGTTGAGGAGTTAGTAGGGGGTGTTTACTTTTTTTTCTTTTTTTTCCCCCACAACTATACACTCTTGGCTGCACGAAAAAGGACTTCGGTGGGCGACACGAGCAGCTATTTTGAAGCAACGATAGAAGCAGATCCAGCAAAATTTACTGTTTGAATGTATGTATTTTGACGGCCGATTATCTGCGCTTGGGATATAGGCCCTAGGGGGAGTGCCCTTCGTGGGGGTCTTTCTAAGGGAACCTAACCCGTATTTACGCATGGAAATCCAAGGTTTCGAAGAAAACCACGAAAACTCCATTTACTGTTTGAAGAAGGGGAGGGTGTTTTCTATGGCCCTGGAATATCGGACTATATGTAAGTTGCATTAAACATGTTTTCACCACGTTTAAACATTTTTAAAACTATAAACCCATTTTACGAAAAATATTTTCTTTCAAACTGGGCGTGATCAGAACGCAAAAACTATTAAACCGAACTTGCGATGTTTTTTTTTTATTATTATTATTATTTAAAAGAAACATAATTTATTGGAGCTTGGACCGATTTCAGCCATTTTTATAAAAAATGAAAATTTTTGGAAGCACGCCAAAGGGAGAAACAAGCTATCTATAACTTAAAGAAAAAAAATCAAAAATCCCGACCGCGTAAAAAGCGAACTAATTAATTATTTCTTATCAATGTAAAACTATTTTTTATATTACTTACCTATTTTTTTATTTATTTGTATTGATGACTTTTAAGTTTTGTTTAATTATATTATTATTAATATTATATTAATTATATTCTTATCTAAAAACGCTGTTTTGATGAGATGAGACCTATAGTTGTCTATGAAGGTTAGAGTTACAGTTAGGCTAGAGAGTCCACTTACACAACTTTCAGGTTGTGTAATATTTAAACGGAGCTTCTGACTGTAAAATAGTCTATGAAACATCTTCATTTTGAAAGACCTATCCTATGATATGCCACTCAATAGGGTGCGTATTTTTTTTTTCGTCTCTACCGCCATTTTGTATTGCACGGCCACCATTTTGAATTTATGAAAACAAAACCTAACCTATAACCATCGGACGGTTAAGACAAATCGATAGAGACATCATTCATTAAAATCCATCCAGCCGTTGGGATGTTTCGAGGGTATAAAGAAATCCACATACCCAGATACGAGCAAAACACATAACCCTTCTTGGCAGTCGGGTAAAAAAAAAAAAAGAGTCAAATATAGGCTTCTTTTTTTTTAATGCCGGCACTTTTTTTACTTTGAACTTTTTTGCCACAAAGATCTTGAAGCTTCGGACAATCTTATTTACTTTTATAATCCTTAACAAAAAATGATTGCAGACTACTCTTGTGGTCTATCGGATCCTCGACCGATTAGAAGAGCACGGCGTGTAACCTCTGGGACTCAAGATACGCCATCAAATTTTGATAAAAAATTTTGAAATGATATTAATTTCTTCATTTTTTTCAAATGATAATAAATAGCATGTAAAAAAAATGAGATAAAAATCTTCCATGCTATCCCCCTCCCCCCTAAAAAATGCTAAAAAACACGGCCTTCTATAGGAAAATCTCCCCTTAAATAAATAACTGGAAATTGCATAAATATTCACTACTGCAAAAACACATTGAATTGTTAAATAGGTCAATTTAATGCATATATTGCCTTAAATACTGAAAGCTGGAAATTGTGAGTTGTTGCTTCATAAATAATCCGCTGACAGTTGGGGGTTTTTTCTAAGGTCAGTATTGCCCTATATTCTCTTTTATAACTTCACTTCTTTTTCGATATGGTAACAAAATATCATTGTTTAAAATATTTAAATAATATTTTAAAATTAAGATAATTTTGAGATCGTATACAAAAAAAATTATAACTATAAAAACCGTAAAAGTACTTTGCTATTTGAAAATATGCAGTAGTAGTTCTGTGAATAATTAACTAGAATGAGCTAGACTTCCGTTTTCTTTCGAGAGCATGAATTTTTAAAGAAAATGTTTAACTAGGAAAACATAAAAAATGCCATAGTTGCTTAGTGTTTAAAAAAAAATTCCTCGTCATGAAATCTTAAAATATTTGTTTTTTTGGGGGTTTTGAGTTTTGTTTTATAAAAATGAAAACACTCTCTAAACCTTTTTCTAAGACATTTGAATTGGATTCTATGGTTTCATTTTTTCATGTTGATTTAATTTGACCTTAATTACTTCCAAATAGAAAGAAAATGTTTGTTTAGCCTTCCCATTATAAAACATTTCTATAATCTGAATTAGAAAATATAAAATGTGTACATTACAATGTAGACTAAAGTACAAATATCAAGGTACATTATTAATGTATGATAATATGTAAAAGAAAAAACAAAAATTTTAAAGATTTTTTGAGGATTGGATATAAAAATTACTTATTAATGGTTTTAAATAGGTTGGTTTCAAGTTCTAAAGTACAAGATATTTACAAAAGAGAATGTCATTTTTTTAATTCTAATACGTACAACGCAATTGCTCAGAAAGAATTATTTGAAATAAATATTAATTAAAAGATTTAAGTAAATTTAAGTAACTTTAAATAAAACATTTATTGATATTAAATAGAAAATTTACTGCCAGATGACGCTGTAGGGTGTAGTATTAAGGTTTTTCACAATAAATTGACACCAATTTAATATTTTAATGTTTTCCGCGGGTTTTTTCTCGTAGACAGTCACGTGTTGGACCACAAGTATGAAATTTGCATGCACTGTTCGCATTTTGAAGCAAGATATAACCTCAGATGCGACTGTGGAGATTTTTTTTTCCTCTGCGGCTTATTTTATAACTTCAGCTTTGATGGGTTTTTAAAAAAGATCCAAGAGAAAAATTATTGCAAATCAATGCAAATTCGTGGAATTTGTCTCTAAATCAAACATTAAGTGAAGAAAATATCCGCTTTCTACGCAATTGCTAAGATGTCAGTTTGCAGATTCGTATGTATATTAATATCAATATTCTGGTTACAAATGAACGATCTATTAAAGAACGTTTTTTGCCCGAATTCATAATACGTGGAAATGTATAAAATGAAGTTAATTCAACTGTTAAAACAAATGGACGTATTATTCTCTTATTGTATTTATGATATGCATACGCTCTGCTAGTAGCAGCTAAATGGAAGATATTTTGTTTGCCTTTTCACTATCAGTTCTGCAGTTGAAGACATTTTTAATTGAATGGATTCATTTTTTGTAAAAAGTTTATCTTCGGATCAGTATCTAAGCGGCTGCACTGATATTGCCCCATAATTACAACTCCAAGTCAAAAAATTAGAATAATTCATTTTATTTGTATTTGAAATTTTATTTCGATTTATTTCAGTGTAGTACAATTGAAAAAGAACAACGGTTGATGTTTTAATAAGTTTGCGTGTTATTTGAGAAAATTAAAACTGTAAAAGATTAAATTTTGAGGGAATATTGTATTTTTGTGAAATTGTTTTCATTATTCAAAATATTAGAATACTAAAATAGGTGGTTCAAAAAATTAGAATACTTATGAATTTTCTGGATTGGTCAGAAGGTTGCATAAATTAAGCATAAAATTAGCTTCCGTGGGACTTCTTCTTAAATTATAAAACAGCTTTGCATCATCATTGTTTTCATTTTGTGTGAAACGTGGATGATTTGTCCAACGTAACGGAGTTTACAAAGCATCGTATTATGGATTTGCATAAACAAGGTCGTAATCAGCAATATATCGTTAGTTACTTAAAATGTTCTCAACCAAGTGTTATTAGAGCAATAAAGCAATATTTTGACGAGAGACATTTTGAAAACAATCATCTGAAAAGCTAAAAACTACTCAGAGAGATGATAGGAAGCTAAAGCGTATTGCTAAAAAAAACCGTTTCAGAAGTGTAAGATATTTGCATCAAAAGTGGAAAGAACACGGTGTTGATGTGGGTAAATTTACAACACTAAGACGTCTCCATAAACTTGGATTTCAATATCGTGTACCAAAGATAAAGCCCCTCATGACTATTAAACAGAAAAGGAGAGAGTGAAGTGCTGCAAAAAAAGGTTTTTATGGGAGTCTGGATGATTTTAAAAAGATATTGTTTAGTGATGAGAGTGTTTTTTAGGTAACATAAGATGATAAAGGGTATGGCGAATGAAGCAAGAAGCATATGACAAGGACTGCATGAAACGATCAATCAAATTTGCAGCCAGTGTAATCGTATGGACTTGCATGACTTCAGATGGTCCTGGAAGGCTATGCATCGTTAACGAAAGGATTATTTCTGAGATATATCAAGAAATCCTTGAGCATTTCAGGATACCATCGTGGAAAGATCTGTGTGGTGACGACTTTATTTTCCAACATGATTTAGCACTTCACACAGGTCAGTGTCCACCAAGAACTGGCTTAGCCAACACCATATTAACGTACTTCCATGTCATACTAATTCACCGGATTTAAATCCAATGGCGGGGAATAATGAAGAAAATACTACAAGATATTGTGCCAAAAAAACAAAGTTGAGCTTCTCTCCAGCATAAAGTCGATATGGTCATGTCTAAGCAGAAAACATTATGAACCACTTGTAACTAGCTTGGCAAAGCGATTTCGTTCTGTTATAAAATGTAAGGGTGATGCTACACAATATTAAAGAATAACTACTTTTCGTTTCTTTAAAACACGTATTATTTAGAATTATTTCTAATATTTTGAACCAGGTAAATGGTTATTCTAATATTTTGATTTTTTCCAAGTGTGAATAATTAATTGTATTTTAATTTTTGTATTAGTTCCTTTAATTTTTATGCTGAAAGATTCTACAAACTATATAGTTTCTTACAATATTAAGTTTTATACTGTATTACTTTTTGTATAAGCGATACATAAAAAACCTTTTTTCACAATTCCTTTTGCTCTATTATTCTAATTTTTTGACTTAGCTGTACTTGGATCAAGCTGAGGCTGTTGTCAAAGTAAATCAAAATATTGTATGTAAAGTAATTGTTTCCTTCACAAATTTCAGTAGTTTTAAGAGTTTTTTTGCCTGAATAAAGTTTTAAGTAATGTTTGACACATATAAAAATCTAGAGGTAATATACAGAACTGTACAAAAGAATTCAACTACATTTTCGCCTATTGCTAAAAATTGCTGAAGGTGAATTTTTAACGGTGTTTTGAATTGTCTTACTATACTAAATTTTAGCATACTATGTAGAAGATGTACAAACCTATAGATCATATACAGCGCTGCGCAAAATAATTAATGTTCTTTTCCGGCTGTCGACAGTAATTACTGAAATTTGGTTTTCAAATGTCCTATGTGTTTTGTAAGACGTTTTCTGGGCTATATTATTTACATTATTAAGCGATGATGTTTTGTTAAAGTATTTTCGAAGTGTTGGACAGTGTTTAATTATTTATGCTTGATGCATGATTTTTTTTTCTTGTTTAAATTTGGTTCTGAGAAGAAATACCGTTTATTTCCTTAGGTCATTTTTTGTAAAAAATAAAAAATAAATAAAAGAGCCAGATTAAATAACTTAGTCGGCAGGAAAAAAAACTAGCGACCATATTTATCAAGACTTGCTCCCATACTCAGGTTAGGAAATGTAGCAATTCTCTTATTTGCTACCATGAAGTTTTGAAACATAACAAGATATGTTGAATACGGTGTTAACCCCTTGGGGACGAGCGACGCGTATACGTGCCGCATGAAACGCTCAGAATCCTTCTTTTTTCCTCACCAGTAAAATTTTACTGTAAAATTTGCCTTATTTAATCAGCGCATTTTCTCGATTCAAGAAGATACAGATTTCTGTTTTTAAAAAACGGTGACAAAATATTAAAAATTTCGTAAAAGACTCCCGTCCCGAAGGGGTTAAAATCGGTATAAACATCATGAGAACACATATTGTGTTCAACGAACTTATGAAAGATCTACTTTCATTGCCCATACCTATGAATTTGATATTGGTTTTACGACATTTTCTATCGATAAAACTGAATTTAAATGCTGTTTACAAGCAGGGGAAGAAATAAGATGCTGCTTTTCAAAAACACTTCCACCGTTTCACCGCCTATCAACAATAGTGCAACTCTACGATCGCTATATATATATATATATATATATTGATTGTAAAACATTTTCATTTTTCTGTTATTTATATTTTTTCCATCAAATATGTTATTATATATGCCTTCTTAATTTGTAGATAACCTTTTGGACCATTGCTTTTACTAATTTTTTATTAAAAAATATTTTGTTATTAAGGAATAATTAGCGCATTTGTTCCAAGAATTATTTCATGGGGTGTTTTGTTGTTGTTATTCTTGTTTTTAATTACTTCATTGCTAAGTATTTTTTTGAAATATAGTATAACATCGAAAATTCGGAATTACCGGGACCGAGTCAAAGCCAGATTTTTGAAAATTTCGAATTTCTGAAGGAATATCAAAAGTACTTCCTATATTTTTAATGATACTTTTAGTCAAAATTTATTTCATAACCAAGTGATAATTATGTGATAAAAAGAAAATTAAATAAGAAAAATTGCTTTAGTTGATCTTACATATTAATGTTGCAAAAAAAAAAATCGATTAAACAGTGAAGTAATTTCTGATTATGTAATTTCCAAAACATCGATGTCAATTTTATTTGCTTCAATTTTTGGGACGTTCTTTAGCATATCCATAAATCAGTTAGTTACTTTGTGCGAATTTTAAATATATAAGCTACAAACATTTTACAACTCTCAAACGCACAGATACGTACAACAGCACGACATTAAAAAAAAACCACATACGGCCGTTTCAAGGATTCGTGGATCTCCTTCCTCAGTACGAGAAAAAAGAAGAAAAAATTAAAAGATTAAAACAGGTTAAAGTACCCATCTGTTTATACTGGTTAACCCGAGTACTGGTTAATGAATTAACTGCTAGCTTCAGTCAATTCATTAACCAGTACTTGAAGCTATAACCGAGGGATTCATTGAACTCCTTTTAATCTTTTTGTTACCTGGCACTGAGGAAGGGGATGCCTGAATCCTTGAAACGGTCGTTCTTTAACATGTCTTTCTTGTATTTTATACAAGTGAAGAATAGCTATTTCGATATGCAGTCTTGTTTCTCTAAAGCAAATATTAATTATTATAACAGTTCAATTTATGCATTTTTCCAGTGACACATTTCTTTTGTCGGTTCCTCGTCCTCTGAGCTGCGACAAGCTTTATCGGCAGTTCTATTTGGCATAGCGTCAGTTATCTCGTTGTCCATTAAACTGTTCATTGTTGGTGCATTTTAATCAATTCTCGACCAATCACCTATGTCATTTTTTTAACACTTAATGCATTTTCAGATTTTGCATGTTTAATTAGCTTATAAGCGGCAGATTTTTCATTGGAAATGTGGAAGCCTGAATATTCTACTTCGTCATCGATGTCGTATTTGGCAAAAAATCTCTCCAGCCAAATATCGTGCCATGCATTCGCCAAAATCCTTAACAGAAATGTAGAATTACCATTGTATTAACATTCGAGCACTTGTGCGTTTCTTCTATCGAGTACTTATTCCAAATTATCTGCTAGCTCTCAGTCAATCTAATAAATGCAGAAAACGCGCTTTCGCCCTAGTCAGTGACTTCATTTTCGAGCTGGAAGTTTTTAATATGTGAACTTGTAAACAATTTCAATTTTCCTTTCTATAGTAAGTTGGAAGTGTTAAAGGGATGGTGGACATTAAAATACTTCCATCATAGAGATATGAATTTCCATCATTAATTTCCACCTTAGAGACATGAAATTTTGCGCAAATATAAATTTCTAATCTAAAAATGTTGAAAAATAAGTTTTAAGAAAATCAGATGTAAAGTATATTAAAAGGCCAAAAAGTTGTCTGTATACAAAGTTAAAACCCTTGTAACGCTGAGAAAAATCATAGCGTGTGCATGCTGTTTTTCACAAATGACCCAATACAAATATAATACATTCAGAAAGAAATGTCGATTTTTTAGTCGATTATAGCTCAAATAAAGGTCCACGTTCGCCTTAAAAAAGGGCGAGGTGGTAGATGACTTTTATACCGGATTTTTGAAATGTCCGAATCTCTGAATGCCGGATTTTTGAAGCCATACTGTAGTAATAATCGTTTTAGTTATCTGCCATTAAATATGGTACTAAATAGTGCGAATATTCCTAATTCAAAAAAGTGACAGTAATCAAGCAATTTATAAAAATACGCCCAAAGGCAAAACTGATTGGCAGAAAATTCTGACATTTAGATAATATAGGCCAATCCTCTGACTACGAATAGCGACATATAGGTCACAGGGGTTTGTCCCCGATTTGGATGTGACTGAGTATACCTGTATAGGACGTACGAATGTCTCGACTGAGCTCGTTGTCCAGCTTCACCTGCCATTTTGTTTAAAAATAACGGTCAATTAAGGATTTAAAATTTCAATTGGTTTAAAAAAAATTAAGTCGTAAAATTTTTTTCCGTTTAAAAATGCGGCTTCTATACAAAGATACTGGGCATTTTTTGTTTCGCCTCCAACTTAAAAAATGGCTGAGATACAGCAGTTTGAAATTCTATGGTGGCTGACACAAGAAAGCAGGATTCCTCCAACGGGTTTAATTTAAGAGTTTTAGTGAACGTTGTTTCTCTTTAATTTCTTTCATCGTTGTAATCACTGCTCCAACTCTCATATGTTTAAAATTATATATTCATATCCGAAGAGACAAATTCTCGCAAAGCTTTACGAATTATGGCTAAATTTAGTGGCCGAAAATAAGCTGCCATTAATGAAGATTACTTTGCTATAGCTAACTAATTTGGCAAAATTCTTATTCAAATTCAGCATTGACGAAGGAACTTCTATAATCGAGTTCCACGCATTTTAGATTCGTGTGTTAGAGTAAAATTAGCTTAGAATTCCTAAATATTGGGAATAGGGAAGCTACCTTTTCCGGAAGGGCTTTTTTAATAGAAGCATTCTTTTGTTTAATTTTTTTTTATACGTTAAAATAAAGATTATTAATAGAAATTAAAAAAAAGTGATAAAATAAATAAACACTAAAGTAAGAGTTCTTTTTTTTCCAAACGTCTGATTAAGTGAAAACCTGTTTATGATGCGAAGTTTTATTTGTCATCAGGCTGGTAAGAAAATTAAATTATTTGAAGTCTAAACTTGATTAAAATTTTCTTTCTAACTTTGATCGAAAAAGTTTGAATATTTTGCCGTTGATAATTCGATTACTTAAATATTTTTTATGAATTTTCGATTGCTATTGACATTCTGAAGTTACAGCAAATGGCGGTATAAAATAAGTTATTTAAATTGGAATTTCATCGTAAGTCAATATTTAACGAAAATAAAATTAATATGGAAATGAAAGTGACGGAAATATTGAATAAATAAATCCGGACAACTTTAACTTTTTTTCCTCCAACGAAATAAATTGGATAAAGAATCCAATTTTATCTAAATAATCATTTTAAAATATCACTCACTCTAAATCTGGAAAGAAAAGGTCTTTGTCATTTTAAGATTCTATTTCAGCCGTACATAAATTATTTAACATTTTAATGATGAATATATATTGATATTTAATGTTTATTTGCTTCATTCATTATTTTATTCAACTGAGAGTTTTTACTGTGAATTTGATTTCGGTGAAAATGTTTATGATTTCGGTTCATATTTCTGCCAGCGCTCTCGCTTTCGCAAATATAGGGGAGACTGGGGAGGGTTTATCCATTTATTACAAAATGATTTTTTATTTTTTAAATATTGAACCTGGAATAAAGTTTCATATATCATTTTATTCGGTATACAATCAGTTATCAAAATAAAATTGCGACATAAGTGTAATATATAATAAACTTCAAAAAGATTGATTTTAATCATGAGAAAATAATGGGTCAGGGCTCCCCACATATGGGAAGCATGACTCCCTTTATTTTATATTGAAATGTTTGTTAAGAGGGAACTAAAATCAGTTTTAAAAAAGGCAGAATAACTTTATGCTACATGGTTTAATTATTATTAAAAAATATTTGGGGGAAATGTGATGCGTAAACAAATCTGCTTAAACGGAATTCATGACATAAGAGTAAAATTCCGTTTTAAACAAGCATTTTTTGTGACACTCGACCTGGCAACACTAGTTTCCACATAGCTTGGCTTCATCTTATTGTGTTCGTCTTGGTGAAATTTGTCTACATACCTTCCTAAAGGGTTTTGATTAATGTTAGGTTCTTTTGCAGTGGCATGAACACTTAATATTTCTTAAGGCTGCTTCTTTCATCCTTTCTATATTTTTTCCGTGCCCAATCTTTCTATTTATTTACTATGGGTACTATGTAAATCATACAAAGGTTCCTATCAACTTTCCAATTTATATTTCGTTAAAGTTTTTCTTTCGTCTATAACAATGTTTCACACCTTCCTTTAATCAGTTTTAAACATCTTACCTTTCTATCACCCCATTTTACGGTAGCTTTACAGAATAAGTTTACTTTATTTTAGAAATATAGCCGTTAACTATTCACTACGTACAGTGTATAATAAAAATATTTCCAAAAAACACTTAATTAAGGAAGCTTTGACCATCTGGTCAGCCCTCCCTCAGACTGATGGGGTCAAACTCCCCGCATACCCACTTTTTTAAGTATAGCCCATGATAATGTTTAGCCTAATTTACTGTACAATCTTTATGCCTGAAATGGAATCTCAATATTTCTGCTTTACATAAAACCTACTTACTTAAATTCCTACGATATATTTTATGTGAGAAGAATCTTACAAATTATTTCTAAAATATACACTTTTTAAACTGAAAACTTTTCACGATTTATTTTTGCACACCTGTTTCAATTATCTGCATGAAACAAATACTATTATTTGAGCATTTCAGTAGCTTTGTTTGCCGCCTATTGGCAAAACTCTGAAATTCTTGTAAATATGAAAACTGAAGTGTGGGTCAAGCCTCCCCTATGGTCACCCCCCCCCCCACCAGTCTCCCCTACTTGATATTCCATGAAACTGACGTATGTTATTGAGCTTCTGTATAAAAAGTTTCGTATTGAAAAGGTGTATATAGCGCCCACGTCCCTGTACAGAAACTGGACAGAATTTGGATATATTAAGGTCCAACGACATCACTTGTTTGAAATATATTTAAACGATATTATACTATTTCAAAATGAACGAAATTGATATTTTGATATGAAAAATTACTATAGAATTATTTCTATAGAAATGTATGTGTGGAGCTTTCATGTTTTATTTTACATGGTTATACAAAAGAGTTATATGAGTGGTAATTGCTTTAACTGAGATTCCAATTGTGTTATGCGTTGTCTAACAGATTAAATAATAATATAATATAATGTTTAAGCTTTAAGCTATATAATCCCTTACAGAGCCTCAAAAATAAATAAATTAATTACCATCTATAGGGGTTTATTTCATGAAGTGTTTTTTCTGGCTGAAATAATTTTTAATATATTATGTAGTGCGTGTATGACTAAAGGTTTCTCGTAGAATAGTTCCTAATTCGAATACAGTAGAGTAGAGTGATGTGAGTGTACGCAATAAATAAAATCGAGCATGCATCACAATATAACAGACTTGTGTGAAACAAGTTGCTAAATTTAAATGTGTTACATCAGTCGAGAGCGGTTCGTGTTCCAGAAAAATAATTGCGCTTACATTAGAAATAAATACAATAGGTGAGTTCAAACTTCCTAACATCTTTTAATGGTATTTCTTTTTCGATTCAATCTGAAATTGTTTCGAAACGCTACGTACTTCTAAAAGTCCTTCCGGCCAGTGCCGGGAGGAAGAGGTAGCTTTCATATTCCTTATTTTTAAAACGCTAGCTTATATTATTCAAACACACGAAGCTCACTTTAGTGGAAACCGATTATAGAAGATTCAATACTAATTTTATCAATACTAAATCATTATGAATGAGAATTTCGCGAAATTAGTCAGCTTTATCCAAGCTGATTTTATTTAAAGTCACTTATATCTGGTTTCTAAATTCGGCGATATCTTGAAGTGCCTGCCCTTTTAAGACAACGTGGTGGATGAGGCTAAACAGTGAACTTGGTCGAGACCTTAGTAATTCCTGTGCACGTGTTCACTCACATAGGAATCGTTGATATATACGAGTGCTGTCGCAGGCAAAAAATCAGATTTTTCAAAATGTCACCCACATAAACAAATTCAAACTGCTATATCTGAGCCATTTTTTAAGATAAAGACAAAACAAAAAATGCTCCGAAATCCTTATATCGAGGTTAAAAACTTAAGAAAGAAACCTTTTTCAATTTCTAATTTTTTTGCACCTCACTTTAAATATAATTTTTTTTAAATTTAATGGCCGCCATTTTGAAACAAGATGGCGGATGAAGCTTGCTTACGAACTCAGTCGAGACATTGGTATGTACTACGTACACACCAAGTTACATCCAAATCGGTTCATAAATACGCCTGTTATCGCGTGACAAAAATCAGGTCGTTTCAAAATGTCAGCCACAATAGAAATTCAAAATACTACAACTCAACCATTTTTTTTTAGATATAGACGAAACAAAAACTGTTCCGGAATCTTTGTATCAAGGTCAAACACATAAGAAAAAAATCTTTTCATTTTCCAATTTTTTGATACCTCATTTCATATTTTAATTTTTTTAAATACTTTTAAATTGCCGCCATTTTGAAACAAGATAGCGAATGAAGCTGGCCAACGAACTCGGTCAAGACATTGGTATGTACTATGTACACACCGAGTTTCATCCAAATCGGTTCATGAATACGCCTGTTATCGCGCGACAAAAATCAGGACGTTTCAAAATGTCAGCCACGCTAGAAATTCAAAGTGCTATAACTCAGCCAATTTTTAAGATATAGACGAAACAAAAACTGCTCCGGAATCTTTGTATCAAGGTCAAACACATAAGAAAAAATATTTTTCAATTTTTTATTTTTTGGTACCACATTTCAAATTTTAAATTTAAATTTTTTTTTAAATGGCCGCTATTTTGAAACAAGATGGCGTATGAAGCTGGACAACGAACTCAGTCGAGACATTGATATGTACTATGTACATACCGAGTTTCATCCAAATCGGTTCATAAATACGAGAGTTACAGTGTGACAAAGATCATATATATATATATATATATATATATATATATATATATATATATATATATATATATATATATATATATATATATATATATATAAACTTTTGAACGGAGGGTGGTTTCGGGGTCTAGGGGTCATGATCGATGAAAATATACCAAAATTTTTTGAAATCGCTTTCCTCGGAACGGCTGTAATAGGTAGCTTTTTGTAATGAAAGCTACCTAAAAATTTCGATGTTGTTTTTAGCACTATTTCTACTGGTGTCAAATGACACCTTCTAAAAGTGTTCGATTTATAGATTTTCATTTGTAATTTTCAGATTTAAACATACTTGCAAATCATTTTTAATACATTTTTTATGCTTATTACATTCAAAAACTACACTGAAGGGGAAAAAATCTGTATTTTACAACAAAAAGTCCTGGCATCCCGGCTACCAACACAGTTGTTCTAAAATTTACAAGCTGTTGTCTATAAGAGTGCTGTAAAATTTCTAAACTCAAGGGAAAATTGCGTTGCTATTAGCTATGTGATGCACCTGACAGAAAGAATTCGATGTTTACTTCACCTGTTGCTTCAATTCGCTTTCACAGCATCCGTGCTTGAAAAATTACAACATAAAGTGCAAGAAAAATCATAACATTGTTTACAGTGTAAGCAATAGCGGTTCCAAGGGGGGGGGGGTCATGGGTGTCATGACCCCCCTCTGAACACCAACAAAAATATTCTAAAGATCATTTTTTAAATTAAATATACAGTAGAGTCCCGATTATCCGAGTTTCCGCTTTCACCGAGTTATTTTTTTCTGATGGACTGATGGCTTCTATTATTATGAAACAGACATTATAAATGAAGTGTTAGGTGAAGATGAAAGAGCAGTCGTAAAAAGTTAGAACTCTGATTTTCTGGTCAGGATGGGGGAAAAATGACCATAATTTAAAATAAAAGTAAAAAAATATGGCCATTTTTTTTCGATTCTTACCGGAAAGTCAGAGTTCTAACATATTACGACTGCTCTTTCATCTTCACCTAAAACTTCATTTATAATTGCTGTTTCATAATAATGGAAGCCATCAGTCCATCAGAAGAAAATGATCCATACCAAAGGTATAAGCTCGATTGAAAAAAACTATTTAATACTTTGAGCAGAAAGAAGAGGCTACACCTGCAATTTCATGACACTAATAGAATCACATAGCTGCCAATTTGTACGGGTTTTTTTACTTCTAAAATTGAATACAAATTTTTGCCATATTTAATCGTTGACAATTGTTAGACTTTTTAAACTGAATTTCCGGAAGTGACAGCCAATTGCTCCCTTGTGACAACATTTTTGTTGTGGTCAACTCGTAAAATTTGGCTAAAAATGACAACATTTGACATAATTGACATAATGAAATGACATAACATTGACAACATTTTCTGAATGAATCTTTACTTTTATTTTTAAAATGGAAAACTCTTTAATTTCTTGGTATCTGAACGAAATCCGTAATTTTTATATTTTTACGAATGTAAATTTTTTGTATTTACGAATGAAAATGACTTCGCGAAAGTATCAGAAAAGAAGTTAGTTTGGGTTTGGGAATAGCTTTCAATATAAAAAAATTCTCATATAGAAATGTGATCCTCTCCCACCCGAAAAAAAAAAAAAAAAAAATTCATGACCTCCCCCCTTCCTTCTAAATTGTGAGCTGTATCCGCCCTTGAGTGTAAGAGCAAAATAAATATAAATCAAAACATTAAAAAGATGTCATTTGACAGCGGTATATAAAGTTAATAATTACTTGTAAAGTTAATACTTGTTACAGTTAACTTGGTTATATAAAGGTAATGACAAAATTATAAAGTATTCGGAACTAACGGGAAAATTCACTGGTGCATTAACCAATTCTTAGCCAACGCCGCATGTCATAAGTTTGGTGATTTAGTCGACGTCGCAGTGTGATGCGAAGAAAAAAAAAAGATGCATCGTTGTAAATGAATTCGTTGCTTATACATCGCGTTGCATACCGCGTTTGTCTTTAATATTTTTTGTATTTCTTGATTTTGTTTGCGATGTAAGCGATAAAATAATTTGCATAAATGATTTCAATATTTTTTTTTTCTGCCTGATACCCAAGAAATATTGTAAAGCTATTTTCACGGTGAGGATTTCACAGTGCTATTTTAAGGATGTAAAACCTTTTCCAAAACTTTTATTACGTATTTTTAATAATTATTTTTATGCAGATATTTATCTTAAATACCTTAAAGCAATAGTTTTCATAAATATGGTATCAGACTGGCTTTTTTTAACTTGAGATAATTTCAGGAAAATTAGGAGATCATTCAACTGGATATTATATTTTCGACCACCAGTAGGTGAAGCAAAAAACCGCTTACTGACAAAAATATTTTGCTTTTTCGAATTTGTGATAGAGCATATGCTAATTTTTAGCAATATTAAAAAAGTGCTTTTATTTTTTTCGGAAATTCGCAAAAAAAACGATCAAGAAGGTGTTAGAAGACAAAGATAGCAACTTAGATTCGCACAAAATAAAAAATTGTACAAGAATGCCTACTCCTACACAAAGAGATATCTAAAAGTACACATTTACCTCCTTGTGAATTTTGTTGATTATTCATGAAATAGTTTTATTATTATTCTCAGATTTTATGGTAGTTTGTTACTTGATTATTAAGGTTTAATAACAAATACAAATAAGTTTAATACTTTCCTCATTTATTCCTTTATATCCAGTTACTTCAAAAATATGCACTCTTACATAGTCTGCCCTACTACCTGTAGGCAATTATTGTTTGAAATACTTTGCAATGATGTTGTTCATTTTGAAGCTGAACGGGTTTTTTGTTTTTTTTATCAAAACCAACATATTAAAAATGTCCTCTCTGAATGCGTATTATTATTGCCTGTGAAAATAATTTCAGAGGCATTTGTACATAATGCATATAATTTATGAGTCGATATGAAAGTCGATCATATCGACAAACTTGAATAAGTATTGGGTGAGTACAAACGTTCTACCCGTTTTGAAGATATGTAAATGTCAAGTGGAGTACGAACGTTACAACTGATGTTCCGAGGACAGGAAAGTGGCCAATAACGTGTAGAGCAGTAGGGTATGCATAGGCATAACGTTTGTCAGAAGAACTAATGCCGATCGAGAAATAACATGGCAAGTAAGAAAGATCACATCATACATCGTTTACTGTCAGAGTATGATAAAGCTGTTACAGCAGCCACAGCTTGCCGCAGCATTTGTCAAGTGTATGCTGAGGGTACCATGAACGGTAACACCTGTTGCCGATGGTTTAGGAAATTCCGGGACGGAGACAGGAGCTGTAAAAATCATTCCCGTTCTGGTCACTCATCAATGGTTTCTGACGTGGATCTGGACACAGCCATAACAAATTCTCCACACCCAACAGTCGAAAAATTAGCGGAAACGTTCTCGGAACACAGAACAACAATAGAAAGACTAATGCATGGCTTCATTACCAAGCTCGATCAGTGGGTTCGATCACCAGCTTACAGTAAGACAACGTGAAGAGAGAATCAGCACCTGTGTTTCTTTGCTTTCCTGTAAGAGTAAAGAACCATCATTTTTTAATCAAATTGTAACGGATGATGAGAAGTGGATGCTGTACCGTAATGTGAAGCGTCAATGAACCGTGTGCCGATGATGCAGAGAGTATTCCATCGACCGAAACATACCGAAAATGTTTTGCTCAGTGTATGGTGGGATGCCAAGGGAATAATCAATTAGGAAGTCCTCGCACCTAACCAAACGATCAATGTAGACCTCTGCATTGCTGCCAACAATTGGATAGACTGTGAGCAAAACCCACGTCTAAGCGGTCAGTACTCATCAGTCGCAGATGGATTCTCTTTATCACGATAACGCCAGGCCTCATATTGTTTTAAGGACTCGGCAAAAATTCCTGGACCTTGTTTGGAAAGTTTTACCTCATGAAGCGTATAGCCCCGATCTTGCACCTTCGATTTATCTCCTTTTTTTACCGATACACAACGCTTTCACTCTCCGAACCTTCTATGATGTGGAGACTGCAAAAACGTCGTTACAACAGTATTTTGATTCTAAAACATAGCAGTTTTATCGCCGTGGGATTCACTTACTGCCAGAAAGATGGCCAGATGCATACATAATGATGGTGCTTGCGTGAATTCTGAGGTGCTTAACTTTTTGCGTTCTACGTCTTTCTGTTTTCACTAAAAAACTGGTAGAACTTTTGCACTCACCCAATATTAGTGCACTTAAATATTTCATATGCGTTTAAATATTTGTTTGCTTGCGACACGTACACGCTATTGGTGAATATCAATTTAATTTTCACATTTCTTCTTGGATACGCTCATAGGCACTTTTACACGGAAAACCAGATTAGATTCTTGTTAAATGAAAAATAAACAAAAATGTTGTTATGAATACAGTTTCTGCTAGTAGAAAATTTGATAGGAATTGTTACCGTTTACCTTTTTTTTTCTTTTTTTTTTTTTTTTTGGCCGTGGGTTGTGGACCTAGTGTTCGGTGTCCGTATTGGTGGTCCCCACTCGACCCCTTAACTGAGGAAGCTGACTATAAGCAAATTCACAAACACTCAGCGTCTCAGCGCGCTTGACGCCAAACCTTATAGCCAAGCGCTTTGGCGAAAAAATGAACTTCGGCGTGCATATGTGTATGCTGCATTCTGTTTCTTGTACCGTATTTCGAAGTTTGCAGGTACAAATATTTATATCCACTTTATATGAATATATTTTTGATACGCTAATACAGAGTTAAAAGAGGGGGAGGGGGTTCCCTTTTGCAGATTAAATCAGTCTACACAAATTGTGTTATTGATTATATACGATTATATTACTCGAATATTGATACTATTGCAATAAAATTACCGTTACAAAGTAAGGATGACGCTGAAAAATTTAAACTGCATGATTCTAGCTTTATAAAGGTATAATAGTTGAAACAATAGTTGACATAGTTAATCAAGATAGATCAACATAGTTGAAAAGTGTTTACGATCTTAGTTTGTCATATAGTTTTGGGGGTTTACTATGGAATTACTATGGAACAATAATTGCTGGAGTGTGGTATGCGTTTTTAAAAGTATTCTTTTTTTGTGCATATTACTTGATGTATATAAATTCTATAGATTAAATACAGGGCTGAACAAAAGATCTCAAGTACATTTTCGTTTATTGACTGAAAATTTTAAATGGGATTTTTCATCTGTGTCACGCGTTTAATTGAATCAACTTTTAGCATACTCTGTAGCATACATACAAATCTATAGATCATATACAGGGCTGCACACAAAAAATCGGATGTTTTTCAGACGGTTGATGGTAAATGTGGAATTGCCTTTTTAAATGCGTTATCGTTTTTCAAATTGTTTATTTAGATATCATCTTTCAGCTTAATAAACTGTGAAATTTTGTTACAGTATTCTCAATGTGTTGGAAAATGGTGCATGATCTATGACGGACGCATGATTTTTCGATCTTGTTCATTTTTGAATTAATTTTTAAAAAATTCTAGATTTATTTTTATATAGTTTGTTAAGCACTGATACTATGAAGTACATTCTAAAGGAATAATACAGAGCTGCAAGAATACCACAAATACTACAATAATGAGCATGGTTAGATTTTTACTTTTTCAAATTCATCATATATAAGTACATATTTTTTTTTTAATAAATTTGATAGTAGTTCATAAAAGAAGAGTAATTGAGCATCCCATTAATGGATACTGGCCTTAAAATCTTTAAAATAAACGCAATTTTGTAAATGACAGTATATAAAATTCAAAGTTTTCTATTACTATGGAAAAAAGTGCTAATTTTCTGCTTCCTGACTGGTTTAATCAAGATTGTAAACAATAAAATCATTATAGAGTACAAAGAAAAGTTATGAAAAAAAAATAAAAGCTAAATTTTTATTTCCTATTTTTTTATGAACCAAAAACTTTGAGGAGTGGGTGTGTGGGGGAGGGAAGGTGATGTCCATTATTGAATATTTTAACCTGTTATCAATCAGCAATAAAGCACTTATCTTAGCATACTCTTAACTAATAACTAAGATAATTATAGTGAATTTTCATTTATTTATGTTGATCATTTAATAAAAGGCCAAAGTTATAGAGTGGGTCCATAAGATTAAATATTTCACTTGTTCACTATATGTATACATGCATATCTTCAGCTCATGCATTATTCAAAAGACGACTGTTGTAATGTATTTTGTGTGCTGACACTAGATGGCAGCACATGATACGTCTAAAACTCCATAAATAAATACTTTACTTTAGCTTCAGAGAAGAAAGATCAGACTTCTAATAGAGCATATATCTATAAGATTAAATACTTCACTTGCTCATAATGCATATATAATTATTCAGAAGATGAAATACGCATTTATTGTTTCGCATTCGTATTCTTGAAAGTTTCTGTAAGCAAGAAACACGCGATCAAATGGACGAAATATCAAAAGTCGAAATTAGCTTCAGACTTGCATGCGCTTGTAGGTTCATTTTCTTGCCAAAGGGCTTGGCTACAGGAGTTGGCGTCAAGCGTGCTGGGACGGTGAGTGATTGTGAATTTGCTGACTATTTGTGATGCCGGATTCGGGTGTAAGCTGCCTCGCGGAAGGAGACCGGGAGTGTGGGCCCCTGAAAGTTGTTCCGTCGCCCTCCTGGCGAAGATGACGTGGAGTTCGGATATCGAAAATAGGTACTTTCGTACCTAGGCAGAAATGCTGGGCAAAGCCTAGTGAAAGGAATTAAGGCAGTGTCAAACCTCGAATGCAACCACTCATTACGCGGTCGGTAAGAGATGTTTCAGCCCTACTCTGTTTTCTTGAATCGGCCAGCAGAGTGCGCTGTTATGTCAAGCCGGCAGCTTCATAAGTCTGAGGCTACCGTCACAATGTGCTTCAGTCGATATGACAGCACAAGGTTTTTCAGGAGTTTTCACTGTGCATTTCGAGAATTCGAGTCCTTTCTTAGAAGTCCTCCCTGAAGGCAATCTCTGCTTCGCGGTTTGGGAGTTGGCTCACAGACTTCTAATATAAGTAGACTCCCAATTCCATTGTTCTTTCGGGAAGGTTTTGACTCCAACATCATTTGCTTTCATCGCCAAAAGTTTGGCGGTAATCCCTTTATTGACAAAGCAAAAGTGCGGTCAACTCAAGACAAACGCTGACAGACGATGTTTCGGAGGAAATCTGGAAAGAGATTCCGAGGAGAAAAGCCGGTTTGGCGCGCTAAATCTGCCTTCCAACACGTGATGGAGGGAAGAGATGTAGGAGTCAAGAAAAGGTTGCCGATTTGGAGTCTACTTATATTAGAAGTCTGTGAGTTGGCTATGGCTTTACGCTCTTCCAGTACCTTTCTGAAGGCGAGTCTTGTAGTGGGACGGACCTAGACGTTCACGGGTGGTGGCTGGTTTGCCAGCGCTGTTCCGTGGGGTGTGCGCCGACACCCAGCGGTGGTTCCTTCGCCTGGTGGGATTTGCCATCGCTTCGGATACCTGCCAAAGTGGGATCCCACGATCCTAGCACGGTTTTCTCTGGTTTACTCTTTAATTTTAATAATTAAAGCTGTTAATATTTATAAAGGAAAGTTTAAATATGGATTTTACTTAATACACGATATATTGAATAAATCAAAAAATAAATTACTAAAACCATCTGAAATACTAACCTTGATTTTAGCATCTGTAAAAACTATCTCATAATTCGACTCTCCCTGCGTAGGTAAATAACCAATGGAAATGCATAATGTTTATTATATTTTAAATGCGCTTCAATAATTTTAAAATCAATGCACTTGAAAACTGTATAAATGCTACTATCCAAATTTAGCTTCTAATACACGTAACATAATTTTCAGGAACATATTAAAATGATTAAAGCTGTTCCATGTAATTTTGAAATACTTAGAAATAATGAGAAGTGGAAAATTTCCAATATATGTATCGCGGAATAAATTTATTCTTGCATAAAACGCGTTATTGTAGCACTGTATATGAAATACTTTTAATAAACTATAAATTGAAATATATTAATATGTTTTATAGTGTATGAATTGAAATTTTATTACTCGGGGAAAATATATATTTTCTAAATACAGCATTTTAAAATGTATTAACATATTTTAGTGCAATTTCTCTGAAAAACTATATTAACCCGTGTGGGACCATGGGTGCATACATGCATCCTCAAAAACTGCTTACAGCGCTTGAGTTTGATACCGGTAAAAAAGAAAAGTAAAATTGATTTTATTTAATTATGACATTTTCGTGATTTATAAAATTATGTCAAATAATTAACAAAAAGTGGTGCCAAACGAATAAAATTCGTGTAAAAGATGCTGGTCATGAGCGGATTAATGACAGAAAACAAATATTTTGAAAATTACAAACCTAAATAATGATGCAATAAACTTATTTCTATGCATGTCTATCTCTTATAGTAATTATACAGGGTGTCCATAAAAGTCCCAGTTTCAATGTTATATTATAAAAGTTTAATTCAGACTATTTACAACAAATAATGCATCAAATTGGAGGTAAACTAATCAAGTTTTTCTTACAAATGTTCAATAGTTGCTCCTTTAGTTTTATGGTACATATCCAACCTAAAGTCCAATTCTTCCCACACTTCGGTTAACAAGCCCAGTGTAATGGAAGCAATAGCCTCTGCAATTCTGTGTCTCCACTCTGGCAAATCATTAGGTAGCGGCAGAGCGTAGGCACGATCTTTTATAAAACCCCAAAGAGTGTATTTTTCGGTAGTGCACTCTTTTAAATCTTCACCGCCGCAATAACGCTTTATGCCCAGGAATCATCAGTTTGCGTATGTTCCACTGCAAGCGAGTCAATAACAAAGCAGTAATCGGTGCATGCTCTCATCTAAAACTGAGTTAATCTTTATTTATGACCTTGAACCAACACTTTACAGTGCTTACAGTTGACTATTAAAATTTATAATTGGGACACTATTTTATGGACACCTTGTATTATGCATTTGAGATTTTACACTTTCTTAAATCTCTTCAAAATAGTTGAACAGTGTTGACTTCAATTCGTCTATTCGTTCGTCAGAAAATTAAGTTTCAAAAATACGTCCTGATTGCCATGAAATTTAAATTATCGCATTTCTAAAAAGTATTTTATAAGTGCGGCTAAATAAATGTTAATTTGATTTGCGATGTATGGAATTCCGGTGAACTGCTGTTAGTGAAGCCTTCCAAAGGGAGGCCGTTTTTTGATTACATTAAACGATGTAAACATTTCAATGGCGTAAAATAATCCCTTTCATTGGATAAATTGAATTCAGTTTTTGTCAGAAATTAAATAGCTTACCAATTTAATCCGATAATAAACAATTTTTTCTTTAAATTATAAATTTTAATTTAAAAATAAATCTTTTAATACAAAAGAGTAAATTACTGAGGTCTAGCAAAACTAGTCGGATGTGCCAACCTTAAAACTTTTTCTTCCTCATACATATTAATATTTCAAAAAGTTGTTGCATATATTAATACTTCAGCGCTGTTACTTTAATATTACACCAAATTCGATTTTCATAGTAAGTTTCTGCTTCATTTTACTAATCGGAATAAAAACGAGTAAATCTCAATCATAATTATACATAGAGTGACACTAAGTGTATAACGCTTCCGGGGTTGAACTCATCCGTTTCCTGATAATCCAAACGCGGCCACGTTAGGCTTACGCATTCCGATGCCGTATTTGACGACTGCCTTATTTAATCTGTCTATCTATTCATTGTGTAACATATTCTTCTTCAATTTTTCTCAAACCTTCAAAAAGTATACAATTATAACGCTTTAAGGTCTAATTTAAAAATAAACAGATACCAACAACAGGGTTCCTATGTATACAAGCGATTACCGTTGCCATTCATAAGCACAAATTACAAATCCAAAAACAAATGAATGACTCTTTCAGCTATTCATTAAATGCTCTTAAAATACTTTGCAAAAGCATATTAATATTTTGAAATACGTTTTTCACTTTTGTGTACATTTATTTACAGTTTGAATTCAGTATACATGGTTAAAAATATCGCGAAAAATTACCTCTGTTTTTCAAGGCTATCTATTTTCTGACCAATGAGAACGCTTCATGGTGTTCAGTGAATATAGCTATATTCTGTGATTCATTCCCGTGAATTATTTTGTACCGGATTAACGTTTCCTTTCTAAAAACAAACATATTTCAAATTATTTAAAGGCTTTATTATGGTTTTACAAATATTTTAAGAGCAAAATCGGATGTCGACCGTATTTTTTAATGATTCGTTCAAAGAGTCATTCAATTGCTTCTGGATTTGGAATTTGTGTTGTACATGTGGCATCACGAGTGAATGTTGATTTGATTTTCAATCTTAAAACGTTGAGTAAAACGTGCTTTCTTTTCCACTATTCGCAAAAGTTACATTTTTAGACAGATTATTCAAAATAAATTAACATTGAGATTACATTCAATTATCTAATATTCTGCTGCGATAACTTCAGTTAAAATTAGATTGGTAGCTTTATCTATCCCTATGTGAAAGTAAGCAAACAATTGAATCATTCGTCTTGAACTTTTAAAATATTAAAACAAACGTTTATATGCTCTGTTGCGCCATCTGTCGGTAGTTAAAAAAAAGGAATTTTCTATTTAAAATGTTTTTTGAATTCTGAAAACAATGGGGGAAAATGAATATTTCTTATAAAATGAAATTAGAATATCAGAAATATGTAATGCCGTGTATTACACACATATATATATGTGTATATATTTCGATGCAAAATTTATTACAGGTTTCTTTTATGCATGTTTAAAAAAAATCGGGATTTTCTCTGTTCAACTTTTTAAAATTTAAGTTATATAATTAATATTTTGGCAATTAATAAAAAGAAATAAACTTTCTGTTGGAATTGTCTTTTATTTTACCCCATACCATCAGATAAAATAGTTAATTCACAATATGTTTTAAAATAGCATTATTAATACTAATTTGAATGTTTTTGTGAAATATTTCTTCAAATTTTGTGAGTGAAGTTCCTTTGCATACTTTATATCAGTATTTTACCAATTCAATTAATAATTTTCTTGACAATTAAATTTCAATGAAAAATGGGCTGTTTTTACTTTACCCTACCTGACCCTATAAGTCAGACAAGACAAAATTTATTACTTCACAATTCTTTTTATAATGCAATGCTATATAATTTTTTTGAAAATGCAAACACGTCATTCTGACGGGCTATATTCTAGTATTTAATAAAATCAATATTTTTCGTTATTCTGTTGTACAGCAGTAGATTGAGAATCGCTGGGTTAGATGGATGCGAATTGACCGTCGCCGCATGAACAGCCGATGAAAAATAGAACTATGAATAATCCAGAAAAATCGCTCTTACAGCGCCATCTTATGGCGTTTTTTTTTTTTACCAAATTCACGTGGGACCTGCTGGCCATAGCATAAAATATACACATGAAATTTGGTTCAATTCTATGCATAATTTCATACACTTTTCGATGGTACAATAATGAAAATGGCACAAAAATCGCTACTACAGTGCCCCCTTCAGGCGGAATATTTCCAAATTCAAGGAGTACCTGCTGACCATAGCCAAAAACATACACAACATATTTGGTTCAATTCCAAGCATAACTTATATACTTTTCGATGATACAAAGAGGACACTCGGGCATACGGACGGACAGAGAGACGTTTTGTATAAACATGGTTTTCGGAATTCCTGACCACCTAAAGCATGTAAATCCGTTGAAATTCGGAAGTAAAAAAAAAAATTCGATTAGAATACTTCGTTCTTTATAAAGAGGAAAGTAATATGGAAGGAAACTGTTGCCCTTGTATAACTGAACATTAATTAAAGAAATCAACCACTTTTCTTTACGTTACTTGAACAAATAATCATTTTTGCAATATCATTTTTCCGTTTCGCGATACTCTCGAAAATTTGGCCTGTTATATTATATGTTGGGTTGGTAATATCGGCGAAATAATCATAAGCAATTCTTGAATCTCTCAGTTTTTTTTAAGGTAGAAAGTTTTCTTTCTTTTTATTATTGTTGCTGACAATGTCTTAATTTCCCAATTACCAAAGTTACACCAAAGCTGTTTTTGATTTTGAAAACATAAAATACAAAAGCAATTTCAATTCTGTTCAGTTAGTTTTTAAAAAAATTGTCTGCATTATACGATTTGTAGTAAGCTTTAAGCGGATGTCTTTAGTCGGGAAGGGGGGGGGGAGGGGTTGCCTGTATAAGGCGGAAAAAAAGATAATTTTTAGCAATTTTTTTCTAGACTAAGAATGAAGATTTTAGCTCCGGGTTTTTTCATATTATTTTTTATCATTTCAAGAACATTTCACAAAAAAATTGTATAAAAAATTGATGATATGGCTCAAGTTGCGTGGCTGTATAGAATGCCCTAGCATGCGCGCCGTGGAATCCAATCGGGTGGGATCCGATAGATTGCCAGAGTCGTTTGCAATCAATTACCATAAAGGATTACAAAAGTAGATAATATTGTTTGGAGCTTCAACCACTTTGAAATCGAAAAGTTGAAAATCAACAAAATGACAGTGATCTGAAAAAAAATACCTATTTCTGACCCCTTATTTCTTACTTTGGCTTGCTTCTAAAAATATCTATCTTTTATTTTAAAAAAAAATGGCTGAAAGTGGTCCTAGCTCCAATAAATTATGTCACCTTTAACAGAAAAAATATTAGTAAGATCGGTTTAATAGTTTTTTGCGCTCTGATCGCGCCCTTTGGAAAAAGTCATTTTGCGTAAAATGAGTTTATAGTGCTCTAAAACAGTGTAAGCCTAGGGTTCCCTTTGCGTTAAAGCGCTCAATAACTTCGAATTCGGCCAAATCGTTGTACGCGGATAATCTATAGATTATAAGGAATAGAAAAATGTAAAAAAAGAAAAATCGATTTTTTCAACCGAAAAAAAGCAAATCTACATAACATTTTATCCGTCCTACCCTGAACTACTTGTCAGATTGTTTAGAAATTTTTATCTTGATAATTCAGATTAATTCTAAGGTTGTGTACAAAATATTCCGCTGTTATCTACAATGTAAGGTAAGATACAGGTCCGATTCGCATGTGGATTATTGGTACTCAAATTACCAAAAAACGAAAACAACATAAGATAAACCCTCCATTTGTACATGAAAATCCATAAAACAGTTCGCAATGCAATAATCATCCCCACAGTACATATATTTGATTTCTAAACACATAGAGAAAAAGACACAACCTACTACATATACGTTTTTTATTACTTTCTAACTAGCATCAAGTTGGAAACCACATACAATTATTAAACACTAGTTTATAATATGTTAGAACATCTTTTCGAAAAGATACATTTAAAATTTCAAAGTTAAATTTGGACAACAACCTTTTTCAAACATTTAGGATGCATGAATAATTTTAGAACTATTTATAAACAATATTTAAATTTTACTTCTAACAGTGAATCTTTTTTATTCATTTGAGGTATTAGTTCTGTCCTAGAGAAAGTTAAAGTAAAATAAAAAACTTTTTACAAATATACAGCCTATGTGAATAATACCAGGTGAGCCAAAAGTTCGATAAAACTTTAAACTTTCATACAAAAGGAAGAAATTACGATAAAGGAGTGCGATTTTCAAAAAAGAGTTCACAAGGTAGTCGGATATTTTTAGTAGCAAAAACATTTTTAGTTAAAAAAGTCACTTGTATGGGGTACTGACGACCCGAACCACAAAGACCAGAACAACATTCCCTCCATTCATTTATTCTTGCAATAACAAATGTTCAGCATTGCCTCCAGAATATTCTACGACACAACTAAGGCAACTCACAAAGCCCCTTACAGCTGAATGCAACATGCCGGAATGAATTGCAGAAATCTCACGACAGATGGAATCTTTGAGTTCAGTTAAGGCTGAAGGGAATGAACGGTAAACAAGTGATTTCAAATAGAATTTCGAAAAGATACAAATTTAATCTGTCCTCTCTTGAAGACCATGCGATCTTTCAACCTCGGCTGATCAGTCTGTCTTCACGAAAGGTACTTAATAGGAATCGTTTTACTGGATTCGCAGAGTGTGCCAGTGCGCCATCCTGAATAAAGCTTATTACAGACAACACACCTCTTTGTTTTAATGCGGGCACGACTTTGTCACGCAAAAGAGTGAGATAACGCTCAGCGGTTTGCGTTTTCCAGCCCAATATGGGGCAAAGTTCTTCAAAGAAGAATGACCCGACAATGAAAGATGAGGTGAAGCCACACGAGACTGTCAACTTGGCTGGATGCAGTACTTCGTCTTGTATTCATGAGAATTATATCTCGCCCATATACAAGTTTCCTGGGTGTTTACATCCCCGTGTAGTGTGAAGTGCGCCTCATCTGTCCAGAAAACGTTGAACAACTACCGAGGGTCGCTTTCAATTCTTGCCACATCCAGTCGACAAATGATTTCCTAATAGCTGTGTTTCCAGGTTGTAACTTCTGCAGTGACTGCAATTTGTAGGGATAGAGATTCAATATACCGTGCAGAATATGTCGAATCGATGAGTGAGGCACATTCAATATCCTTCTAGCTTTGCGAGCACTGCTACTCGACGATTCCGACGCTAAATGATTCATAGTGGTTTCCATGGCAGTAATTCGGCTCTCCTCCAACGTGGGCCTTCCACTTTGTGGCCGATCCTTCAAAGAGCCAGTTTCTTTGAATCATTTGACAAACATCCCTATGCCAGGACACGATATGGGGCCATTCTTCGTCTTCAGTCCTTCCGCCGTTTCCGCAACGCACCAGTTGCTGAATCTCCGTTCAACTAGAACAACTTCACCAAACAACAAATACTTTAATAATTTACTTATATTTTATTGACGCATTGACGCATTTTTTAATTTTTCATACTTTCATCGGGAAATAATAGCATTCTGAAAGCGAATGAGAAATCCTCGTGTATCACAGTCTTTTATTGCAAGATTAATTTGCATAATTCTGCTAAATCTCTCGTCAGCGCCATCTACATGTGACTTTTTAAATTAATTTTTAACTGCTGCTAAAAAAAAAAAAAATCCGACTACGTTGTGACCCCTTTCGTGCAAACCGCACTTCTTTATAGAAAATTCACAGTCAATCCTTAGATAATTAGCATTAAATTTTAAAAGTGTTAATCCTCCACAACTTATGTTCGTGAATATCTATTTCTGATATAAATTTTGTCCTATAGAAATACTGATAATAAACAAAAACAGTTTTAAATATATTAATGCTGTCCATTTAATAAAAGTTAGTAAAACGAATTCGGAACTTTTAACAAATTTGGTCTTTAGAAACTTTGATTTTTATATCTTAATAGCGTGACAATTAAGATGATATTTGGGGCAGTACAATATAGGCAGATAAAGCAATTTTTTAATTGTCATTCCAGCATTATGCAAAATAATTAATACGATTTGTATTTCTGTCTGTTTCACTACTTCATTTCTTTAAAATATATATATTATTTTAATTAGGATAATGCGATTGAAAAAATTCTTCACGTATTAATAAATAGATCCATTGTGGGGTATGGTGTTAAATACATTTAAATATAAAACATAAAAAAAAATAAAAGGATACTTCATTGCATAGAACTTCAAATATTTATAGAATCAAATACAAAACTAATTAACAGTTCACAAAATAATTTATAAAATGATATTTCTCATCCCGTTTTTTTTCATTCCTGAAAGGAAAGAAAATATATATTATTGCAAGATATATATTGCAATAATAAATGTTTATGTATATTTACATAAACATTTATTTTTTCTATATTTTAAAGTAGCTACATTAAATTTCAAATACAGATGTTATTCTACCGAAGTATAAAAATATTTTTTTTTCTTTAATGTATGTTTTGAAATAAAATTAGCTAGTCATTATTCCTGTCCTAGAAACTATTTAATTAATTTAAAATATTTATTACATTAAATAAAAATTATTTATTCCGTTCATATCTCTATCCCATTAAGTTGTGCTTAAATGCTTTTAAAATTGGAATTAATAACGACTTTTTGCATCTTTTATTAAATGAATTCATTCAATAAACTTGCATAACAATTTTCTATTTCGGAATCTATTTTTAAAAGCTTTTAGTTATCTTTACGTATTTCAATTAAATTCAATTTTAGTATGGTATGCCTTATGAGTAGTGATATTTATTAAAAATAAAATCTTCTGTAAAAATTTTATATGGCTATAAAATTTTTAATAGAGGGTATTTAATTCCGCGCATAAATTCTTTTCTGAGACGTCTTTTATAGAACTGAAATAAAGAATCATATTTAGATATAGAAATGATTTATGTCTTACGTGGCAAGAATCTGTTATTACATAGCATGCTTTAAACCTGTTGGAATATAGGTTTTTAAGAAAATTATAAAAAAAAAAATATGTCTTAGAGTTTTTATGAAAAATAACGAAATATGTCTTATAGAAATTGATTTTAATGTAAAAGTATACAAACAAGATAAAGAATTTTTTAAATGAAAAAATAATGCGTCATTTTTATATATATATATAACTGTAATAACAGATAATGGAAAAATGTCTATACTGTGATTGCTACTATGACAATTGCCTGAAGATATGTTACAGTATAACTATAATTAATGGATTTTTGCACGTGATTTCTTTTTAGCTGTTTTATACTCAAATAAATCTTATTTTGTTCGCCTAGTTTACGTGCAACTTCTTCTGTTGTGTTCTACAAAATGATTCATTAAGGTTGTTATCAAATCCAAAGGCGTTACTTTCTGTCACATTTCTTAATTCGATTTTGTTCAGAAACGCATGAAATTTAGTACTGTTATTCAGAAATTATGTGATCGAAAGACGTTTACTATTATTTGGTAAAGGTAGAAGATTTTTCAGAAAATACTGTCAAAGTTGGCGTTTTGAATCGAATTTCCGAAAGCGACACAGCGAGGCATAAGGAAATAAACGGTCAAGTGCGAGCATTACTCGCGCACAGAGGATTCTGTAGAATAAATATATCAATTTGTAATTGTATTATTATTTAAAAAAAAAAAAGCTGCTAAAAGAATACTAAGACTTTGTAAAAAACTATACTTCGTAGGGTTGGGTATAACTGTATATATTTGAAAAGAGTAAATGGGTATACCATGAAAGTTCAAACAGATATGGAACCTAAATATTAACAAATATAGCTATTCTGTATAACTCATTTTTTAATATTATCCTAATATGTTTATGATGAACTTAGTTCGGTACTGACAATAAAAGCAGTGCATAGTTAAACTTCATTTGGCATTTCATGAAATTAACTTCAGCGTAGTAATAACCTTTATTTCTACAGTGTAGCTAAAACAAAACCTTTCTTCAAAGTTTAAATTTGGCATTGTGCTAAACGCGCTTCGAATTGAGGTCTCAAAGTTGCAACGCCGCCTTGGTCAGTGCAGCGTTTTTCCAGATAGGTGTTTAATTAACTTTTAAAGTCACTCGAGGCGTATTGAGAAATACAATCAATGCAAACTATCGCGAATCCCACAGTATTTATGCGATTCATTCTAATTAAATCTTTCGAGGGCGATGCCCTTAAAAAACGGACACCTAATTTTAATTCCAAAACAGACAAACAGCACCAAGAATATTTAATTAAAATTTTCTTTTTATCATGTACGTGAAAATAAGCAAGTTCGCATTTTCTAATAAATTCGTTTATAAATTCTGGTGTGAGTTCATTATTTCATAAGTTTATAAATAGAATTACTCCGTGCCGGAAAGGATTAAGTGGTCTCAAGACTTTTAAAGCTTCAAAATTTAAGAAATTTTAATTTTTTTAGATGTTAAACTCCTATCTTTTCTGAATATTTTGTTATAATTGTTTCCTTGAAATTCTCATTAGAACAGAAGTTATGGCTTTTAGAATTATACCCGCTCAATAACTGAAGCGGCGTTTCCGAAACTTTAAAGTAATTATTTTCCAAATGGCATTTTTTGGGCATAACGCGCAGGATATCTCAAAAACTTCTGAATATTTTTTCATGAAATTTTCAAAGCATATATTTCATGTTAGTCTGCATAAACTGAACCTAAAATTTCCTTTTTATTGTTCAAAAAAACATTTTTTTAGGTGATTTTTTTAGGTGATTGAAATTTTCAAAATTTAGTATTAGCTAAATGCAACATTGCATTAAAAATATAAAAATGCTTTAAATACAAATTTATTTAAGTTCAGGGAAATTATTACAATCTGAAGTATAAGTAAGCACCAAAATTTTCATTCTAGTTGTAATATTTATTTTGTAATCCTGCGCGTAAACTGTTATGCCAATTTTTTGTTCGACAAATCTCTAACAGTTTCGAGCCCCCTATAAATACTAATTCTGTATCTTGCAATTTTTTAAATACATGAAACGAAAAAACATACTTATATCTTTTATCCCAATTAAAATTGTGTTTTAAAATCATACACATTTTAAGACATTAAATGTTGAAAATGGTCTTTTTTTCATTTTTTCCACTTTTTACCGAGACCCTTTAAATTAGTATGTTTTTAACAATTTGACGTTTATTGCTTTTATACTGTTACTGGACATTACATTAGACATATATATCATCAAATGTTGTTAACTAGGCATAGAGTACGCCGCCCCTGTCCTTCTGTATGTCCAAACTGACTGTACATTTAAGGTTTAATATCTCGGCTAATTATCGATGATTTTTTTCGAAAATCAGTATCATTAATGCTTTTATTCTTCTGCAACGATAGGTATTTTCAGCGATGCTCAACAATTTTTTCGTATGCCCTTAAACCGAAATTTGTGTATAACAGAAAAATGCTAATTACTCAAAAACTATGTGACCTAGGGTAATCGTTATAATTTTCCGGCAAGGTTTATATTAACGTCTACTACCTCTAATTTTTTCATAATTTTAGTTTCAGTAGATTCGAAATTAGATGGAGGGAACATATTTTTGCGCTACATTTTCAACAATATCTTTGAAAACATAATACCTAAAATTAAAAGGAATGTATTTTTGAGTTCAGCGTTACAAAAACTTTCACAGGATACCCCCACGTGATATACAAAGAAAAGTTGTTTTTTTTCAAGTAGCATAATTAGCCCCTCTACTTTTTTACTAAATATATTTATGAATGTTTATTAATCTGAAAATATGTGGGTCAATGGTCTTTATTACGTCCCCGAATTTGAACTTTCCACGTTCCATAGTTTACGAGTAAAATGGCTGTGACAGACAGACGGACAGACGCAGGAGTGATCTTATAATTGTTCCGTTTTTACTTTTTAAGTACGGAACCCTAAAAATGGTCGTCACATGAATACAAATATTTATATTTAAAAAAAAAAAAAAAAAAAAAAAAAAAAAAAAGCGTAATTTGATTCCAAATCGCTTCAGTTGTCTGGTCAGCCCTGGCAATGACTATAAAAGAAACTCTCTCAAATTGACAGAAAAAACTGTCAATTTTGGCGCCAGAGGAAAACCGTTTAATTTACAGAAAATATCTATAATTTTTCATTGAAACGGGTTTTTTCTGTCGAAAATATAGATTTTTCCTGTAAAAATTACAAAATCCACTCTTTTTTACAGAAAAAAACTGTTTTTCTCTAAAACAGTTTTTTTGTGAAAAATACAATTTTTTTGTGTAAAAGTTACAGGTTTTTTTTGCAGTGGTTTTATGCCATTACGTTTAAAAATGTCAAAAAATGCGTCAGGGAGTTTCGCGTTTGTTGAGCCGGGAACTTGAGTTTGAGAACCGCCTTAATTCAGTTTCTCCTTAAATAACTAGTGAACCGAGTTCAATGTGTGCATCAATGGAACTCTGATAAAATTCATTATACAGGGTGTCCATAAGAATGTCCCAGTTTCAATGGTACATATAACAGTTTAATTTCGACTATATACAGTCCGACCTCTATTTAACGAAGTCGCTAAATCCCGAAAAAAAGTTCGTTATATGGAAAATTCGTTAAATAGAGAGTCACACTTTAAAATACTTTAAACTACGTAAAAAACATTTTAAGTCCATAAACACTAAATATAATTTTAAAAAGTAATTAGTCACACTTTCTTTTATAAATTATATCTATTTGCTTTACTTATTTTACCCATCAAAAAGAAATCTGCAAGGGAAATAAGAATGAAACAAAACATTGTCTGGAAATACATTGTATTTTCAGTTAAAAAATAATTTTACATTAAAATCACGATTTTTTATTATGGTTAATAAGCTGTTTGGAGGAATACCAAATTTTAAAGCAGTATTCTTTTTCTTCATGCCTTTATCCACCTCATCACGAATAATTTTTTTTCTTTGATGCTCAAGCACTTTTGCTTTGACATTTTCGAGCTACAAGAACCGAAATGACCAACAAAATTGGTCATGATCAACAATCTAGAAAACAGGAAACTATAGTTTAAGGACACGGGGCAGCTCCATTGAGGGTTAAAAGGGGATATTGAAAGTTTGCTCTTCTTCGATGGAAAGCAAAAAATCACAACGATTTTACTGCTCTCGGTGAGTTAAGTGAGTAGTCTCTGCTCTCCTGGTAAGACCTATTCATGGTCACTGATCATCATAAAATGTGTTAAAAGAAAGAACAAGTTTGAAATGTCCAGTAATATTTTAAGAAATAGGGAGAAAAAAAATTTAGATCCCAAGGAAAAGTTCGTTAAATAGAGAATGCACTTCGCTATTTGAAGGTTATTGAAGAAATTTGCAAAGTGTTCTTGATTCCAAGTAAAAGTTCGCAAAATAGAGAAATTCGCAAAACAGAGGTTCGTTAAATAGAGGTCCGACTGTATAACAAATCATACATCAAATTGGAAGTAAACTAACCTAATTTTTGTTACAATTGTTCAATATGTGCACCTTTAGTTATACAGCACACATCCAACCTAACGTTCAATTCTCCCTATACTTTGGTGAACAAATCCAGAGCAATAGAAGCAATAACCTCTTCATTTCTGTGTCTCAACTCTGGCGAATCATTAGGCAGCGGCGGTACGTAGAAACGATCTTTTATAAAACCCTAAAGGAAAAAAAACGCACGACTCTAACGGCTTTTAAATCTTCAGCCCATCAATAACACTTTACGCTCTGGAGTCGCCGTTTTGCGTATGTGGCACTGCAAGCCAGTCAACATCAAAGCAGTACTCGCACATGCGCTTATCTAAAACTGTTTGAATTACTCTTTATTTGCGACCCAACACTCTACAACGCTTACAGATGAAACTATTAAAATTTATAACTGGGACATATTTTTAGGGACACTCTGTATTTTGTTGTGGTGGTAAACACATTGAACATACTTAACTTAATTTTTCTCATCAAAATAAACTATACTTTGCTTACATATCCTAGTTTCATTATATGTGCACCTGTCTATTACCTAATAATGCCACATTTCAATATACTATTAGCAGCATATTTAAAAGTGCTTGAATATAAAATACTAGCTCAAATATCTGGCATTGCCCGTGGTTTTAAACATGTTTGAGTAGAAAAATCAATTTTAATATTAAACACCGTACGGACTATGAATCTCGAGCGAATATGCTCTCTTTTTTAATATATTGCTTTTATACCAGTATTTTAAAAAATACATTTCCTAAACCTATAGTCTTGATTCTTGAAAAGAAAATTTTAAAAGAAATGCAAATGCATGAAAAGCCCTTCATGATATCACTTTCTCTTGTAAAAGCCGTGTTTTAACCATGTATTCGTTTTAAATATAAGGTCAAACGTGAATTAACGCATATTATTCGCAACTAAAAAGAAATGGCGTATCTAGTATTTGTGGAGAATTAAATAAAAATCATTCATTCATGACATCATAATTCACTTTTATATTTTAACAGAATAATAAGTCTACTGCAATTTGTGACTCGTGTTATAGCCAATATACGCGTCAGGACATATTGCCGTTATCATTATCTTTTTACGCTATAGTACTCCATTGTGAAATTCGGTAATTTTTGAAATTCAATCTTTGAAAAACGGCATAATCATTAGATTTGAAATTTATATCAATAAAAATGCAATTTTTCACCTTTCTACGGAGTTTTTGTCTACCAATTTTCAGACAAATATTTTTCGAGCTATTAATTTTCTCAGTAACGTCAAATGTTTCATTTTCCGAGATTAATCTGTGGTAACGATTAGCGAAAAAGCCAATCGTCATCAACGCGTAGCTTTTTTTTAAAGAGGGTGTTATAGTTCAAGGATCCTAATAAAATTATTTTTATATGCAAGATGTCGTTTCGTACTAAATTAAAGACGTTCTTTTGTAATGCCTTTTTTTAACCCGTACGTCGTATCATTTTCGATATATGAACGCTGACACCTCACAGCTTCCAGCAGGGAATGCTAACAAGTACCTCATCCTGTAGCACAGAGTCGTTTAGCTAGAATATCTGAACAGAATGTTCAAGACTGTATTTAATTTGTTCCACCAGTTACTTGAGACAAAACAAAATTACTGTACAAGGCTACATGGGCAAATTTAAAACCATGAAATACAATGACGTATTACTTTAAAATTTCAAAATAAAACACATTCGCAGTCATTATTACATTGAAACAAAGGTGATTTAAGTAACAGGAATTAATCAGTTTACAAAATTACTATTGCATATACAAATAAATTTTATTCTTGTCCTAATCTTGAAGCTGCTTAAACCTAGAAGTAGCTTCTTCTGTTATATTCGACAAATTGATTCCTTAATCCCGTTTCTCCTCAAAGAATTAATGAAGCGAGTTAGTTCAGTGTGTCCATCAACAAGACTCTTATAAAATTCGTAATGCTTTGTTGCCCGTGGCAAACACATGGAACATTTATTGAGCATTTGAAGACCACTTTAATTGAATGAGTTGGGATTTCATAAACATTTAAATGAACTTTAAGCGGACATCAAAAAGCTTATCTTTTTCAATTAGATTGGTTTAGAAATAATTTACGTTAAAAAAAAAAATAAAAAAAATACTTACTCAAGTGTAATAGTAAAAGAAAATTATCCTTTTTTATTATAAAATCATTTCAAAAATAATATTTTCTACTCTTAATGCATTTATATACAGCATGTGCCTCTATGAAGCATCTCTGTACGGAAAATACTGTTTTATAGAAAAAAAAAACAACGGGAAATGAAACAAAAAAATTACATGTAATACTTGCTTGAAATTGAAACGATGTTTAAAAATGTTTGAACGTTTAAAAAATGAAGTTGTCACAATGGTGTAGGGCATGTCCTCTCTGAGTTTCCAAACACAGCTAAACACTGTTCACGGTTACGAATGTGCCTGCCAGAACCTCTGGTGCCACCGACTATATCTCGCTCCGTATGTTCTCTTATAACACACTCAATGTGCGTGATTTATTCATTTAGCCACATCCATTAAGGTAATCCCACAAGCAAAAAATGTTTGACTGCTTTACTGCCCCAAAGGGATTGTTCAGACTAGGAAATGTACACTAGAGATCCTCTCAATAAGAACTTTTCATTTCTTGTACCCACATCAATATTAAGACGATTCGGGACAGCGTTAATTCAGCATAGATTCGGGTAAAATCGCTCATTTTTATTTTCGTTCAAATCGTCACTGCAGTCGAATCGATACGGGTAGTGTGGTAGTAGCATCGTTTAAAATATTACTTTTTCTTTGAAATCGTCATAGTTCATCGATATGATCGATCTATGCAATTTAGAAGCCTGTTTAGAACGTCTAGGATCGATTTTACTATTTTAGAATCAGAGTTGCTGTCAAATTTTGTATAAGCGATTGTTATACTGTTTACTATTGAATTTAGCACCAGAATGCTGCTTATTTTCTATGCTATCCTTATTTATTACACAAGCTTTTTGATATTAGCATTTTAATCTTAACTATATTTAATTATTAATTGCACTGCATTTTATGCGATTTTAAACATTTTAACGCTCTTCTTGGGAAGAGGGGAGAGGATTTTTCACAATTATTTTACTCCCATATGTAATACCTTAGGAAATTAGTTATCTCATAATCTTTCTGAATCCAGTTTTCTTTTATAAATCCACAGATAATTTTAATCCCCAGTTCCTAAAATGCTTACAAAGGAGACACCTAGTGGCGATTTTTTTGTTCTCTAGTACAGTATCTTTCACTCTTGGGAAAATTATAAAACTTATATCAATCTGTGTCTAAATTCAAACAAAAAATATTGGCATATGTTACATAATTCTAACTTCCCTTTCTCACAGCAAGAGTACGCTTTAAAGTTTTAAAGTATTTTCCTTTAAACATTTCCCTATTTCCAAAAATTATGAAATTCACAACATAAAAATTACTCACTTCCCCTACCTTATCAGTCTAGTTTCACCTTTCTACCTTTAGGGGCGCCCTCTTTTGAAACTTTTCATATTCTGTCTCAGACTTTTGACATTTATCATCCGATTTCCTAATTTTGTTTTGTTTCATTATTCCTTTCAATCATTATTAAAATTCTCTAAGTTCTTGACCAATTCTGGCCCTTAGGGCTCTCCTTATGGGCAAGCTTTGGCCACATTGGGCTCCTCTTTATATCTCAAGCCCTTATCATACAATTAATTTGGTTCATTTACTATTCTCCTCATTTTCCCCTAAACGTCTTATTCATCTAGCCAATTTTAATCCTTGGTCTGCCCCACCATCAATTTGAGGCTTATTTGCCCCACTTAGGGGACCCTTCTTTACACATCTCCCAACTCATCTTGTAATACCTTGTTGAAAAGGCCCCAGTTCCGTCTTCCATTTGGTTGTCCCATTTTCAAACATTGATCACAGGTACATTCGATGTCGCCAAGCGCTTTATGGCGTCGGTTAGCAACCCTGATCGTTAGGGGTTTAGCTGCACCACCGGGGCACTTTCTTTTTTTTTTACTGAGCCCATCTCTATATAATAAAAGCCAGTGTAACGCTGGGCGGGGCGAATCCATCAATCTTACCAGTCTTTCAGGAAGAGACTCATGGGGAAAGGGATCCATTCTCCCATTGGTTGACAAGAAACAAGGATCCCGCGATTACTTCTCAAGGTTACAAGTCCTGATAATTGAGCAGTAGTAGACACTTCTTCTTAACAAATCAGTGCAAAGCACATCGCATTACACCACCAAAATAAATCGCCAAGTGTCACTTGAGATTATTTCAAGTATTAAGTTGCAATTATATTAAATTTTCTTTGCGACATGTAAGGAATTTTAATTTATTTCTCATATAAAGTGATTCACGGAAAACAATGATATGGTATTTTTAAAAATATTCTTTTTTTTTCCTGCAAAAAATTGATAAAACTGACTTTCTTTTAAAAAAATAATCAATTTAAATATTTTAGGCTTATTATTTTGTAACTTATTTTTAAATTACATATTACTTATATTTTCCTTTTCTATATACAGGTGTATGTATCAAACATATTCCATATTTTAAAAGTAAAAAATTAATATTTATACGAAAAGTAAAATTAATAATTTTTGATTTATAGCTTTGCATCAGGAGGACAGAAGCTTAGGGTATTAGACAGTTGGGATTCAACCCGAGATACTTATTTATTAATCAATATACATATTAAAAAAAATTTTGGAGGGAACAGGAAGGGGGGGGGGGGGTAAACGATAAAATACAATTTCAAAGTGTTATTAAAAAAATAGTATTATTTCAATAGTTGCAGCAGACTGTTTTAATTACGCACTTTTATTGCATATTTATTAAATTTTTGTTTTGTTAAGAAATCCTAATTTTGTTATAGTAGTATTTTAGCCGGAAAACATGGTTTACCCAGAAATATTGTAAATGCTAATTGTGTGTTTATTAGAACATAAACTAGCCGAACATTGCTCATCTAAACGCTTCCATATTGTCAATTTTTTTTTAAATCAGTTTTTCAAGTTTTAAGTGAAAAACACAATTTTTACCCACCGTCCTAGGACGGGCATTTACACTAGTCCTGTCATAATTCGTTGGAAAGCTTATTGTCCCCACATTCATATTTTGCTCGGAAATTCATATATTGCTGTGAAAATAGCACCAGAAGTATCGATCAATCTCCATTATCACTATTTACCATCACATTTCCTGTTAAATAATCGCTGTTTTGGAATTACAGTTTTTAAGCTTATTTGTGTAGGTATCAAAGAATGGATTCTAGAACAACCAATACTACAAGTTTGGAATCAATTCTTATTGTAATCGACGCTGTTTTGTGCGATGTCGATATTTTTTCCAGAATCGTCCATCACTGCCGTTAAGCAGTAATATACGGTTTAATTCATTTATAAGCCTATATATTATTTCTTATTTTACGGTTATAAACTGGCGTCCCAGTTGGTGGTACTCGACATTACAAGATGAATGTTCTGTCTTCTACACTAACTGGCCACATTCAAATACTTGGTTATAGGTCAAAACATCAATTGATAAAATTTAACAGGAATTTTTCCATTTTCTCTCAAGAAAAGCAACATTTCCACATTTAGGTTGCATAATTATATAAGTACATAGCACCTATAGTCGTCGTCTGTCCGTCCGTCTGTCTGTCTGCCCGTATATAACAGCGCAAAAATTACCCAACCGAATGGTTTGAAATTTGATATGTATAATCGTAGCAGAATTTTGTTGAGTCATTTCAAATGTTATGAAAAACGAATCAAAACTAAAAAAGATATAAATAAAAGTTTTCTTCATTCTACTAAATCCTATCATACGTAATTAATTCAATGATATCTGATGATAGGTAATGATTCTATGTTTCCATGTTGATGACGTCCTATTTAAGGTGGAGTCATATTACTTCGGTATTACTGAATTTAATGTATGGTTAGTTGTGAAATTAAGTGAAAATTTCCCTTTGGTAATTTGTAAAAAATTAAAAGTTCAAATTGTCATATTTAAGTTATGTTTCCAACATTTTCTTAAAGTTTTAAAGATAAATAAATCATGATTCAAGGTCAAGGTTTAATTTTTTTTATTAAAAATTAAATTTAATTTTTATATAAACATGGAGGTGACACATTATTCCATGGATATGACAACCTTTAATATTAACGATGAATATAAATTTTATTGTTCATTTACTTGATTGAAAAACATTTATGGTTGCGATATTAGGTTGTTTTGTTGTTTCAGAGGCATAATATGTTATTTCAATGAAATATAGAAAGTCAAATAATGCATCAAAACAAAGACTGGATTACAATACAGGTAAAGAACACATACTCTTGAGTAACATGTTATCAAAAAAGAAGAAAACAACAAAAAGAAATTTTATATCAAATAATGTTATAGTTTTGAGGGATTAAATATCAAAGATATATTGTAACCTATTGTTCACTTTCGGCTATTCAACCGCACAAATCAACTCTTCATATCTAATGATTGCTTCTGGCTCTTTACTGAAAACAAATTTGTTCTTGGATCCCGAACATTTTGCATAATATTAACTTCTACGTAATCTTCAATTGAAGTCACATTTGCTAAATACAGCTTAACAGGACACTAACCGAAATCTTGTACATACTGGGGCTCTTCATTATTATTTTTTCAGGAAGAACAAGTCCAAAGGCTTTCTTTGACTTTTGAGACTTCTCAATTTGTTAAATTTTTTTCTCAGTCTGAGTATTTCAATGCTGAACCGAATTCAAGACATTTTCTGACTTTAGAAGAAACATTTTCGACTTGCAATATTTCTCATACACTCTTTTTTGTAGTGTTTAATTTTTTTCTTTTACGTATCTTGTGTTGATATCTTTTCTTATATTTATCTTTTTCTCTTTTATATTTCAACTTTTCATAACTTTCATTTTTAAGCTCTTTTTCAAGCAATTTTATTTTTCCGTGTGCCTTTGTTTTGTTTCTGTTAACAATTTTTCGACCGCTTTTTACTCGACTAGTACCTGCTGTAACTACCACATCTTTAGAATTCGCAATAGGATTGTTTATACTTTCTGGATCAGCATCTGTTTCTGGAGTAGTAGAATTTAAAAGAACGTACTGTAATTTTTCTTTATTTGCTTTTCTCTCGGCTTTTCCTTGTCCTTTGTACCCAATGATTTCTTTGTACACGCTTCTGTTGTTCACTCAATTGAGAAATAGCTGTAATTTTTCCTTCTTGTTTCATCTTGTAATACCTTTACGTTCCTTTTTCTTACATTCTTCATACAATTCTGGATTTTCTTTAATTTTACCCCGTCTTTTCTGCTCTGCTTTTCGTTTGATTTTTCTTTTCTTCTGTACAGAAATCTTTTTGCTTTTTGGTTGAGTCATGATAAATAAAAATATTTTAAAATATTAATGTGCAATTAGATAAAAATGATTACATTAATAGATAAATAGAAAATACAACACTTTAAATATATGACTGCAGATTGCCCTAGTATGGCCATATTTTTTTATTATATTAAATATTAAACAGATATTTTGTGTGTTTTTTCATTTATCAAATTGTGTCGAATAGAAATAAAAATGAAAATTTGAATTTAGTTCTTTTTTTTTAATTTTTTATTTTTAAGTTTAGGCCATCAGGAAATTCAATAAGAGGCTTTAAAATAAAGTTTAATTAAATCAAAAACTTAACTTGAATTGAAAGAAATACTAAAAGGCACTATTAACTTGAATTGAAAGAAATACTAAAAGGCATTAATAAATCAAAGTTATACAAAATTGAATATTTTAGAATTAAAAATTTTCAGTTTCAAAAACTTTTTTTATTAATATAAAATTATCCTAAAAATAAAAATATAGATTCAATAATTAAAAATATATTCTAAGCAACCTTAAAATATTATTTACATCAATAAATGTCACATCCATGGATCAATGCCACCTTCATGCTACAACAATGGCATGGAGGTGACATATCTGAGATTAGGCCTAATATTTTCTAAACTATGAACAACATTAACAGAATGCTACTTGGATACAAAATTAAATACAGCAATTTAAAGCTACTTATCAACAGAATTCTGCTATTTTTAAAACTGACATAATTAATGAAGCCATGGAGTGGACATCCAATTAAAGTACTCTATGGTAATTAAAAGTTTTAAAATCAAAACTAGATGAAATAACAATTTACCGCGATTCAGAAATATTCCATCCACAAGTAGCTTCCAGTAGTTAATTTTAATTTTAATTTCTAGATTATTCTGCCATCTAGTAGATTTTTCTATAACTATAACTGATATGTCATGGAAGTAGCTATAATTCTGAGGACTGAAGTGTCTTGGTCCGTATAACGACTATCTCGTTATATATGTTTGCATTCCATTCCCCCCCCCACACCAGTTTCAACTAAAGTTCTGTTTAATAACTTATTTATTTTAGTGCACTATAGTCAAACAGTGCAGCCCCTAAATTAAATTCAACATTTAAAAACTAAAGCGATTGTATTAATGGCCCTGCACATTTAAATTAAATTATTCTAGTTACTCATCTCTTTAATGAAATAAAATCAGTGAATCATTCTCCATTTTCACTTTGTGAGTCTCACTCACATACGATTTAACCTTGTAGAAAAACGTTACTGTTGTCTGTTAAAAACTAAAGCATTTTAACTTCGGGCATTTCCTTATTTGGGCATGAATATAACTCATCATTTATAATCACTTAACAGGCAATCTATTCATTAGAGTTTTCTTCCCAATACACTTTAACATTCACACCCTTTTGTTCATATGTATGTCAATTCTGCATTTTTGTGGTAAAGCGGTTTATCTTTGATCTAACATCTGGTCTAGAAAAATACATTCTCATGCTTTTTAGCCTAACGAATTCGGTCTGTTACTATGCCCTATCCAGATAACAATTTTTATTTTTTTTTAACCGCAGCTGTATCAATGTACAGATTGGACTGCGCCTATCATGATTCAAGAATGTTTGCAGCCCACAATCTGCCCCCCCCTACACAATTAATATGGTAGAAGCCTACCGTATGTATTTGGCGAATCCATATCTGCTAATGTTTTCTCCACTCCTGTGCATGGCGCAAAATATTTGTAAATTGGCGATATTGTAGTCCGCCAAGCAAGAAAGTTGTAACTGTATATTCAACACACTCCTGCGCTGTCTCTCGCCTCGTGATGTCACTTTAACAAGAAGCTCTGATCGCTTCCCTTGTACCTCTCCCTTCGCCTTTCATCATGCAATAAAGAAAAAGTTCGTTTAACAAGTTGGAGTTTTTTTTAATAGGACCTGGTGCTCTAAATTTCACCACGCTCTCAACAAAAACGGCCATCTCTTTCCTAGCGAAAACGTCTTCATATACATTGGTCGCCTGACCAGTTTTTTTTTCTCCTAAAAAAAAAAGAAATGTAAGGGAGAGGTACGTGCTTCCAATCTTATTTTTCTGCTTGGACTTCAAGGAGCGATGGATTCCTCCCGGCTGTCGCACCGCTCTGTTGCAGTGAGCTTCGAGTATCTCGCCCTCATCACCTAAGGAAAAGTCATCCTTGAACAACGACACGCTGATTTTCTTCGCTTCCCAGAGGTACGCGCTGCTTATCTTCGCTTACCGGCTACGTGGATTTCATCATGGAGTGAACTTCGCGCCCTGGTCACCTGCCCCTTGCCGAAGAAACCTGCCTGCGTTACATCCTCCCGTCGCCGAAGAAATCTGCCTGCGTTACATCCTCCCGTCGCCGAAGAAACCTGCATGTGTGCTACCCTGTCTCTTGGAACATTCCCCCCTGCCCTTTTCGTTGCATCGACTTTACTTTCGCTTATACACCGGACAGTGCATTAATCGGCTGATAAATCATCCCTACTAAGGAAACAGCTTTCAACTCAATCACATAAAGGTGATTCTTCAAATATTTGTGTGCTCTTTTGTCTAGTGAGGTGTGCGCGTGTGTTTTGTGCAATCATACGACTGAGTCTACAAATTTCCAACAAAAATGATCTGCAATTAGAGTTTCTTTTTTATAATCTTGTGTTTTCACAAGTCCTACAAATTCTACAATCCTACGGCGCCTTGAGAAACCTTACTGTTTGTGAAAATGCTACAAATTTGATATGAATTCCTGAGTCCACTGAAGAACTCATTTAAAAAAAAATACACTGCAAAAAAATTGTGTGCATTTCCCGCAAGAATGAACGTATCTATCTGCTAAGTGCATTTTTCTCCGTGAGTGCTAAAAATTTTTTTTTTCCTCAAGCTGATTTATGCTACAAAATTAGTATTTACTGTGTGAAAGTCGATATGCTAACATACAAATCACTGGTAGTGAGTCGTTCAATCAAAGGAGTCAATCAACAAAAAAATCATTCAAATGACTCCTGAAGTTGTGCTCCATAAATTCTCCGTTGTATACAAATAAAAAAAATCGTAGAGAGTCACATATATATGCACTAAAAAAAAACAAATGTTCACAATCTAAAAAAAATGAAAGTGCATTAGTAAAGAAAAAAAGAAAAAAAAAGTTTCAATAGTGCTAGATTCACTTAAAATAGCACATTTTAGAGTACGAAAGTATGTTTTTATTCCCCCCCCCCCCCATTTGTTTGCTTTCCTTTCGACTAATTTTCTTTTCAGTTAATTCTGGAAACGTTGTTTTAAAAATTTTTTAAAGTTATTTCATTCCATTTTTATGCTTTCCTACTCCATAAGTATTCACAAGTACTTGAGAATTGATTTTATTAATATTATTGTGTTTTTGTACAGGATACGAAAACACAGTGATATTGCTATTTTTAATATTTTGTGAAGTTATTTTGTGCTGTTTATTATAATGTGTATAAAGATAATATATATTTTTTTTTTCGCATTGCATGGAATTTCCAATATTTTTAGTTATTATCAAATACAGTCCCCTCTGCTTAACTCTTAACAGATGTTAAGATATGTTGAAATTTTTTTTTCTTTTCCTCAAAAAGAGTTAACGAGGATTATATTTTGTCCCATATATTTTTCTATTATCTACGAAGGTTAAAAAAAGATTTTTCTAGTTTGCCTTTCAGCTTGAAAATATTTTAACTTGAGAGAATTTTTAATTTCTGTCCTTTTAGAGAAACAAGGACAGATAGCAATTTTTTTTCTCTGTTAAAAAGGATAAAATAAGTTTTTATTTCAGTTGCTTGCTCCTACCAGTTTTATTTTGAAAGACGTACATGTTCCATCCATTTAAAAAAAAAAAAATAGGAGCTATTGCGAAATATTTTTTTGTTTCTCTTTCTTTTGCTTAAAATAAGCAACGATATTTTTTTTACTTTGAGAAACACAATTTTTGTCCCTGGATAAATTTTTTTTCTCTAATTTTTCTATAAAAGGTTTGAAAAAGACCTTTTGTTTATTTTTTTAAGCTGTGTGTTATTTTTTAATGTGATTATTATACTATTTTATTCCATTACTTTATTTCATTTACATTTTTATCTGTTATATGTGTGTTATATTTATATATGTATGCAGAATTTCAGTAACAATTTTTGATTAGAGAATTTGTGTTAGGTAAACCGTTGACCATGTCCGCTAAACAAGTTCAAATCAACATTAACCAATTTGATGGAGATCCGGATTTGCTTAAATTCTTTTTTAACCAAATTAGGTCGGTCGCTGAAATTAACAAATACAGCCCTCAGACTACCATTGCTGTACTTGTAGGGAAGTTAATTGGTCCCGCGCAAAAATTTTATGCACAGAATCCGGAAATTCAAAAAATCAATGATCTAGATACGCTTGAAAAAGAATTTGCCGCATTTTTCTCACCCCCAAGCAAGTGCGTGGCTGGTGTTGAACTGTCGAGTTTATCTCTTCTGCCAGCGGAGTCAATTAAAAATCTGGCACATCGACTAAACGTGTTAGCCGCAACCGTGTATGCTGATATTAACGACGAAAATGTCCGTAACACAATTAAACTTATGAAATTCATGGAGGCTGTGCCAGCTAACATACGAATAAAGTTACAAGAGGAAGGTATCACAGAATATCGTGCTGCTGTTGAAAGAGCACAGACGTTACACGAAATTCTCCATAACGAAAAGATTCTACATTCCTTACCCTCTGTCAGTAAATCTCAAAATAACGTTGAAGAACAATTGAAGGAACTCTCAGAAAAAATAAATGCGTTAACACTTGCACCGCCTGGACCCAAAACAGAAACTAAAAAAAAAAAAAAAACATGCAAGGTAGCCCAAAGTATAACTCAAATGCAATGCGCTATAGAAAAAATTTCAAAACGCGAAATTTCCCAAAACGTTTTTCCCCTCACAAATTTCCACAAAGAAAAGTTGTGACATGCCAACTCTGTTTCCGCAATGGCTGCCAGGCCCATCAGTGTTTTAAATGGAAAAGAGTTAATACACAGAGAAGGGAAAATTTTAACAGACACAACAATTACCAGGTTCAGGAAAACTAGAACAGAGACACAATTTTTATGCTGATGATTTTGTGTCTCAACCATGTGACTTAACATCAGCAACATTTCCAATTGACCCTACAGTACCAAAAATCTCTAAAGAAAGGTTAGTTAATTCAACCGGGTCACAAACTTCAGATCACATTAAAATCGCAAGAAATATCACTACTCAAACAGAAAATGAAGGCGATAACAATGTTCACATCATTTGTAGTGTTAATACGCATTCTCCATCACTCCCTCTTGTAAAGGCCACTATTGCAAACCATAAAATAACCCTATTGGCTGACTCTGGAAGTAGCATTTCATTACTTTCACAAAATTTATTTAATGAACTTAAACCTGTATTAAAATACAAGAGACTATCAACAGCCATAAATATTAAAACCGTCAATTCGGATGTTTCTTTTTCTTCATGTATTAGAGCATCCATTAAGTTAGAAAAAAATCCTTCTCGCACCACTTTTATATAGTGGATATTCCTGAATCCTCCAGTTTGAAGGCATTCTTGGTTTTGATTTCATTAGTAAATTTAACATTATCATTGATACTTTCAATAAATGCATTCACATTAACAACAGCTTGACTATTCCACTAGAAACATCACACACTAAGTCAAAAGTCAGTGAAAGTAATCAATGTAACACCTTATGTGATGTGGTGACAAATCAAAAAGTTTTCTTAACCCGTAAAATAATTCTAGAACCCCAAGAGCAAACATGGTGCTCAGTTTACACAAACATTAATATCAAACATGACATAAACTATCTATTTGAATATTTGGCAGATAAAAAAGAATTAATAGGTCATGATGCTATTATTCAAATGGATAAGAAATCTAAACGCAAAAAGAAACCTGTACAATTAAATCATTTCTTTTCTATTTCACTTAAAAATAATTCTGACACTACCATCCATCTCCCTAAACACACAAAAATTGGACATTTATCTGAAGTTGAGGAAATTCTTGAGTACTCCTCTGATAATTTGGACAAGCATCATAACTCAGAACAACACTTCCTAAATTTTATCAAGGCATCTAATGAAACATTAAAAAAGAGAAAAGAGGATTTGGCAGCTAGCGATTTCAATCTTACACATTTAAGTTCTAATGAAGCAAATACAATGACTAAATTATTACTTAATTACTACCCCGCCTTCTCTAAATCATTAAATACACTTGGACATACTGATAAGATTGTACCTGATTTGAAATTTATTAATGACTACCCTATAAAAACTCTTCCATTCCCCCTTCCTCAATCTTTGCAAAAAGGTGCTTTAGAACAAATTAAAGATCTGCTTGATGCCAAAATTATTGAACGCTACTGTTCAGAATGGGCTTGCCCCATGCTGTTAGTCAAAAAGAAGCCAGATGGAACTGGTAAACAAAAATTCCGTCTTGCGTTAGATCTTCGAATGGTCAATACTGTAATTCAAGGATCATCTTAAGCTCTACCTAAAATTCAAACCATCATTTCAAATCTTTCTCAGTATCGATATTTTTCTTCTCTTGACTTTCATCAGGCATATCATCAAATTGATTTGCCAGCAAAATTCCAAAATCAGTTGACATTTACTACTATGTTTGGTTCTTTTAGATACAAGAGATTAGTGTTCGGATTAAAAAACAGCGCTTCTATTTTCCAAGCTTTAATGGACTCTTTGCTTGATGAATTACAATTAGATGGTGTATATACATATCAGGATGATTTCATTGTAGGTGCAAACTCTTTTGATGAAATGTGTAGTAAATTAAAAAAAATTATCTCTATCTTAACCAAATATAACTTGACCCTGTCTCCTAGCAAGTGTACTTTTCATAAATCTAGTATTGACTATTTGGGATTTCATGTAGAAAATCAGTCTGTTTCCCCAATTCAGTCAAATATCATAAAAATAACATCTTTTCCCACACCTACAACTAAACGTCAACTAAAAAGACTCATTGGTGTTATTACATTTTATTTGTCTCTAATTCCATCCTTTTCTGAGTTAGTACAGCCACTGATAAACCTAACTACTCCAAAAGTTAAATTTAAATGGACAGTTAAACATCAAGAAATCATGGACACAATACAGAAAATTTTCTTTAATTCTCCCATGGTTAGATTTCCTGATTGGAACAAGACATTTTATTTAAATACAGATGCGTCAAATGTTGCTATTTCTGGTGTTTTATTACAAGAGCATGATCAACAACTTTTACCAGTAGCATATTTTTCTAAATCTCTTAAGCCATCAGAAAAAAATACCCTGCACTTAAATTAGAACTCAAGGCAATTTATAAATCTGTTACCGCTTTCAAATATTATTTATATAACAGACAATTTGTAATCCTTTCTGACAGTAAACCCTTAGAAAAATATAACAAGACTACTAATCCAGCTGATATTATTTCTCGTTGGCTCATGGAGCTTTCAGAGTACTCATACACTTTTAAACATATCCCTGGTAAGAAAAATGTTCTTGCTGACTATTTATCTCGCTGTACTTTTGAATACAATCAACAAACTCTGGATACTAACCCTGAACTTATCCATGACCCTCGACCATTACCTATTGTTGACTATGATACACCAGACAGTAATAATTCATGTTCAAGTGCCACTAAGAAATATGTAAACTATCTTGTATCTGGTAAACAAACAAATCCAGATCCTTTATTGGAAATTTCAAATGAAACTTTCTGCACTGAACAAAAAAATGACACCACCTTGTCCACTGTTTACAAGGATATTCTAAAGAAAGGACCTTCTCAAAAATATCCTAATTACTTCATACACCCTGATTCGAAAGTTTTAATGCTAAAAAAATAAAACAATCTTAACAACACTTTTTCATATCACATTGTTGTTCCTAACTCTCTTAAAAGTAAAGTTTTAACAATCTCTCCTTTATCTCACTTTGGTTTTAATAAAACCTATGAGTTCCTATCATCAAGATACTTTTGGAAAGGCATGTATGTTGACACCTTAAACTTTGTAGCTTCATGTGTCAAATATCTTCAATGTAAACATCATCAAACCCCTCCTGCACCCTTACAACCCACCTACACGCCCAGATATCCTGGCCATACCATTAGTACAGATCTCGTTGGACCTTTTTCTAATGGTAAACATATTTTAACTATTACAGATCACTTTTCAAGACATGTTGAACTTTTTCCACTTAATGATACATCTGCAGCTAAAGTCGTTAAATGTTTATTCTCTTACATAACCACCTTTGGGAGACCTTCTGTTGTCTTATCAGACTTAGGACCCCAATATACATCTCAAATATACAACATTTTTAATGATACTCTAGGTATTAAGGTACTTCACAGCTCTGTTTCGAGGCCACAAAGCAATGCTCTTTCGGAGAGAATCAATAAATCTATCAAATACTCTGTTAATACACTTTTGCAAGAAGGTCACTCATTTGAAAATGCAATATTTATACACAAGTCGCTCTATAATGGTTCAAAACATTCAACTACATTATTCACTCCTAATCTTCTGCACTTTGGACGTGAACTTTCATTAATTTTTGACACTTTTGATCAGCATAGCAATCAACCTTTTCTAGATAAACATACTGAAATACATAAACTATTTGAAGATTTACACAAAATATATGACAAGGCTTACATTAACATTAAGTGGTCAGGTCACCTTTGAACCGTCCAAAAATCGAATTTTTTTTAAATAGCTTATAATTAAATATGATTCTTTAGAAACATTTAAAAGCAAACCCCATACGAAAATTCGCATTAGAAGAGAAGTTATGCGTAAAACACTTTAAGCTTTTGCTATATGATCAACGGGTGATTCAATCTTTAAAGCCAGTTTTCTCAAAACAGCGATTTTCATCATTGCGCGCACGATTTCTGAAAAACGGTTATCTAGAATTTCACGAAATTTCTGGTGGATGTATTAAACGTACATAAGCACAAAATGACCTATTATTATGTTTCTCAAGTAAGAAGTTTAGAATTCACGACTACTTTTGTATTAAAAAAATCTCGATATTTCGAATTTCTCTAAAAAAAAATTTTTTTCTCGGGATGTACAAGTTTTATTTTTTCCATTGTAGGTCATTTTAAAAACACATTATATCTGCACTCATTTAAATAATCTTGGTTTGTTTCAGCCATTCAAAGTGAAAAAATCATGCGCGCAATGCATGCAAGAATAATTCTTTCGTAAAAATTGTATTATCTTTAAAAATAAATTAAAAAAAACTATATATGGGTATACCTTTTTTAACAGCTTTAATTGATAAAATAAATCGTTCCTAACATGTGTTTTCAATTTTATAATTAAAAGTTAATTAGTTAAAGAGTGACTGCAATTCTTACAGAGGTCTTTTTTCCATGTACTTTATTGGTTCAAAGGGTACCTGACCCCTTAAAACAGCACAGGATAAAAGATATAAACATTACGGTCAAAAAGCTAAATTAAGAACCATTTGTCTCAAAGATATTGTGTACTTAAAATCTGTTGATAAATTCAAACCTAAATACACTGGACCATATATTGTAACTTTCAAACATTCACCTGTGTCATTCTCGATCAAGAGGTTGTATGCTGCTGATAATACAGCATTTTGTGTACACATTGATAGGTTACTTCTTGCACCACCTCGATATGGACATTTATTCGATGCTACAAGTCACTTAAACAATCACAACTTCCCTAATGTTTATCAACCACATACATATAATTTAAGAAACAGAAAATAATATACTTTTGTTTACATTTTTCTTATGACATGTATTGTGAAGCTAAGTGTACAACCAGAGGCCTAGGTTGTATGTATGTTGTTTACAACAGAACTTTGACAACATTATGGCTGGCCCATGACTGTTTGCTTCGAAGATCTCTTGTGAACAATATTTTGAATCACTTTACACTCTTTTCATTTTACTGTACACTTTTATGTTATTTACATACACTTAACTATTATTTACAGTTTAACATTTATTTTACATTTCATTCTTTTACGATTACATTTCAGGTAACAGTGATAACTAACACATTTAATAATTGCAGTTATTTAAAAAAAAATTTCACATGTAATTTGATAACATTTTCTTGTCAACCAGTTAGTTACCTTCTAATTATACGACTTGTGCATTATTTAACCTGATTATGACTTTTCATTTTTTTTTTATGTCTCTCTTCACTCTAGGATTGTCTACCCCTTTTTGATTTGATATATATGTGACATATATCTATTTTTTTTTTTAATTCTCCCTTTCGAATGTTTTGTTCCCGTTCAAAATTATTGCCCTTAGGGTCCAAAACTTCATTGTGTTGAGAAACAACCCCTTGGAATTGGTGTTCCAATTCACAAAAATCAATTTTTGCTTGTAAACCGACGTGTGCTCCTTTAGAGGACCGCTAGCGTCTTCGGAGGAGCAGGGACTCATATAAGCGGGCGCTGTATGAGTCTCAAAACTCCCTCCTCATATAAGGCTGAAGCCCTAAGCCGATGCCATAATACTTGTGGTCTACACAAGATTCAGGGTGACACCTTTTTCATGGGCGTGCTTCAGGCACCTCTTTTTTTTTGTCATCCTATGCTGCATGCATAAACATTACATTTTTTTTTTAATCATGTCCAATTTCTTTTAAATCATATTACAATTGCTTATTAGTTTACAATTACACATTTCACTTATTATTATTTACTCTTTACTTCCAGTGTTGCATTTGTGTTTATATATTATATTTTTATTGTTACTACTTATGTTTTTTTCATAAAATGATCCGAATCAGGATCAATATTTTGATGATGTGCAGCCAATGGTTTAGTTAAATGCTGCTTAATTACTTGCTGTCAGAGTCGACTCAGATAACAGTAAAAAAAAAAATACCATGGTATACATAATTTTTGAAGAAAATTTTAATTCACATGGATATGAATAAACTTAATTTTAAAAATATCAATTCATAAAATCTCTTAGGACTGTTGAACTATTGATGAAAGAGATTTTTTTTGTGTTCATGACAGCAACTAGTTTAAAAAAAAACTTTTCTTATATGTGTAACTATTTGTCTTGATGTTTTGCCCATGCACACGGGTCATCAAAAAGTTTTTTTTTTTGCGGTGTCCCAGGTGATATATATAACGACTATCTCGTTGTATATGTTTGCATTCCATCCCCCCCCCCCCACACACACACACACCAGTTTCAATTAAAGTTCTGTTTAATAACTTATTTATTTTAGTGCACTATAGTCAAACAGTGCAGCCCCTAAATTAAATTCAACATTTAAAAACTAAAGCGATTGTATTAATGGCCCTGCACATTTAAATTAAATTATTCTAGTTACTCATCTCTTTAATAAAATAAAATCAGTGAATCACTCTCCATTTTCACTTTGTGAGTCTCACACACATACGATTTAACCTTGTAGAAAAACGTTACTGTTGTCTGGTAAAAACTAAAGCATTTTAACTTCGGGCATTTCCTTATTTGGGCATGAATATAACTCATCATTTATAATCACTTAACAGGCAATCTATTCATTAGAGTTTTCTTCCCAATACACTTTAACATTCACACCGTTTTGTTCATATGTATGTCAATTCTGCATTTTTGTGGTAAAGCGGTTTATCTTTGATCTAACATCTGGTCTAGAAAAATACATTCTCATGCTTTTTAGCCTAACGAATTCGGTCTGTTACTATGCCCTATCCAGATAACAATTTTTATTTTTTTTTAACCGCAGCTGTATCAATGTACAGATTGGACTGCGCCTATCATGATTCAAGAATGTTTGCAGCCCACAATCTGCCCCCCTCCTACACAATTAATATGGTAGAAGCCTACCGTATGTATTTGGCGAATCCATATCAGCTAATGTTTTCTCCACTCCTGTGCATGGCGCAAAATATTTGTAAATTGGCGATATTGTAGTCCGCCAAGCAAGAAAGTTGTACCTGTATATTCAACACACTCCTGCGCTGTCTCTTGCCTCGTGATGTCACTTTAACAAGAAGCTCTGATCGCTTCCCTTGTACCTCTCCCTTCGCCTTTCATCATGCAATAAAGAAAAAGTTCGTTTAACAAGTTGAAGTTTTTTTTTAATAGGACCTGGTGCTCTAAATTTCACCACGCTCTCAACAAAAACGGCCATCTCTTTCCTAGCGAAAACGTCTTCATAGTCCGTAATTGAAAAAATAAATAAATATTCAAAATTTTCTTTTAAAAAGTAAATAATGTATATCCATTTTCAACTTAATATATTTTATACGGTTCTTTTACTTTATCTTATGGGATTCATTCATGTTGTAAAGTAACGACAGGCATGGAGGGGACATACCATGAAGGTGACATTTAGTATGATTTTACTTTTATTAAAATAGCTTTAAATTTCAGATTTATTCTAAAGTATTTTTTAATAGAAGTTTTAGATGTGCCTACATAGATTATCTATTTAATTAAACAATTATTTCCAAAAAAGTACAAAAATTTGATCGGAACTCAAATTTCCACTTAATTTCAGAACTACCCATAATAAATTTTGTAATAAATTTTGTATTCATGCATTTTTTCATATGAGTGCAGCAGCTATTGCACCAAGATCTGAATAATTATAAAACTAGTTATAGTATGAACGTACCTCATTTGCCACGTTTGGCGTATAATTTACGACTTGTTAACATTCAATGAGTATGGATAAAAAGAAAATTTTCCGTTTAGGATAAAAAGGAAATTTTCCATTTTTTTCGGAAAAATTTACAATTTTTGCTCACTGTAGAAGGTTACCGTTAAAAGACGGAAATTTAACATAAAATCACCCGTATATGCACTAAATATTCTTTACAGTGTGTCAATCACCTTTAACATTCGAAAATATTCTGCATAAAGATCTAAGTTTACTATTTAGCATCTTATTCTGATGCTAAGTATCTTCTTAAGAAAGATTGGCATTTTTTCCCCTAGAATTTTTAATGGAATAGTTTTAAAGAAGTCACATTTAAAAACTTATCTCCAAAATATACACAAAGTAATAATATTATATTTAAAAAAAAGCTGTGTGGATGAGGCAATTACATACGTGGTATATAATATTGTTAAGAACGAAGAGAATGATGTGAAATAAGGCATATGAGTTCTTATTTTTAAAAATTTACATATCCACGGTAAAAACTATAATTTCATTTTTTTATGCAATTAGTTGGAATAAATGCAGACAAATAAACAAAGTTCAATAAAATGCATACTTTGTCATTTTAATTAAAATTCACTTCAGAGATGCATAAGTTCCATTTGATGTTTTTTTTTTTTTCAGTAGTAAGGAGATGAAATAAAAAGGCTTTAGCTCATGGCACTCAGCTAAGGAAAAAAATGCATCATGAATATTTCATAGCCTTAATTAGTTAAGCATGGATATTGTTTTTGCAGTACACGAAGCTGAAAGACATGCTGAAATATAACAATTTCTCTTTTTTAAGCTAATTAGAACTATGTTATCATTAAAACAGCAAAAATATCTGCTACTTTCATAAAGATAAAACTGAAATGTAATTATTTTTTTATTAGTTCAAGTTAAAGAAAAAAAAGGGGGGGGGGGCTGAAAGGCTTTTAAGCAAAGCAAGTGAAAAATGTTCGTTTTTTAAGAAACAAATGTGCTGAGTAAGCTGTGATTTATTGTAATAAGATTTAATAAAATATTAAAGGCTACTTAAGTATTTAAGGACTGTTATTTTTTCGTTTTGTTTTTTTACTTTTTATGCTTTAATTAATTTATTTATCTCACAAAAGCAAAAAAAACTAAAAGAAATGCATTAAAATTACAGGCTAAATTTTACGAATTATTTGTCAGATATTCATTAGATCGAGGTACACATTCATTTGCTTCGTCCCTTAGTATGTTTATTAATGAAAAGAAAAGGACGCATTTTTTTTTCATTTGCCTTACTCAAAAAAAAATATCAGATTCATTTTAAAATTTTGCTTTTTGAAAACTGCATTTGATCACCTAGAGCTTGGTAAAATGCATTACATCTTTGTATGTTATAAAGTCAGAAAGTGATAGAAAATTAAAACACTTGTGATTTGTCTATAGTCCTTGGGAGGGGAGGCGGTACCACCCCATGCTATTTTACCTATGGTGACATCCACTTTTGCGCCATATCATTTTATATGTTTCTTGGATCATGGTAGTGCGATAAAATGCATATCCATGTGCTTTTTTTTCTCATATCTTCGGAGATTTATACATAAAAATGTGTTAGGGACTTATCATTAAATTTCGCAAAATAAAAATAAGACTTTGGAAGGAAAAAGTAGGTAACGTTGAATTAGTTGCTAGAAAATTTATACTGAAATAGTAAATTGATATTAATAAATGTGTGTGTGTAGCAAAAAGTATGGCAAAAGCCTGAAATCAGCCAGTTCCCGACTTGGCCATCCAAATCGCGAAACCGCAAATTTCACCGACCAATATACGATCATATCGCTCGTCTGCCAGAAAAGTGACACATTTCGCTAAAATTCATTTTGCGTTTTATTCCACTAATTGGTCTATTACAGGTACATCTTGCTATACAAAAAGTTTCATAAGTGTAATTATACGGAAAATCACTTTATTATGTTACACGTCCATTTGTGACCACAGAAGAGGGGGGAATTGCGTGCGGAGGTAAAATTATCCGACCCTCCAAACCTCACATCTTCATTCTTAAGGGTTTTCATTTATATATATGCAAACAATGCATGAAAATGGCTTAAATTTTAAGAGCATGTGTATATAGTTGTAAAGTTTTATGAAAAACATTTAAAAAATTAACATGAAAACAACTTATCAAATTCACAAGCTAAACTATATGCCTTTACTCTTCAGCAGGCGGAAAGGCGGAAACTCCACCTTTTATTCTAAATTCAATTATAAAGGTCTATTGGCAGGTTTCATATGATGAGATATCCTTACATTAAACACAGAAAAAGTACAAAAAAAATTTAACAATAAATAAATAACCAAAAACATTATAAGGCAAAAAATAAAAATAAAATGAAATATAGCAAACCAAATTAATGTTTCAGGGCTTAATTTGCGCCGGAGTCCACCGGAGCTCAGCTCCGGTACTTCTCAGTTTTCAGTAAATTTTTAAATATTGCTCTTAATTCACCGGAGCTCATAAATACAGGACCCCGGAGCCCAGTGCAATACCGCTTCCGAAAAGCCGAAGTCTAAATTACACAGTTAAATACAGTGGAACAGTTGACAGCTTAAGCGTATGCAGGTAGATGTATTTAATTTTTTTATTTTACTAAAGCAAGGTTTAAATTTTACAAATAATGTTATATGAAATATAAATATAAGGATGGGAGTGACGACGGGGAGGGGGGGGGGGGTCACTATGGTTTTAGTGCTGCCGAATATTAGGGCTCCGGTCCTTTTTTTGCTAGAAATTAAGCCCTGGTTTACCTATAGTGTTATGATACTTCTAATTCTATTTTAAGCACTTTAGTGCCATATTTGTTAACATTCCGTTTTAGTTGTTGTTATTGCTTTCAAATCAAATAAACAGAATTTGAAACAGAAAAATTATTTAATGAAAAGTTTCTTGTTTCTATGTAATCATTTGGCTGTTTTATTTAATAAAATTTCTAGTTTTATTTGACTTGGAGAAAAAATGAAAGGTTGGCTGGAACTGTGGAATTTAAGATGCATGTTATGTAATGCTAGTTTTATATTGCCAATGGTCTTACTTCACATTTTTTAATATCTAAAATAAATAAATAAATAAATGCGTTATAACTTTCTAAATTATTAACTGCGCATTTTTGTTTTACTGTATTTCATTTTTACTAATCCGAAACTAATACAAATCTGTCTGCCTTAGTTAATTCTCTTATCAAAATTTCACTTCCAAGACAAAATATTGTGTGAAAAATTCAACGCTAATTTGAGCTAAGTTATGTTTTGTAACCTGCCGCTTAATTATTTGGAAAAAACCCATTAGCTACTAATTATAGCTAGGTTAATGATTGCTTCGCCCATTAAAGGGAAATATTTAATCTCAAAGCAGAAAATAAATGTTGTTTAATGGTTCATTTGTTTTAGTAGTCACTAAAGTGCGTTAAAGAAAAAACGAAAACCGCAATTTTTTCTTCAGTGTATTTATTGAAGAAGTCTTAATGGTTTAGCAACTACGAGAAATATATATGTGCTTGTCCAAGTTGATAAATAACTCTTTCGCGGAAATAAAATTTTATTAGTTGTATCGTTTGTAATTCTATCATCAATTTATTTCGAAAATTATATTTTGATATTCTTTGCATTTTAAACATATCGAGGCTAACGAGAAAGACAGGCTACCGCGGTGCATTCCACGTATATTTTTTTACAGACTGCTGGAGTCACATGATGCTCGAATGCACCAATGAAGGTGTGCGAAAAGAGTATCACGTCACTCTAGCGGTCTGTAAGAAAGACACGTGGGATACACCGCGGTAACCTGTCTTTTTCATTAGCCTCGTTTTCGCCCTAATAGTAGTAAATGGACTTTATTCCAAATCTGGGTTCGAGGCTAAAAAATGTCACGTGATACCGGTAATTTACCCAAAGAACTTCTAAATAATAAGAAAGGAGGCTACTACTGCTTTCCGCATGAAATGTTTCACTGGCTGGCGAGGGTTTTTCATTACGTCTAAGAAGCATTCCTTTCTTTATGCTAGAGGTTTTTACCTTGACCACGTGATCAAAACGTAGAGGGAATATTCTCCATTGCGTATTCATTTCAATAAAGTTCATTCGGATTTCGTACAGCAATTTCTGAATTTTCGTGACTTTTCTATGTGATTTTTTAGAGATTTCTCGACATTCGTAGAAGAAATCCTGTTTTAATATTTTAGCCGAATGTAGTAATTTTTGTCCTTTGCAATTTTTGATATTTTAGTGCTTTGCAATTGATTTTTGTCCTTTGCAATTGATTAATTCAACGCTAATTTGAGCTAAGTTGTGTTTTGTAACCTGCCGCTTAATTATTTGGAAAAGAACCATTAGCTTCTAACTATAGCTAGGTTAATGATTGCTTCGCCCATTAAAAGGAAATATTTAATAACAAAGCAGAAAATAATGTTGTTTAATGATTCATTTGTTTTAGTAACTACTGCGTAAAAGAAAAAACTGAAAACCGCATTTTTTTCTTTAATGCATTTATTCAAGAATCCTTAATGGTTTAGTAACGAGACATACAGGGTGTCTAAAAATTATTTGGGCAATTTTGTAAGTTAAGAACTTCCGAAATATTAAATGAAATTAAGTAGTTAAAAGTCAGACTAGTAGTAATATTGCCGAAGTTCATTCATAGATGGCGTTAGAGTCGTACTTGCACAGCAGAATGAGTTTCATGAAATCAAAGACAGCATTTCACTTTTCCAGCACCATTGTACGTCTCCATTGTCGTAACGCCGAACAAGAATGATTACCGCTTGCTAAGCGATAGCGTCAGTTATGACACCTACCGCCATCTATGAACAAACTTCGTCAGTATTACTACTAGATTGATTTTCAACTAGTTAATTTCATTTACTATTGCGGAAGTTCGTAACTTACGAAATTGCCCAAATAATTTGTAGGCACTCTGTATATGTATGCATGTCATAGCTAATAAAATCCCTTTCGCTGAAATAAAATTTTGTTAGTTTATCACTTGTAATTCTATCATCAGTTTATTTCTATAATTAATTCATTTGTTCCGAAAACTATATTTTGATATTCTTTGCATTTTAAACATATTAGGAATATGCACTGACGTCACGGTTTATGATCAAGTGTGTCAGAAACGTATAAACAAACACCAAGTGTTGCTTTGAGAATTTTTGATAAATGCTTTTTGCTTATACCTTTAACAAAATGTTCACTACACGCTCTGCTGTGTTTATGTTTTTCTTCTCTGAGACCAGCTCTGTTTATGCGTGGTAACGATATGCTCCGTGATCTTTTTAACACTTCCCAACGTAATTGAAAAGTGTTTATGAATTCGGTTTGTCTGTCCGTGCTCTAACTCGCGTAAATATATTCCGATTGCCATGAAATGAATATATGTTATTGGGTATCACTATGGCATGTTCCTTATTGAGAACGAATTGTGTAGTATTTACGGTTCATTTACAGAGACACTCAAAATAATTCCGTTACATTACGGTCTCCGGTGTTTTTACATTACGGTCTACGGTATAGTTTGCGGTATATTTTAATGATATTACACTATTTTAATCATATTGAAATTGATATTTATCACTGAAGTGTACTACGAGGTTCTTACTATAGAGCATGGTGAATATGGAATTTATTGTTTATTTACAAGGACACCCAAAAGAATTTGGCTACAGAAGGAAGTGAACAATAATTGACATATTGAAGCCTACAAACAATAATTGCAGGAAGTGTATTTTCAATGGAGGTATGCGTTTGTAAATTTAATTATTTTTTAAATATTGCTTGGTGTGTATAAAGTCTGTAGATCATATACAGGGTTGCACAAAAGTTTTCAAGAGCATCGTTTATTGGCGGAAATTACTGAATGGAAATTTTCAACTGTGCTATTCTTTTAAATGAACTAACTTTTAGCATACTATGCAGTATACATACATATCAATAGATCATATACAGGGCTGCACAAAAAGATTGTATATTTTTCTGACTATTCGTGGTAATAGCTGAAATTGGGTTTTTCGATGTATTGTTCCATATTGTTCATTTAGACATCATCTTTCACCTTAGTTAACTGTGCAGCTTGATATAGTATTTTAAATGTATAGGAAAGTGTTTCATAATCTATGACGTACGCATGATTTTTCGTTCTTGTTTGTAATGTCTTCAATTTTACATCCTTTATTTCTGAATAAAACGCTATACTTAAATCTCTAACTGATCGTTTTCCACAATAAAACTACACACATTACCATGATTTCTAACTTTAATCATATTAACGAGCTATACTTGATAACTGGTGCAACACGTTCGTTTGTACGTCTCTAAATCAGACGACAAGGCTAACGAAAAAGAAAGGCTACCGCGGTGTTTTACCCGTATCTTTTTTACAGACCGCTGGAGTCACGTGATGCTCGAATGCACCAATGCAGATGTACGAAAAAAGTAACATGTCACTCTAGTGGTCTGTAAAAAGAGATACGTGGAATGCACCGCGGTAGCCTGTTTTTTTCGTTAGCCTCGACCAGACGACGCGTGACGTCATGTGCACAGTCCTCGAGGCTAACGAAAACGACAGGCTAACGTGGTGGGTCCCATTCTTCTTTTTTTACAGACCACTGGAGTCACGTGATGTTCGAATGCACCAAGGTGTGCGAAAGAGCATCACGTGACACCGGCGGTCTGTAAAAAAAGAAGAATCGGACCCACCGCGGTAGCCTGTCTTTCTCGTTAGCCTCGCACACTCCTAATAAGTAGCTGGCGAAGCAAGCCAATTTGTTGCATCTGTATGGCACGAGATCTTTCGGGGGAGGGGGGGGTTTGGGGGGGGATACATTTTATTTAATTCTAGATTTAGAAAATATTTAGAATATTAATTTTAATAAATTTCTAATTATAAGTAACAAATGATGTTTGCAATGTAAATGAACCAAAAATTATGAAAATTACGAATTATTTGCAGGTTACGTGATTTTGATACAATTATAGTAGCTTTCCTTTATAAGAAAATGACGAGATACGGGTGCTGAAATTCCACTGGTAAAGATGAAGTTGGATAAAAATTTGGAGGGCTATTGCCAAACAGGTATTTGTTTAGTTTTCTAACTCGTCTAAGTAAATTTTTCCAGGTGAGTATCGCAAGTTCCATAGTGTGGGTAGTTGCGGTTTGGACAAAAACTTTTAATCAGCGTATGTCCTGTGCTTTATGTATGTGCTTTAGTATGTCCAGATTCCATTCTCAAAACTCCATGCATTATCACAATACTCTTATTTACGTTTTAAACAAATTCCAAAAATATTTCATACTGATCAATAATATTAAAATCTTTCAGATTTTCAATAATAATTTTTGTAAATGGTGGAAGTAACCCATGTGAATATTATTTAGATTATACATATTTAATGAGACTGTAAGCTAAAAATTGCTTTATCGATTAATTCAAACAAAATAGAAATAAAGATATTACTTACCATTCCGAATTGCTGACGATATCTTATTAATCGCATTTTTCATTTACAAAAAGGGAGTAATTTAATTGCTACCTTTACAGAAATTTCCTTAAAGGTTCCAAAAATATATACATATCTCGAGAACTAATGAAAAATTTTAAATTCTGAAAGCTTATATAACATTTTCTAATCCATGTAGATACCTGGAGTTCATTTCATCGTACTGCGTTCCATAGTCTATAAGGGGTAGATGTGAAATAGAAACAGATAGTCAGATTTCTATATTAAAAAAAATCTTAAGCCATTAAGAGGCTACTTCAGTCACGGGGGGAAATGAGAACGGTAATGTTAATCCTATGGGGGCGTTATTTTCAAATTTATCGCTTTGATTTTTATTTATTTTTTATTTTTTTTTTTGTGCATAGGATATTTGAGAACAACCTACAACCGGGCTAGTTTTTACTTTTTCGATTTTGGTTTCAGATTTTTTTTTTTAAAAATACTTTCACTTTCATAATCGGTCGGAACCAGTTCTGAAACTATCCTAATATTTAAAAAAAAACTATAAACAAAATCGAAAAAGTAAAAACTAGCCCGGTTTTAGGTTGTCTTCAGCTGTCCTATGCAAAAAAAATCACTCAAGTACATTAAAATAAAAGCGAGAAATTTGAAAATAACGCCCCCATAGACTTAACATTAGCTCTTTCCTTTCTTCCCGTGACTTAAGTAGCCTGTCTGAGAATGTATTTAGTATTTAGTGTTGATTTATTGAAGGAAAATTCGCCATTAAGGCTGCTAGTCACTCAGTCTCAGAATTCCTCTCGACTAATGTTAAGTCTATGAGCATTTAATGCATTCGTATATTTAAAATATCTCCTCGGTAAATTAATATTTTTAACTTCTTTTTTCAAAATATTCCTAAAATCTATGCTTGGTTTAATATTTTGTGTGTTAAAAGCTGATGAACTGTGAGTAAGATTTTAACAACTCACATAAAATCAAGTCTATATCTTAGAAATATTTTGAGAACTAAGAAAAACAGAAGCATCCTTTAAGAAGGGTACACAGAAAAAAGAAGTTAAAAATATTAATTTCCCGAGAATATATTTTAAGCATACGAATGCATCAAACGCCCACAGACTTAACATTAGTGAGGGGAATTCGGAAGCTGAGTGACTAGCAGCCTTAAGGTAGTTGGTCAGCGAAATATCGAGATCCCCCTCGTTAAGGTTAAACCTATAGCGTTTGATGCTTTTACATTTTTAAACTAATCCAGGAAATTAATATTTTTAACTTCATTTTCTGTGTACCCTTCTTAAAGCTGTTCTCAAATCCAAAAGGGCAACTTTCTGATATAAGTTTTAATTTATTTTTGTTCGAAAATGCATGAAACTAGCTGGTGTTGTTGTTCAGAAACTATGTAATTGAGCTGTTTCTACCATTTTTTTTTAACACAATAGATCTTTCAGAAAAAAGTGTCAAAGCCGGCGTTTTGAACCGAATTTCCGCGCGAAGGAAGAAAGAGCACTCAAGAGCGGGCAAAAAACGTGTTTGTCACGTGATCAAAATTGCTTATAACTCAATAGGTAAACGGTTGATCAAAAAATGGAAAAAACAGTTCAATTCCAAATCGCTTCCATGGCCAGGCTTTCCAATTTTATACCTTTCCGTTAAAAAATGAATTTGTAAATGTGTCAAAACGTTTTGAGCTTGTTGAGAAGAGCAGTTAAGAACAGCCTTAAGGGGTCTCAGGACTCGTAAAATTGGAAAAAAGGTTAAAAAAAGACCATTTTCAACATTTAATATCTTAAAAAGTATGTGATTTAAAAACACGATTTTTTGGGGGATGAAAGATAATAAGTATGTTCTTTCATTTCATATATTTAAAAAACTGCAAGATGCAGAATTAGTATTTGTAGGGACTCCAAGATGTCAGATATTTGTCAAGCAGAAAATTGGTATAACGCGCAGGATTACAAAATAAATTTTGCAACTAGAAGGATATTTTTGAGCCTAATTATACTTCAGATTGAAATAATTATCCTGAACCTAAATACATTTGTATTTTTAATACAAAGTTGTATTTAGCTAATACAAAATATCTTTATTCTAAGATATTTAAATATAGTATTTAGCTAATACAAAATATCTTTATTCTAAGATATTTAAATAAGATTTTCAATAAATAAATGAACAAACAATATCTAATATTCAACATATTTTCGTTTAAACATAAAATTTTTTGACACGTCGTTAAGATAAATTTTAAGATAAAATGCAGTAACGTAAATAAATGTAGAGTTAACATTTCCAAGCAACAAGCAAACAATATTTCCCGGTGGATTTTAAAAACATCAAGTGTTGTATCAGTAAATGTAAATATGGTAGTAATACCTTCCTTAACCCTACTACGTTGATCTTCAACAATAAACGAAAGGCGTAATAACGTTAACTAACTGAAAGAAACTAAAAGAAATTCACTTTCAGTATTTAAAGTAATATATCCTAATTATGTATTTAAAATTTACTAAAGATTTTCAAAGAAGTAGACACGTAAAAGTATTTATTTTTTAAAAATAAATTGAAGTAAGAGCTGCAAATTGAACGCTTTAAATATTTAAAACCATGTTTAACAAACTGAATATATGTATATACACAGAGATATACAATAATACCACATTTTTATATTTAATTCGCTTTCCAAATAAATAAATATACCATATTTTTTGGCGTATGCTTCGAATTTTCTTTTTTCAAATTTTTGCGAATTTTCTTTTTTCTTTTACAAAAGAACATCAGTTTTTGATAATATTTTGCATGTTAGAGATAAGGGAATGCAATATTGCTTCTTTATGGAGAGTCGCTCTTATACATATCATACATGAACTACGATTTTTCTTTCTGCTATGCGCATATTATACAAATTCAGTATCTCTATTATTTTCTTTTTCTACATTAACTTGTTCTGAATGAATACACTATTATCATAATAATTTATAATGTTAACATTTTCACATATTTAATACAAAAATTCATTTTTTTAATTCCAGGAATGAAATAAATCTTTTGAAGATAACGAATAATTTTCTGCAATATGTCAAAGTTCATTTAACAGCTTTCCCCTTCCCACGCGAAAAGTTAGTTGTGTGGGTGTTGATACTTATGAAACAATCAATAATTACTATTAGAGTTTTTCATTAAAAGTAGTTATTTGTGTATTAAAATATCTAATTGAGTATTTTGCTAAAAATTTCGATCTAATTAATTTTGTATGTGAAAGCTTCTTTGAAGTGAAATACAGGGTATTTCTTCTCATTGTTAGTTATAAAGATTTGCTTCCAAGTGAGAATGAAGTAAAATGCAATGATATGACTAATATCAAAAACTGATCAATCAGCTCCTTATCCCCTCCCCCCCCCCCCCAAAAAAAAAAAAATTAATTTTAAAAAATGCAATTTAACAAATTACAACGACCATTTGGAAAATGATTTTTTCAAAGACTAAAATTTAAGACATGAAAAATCGCACGGAGTTGATCATACATTACGTACGCCATGGATTACATATTTTGGTACTGTAAACTTCTTTTGGTACTGTAACGTTCTTTCTAAACTTCTATGGAGCTGGTCATTCCTTACGTACGCCATGGATTAAACATTAATATTCCTGGACCCATTTTAAATGAAATTTCATTCTTAAACTTCTAAACATCCCACAATATTACTTTTTACACCGTCGTATAGAGAAAAAAATTCACTTTTAAATGCAATTTGTTTGAAAGATGTATCTCAATTTGTTTATGAGTTATTAATTTTTTTTGTAGTTTTTATTACTTTTTTGTCATAGTGGCAACAGAAGTATCCATCTCTGTTGAAAGTAAAAGGGAAATACAAATTACTGCATAGACCCAACAGAAAACGAATCAAATGCGGATTTAACCAATAAAATGCTTCAGATATGTTTTTGATTTCCTACCATGACAGAGGACAATAACCATTTTTCCAAATGGTTAATAAATAAATAGAAATCAAGAATTCTGCTTTTTTAGAATTTAGTGTCGCCCCCGAAGAAAATATATATATATATGTGTGTATATAAATATAGATATTGCAAAACATATTTCAGTTTCAAGACTTAAAATATACTCTTTCTTTTTTCAATTTTTATGCTTTAATTAATTTATTTACGTCACAAAAATCAAAGAAAAATTAAAAGAAATGCATTAAAATTACAGGCTAAATTTTACGAAATATTTGTCAGATGTTCATTACATCATGGTATACACTCATTCACCGTTTATTAATTAAAAGGAAAGGACAATTTTTTTTTTCATTTACCTTACTTAAGAAAATAATGCATTAATTTTTAAATTTTGCTTTTAGAAAACTGCATTTGATCACCTGCTGCTTAATAAAATACATTACATCTTTGTATGTTATAAAGTCAGTGATAGAAAATTAAAACACTTGCTTTTTCAAAATTTAGTGTCGCCCCCGATGAAAATATATGTGTGTATATAAATATAGATAGTACAAAACATATTTCAGTTTTAAGACTTAAAATACACGCTTTTATTTTGTATAAAATGACGTCATTTGCATCCGCTGAAGAAAAATCCATTTACGATACAGTCTTAAACAATATCTGTAGAATAGTATGCATATGTTGTCACTATCGCGGAATAATAGACAAACCCAGCAAAAAACGATGTCTGCATTCAAGAAACTCGACAAAAAAAATCGGCTATCTAATAATCACACATGCCTTCATTTGTTTGTAACATTAATACGAATGCTTAAAATTAAATATATTTTATAATAGCTCCCTGTTTTATCAGAAATCATTCATTTATATTTTTTCAAAATTCGGAAAATGTTATTGCACACGGAATAATAAAATTGCATTCTTTCAGCTTTTTGATAGGAATTAAGTAAATGCGGAGGAAAAAAGTCACACATATATACTTTAAAATACATTTCTATTGCAGACGATATTCTTAGCATAGCACGTATTTTAATTAAGGAGACCTTCTACATTAGGCGACCGAAAAAAAAACACTTTTTTATGATTTTTTTGTAAGAAAACTGCATGATGGATCTTTTTGAAATTTTAAAAGTTTATTGTACATATATCTTAAGGTATACACAAGAATTTTTTTTATTAGATTTTGTTACTTCTACTCTAACTTATAAACAAATATGTTCAACTGCTTTGGAAATTTTCGTCTGGACGGTGGGCATGATAGCGCCTTGTAGAATTATTTGAAACACAAAAATATTTTTCTTTTGTAAACTTCGTGAGTATAGCTTCTAGTTAAATTAAAGGAGCCCATAAATTTATTTAAAAAAAGTTATGTAATGGCTGACTAAAAAATAAATAAATAAACAGAAAAAAAATTTTTATTAAAAAAATTCGTTTTTATTTTGTAATAACTTTTTTTATAATGTTAATAAAAGCTTTAATTCATATCGAAGGCAATTAAATAAGCTTTAATTTTAAAAAAATCAAGGTAATGCATTGAGTAGCTTTTTTTTAAATCTTGCCCACCGTGTCAAAAAATGTAGTTGACACGGTGGGTAAGATTTTAAAAAACTGCTCAATGGATCATCTTGAATTTTCTTTTAAGTTAGAGCTTATTTAATTGACTTCGATATGAATTAAAGCTTTTGCTAGAATTATTTTTTTAAAAGTTATTAACAAATAAGAACGAATTTTTTAACAAAAAAAATATCTTTTCTAATCAGCCATTACATAACTTTTTTTTAATAAATTTATGGGTTCCTTTAATTTTAACTAGAAGCTATATTCACGAAATTTACGAAAAAAAATTATTTGGGTGTTTCAGATAATTCTACAAGGCGCTATTATGCCCACTGTCCAGACGAAATTTTCCAAAGCAGCTGAACATATTTGTTTATAACTTAGAGTAGAAGCAACAAAATCTAATAAAAAAAATTCTTGTGTATACTTTAAGATATGTACAATAATTTTTTTTTTATTTCAAAAAGATCCATCATGCAGTTTTCTTACAAAAAAACATAAAAAAGTGCTTTTTTTTATCTCCTAATGCAGATATGAATGTAGAATGAAATAATTTTTTTTTTTCAGTTTTTTCATGGCAACAAAAAGATATAGTAATCTACTCTTTTCCCTTTACTTTCTAAAGAAATGGAGTATTTCAGTTGACACCATTAGAGAAATGGCTTTAAAAACTACAAAAAATTAATATCTCAAAAATAAAGTGACATGCAGTTTTCAAACAAATTTATTTAAAAGTACTTTTCTTTCCGTATACGACGGTGTAAAAATTGAAAATGTAACATGTTTAGAAATTTTAAAAAAAATGCAGTAAATATTATCAGTATTTAACCGTAAATCTGCTTCGTTTTACAGCTGGCTTATGTAAATGAACGTTATCTTTTAGGGACGATACTTTAATTGTTGCCCGAAAGAAATAGCATACCGTGGGCTAATAAACAATGATGAACAAGGATAAAACCCTTTAGAGTAAAAACTAAATCATCCATTCTGGTGGCAAATTTATAAATAGGCAGGACGAAGTCCTGAGAATCAGGGGGAAATAATATGTCACCTGAAAGAACGAACTAAAAGGGGAAACGTTAAAAAGTTAAGAGAAGAGCGTGCGCCACAGTCAGACCTTGAAATTGACTAAAATATAATACTATCTTTTGTAATAAATTAATTAATAAGCAGCACAATTCTTAATGAAGAGGTAGCATTTAGACATATAAACATTTAATTATCATTTCACAAACAAATTACATCACGTCACGTGACAGAACAGTGTAGAACTTAATATTCTGATACTTATTTATAATGAATTTTGGAGGGAACTTTTGGTGCTGCCATCTATGCCTAATAAATAGAAACATAAAACATGACAGCTCTCCCCCACTTAATATGTCAGTCTATCAGAAACTCTTCGGTACTTCTTCTCAGTACCTGTGGAGAAGAAGAAGAATTAGTTTTTAAAAGCTCAGCAGCATCAACTATTAGACTAGTGAAAACAGAAGGTTTTGGAAGTATTGACTCAGAGTCAGTTGATTTAGGACTTGAAGAATCAGGATAATGAAAGTCAGTTGGTGTAGGAGTTGGAGTATTTGGATCATGAGAGTCAACTGGTTGCAGATCTTAGCCCAATGGCGTAATGGTCAACGCGTCTGTCTACCACACAACAGGTCCAGTATTCGGCTACGGGCTGGGGAAGGTTCACTAAGTTTCGCATTTCTTTGGGATCGATAAAATGAGTACCAAGCTTGCTTCTGAAATAAATACTGAGGGTCCCGCATTAGGTTGACCAGCTGGCGGGGATATATGCTGTATAGCATGCCGTGGTTCAGGGTTAAGAAAACAGAGATGGGCACTGCCCTGAGTCTTAACGAATCGTAAAGACACAGGTTTAGTTTTTTATATTAGATGATTAGAAAAAAAGACAGACTCAGGATAGGGTCGAAACTTTATAAAAAAATCCGTCATAAGTCAAAAACTTGTTAAAAAGGGTCGTCAAAATGTACTGTATCTCCCAAACCGTTGGAGATATCACAAAAATAACAGGTGGAATGGCCGTTTCTCTCCTTATTATATGCCTAATTTATGCATTTGGCACTTTGAAAAAAATAAGTTTAGTGATTGTTTCAATTTATATTTCTATACTAGAGATATTCGAATGATTGGTAATAATCGAATTGTTCGAATGATTCACTCGAAGGATCGCACAACGCTAGTTATTATCTTTCCTTCTGTCCCTGGCAGCATACGGGCCAGTCGTTTCAAATTTCATTATAATTTGCTATTCAGCTGTTGGTAATATTGTCGGTATAATATCCAGCGGTTGGTGAACGATATTATTTCTGATGTCAACATCCCTTTTTCTACGCACATGCAAAACGTACAACAATGTGTGGGGTATTATTATATGAAAGGTTTTTCAAGAGGTTTCTCCTATTCGTTATCAAAAAAATGTATAATTTGATCACCATAAATTTTAATTTTGAAAGTTTCTCCGAAAACGTCTATATTAATTTCTGAGGTAGCCCTTACCTTTACCAGTAATATTAATATTGTGGTCAAGATCATATATTTCAATCTTAATTTTAAATCAAAAGAACTGTGTCTATGGACATAGTACTCGTATCTGTGTACATGGCATGTACACAGAGTCTACAGACATGAAAATTTCAAGCATTTCTTCTTTTAAAACAACTAATTTTGAGCCCTGCTTTATAAAATTGATGTGATCTATTCTATATAAAGCAGATTTACATTACTTGCAAGTATTAATAGCAACGTACATTGTTTAATCCTTTTTTTTTTTTTTTTTTTTAGAAAGCACAAATGTGATTCTATGATCTTGACACTCAACAAAGGAGACAAACAGCCGCATACACACTACACGAAACATTCTAGTAGCTTCTTTAGAGAAAATGGCTGCAAAAGAGTTTAGATTAGCATTCAAATTTCATTGTGCTGCGATCTGGTAGATTTTAATGGAAATTTTAATTTTGTACACAGACAGGACACAAATGTTATTCACAATAATAGATTGAGAAAAAAAATTATTTTGCTAAAAGAAAGAGAAATATACTATTAACCTTTTAGAGGGCGGTGTCCACAAAAAAGGACACCTAATTTTAAGGGTATTGGCACCAGGAATATTTAACTAAACTTTTCCTTTTTATAAAATACGGTAGAATAACGAAGTTTTTATCTCCTAATAAAGTCGTTTGTAAATTTTATTTCATAATTTTACACTCATAAATTTCCCCCATTTCATAATTTTGCAATCTGAATTACTCCACTCCGGAAAGGGTTAAACTGCAGAAAATACACCTCTTTGCGTATTCATAAAAATATTAACAAGATAATTAACTTTATAAAGGATATTCTTATATTTGTACTTGTAAATTCAGAATAGTGATAGTTCACAGATATGACATATCACTATCTGTGGACATACTTAAATTATTTTTTCTGACTTTTATACATTTTCTTACATGGTAATGTGACTAAGAGGTTTGTTTCTTACTCCTTTCAATTTAATTTTAGATTAAAAGTATGCTGAATGAACACAAATTAGTAAAGACATCATATTGCATGTTATTTTTTTTTTATATATATAAAGACCAATTATTATAACATGTTTGATTTAAAAAATTGCAACTAATTATAAATTAATGAAAAGTGTATCAGAAAATAAACTCAAAGAGTGCTGTGCAAAAGCCTTGCACGTATCTACTGGTATTTTATAACTTTAGCAAGTTATGGATATTAATAGTTTCACTTATTTTCTATATATAATTAATGAGAAAGTAATGGATTTGTGGGAAATTTTCGACTTCCGTTTTTCAATGTATTTACATATTTTGGTATGCTTGAGATCCAGTAGGAATGTTTTTATAATATGCCGTCTGTCTGCAACGCAAATTTAGTAGCCACTCAAATTCAGAAACTAATTCGGGGAATTTCATCAAACTTCGTATTCATTTAGACTTTGATATAAATTTTGAGTTACTAGAGCATAAATATAAACACTGATTAATCTTTTTATAACTGCTGTCAAAAGGATGGACTAAGAATTGGGTTTTGGCCGTCCGTAGAAAAACACTCCATCAGGCTTACAGCTTGGAGCTACGGTTCGGATTTCCCTACCACCCCCCCCCCCCTCCTTGATATGAATTGTTTATATATTCGTTGTATATCATCCAACAGTTGGCGCTACCATGCTGTGTTTTTCGTGGTTTACACGAAGGTTAATAACAATTTCATGGAACTTGCTCATCCAACTTATTTAAAGTATTAGATTTAAGTCTATGATGAGTTATCGCGCCCACCGCTTGACGTTCTTTTCCAAAGCACCACAATTTTTTAATGTCTCTATAAAAAAAAAATTACAGTGTACCAGTTTGATATAGTTATAATATTTTGATTTAAATCGATTTTTATAAAAACCTTCAGTTCCAAGACGTCAAAGTAATGTTCTCTTAAAAGTAAAAATACAGTTTCGACAAAATCTGTTCTAAGAATAGAAATAGACGATGTTAATAAATACTTTGCGCTACTTTTCACCGGTAAATGGAGGCAGACTCGTTAGGTTTAAGAAGTCAAGGGAATTTTCTTCTCTTCTTGAAAGATTCTATCTCAAACAATTTCAAGATTTTCTTACACCCAAAAAATCTCAAACGAATATTGGTAGGAAAGCTGTAAGGAATCATTAGGTTGAAAATTTTTGCCTAATGGATCGTTTAGAAATAAGCTTTCGAGAATTAGTGCATATTTGTGACTTTTCGATCGATCATTCTTATGGATGTACTGTGGAATTGATTCAGTTGGACTGTAACAACTTATTCATCTATCCTTGGGCCGAAACCTCTAATTTAAATATACCCCCCCCCCCCCCCCCACATCTGAGAATGCCTGTATATCCACAATTGTTTTTGATGAGAACAACTAACTAGTTTTCTAAATTTTGTAGGATTTAAGGTAATATGAAAAAGTTCGGCCATTTTGTCACAAAAGGGGATGATGCATAAAATGTAGTTTTGTAAAATGTGCGGTTGATGCAAAAGTTCCGTCGTATTTTAATACCTGCAGATAATTTTACCTATCAGTTCAAAGCAAGAAGGCTAGAATGTGTCATGTGGGGTCTTATTATTTGGAGTACCTACTGTGTGATGCAGGGTGATCGAAGAGTCGCGCAATCCTTGAAAAATATTTTGTTTACTAAAATACAAACATGCTTCAAATTACAAACATAAACTAAAGTGGAAGAGTAACAATACTGAGGCCGAAAATTAACATTGTTACAGAAGATCTTGAAAATGTGACCCTTTTTCTCAGATACAAAGACATACGCGTTTTTTTTTTTAATTTGAGGCCACTGTTCTCAATGTTGGAACACTTACTTTTTTTTTAAATCTCTTATAAATTTTTGTTTTCAGGTTAACGATGGAGTATGGATTGTTCGCAAAAACATGTGCTTTTAAGTAAAAACAAACCTGACCACATGTGGAATAGTAAATGTTTGGACTTGTCAAAGATGGTTTGTCAAGTTTCGTTCAGGAAATTTCAACCTAAAAGAAGATCTTCGGTCTGGATGGCCATCCAAGGTCGATAATGCCATTTTGCTGCCCATGTTTGTAGAATAACTCACATCTAGCCACTAGAGAAAGTGCAAAGGAATTTGGCATCAACCAGTCGACAGCTGAAAGACGCATTAAACATCTTGCACTTATCTTGAAGCGGAATACAGTGTTACCAGATAGTCAAAAGTGAATTTCCCCAAAATTTCTGAAATTTTCCCCAAATCAGTGTTTTTGTTCCGCAAAAGTCTCCAACTCAGTTTTTACTCAAAAAGGGAATTTTTAAATTTTCAATTTACCACTATAAAATTAGTAAATTTAGTATAAAATTAGTAAAATATTTAAGTAATTTAAGCTCAAAATTTTTCCCAAAATCAAGCCTTCTTTTGAAAAAATTCCCCAGTTACAAAAAAATAAACTTTTAAACTGGGCTGAATGCATATTGTATAGCTATATTAAGAGAATGAGAGATATATTTTGCAGTGACAAGTTATTTTACCTTTGTTTTTAAAAGTATTGTCTAACAGTGTTGGACTACTGTTTTATCAGTTGGGATTTGAATGAATCTAAGATGGTACGCTCTTTTAATTTTTTGTCATCCCTATACTGAAGTACATAATCATAATGCAAAGTATTTTCGCTGTATCAATCGATGTGCTTTTGTATATCATAAAACATAAAAGAGAAAAATATCTGCTTTCCACATATTTAAATTAAATTTTTTTTTAAGTACGGCGAAAGATTTTTTCGTTAGAGTCCTGCAGATTTAGTCACGCGCAGGTTTAAGCTGCTTAAGACTTTAGAGTCTCATGCATCTGTAATATGTGTAAACTGTAATGTAGTAAACAACGAACACGACCTCATCCAAGAGAATAATGACTGACATTTCCGCTTTCTGGATTGTGTTTTCGTTTTTCAAATCAAAATTCAGTTCGAGACAAATCCAGGACTAAAAAAAATCTTTACGGAAAATAGTAAAAAAAAAAATCCCCAAGTTTTTCCCCAAAATTTTTGTAGTCCCCAAAAATTTCCCCACGAACTACTTGTCCCCAAAAAATTCCCCTAGAGGTTCAAAATTCCCCAAAATGGGGACAAAATCCCCAATCTGGCAACACTGGCGGAATATTTGGGTTCCGCACAATTTTAAAATACGGTAGAACTTTCGCATCAGCATATACTTGAACTAACATATAACGCGCACATTAATGGATTCTGTAATTAGAGAATTACACAGGCAGCTACTACTTATAATTCTAGTAATTATAATGAAAATATACCGTAGATATAATTAAAACTGAAATGTTGCTTTCTATTTTCATTCTTTCGAAACTCTTTGTAAGGAAGAAGAATCTTATTTGAACACTCGTGATGTTCTTATCCTAACACGCTCAATGAAAAAGAGCAAAAATCTACAAAGATTTTTTATGAGAAAAATATATGGAATATCCTCTTAAAATTAAATGAAATTTTCAAATCTTTTGATTCACCAAATAAGTTACTTACGCACATTTTAATTAATAAACGCGTGTAGGAAGAAAAAAGATGAAATATTGAAAAGAGAAAAAAATAATCTTAAAAAAAAGATCAAACGTCAGCATTTTTAGAAAATTCATAATGAAAAATAAAAATGCATATTTTCCATACATTTGAAGTTGTGTAAAAAATATACGAAAAAAATTATAGGAAATTAATGACAAATAAAGATCAAAATTTGCAAAAGGCTACAAAAGAGATTGGCACCATCTGCACAGATTTTCCGAACCTAACAAAAAGCTCTAAATCTATTTCCAATTTGTAAAAACGAACTTATATTAGCTTAATTACTAAAGTAAACATTAAAAATCTTACAGACGATTAAACAGTAAATAGATTATTTTTATTTTTTAGCTATATTTTTACAAAACCATTGAAGTAAGGAATAAAAATTAATTATTCAGTATGAAATTAATTATTTTTCAGTCTGCGTCTGATTATTTCATGTAACTTTCATGTAGTTTATTTTAATTTATTGTCAATAAATTTAAGTGCACCATAATTATCTGTTTAAAAAATTCTAAAAGTATTTAGTAAAGTTTTTAAAAAATGCAGTTTATAATAAAAATAAAAAGTAAGATTTACGAATACATCAAACAGAATTGATTACTTAATATAAAAAAATCGTTTTTATACTTATGATAAAGTGTACAATTAAAATTAAATTTGTTACTTTAGTTTAAGTATTTTGAAATTATGTCCTAGCAGATATGTAATACTTTTTTTAATTGTAATCACAGTACATCGAAGAAGAATTAACTTCATTATTCTGTAACTTTTCACAATATTTCAAAGAAGTTTAGCAGTTTTTATACATATAGAAATATTTTTTAATATAAAAGGGTTACTTTTTAAAATTTTCCCACTTAACTTTTTAACTACCCACTAAAAAAATCTGTAGAAAATCTGCAGGTAATTGGCCCAAAAATCAGTAGGTAATTAGCCCATTTCTGCAGATATTTTTAAGAATATCTTAAATCAATCTGCAGATATTTTTAAGATAAAGCTAAATCTGCAAACTTTATTCAGATTTATGTAGAATTTCTGAAGAAAGTGGAGTTTTCTTCAGCTAATCTTAAGATGTTTTTAGCCTCTCTTTTAAACTGTACTAATCGACATATCTTCAGAAGAAACTAGATTATGCTGATGAGAGGATAATCACCATCAAAGCGCCCGGAAGAGCATCTTTTTTTATTCAGATGATTTAGATCTTCCGAAATAAGGCTTTCGGAATGATGCAGATGATTATCAGAATGATGCAGCTTCGGAATGATTCAGAATGATGCGAATGAATATTTCCCTCTAAGAACAATCCATGTTTTTATTTATCATTTTCATGAGCATTGTTTTGTAATCAGCACTTACCATTCACACTGTGTACAGTTTTTTAAGAGTGTTCATGAATAGACGGCACATGAGCACATCTAGCCATTCTTAATAGTTTGGGATCATGCGACAGAAAACCTTACGTCATCGGACTCATGAACAACAGTTATTCTAAGCGAAAATCAAAGCTTTGACTAAAGTTTTCCAACAGGGTTACCTATGCAGTTCTTAACTATTTTCTAATAAGGCACCCACCTACGGTTGACTTTTTTGGTACATTTTACATCATAATACTACATAATAATGGACAAAAATTTTTGTTTTGAAAAACCGGTGACAAAAGAATAAAAATTCTTAAAAGACGCTCGTCGCGAAGGGCTTTTGATAAAACAATTACGCAGCGAGAGGGTTAAGAAGCGTTTCCAAATCATCGAATACATGATCATGCCGTAAACATTTTTCACACTACAACCAAATAACTTGGGTTGCCTTCTGTCACGTGGTCCGAAACTAGGATTGTTGTCTTTCAAACCTGTTCGCTATTGAGAGAGAATTGAAAACTATTACGATTTTATGCCGTGGAACACATACTCTTGAAACATCTAATATGAAAACTTTCGAAAACCACAATATGAATAACTTAAGTTGCCTTCGCTCAAGTTGACAAAAAGAAGCGTTACCGTCAATCAAATCCATTTGCTGTTGAGAGACAATCGAAAAGGCTTACGACTTTACTTCATGGGACATATGATCATATCATAGATCATATGGAAGCTCTCATAGCTTACAATACGAATAATTTGGATTGCCCGTCTCTCACGTGTCAAAAACTAGGATTGCCCTTTCTTGTTGAACTAAAATTGAAAATGATTATGACTTTATGTCACAGGGCACACGATCGTACCACAGCTGAAATGTCATCTCTTGGATACCTCAATATGAATCATTTGGGTTGCCTTCGCTCAAGTGGTCCAAAATCAAAGATGGCGCCAATCAATACCCTTCTCTGTTGAGAAATTGAATAATAATTGCAGCTTGCCAATGAAACAAGGCGTTAAGTCCACATCAGACTACATGCTATATGGGAAATTGCGTAAAGGTATACAAAATTCTGGAATATCTATAATATAATCTGATGTTAAACCATATACTCGACAATATAAGATCATAGTCTTACTAGGGGCGTCATTTAGGGGAAGGCTAGAGGGGCAATTGTCCACCCCTAAGGAATATGATATTTCAGAAAATTTATCAGCCATCGCAGGTCAGACTGAAAAAAATTGTTCAAAAGCTAAAATAATTTCCGATTTGATTACAGTAAAATCATAAGCATTAAATAAACACTTTAAGCCCAGAAATTAATAATTATTTTTAAAAATCTAAAGCTTTGCTTTTCCAACATTTTCAGATTGAGACATTTCTCATTAAGAAGTTCTCAATTAGTTATCAATTAGATTTTCATTTTCTTAATTAAATCACATTTTATACAGTATATTCTTAAAAATATCCACAGCCTGGATTTGAATCCTGCGTGAACCCGACAAAAAATTTTGTCAACACGAAACAAGACAGATTTCGATTCGAGCCCGAAATTTTCAGATGCGAACCTGAAGTTAAAAACATGCATCCATATTTTAATACATTTATGGAAAAGTAGTCTACAGCCGTATTGTTTGTGTACAGAAAATGAACACATATACAACCATTAATATTCAAATATATTGTTTTCTCATCGAAAAGTAATCAAAGCTTTCTTTTGAAAAATAGGGTGATCACGAACCCGACCCACAGAAACAAAGCACAACCCAAAATGCTTAAAGTCAACACAACCCACGCTTCTCATTCCGGTAAAATTGGGTTACTCGACCCGATGACTGCAACTTCAAAACAACTCGAAACCCACCAAAAGATTTTCTTCGACCAGAACCGGACATACTGAATGGAAAAAATTTAATCCATATTTTATTACAATTATGGAAATGTAGCCTACAATTATATCTCTAATATCAATTTTATCTTTTACGTTGAAAAATGAGCATAAATATACTCATTAATATTCAAATATGTAGTTTTTTTTTTTTTTTTCATGTGAAAAAAATTACAGGATGTCTCTGAAAAATCGGGTCAACACGAATCCAATCCGAAAAAAAAAACAAAGATTGATTAAGGGCCGGGATTGGCGACTATTTTTATATTCAATCGTACCACAATTTCAAAAAGAAAAATACTTGTGGTAGATTTCTCTTGAAAATATCCTAACATAAGTATGTGGCAGAGATTATTTTTCGAAAAGTTTTACTAATAGAATAAAAAATAGCCCACTGGGACATTTATGTCCAGACCGTAGTCAAATGCTTACAGCCAAACTGAGACGCAAGGGAAAAACAGTAGCGCCAACCCGACTCGAACGAAATCACGAATCAGGTTCATGTAAAATTAGGTACCCAATGCAAGACTCTACCAGCCATCCAGGGTTTTGGAGATTCCCAAAATGTATAGATTTTAGACCATAGTCTGAAGAGGAAGATGGAAAATTATAAAGGAAAACTTTTACACGCATAAAAATCGTTAACAAAAACTTTCTTATCCATATGGATTACAAAATTTGCAAATTTCGTGACCTATGGATGACGTTCGTGTGTTAATTACCTTATCACCGATTTAATTTCTAGTTTTTTTTCCTTGATCATTTTCCGAATTTCGCGATTTTTTCTGCGATCGATTGAAGAAATTGATTTTTTTTTCAACTATTTATCAAAATTCACAATTTGTTTTCTGTGACTGATCGACAAAATTCGCTATTTGTTTCAGCTATCTTTTGATGAAATTACTATTCTTTTCCACGACTGTTTGTTGAAATTCGATATTTTTTTCTTCAAAACCGACTGAGAAAATTCTTGATTTTTTTTTTCGCGATTTCTTGACGAAATTCTAAATATTTTGCACAAACTCTTGACAAAATTCTCGATTTTTTGCGCAATATTTTAACAAAATATTCATTTTTTCCACTACCGATCCACAAATTTAATTTTTATTGCGACTGATTGTTGAAATCTGCGATTTTTTGCCGTGACCAATAGAAGAAAATTGTTGTTAATGAAAATCTGCTGAAAAGGAGTCGAAAGAGAAGGGAAGATTTTTCAGGTAAGACAAGCTTGTTAGAGAGGTCTCCGTCTTAATAAGTGTAACTGCAAGGTGTTTTGTTTTTGTTTTTCTTCGTTTGAGAAAAAGCTGTGTTATAGACAGATTTCGTTTTTGCAAGTTTTGCTGTAATACATCAATGGTCTTCAGAGGTTTTCAGTTCTCTGGAGGATGTTTTAACAGTCTTAGAAAATGCCTGTGAAACGGAAACTGCCTATAATGAATTCTATTTAAACAGAAAACTTTTATAGTCAATATCGTGAATATTATACCTGCTAAGGCGGAAACCTGTCTAAAATTGAATTTTCATCGGTCCCTTGTGATTTTATATTCGAAGTTTTTACTGTTTTTGTATTCATGATTCCATAAAAGTTTCTTGGTGAAGAAGGGAGGTTCCAGCCCCCTCAGACTCCGAACTGAGCTTTTTCACTGCTTTAAAAGGAAACTTTGTCCCCCACCCCCAAAAACGCTCTTATATGTCCCCTCTGGCATCAACAAAGATGAGAATTTGTTTGTGGCAAACTTAGTTTTGGATCAACAGAGTGACATTAGCCGAATTTGTTACTATTGTGGGCTTCTAGAACTCTAATTTGAGCTAATGTTCAACCATATGCTGGATGATGTAAAGTCGTAATGTCCTTATCATTTTTAACCCGTTTTCACATGGTGCGGGTGTTGATTAGCGCAACCCTATTTTCTACCGCTTAATCGATGGCTACCAAAATTATTCGTATTGTGGTATTCGAGAACAGCAATTTCAACTAATGTTCGACCATGATGACGTAAGAATGCTATGAAGCAATGATATATGCATTAGAATAAAATTTATTAAATTAACTGTGTTCCCTATTCTAATCATTTATACTTTTTTTTAACTCAGTTAATAAATAAAATGCTTTTCCTCCTTCTCCAAAATTTAGAAGCTTTTATATTCTTTCATCCCAAATTAAAATACGTTTATTCAAGTAAATCTAATTTAATTTCTTCTTTTCCTGGTCGCTCTTTCGGTTATCTGCGATTTCAAATTGTAAAAAAGAAAACATATTCAGTTTAACATGTCAGTACATCTCTAACTTATTTCTTTTAACATGAGAAAATAATAGCCAGTTTCTCATTCTTTCAGCTATCTCCGCCTTAAGGCGATGTGTTACAGCTGCTAGTTTTGAACTTCATCTACTAAATTTACCGAGGAGTCCAAACTAATCGTAATTTTATTTTAGGCTTGGTGGCTAAATGCGGGTAATATAATTGGTGAAAAGTAAGATCAATGGGTTCGCTCGCTTTCTAACTCTAGGGGTGAAAAACAGGGCTTAATTTCTAACAAAAAAAGTACCGGAGCCCTAATATTCTGCAGTATTAACAACCGTAGCTTGGGAACTAACAGCTTATTTCACGAGGATCCAATCATTGTCCGATTCGCCTTTTACTGGCAAACACCACAGACTTCTTATATTACATTTCCTCTGAGGAAAACAGTTGTTTGATTATTTCTTTGCAACTGTTAAGGTTTCTCGAAATCATACATAATTTGATAAGTAATCATTATTGTTGATTATAATAATGTGACTGCTTTCGTTCAGTAGAAAGAAAAAAAATTAGCACTTACATATAACTCTAAAAAATTGCAATTTGTTGTGTAGAAGAGACTGATATACAAATTGAGTCCGTTTCATCTAAATCACCTATGTGTGCGACACATTACGTCATATATAAGTATTTTGATAGAAAGAATACAAAAGCTTGGAGATGGGAGGAAAAGGAAAGGATAATTTAGGCTTTTGTTTTTCGGAAGTGCTATTACACTGGGCTCCGGAATGCTGTATTTATGAGATCCGGTGAATTCCTACCAATATTTAAATATTTACTAAAATCAGAGAAGTACCAGAGCTATGCTCCAGTAGGCTCCGGCACAAATTAAATTAAGCCCTGGCTGAAAAGGTCACTGGGGACACCTTAGCATTTTATCACTTCTGCCAATAAACTGATTTTCCGTTCATTCATATTACATATTCATATTGATATTGATATTATTATTTGTATTTTATATTGATATTATTATTTACATTTCATATTGATATTATTATTTGTATTTTTATTGATATTATTATTTGCATTTCATATTGATATTATTATTTGTATTTTCTACAAAATAGCCTTTCAGGATTGGATCGTTTGAATTCTGGCGATCAGCATAATAATCTCAAATTTTTAATTATTCGTTCACGAAACAATAACTAATTCCTAATGTCAACACTATGATATATCATGTTAAATATAATCATTTCGAACTTCGCCTCACCACAAAGGTATATGAGTTGTGTTAACCCTAGTTTTGCAGTACTTGAGTGAAAAAAAAATCTATTGTTTTGAATTGTAGGTTTGTCGAGCTCTAATTTGAGCTAATTTTCGACCGTGTTCATGATTACGTATTGTCGTAATTATTTTTTAACTCAGTCTCAGCAGTGTAGGACTTTAATTGGATCCATTCCCATGTTTGATTCACTGTAACGGAGTCGACCCAAGTTATTTTTATTCATGTTTTTCAGTTCTTTCATGTAAGCTATGGACGATTATGTACTCGAAGATGTGAAGTCGCAAGTTCGGAATTGTTCTACAAACCCATCTCAATGGGAGTTGAATTTATTGGCAACAACCATAGTTTTGGTCAGTTTGAGCGATGTCAGTCCATGTTTTTCACGGTGCGCACTTTTAGATCGTTCATATAAGTTAAAGTACGATCATGTATTTCGTGAGATAAAGTCGTAATAGATTTCAATCATCTTTCAACACGGAAGAAATTTTATTGATGGCAACTCAATCTTTTCAACTGTGTTATGCGTTTTCTCACTAAAATAACTTTTAGCATAGTATGCAGAATCTGTACAAAAAAAATTGATCATATATAGAGCTCCTCAAAAGAATTCTTATACCTTGCCGGCTATGGGCTTAATTGTTAAAAATCTAGTTTTCAAATGTGTCATACGTTTTGTAAAATGCTTATTTAAGTATTTTCTTTATCTTATTTAACGGCGAAGTTCTGTTAAAGCATTCTTGAAGTATTGGAAAGAGTTTCAAAATCTGTGCCTGACGCATGATTTTTCTTTCTTGTTCAGATAGGCATTGCTGAACAGCACTTCATTTTAGCATTAGCCAAACCCGTAGTAATAGTTTTGGAGGTAATACTTCGGCAATAGGTGCCAAGCGAAATGAAAACTGGTGGTGGATAATACTGACGTTAAAGAATCATTTTATAATCAAGGTTTCAGGGTGAATCTATTTTGGTATTTTTTTTCCATTTGGATACAGTTTCTTTTTGCTGATTAGGTTGATCAAAAGTCAGCGAGAGTTGTTATGCGTTTTCGTACGTTATAAAAGTCACAAATTTTATAGTAGTTTACTGTAACTTTTTACTTTTATATTTTATACACTAGCAAAAACCATGCTTTGTTTGGATTCGCGAAGCATTATTTAATAAGATAAATGTTTGAAAGTAACAATATTTTTTAAATTATTTTTACATCTTTATTAAGCAAAAAGTCTTGGGCGAAAACAACCCAAGTTATTCGTATTGTGGACTTTGAGAGCTTTATATCAGACATCGTACGATCATGTGCTCGATGCTTTAGAGCGGGGGTCCGCAACGAATGACCCACAGGTCACCGAGTGACCCATTTCATAATTTCAAATGACCCATCTGAGTTCCGAAAAAAAGTATAATATAAAAAAAGAAATTATAAAACAGAAACAAAAACTAACACTAGAAAAATACATAAAAAAATAAACTGAAAATAAATAATAACAATAACATTTTTGTTTGAATTCAAAGTTGCAGTAACGAACGTGCATAACAAATGCAGTGATTGGACAAACAGAGAGGTACCAAAAGACAGCATCCAATTTACTGCCATCGACACATTCGCCGCGACATCGCCTTTTGTCCTCTCAAAAGTCGGTTTAAGCTACGGCTACAATTTGGCGGTTGGTCTCTTCTTTCAAGACAAAATCAGAAGATTGTGATCTTTTCACGATATCAACGTGTCTGGGCATCACTTCCTAGGAAGCTTTCATCGCTTGATCTGCTATTTTTCCGCATTCGGTTCAACTTATAAAAGTGAGCAAACCTTTTCACACGTGAAATTTACTTTAATAAAAAACTGGAAAAGCTCAACTACCGACAATTCAGATCTTTGTAATTTGTCTTAAGAAAACTAACTATAAGCCAGACTTGACTGAATTGACGTCACAAGTTCAGCATCAGGGGAGCCATTGATATCGAAGAGAAAAGTTCATTCAGTTATGTTTATTGTTATAATAATTATAATTATAATTTTTATGTTTAAAGTTTAAAAGGGTGTATTGTAATTATTTTCGCAGTGAAATTTATCTTATTATCCACCAAAAAAGACTTACTGAAACCACCGATGAATGCTGTGAAAAGACCATTGACACAAAACGTCTTCTTAATTCACACATTTTGGTTGGCTGTGACCAACGCCCCCTAGATATTCGAGAAAGTCTTGACACGCGTCACGAAAACGTCACTCAAAGCAGGCAAAACGAAGGAAAAAGATCATTCATGGGCTCGCGGATATCCACGAGCCAATGAATGATCTTTTTTCTTTGTTTTGCCTGCTCTGAGTGACGTTTTTGTGACGCGAGTCAAAGCTTTCTCAAATATCTAGGAGACGTTTCTATGACCCGCAGCCAATAAAGGTTGCTGACCCCTGCTCTAGAGGTATACGATCCGAATTATTTTTCAACTTCTTCTCAACGGGTTAATGTTTTAATTGATAGCAACTCTAATTTTGATAAATTGGGGCGAAGGAAACCCAAGTTATTAGAATTGTGGGCTTCGAGAGCTTGCATGTGAGCTATGGTATAATTATATGCTAGATTGTGTAAATTTGAAATCTTTTTCAATTCTCTCTGGTGCAGCAAAAGGATTTAATTGATAGCAACCCTAGTTTTAGTTAAATTGAGCGAAGGCAACCCAAGTTATTCGTATTGTGGGGATTCGAGAACTTTCATATGAGCTATGGTACCCTCGTGTGTTAAATGACGGAGAGATAAAATCTTCCAACAGCGAACGGATTTAATTATGAGAAACTCTAGTTTTGATTAAACTCGCGACGACAACCCAAGTTATGCGAATTGTGAGCGTCGAGAGCTTTCCTATGAACTATGGTATGATCATAAACTCGGTGACTTAAAGTTGTAATGTTTTCAGTTTTCTCTCCACTGCAAACAGATTTCGTGGCCTGCACAATTTGACCACGTGACCGAAGACAACCCATGTTATTCGTATTGTGGGCTTCGAAAACTTTCATGTAAGCTACGAGACGATCATGTGTTCCATGACGTAATGTTGTGTTCATTTTCAACCACAAGTTTGAATTGGTAACCTGTTTTAAGGAATAGCTGGGAGCAGGCAACTTTGCATGTTTCATCACATCTGATTATCGTCTGCTTCTTGATATCGTTTCCGTATATAGGTCTGTAAGTAAGTACTCCAAAAAGTCAACCGAAGTGGGTCTCTTATTACAACATAAATATGTTCCAAGGTCAAGTACTGCGCAGGCAACCCTGCGCAGTACTAAGCTTCGACTTTCACTTACAATAACTAATGTTGTCCGATGACATAACTTTTTCTGACACGGGATACCGAACTATAATAAAGTTGCGTACAGTCAAATTCAAAATTACCATGTATTATGTGCGTTTTTTGGAAAAAGAAAATTCGTGGTATACCCCAAAAAATTGGTATATTTATTTACTTGGAAAGCGAATTAAATATAAAAATGTGGCATTACTGTATATCTCTGTGTGTATACATAAATTCAATTTTGTCAAACATGGTTTTAAACATTTAAAGCGTTCAATTTGCAGCTCTTACTCCAATTTATTTTTAGAAAACAAATACTTTTACGTGTCTACTTCTTTGAAAATCTTCAGTAAATTTTAAATACATAATTAGGATATATTACTTTAAATAATGAAAGTGAATTTCTTTTAGTTTCTTTCAGTTAGTTAACGTTATTACCTCTTTCGTTTATTGTTGCAGATCAACGTAGTAGGTTTAAAGAAGGTATTACTACCATATTTACTTTTACTGACACAATTCTCGATGTTCTTAAAATCCATCGGGAAATATTGTTTGCCTATGCTTGAAAATTTTAACTCTGTACATTTATTTACGTTACTGCATTTTATCTTATCGACTTGTCAGAAAATTTTATGTTTAAACGAAAATATGGTGAATATTAAATATTGCCTGTTTATTTATTTATTGAAAATCTTATTTAAGTATCTTATAATGAAGATATTTTTAATCTGTGAAAGAATATTTTTTGAAATTATTTTTAGAGTGAAATTTGACTCGAATTATTATGGCTCGAAAAATCATTTATAAGAGATATTTAATTACAAACACAATTGCATTAACCCTTTATCTACTGCATTATGATCTACTGCAATTTTTTTCATGTAATATTTTTTTTCAGTTTCTACAATAAAAATTAAATGATAAACATAAAACAAAATACTCACCCGTGAGAAATTTAATTATTTAGCGGTAATTAATTAAAGTGGTACTTTAAAGTACCGTCAGTACACTATGACTAAAATATCGTAACAGGAAACCCACAATGTATTTCAAACGGCACGAGAAAATATTTTTGATTTAATAAGTATGTGAAATATAGGCTTTTTCTTACTTACAAATAAATCTTTTGGCAAATTCCGGTGCCAATCATCTATTTCAATACTTTTGAATTGAAAATGCTTTGCCCCTGAAAGGGTTAAAAAAAAACCTATTTTCTTTAGGTTTTGATCTTGTTAGCAGTTCTTTAGTTATGCGACGTCTATATTCCAGGGACAACATGTTCTCTCGCATCTCCACATATGCAATATATGAATTTACATATGTCATTTCTAGCATAGCAAAAACGAGCCGATGTCACAACTTTTTCAATTTCCTATAAAAAATAACAATGAAACAGCAAAGAAATACCAGAGAAATCATTACTACACTACATTTTAGTAATTACATTTTAAAACAGATAAAACGATGGATAACTACACAGACGAAAAGTAAACAAAAAGTTTTTCTCCAACACCCAGTGTGCTGACGGTACTTTCAAGTACCACCGAGTAATTCAACTGGTAAATCAAATGCGTACACCGTTCACCTAAAATAGCTAGTAAAACTGTATTCTAAGATCATAATGAACACATAAAAAAAATTCAACACTTTTCTTATACCCTTTACTGTGTTTGCAGCAATAAAAAAACGAGCATGACAATCTGTACAAAATGTCGGCACAAAACCCATCGTCTGTGTCAAAGATAGCCTCTTTCCTCGCTAAAATAGCAAACCTAGAACTACTAGATGGAACAACTGTTTCCTGAAGATGGCCATAGATGATGACTGAAACGCCAATTATTATACCTTTACTTTAATGTTTGTTTAGTTTTTAACTTTACAACATTTTGTATACGCCATTTAGTAAACTTGTGATTTTTTATTTTCACGTTAATATTGATATCAAAAACTTTTTAAAGTCAGTTTTAAAAATTGCACGCGAAACATTGTATATATAACATTACTGCATATTTATTAGAATCTTTATTAGAATTTTAATACATTTCTAGAAGAAGAAATGCTGTAACGCACGCAATTTTGCATGCTAATAAATCTTCAGATTATTTCGCATACCAGTCACATTTTAATTCCGTGTGATTTAAGCCTCAGTTGTATTTATTAATATTTAATTTAGAAGTTCGCATGCGAGCAAAGATGCTGAATTATAGCGTCCATTTATAATATATTCAACTGAGCATAAATTCATGGCTGGTGGATTTACTGATAAGTCACGGTTGATTTCCATTAACCTTATAAATTTTCACATATTATAACTCATTTATGTTAAAATTCTTGTATTTAATGAAAAGTGTGAATAAATTCTGAATAAAAATCATATGAACGTAAAACAACTCAAATTAGAATTGTGTTATTATATTATTACAATACTGCATACTTTTTAACTGTCAGATTTAAGAGTGGGCATTGTAGACGTAAATAAGCGTAAAAATAAATTGTATACTTAAGGCTTCTGTCCCTGCCGGCGAAGACACTCACGAGCTAATGCAAATCCTATGGGGAGGTATTTATCTAATATCTCGTTTGCGTTTCGACATTTTCAAATAATTTTCTTTTTTTTTTTTTTTTTTTTTGCATTGGATAGCCGAGGTCCGTTTCTACATCGCACTTTTTTTACTTTTCCGATTTTGGTCGCAGGTATTTTTTATAAAGTTACTTTCACTTTCAAAACCGTTTCTGAAAATGAAAGTGTCATTCTAAAACATATCTGCAACCAAAATTGAAAAGGTAAAACAGGCGCAATGTAGAGACGGATCTCAGCAATCCAATGCAAAAAAATTATTTAAAAATGTCGAAATGCAAACGAGATATTAGAAAAATCCCTCCCCATAGGATTAGCATTAGCTCGTGAGTGCCTTCGCCGGTAGGGACAGGGGACTTTTTAAGAGTTGAAATTTTGACACACAGGAGGAAAAGTTAAATGAGTTATCGTTTTTTTTTTTTTTTTTTTTTTTTTTTTTTTTTTTTTTTTTTTTTGTGTGTGTGTGGGGGGGGGGGGGGAAATGTGGGTGAAAAATTTGGAGAAAAATCTATTGCGTTTCAAAAAAAAAAAAAATTTAATTCCTGATTTTTCCATTAAAGTTGAGTCTTGTGTAACGGGAATGATTTTCCCTAATCACATATGATGACCAACCATGCTCTTAATTGCTACGATGAAAATAGTTTTGTTTAAACATCATCAATTTATCATCTCCACGAAGTTGTCATTTCAAAATGTCCAATATTTTGAAATTATCAAGTAGGGAAAAAATAGTGGAGATTAATGAAGATATTCTTATATAAAATTAAATTAGCCAGCTCCTACTCAGTTGAATCTGCTTTTCGACGTTATATATCAAATTTGGAAACACAAGGAAAAGCTGTACAACCTCTTCCATTGCCTCCACCTAAAAAATTCGTTTAAAATAACAGAAATAGAACTGATGAATATTTGCTTCAATTGAAGAATACATTGAGAACATATACTTGTGTTCAAGCCTATTGCTGTCACTATCGATTGTATCCAATTAGAAAAAAGATGGTTTTTGATCAATTGTTTCAATTTTTAGAGTTCAAATTAAACAAGAAGATGTGAAAATGTTACCACTGAAACACTATGATGGCTTGTTCTCAGCTATGATCGCATGCATGTGAATACGGTCGATCACCTGTATGAAAGACGATGAGGCAGGTATCATTTTTGCATATTTAAAAAAAAAGAATAAAAAAAAGGAAAACGTATTCAACGTTTTTAAGTAAATTTGGCATAGCCTTTGAAGAATCAGCCAGGGGAATTTGACGAAAGTCAGAGTTGGGCAGTATCGAAAATACATGTATTTGAAATACATTTTCAAAATACATTTGTATCTTGTATTTTGTATTTTAAACCGATAAGATCAAAGTATTTTTGTAATGTATTTTCTGATGGTTTTACAATGTATTTTGTATTTTGAAAATACTCAAAATACATTTTTTCCAAATTTCAAACTGCAATGTTTAAACCGCACATAGAAAAGCTTCGATTCCCTAAAAGGAAATACACGACTATCTGTTTTGATTAGTTTTCAAGTTCTGTTCTGGAAGTTAATATAAACGCACTTTTCGACTATTGCTGAGACAAGGAGGTTGATGAATATGATGTTTTGTTATGTATGTTATGATGTTGTATGCTGATTAGTTACAAAAATAACTTTTATATATCCTAATGTTGCTGTCTGAATTACAAGAAAAAAAACATGTATTGTGATAGACCGGAAGGATCTTTCAGAGTTGCGCAGGTGCAGCGCTCTATTACCGACAGTTACCCATTGACCACACATATAAGGAGCTCAATTTTTTTTCTGGACTAATAGTTTCATTTAAAAATATCCAAAAAGGATTTCTTAAAAATTCACATGTTTCATTCATTAATATAAATTTTGTTAGACAGTAACCGCAAGAAAATTGCTAAAATGAACTTTTAAAGAAACGATTTGATTATGAAAAAATGAAATTTATGGCTTTGCAAATTTTACATTCGAATTTACCTTACTTTTTATGAATATTTTACAAGCGCTTTCTTCTTACGAATGTAAGAGCTTTCATAGTTTTTCTGCTCTATATTAAAAGTTTCAAGACTTTCATTCTAAGTGCAAATGATTTCTTATATCTTTGCGCTTATACATGGTTTGATATTTTACCTGAGTGTTTTAGTTTTAAAACTTCTTTATACGAAGAATTCGCAGTTTTGTTAATAATAATAATTCAACTTGTGTTAAAAATTATCTGATTTTTTACTTTCTTCTATCTTCAATAGAAGAAAGTATTGTAATCGAAATTTTTTTCGACTTCCGGTTTTCGACGGATTTACATGTTTTAGGGGTCAGAGATTCCAAAAAACATGTTTATAGAAAATGTCTGTCTGTCTGTGTGTCCGTCTGTCCGTCTGTCCGTCCGTCCGTCTGTCCGTCTGTCCGTCCGTCCGTCCGTCCGTCTGTCCGTCTGTCTGTCGCCATTGTACCATCAAAAAGTGTATGAAGTTATGCATAGAATTAAACCAAAATTTTATTTTATGTTTTTGGCTATGGCAAGCAGGTCCTCCTGGAATTTGGAAAAAATTCGCCGGTAGGGGGCGCTGATATAGCAAGTTTTGTGCGATTTTGAATATTGTACCATCCAAAAGTGTATGGAATTATGCATGGAATTGAACCAAATTTTTATTTTAAGTTTTTGGATATGGCAAGCAGGTCCTCCCTGAATTTGGAAAAAATTCGCCGATAGGGGGCGCTGTAAATGCGATTTTTGTGCGATTTTTAATATTGTACCATCCAAAAGTGTATGAAGTTATGCATAGAATTGAACCAAATTTTTATTTTAAGTTTTTGGCTATGGCAAGCTGGTCCTCCCTGAATTTGGAAAAAATTCACCGGTAGGGGGCGCTGTAATATCGATTTTTGTGCGATTTTGAATGTTGTACCGTCCAAAAGTGTATGAAGTTATGCATAGAATTGAACCAAATTTTTATTTTAAGTTTTTGGATATGGCAAGCAGGTCCTCCCTGAATTTGCAAAAAATTCGCCGTTAGGGGGCGCTGTAATAGCGATTTTTGTGCGATTTTGAATATTATACCGTCAAAAAGTGTATGAAGTTATGCATGGAATTGAACCAAATTTTTTTTTAAGTTCTTGGCTATGGAAAGGAGGCCCTCCCTTAATTTGTAAAAAAATCGCCCGTAGAGGGCACTGTAATAGCGATTTTTGTGCGATTTTTGCGCCATTTTGAATATTGTACCGTCGCTAAGTGTATGAAGTTATGCATAGAATTGAACCAAATTTTGTGTGTTTGTTTTTCGTTATGTCACGAAGGTCCTCCCTGAATTTGGAAAAATTCTGCCGGTAGGGGGCACTATAATTGCGATGTCTGTACCATTTTCATTATTGTACCATCGAAAAGTGTATGAAGTTATCCACATAATTGAACCAAATTTTTTGTGCATGTTTCTGGCTATGGCAAACAAGTCCTCCCTGAACTTGAAAAAATTCCGCCAGAAGGGGGCGCTATAATTCCGATCTCTGTGCCATTTTCATTATTGTACCATCGAACAACGTATAAAATTATGCATACAATTGAACCAAAATTTTTGTGCTTGTTTTTGGCTTTGGCCAACAGATCCTTGCGCGGTAAAGGGGCTCTGTGCTAGCGATTTTTGTATACTTTTCTTGATTTTTCGTTGTTCTATTGTGCATCGGCGGCTCATGCAGCGGCGGGAACTCGCTACCTGCTAAGCCGGCTATTCGCAAACAGCTGATAACAACAAAATAAGGAAAAATTAATAATTTTAACAAATATCATGATATAGATTAACTCGTTTTTAGTCCGTTTAATTGACTTGAGCAGAAATTTAAGATGAAAATCAAAGTTGGTATAGTATTGAACTAATAATATTGAAGTATTAACATGTGTAACAAGGTTTTGAAATATTAAGATGTATAAGATAGAAGAAAGTTTTGGGATTGGCACATCCAACTAGTTCATTTATATTTTTGCATTCCAGTAATACATATTTTAAATTTCGTATGCATTATTTCTAAAATGCACCATAATCGAAAAGTTTTACCCCAAATATTTTATTAGTGGAAGGCCTAAAAAATCTTGCGTAGTTGGGAGCTCTTAAACACACGCGCATTACATAAAAAGAGAAAAATGCATTTAAACACATTTAAACAATTTTATTCGGTGTCATTGTATATATAAGATTATTATAAAATATGTTCTTTTATAGACACATACTAAGAAAGACTGATTGAAAAGACTGATACTAGACTAATTTATTTTTACATTCTTCTAATAAATAAGAAGGCAGTATTGGAATCGAGAAAATTTTCGACTTTCGTTTTTTGCTTGATTTACACGTTTCGGGATGTCTTGAACACGATTTAACTATTTTTGGGAAATGTGTGTATGTGTTTTAGTCTGTGTGAGACACAATTTTTGTGGCCCTTTAATCTCAAGAACTAATGCATGTTTAATAATAATCAAACTTCAGATTATGATAGACCTAGGTATAACTTAGCTTCGGATTTATATCGACCAACCTGCTATGCTTAATGATTTTATTCCCTGATAGCTATATTGTAAGAACCAATATACAGAATTTCATTTAACTGCATATAGGCCTGAATGGAAATACTTGCCGATTAACTTTTAGTATATATCTCTCAACAGGTGGTGTTGCTATGCTAGGTTTTTCATGATTTCCGCGATAACTATATTAAAAAAACTAATGGACAAAATTTAATCCAATTTCATATTATTTTAGATCTTCAAATAAATTAATGCTGATAAAATTTGGGATGCATCGCTCAAGATGTGGCGTTGTTATGCTGTGTTTTTATGATTACCATAACATATACTTAAAATTCTCGTTTTTTCTTTTTCTTTTTTTTATGTCAAAATGATCATATTTGTAAATCAAATTTAAATAAAATAACTACCACGTACCTTTTCAAAATAAATTTTCTGGTTCGTAGTGGTGTTTTTTAAAAAATCTGAAGTTGGCAGGTATGCCATGAGAAATATATTTCAAGAACTAGAGCACGGAATTTCATCAAACTTCATCATATTCAGTTAGTGTGGATGACATTTTGGTGCATATTGTCATACAGATGTTTTTTTTTTCTGTGCTATGTCTTTAGGATTTTTGATATTTTTATATCTCTGCACCTATTGAATAGAATCGCACCAAACTTTTTGTGCTTTTTCTGAAAATCAATACTCTCTCAATTTTTGTTTAGAACACTCAGTAGCGGGCGGTGCTATCTATGCCTCGTGAAAGAGATTCCTTTTCGGATCCACAATCTAGAGGTCTGCAAGGGTCGGAATTTCCAGGACCGGGTCCGGCCGGACCCGCACAAAAACAATCTTGGCCCGGGCCGGCGCGATGAAAAAACTAAAAGTTTGGTCCGAGCCCGGCCCGTTTATATTTTCACAGTTCATGCCCCGGCGCGTACAAAAATATATGAAAACAGCCTGGCCCGTGGAAAAATCGATTAAATGAGGCCTGACGCAATTTCTACAAAAGAAAAAAAAATCAGATTTTTTTAAACATACAATTAAGATTCTTTTAAAGAATACTGCACACATATTTATGGGATAATTTTACAGCATATTTTAAAATTACTATGTGTTCGCAAGGCAGAAAATACACAATAACAACATTAATGATTAATTAGAGTCTTAGACGTTTCAACATTCAAATGAAGATTCATTAAAAAAATAATGTAGTTTAAAATGAAAAAAAGAGGGTTAAAAACAGGATAATTTTTGAAGCTGTATAATAAAAAGCAGATTTTTAAAACTATTTTTCTGCCATTTAATAAGGCTTTTCTCAAATCCAAAGGAGCTACTTTCTGATACATTTCTGAATTCATTTCTTTTCGGAAACGCATAAGATTGGCAGGTGTTCTTATTCAGAAGCTATGTAATCGAATAACGTTATCATTTTTTGATAAAGGCAATATATCTTTGAGAAAATACTGTCAAAGTTAAAGATTTGAATGGAATTTCCGTAAGCAATAGCACCGGAAATGAGAAACTTTCAGCCACGTGACAAGAATCTCTTATATCTCGATAAGTAATTTATTAAAAAAAAGAAAAAACGCTATTCGATTCCAAATCCCTTTAATGGTGAGGCCTGTCAGTTTTAACCCTTAAATGCGGGACTTTTTGCTTTGCTTCGAAAAAATTATATATGATTCTCTGAAACATTTATTACACGTAAAAAACAATGAAAAAAAATCAGAGATACATTTTTCATATAATACATCAATCTTTTCTTCTGTTGTACATCTGCAATACAAGTAAAAATTACTGTCGTGTGGCTGTTTTACTCTCAAATAATGCAAAATAATAAATATTTTAATAAGTATGCCTCCAAATACCTTATTTCATACCACTATTTACTTTTTTAAACTTAACTGTTAACCCTTTAATTCCCGTGATAACGTCCTAGAAATTACGTAGTTCAGAGAATCTGACTTTCAACCAGAAAGTTTCAATGGTTAATTTCGCTTCATTTAAAAACGGAATGTTTGTTATTAATTAGAACAAATATTGTATTTTAATTTTCTGGCGTGAATTAGGTATATACGAATAAAAATAATCTATTAAATTCAAAACATTGTTGTTTGCATATATGCAAAGCTGCGCATTAAAGGGTTAAGCCTTTATAGTAAAAAAAATGAGTCAGAAAATGACTCAGGAAATTTCTCATTGTTGTGCAGTGAATTTGAGAACCACCTTGAGGTATATTTCCAAAGATTCCGTTAAGAGAAGTTCATTATCGCTATTAATATTTTTACAAAACATATTGCCTTCCTTACACAACACATCCTGAGAACAATAAAGTCCAGTTCCGGTGCTGCTCAGCTATGTAGAAAAAAGTGCAAACCTGATCTCAACCCGGCCCGAGTCTGCTGAAAAAATTAAGCCATGGCTTTGACACGCATGCAACTGTCCGATGCTGATCTCTATGCTGGACATGTTAAATTTCCGTATTGATGTTGTCAAACTAGCATCGGTTCGTGACGCACATTTATACGTATTACTTATTCTCGCAAAAGTCACATTAATTGAAAATGGCTCATAATTTACTTGCTTCGATTAAAGTTTTATAGCGGGCCGGTAGGCCCACTTAATTTCTTTTATCGGCCCGGCCCGTTTATTTTGTTTCTCGGCCTGCCCTGTTGAAAAAGTTGTTCTAATTCTGCTGGCCCGTTTGAAACATCGCCTTCTTTCCAGCCCGGTCCGTGGTCCGAGCCGGATACGGACCTCAGGCCAAGCCCGAGCCCGGGCCCGTGCAGACCGCTACCACAATCAATCCATGCAGTTATTTCTACTGAGTAACTACCTTTAAAGGGTAGTTTATTCATTATTAGTTATTCTTGCAACTTTCATACACTTTTAAGCACATTGTTGCTCCAATCTTTCAGTTTTGTTTTTGTTATCTTTCGTTTAATTTTAATTAATTTTGCTTCTTTATTTGGAAATTTATAATTTCTAAAAATTTAATCAGTTTTGCTAAACCAGCTTTGCATTTGACTAGTGCAACTTAATGCACAATCGTGTATTTTTTATTTATTTATTTTTTTTTTTTTTGTAATGTATTTTGTATTTTAAATGTATTTTCAAAATACATGTATTTTGTATCTTGAATTTTTGAAATTTGGAAAGTATTTTGTATTTTGTATTTTAACTTGAAAAAACAATGTGTTTTGTATTTTGTATTGTAAATGGTTTTTCGATGTATTTTGCCCAACTCTGACGAAAGTAAAACTAGAAAATCATGACTGGTTCATATATAACGAATGCACGCTGTCTTCAGCAAATTCGCAAAGTGGTGTAAATCTTGTAATATGGCAGTTTTTATCAATTTTAATTTTTTAGTAGTTTAATCTGAAAATTAAGATTAAACTCCTATCGTACAGTTAAGGATGTTTTCTTTTATTTATTAGATACGAATCTTTCTTCGGGTACTCCGATAAAAACTGTTTCTTATACGACCATTACATATTTTTCAAAAACATATATCATTCTTAATTTGAGAAATTAGTTCTGTTGAAGACGAATAATAATTTCCTGTCGTAATATTGTATGGTAGATCATTTTTTATTTTATATACACTTTTTTTAAATGCTTTCAATGAAGCTGAATTACATTAAAAATTTTTCATATTTCCGTATACTTTAAAACAAATAAAGAGATCAACTGCATGGCACTAATCAGAACCAATGAACAATTTCCAATAGCTGCACCACTAGTATAGGCAATAGATCTGTGGAAAGCCTGAAATTTATCACGACAAACTCCAACGAAGTACATGTTCAATAGATGAATATGCATATGTCGTCAGCGTGTATCATGAATTTTAGTCCTAGGTCTTCAAGGGTTTAAAAAATATCTGCCATAAATATGATACACAAGATAGGATTGAACACCGTTCCTGTAGATCGCGTCTACTGGTAGCATGTGCAGACGAAATACACCTTTTCTAAGCAACCTTGATACTAGGAGTTCAAAGAAGTACGTGAAACCACCGGATGGGCAGACTCAATATACCAATATACCAATATACCAATCTGCGTACATTAAAAATAAGGCCTTCGATGTGGATAGAGTGGTAAGCTGCCTGCAAATCAAGAAAAATTCCCAAGATTTTTTTTTTCTCTTTTCGCCTGCAGAATATCATGATGTAACATTGTACTTTGATTATAATGAAAATGCAGAAAACCAAGGTGTCAGCGGTCAAGGACGTTATTTTCAATTAAATGATTTCTTATTCGGTTAGCAATCATTCTCCCTCAGATATTGCACATGTTTGACGTAACGGCTAAAGGACGGTAAAACGAGACTCCTTTTTTTTTACTTTCTTGACTTGGGAATAGGCAGAATGACAACAAATGTCTAGGCTGACGGGATATCACCCGAACTTCAAATGGAAATAAAAACTTGAAACATAAGCTCCAGGGTATAATAATCGAGATCCTTAAAAAGGCAGCGCTAATATTATCCTCACCAGGGGTGGTAGATTTGGTACGGTGAATGGATTCTGTTAACTCAAACAACTTGAAAAATGAGTTGAGCTCCATACAGTTAAAATCTCTGTAAACTATGGAAAGGGGTTCATGGGCAGCATCTTATTGAAATGATATCTAAAAATCTCTGATTGGATCGCAGCATCTGAAATAAGAGAATCAACGTGGGTGAAACAGAAATAGTAATCAGGAGGAATGTACGAACGAGTTTTAATATTCCGGAATACGTTGTGTAAAATGCAAGGGTTGCTCATGTTGCGACATGAGAGTCCCAGAACAGGCGTTTAGATTGCCTAATGTCCTGACGGAGGTTTGCAGACGTCCTTTTGTATTCAACTTAGTAGACGGTGGAAGCCACACGGAATGTCTTTTTTTCCAGGTAGTTTTTTTTTTTGTTGTTGTTGTTAAGAATATCATGGTATCTTTGACGTCTGCCATACAAGGGGACTTTTAGAAGAGATTCTCGAATAGAACTACTATTGGCCATCGCATGCCACACCATGACAGAAAAAGAGACATAATCCACGGCTGAGCACAATTGCAGAACATTGTTGAATTCTTGGCACGTGTGAGACTATTGATAATGAGTGGCAGTAGGCAACATCGGAGAGGGATTTGGGGGGGATCTCCACAGAGATTGATGCTCTGGAAAATGGTCATTTTTATAAAGGGCATTTTTATATTCATTTTCTACCTGGAGAGAAACACGGAGCAAAAAGGTCTGTGGAGCAAAGCGGAAAATCTCTGGAATCCACATAAAGAAAATATCTTCCAGCCATTCTACGAAACTCTCGCCATTACGAGAAGCCGCAGAACCACCCCGTAGCCAGTGGTATAAGTTGAAATCACCCAAAATAATGGTCGGTCCATACAGGTCTTGATATATCTTTGTGAAATCAGCAGGCACAGAACTATAATGGGAATAGATACTTACTATATACAATGAAAAAGGATCCAGAAGAATTCGAATGCCCATAATTTCATTGTAAGAGCTAGAATTGGTATTATGAAGCCGGTAAGAAAACCAGAGAAAGAATGACAGCAATAACTAGGCCATCCCCTAGGCGGAAAGACTATCTAGGTGATAAAGTATTTTCCCTGGAGAGGTGAAAGATCTTTCCGGATTTAAGGATGTTTTTGGAAACAGAAAAACGTCCGCATTGTTACATGGGATGTAATTGATCCAAGCTAGCTTATTAACAATACTCCGGCAATCCCACTGCAGAATACATAAACCCATAAAACAAGAAATTATCCAAATTAAGGAAGACCGCACCTGGCAGCTTCCAAAAACAAGAAGTTTCTTTTCTTTATCATCACTTTGTTTGAATCCAATCGCCTTTATGAGGGTGTTTACGTTTCTCTGGTGATTCCTGGCTCACTTTGGGCAAGAATATTACTAGTAAATTGCTTAACGCTGTAATATATTCAGTCACAAAATCTTACTGTTTAGAAGTGATATAAATTAATATTTTAACACTAAATTTGTGTGAGATTCGATGCAATAATTCTAATTTAGTTTTTTGTTCGTTGGCTACTTTGGCATGAGACTCACTCAGCCTTTTTTTTAATTGCCTAAGCGCGTTCACAAATAACAGTAAATTTTTGCGCTTGCAATTTAAAAGACCCGTCTTCTGAAGACGGGAAGAACATGTATTGTAGTCTGAGCAGTAGCCACCATCACAATTGGGAGAAGAGATTGGGTTTGAGCATGGTGTATCATTAAACTTGTAGCATTTGGTACATTGACGTGGGCGATCAATGAATTGGCGAATTAGTTGCTTAGAAAACCACAATTTTATTTCTGATGGAAGGGAGGTGTCAAGGGACGTTACTAGAACCGGAGTATGATCCTTGGTGCTATTCTTTCGGATAAATTGACAAAACTGTAGGATTTTTTTTTTTTTTTTAGAACCTGAAAATTTCTGCCATTTCTGCAAGGAGAATTTCCGCAGAGATGTTGAAAACAGAAAGCTATTCGTAATATTCTCCAGGCTACCCTTGTATAAATGGAAACTCTGATACCACAAATAGCAACTGCACTGTCTATTGTGCTCATTATTATGCTTCCCATTCTGGTAAATCTTAGGTTATCGATTATCCCTGAATTCGTGATAATCTTTTTTATTTTCAACTTGACTTGGATGAAGATCACGTTTTGGAAGTGATTTGGTTTCAGAGCTTATCAAAAAAGTAAACAAATTTCCTCCATTTTCACAATCGATACGGAGCAACGCTACAACACACCCAGTTGGACGAACAAAATTTGTATTTCTATTTGGACTCAAGTAACGCAATATTCGATATCATTCATTTCAACATTATTAACGCGTGAATTTTCAGAGACCGAGTCATATGCAACAATGGGTGAGCCATTATATCAGCGGAAAACGGTCATAACAAACAAGTTGAAAATTGCTCGTCAAACGTGGCAAGTGAGGTGCGTTAGTACTATAACTAGTTTTATAATTATTTTTGCACCCCATATTGTACTGAATGTATATTTTTTTGCACTTCATAAGTGCATAGTCTGTAACATCATTAAAATGCACTTGCAATAATTTTTTCCCCATTCCCCGTAATGTAACAGAAAACTTTTGGCTGTCCCTGTAATTAAACTATACATCCGATTTTCATAAAATTTGAAATGGCTCGACAAAATTTTGCAACAATCATATATTTAAAATTTCAGACCATTCGGAAGGCTATAACATCATTAAAATGCACTTGCAATAATTTTTCCCATTGGCCGTAATGTAAAGAAAAACTTTTGACTGTCCCTGTCATTAAACTATACATCCGATTTTCATAAAATTTGAAATGGCTCGACAAAATTTTGCAACAATCATATATTTAAAATTTCAGACCATTTGGTTGGGTAGTTTTTGCTCTGTTATATGCGGACGGACAGACGAACTGAACGACGACTATAGGTGCTACGTATTTATATAATTACAAAAGCACCTAAAAATAAACTGGAGAATATAACTCCTGAAACGTCCAAAGACGGCAACAGAAATCGAAATGGTCACTTACCTTAACAGCAGGAAACAAACAGGTGAGAACAATAATAGACAAAAAACGAGAAGAAACACATATATGAAATGTGAGTTCTAAGAAATATGCAAGCAAGTCACTTCCACCTGCGTATTACACACGAGGAGCACCCACAAACTTACAAGCTAAAAATAAAGTGGTTCGAAAATGAATCAGCAGAAAACAAGACGCTCTGACCACTTGTCGCCAGACTCAGTATTGAGGAAAGTCTCTTTTTCTTTCCGCAGACTGACCGGTAGAAAAAAAGACCACCAGAGCAGGATGAAGACGCGATCACTGCTTGTATCGAGAGGGTGTGTCCTGTGTTGTTTGGTTGACTGGATGTTCCAAAAGGAGTTTTTTCAACAAATGCCAAGCGATTTTTTAAACCGTAAACTTATCATGATTGCCATGACAATAGGTATATAAAATTACTATTGATATTTAAAAAGTCTCTTTACATTTGAGTCACCTTTGTATTAAAAAATTAGAAGGAATAAATTTAAATTAAATAAAACAATGAATAAACGAAAATTAAAATGCTTAAAATAATAAATACACAGTTGAACCTCGATTATCCGAAGTAATTGAAACCGACCCTCTCTCGGAAAATCTAAATTTTCGGATAATCGAGAATGCTTCAATTTTAAGATTAAGGAGAAATATATGCATTATTTCTTATTATGGTAACAAGTGCTTAATAAAAATAAAGCAATAGCAAAAAAGAAACAAGAATAAATTACCTGAATTTTAATTTTGAAATTAAGTACCTTTTAGATATATCACAAGGCTTTGAAAAAATGTTTTGTTTGTCGCACTCACGATTGCCTTTGCTTTGAAGCTCTGTCACGGAGTTTTTTAATATTATTAGTTCACCAGTATCACAGTCTTTCTGCTGCTCCAGCCATTCCAAGTCTTTTACAAAACATTCAAAAGTTTCAGGATTGCTAATTTGTTCGTTTTTTTCGTTCCACTCCGTAGCTTACAGGAGTTCAAGTTAAATTCAAAGGAACTCTAACAAAGGGGGATCAAAAATATTTATATGTACTCGTAGTTCGGAAAAGACCACTTGCACACAAGAAATATGATAATCTTAAAAAAAAAAAAAGCTTTAAAAATGGATTTCGGTTGACCGAGAGTTTCGGTTAAAAGAGTTTCGGATAAAAGAGGTTCTACTGTAATTGTTTAATAATGTGAATAATTATATAAGATATTAATAAAATATAGACAAAAAAGTGTTAACGATAAAGTCATTTTCCTCAATTTTATAACTATATTTTTGCACCAGTGTTTATAATTTTTGCTTTAATATGCAAATGAATTTATGTCATTTATGCGGATGAATAAATAAAAATCTAAATACTGTAATCCGTAATACCAGATTTTTCACACAAATTTTGGGGTTTTTTACAGAATTCTTCGCTTACAATTAAAAAATTATTATCATTACTTCGTTAATACCAAAAAATTAATAATGTTAATTCTTAATGCATTATACTAATTACTTTATTTGCCTGCGGTAAATACCAAAAAAGTATATTTTACTTTATTGCGTTTCCATACTTCATTAATGCCCTGAAACTAAATAACTTAATAACACACATTTCCAGATTTTTATACATCTCGAAAGTAGTTAATTTTTTTTAAATGTTCTTTAGGTACTTTTCGCGCCATATGCTATGCGTTCAGTAGGACGTATGATTATTTGTCCGAATAACAATTTAATTATTAGAAAGTATATTCGTTTTACAATAAGGAACAATATAGGAAGATGTTTTTTAAAAAATCAAGATAAAAGTGTTATAATTTTTACAGCACGTAATAAAATAGTTAACTTCACTCTTCATAGTAATAAAACAGCCGAGTAAGACAATTTCTTTTCGAAAAATGATTACATTTAAATTAATTAATTGCTCTAAAATTGTGCCTCATTTAAAAGTATTAATAAATATAATATATAAATACTAGCCGCCCTTTGGCGACCAGTTTTATCTCTCTTAAAATTTATGTTTGGGAAAGCATGCTAAGCATTGTATCATGTAACTTTTATTCATAATTTAATTTACTTGGACTCTCTTAAATATAATTAATATAGTCCCTTAAGCTTATATCACAATATATATTCAAAACGGAAAAGTCAAAACATATATTAAAATATTTATTTGCTTAAAAGACAATCTGCGTTTTTAGTAACGTCTTTTAAGCAAATATTTATTTTAATATATGTTTTGACTTTTCCGTTTGGAATATATATTGTGATATGGTTATTAGTGGACATAATTAATAATTTTTACTCTTTCTTATACTTACATTTGTATCCCTTAAGCTAATATTAGTTTTTGTTGCATTAAAATATCTCAATTTGTTGATTATTTGTAAGTAAGTATAACCTATTGGTTTACAATGGAAGTGTACGGGAATTTGGCGAAATATTAGAGATATCGCCAAGTTGGCTGTCCTTTTGGCGACTAATTTTGATCGCCAAATTGGCGCTAAACTTGGCTGCATTTGGCGACATAACAGCCCAACCCCCTATGGTAACCCCCCTTATAGGTATGAGGATGCATTAAATGCTGTTCAATAACCAATGAGATGCGTTTCATTCGGGCGTTGCCATTAAACAATTAACAAATAATCGGGATTTCTGTGCCACGTACGATAGCGCAATATATATAGATAACATCTATTTTATTTTTTTTTAATCAAACTATGATACAAAGAGTTTAAATCTTTCTATTTTGGGACGATTTCTTGCTTTCTGTTGAGAAATTTGGCGATGATAAAAGATTTTTTTGTAAGAATGTCTATTTTTAAATACAGTGGGTGATCGGTTAACGAATTGTTCGGTTTACGAGCAGATCGGTTGACGAACACTTTCGGGAGAGATTTTTATGTTCGGATAATAAACACTTCACAAAACAAAACCAGGAAGAAGCTATTCTGTGTTTCAGATTTGCCGAGCTGTATTTACATATACTGTCGACTCAGAGAACATTTTAATAGTTGTATACGTAAGGACTAATTAATTAATGGGCTGCCGAGGGTTCAGGCCTTACATTTTAGGGCCCCCAAATTAGAATGAACAGGTCAGAAACATTAATTAGCCCCGGATATGCTATTTCTTTCTCCCACCTTATTTTGCGTCGTCTCCAAAAAATAACGTTACGTTGTATAAGCGGGCCGTAAAACAAAGCAGATGTATCATTGTACTATTAAATACTCTATAGTAATTTTTTTAACTTCTAGGCATCGCACATTTTCAATTTTTATACCGTCGTATTTCGGAAAAAAGTACTTTTAAATGGAATTTGTTTGAAAACTGTATCTCCATTTATTTTCGAAATATTAATTTTTTTTTTTTTTTTTTTTTTTTTTTTTTTGTAGTTTTTAGAGCCATTTGCTTAATATTGGCAACGGAAGTACTCCATTTTTATAGAAAGTAAAGGAAAATAATTCTAAAATAGAAATTATATATTTTTGTTGCCATTTTTTCATAACAACCGAAAGAAAATGTAATTAAAATACGTGCTATTTTGAAAAAAATATAAACGAATGATTTCTGTTAAAACATGGAGCTATTATAAACTATATTTAATTTTAAGTATCTATATTAATGTTACAAACAAATGAAGGTCTTTGAATCATTAGATCGCCTTTTTTTGTCGAGTTTCTTTAATGACGGCATTTTTTGCTGCATTTGTGTATTATTTTGCGATAGTGACGTCCTATGCATGCTTTACTGTACATGTTTAAGAGTGGATCGTAAATGCGGAATTCTTAAGCGGATGCGAATGACGTCATTTTACATAAAATAAAAGCGTGTGCTTTAAGTCTTGAAATTGAAATATGTTTTGTACTATTTATATATACATTTTTTTTTTTCATCGAGGGCGACACTAAATTCTGGAAAAGCAAAATTCCTGTTTTCTAATTTATTTTTATATTTTGTGTTTCTTTTTAAAGAAATATTTTTAATTGCAATTTAATTATTTTAATTGAAATTTTGTTCACAAACTATTAACAGGTTCTAGGCCCCACTTCAGCTTTATTGTGCCCCGCAGTAAACACGATCTTTTAAAATCAAACGATCAAAAACTGCTTAGTTCAGCAGTTTTTGAAAGGTCAAAATGACAAATTCATATGATTTAATGCCGCAGATGATGAATGTAATCCTAAACGTTTTTACAAAGGGCATGTCATTAATTTTTTTAAATACGCCACGACACGAACAAAGCCATCAAAATACGATCTGTCTATATTAAATAAGGACGTGTATTAACCCTATTATAAACGGAAGATTTATAATATTTGTTACACATTATTTAGCTTTTAAGAACGAATTAATTGAATTCCAATACAAATCAATACAAAATCTATGATCGATTAAAGAAGAATTCGGTTAGCAAACACTTTTTTGGAACGGATTAAGTTCGTTAACCGATCACCCACTGTATATACAATAGAATCCAGTTAAATCTATATTTCGTAACTAAATTGCTAAGCGAAATTACAACTTCACAAATAACTGAATGAAACATGAAACACGAATTTAATGAAAAAATACAATGAAATTGTTGATATTCTGATAAAGCCTTTAAGTCCCATCCCAAATAAAACCTTAGACAGAATAAAATATCTAAAATGTTTTCAATAATTAAACTGTTCGAGATTTTTCTGCTTGATTAAAAAAAAAAAAAATTATGACTCAGTGCACTTTCTCTGTGATGCATTAACCACTTCGCAACGAGTATCAAATACATTTCATTTAATTTTACGGTATCACTGTTATGATATTCTAATTTGTATCTTAATCGACGAATTCCTGTGATCAAATAAGGCGAAACTTTCTATAATAAAATACTGGGTTCAAATTCAAAGATTTTGTGCACCTTATATGGTACGAATACGTCATTCGTGAAAAGATTAAACGCGAATAATATTTTCAAAAAATTCCTTAGAGGATAAAAAATGAAAATATTCAGAGTAAACTAATCAGGTCGATGACTTAACTATTGAGAAAGCGGTCGAAAAGACGATGCAAAGACTAAGAAAGACTAAGGGAAATGAAAAGTTACCGATGTGGTAACGCTTAACATGTAGGTAATTCTATAAATATATTAAAACTATACAGAACCGCTTGAAGCATTTATAAAACTATTGTTAAGAAATTCTAAATTCTCCTCATAGACTTTAAATTCTTATTATTTTTTTCAAATTATAATAATAGATATTTGAAAAATTTCTGGTGTGAACTATAAATTTATGAATAAAAGTATTGTCAGATTTGGCAACATTGATTGCGGCCTGTATAGCGTATAATGTTAATACCATTTGTAATACATAAAAAATCGAGATCATTTGCGTAAAGTTTGTCAATGTAAATCTAATAATTGTTAGAAGCAAATGAATGTATTAAAAGAAAGTTCATATTTTATCTGTGAGCTGTGATAAAGGCACAATACCTATCAAAATTCCTATAATAATAGAGAATAAGACCAGGACGAATATAGAGCTGGATACTGGTTTGGCAATTTCCGCCAATTCAATCTTTTCCCAGAGTTTTTCCAAATCATAAAATGCTTATGCCCCATATTCAGTTAAGAACTGCAACTGATGAAATGTTTAAACCCTCTGGCGAGATATGCAAAGGTCAATCTCGCTTATGATAATAAAACTGAAATGGTTAAATTGTTTTTTTTTTATAAAAGAAGATAATTTTCCATTATTATTTGGAAGAGGCTATATCTCTATAATATATTTCTTGATAAAGTGAATTCAGAGTATGTAAATGAAATTTCAAATTTTTCTGACACATTAAAAGACTTATTAACTAATATTTATGATTTATTAATAATGTGGGGTAAATAAAAGGTATGAGGACAGACATCTGGGAAAAGATGCTTGTACCAACTTTTGTGAAGCTAAAGCCATAACTTGTACATTACGTGCAGCAGTTAACGAAGAATTAAAAGGGTTGCAGAATAAAAATATTATAAAACTTCTCACTAATAGTAAGTTATGGAGAAATTCGTCTGTGCAACGATTTTAAAGTAACTATAAATATATTTCAAGTTAAAAAAATATACTTCACCTAAGATATGAGGCTTTTTCTGCATTAGAGAGTGATTTGCATTCTACAAAGGTTAATCTCCGCACATGTCTTCAATTACCAATTGATGGAAGTTCACGAGAGCTGCTGTCAATAAACATACTGTTCCGCAGCTTAAAGTTAGATATGGGTCTTGCAAATCTTCCTACAATTTGGCAAAGAAAGACTGAACACATTTTAAGCGAAACTGACGATTTAAAATTTTTTTATGATACTGGATGATCTGTGAAAAGACATTTAAGACAATTAAAAATTAAATTACACTTCAAATAGTTCTTACACATTTCATGTCACTCATAGTGTAAATAACTTATGCTTCTCCTTAAGGCATCTCTGCAGTTCTTCCTCATGTGATAACACTGATAAACTCATTGTTTTTGTCAAGATTTTTTGTAAATGTAAAGAAAATGCATAGCCAGGGGGATAAAGTCACAGATAGCATGAACATTAGCAGCAAGTTTGATTTTTTTCTGACATTATCTTACCGTCACAAATTTAAATTGAGAAATTCGCAGCAAATTTCCCGCAAGGTATACCATCCCCCCACTTGCATGAGTAGTTTGTTGTGAAACTGATGGCAAGACTGTCTTTAATTCACGAAAGTGACGAAAGCAACAAATCCCTCTGTTGAGAGAATAGACAATCAGCACTGACGCAGAAATTGCAGAAATTTTTTTCGGTTGCCGCCGCTTTTTCTAAACGCTATACTTTTCAAATACCAAAAAAGGCTAGTGTAAAGTACAAATATTACCTTAACTTGTTTATGGTGATGAAAACGATCCATGCACCTTCTGACGGTGTGTTCGCATCAATAGACCTGATCAGGTGCCCCTCTGAAGGGATTAAACTTATAGTCTAACAGTTGTAAACAGATAGTGGAGCGTGGAATGATTACTACTTTGAAGTAAGTTTGCAGTATTTTTTATTACTTGTTTGCCGTTAGTTTGCAATAAATTTGTACAGCATGAATTTAACTTGCACGACAAGTTAGCTGCAAGTTCAAAGTGTGGTGACTTCAACGTTTGCGTTATATTGCTGCAGTCTTGTTATGAACTTTCAATCTTGTCATGCTGCAACTTTGAAGGTTTTCAAAGCAAGACTTCTGCAAATTAAAAAGGCTATCTGGGGTAGTACTTTCTATTATTTTTTGGTAGGGTTTTTTAAAATATTTATATGGTAGACGATTTACTTTATTTACAGGCAGTAAATAATTTTTGTCTATTTTTTCTCCGTCTAAGAGTACTCCCATGCTATCCTTTGTTAAAATGCAAAGATATGCATTATATTATTTACAAACATTTCAGTGTGATATCAGTTATTAAGAAAATCAACTGCTACAGAAACGCCGATGCTCTTTCATGACTTCCATTACTTAGTGAAGATTTACAATCACATCTTAACCCAACTGATGTGATTGATGAATCTGAATTTTTTTTCAAATAATTTAACTTTCAATTTTGCTATTAACTCCCAAATCTATTGCCTTAGCCACAAAATCAGATCCAATATTACGTCAAGTTTTCTACCATCCCATTTCTGGTTCTAAAATCCCTAAGCATTTACTTTTCTATGTTAAACAAAAAGAGTTTACCCTTCGAAATGTTTATATTTTAAAAGGGTGTAGAGTAGTTATTCTTGAATTTTATAGAAAACAAATTTTGGGCGACTTTGGAAATTTTGATATAGTAAAAATGTCTTTAGCTTGTAGTTTTCTTTTTTTTTTTTTTTTTTTTGGAGGCCAGGTATAGATAAATATATTGAAGGTTTTGCACAGAATTGCAGTACTTTTGTAATGTAGCAATTTGAAAAATAATCTTCCAAAAGTAGATTGTAGAACATTATGACTAGCCTACAGCATGCTAAAGAATTAATATAGATTATTTCTGGTTTGTTATGGGTAAAACGTTATTCCTTGTGGCTGATGCTCGTAGCCGTAGCAAATGGCTATAAGCTCTTGTTGTTACCAATACAACTACTGAACATTACGATTATTTTCTTTCTTCACTTTTTGCCTGATACTGGTATCCCATATCGTTTGTGTCAGATAATGGTCCCCCATTTACTTCTGAAGAATTTAAGACTTTTTTATGTAATCGTAATATAAGGCACATGTGATCGGTATCATCCATTTACCAATAACTAATCAGAACGATATTTTCAAATTCTCAAATGGGCATTAAAAGCCTTGGCGTCGGAATGTGATACTTTACAAATTAAATTACACGACCTTTTGTTTCAAATAGATTATGCCTTATGTCACAACAAGGGGAGTTCTGCATCTCTATTTCTAAAGTGTCATAGAATAACAAAAATAGATTTGTTAGTTCTAATTATTATAAATTTTATCCAAGATAATCAAAATGCGAGAAATTCTAATCATAAAGTAAGAGAATTCAAAATAAATTAAAAAGTGGTAGTAAGAAAGCCAGGTGGAAAATTCGTTGCATTATAGCAAGAGAGGGCAAATTTGCATTATAAAATTCAAGTGGGTTCAAATATCTGGAAAAGACATTTAGATCGAAACACTGACATAGAAGAATTCGTACCTTTGGCTAATGATACCTTTTTTTATGAACAATAGACAGAAAATTACAGAAGTGAAAATACGTATATTGAACAAGATGATACTCAACTGATACACTGCAATATTCCAGAACCTCAACTAACTGATTCTCGTTTTAATACTCTAAACCGTAAATCAACTAATTTGATACCTACGGTTCCAAAATCTACTGTTCCCAATTCAAAAAATGATTTTTCTCCAACGGCTTTCTGAGTCTGTATCTCTCCTTGTGTCCAACAGGTACTTTGACGGTCAACAAGGAGTACAAGAACTCCTGCCGATTTCAGCATTAAGTAACGGTGAGCTGTGACGTTTAGTGTTTGTCAACAGATAGACATCGAAAGCAGCAGCAAAAAACTGGTAATGAATTCTGTATCTAATTGTACAATCTACAAAGACTTTTTAATAATACAGTAGAACCCCGCTAATCCGAACCCCGCTAATCCAAAATTCCGCTTAATCCGAACCGATTTTATTTTCGAAAATTATATTTGAGCTGACTAACTAAAAAATTTTAAGTATTCTACTAAAAACAAAAAGTACTTTTTCAGATGCATAATTTTGCACACATTGAAGAATCTAATGCAATAATTCAAGGATTACATGTACATTTAATAAAAACACATAATGAAACATGAGTTACACATTTGCATTAACGATCTTTTGTGGTGAAGAAATTTGTCAGACGAAGTGATGCTATTCTTGACAAGGAAACAACGTATTACAAACATAATGTCAGCTCTATTTCTAGCTTCAGAATGGAAAGCGAGAACATTCTCTTCTCTGGCTCATCAGCTTCTTCTAGATCAGAGTCATCTTAAGGCTTATTTTGAACTTAAGAGATGATTTTTTTTTATCTGTATTTAACTGATTGGCTTCAGTATCACAAGGCTCAGTTACAGTGTGTTCAGTTGCATTTTACAGTCTGAGATACATTTAATAAGTGGACGAATTAACTGAATAGTTTCACGCAATGAATCCCTTCTTTAGTTCGCCATAAGATAAGGTTACTTCATACAAGAGCACATCCTTTATTCTAATGTAAAGAGGAGACATATTCTCTTTCTATTGCATTTGGATAAAAGAATTCGAGAGATAGTAGTACTACTGGGTACATATAACTTATCATTTTTAGCATACGTGTTTTTCTTTTCTATTTTTATCGGAATTTCGGGTAATCCGAATTTTCCGTAATCCGAACAGGCATCGGTCCCAATTAGTTCGGATTAGCGGGGTTCTACTGTATGTGGTTCGGTTTTAAATGTTATAATTTCTGTTTTTGTTTACATGCTTACTTCATGTTAATGTTCGGCTTGTTAATTACCCAGTGTGCTAACTGAACTGGCGCTGTTTTCAGATTTTATAGAATTAAAAAAAGAAAAGAAATAATCCAAGTTTAACCATTTAAGTGCCTATTTGTTGGCCGACAACAACGAGACATCAGTGAAACTAAATTTAATTCCATGGAAATCCGAAAAATTATATATCTACTTTTGTAGCATTTTAAATTATTTTACTCGAATTAATAATTGTATAACGTTATGCAAAAGTTGTCAGCAATTAACTTTTATCTGAGAGTGGCAGCATAAAGAAATGAGTCATTAACACATTCTTTCCGTGATAAAAGTGCTTTTAACATGAATGACACGACGCTTTGCAGCAATTCAAAACAATAAGTAACTCTGTCGCTTAAGGCATTTTTCGTTAAAATGCATTTCTTAATTTTAAAATTTTATTCTAATGCATTAAATTTCATAATTTTCGTTTTTATTCTTTTTTTTTGTGTGTGTGTGTATGTGTGTAGCTTTAAAATCTACTTTGAGCTCATTTCCACACACAAATAAAACCTTCAAATATTTATATCAAGTTTCTTTTTTATTATTATTATTATCTTGTTACATTCATTAGAGATAAACGTATTGTAATCGTTAAACACGAGAGCGTATATAAACTAAATACATGTAAATAATAACAAAATAATCCTAATTTAAAAAGAAAAAATATTTTCACGGTTATAACATTCTTCTCATTTCTAAAATAATCCATGAAAATTTTACCTTTTATGATTATAGTCTCATATTATTCTGTCATTGATATAAATCATACTTTTATCTTCGACAAACCTTGAAAAAAATCATGTTAAAGAATAAAATCTCATTTCATCATTTTGCTGTAGTGTCAGTACTTCCCGAATCTTAAATACATGTAAAGGTTTTCGTAAACTCATTAAATTCCTTTTAAAAACAAATTAAGATTTGTTAAGTACGCTAATGCTTTCATAAACTTTTCATAAAAAATAAATGAATGGAAAGAACCTCTTAATTCTAAAAAGATAAAAAGAAAAATACACATTTCATTATTAATTCAGTTTAAAAGCACAATTCATTAAAAGCATTTATTATTTTAACTTAGTTGAATATCCACTTAATGGTCAATTATTTGTATCTGTAAAGTTAAAAAAAATATTTGTTTTTGTGTTTCATTTTATTGTTTGGAAAAATATTTTCTCTTTAAACTTGCAAAACTTTTAATGTCTTTTTTTTTTTATGTGCATGTCCATTTCTTCCTTTCAAATATTTTTCGATAAGCACTAAAAGTCTTGTTCCGGATTAAAATTCTCTTAGGTAGATTTCGTAAGAAATACTGCATATTACATTTTCCCTTAAGTTGGAATTTCTGAAATTTTTCGGAAGATCTATACCGATCATGACCCCTAGAAGTCAAAACAACCCCCAGTTGAAAACTTTATATATGTATCTATCTATCTATCTATCTATCTATCTATCTATTTATGTAGCTCTCTCTCTATATATATCCCTTTTTTATGGACACGATAACTTCCACAATTCTGCACAAATCTCTTTCAAATTGATGCATAAAATCAAGAAAATCTCGGTCAAGTTCGTCAATGGTGAAAATCGGACCAACGGTGTGGAAATATGGAGAGTTTTTGTGAAAACCGAAAAAACACCATAACTTCTTAATTATAATGCATATAAAATAAGTTTAAAGTTATTATTACTTCTACAAAAAAGGCCAAAAATTTATCTATCACAGATTTTTCATAAAATTAAAAATGCACTCAAGGGGCGAATAAAATAGGGTTTTAGGGAGAAAAAAAATCATAACCCCGTCAATTCTCAAGATATCAAATTCACTTTAACTTATTATAAATCTTCTTAATACTATCTACAACTTTTATATTGACAAGTTTTTGATAGGACCAACTCTTACCGCAAAAAAACGAAAAACGAAAAAAAAAGGGGGGGGTTGAAGAAAAAAAATCATTACTTCATCAATTCATAAGATATCAAATCCGTTTAAATTTATTATAAATCTTCTCAATATTATCTACAACTTTTATACTAACAAGTTTTTGATAGAACCAACTCTTAGAGAAAAAACAAATAAAACAAAAATAGGGGTTCAATAAAAAATTATCGTATTAACATGATTCTGATAAAACCAGCTCTTACAGAAAAATGAAATTAAAAACTCGTCAAAAGCGGCCAGATGAAATTGTTAAACTGGATTTATCCCTAATCTTGGTTTGGTTTTTGTTGGTGAAATTAGTACTTAACTTCAAAATCTACCTCCGCCTGTAGGGCGAGCCGACAGGGATTTTTTTCATAATTCTTCTCTTGGTAATTATTAATTCCAACGCCATTAATATATCTAAACACTTTCCTAAACTCATTAAATACCTTTTAAAAACAAATTGTTTTAGCGAAGAGTTCTTAAAAATTTGTAATCATTTGTAATTTTTATAAAGAAAAAGTTACTGCAACGAACATTTTATTCTAAAACAAATGAAAAGAAAACGATGGCAATCGTTAAAATAAATAATTTGTTATTGATTACAGCTAATAGCGCAATTCATCTGTAATTATTATTCTAAAATTGAATATATCGTTAATGGATAAATTGTTTGTAACTTAAAAGATCTATAAAACTTCTTATGCGCTGCTTGCTATTTGAAAAGATTTTTTTTTTTCCAAAAATGAATTAGACTAAATAAAATAAGATAGAATTGAATACAGTTTTACTAAAAACAGTAAATATACATTCAGATAACGCTTCGCCAAGCAACAGCAAGGCATCATCAATACAATTTAACCATTGTAAAAAAAACAGTAGGAATAGAGTACAGTTAAAGTTATTTTTTCAAAAATAAACAACACTCACCAGGAATGGAACAGGCTTCATTCAATGTTGGCGAAGAGTAAACCAGCTTTTTAGAAGCAATCATGATAACTGTTGCAATCTGATTCCAAAATACAAGAGTTCGCAAATAGCGAGATGTGATCGGTTTCAACAGAATGCTAGGCTATTTTTGAATTTAGATTTCCTCTTTTGAAAGCACTAATATGTTCCTTCAGGCGAATTTTCATTGATCTACCCGTTTCACCAATGTAAACGCTATCATAATCTTTACAGGGAATGGCATAAACAACACCGGTTAATTTTGACCTATCATATTTAAATTTGTGCTTATTAAAAAACGAACTCACTTTATTAATTGGTTTAAAAGAAACACCAACATTGAAAGATCTTAACCCTTTATGTACTGAATTATGAATTCATGAAAATTTAATCTTCTAAAGCATTTTTCGCGATTTGTTTAAACTACATCAGAAGATTTACATAATCATTTACTAAATTTTTAAAGGATTTTAGAAGGATTAATTAAATTTGAATTGATGGGGATTTTGTACAGTATTTAGAACCCCACTCAAATCTTTTATTTTAAATGTTTTTTTTTTTAGTATTTTGTATAATTAGGAAATGTACAAATACTATAATGTTCTTACAATAGAAATATTTCCGAATTGAAAAATCGCCTCTTCCCAACGCCAAGAAAGCTGAAAAGATACAAAGGCAAAAGAAATCATCCTTTTACAAATATTTTTGTTTTGTGTAACCAATAAAGCTTTTGAAACAAGATAAAGTAATGTATCTATAACTCATTCTAAACTCTATTACAACTAATCGATGTATTAAATGAATTTTATAACAAGTTAGTTTAATGGTACTTACAAGAACCGTCAGTGGATAAAGGGTTAAAATCCCAGAAGTTTTATCAGAAATGTTATTATAATAAGCGATGCAGATAAAATAATTTGGTTTACTGCGTTGAAAAGGAGGGTGTGTAGAATTACCAAAGTTTAAAAAGTTTAAAGTAGTTTTAAATAATGAAAATGCTTTGATAATGTATATTGCAAAACTTTTATTGTCTGAAATCTTGTTTGTTTGTGTATGTGTGTGTGTGTGTGTGTCCGCTTCTCAAAGATTTTTAGAAAATATTAATAATCTGGTTACAAACCGAAATCCTATTTCTGAATTCTGATATAGGCAATTAATAATTCAAAAACTATAAATGTAGATGAATATTCAAAATAATAAAGAAAAGTACAAATTATGGAAAAAAGATTTGCTAATATTTTAGGTATCCGAGTTTGTTTGTTTGTTTTTTTTTGTTTTTTTTTGGCTACAAATTAATAACAAAAACATTACATAAACCTCTTTCTTTTTTTGTTACATGTTTACACCAAAAATGAAGGCACAAATAAAACTTTTACAGCAAAAAGTGCTATGACCCAAAATTAATTTTTTTGTTTTTTCTCACAGCGGGGACTTATTGACAAAATAGATGGAGTTCTAAAGAAAATGGCAGAACGTTTTTAAAATTCAATAATAAACAAACGAATGAATTCAGTAACAATCAAATGCTGTTGAAATTATTATTACATGGGAAAGTGGGTCCTTTGTTTAATACGCTTCTTTCTCTCGATTCGGAATATCATCGACGGTTGATGTTTCATTATCTCAAACTATAATGCTGCTCAAAATAACCTTGCGATCTGAAAATGTGAACCATTATTCAAGGGCGCTCATATGATTAATTTTAGTGTGTGTGTGTGGGGGGGGGGGGGGGGGGCTGAGAAAAATCTCAACTTCCTCCAAAGCTATCATACATTTTAGTAAATATTTAAGGTACTTTGCGTTTTTTTGCGATCTTTTGACGAAATTTGTATTTTTTCGCGATCCTTTGACAAAATTGGCATTTTCCCACTATTCTTTGACGAAATTTGCGTTTTCCTGTGATCCTTGAATGAAATTTGCGTTTTTTTCTACGATTCTTTGATGAAATTTGCGTTTTTTCCCCGTTTGTTTGACGAAATTTGCGTTTTTTTCCGCGATTCTCTGACGAAATTCGAGTTTACCCCTTGATTGTTGAACGAAATTTGCATTTTTTGTGGTATTTTGACGAAATTTGAGTTTGTCCTGCGATCTTTTGACGAAATATGAGTTTTTTCTCGCGATCCTTTGAAGAAATTTATGCATTTTCACGATTCTTTAACGAAATTCGCGTTTTTACGTGATCTTTTGACGAAATTTGAATTTTTTCCTGAGATCTTTTGACGTAATTTGAGGTTTTTTTCGTGATCCTTTTAAGAAATTTGTGTTTTTTCGCAATTCTTAGACGAAATTTGCGTTTTGTCCATCATTCTTTGACGAAATTTGCGTTTTTTTCGCGATTCTTTAACGAAATTCTTTAACGAATTTTTCCCGTTACTGTTGAATAAAAGTCGCGTTTTTTCGATCATTTGATGAAATTTGCGTTTTCCCGTGATCATTGAGCGAAATTCGCTTTTTTGCAATCCTTTGACAAAATTTGCGTTATTCCGTGATCTTTTGACGAAATTTGAGTTTTCTCCTCCGACCTTTTGACGAAATTTGAGTTTTTTCTCGCGATTCTTTGAAAAAATTTGTGTTTTTTTCGCGATTCTTTGACGATATTTGAGTTTTTCCCACGATTCTTTAACTAAATTCGCATTTTCTCGTGATTGTTGAACGAAATTCGCGTTTTTTGCGATCCTTTGACGAAATTTGCTTTTTTTCCAGGATTCTTTAACGAAATTTTCGTTTTTCCAACGAAATTCGGTTTTTTGCAATCCTTTGACGAAATTAGCTTTTTTTCGTGATTTTTTGACAAAATTCGTCCTTTTTCCGCTATCCTTTGAAGAAATCGGTGATTTTTTCTGCAAACTATTGACGAAATGGATTTTTTTCGGCCACCATTTGTAAAAATTCGCGATATTCTTCCGTGAATTTTTTTATGTTCGACTTCTCGGATTGATGACCGATTATTGTTAAACCTGTCTCTAATTTCTCAGCGTTTTGTTTACGTAAAATTCTCTTGTGGAAATGGATCCTGTCTATAATGAAATCCTTCCTTATGCAGAAAAAGGATTATCGTCTTGTAGGAAAAAAAACCCACACAGTAGCACCTGCTAAGATAAAAATTGTCTAAAATGGAATTTGTTTCCTATCTTGTCTTTTTCTTCTTTGTAAGAAGCAGACTATTCGAAAACATTAATTAAAAACTCATGAAAACAGAACTTGTCTAAAACAGAATCCAGCTTTAAAAGAAAAAAAAATCATGGTTATGACAAAATGAATTCACAACAATTATACCTGCTAAGACGGAAACCTGTATAAAACGGAAAGTTGTTCCGGCACTTTTGATCTTGTCGATGCAGGTTTTATTATGCTTTGTCTTTAAACGATCAAGTTAAACTTTCCATATCTTGCAACTGATTTATAAAAAAAAGTTTGACAAAACCAAAATTCAGGGGGACTCAAGCCCCTCCTTGCCCCCCTATATGGGCGCCCTTGCCATTGTGGCATTTCCACGGCTAAATAGTTGTTAACAGATGAGTGAACTTTGAACCATTTTATGCGTTTGTTTCAACGTTCTAATAGTTTGAGGCAGCGTAGCGCCATCTACTAGTGATATTTGGAAGTAAAACAAGAAAGCGTAGCTAAAAAATACTCAAATTCACACATTAATCCAGTGTTGCCAGATTGGGAACTTTTTTGTCCCCAGATTGTTGATTGTCATCGCTTTTTTGTAATAGAAATATTCGGCCTATTTTAAAAATAGATTAAAAATTCTGAAAAAAAAGGCGAATTATACTATTTTTAAAAAGTGGTAGTCAAATAATCTGAATTAAAAAAGTCCCCAATCTGGCAACACTGCATCAATCTCCTGGGAAAATAACTTCAATAGCTTGCACTATTTACATTTTTTATTAAATTTTAAAACGTTCAGTTCATTTTAGGAAAAACTGTACTTCATTATTTTTTTAAACTGTTAAATAACACTTAATGAAGATTAAAACTTTTTGAAGTGTGCCTCAGAAAAAGAAGAAAATCCTTCTATATTTTTCCATTGCTTTTCAAAGAGGGACAAAAGTATTTATCTTGCTTTTGATAAAAGACTCCGAGGTCCATTCCGTATTGACATAAGACATTAGTGTCTGATTTTTTTCTTCCAATACTTTGTTTAATTATAGCTTCTATACAGGGTGTCCCAGAATTCATGAGTCAAACTGTAAGGGAAGGTAAAGTACACATAAAGAAGCAATTTCGGTTTTGGGGTGGGAAAGGAAAAGTTTTAGCGAAAAACAAGAAATGAGGTGGAAGTGAAAGGGAGCGTTTTAGTGACTTAACAACTAAAGTAAGTGCTCAAATGTGCCACTGGCAACGTCTAGCTAGTGACTGGCGTGCCTTTTCGAAGATTTCAAGTGTTTCACGAACATTTTCAGCAATGACTGAAAGTATTGCAATGAGGTCCTCATCAGAGCCAACTGATGTTTCCTAGAATGGTCATTGCAGCGGCCATGGAAGTTTCCCATCCTTTTTATACAAAATTAAAAAGCGACCAACGGACAAGTGTCTATGTGGAGCCACTGGTAATGTTGTTCACTATATCTTTGGACGTTGCCCTAAAATGAAACACTATTTTAGTTTTAATCCGGATCTCACATTGCGAAAGAACTTAAAAGTAACTCTGTTTTCTTCAGCTAATTACAATAATCTAAAGGACAATTATAACATCTTAAATGAACTATTCTCGTTTATCAAATGCAGATTTTGATTATATTTATTACTGTTTGTACTTTTAGTGTTAATTTCTTTAATTTTTATATTAGCTTCAGTTTATTAGGCCGGCAATAACTGGTACTTCAGTAGGCACTGTTGCCATTGACTGTCATTTTATTTTTCTACGGTTAAGTTTGACTATTTGTTGTTGTTGTTTTCTTTAATGTTAAAAAATATAATTACCCGGTGGTACCGGGCCTGTTTTTTTACCTGGGCTTCTCTGTGTTCTGGGTGGGGGTTCTTTTCCGCCTGGACATTAAGTTCCATAAACCAATTTTAGGTAGGTTTCGTAAGAAATACTACCTATTGCAGTCGTTACCATGGTGCGACTTTTGAAAAATTCCTTCATAACTTTTCATTATAGGACCCCAGGATCTCAAAACCACCCCCACCTAAAAAGTTTATATATATATATATATATATATATATATATATATATATATATATATATATATATATATATATATGTATGTATGTATGTACTAAATTTTGTCCGCACGATAAAAGTCGCAACTATGCACGGATTGTCCTCAAACTCGCCAACAACTTTGATATGGCTAATATCTCGGCGGGGATTGAAAATGGGCGAAATCGGTCCAAGAGGGTGGAAATGGGAAGGGTTCAAAATTTTGAATACTGTCTTAACATGATTCTGATAAAACCAGCTCTTACACAACAATGGCAGAAAAAAATAAAAGTTTTTCGTTATAGCAGTTGCCAACAATTAAAAAAAAAAACAATAAAATTCTCACCACAACAATTACTTTCTAATGCAAAATTTTCACGTGTAAAATTAAATGGTTTGATAAATTGAAAACAAATTGAATATTACGTCATAAGTTTTCTAGAGCAAGATTTAAGCATGAAAACTCAAAATAAAATAAATAGTTTGACGAATTAAAAAGATATGTATATTGCGTCATATTGGAAATATAATGGACCTCAGCAGGTGAATATTTAACGCCATGTGAGTTTGAAGAAACGTATTAAGACATGATAAAAACCCGACTATGGAAATATTAACATATTTTAACACTTTAAGGTTCTCTGAATTTTTTGTAGCCATTTTTTAAACCTATTCCATATACATGTGTGTGTGTATTCGTGTATATTATAATTTTCACAAAAAGTTTAGCTCCATACAGCTCACTCTTTGTGAAGAAACTGGGTTTATCTCTAATCTTGATTTAAGTTTTGTTGGAGAATTTAGTACTTAACTTCGAAATCTACCTCCGCCTGTAGGCCCGAGCCGGCAGGGATTTTTTTTTGTTGTTGGAGTCCCGGTCGGTGATCCCTGATCCCTGGTATCTCATAGATGAGACATCTGGAACTTTCGAAAGGGTACGCCAATCACTTACTAGACGCTGCCAGGTATGTATCGATGTTGGTCATAGCATATTTGAGCACTTACTGTAATTATTATGTTAATAAAACGCTCATTTTCATTTCCCCCCTTTTTTTGTTTTTCGCCAAAACTTTTCATTCCCGACCCCACATTTCTGGACCAAACTTGCACCTTTATGTATACTTTACCTTCCCTTACAGTTTGGCCCATGAATTCGGGGACATTCTGTATATGTAATGCGGTACATATTGAATTATACAAATCTGAATACAGTAGAGCGCCGATTATCCGAACAAGTCGGGATCGACCCTAGCTCGGATAAGCAAAAGTTCGGATAAATGGACAGACAATTTAAGGGATGTTCCTGACTATACTAAAACCATCACAATTTATCCAGGCGTAGGACTGCCGGCATCAGTTAGTGCTGGCGTGTTTAAAAATTGTTTTTTTATTATTATTATTATTATTATTATTATTATTATTTGTCTTTTTATTTATTTTTTTTTGTTTACTTTTTTATCATTTAAAATTTTCTTTTTCTTTTTTTATCATCTTCTGAACTCCAGAGATTAAAATTTAAGCAAAAAAGCTTTCGATTGCTGCTTGCTTCAAAGAAGACGTTCTTTTCGATGCTGCCATATCTCGCATTATTCTTAAATACGTTGAATAAGATCAGCGTTCTTCTACCGTTCGAACCATTTTATAATTGTTTCCAAACATTGAAAAGCTTCATTATGTGATGAACCTGGGTCATTTTCAGAGCATTAGTTTTCATTTTTTTCAATTTCTTTTTCGTTGTTACTGCTCTCAACCAGGCCCGGACTGGCCAGGTCGGCTAGTCGGCGATTGCCGAGGGCTCCGGCACAAGGGGGCCCCGAAGGGGCCCCCAAAAATGGATATACTAGTTCATAACTAGTTACATCAGAATAATGTGACTGTTTCCCCGTAAGTTTCCCGTAATCTTACGCATTTACAATCAATTTTAAGCAGTTGGCAGTTGCCAGTTGTTTTTTGTGTATGGTAGCCTATGTAAGGGGACCCCAGAGGGGCCTCCATAAATAGGTATACTACTTCATAACTAGTTATATCAGAATAATTTGACTGTTTTAACGTAATTTCCCCGTAGTTTTACGCATTTACAATCAATTTTAAGCAGTTTCCAGTTGGTTTTGGTTTATGGTAGCCTATGTAAGGGGGCCCCGGAGGGGCCTTCAAAAATAGATATACCACTTCATAACTAGTTACATCAGAATTGTTTGACTGTTTTCCCGTAATCCTACGCATATACAATTAATTTTAAGCAGTTACCAGTTCGTTTTTGTTTATGGTAGCCTATGTAAGAGGGCCCCGGAGGGGGCCTCCAAAAATGGATATACTATTTCATAACTAGTTATATCAAGATAGTTTGACTGTTTTGCCGTAATCTTACGCATTTACAATTAATTTTAAGCAGTTGCTAGTTGGCTTTGGTTTAAGGTAGTCTATGTAAGAGGGCCCCGGAGGAGCCTCCAAAAATGGATATACTACTTCATAACTAGTTACTTCAGGATAATTTGACTGTTTCCCCGTAATCTTACGCATTTAGAATCAATTTTAAGCAGTTGCCAGCTGGTTTCTGTTTATGGTAGCTGGTAGCCTATGTAAGTAGCGCCGGTAGTGGCGTCATGTCGCTGGCGAAACGGAGGAGGAGTGCTGACTTGCTCATCGCGCTCTGTGCAGTGCTCATAGGCTCAGGTTCAGAGCACATTACGACAGTGGCTGTTCGAAACAGCGAAGCCTCCCTACGAAGATTTACTGCACATGCTCAATTTCTACTGAAAATAGTAACCAGGATTGGCAAGACAGCTGAAAAAAATTGCCAAAAGTTTTTTGTAATTCCTTCAATTCGCATTACTCTGCTGCATTTCGTAGGAATCTGCTTTTTAAAAAAGGCTTTTATTCTGAATATGAAAAAGTAATTTGCCCTGTTTTAAGTTGTACAACTGCAACCTCCTAAATGTTTCTTATCTACCGCGTTGTTGTTATTCTCGTGCTTAAGAAGCGAGATGTAGTTCACGCTAATATTCCTAACTTAATATGTAACTTTTGCTTATTAAACTAATATTTAACTTTAAATTGTATCAGATAGTACTCAATATGCAGCTGTTATGGACCGGCTGCAATTTGTGTCCGCTATGTCGTTCAAGGAAAGATATATGAAAGATGTTTAGAAACAATAGTAGTCGATAATTCATGTGGATTGACTTTGTACGAACTTATAAGATCAGAATTAGCCAAGTGTGATATTGCTACATCAATTATTATTTCTTGTTCATTTGACAGAGCAACAAATATGAAAGGCTGCTATAATGGTGTGTAAATTTAGTTTAAAAGGGATTTTTAAAACAAAGATTTTATTTACACTCACTGTATAGGACACGTACTGAACTTGATAGTAGCTGATTCAACAGTAACGTTGCTCCTATCAGAAAAGTTATTTAGGTTGGTGTAAGAATCTGTCGTTTTTCTAAGCTCATCTCAATAAAGAATATAGGGGAGGAAAACAAAAAGAAAACATATTACACATGATAAACTGCACAGGTTGCAAAAAATAGGAGCAACAAAAATATGAAGCTCTTTCTTCGATTATCGATGAGGGAATTTTAAGATGTGAGGAAAGTGTAAACACAGGGAAAATATTTCATTTTATTATCGTTTTAAAAGAAATATCAAATGGAAGTTTTGAATGCAAATCTAAATTCATGGCAAAAAATTTGATTACTAAATAGTCTAAATTTTAAAACCTATTAATATATATTGTTTTATTAGATTTATTTTTTCTTACATCTTCTACTTTAAATTATTTACAAAGTAAAACTATTATAAAGTAAGGAGTAAGGGATAAAAGGTAGCGGTACAAAGTAAGGGATAAAATATTATAAAGTAAGACTATTCTACAACTTGGAACTTGGTACAGAAGCTGCTTCAACAAGTAAGGGATAAAAGGAATGATAAACACTTTCAGGTTCAGTATTCAAAAACAAAATATTATGCAAGTACAGGTAATAGCAAATTTGAAGATAACAATATTTATGTAGAAGTAGGGGGATGCCTGTTGAAAAATCAATAGACGAAGCTCCTTGAATCTCAACTGCTCAAAACTATAAATTGGCTTTTTCAGTGTTTTAGATTGTTCCAGGACAAGTATCGAAGGAAGATTTAGTCGATTGATTCCAAGTTAGAACCAAGGAAAATTGATGAAATCGTAATGCTTTATAAAGTTTTCCAACGGAAGTCATTTGTAGTATTTCTAAACTTTGTAAAGTTGAAAGAAATCAATTATTGATAGAGCTGATATAGTTTGTAGATCAGTGTGAAAATTTTACAATGGCTTAAAAGACTAACATTGAAAGAAAACAAGACAGTCTTTGAATGGAACTGAAGAAATCTGTAAATATGATGATGTAGAATCTGAATTTGAAGAATACAAGAATTTTTATGGTTATTCCTCTGGCAAGAAACAATGTTTTCTGTGCTTTTCTGTTCTTTTCGAACTCTCACACAATCTTGAATGTTTACAAACCTGTATGTAGCTTACAAATTTGTACTAACCATACCTTGTGGATAGATGGCGTAGCCAGGATCAGTGAAAAACTGGCCAAAAAGCTGTTAGGTTAGTAAACAGCCATTCACAATCACATAACCTTTCTTAGTTCGCTGTATCTATACCAAGGTATAGTAGAGTCATTTTTCTCTTTGTTGTAAAATCTACTTTACAATTTGTAACAATTAAATCAAAATTAAAGAGGACATTATTTTTTTCAATAAGCTTGTTTTTTTTTATTACCGCTGTGTCCCTTTTAACACTTTCCAAGCATATTGAAATTTATGTATAACACTGAGGTGTACTACAAAGCTCTTATTGTAGAATCTGGTGTGCATATAATTTATTGTTCATTTACAGGGACACACAAAAATATTTGTTTACAGTACTGAATATGAAGAATAATTGCTGTAAGTGTGTTTTCAGTTGTGGTACGCGATTTAAAATGTAACTATTTTTTTGCATATTACTTGGCTAATATTAGTTCTATAGATCATATACAGGGCTACGCAAAAGGTCTCAAGTACATTTCCATTTATTGGCGCACATTGCTGGCTAGAAATTTTTAACAGCAGTATGCATCTAATTTAATAGTCTTTTAGCATACAACGTAATATAATACAAATTTATAGACCCTATAGAAGGCTGCACAAAAAATTCTGATGTTTTTTAGATTATTGATCGTAATTTCAGTAATTGTAGAACAACTGAAGAGATGATTGTAAGAACATGTTATGCTACATTTTCTTAAATATTATTTTATATTTTGGTCGAAGGTGTTATCAGGTATTCTATCACATGGTAAAGCTAAAATACTAAAGTTCTATTTAGCCTTGAAGATTTAAGACATTATTAATTAATATTTAATATTTAATAATGCAAATAATATAATGATATTTTTTAATATTTAAAAATTAAATATAAATAAGTTTTTTTGATAGAGTTTAGTACCACACCTGTTAATATTTTAAACTCATGATATCAAACAGAAAATAAATCATTAAAATTGACAAAACTTTCACATCAAATTTCTTCAAATGTAATTTTTGTTACTTAACATGTTCTTCCACTTAGCTCTTCACCTGTGTCATACATTTTCTAAATTGCTGATTTAGACATCTTTAACCTTAATAAACTGAAAAGTTTTGTTATAATTTCTGAATGTGTTGAAAAATATTACATAATATTTGCAGAACGCATGATTTTTCGCTCTTGTTAATATTTACTTAGGTATTACAGTAGGATTTAGATTATTATGGTTTCAACACAGTGATTTGGTTGACTAAAACTAAAGGCATTTTTCCCTCTCATTTTTAAGTTACAAACAACTCGTAATTAATTAGTATATTTATTTTTTTTAACATGGAACTACTTTAGATACTGTATATAAAAAAATATAAATATTTATTATGAAAGTAAGTAAACTACAACAGAAGCATATCATTTTTTAAATCAATTGTTAGGGTGTATCAAAAGTGTTTTCGTTTTTTAGGAAACCTCTATATCTATAGGAAAGACTATAGATGACACTATCTTATAATTAACGATTTGTGCAAAATGTTATATTAAAGAACATATATTCCTTCAAATTATAATTATCTATTCTTTTATCTATTTATAGGTTACATAATGGTTGATACAAATATTGAAATATTATCCATCCTAAGACATTATTTTAAAATTGGTCATAAAGTTGTTGGAGCATCTCGTAAAATTCGAGAAGTCGAAGGGGATGATACGATCAGTAAACGTACAACTATTATAAACTATTCGTAAGTAAACGTACAGCCCAAAATTGGTTCAAACTTTTTAAGGGAGATAACTTGTCACTTAAAATGAAACTCAGAAGTGAGAGGCAATCACTTGTTAATCTGGAAGGTTTGAAGCAAAGAGTGGAGATTAAACCAACCACCAGAACACGAAAACTTTCAGAGGAGATAGGACCGTCCTAAGGCACGATATACCAAACTTCACATAAACTACAGAAAACATACAAGAACTCTAGGGAAGTTCTTTATGAACTGACTATGCAGCAAGCAAATCACAGAGTGGAAATGTACAAAACTCTTCTGGAAAACTTACAAGATTTGCGGTTTTTCAAACGCAAAGTGACATATGATGAGAAATGGATGTATCTACAGAACCCAGATAACCAAGAAATAATTGTTTGATGTAGGACAGGACAATCAATCCAACATGTTACGAAACAAACGCGGTTTGAAAAGAAGTTCATGATCAACGTCTGGTGGAATTTTGAGCATGTAATTCATTTTGAAATCATACCACATGGTCGATCGGCCAACTCTGAAATTTAAATTTACTATGAACAGATGGACACGATGTATGCTCGATTGAAAAGCAAATGGCCTGCATTAGTGAACAGAGAGAAACATCTTCTCCAACAAGACAATGCAAGACTGAACACGTCTCGCAATAAAGTAGAAGAGCTTGACGGAATTTACCTCATCTCCCACATAGTCTGGACCTTGCTCCTTCGGTCTGCCAAATGTTCCATTCTATGGCATCTTTTTTTTTGGGGGGGGGAGGGGGGGCGGGGCAGGTGCTTGTGTAATATTGACGATCTACAATGGGGTTTTCTAGGCTTTTTTGCGTCCAAATCCAAAGACTGGTATAAAAATGTTATTGTTTAACTTTCAAGAAGATGGGAAGAAGCCATAGAATTTCATGGTTTATATACTGATTTGTGATACGTTTATTTTACGTTGAAATATTGCAAAAAAGATTTCATTGTGAAAACGAAATGACATTTGATACAACCTAATATTTTACAAGCAACAAAATCGCTAAATGTGGTTTTTAGGCACATAAGCCTAATTTTCAAAAAAATAAATATTCTAATATTGTATTCCGTCTAAATTTCTCGGTAAGGGGCCCCTTTTCAATCTCTAGCCGAGGGCCCCCAAAGGCGCCAGTCCGGGCCTGCTCTCAACGATACATTAATCGGGGATTGGATTTCGCATGCTAAATCTGAAGGGGGGAAAATGAGAGAAACAGGGCGTTTGGATAATTGGAAGTTTGGTTTAAAAAATTTTTTTGAGAGAAATAGGTTGTTCAGATAATTAGAAGTTTGATTACAAAAATTTTTGAGAGAAATAGGTTGTTCGGATAATTAGAAGTTCGGTTAATTGGAGTTTCGTTAATCGGCGCTCTACTGTAGTCTGTTTGTAAATTGCTTTAAAAAAAACAGAAAAATCGGAAAATCATCTATCTGTAACATTATTAATATGTTTCCTGAAAATCAAAACGTCTCAATTTTAGTACTCGGTGCATAAATGGTTTTAAAATGTTATCTTATGATGAGAATCTTCACTTTCATCCAGGATTCTTACGTTATACTCAGGGGAGGGAATTCAATAAGAAAACGGTATACGTATCTAAATATTTTTCTGTGGGCAATTCCACAGAAAATTATCATTTTTGGTAGGGGAAATAAAATTTATAATATGTTTAATTTAAGGGTATGATTGGAAAAATTGATATTTTTTTTTATTCCATAAAAAAATCCCAATAAAAAGGCATTGTAAATTACTGTTTACAAACTAAGTTAAGTACCATTATTGTCTTTGTAAAGTCATAATATTGTGTCAGTTACACAATAAAAGTTACATCAGTTACACGTGTAAATGCATTTTTTCTTTTTTATTATTCAGAAATTAATTAAACAAGTTACTGTTGTAATTTGGCATTACTTAGAGTTGTTGAGAACATTAAATCACTTTTTATAACGGGATAGTTTTGATAATTTTTTCACTTCAATGAAGGCAGAAAAAATGTTTGTACAGAATTTTGAATTGCAATTTTTGGGAATAAAAGAGAGATCGAAATAATCTGCAGGTATTTGGGTATTAAGTCCTTAGTAAGAAATATTTTAAATTGTAAAAATTCGTTCTACCTTTAATAGTAAATTATCTACGTAGTTTTGAAAACAAAATTCGATGATCAAATGTTACGTCAGTTACGATGGAATTGCCTCTGTACAATGATTTGAAAAAAAAATATATCAAGAGATCGACAAAATAAATTCTTCGAAAGATTTATACTTTGCACTATCATTAACTAATTTATTATAACAGTATTAGCTAACTTTAAATTATGGAAATTTTCAGTATAACATTCTATGTTTGTTGCTATTGTTTATTACTATTTTATGTTCTCCATAAACAACTGGAAACAAAATAAAATGTTGAAATATACCCATCATCACGTACTCAAAAAGAGCTATCAAAATTTAACCACGATCAATAATATGCTCTTACATATCTTTTGAAACATTGGCTAGAGATGAAAAGAATTTAAATTAGCTCTCGAGGCATAAAGTTTAAAATAAAGAATGAGTCTCAACGAGGAATTATCATCCGATAATGGATATCCGATGAAATTTTAAACGATGGACTTCTGAATATCAGTATTGTTAAAATCTCATTTATAGCATTAAAGTAATCTGACTAAAATTCAGAATATCTTAAACTCTTCTTACTTCATTTGAATGGTTTCATCTGTGTATATATAAATATTTTGCTTGTTTTTTTTTCTCCATCGTAATTTCACTGTCCCATTTTTGGAACGCTTCGAATTTTAATAAATCTGTATAATTTTCTTCTTCTTTATAACATGAAAATTGTATGAAATAATTATCTATAAATGTCTTTATCTGTTACCGAGAGATGACAGCATAAGATGGATATTTATTTGCTTAAATGAAGGTTTTTATTTTTTCGGTGTTAATAGATTTTTAACTTTTCAAGATGGCGAAATGTAAAAAGTAAGTTTATTTGTACTTTTTCTCTATCAAGGATACAAATAAATAAGTCATAACCTTAGTGTTGTGGTTATTTACAACCACTGCCAGGGTTATCAGGAGGGTGGGGAGAGTTCGACGAATGATAACGTATGATATCGTAAAAGGGGAGGGGTCCAAAATTAGCATAATGTTGATAACGATATATATGCACAGCCCCTTGCCTGCTCTCTGTCAGTCTTGCTGCTGTTTTCAAAGTAGTAGGGCGTGTTCTCTGAGTCTGATGAAGAAAGACTAGCGCGCATTTATTAAAATTTTTATGGCGTTTTTAAGAGTTATTTTTATCTTACCTTAAATGAATTTCAAATGATATGATTTTATATTTAGCACCTTTTTGTCTGAATTTATATTCTTAAAGAAAAAAATCGAGAAAAAATATTGAACTGATAGTATATGCTATTTGGTATTTCCCTTTCTGCGTAATTTGATTTTGGGAGGCCATGCGTAATTTTGAAAAATGCCGGAAAAGGGAGGAAGGGTCGGTGGTCTTCTGGTATTTTAAATGCTTAAAAAATTGTAGTTACCTTCCAAACTCTTTGAAATTCTTAGGAATTAAAAACTTGTGAGTTCATTAGAGTCAAAACACTGTTTTAAACACTAGTGTCGTGAAGGAAATTTTCACCTTGTTATTAATAAACTTTATAATGTACTTATAACTACTTAAAAGGTGACACAAACATATAAAAATATTATTTAATGCAACCCGAGATCGCTCGAACACACACGCGTTCATTTTCAAAGGGAAAAAAGATGACTGACTGAATAGAAATACCTTTTAAAAACAAAAACAAAAACAAAAATAGTACGCATGCGCAAGCGGAGTTCAGTCTATTTCTCGGCAGAGGAGTGAAAAGATCAGTTCGTATTATCAGGAGGTCTTGAAATATTTAGGATATTGTACCAAATTGCGGGAATATTATAGGAAAGGACATCGTTACAAACATTATCACTTCTAAGTAAAATTTCAATGGGTTCAAGGATTATTGACTAGTAGTGGTTAGACGTTGAAATGATAATTTTAGCTTTTTCGAAGTTTATCTTAATATTTTCTTTTTGATGCAATCCGGATAAAGCTGTATTTGGTTTGTTAAGCTTGATATCAGAAATGTGCTCTTCTAATCTTTCCTTAAATTTTCGACATGTCATAGCAATATAAAATAATAACCAAATACTAACCAAATACAGCTTTATCCAGATTGCATCAAAACGAAAGTATTAAGATAAACTTCTAAAAAGCTAAAATTATCATTTCAACGTCTAACCACTACTCGTCAATAATCCGTGAATCCATTGAAATTTTACTTAGAAGTGATAATGTTTGTAACGATGTCCTTTCCTATAATATTCCCGCAATTTGGTACAATATCCTAAATATTTCAAGACCTCCTGATAATACGAACTGATCTTTTCACCCCTCTGCCGAGAAATGGACTGAACTCCGCTTGCGCATGCGTACTATTTTTGTTTTTGTTTTTAAAATGTATTTCTATTCAGCCAGTCATCTTTTTTCCCTTTGAAAATGAACGCGTGTGTGTTCGAAAGATCTCGGGTTGCACTAAATAATATTTTGATATGTTTGTGTCACCTTTTAAGTAGTTATAAGTATATTATAAAGTTTATTTTAAAAAGTTCATGTTCTTTGATATTTTCAGCGGTTATAAATATGACAGTTTGGCGCCTTATGAAAAAATTCGTAAAAAATATTGATATCTAATTGAAAAATAAATGCGTTCTCTTCTCGATTTTTTTTTTCCTTGTTTTCGCATCTGTTCTGTTTGCATAACAAGATAAATAGTTCTTACTATCCGAATTATCTGAAATGTTATTAGGTTATATATATAACTGTATCTGAACGCTCTTTAAGATTTCGTAAAAGAAAAGTATTTAGTAGTGAAAGCTTGAGCCGAAAGTGAGCGAAACCACGACGAAACACTCTGGTTTTTCCTGATTTCGTCGAAATTTTCACTCATTTTATTGTGCAAAAAAAAATTCTACCCGCCGATATAGGTCAAAATTAACATTTTTACCCACTGGCCACTGGCCAGTACACTGGTTCTTTTCACTGGCCAGTTTTTTTTTAATCACTGGCCAGTAACAAAGATATGTACGCTCCATACAAAATTGTGTTTTTTCTAACTATCAACATTGTAATTTACAAATATATATTACTTACCATTCGATATGATTACATTCAACTGAAAAAATTTATTTTTACTATTAGTTGCAGGGAAATGAATTCACAGGAAAATTTCAGAAAGGTTAAAGCAGAGGGGGACCCCCCCCCCCCTCGGCACTAACTAAAATGCATTTTTCTGCGACCATTTAACGAATTTCGAGTTTTTTTCGCGATCTTTTGACGAAATTCACGTTTTTTCGTGACCTCTTGCAAAATCTGCGTTTTTTCGCGATCTTTTGACGAAATCTGCGTTTTTTCCGCAATCTTTTCACAAAATTGCATTTTTTTGTAATCTTTTAACAAAATTTGTGTTTTTTTTCGCCTTTTTAAAAAAAATATTTGCATTTTTTTCAAGATTTTTCGATGAAATTTGCGTTTTTAGGCGATCTTTTGACGGAATTTGCATTTTTCCCGCGATCATTTGATGAATTTCGTGGGGTTTTTTCGTGAAATTTGCGGTTTTTTTTACGATCTTTTGATGAAAGTTGCGTTTTTTCCGCGATCTTTTCACGAAATTTGCGTTTTTTTTTTCACGATCTTTTGACGAAAAATGCGTTTTTTCCGTGATCTTTTAACGAATTTTGTATTTTTTCCGCAATCTTTTCACGAATTTTGCGTTTTTTCCGCGATCTTTTCACGCATTATGCGTTTTATCCGCGATCTTTTTACGAAATTTGCGTTTTCCGCGATCTCTTCACGAAATTTGCGTTTTTCCACGATACTTTGAAGAATTTTGTGATTCTTTGTCAAAATTTGCGTTTTTTCCGCGATCTTTTCTCGAAATTTGCGTTTTTTCCGCGATCTTTTCTCGAAATTTGTGTTTTTCCGGGATCTTTTGACGAAATTTGCGTTTTTCCGCGATTTTGTCACGAAAGTTGTGCTTTCTCCGCGATCTTTTCACGAATTTTGCGTTTTTCCCCGATCTTTTCTAGAATTTTGCGTTTTATCCGCGATCTTTTCACGAAATCTGCGTTTTTCCGCGATAGTTTGTCGAACTTTGCGTTTTTTCTGCGATCTTTTCACTAAATTTGTTTTTTTTTTCGTGATTTTTTGACGAAATTTGCGTATTTCCACGATTTTATCACGAAAGTTGCGTTTTCTTCGCGATCTTTTCACGAAATTTGCGTTTTTTCCGCGATGTTTTGACATAATTCGCGTTTTATACATGGTCCTTGGGTGAAATTAAAGTTTTTTCGCGATTCTTTGACGGAATTGGTGATTTTTTTCTACGAACAATTGAAGAAATTGATTTTTTCCTACGAACGATTGATGAAATTGATTTTTTTCGGCGACAGGTTTTTCACAGACAGGTAGGGGGTGCGTTGGGGAAAATCTCTCCTCCCACTTCCAGTGTTGAATTCAGGGAGTGGTCCGGGAGAAACATTCCCCTCATGGAGAATTGAAATGTCCCCCCATGGAAGATTTGAGATTTTATTCTTTTAATGGTCAAAAAGTACAATCCCCCTCCCCTCCCCTGGAGCCACAGAAATCCTAAAAGAGAAAAATGTCTGAATTCAACACTGCCCACGTCTGAGAAAGAAAACGTCCCTCCTTGAAAGATTTAGGATTTTCTGATGGTTGCCGCCGAACGTTTCGAAATTTTTGTAGGTGATGTAAATCTGGTCTATTTAGGTACTTTAAAAAGACTGTGTTAAACTACAGACTTTTGGTTACTTTTAGCGTAGAAAAAAATATCGTCTCCATGAGGCGAGAAGTGACTTGCGTTCGCCAGTATACTTAAAAGGGTTAACATTTATATTTTTAAAAACCGTTTACACCACTGTTTATAAGAGGTTTCAGCTTTAAGAACATATTTTTGGTTTGTCAGTATCTCTGAAATTGCGCCCTGGAGAGGCGTTGCCATAAGGGGGAAAACGTTTTCCGGAAAAACGACTCTTTAGGAAAAAAATTTCTTAACGGGTTAACTGCGATATTTCTTTGAATTGGCTGCGGCATTTGAGACCGTAAGAGTACGAACTTTCGGAATATGTCTTCCAATTTTAACTTTACCGAGAGGTTTGGTCGATTTAACTTAAAAAATATTAAAAAACACAAATGAAATCGAAAGGTCAGTTTTTCGCTGCATTGCAATGCGTAAATGGATTTATGCGCATGCTTGTTTGCTTTTTCTCTGCCAGCATGACAGAGATGAGTTTTTAATGAGAGTTCTTTGTGATTCTTAATTAATAACTCAACCAATTATTAGAAAATTAAAATTCTGAGTCTCAGGTGCATCAGAAGAGAGGAGGGGCCTTGGGCTATCCTCACCTAATTTTTCAGCCTTGTATATGCGACAGATTTTCCTAGCCACCGCACACATAGACCGAAACTTTCTTTTATTAGTATTGATTATTTAAAATTTGTAAAGCCTATACCATAATCATATAAAAGTCATAATAAATCATATAAAATGTAAAGTGTTGTTCAGTGTAATTTTGAATTTATATCAGTTAGTTGTTCTATTAGGTAACAAATGGCATAACTGCGTATCCTCATAATATTTTTTTAAATTCTGACGTGATTGAGTCAGAGTTTGTTGGGTTTTGAGAATTATCAAGGCGCAGAAGAGACTCTTATTTCTATATTGTAATTTCTTTACTATCTTTGCCCATTATCTTTGTTGGTTGGGAATCTTTTTCGTGAGCTATTGAAGGCTATAGTACTTTTTGCAAGAAAGTCATTAATTTGAATTTTGCTTTGAATAAGTCAGTTATTATTATTCTAAACCAAAACTCTGAACTGTATTTTGTTTGTGATTGTCAAGATTTCTGATGTGAATGTCACAATAAATAAGAAAAAAAACCAAGATATGGATTCTTCCATTTTATAATTCACTACAAGTGTATTAAAAAAGAAATTCTATGAAATACGACGATTTATTTGTTTATTTTTATTAATGTTGAGCAAGAATTTTTTTTCACTATATTTATTGACATATAACATAGAAAGTATCAAATGAGTACAATAACTAGTTGGATGTGCCAGTCCCAAAACTTTCTTCTATCTTATACATCTTAATATTTCAAAAACTAGTTACACATGTTAATACTTTAATATTATTAATTCAATACTATACCAACTTTGATTTTCATCTTAAATTTGTGCTTCAGTCAATTAAACGAACTAAAAACGAGTTAATCTATATCATGATATTTGTTAAAATTAATAGTTATTCTGTTTCTTCCTTATTCTGTTGTTATCAGATGTTTGCGAATAGGCGGATTAGCAGGAAGCGAGTTCCCGCCTTTGCACGAGCCGCCGATGGACAATAGAACTACGAAAAATCAAGAAAAGTATACAAAAATCGCTATCACAGAGCCCCTTTACCGCGCGATATTTCCAAATTCAAGGAGGACCTGTTGGCCAAAGCCAAAAACATGCACAAAAAGTTTGGTTCAATTGTATGCATAATTTTATACACTTTTCGATTGTACAATAAAGAAAATGGCACAAACATCGCTATTACAGCGCCCCCCTTCCAGCAGATTGTTTTTCAAATTAAGGGAGGACTTGTTTGCCATAGCCAGAAACGTACACAAAAAATTTGGTTCAATTCTATGCATAGATTCGTACACTTTTCGATAGTACAATAATGAAAATGGCACAGACATCGCAATTATAGCGCCCCCTTCTGGCAGAATTTTTCAAGTTCAGGGAAGACTTGCTTGCCATAGCGAGAAAAATACACAAAAAATTTGGTTCAATTCTATTCATAAATTCATACACTTTTCAATGGTACAATAAAGAAAATGGTACAGACATCGCAATTATAGTGCCCCCTTCTGGCGGAATTTTTCCAAATTCAGGGAGGACCTTCGTGTCATGTCCGATCGCACAAAAATCGCTATAACAGCGCCCCCTAGCGGTGAATTTCTTCAAAATTAAGGGAGGACCTGCTTGCCTTAACCTAAAACTTAAAATAAAAATTTGGTTCAATTCTATGCATAACTTCATACACTTTTCGATGGTAAAATATTCAAAATCGCACAAAATTGCTATTACAGCGCCCCCTATCGGCGAATGTTTTCCAAATTCAGGGAGGATCTGCTTGCCATAGCCAAAAACTTCAAATAAAAATTTGATTCAATTCTATGCATAACTTCATACACTTTTGGATGGGACAATATTCAAAATCGCACAAAAATTGCTGTTACAGCGCCCCCTACCGGCGATTTTTTTCCAAATTCAGGGAAGACCTATTTTCCATATCCGAAAACTTAAAATAAAAATTTGGTCCAATTCTATGCTTAACTTCATACACTTTTGGATGGTACAATATTCAAAATCGCACAAAAATTGCTATTACAGCGCCCTCTACCAACGAATTTTTTCGAAATACTGGGAGGATCTGCTTGCCATAGCCACAAACTTAAAATAAAAATTTGATTCAATTCTATGCATAACTTCATACACTTTTTGATGGTACAATGGCGACAGACAGACGGACACACGGACAGACAGACATTTTCTATAAACATGTTTTTGGGGATCGCTGACCCCTAAAACGTGTAAATCCGTCAAAAACCGGAAGTCGAAAAAAATTTCGATTACAATACTTTCTTCTATTGAAGATAGAAGAAAGTAAAAATACTGTTAGAAGTCATACATGTAAATAGGTAGTCGTACCAGTCGAGCAAAGGTTAATACAGAATCTCGCTTAATGAGCAGCATTTTTTCTGGTACCTTGAACACTTTCCATAGGACTAATGCAAAAATATCACGTTTAATACGCGAGCGGTTACTATGAGATCCCACTTAATGCGGGATAAGTTTTCTATCCCTTAAGGCAAAAAATCTCGTATTCATAGACCAACATGCGAATTTCTTCTCTCTTCACCACAGTTGACAATTTAGCGGGATTTTTTTATTCGGATATATACCACCATTTCCGAATAGTGATATCCGTCTTATTTAATAGCATATTAATTAATCCGATGAATAATACTATTCGGAAATAGGGTAGATATTTGAATAAAATCACACTAAATTAGCAAATCTACAATTCTTGATCCCGCGTCCTAATATTCGTCGTGCTTCGTGTATCCTTTTACTAAAGCAGACATAATTTTTGTCGCTTTTTGTTTCTTTATCTTGCTTTTTTACACGGTTTATATTGTCAATTTTTATTTTCTTTCTTTCGTAAACTGTAGGAAATAAAGCCTCCCTGGTGTTGTAATGTTTTAAGCTCATTTGAAGAGAAAAGGAATCGTTCTTTCGTTTTCAATTCTGTTTCTTCCTTACTTTCTTCTTATGCCGATCGCTCCTGTTTATCCGTTGCCGATAGCTTACTTGCACCACAAATTTCATGGAGTCGAGTCGGAGTTGACTGTATGTGTCGTATTTTAGCAATTTTTCTGTTAATATGGAAAATAATTATAGAATCAAAAGGAAGGATAAACTGGTCGTGATTAGTAAATCACGCAACCCAACTGCTTCAAACAAAAAAGGAAGAGTTTGCTCTGTAAGATGTAAAACTATTTGATATTGCCCTTAGCCTCAACAGGCCATCGCAGACAATTTGAACTGACGTCTGGACCCAAAGCGATATAAGTAAGCGTCCTATCTTAAATAGGAGAAGTAACCGCAAGATTAAAAGCGAGGTCACATCAATCAAGGTCATGCGCCACGTAGCGGATGGAGTATGAACTATAGGTAGATACCTAAATGTTTTCTTACTCACACCACTAAAATTATAAAGTTTTTTTCACCTTGATTAATAACTGAAGTGCTTCTGTCAAGGCGAAGAAAACTTCGTGGTGTCAAGTGCATCTGAATGCTCCTCTCGCTACGCCGTTATTTTACAATAAATGTGGCAAACAACATTCACTTCCATGAGTGACTAAAGATTTAGAAAATACGTACCACACTAAAATCCCGCGTATGTGAATTATCACTCCGTCCACAAGGTGGCGCAGCTATGTTAATTTACTCCTCATTCCAGCATTAAGTTTGTTCGCTTACTTATAACGCTTTGTCTGGACCCTTCGATAGAACCCCCAATAGGTGAGAGTGGCCGGAAGAGGTCAGATTCCCTGAGAAAGGCCGGACGTATCATCGATTCCAATAATATGGCACCAAATAGGGGAAAACCGCGCCCATAGACTGACGTGTGGCCTCCGCCAGATACTTATTTTGCCGGCCTCCGGAATTATCCCCTATGAACAGGCAACCTGTGTGATTCTAGCCAGAGGATGGACACAATAAACATAAAGTGTTAGAAAAAAGATAGACTATAAAGTAGTAAAATTAATTCCCATGCTCCAAACGCCAAAGGCCGTTAAGCCAAACGCGCCAGGACGACATGGAAGAAAAGACAGCCAAAAGTAATCTGGCCGGACTTTGGTACTGTTCGCCTCCCGTTAGCTCATCCGCCTCAAAGACGGGTCACCTGCTTCTCGCGAACTCGATAAGGTAAAGTATCCCCCGCCCAGCAGGGCATGTGTGATGTATGCTAGGGCTACCCGTAGGCACAGTGAATCCGTGCTCCGCACGTTGCGTTTTCTGAGACAGAATCCGTAGGTGCACGGGACCTCGACGATGTAGTTGTGAGAGCGGAAATGAGAGTTCGTCAGTACCTGTACCTGTCTGAGACTCCGCTTTGGCCTTCTTTCAAAAGAAGAAGGAACCGCTACGGTGCGATATCTTCCGCTGGGCTATCGGTCATCCTCTCGCGCACGAAGCCGGATTGATTCAAGACCACTCAGAGGTGTTCGCACCCTCTGTGAAAAATAAGACAAGTTAAGCAAGTGTACTCTGTCAATACCGGCTATCACACGGCGCGTTACCACCAACTCCGAACGCTGCAATAGAACTTTATTCAACACATAGAAGAGGCGTCGGAACAGGTCCAGTTTATTCCACCGTCACATCATCGACCCCAAACGTGGGACCTGACAGGAGAATCATCACTACCTGAGATATTAGTGAGGGTGACAAAAAAATTACTCTACCTCAAATCACGAACATGGATCCCCTATAAAGGCTGCCTCTGATATCAGAAGTAGCTTGGATGACTGGTTGATCATTTCATCTCATAGATGAGCAACTTCGAACTACAAATGGAGGAAATTTTTGGGACGGGATTGTCCAGCCCACCCGAAGAACATCCGAATTTTAAAAATATCCATGTCCAGTTTTTATCATCAGATTCGAAGAGTGTGACCCAATAAATGGACGAGGACGTAATTAAGGCCCATTGACAAAACTAACAAGAGTGTTTAGTTGATCGATTCCTGGCGGAATAATATAAAAATTAAAAGATGGTCAATTTGATGGATAGAATGCAACCTCAGTACATAATGAGATAGCGACAAACGCCAAGCAGTGCAAACTTTTTACGAGTAGCCAGTTTAACATTAAACAAAAATTATGTTCAACCTGAGAAATTGAATGACTACCTCCTTTTCTCAATATTGAATTGTTATGAGTCACTCACTGAGAAAAACCAGATTTTCTTCGGAGACTAATTGACATCAGGAAGGCATCAGTACAAGTGACTTTGGAAATTTAAAAGGCATTGTCAAAGACTCATAAAAGATATCTAGTGTATGTTCATAATTCCGAGAACGAAGCAGCCATCGCAAGGACGACGAAGAACGAGAACCCCACCTATTACGACATTATCTGCTGTTCCAAATGCCTTCAACGTTTTGCTCAGATATGTCATGAAAATTATTATGATTATAGATAATCATATTCACTGTTAGTGCCGTTTTTAAATGTATGTTACATCACTGCTATATTTTATGCACCTTATTGCAATCGCGATGGTCGTCGATCACAATAGATTAAATGTTCCGAAAATCAGATGTTGTAAAAAGATCGGGGTAAAAAAAAAGGCTTAAACTCGTTAAGACTGGACAAATGTAATTACGATTGTAAGTTTCTTTATGTTTGTTTTACTTTTTGCCAAGCTAACAATATTTTTATAGCAAAGATTTACACCACCTAGTTTTACTTATTATATAAAAAATTATGGACTGGTTATACGATTACTCATTATCACAAATACTAAATATGATTATAATAATTGGTTTGTTCTCTCTAAAGGTTTAATAGTTGAAATTTTCAATAATTTATAATATCTCTATTTAGATTTTGCTACCAATGTTTACATTTAGTATATTCTCCTGTTAACCTGAAAGTAAGAACATTTAGTATTAAGTATATTTATATTAAGCATTATGTTCAATGAAATAATTTTTATTATTATTCTATTATAGTTTTTTAAAAACGTTTCATGAAAATCGAAACAGAAGAGCAATAATTTAAATGAAAATAATATTGAAACAATAAGCTTAAAACTTAAAATCACATTTAAAAAAACATTGGCTTTTCATATATTCATGTACCTTCTTCTGTTATTAGTAACAAGGTCTTATTTCTTTCATTATTATGGACAATTCTATCAGAAATGTGTTGGCCACTTTTTTTGCCTTAATCGCTTACATATAGTTTCTAAATATGGCATAATTTCAAATTTTACATCATGGAATAGGAATAAAATCTTCTTTCAAATGAAATTTGTTTGAAAACTGATTCTCAATTTTTCGATCAAATAATTTTTTTTTTTTTTTTATTCTATCACAAAAATGAACAGTTTGCTCCATTAATGTTAAATTAAACATTAACAGAGTTACCACAATTGGCAACTGAATACACAAAGCAAATAAAATATAAGAAAGAAAAATCATGTGTCAAGCATAGATTATGAAACATTTTCGAACTCCAGAATACTTTAACAATACTTCGCTGTTTAATAAGGTAAATAAGAGAACTAAGTAATTGTTTTAGAAAACGCATAACATTAATCTTAATTTTATGATGAAAAACGTTTTTAATATTCAATATTATAGAACAAATGGCTTTCACGAAGCAAATAATCGCTATATAAAAGACAAAAACATTTATTTGCACTTGGTAAAAACAAGAAAGAAAGAAACTATTTCTAAATTGATGGAGAATAAGTATCTCAAGGTCTTGTTCAACAGAGACGGGGCGAATCTACGATACTGATATTTGCTTTCGTTATTTGCTTAATTAAGTGAAGTGTGCTTCAAGCATCACTTGACAAGACATCTTTTCTTTCCATTCACAAGAGAAAAGGTAAAGGAATCTAATCTGAAAGGAGACTTTCTGTTATTTATACGTATATGCGCATATATAAATGGACATTTATGTATATTAGCGCATTTATGTATGTATATTAACACATTAGAGAAAAACGAATATACAGAAGACCTCTAAGTGGAAGGCACGATAAGGTGTCTTCCACTTAAGCGCCCCCTGGTAACATAAAGATGAAAATTAGGGAGAAACAGCTAATTGTTAAGATTTGTTATGTAATATAAGTCCCCCCCCCCCCCGGAATTGCACTTATACTCTAAAGCGAAAGCTGGGTTCCCGGGGCGGTCATCCCTGTAATATAAGTTTTGGAAAATTGTAAGGGGTAGTGACGAACAAATTAAAACTTTAAAACGCTCTCTAGGGGTGAAAAAATGAGATGGGGATAGGTGCTTAGTAATGTACAGGCCAAAAGCTTTAAAATGATATGCCACATGCAAATCCATTTCTGTCTCTCCTAAAACCTAATTTGAAGAACAAATTAAAAAAACAAATTTTATTTCCTATATTGTTTAAGCGCAAGAAGGGACAGATATTAAGATATTTCATTCAATTCTTTCTACATTTAATGTTAAATTTTTATAACAAATAAGTTAAACCAACTGAACATTAAAAAAATAAAAATAAAATTCATACAACATGATACTTTAAACACCCTAAAAACTTAGATTCCATTCAAATGAAATCGAAATAAATTTTAGACGTTTTCCATTTTTCAGTTGTAAATATTTGTATTTTCAGATTTTTGTATTATTTTTATGGTGATTGTACATAAAATGATAAGATACATGCAAAATACAGAACTTTAAAAAAGTCTAAGATTTATTTCGATTTCATTTGAATGGAATCTAAGTTTTTAGGGTGTTTAAAGTATCATGTTGTATGAATTTCATTTTTATTTTTTTAATGTTCAATTGGTTTAACTTATTTGTTACAAAAATTTAACATTAAATGTAGAACGAATTGAATGAAATATCTTAATATCTGTCCCTTCTCGGGCTTAAACAATGTAGGAAATAAAATTTGTTTTTTTAATTTGTTCTTCAAATTAGGTTTTTGTTTAATATGTCAAGTTTTTTAATAACTACTGCATTCAGACGAACACGTGTCAAAATTAATGGAGGGTACCATTATCAGGCTTTGATTCATGCGGTATCGTGTCACAATTTGTGATGCAATTTACTTATGTATAATTCAAAATCTTTCAACAGTGCAGTAATGCAAGTTGCTGTACTTTGGGCAGAAACCTTCAATCTGAACGTAAAAAATCTGTTTGAAAATGTCATTTTTATTTCTACTATTACGCCATATTCAACTTCTTTTTAATTCTTAAAAAAACTATTTCAGTAATTTTTCACGTGAAAATCATTCAACTAAAAATAGACAAATTATTAGTACGGCTGTTGAATTATTGGCAACAATGAAAAAAAAATGTTAAATTTTATTGGGAAAATGTCCGTTGATTCTCAATGAAAAAATCGAAATTTGGAATTATTAAAAAAAATATTTGACAAATGTAAATAAAAATTAGCCCATGTTACTCTCTGGGTTATAATTCACCCATATGCAAAGGCATTCTATCATTCGTTTTGACCCTCACGTTAGGCAAACATTTTCACACTTTAAATTTATAATATTATTAGAATTAGTAAAGAAAAAAATGAGTGGCATCAGGAACAAAAAGGTGGGAAGAAAAAAATGAAAAAGTTATGAGCTCCATAGCACGGTGACCGTTTTTAGCCTGTTGTATGACATACAACAGGCTAAATCCGGCTAAAAACTCAGGCTAAAGGATAGTTGTCAGTCTATCGACGGGAAATAACAGATTTTTTTAATACTCATATAACGAAATTAAGAAACGATTGTGGATGATTAAAACAAAAGACATGAGTGTTTATTGCTTCGAGAGGTTATCTTTCTCTGGATGTCTGTCTGTCTATCTTACAGCATGCAATTTTCTTGTAAAGGAGGATATTATTATGCGGTAAAACCTCCATAACGGACACATCCGATTAGTGGACACATCTATTTAGCGGACATTTTTTCGATTACAAACCTTTAAATAACTGTACATTTTTTACTCTCAGTAGCGGGCACCTCAAATAGAGGACAAATTCTGCACTCCCGAGCTGTCCGCTATTCAGAGGTTTTACTGGTAAAACCTACATAACGGACACACCCGATTAGCGGATACCTCTATTTAGCGGACATTTTTTTCGATTACCAACACTTAAATAACTGTACATTTTTTACTCTCAATAGCGGACACCTCCAAATATAGGACAAATTCTGCACTCCCGAAGTGTCCGCTATTCAGAGGTTTTACTGTATATATTATTGATAGTTATTTTACAGGGCCACACAAACGAATAAGAATATATGAAACGAATATAAACTAAATTCGGGATTGGTAGATCGCTGATGGTAATGCAATTTTAGGATGTTGTTACAGTCACCCATAGCATGTTTTCAGGGTTTCGTTCATCTGACGAAACCCTACCTGCCTCACTCCTTTGTCTGTCTGTCCGTCTGTCACAGAGCCCGTTCTCAGAAACTATATATGTCGGAGACTTGAAATTTTGCATACTTATAGCTGAATACCACACATCAAACAGCAAATAATAAAATTTTGAAAAAGTCTAATATTTAACCCTCTGGGCTCTAACTTGTGTATTTTAAACAATTTTTCTAACTCAGCCCCTAATTAAGTTGGAGACTTGAAATTTTGCATACTTATAGCTGAATACTTGCGATAACACGACAAATCATAAAATTTTGAAAAAGTCATATTTAACCCTCCGGTCTCTAACTTCTGTATTCTAAGCAATTTTTCTAACTCAGCCCCTAATTAAGTTGGAGACATGAAATTTTACATACTTATAGCTGAACACCTTACATCAAACGACAAATAATTAAATTTTTAAAAAGTCTAATATTTAACCCTCTGGGCTCTAACTTGTGTATTTTAAACAATTTTTCTAACTCAGCCCCTAATTAAGTTGGACACATAAAAGTTTGCATACTTATAGCTGAACACTTGTGATAACAGGACAAATCATACAATTTTGAAAAAGTCATATTTAACCCTCCGGTCTCTAACTTTTTTCTAACTCAGCCCCTAATTAAGTTGGAGACATAAAATTTTGCATACTTATAGCTGAACACTTGCGATCACACTACATATGATAAAAATTCAAAAAGTCTTATATTATTACAGCACTTTGACCACTCTTTCTTATTGTGCACTATAGCGTTACATATTTTAGTTTCACTTTCTACCGCCAGGTGACGCCTACCTATATCGGATGCTATGGGCCCGATTTCCTTGACTAATTTGTCTACGGATAGGTTGTAAAACGGAATTTCTTTCGGATACAGGTTTTATTTAGAATAGTGTGCGCCCCCTGGCTGCAAAATGTGGGACTAACATATTTTTCAAAAAGACAAAGTGTTTTGAGAGGAATATTAAACAAAACCATCTGTGCGATCTGTGATCACACTTAACCAACTTGTTTCTTCAAGATGGTGCATTTAGCATTCATAATAGTTATTTTACAGGGTCGCACAAAAGTCGCACCTGGCGGTAAAAAGTGAAACTAAAATATGTAAGGCTATGGTGCATAATAAGAAAGAGTGGTCAAAGAGCTGTAATAATATAATACTTTTTGAATTTTTATGATATGGAGTGTGATCGCAAGTGTTCAGCTATAAGTATGCAAAATTTGAAGTCTCCAACTTAATTAGGGGCTGAGTTAGAAAAATTGTTTAAAATACACAAGTTACAGCCCAGAGGGTTAAACATTAGACTTTTTCAAAATTTTATTATTTGTCGTTTGATGTGAGGTGTTCAGCTTTAAGTATGCAAAATTTCATGTCTCCAACTTAATCAGGGACTGAGTTAGAAAAATTGCTTAAAATACAGAAGTTACAGACCGGAGGTTTAAATATGACTTTTTCAAAATTTTATGATTTGTCGTGTTATCGCAAGTGTTCAGCTATAAGTATGCAAAATTTCAAGTCTCCAACTTAATTAGGGGCTGAGCTAGAAAAATTGCTTAAAATACAGAAGTTAGAAACCGAAGGGTTAAATATGACTTTTTCAAAATTTTATGATTTGTCATGTTATCGCAAGTGTTCAGCTATAAGTATGCACAATTTCAAATCTCCAACTTAATTAGGGTCTGAGCTAGAAAAATTGCTTAAAATACAGAAGTTAGAGAACGGAGAGTTAAATATGACTTTTTCAAAATTTTATGATTTGTCGTTTGATGTGACGTGTTCAGCTATAAGTATTCAAGCTTTCAAGTCTCCAACTTAATTATGGGCTGAGTTAGAAAAATAGTTTAAAATACACAAGTTAGAGCCCAGAGGGTTAAATATTAGACTTTTTCAAAATTTTATGTTTTGCCGTTTGATGCGTGGTATTTAGCTTTAAGTATACAAAATTTCAAGTCTCCAATATATAAAGTTTCTTAGAACGGGCTCTGTGACAGACGGACAGACAGACAAACAGAGAAGTGAGACGAATAGGGTTTCGTCAGATATGAAACCCTAACAATATGTATGAAGTATACATCTTTTGTTAAAAACATACAATAATTTATATCGACAAAGTATTTCAATTTCGCCAGTGTAGGGTAATCTAATTCAAATACGATACTTCCAACAATTTACGCCCTTAGAAAGTAATGGATCCGATGTTTTTTGTGGAGTCCTGTATATGAATAATAAATATTACGTTAATCGTTTTTGATTGAACCATGCTAGAGTGAACCTAAAGATCGTATATCGAATTTGTTTCTCAAAATATGATTTTTTACATTTTTAATTATACAAACCGTCAATAGATGGCAGGACAATCGATTTTATTTTTAGCCTGTTGTCAGGCAAAATCTAGCCTGCATTTAGCCTGAAAAAACGGTCACACTGGAACGTTCAAAGGCGAGTCTTGTCATGGTGGTAAATATTCCAAAGAAAGACTTACAGAGCTACTATGCACAAATAAGGGCGGTTCTGATAAACGAGTACCCCTCGTTATTGGTAAATCTGCTAGACCTGGATGCTTCAAGAATGTAAAGAAACTGCCAGTAGTCAGTCTACTATTCGAATGCCAAAGCATTGATGAAAAATTATATTTTTACAAAATTTCTTCATGACTTTGATAGATCAATCGGCGCTCGAAAAAGGAAAATCATTCCATTTATTAACAATTGTTCAGCTCATTCACCAGATACGTCGTCTTCGAAAAATATAAAAGTCAGTTTTTTCCCTCATAATTGTACATCTGTCGTACAACCTAAGCAATTTTACAGTATAAAGCTAGTGTAATGATCTTTATGTTTCATGGAACAAGCAAAAGAACCTACTCCAAAAATATACCTTCTGCAGGCTATTCATTTTTTACTTTCAGCATGACATGAAGTAACTTATTCTGCCAATCAGAATTGTTTCGTGAAATGCGGTTTTGTGCGAAAAATTGATGAAGAATGCACAACAGAAGTGAAAGAAAATAATGATGATGGTGACGATAATGCAGATGAAGAGTGGTGGCGTGTAGCAGAGGATGTATCTGGTGTTAAATTTAGCGATTGTATTTCCATTGATCAAGATGTTGCGACATGTGGTGTCCTAAGCATAGAAGAAATGTGTGATGATGCAAAAAAGGAAAATAATGGCGAAGAAGGGGAGGATAATGTTCATGCCGATGATGCTGAGCTTACACCAATGCCAAGTCTGTCTGATGCAATAACGGCATTTGACCGAACTTTTATATATGCACATGCAATTACAGAAAATGACCAGAAAAATGTTGTACATCTTGAAAATTTGTTGTTTAATTTAAAAAAGGGACGGAAAACCCAACATAAAACTACTGGTTTTTAAAAATAAATATCAATTTTCTATAACTTTGATTTTTTATTTTTTACAGTTTGGTAAGTAACAAATTAGTATTTATTAGAATACTGTATAGATTGCATGTATTAGTAATGCATAAACATTGTTCTTTTCGTGTTTGACGTTAACCAGCATTCATCGTTTTCCCGTATTCATCGTTCTTTTTCACGTACCCCTTGAAAAACGATGGATCGAGGTTCTACTGTATAAATATCTGATCATTGTCGTGCGACTACGCTCGCATTTATAAACCGATTTGTATGTGATTCGGCATATGTTAAGGGTTTATTAAGATCTCGACCAATTTCATTGGACATCTTAATCCGCCATCCTGTTTCAAAATGGCTGCCCCTAAAAAATTTCAAACTAAAATAAAACTAGTTGGATGTGCCAATCCCAAAACTTTCTTTTATCTTATACATCTTAATATTTCAAAAACTAGTTACATATGTTAATACTTCAATATTATTAGTTCAATACTATACCAACTCTGATTTTCATCTTAAATTTCTGCTTCAGTCGATTAAACGAACTAAAAACGAGTTAATCTATATCATGATATTTGTTAAAATTAATAGTTTTTCCTTATTCTGTTGTTATCAGATGTTTACGAAAGCCGGCTTAGCAGGAAGCGAGTTCCCGCCTCTGCACGAGCCGTCGATGGACAATAGAACTACGAAAAATCAAGAAAAGTATACAAAAATCGCTGTCACAGAGCCCCTTTACCGCGCAATATTTCCAAAATTCAAAGAGGAACTATTGATCAAAGCCAAAAACATGCACAAAAAATTTGGTTCAATTGTATGCATAATTTTATACACTTTTCGATGGTACAATAAAGAAAATGGCACAAACATCGCTATTAGAGCTCCCCCTTTCCGGCAGATTTTTTTCAAATTCAGGGAGGACTTGTTTGCCATAGCCAGAAACGTACACAAAAAATTTGATTCAATTCCATGCGTAACTTCATACACTTTTCGATGGTACAATAATGAAAATGGCACAGGCATCGCAATTATAGCGCTCCCTTCTGACGGAATTTTTTCAAGTTCAGGGAGGACTTGCTTGCCACAGCCAGAAACATACACAAAAAATTTGGCTCAATTATATACATAACTTCATACACTTTTCGATGGTACAATAATGAAAATGGTACAGACATCGCAATTATAGCGCCTCTTCCGGGGGAATTTTTCCAAATTCAGGGAGGACCTTCGTGCCATGACCAAAAACAAACACAAAAAATTTGGCTTAATTCTGTGCATAACTTCGTGCACTTTTCGGTGGTACAATATTCAAAATGGCACAAAAATCGCTATTACAGCGCCCCCTACCGGCGAGTTTTTTCCAAATTAATTAAGGACCTGCTTGCCATAGCCAAGAACTTAAAAAAATTTTTTGTTTCAATTCTATGCATAACTTCATACATTTTTCGATAGTACAATATTCAAAATGGCACAAAAATCGCACAAAAATCGCTATTACAGCGCCCCCTACCGGCGATTTTTTTCCAAATTAAGAAAGGATCTGCTTCTTATAGCCAAGAACTTAAAAAATCTTTTTGGTTGAATTCTATGCATAACTTCATACATTTTTCGATGGTACAATATTCAAAATCGCTATTACAGCGCCCCCTAGCGGCAAATTTTTTCCAAATTCAGGAAGGACCTGCTTACCATAGCCAAAAACTTAAAATAAATATTTGGTTCAATTCTATGCATAACTTCATACACTTTTGGATGGTACAATATTCAAAATCGCACAAAAATCGCTATTACAGCGCCCCCTACTGCCGATTTTTTTCCAAATTCAAAGAGGATCTGCTTTCTGTAGCCAAAAACTTAAAATAAAAATTTGGTTCAATTCTATGCATAACTTCATACACTTTTGGATTGTACACTATTCCAAATCGCACAAAAAAGCTATTACAGCGCCCCCTACCGTCGAATTTTTTCAAAATTCAGGGAGGATCTGCTTGTCCTAGCCAAAAACTTAAAATAAAAATTTGGTTCTATTCTATGCATAACTTCATACACTTTTTGATGGTACAATGGCGACAGACAGACGGACACACGGACAGGCGCGGATCCACAGGGGGGGCGATCGGGGCGATCTCCCCCCCAAAAAAAAGATATAAATGCACCGATTATCGCTAATTTCGACAAATGGTCGTAAAAAAATCAACTTCGTCAATCGTTCGCAAGTCAAAGGATCGCAAAAGAAACGCGAATTTCACCAAAGGATCGCGCACAAACGCCATTTTCGTTAAAGGATCGCAAAAAAACGCGAATTTCGTCAAAGAAGCGCGGAAAAAAACGCCAATTTTGTCAAAAAATCGCGCATTTCCTCAAAGGACCACGAAAAAAAACGCGAATTTCGTCAAAGGATCGCAAAAAAAGGCGAATTTTGCCAAACAATTGCGGAAAAAACGCTAATTCCGTGAAAGAATCGCGCAAAAAAACACTAATTTCGTCAATAGATCTCTGAAAAATGCGAATGTCTTCAGAGAATTGCTAAAACAATACGCGAATTTCGCCAAAGAATCACTGAAAAAACGCGAATTTTGTCAAAGGGCCGCGGAAAAAACGCACAATTAGTACCGGAAGGAGATTCCCCTACACGCGCATCCATGGTGGGGCTTGGGGGTTCGATCGGTGCAAAGAAGGGAAGAACAAATTTACCAAGTTGGTTTTTAAGAAATTAACACACCATACGCAATTTAGCTTTTAACTGACTGTACTAGGATTAGGACATAATCCTTTTTTGTTCATTCATCAAATACCCCTTGATTACCAATGTGGGTGGCAATAACAGTTCATTTTTTACACATTAGTGGATTTCTTCAGTAAACATTAAGATGCTTGAATTCTTCAAAGGACCTTTCTTGTTTCTTTCTTTCTTTGGAAATTGCTATGAATCCCATTCTTTTCTCAAACAATAAACTCCTCAAAAATATCGTTATACAGAAATTAGAGTTGCAGCTTCTTTGAAAGAACGAAAAACTTTCAACACTTTAAAAGGATCCTTATAACGTTGTCAATTTCTGTTGTAGAGATTCAACAGAAGGTACACGAAGTGGCATCGTCCCCAACCTCAACCCATAGTGTAAAAAATTATGGCGCCATATGTCTTGACAGGACATAATCCTTTTTTGTTCACGAATTGCCGAAACGTCAGTGAGGTTTACCATTGGCATCCGAAAAGTGTTTGATTTTTGTTTGCTTGCTGTTCAGCGAAAGCTGCCGTTAAAAACGTTGGATTTATATTTTTTTGGGGGGTGGGGCGATCGTCCCAATCGATCCACCCCTCCGTGGGTGCACGCCTAGAGGAATTTCCTCCTGCTGCTAATTGTGCGTTTTTTCCGCGGCCCTTTGATGAAATTCGCCTATTTTTTTCGCGATTCTTTGACGAAATTCACAATTTTTCGAAGATCTGTTGACAAAATTCACATTTTTTACGCGATTCTTTGGTGAAATTAACGTTTTTTCCGCAATTGTTTGGCGAAATTCGCGATTTTTTCTGCGATACTTTGACGGAATTTTCGTTTTTTCTGCGATCCTTTGACGAAATTTGCGTTTTTTTTCGTGATCCTTTGATGAAATGTCCGATTTTTTGACGAAATCACGTTTTTCCGCGCTTCTTTGACGAAATTCGCGTGTTTGCGCGATCCTTTGACGAAACTGGCTTTTTTGCTCGATCCCTTGACAAAATTCGCGTTTTTTGCGATTCTTTGACCTGCGAACGAATTGATTTTTTTGGTGACCATTTGTCGAAATTTGCGATAATCTGTGGATTTATATTTTTTGATCCAAGGGAGGGGGGCGATTTCCCTTCTTCCTCTGATCCGCGCCTGTGAAGAGAGACACACTTCTTAGATGACACATTCTGAGTTTCCAGGATGTTAAAGCCCCTTCAGATTTTTAAAGTCTCCAAAAGTCTCCAAATAATAAAGTCTCCAAATAAAGTCTCCAAAGGGCGCGAATACATAGTAGCATTCTTCGAAAACAGTTTATGATCAAGAAAAAGAATATTCTGAAATCGAATGATTTCAGGATGGAAAAAAATATTGCTGTTCGTCCAAGACAAATTTTGAATAGGAAAATGTAAAAAGAAGAAAAGCGCATTGTAAAGAAAAGATAATAAAATAAAAGTAAATAAATTTAACTAAGCGGGATAAAGAATTTAGAATAGATTTAAGATAAGTTAAAATTTATTATTAGATAAGTCAAAATTTTCCTATCTGACATGATTCTATAAACATAGTTTATTTAATTATTTTCTTTATTAGCAAAATATTCGAATTATTCCTTTTGCTTAAATTCATTTCTACTTAAAATGCGCGCATTAATATTTAATTTCTCTTTCAAAATCTATTTTTAGAAACATTTCACGTATTATTATTTTATTTTGAAGTCTTTTCATTTTTTATTGCAATCTTTTTTTATTGCAATCTTTAAATTTTTTTTCCAGAGCTTACTCAGTTTGTGATTGTTAGGGATTATAATCTACAGTGCACCGATCACTTTTTTAAAAAAAAATAATAATACGTGTTGTGCTGTTTAAAAAAAAAATCGTAAAAACAGTGCGTCTACAGCATTGCAGATGATATTATTAGTTACAGTGACCTCAAAATTTAATAGGTGCTCTTTCAAAAAGATAAGAAGACACAAAAAATTAGATATACATAACAGAATAGTGGGAGTATGAAAACAGGACGTTAATTATATTTTTCTTGTTTTCATTTTTTTTTTTTTCCGTTTCAGTTCGTCAAATACCAAAAATAAGTTTATACCGTCGTATTGGAAAAAAAAAAGTACTTTTAAATGCAATTTGTTTGAAAACTGTATCTCCATTTATTTTTGAAATATTAATTTTTTTTTTTTTGTAGTTTTTAGCACCATTTGTTTAATTTTTGGCAACTCAAGTACTCCATTTATGTAGAAAGTAAAGGAAAAATAGTTGAAAAATAACAATTATATCTTTTTGTTGCCATTTTCTGATAACAAAAAAAAATGTAATTAAAATACGTACTATTTTGAAAAAATATAAACGAAAAATTTCTGTTAAAACATGGAGCTGTTATAAACTATATTTAATTTTAAGTATCTATAGATGCTTTCAGTGCAGAGCCGAAACTAGCCTTTTTTACACCCCAGGCAAGCATGGATTTTGGCGCCCCCCCCCCCCTCTTCCGTAAAGTATATTTACAAAGAGAATTTTACTAATTTTCTAATAGCCAACTTATTTTAAAATTTAAAATATGTAATCATAAAATATGTAATACTGAACTACGTAATCTCCAATGGTGGATCCAAGGGGGAGGTCACGGTGGTCATGACTTTTCTCTGAACACCCACAAAAATATTTTAAAGATCATTTCTAAAATGAAATACACAGTTAGAGTCCCGATTATCCGAGTCCTGCTTAACCGAGTTTCCGCTTTCACCGAGTTATTTTCTTCTGATGGACTGATGGCTTCTATTATTATGAAACAGCCATTATAAATGAAGTGTTAGGTGAAGATGAAAGGGAAGTCGTAAAAAGTTAGAACTCTGATTTTCTGGTCATAATGGGAAGAAAAAAATGGCCTTTTTTTTTTCTTCCGCCCCTTTGTTGGCGCCCCTTATTTCTGGCGCCCGGGGCACATGCCCTCTCTGCCCCCCCCCCCTTAGTTTCGGCCCTGTTTCAGTGTGACGTCAGTCATGACGTTTTGGATGGAAACTGACTCCAAACAAACGGTTGCTATGCGTCATTTCTTTTTAAATATAGATCGTGGAAAATGTTACCAGTACATAGCAAGTATTAAAACACTTAGATGTGAGATATAGATATAAGATATAGCTGCAACACACAAAGAAAATAGAAAATACAACATAGCAACCGTTTGTTTGGAGTCAGTTTCCAACCAAAACGTCATGACTGAAGTCCCGACTGAAATCGTCTATATTAATGTTACAAATAAATGAAGGCCTATGAATTCATTAGATAGCCTTTTTTTTTGTCGAGTTTCGGTACTGACGGCATATTTTTGCTGCATTTGTGTATTATTTTGCGATATTATTTAGACTTTAGAAAAACGTCACGGCTGTCAGTTAATACAAAAACATTTTAATTTCTCAGCTATCCTTATTTGGTAATATGTCTGGCGCATCATCATACTTAACTTGCATTCTATTCAGAACATTCATCCTCGCCCTGCACCCTAAAATCCAGACCGTTAAATTCATATGTATTAGAATGCTGCAAATGATGCAAAAAGAAACTAGTATGTTGTGGCCATCCCAAAACTTTCTTCTATATAAATCACGTCGATTAAATCATTTAAATAGTACAAGAAATAACAACGATTTAGCCCCGATTCATATCAAAGTATATCTGAATTTGAAGTTAGATGAAAATTCATGCATTAGTTCTTGAGATAGAGCTATAGCAGAAATTGTGAAAAATGTAGCATAGCAGCGCCACCTGTTGAGCGATTTACACCAAAAATAAGCTGCACTAAATGATATCAAGGTACACGTGAAGCTGAAGTTTGTTGAAAATCCAAGCATTAGTTCTTGAGATAAAGCTATTGCGGAAATCGCAAAAGATACAGCATAGCAGCGCCACCTGTTGAGCGATTTACACCAAAAATTAAACAGCACTAATTTATACGTCAATTCATGTCAAGGACTAACTAAATCTGAAGGTTGATGAAAATCCGTGCAATAGTTTTTGAGATACAGCTCTTGCGGGAATCGTGAAAAACGCAGCACAGCAACGTCACCTGTTGAGCGATTTACACCAAAAATTAAACAGTACTAATTTATATCAGGGACTAACTGAATCTGATGTTTGATGAAAATTCTTGAGTTAGAGCTATTGCGATAATCACGAATAATGCAGCATATCAGCGCCACCTGTAGAGCGATTTTCACAAAAAAGTAATCAGCACCAAACAATGTCCTGGACTAACTAAATCTGAAGTTTTATGAAAATCCGTGCAGTAGTTCATGAGATATAGCTATTGCAGAAATCGTGAAAAATTCCGCATAGCAGCGCGACCTGTTGGGCGATTTTCACCAAAAACTAATCAGATTCAGTTCATATCAAGGTCTAACTAACTGTAAAGTTTTGTGAAATTCCGTGCATTAGTTCTTGAGATAGAACGCCCACAAATTTTTTGTCACATACAGACTCACAGAGTGACTGACAGAGTGACAGACAGACTCACAGACAGACATTTTCTAAAAACCATCAAATCGTGTTCTGGGCATTCTAAAACGTATAAATCCGTCGAAAACCGGAAGTTGAAATTTTTCACGAATCCAATACTTTCTTCTTGTAAAGATAGAAGAAAATAAAAAAGGCTTAAATTGCATTTTTTATGTATTCATTACATGGTTTTTCATAAATGTGTTTTGTTGGTAATATGTGTTATTTTCATCTATCATTGCGGAACAAGCGAGACAAACGCCCACACTTTCATTTTTTTTTCTTGGAAATTAGAAAATATATCTCATTTTACGTCATTTTTGAAAAGCTATCTTTCTAATTTTATATAAATTTCGTGACATCTATTTATTTTCTATATTGTACGTAATAAATACTAGAATAAAATATTTATTGTTACATAAAATTTCAGATAGTGACAGGTTGGTCGACTTCAATGCATATGATGAGCTTCATCGTACAGGAAATGCAAAGGATAAAGGATCACTGAACGATGCCAAAGACTGTGGTACTGATTTTGATGCTGCTGGATTTTGAAATTTGCTACAAAGAAAAAAAAAGAAGTAATATTTTGGATCAAAAATGAACGTGCTCGTGCTAAAAAGCCCCTATGATTGTAAACTAAATAACAATAGATTTTCATGGTTACATAAAATTTCAGATAGTGACATGTTGGTCGACTTCAATGCATATGATGAGCTTCATCGTACAGGAAATGCAAAGGATAAAGGATCACTGAACGATGCCAAAGATTATGGTACTGATTTTGATGCTGTTGGATTTTGAAATTTGCTACAAAAAAAGGAGTAATATTTTGGATCAAAAATGAACGTGCTCGTGCTAAAAAGTCCCTATGATTGCAAACTAAATAACAATAGATTTTCAACAGTTAAATTATTCCAAATTCTTCTCTAAGTTAAAATTATTTTGAGCAGAATGTGTAATAATGAATGTTTTATCTAAATAAAGATAGATGTACTTGCCTTTTTTTTTTTTTTTTTTTTTTTTTTTTTTTTTTGTTCTTTAAGCTTAAAAGTCCATAAATTAAAATATATAGAGGAAAAGGTCCAAATACCGATACCGGCTACTAGGTGTTCTGAGAACTGAGCGCAGCGCAGCCTAGCAATGATAGGCAGAGTTTGTAGCTTTAAATGAGAGAAGAAAGTTACGAAAAGTACGTCACTGAAATCTGTCTCATTTACAAATAGTAAATACAAAAGTGACGAATCGACGTAATCTGGTACATCAAATGTTTTTCACATGTGTGTTTCTCATTTTTTCAAAATATACTGATCGTATATTGGCTTGAATTTTTGATGAAGTTATTTTCTAGACATATTTAACTCTCAATTGCCACGCGCATATTATTGGTATTTTATTATATGAATGAGTAATACCGGTTTTAACTTAAACATAGCAGTGGCCCGAATACCGGCTACCTAGAGTGGTCTAAATACCAGCTAGCCGGTATTTGGTCCTCTCTCGGTTGCCCTGCTTGAAGGGGAGGAAAATAAATTAATTTAAATAGTTCCATAATAAATAAATTTATTTCAATGGTTCAAAAATATTTCCAGTCCCATTTCGCAATATGAATAAAGCAACCGTGGCCATAATTCTTCAGGACCGACACTGGTTACTGCATCATTTTCCAAAAAAGCGCTGTTGGATACTCCAAAATTGCTTGTAATAAATGTGACGAGAAAGAAAAGTAAATGACGGAGTAAACCAGGCGAAAGAGGCGGAAATTGGATTTTAACTCTCTCGCTGCGCAACCTGAGATTTCCTCGGGCACGTAAAAGTAGCAAAATTTGCGCAACCCGAGATTTCCTCGGGGATGCAATTTTTTCCGTCTAATTAATCCTCCTTGATTATTCCCACCAGTTATTTTTTATTGTAAATTTTGATTATTTAATCGGAGCATTTTCCCGATTAAATTAGACAAAAATTTTTGTTTTGAAAAACAGGTGACAAAAAAAAAAATAAAAATTCTTAAAAGACGCTCGTCGCGAAGGGGTTAAATACGCAATTTTTGAAGCTATTTTGATAAAATAATTACGTAGCGACAGGGTTAAAAAAGTGAAAAAGGAAAATATCCAACAGAGGAAGATGATGCAATTTGTTTCTTTTGCATGGGTGCTTTCTCTGTGGACAAGAATGGGGGAGGGGAGTCTGAGTTCAATGTTAAGAATGAGATATGTGGGCTGATAGGGACTGCACCGACGCAGAGAGCGATATTATGTTTGTGATTTTTTTCGGATAAAATAAATCTCATTTCAATCACCAAGCTTTTTTTTGTTTTGTTTTACACGTTAAAAAACAAAATTAGAAACATAATGGGAAGAAGACTATGAGAGATAGTCGTAAAGAATTTTATTAATTGGACAAAAGTACTTGTTTATTAAAAGTTGCGTATTTTTTCTGTGCATAAGAAATGTTATTAATCAATAAAATTTATTAAAATAATATTCTTATTGCTTAATAATTGTCATTAGCTCTATTTGTGTGATCTTTTGGAAAAAAACTTAGGTAGCTGGTATTTAGACCCCATTTTAAAAACTCAAAATTTGAAGACTTTCGGAATTTTGCTTTTTATAAACAGAAAACGCCTTTTAAGCTGACTTTTTTTTCACTAAACGTGTGTAAAACATGTCAAGGTACCTTGCTGTCACTTTTTATTTTATTAATTTTGAAAATTGTATGATCTAGATTGAAAACAAAAGTGATAGCCGGTATTTGGACCTTTTCCTCTATACAATGAAACTTTTATTTAACGAAGTCTGATCGTTACACTTAAACATGATAAGAAAATGAAGAAAATTCGTTAAATAGAAATAAATTAATTTCACGAAATTTGTGTAATAAAATACACATGCATAAAATTAAAAATACACATAAAATGGAAATGTTGGGAAAATATTTTTTAATTCGGGCAGTTTTATGCACCGTAGACATATGCGAAAAATTTTATTAGAATAATGTCTAAAAAAACATCTAAAATAAAAAAATGTAAACTAAAACTGAAGCGTAGTGTATGTTTTCTCTTTTTTCTCAGTATTCCAAATCCTTGACTTTAAAAAAGTCTGTAATATTACTTTTCACGGGTTTCTTATAAATAGTACACTGTTCATAAAAATTTTCTTACTTTAAAAGTATCCGAATAATTCATCTGTAACATTTTGTGGAACTGGAATCCCCTTCTTATTGTATAGAAGGCTTTTAGCATTTCTTCTTTTAAAAGTCTTTCAATTTCTTCTTCATTATCATCTTATTATCTCGCTGTAGTTTCTTCACTATATTTCATTACACTTTGCAATATGTCATTCTTAGTAGGGTATTCAGTTGTCTGAAGTGGTTCAGTTGTGTTAAGTGGGATAAACTTCGTTATATAGAATATATTTTTCGTAATATGGAGATTAATTTACATGTTAAGGGTGTTCAAAGTCAAAGTTCAGCAGAAATTTTCGTTAAGTAGAAAACTTCGTTAAATAGGGAGTTCATTAAAGGGAAGTTCCACTGTATATGATACATTATTTCAGAACTTTACTTAAAATATAAAAAAATAAATAATAATTACAATAAAAAAAAATCTAGACATAAAATAATTTGGATTTTCGTCAGTAGAGATTTTAGTTTAAAAATTAGATAAAATATAAATTTTTACGAAAAAAAAAATCATAAATGTAATTGTATATTATTTAGGAAAATAACAAAAGTTGCAGGAATTCATAACGAGCTTAAAACTTGTAAAATATCAAAATATAAAGTTAGTTAAAAAAAAAAAAAAAAAAAAGTCATTTCGTGGAAAATTTGATATTCAAGATGTAGAAGAAATTTGTTTTCTTCTTGCCTTTTTTTTTTTCTTTTTTTGTTTGTTTGTTTGTTTGTTTGTTTTTGAGTCGGGTCCTTTAACATAGCAACAAAAAAAAAAAAAACTTATCGTCTGAATTCTCTGAAATATTAATCGATTATAATTTTATCCAAACTCTCCAATATTTCATGAAAAAATATGCATATTTAGCAGTGAAAACATGATCTGAAGTCGTACCGAAACAGACCGCGTTCTTCAGCGAAAATGTCTCCGATTGTATTTTCTTAAAAATATTTCTACTCGTTGGAATGTTTCAAAACTTTTGTAGGTGATATAAATACGGTATTCCGATATCCTTTAAAAAATCTGTGTCGAAATACTGACATTTAGTTACTTTTAGATTAGAAAAAAGATTAGGTCTTAGGGAGGCACAAAGTAACTTGATTCGAAAGTTATAAAATTCGTATTTTTCAAAGCCGTTGAACAGTCAACGAAAAGGTTTCAACTTTAAATAGATATTTTTTATAAATCCGTACCTTAAAAACTGAACCCTTATTCGAGCGTTGCCGAAAGGGAGGAAAAGGATATGAAATGCATTCGTATGGGTATGAAATGCATTGGGTATGTATTGGGTATGAAATGCATTCATATATTTAAAATATCTCCTTTAGGAAACTAATATTTTTTACTTCTTTTTTCTTTCTACTCTTCTTAAAGATGTCTCTTTTAAGAATAATCCTTTAAGAAGAGTACACAGAAAAAAAAAGTTAAAAAAATAATTTACCGAGTAGATATTTTAAATATACACGCGGGCCGATCGGCCCGATATAAAAATTTAAAAAGCCTGTAAAATATGCACCATTCTCAATGCACATGACTTTCGTCAGAATAAGTATGTTTGTGCTGCATCAGACTGTTACATTGAGACTGTCAACAATTGTAAAAATCATATTTTTAATAGCTAACTAATTGGTGCCTCGATCAATGTCTATTTTAGGAACTGAGTTATATCCGGTGGCTTCTGGCCTCAGTTGAAGAGGAAATTACTTTGTGAGAAGACTTTGTTTTTTGTTGGTTTTTGGCATTGTTGTTATGTTTAAATATAATTTTTTGTGGCTCAATGAATTGTTTAATTGAAACTAAACAAGGCATATGTGTTTAACAAAGGTCAGAGCTTAGTGTTAAACTATGGGTTAATTTAAATAGTTTAGTTTTTAATGTAATAAAAAAACATTAAATGTGTAAAAAGGGTTATTTTTAAAGCGTGTTTGGCTCTAATTTAAACATATCGAAAGCTTTTTAAATATTTGCCGGACCATGTTTGAATTATAATCGTATAGTTATAGTCTTGAGTGCCAATTTCTGCAAAAAAATCTTCCGCATATTGTTGCCATTTTTTTATTTTATTTTATTTTTTTTCGGGGGACTACTTAAATCCCATTTTTTGAGGCAACCGAATCGAAGAGATAAAAACTATATTTTTACTCTCGTATTGCAGGTTTTTAGCTTACAGGATATTGCATGAGAGTTTTTTCCCCTGCAGCTTCTGTATGTACGTACGCATGTATGTAGGGGAGGTTTGATACATAGGGAGGGTTGATACATTGACGTAAAGTCTTCTTTTATTAGCAGAGGCCATCATTAGCTTGACTCAGCAGAGAAGAACTGACAGCGTTTTTTTTTTCTTTTAATTTTGAAGACTTTTGGAATGTCAATGTAATTTTTTTAAATACTGATTTTCTTTCATAACTCTTATTATTGTGAAGATAATATTTTGTATTTTTTTATTTGTAAAGCACATTATTAGGATGAGTTTTACCAGAAAGCAGATTGGCATTTTGCAACTGCATTTATACAAAGTGATTGAAAATCCAATAAGGCATGATAGGGAGAAATGATACATTAATCCTGGGGAGAAATGATACACTTGTATATTTGAAATTTAATAGTTTTTTTAAGTTGTAAAATAATATAGGACTGTAATATTCATTATTGTTTACAGCAAGAGCTACTGAAATTGGTAAGGAAGAACAGAAAGACTATTCAAAGACATTATGTAGGTTACATAGAAAAACAGTGCGATGATAGGTGGTTAGTTCGCTTTGCTCATCATGTAGAAGGGAAAATGTTTAAATGGCCTTAAAGGGAAGATGTTTCTATAATTGACGAAGGGCAAATTAAAAAAAAACATTGAATCCATCCTATTTTACTTACCAAAATGATAGAGTTATTAGTTTTTCTTTTAACAATTTCAGAGGTGGTGGTATGTTTATGAAACCACTTAATTTTAATTCCCAAATGCCACATTGGCACCAGCATTTTCGTAAAACATTTTCCATATAATATGAAAGTGAAATATAGCCCTTTTCATATTTCCAATTGAATTTGTCGGCAAATTCCGGTGTCATTCATTTATTCAACACTTTAACATTGAAAATGCTTTGTCCCGAAAGGGTTAAAGAAATCTTAAATGGGCTAAATTTATGTTAAATTGTTTGCAAATCAGCAATGTTCACTTCATTTTTCCTTGCAGCAAGATCTCTAGGGTTTTTTTTTTTTTTTCATTATTTATTTTCTAAAAAGTGTGTTAATAGAATTATTTAAATAGTAGAAATTGTTTAAATATTTTTGTAAAAAACATTTCTCAAACAAAAATATGTCAATGTCATTCCTTTTTCAATTTTACTTAAATATTTCAAGATTTATCATAAAAAATTGTATGACACATAAATTGAATTGTCTGCATTTTTTTTCCAGTTTACATAACAATGTATCAAACCTCCCTTGCTAGTGTATCAATCCTCCCCAGCAATGGGGAGATTTGATACAGTAATAACCATTCACAATAATTGGGATATATTTTATTGAATGATTGCTTTTTAAATTCAGAATATTTTTAATAAATGAATAAAAGGTTACTTTATAAGAAAACACGAAAAATTTGTTTAAAAATAAGTTTCTAAGGATTGTAAAAAATTAGTAAAAAAAAAAGTGTATCATACCTCCCCTACCTCCCCTATTTACTTTCATAAATATTTTAATCTATACTTCATCATCATATTATAAAGAGGTAAAAATTGTTTATTTGTAGGAAGTAAGCTCTGGAACTACCGAACCGATTCCAAAAGTAATGATATCAAAATGATGGTGTTAGTCCAACTTAGAACATAGGCTATATTTTATGTCGGTGCCACTACCCCAAAGGGGGTGCAGGAGCAAAAAACGTTCTAAAAACGCGATTTTTGCGTTACTGAAGGGCCTAAAAATATGAAATTCGGAATATTAGTTACTTATAAGATATAAATTATGTCTAAGAACAGTTCTTAAACAATTCGAAATTTAAAAGGGGTGAAAATGCACAAAAAGCGTTCTAAAAAACGTTCTAAATGGTAGTTTCTACATAATCTCAGGAAATACCAAACCGATTTAAAAAATATTGGTGTCAAAATGATGGTGACAACGTTTGCTCTAAGATAGGCTATGTTTTATGTCGGTGCCACTACCCCAAAGGGGGTGCAGGGGAAAAACGTTCTAAATTGCGATTTTTGCGTTACGGAAGGGCCTAGAATCGTGAAATTTGGAATGGTAGTTAGTTACAAGATATCAATGATCTCTAAGGGCATTTCCTAAAAAAATCGAAATTTAAAAGGGAGTCAAAATGCGCAAAAAGCGTTGTAAAAAACGTTCTAAATTGCGATTTCTATGCAATCTTAGGAGGTACTGCACCGATTTCAAATATAATGGTGTAAAAATTATGCTGACAGATCTCGCTCCAAGTTAGGCTATATTTTATATCTGTTTCCACTACCCCAGAGGACATGCAGGAGCAAAATGCGCGAAAAGCGTTCTAAAAACTTTCTAAATGCCGATTTGTCAGCAATAACTCAGGAAGAATCAAACTGATTTCAAACGTAATGGTAGGATATTGATGCTGACAGCCTCTGCTCTAACATAGACGCTATTTTATGTCGGTATCACTATCACCTAGACGTTGCAGGAGCAAAAAAGCGTTCTAAATTTCGACTTTTGTGATCGGTACGGGCTAGCAACTTAAAATTAGGCAAGGTACATATGTATTAGATATAAATTATCTTTAAGAACAGTTTCGAAAAAATTAGAAATTTAAAAAAGGGTGAAAATGCGCGAAAAGCGTTCTAAAAACGATCTAAATTGCGATTTATACTCAATCTCAGGAAATGACAAAGCTATTTCAAAAGTAATGGTTGCAAATCAATGGTGATAGTCCCTGCTATAACATAGGTTATATTTTATGTTGCTGTCACTACCATCTGAGTGTTGCAAAAGCAAAACATGTTTTAATTTGCGTTTTTTGCACAACTGAGGGATCTAATACTTTGAAGTATGGCATGGTATTTACTTACAAGATGCAACTGCTTTCTAAGAAAAGTCGAAAGAAAATTCCAAATTTAAAAAAATGAACTAAGCGAAAAGCGTTATAAATTACAATTTTTATGCAATCTTATCAAATATTAAACCGATTAAAAAAAATAATGATGACAAATTGTTGGTGTTAGAACCTGCTCAAACATAAGCTATATTTTATATCTGTGCCACTACCACCAGAGGGTTACATGAGCTAAAAACTTTCTAAATTGCGATTTCTGTGATACTGAAAAGGCTAGAAACTTTAAATATGGCATGGTAGTTACTTATAAAATATAAATGTGGAGATTTCGCAAGCAACACCTGCATTAGACTGAGTGTCCCCGTATTTTCCGCTTCGAGATTAAAAAGGAAACGAGCCTTAATGAAGCTGTGTGAAGTGGAAATGCAGAAGAGGTAAAGAGAACGAAATGAGTTCGACGACGGGAGGTTTTGTTAAAAAAGAAACAGAACATATTTCGGAGAAATAAGATTGAATATTTACACGACGTAAGAAAATCTCAGAAATATATTCAACGACGTCCTGAATTATAGACTTTAAGCTAATTAATGAACGAGAAGAGTGTTTATATCTGTATTTTTTATCTGTGTGTTCGTCCCAATAAATGTCAGTGCTCGTCCTAAAAGTGAGTTGTGAGTTATGTATGGAGTCTCACCCCCATAAATTGGCCTCAGGAGTGACAGTTAACCCACCAGTATGATTAATTAGAGTTATTTATCCTACATATTCAAGCCGGATATTCTTCTAACGGTGAGTTCATTGCTATTATTTTATTATGAAGTTAGTTGAAATACCAGAACTGGAAGTTGCATTTAAAAACGAACGAACGCATAAAATTAAATTGCTGCATAAATTCCTATTTGATGCTGACGGTGATCGCTCTAATAGAAAGAGAATACGTGATTTTACTGGTTTCGGTTTTCAAACCGACAGCACCGAATTCAAAAATAAAATAACTAAAGTTCAAACTGATTTTTCATTAAATGATCTGATTACAGTGTGCAATCTACTTTGTATTGATAATGAGGGATCTTTAAACGATCTCGCAACCCGATTAGTGACATACCTTTCAGACTTGACCTTACTACAAAATAATATTATACAAAATGAAAGTGACACCGACTCGGAACCCGAACTGCCTTCAAATAATATGACTTCAAGTGATAACACTCAATTATCAAATTTTGACAAACAACAGCAATTTCCAGTTCAAAGTTTTATGCCATCGTCTATGAATTTTACTGATATTGAAAGTGTAATACCTCCTTTCGATGGTAGTTCTTTTAGTGACATAAACGTATGGTTTAATAATTTTGAGGATGTTACTAATATGTTTAATTTATCTGACTTTCATAAATTCATATTTTGTAAAAGATCATTACGAGGAAAAGCCCAGTTATTAGCACAAACAGAATTTCATATTAATTTATATGACAAACTTAAACAACTCTTAATATCAGAATTTAGCACCACTTATAATTCTGCCGAGTTACATGATATATTAAATAAACGAAAATTGCAAGAAAATGAATCAATAGAAGAATATTTTCTTATCATGAAACAAATATGCTCGCGTGGTAAAATCGAGGATTCCGCATTAATGCAATACATCATAAACGGCATACCCGACCCCGTTTTCAGAAAATCAATGTTATATGGATGCCAATCCATTGTAGAATTCAAGCTAAAGCTCAAAATTTATGACAAAATTCGACATGACTTTGAGAACACTAAATTTCGTAAAGTCAAACCTGAAATGCCAATGAAAGAGAAATCCTTTCGACCAAAATCTGATCTTTTTTGCTTTAATTGTGGTTTGTCGAATCATAAAAGTAGCCAATGCAGACATAAAGATAAAGGCCCTCGTTGTTTTAATTGTTCGAATTTTGGCCATAAATCGGCTCAATGTGATCAACCAAGGAGGCCTAGAGTTAAGTCAGAACCCTCCAATGTTTCCACTGTCACGTCGAACACTTTCATGACCAAACAAGTCATTATTTCGTCTGTAAATGTTACATCATTGGTAGACACAGGTAGTGAAAGAAGTTTACTAAAGGAAAGTATTTATCGCAAACTCCCTACAATTTCGAACCTTGAACATTCAACTATCACATTAACTGGATTAGGAAATACTATAATCAAACACCTAGGTTTTTTCTCTACGAACATTATGATAGATGATTTTAATTATACAACTAATGTTTATGTAGTCCCAGATTATTCCATATCTTTTGATCTTATTGTTGGTACAGATATCATTCAACAAAGTATTTTAACAATTTCTGGAAATAATATTTCGATGCAAAAAATCGAGAAAAATGACGACACGTCCAATAATTTTTTGATTAATATTGCTCATGTGTTAGACGATCTTAATCTTGATTTATCTCATATTACCGATGAAACAATACGTTCAAAAATTTCAGAACTTATTCAAAATTATTCTCCTAAAAAATAAAGACAACTGATGTTAAATTATCAATTCATCTGGAAAACGAAGAACCTGTTACTTGTCCTCCAAGGCGCTTGGCGCAAATAGAGAAAAACTTCGTCGAAAAACAAATTTCTGAGTGGCTCGAAAAAGGAATTATTCGTAAAAGCACTAGTAATTTTTCATCACCTATTGTCCTAGTAAAAAAGAAAGATGGTTCATATAGATTGTGTGTTGACTATAGGAAGTTAAATTCTAAAACACATAAACAACGTTTTCCCCTCCCAGTAATTGATGACATTATTGATCAGTTGCATTCTGCAAAAGTATTTACTACTCTTGACCTTAAAAATGCTTTTTTCATGTCGAAGTAGAAGAAAATAGTAGAAAATATACTTCTTTCGTAACACATTCTGGTCAATTTGAATTCTTATATATGAATTATGGCCTTAGCGATGCACCCTCAGTGTTTCAAAGATATATTTATAACGTTTTTCGAGACCTCATTAATGAAAAAGTACTCATTGTCTATATGGATGACTTCATAATACCAGCTGAAAACGAAGTCGAAGGACTCCAAAAATTACAACGCGTCCTTACAACTGCATCCGAATATGGTTTAGAACTGAATCTTAAAAAATGCCACTTTTTACAACGAGAAATTGATTTTTTGGGTTACCACATTAAAAATGGTCAACTGCACACATCCCCCTTAAAAACTAAAGCTGTCCTTAATTTCCCAGAACCTAAAAGTATAATAGATGTACATTCATTTGTCGGATTAACTTCATATTTTCGTAAATTCATTCAAGATTACTCTTTAATAGCTAAGCCTTTAACAGATCTTCTTAGAAAGGACACTAAATTTCACTTTGGCGACCAGCAACGAAATGCATTTAATCAGCTGAAACACATCCTTTCTTCAGGTCCTGTTCCGAGTGTTTCGGTTAATCGGACGTCGGATAATCGAGAGTCTGTAATATATTCGAATCGAATTAATTATTTCATATTCAATTAATAATTAACTGCAAGGAATGATTTGAGCAACAGAAATTATGAAACTACGTTGATTATATGTCACTCGGTATCGCCCCCCCCCCCCCAAAAAAAAGCTATTCTCTGGATCCGCCCCTGCACACGGACAGACAGACATTTTCTATAAGCATGTTTTGGGGGATCTCTGACCCCTAAAACGTGTAAATCTGTCGAAAACCGGAAGTCGAAAAATATTTCGATTACAATACTTTCTTCTATTGAAGATAGAAGAAAGTAAAAAATATACAAAAAAGTATAATTTATATCTTGCATAATCGTGAAGTCTTGATAGAAAGATTCAAGAACATTTTTTGGTTTCCCCCCTATCTTAAAAAGTGGTATAGTAATTTGAAATTCTAGGGTGGCTGCCGTTTTCAAACAGGAGATTTTTTTCCCTAATCGCAGGCGAATTTTAGGAGTTTTAGCAAATGTGGCTCTTTGAAAATTTATTTTCAATGTTGCTACTCCCATACGCTTGAAACAACAGTCATGTCCGTCAACGTTCCGCTAAGTTTTTGAAATTCCCATCAAATTCTGTATTGACGAAAACTAGAAATCTTCTTTAATCGGATTACATACTTTTTAGTGTCGTGTGTTTGAGTAAAATTAGCTCAATCCTTAAAAACAATGAAGAGTGAAGCTGCTTTTTCTTCCCGATACAAGCCAAAATACTTCTTTTTTCGTCTTGAGGAAAAACAATATGATTATTTTTTTATTTATGGGAGGGGAGGGGGGCGCAAAATTTCTTCAAGCCCCTGGCGCCAAAAAATGTAGCTACGGTTTTTTTCGTTTTTACGGCTATTTCGTTTTTAATTACATTGAATCTATGGAAAAATAACATAAATAATAATCCCAGATATGGTTTGTATGCATGTCTAATAATTTAAATTGACTAAATGATTAATAAAATTCTTCAACTATTTTCCAAAGTAAACAAAGAAAAATTAATATTTTTAAGTACTTGAAAATGGACTAATATATCTTGGCATTCAATCTGATGAATGTAAAACTTCGGATGAATGTCTACTTGAATTATTTATATATCTTTAAAAAATCTGTCATAAAGTTTTATATTTTAAAAATTCGCATAAAGTTGACAATTTATAAGGACTAAATATATCTTCATTTGATGTCAACTTTCCGTTAATAAAAATCTTTTTTTATGAATAGATAACAGGTGAGTATTCACATAATTTTCTTCATAGATTAACATGGATTTTCATGATCATGCTAGGGTCACTTATGTAGACTGTAAATGAAAAAAAAAAAACTGGAAAATGAATGTGCTGTCAGAAAAATGGACGAGAGAAGTTTTATTTAATAATTTATGGACAATAAGCTGAAAAAAAAATATTTATCTCTTCTCAAATACACACCATGGTTACATTTTGACATATTCCTAAAATTCAGTTTTATACTTTACTTATATTTCAACAATTTTTGGGGGGAAAAAAGCAGTTTGAATACAAAGCACTCCATCTGTACCTAAAAATGAGACCATAAATGTGTTTTGGATTTTGACCAGGAAAAAACATTTTTTGAAAGTACTTAAAGAAGATCCTAACTTTTATAAAATAATTTTAATTCCTAGAAGGACAGGATAGGGAATATCCTGGCAGATTGGGTCCTTTCAAAAGAATAATGTCCTGACACAGATATGTAAGAATCAAAATAGATTCCTTTAAAATTGTAATTTTGAAAAAATTCTATGTTTAATTGGTAATGTTCTCATCATTAAAAATGAATATAAAAGGTTAAGTGCTAGTATTTTAAAAATATACTTGGCAACATTGCACATGGCCTGCACAATACAAAATAAATAATGACAGTATAGTATGCAGTCTGTTGTAGTTTTTAATAATTGTCAAACATTTATTTTGCTTTCTAGTTTGACTGTAAGTCTAAATTTTAACCTGCTGTCAATGAGACAGTGTAAATAAGAAAAAAAAATCTTCTAAGATGTTTCGAGTGCCTTAAAAGACCTCATTTTAGATGTTTTAAATGTCTAAAAAATGGCTGCATTTTAAGACGTTTCAAGTGTTTTAAAAATGGCAGCATTTTAGATGGTTCGAATGTCTAAAAAATGGCGGCTTTTTACGAAACTTCAAGTGTTTTAAAAATGGCGGCGTTTTAAGTCGTTTCCAATATCTTAAATTCAGATGCAAAAAGATGTCTTAAAAAGTAAGACACATTTTTACTTTCTTCTATCTTTACAAGAAGAAAGTATTGGTTTCATGAAAATTTTCGAATTCCAGTTTTTGACGGATTTACACGTTTTATGAGTCAGAGATTCCAAAAAACATGTTTTTACAAAATGTCTGTCTGTGAGTCTGTCTGTCTGTCTGTCCGTCTGTCTGTCTGTCTGTCCGTCTGTCTGTCCGTCCGTCTGTCTGTCTGTATGTGACACAAATTTTGTGGGCGCTCTATCTCAAGAACTAATGGACGAAATTTCACAAAACTTCATATTTAGTTAGACCTTGATATAAACTGGAACTGATTAGGTTTTGGTGAAAATCGTCCAACAGGTGGCGCTGCTATGCTGCATTTTTAACGATTTCTGCAATAGCTGTATCTCAAGAACTACTGCACGGATTTTCATAAAACTTCAGATTCAGTTAGTCCAGGATATAGTTTGGTGCTGATTACTTTTTTGTGAAAATCGCCCAACAGGTGGCGCTGGTATGCTGCATTGTTCATGATTATCGCAATAGCTCTAACTCAAGAAAAAATGCACGGATTTTCATCAAACTTCAGATTCAGTTAGTCCCTGATATAAATTAGTGCTGCTTAATTTTTGGTGCAAATCGCCCAACAGGTGGCGCTGCTGTGCTGCATTTTTCACGATTTCCACAAGAGGTGTATCTCAAGAACTATTGCACGGATTTTCATCAAACTTCAGATTTAGTTAGTCCTTGACATGAATTGATGTATAAATTAGTGCTGTTTAATTTTTAGTGTAAATCTCTCAACAGGTGGCGCTTCTGTGCTGCATTTTCACGATTTCCACAAGAGCTGTATCTCAAGAACTATTGCACGGATTTTCATCAAACTTCAGATTTAGTTAGTCCATGACATGAATTGATGTATTAATTAGTGCTGTTTAATTTTTGGTGTAAATCTCTCAACAGGTGGCGCTGCTATGCTGTATTTTTGCGATTTCCACAATAGCTTTATCTCAAGAATTAATGCTTGGATTTTCAACAAACTTCAGATTCAGGTATACCTTGATATCGTTTAGTGCTGGTTACTTTTGGTGTAAATCGCTCAACAGGTGGCGCTGCTATGCTACATTTTTTCAGAATTTCCGCTATAGCTCTATCTCAAGAACTAATGCGCGAATTTTCATACAACTTCAAATTCAGATATACTTTGATATGAATTGGTGCTAAATCGTTATTTCTTGTACTATTTAAATGATTTAATTGACGTGATTTATATAGAAGAAAGTTTTGTGATGGCCACAACATACTAGTTTTCACTTAAAATGATGTGACCATCCACTTAAGACACTTTTTAAACTGAATTTCAGATGTTTGCGTTTACAGTGCATAAGTTTGTTTATGAATAATTTTAATTGCAGGATGCAAGCCGTGCTGGAGTCGATTTTTTAGCTTTTATACTGGGCCGGGCCAATAATATGTTTGTGTGGGTTGAACCTGAAAATTTCAGGCCGGGTAAACCTCTAACCGATATTTTGAAGCCAGCTTTAATTTTTTTTAAATGCTTTTTTTTCAGCTATCATCCCATAGCTACAGAATGTACCGGTTGTCCCAAAATTGACTGATTTTAAATTTCAATAACTTGCAAATGGTGCCAGCTATTAAAAAAATACTTACAGGAGAGTTATGTGAGATGTCAGGAGCAGGAGTAATTCTGTTTCACAATTTAAGAAAATTTAAGGGATTCGGTTCCGAAAATTTAAAAAAGTTCATCAGTCCAAAAATTCGGACAAAAAAAAATCGCGAATTTTGACAAATGGTCACTATAAAAAATCAATTTCGTCAATCTTTCGTAGAAAATATCTTCAATTTCGCCAAAGGATCGCGGAAAAAAATGCGAATTCGGTCGGTTTCAGAAAATAACCCATTCCTCATGCTCAGCGATAATATGGAGACAATGGAAAACACCCAAAGATTGTTAAATTCCATGTCTGTATCAGCAAATCAAAGATCTCATACTACAGATGTTGTTCATGAAGGTAGTGACACTCGAAGTGGAAATAACAGTGATCGTCCAGATGAAATTCCTGAATATTTATTATATTATTTAGCTCATGTTTCAGAAAATAATCCATTCCTCATGCTCAGAGATAATATGGAGACAATGGAAAACACCCAAAGACTCTTAAATTCCATGTCTGTATCAGCAAGTCAAAGATCTCATACTACAGATGTTGTTCATGAAGGTAGTGACACTCGAAGTGGAAATAACAGTGATCGTCCAGATGAAATTCCTGGTAATAAAATCAATAGATAGTAGTGTTTATGGAGATGCCTATAATGGTGTTTCCGTTATATATTCATTTAAAGCATCCCCCATCTCAAAAAATCAACATTTAACTTACTTATGCATTTTTGTAGTTTTCATTACCCCCACCCCCTGAAATAAAATATATAGTTTAAATCTGACAGTTTATACTTAATTTAGTACTTCTGTAATCATTCACTCCCCCCCCCCCCCCTCACACTACTGTAAGTTTCATTTATACTTTAAAAATTCGTTTTAAATGCATGCATCATTTTTATCAGCCATTTCTTTTTCTTTTAACTTCACACAGACATGTGTATAGAAATAAATCTTAACCACGGTGTTTTTTTCGCTGAGACAAAAAAAAGAATAAAATAGAAATGAATTTCCTTGGCCTCTCAGCCGACAGTATGTAATGCATATTTTATGAGTAACACCGAATTGCGCATTAGATTTTTCTCATCCTTTTTGGCTTGCATTCCTATTAATTCCCACTCTTTATTTTCTCAGATAACGACCATATGCTCTGCTTCTACAGCTGTCGTTAAATTTGTAACGTAGGGGAGACCGGGGCAAGATGACTATGTTAACAATTTTTGTTATTTTTTGTAATTTATTTTTAAGTATAGTAAAATTAATTTTGCATGAACTGTTAGAGTATTCTTTTGTAGTATTAAATATATTACCATTTAATTTTTCAAATAAAAAAAATAAAGGATAATTTTATTTTTTCATAACATTAACAAATCGTCACCTTGCCCCAGTACTGGGACAAGATGACTTTGGCCTTGGCGCAAGATGATAACACTGAAAAAGGTTGAACATATTTTATCTTTTGAATATGTTACATGGTTTAACAAATGATAACTGTGTTTTTACATCTTACAAAGTATCAAACTAAGCATAATGCATTGTAACATAATGTTGCATGTTTAGTTGTGCAGTCACAAATAAAAATGCCATTTTCATAATTGTAACATTCCTCATGCCACCATTCTTGACATTTACAGCACTGGATATATTCTTCTGTTGGTGGGTCACATTAGCTAGTTATTTATTACACAATACTCCTCGTCACAAGCAGGACATCTGAAAACTCCATCCTTTGAAGTTGGTGCAACTGGACTGTTTGGCCTGGATTTAATATACTTAGGCCTACAGGAACTTAGTTTGAGTTTATTTACTCCCTTTTTATCTTCACGAGCTTCTTTTCTCTGTTTATTTTAACGTTCCTGTTCTTCCTTCTGCTTTTCCCTTTGTTCTAACATTTCTTTGATGGGTGTGCTTGAGCTCAGTGTTTTGTTTTATCTTTTTTTCTCACATTGTGTTGCTTTAGGCAATGGTATGAAATCAAAAACACTAACAGGCTTCTTTGGTGAATCGTAATCAGCATTTGCTATAAGTTCTGGTTCTTCTGGAGGGTTTATACATTGGTTTTCTACTACCAGGGTCTGAAGATGACGAGCTCGTCATCTTGCCCCGGACTGCCTGTTTAAAAATATTAGTTTTCATTGCCACGAAGGAAGGCGATTAATTGACATTTATTCATAGTAATAGGTAGTATTTAAACTAAGTTACTCATAAATATTAAAAATAAACGATATATCTTACCTGTATCTGTAGCAGAGCTTATTTACACATGCATCAAAGTTATAACGTGGCAGCGGTAAACAATCAAAGCTTCACAACTAACACAAAAATGGCGATTTCAGCGTCTCTATACTATTGTTTAACGAACGGCCGATAGAAGAGCTAGTAGTGTCCGGTTGATGCTGCCACCTAGTGGAAAACAGAAAAAATAAGACATTTGTCATCTTGCCCCACTCTTCATCTTGTCCCGGTCTCCCCTACATGTAATATCACGTGTTAAGGTATTCCTTCGGTTACTCCGCTAACCACAAGAATTTTTAAACTAGCAACCCTATAAGCCCGCCGTAGCGTATAATTTAATTATTCGGATTTTTACTGATTGTTTTGTCTGAAATTTGTACAACCATCCCTCAGAAGAAATCTGCGCCGCCTCGCCTCTTTTGTGATCTTGTGGTGAAAACTTGCTGTGCAAAGTTTCCAAAGATTTTGTGTTTTAAAAAAAAAGATAGGTATGCTTCAAGTAGCATGTATCGAAAATTCCGGTGCATGTATTGGTGAGAAGTATTGTGATATTCTATGCATGTTTGTGAATTAGAAATATATCTGCAGTCAGCGCACAGTTTAAAAAAAATAACCTTACCCCACAAGTTCATCTCTGTTTGTTTGTTTTTTTTCCTGTCATAAAAAGAATTTATGCTGTAGAAATGAAATTTTCAAGCATTCATCAAATAGTAATATTGTGTGTTAAAGTGACATATCCACCAAATTTTTTTCCAGAGCTTACTCAGTTTGTGATTGTTAGGGATTATAATCTACAGTGCACCGATCACTTTTTTTAAAAAATAATAATACGTGTTGTGCTGTTTAAAAAAAAAAAAAAAAACATAAAAACAGTGCGTCTACAGCATTGCAGATGATATTATTAGTTACAGTGACCTCAAAATTTAATAGGTGCTCTTTCAAAAAGATAAGGACACAAAAAATTAGATATAGATAACAGAATAGGGGAGTATGAAAACAGGACATTAATTATATTTTTCTTGTTTTCAGTTTTTTTTCCGTTTCAGTTCGTCACTGTAATCATAATAATTTTAGATAAAAAAAAGAAAGTGTTGACTTTGCATTTCACCCTGTTTTCATGCTCAAAATGTGTGCTCTCTTAAAAAGTGACAAGCCCTGATTGAATTCATTGAAAATAATTGTGTCACCATACTTTTCAAAAAGAAAAAAAACACATTTTGTATGTAAGTATGAACAGGGAATTCTCTTATATCAAATTAATAACTCTAAATTGTTTGTTTATATTTTTTTTTCTTACTTTCTCCTTTCAATCTCGGTAAATTACCAGTTTCTTGTACATGCTATTTTTTTTCCCTATTCATACTTGTATTTTGAGACCACTTGCATTTTCATAAGTTAATTTGTCAGCTTGAACGGAGAAATTAATTTTGATCTAATTTTAAAATATAATTAAGAATTTTTTCAAGTTCAGGGAGGACTTGCTTGCCACAGCCAGAATCATACAAAAAAATTTGGTTCAATTATAGGCATAACTTCGTACACTTTTCGATGGTATAATAATGAAAATGGCACAGACATCGCAAATATAGCGCCTCCTTTCGACAAAATTTTTCCAAATGCAGGGAGGACCTTCGTGCCATGACCAAAAACAAACACAAAAAATTTGGTTCAATTCTATGCATAACTTTATACACTTTTTGATGGTACAATATTCAAAATGGCCCAAAAATGCTATTACAGCGCCCCCTACCGGCGATTTTTTTACAAATTAAGGGAGGACCTCCTTGCCATACCCAACAACTTGAAAAAAATTTTTGGTTCAATTCTATGCATAACTTCATACACTTTTCAATGGTACAATACAAAAATTGCTATTACAGCGCCCCCTACCGGCGATTTTTTTTCAAATTCAGGGAGGACCTGCTTTCCATATCCAAAAACTTAAAATAAAAATTTCGTTCAATTCTATGCATAACTTCTTCATACGCTTTTGGATGGTACAATATTCAAAATCTCACAAAAATCGCTATAACAGCGCCCCCTATCGGCGAATTTTTTCCAAATTCAGGGAGGACCTGCTTGCCATAGCCAAAAACTTAAAATACAAATTTGGTTCAATTCTATGCGTAACTTCATATACTTTTTGAGGGTACAATGGCGACAGACTTACAGACACACGGAATATTTTTCTCAGATTATTCCATTCAGACATTTTCTATAAATATGTTTTTTTGGGATCTCTGACCCCTAAAACGTGTAAATCCGTCGAAAACCGGAAGTCGAAAAAAATTTCGATTACAATACTTTCTTCTACTGATGATAGAAGAAAGTAAAAGCAAATATAAAAAATACTGACGAAATATTTCAGTAATGTGTCCCTCCGGAGGGCATAGTGAGGGGAGATGCATAATATGAAAGAGTGGTCAAAGGGCTTTCTAATGATATACCACATAATGGGTGTCGAAAAATATTAAAAAGTGCCCCGGGGGATGAAATTGGGGGAGGGCATGCGAGGTTCATAATAGTAATATATAAACATGCGCTTATTCAAATGCAATACAATCGGTGAATTCCAAAGAAATCGGCGAAGAACTTTCGGAGGTTTAAGATTTCGTACAAACGAACATTTGCATTTTTTTTTTATAGAGAAATGCGCCCCCACGGGCGTGGAAAGTAGGATGAGGGGGTTGGTAGGTGCATAATATTAAAGAGAAGTCAAAGGACTTTCTAATGATATGTCACATGACGTGTGTCTGAAAAAAAATTAAAAAGCTCCCCCTGGTGGTGGCCAGGAAATTGGAGCAGGGAGGAGCGAGGCTCGTGATAGGTATGTAAAAACACGCGCGTATTCGAATGCAACGAAATCCGTGAATTTCAAAGCAATCGGTGAAGAACTTTCGGAGGTTTAAGATTTTGTACAAACGAACATTTATATTTTTACTTATATAGTAATGTGCCCCTACGTGGGGAAAGTGAGGGGAGCGAGATGCCAGGTGCATAATATGAAACAATAGTCCAAGGGTATGATATATCGCATGATGAGTTTTGGAAAAAATTTAAAAAGCGCCCCTGGTGGGGGTGGTTGCAAATGGGGGGGAGCGAGGTTCATAATAAGTATATAACAGCACTTCCGTATTCGAATGCAACTCAACCCGTGAATTTCAAAGCAATCGGTGAAGAACTTTCGAAGATTTAGTCCAGGCAATAGGGAATTTTACCTAGCAAAATTAATGGTAGTTCTGGAAATCGGCTTACTTTACGTTTTTTGGGTCGCTGAATCCGAATTAGTAACTTCCCACCAAAATTTCCCCCGGCAACCACCCCAAATTTTGGTAAAAAGCCCCCAAAAAAGGTTTCTATTAAAAAAATGAATTTTTTTATTGTTTTAATAATAAGTATATAACAGCACTTCCGTATTCGAAATGCAACTCAACCCGTGAATATCAAAGCAATCGGTGAAGAACTTTCGAAGATTTAGTCCAGGCAATAGGGAATTTTACCTAACAAAATTAATGGTAGTTTTTGAAATCGGCTTACTTTACGTTTTTTGGGTCGCTGAATCCGAATTAGTAACTTCCCACCAAAATTTCCCCCGGCAACCACCCCAAATTTTGGTAAAAAGCCCCCAAAAAAGGTTTCTATTAAATTTTATTGTTTTAGGGGAAACGTATCTAGAAATTCAGAAAGTAGACAAAATTTGCAACAAATTAGATATATGACATTATGACTTAGGAGGAAGGGGAATGGGGGATCTGCCTCGGAAGATGCGCACGGTGCTGCGTGGACTAAGTTGCGCAATTCCACTTAACCACTCACACGTTTACATTCGCCCTCCCATCTCCCCTCCGAACTTTCCATATAAGGTTTACTTTAATTTTTTTGGGTCGCTGAATCCGAATTTTTTACTTACCCCCAAAATTCCCCCCCCCAAAAACCCACCAAAATAGTTGTTATTAACTTAAATTTCTTATTGTTTTAGGGGAAAAGTATTACGAAATTCAGAAACTAGATAAAATTTGCAACAAATAGGATATATGACATTATAACGTAGGATAAACGGGGAGAGAGGGGGCTGCCTCGGAACATTCCCCGCGCTCTTTTCTGAAAAACCAAATTTTTTCAAAAAATCAATTTTTTGGGGGGTTGCCGGGTGAAATTTTGGTGGGAAGTTACAAATTCGGATTCAGCGACCCAAAAAACATAAAGTGAGTCGAAATCCAAAACTAGTATTATTTTTGCCAGTTAAAATCCCCTATTGCCTGGACTTTATAACTTAGTGCACGTAACGCTGCAGTGCATGTTCAGAGGCAGCCATTCCCCTCCCCGTTCAGCCTACGTCATAATGTCATATATCCTATTTGTTGCAAATTTTGTCTAGTTTCTGAATTTCGTAATGCTTTTCCCCTAAAACAATAAGATATTTAAGTTAAAAACAACTATTTGGGGGGGGGGGTCGGGGGGTGAAATTTTGGGGGGAAATTAAAAATTCGGATTCAGCGACCCAAAAAACTTAAAGTAAACCTTATAGAGAAATTTCGGAGGGGAGATCGGAGGGCGAATGTAAACGTGTGAGTGGTTAAATGGAATTGCGCAACTTAGTTCACGCAGCACCGCGCGCATGTTCCGAGGCAGATCCCCCCTTCCCCTTCCTCCTAAGTCATAATGTCATATATCTAATTTGTTGCAAATTTTGTCTACTTTCTGAATTTCTAGATACTTTTTCCCTAACACAATAAAAAAATTGATTTTTTTAATAAAAACCTTTTTGGGGGGACATTTTACCAAAATTTGGGGGGGGGGGGGGTTGCCGGGGGAAATTTTGGTGGGAAGTTAAAAATTCGGATTCAGCGACCCAAAAAACATATAGTAAGCCTTTTTCCAGAACTACCATGAATTTTGCTAGGTAGAGCCCCTATATGGTCTCTATTGCCTGAACTAATTAGTGATTTTGAACAAACGAACATTTACATTTTTGTTTATATAGATTTTATGCAATAAATACTCGAATGAAAATTCCAAAATTTTTATGATTGTATGTAATAAATACTAGAATGAAAATTCCAAAATTTTTATTGTATTATTCAGATAAGGGATCAGATATGAATTGCAACAGAGCTGAGAATAAATTTCCGTTGGAGACGAAAAAAAGGAGGTTAAATTGTACAGAAAGTCAGCGATCTTATACTACCGACGCTGCTTATCCAAGATGCCAGTTCCTTAATGAAAATGACTGTGCTGCATCACAAGCAATTAATGGTAATAAAATCAATATATAGTACAATAACGATTATCCTGCGATATATGTTTTCATTCTAGTACACACACCCCCTGCAGTTTCAATTCGAAATTCAATTTAATACTTTATTTATTAGCCCCGATACGGTATGCTATTTCTTTCTCCCAGCTTATTTTGCTCCAAAAAATAACGTTACCTTACCGAAGCAAGCAATAAACAAAGCAGATGTATCATTGTACGATTAACAGCTCTATAGCGATTTTTTTAATTTCTAAGCATCGCACATTTTCAATTTTTATACCGTCTTATTGGAAAAAAAAAGTACTTTTAAATGCAATTTGTTTGAAAACTGTATCTCCATTTATTTTTGAAATATTATTATTATTTTATTTTATTTTTTTTTTTTTTTTTGTAGTTTTTAGCACTATTTGTTTAATTTTTGGCAACTCAAGTACTCCATTTATGTAGAAAGTAAAGGAAAAATAGTTGAAAAATAACAATTATATCTTTTTGTTGCCATTTTCTCATAACAACAAAAAAAATGCAATTAAAATACGTACTATTTTGAAAAAATATAAACGAAAAATTTCTGTTAAAACATGGAGCTGTTATAAACTATATTTAATTTTAAGTATCTATAGATGCTTTCAGTGCAGGGCCGAAACTAGCCTTTTTTACACCCGAGGCAAGCATGGATTTTGGCGCCCCCCCCCCCCCCTCTCTCTCTTCCGCAAAGTATATTTACAAAGAGAATTTTACTAATTTTCTAATAGCCGACTTATTTTAAAATTTAAAATATGTAATACTGAACTACGTAATCTCCAATGGTGGATCCAAGGGGGAGGTCACGGGGGTCATGACTTTTCTCTGAACACCCACAAAAATATTTTAAAGATCATTTCTAAAATGAAATACACAGTTAGAGTCCCGATTATCCGAGTCCTGCTTAACCGAGTTTCCGCTTTCACCGAGTTATTTTCTTCTGATGAACTGATGGCTTCTATTATTATGAAACAGCCATTATAAATGAAGTGTTAGGTGAAGATGAAAGGGAAGTCGTAAAAAGTTAGAACTCTGATTTTCTGATCAGAATGGGAAGAAAAAAATGGCCATTTTTTTTCGTCCGCCCCTTTGTTGGCGCTCCTTCGTTCTGGCGCCCGGGACGCCCGGCCCTCTCTGCCCCCCCCCTCCCCCTTAGTTTCAGCCCTGTTTCAGTGTGACGTCAGTCATGACGTTTTGGTTGGAAACTGACTCCAAACAAACGGTTGCTATGCGTCATTTCTTTTTAAATATAGATCGTGGAAAATGTTACCAGTACATATCAAGTATTAAAACACTTAGATGTGAGATATAGATATAAGATATAGCTGCAACACACAAAGAAAATAGAAAATACAACATAGCAACCGTTTGTTTGGAGTCAGTTTCCAACCAAAACGTCATGACTGACGTCCCGACTGAAATCGTCTATATTAATGTTACAAATAAATGAAGGCCTATGAATTCATTAGATAGCCTTTTTTTTGTCGAGTTTCGTTACTGACGGCATATTTTTGCTGCATTTGTGTATTATTTTGCGATAGTATTTAGACTTTAGAAAAACGTCACGGCTGTCAGTTAATACAAAAACATTTTAATTTCTCAGCTATCCTTATTTGGTAATGTGTCTGGCGCATCATCATACTTAACTTGCATTCTATTCAGAACATTCATCCTCGTTCTGCACCCTAAAATCCAGACCGTTAAATTCATATGTATTAGAATGCTGCAAATGATGCAAAAAGAAACTAGTATGTTGTGGCCATCCCAAAACTTTCTTCTATATAAATCACGTCGATTTATATAGTTACATTTAAATAGTACAAGAAATAACAGCGATTTAGCACCGATTCATATCAAAGTATATCTGAATTTGAAGTTAGATGAAAATTCATGCATTAGTTCTTGAGATAGAGCTATAGCGGAAATTGTGAAAAATGTAGCATAGCAGCGCCACCTGTTGAGCGATTTACACCAAAAATAAGCTGCACTAAATCATATCAAGGTACACGTGTAGCTGAAGTTTCTTGAAAATCCAAGCATTAGTTCTTGAGATAAAGCTATTGCGGAAATCGCAAAAGATACAGCATAGCAGCGCCACCTGTTGAGCGATTTACACCAAAAATTAAACAGCACTAATTTATACGTCAATTCATGTCAAGGACTAACTAAATCTGAAGGTTGATGAAAATCCGTGCAATAGTTTTTGAGATACAGCTCTTGCGGGAATCGTGAAAAATGCAGCACAGCAGCGTCACCTGTTGGGCGATTTACACCAAAAATTAAACAGTACTAATTTATATCAGGGACTAACTGAATCTGATGCTTGATGAAAATTCGTGCATTTTTTCTTGAGTTAGAGCTATTGCGATAATCACGAATAATGCAGCATATCAGCGCCACCTGTAGAGCGATTTTCACAAAAAAGTAATCAGCACCAAACAATGTCATGGACTAACTAAATCTGAGGTTTTATGAAAATCCGTGCAGTAGTTCATGAGATATAGCTATTGCAGAAATCGTGAAAAATTCCGCATAGCAGCGCCACCTGTTGGGCGATTTTCACCAAAAACTAATCAGATTCAGTTCATATCAAGGTCTAACTAAATGTAAAGTTTTGTGAAATTCCGTGCATAAGTTCTTGAGATAGAGCGCCCACAAAATTTTTGTCACATACAGACTCACAGAGTGACTGACAGAGTGACAGACAGACTCACAGACAGACATTTTCTAAAAACCATCAAATCGTGTTCTGGGCATTCTAAAACGTATAAATCCGTCGAAAACCGGAAGTTGAAATTTTTCACGAATCCAATACTTTCTTCTTGTAAAGATAGAAGAAAATAAAAAAGGCTTAAATTGCATTTTTTATGTATTCATTACATGGTTTTTCATAAATGTGTTTTGTTGGTAATATGTGTTATTTTCATCTATCATTGCGGAACAAGCGAGACAAACGCCCACATTCATTTTTTTTTTCTTGAAGATTAGAAAATATATCTCATTTTACGTCATTTTTGAAAAGCTATCTTTCTAATTTTATATAAATTTCGTGACATCTATTTATTTTCTATATTGTACGTAATAAATACTAATCAGATTCAGTTCATATCAAGGTCTAACTAAAGGTAAAGTTTTGTGAAATTCCGTGCATTAGTTCTTGAGATAGAGCGCCCACAAAATTTTTGTCACATACAGACTCACAGAGTGACTGACAGAGTGACAGACAGACTCACAGACAGACATTTTCTAAAAACCATCAAATCGTGTTCTGGGCATTCTAAAACGTATAAATCCGTCGAAAACCGGAAGTTGAAATTTTTCACGAATCCAATACTTTCTTCTTGTAAAGATAGAAGAAAATAAAAAAGGCTTAAATTGCATTTTTTATGTATTCATTACATGGTTTTTCATAAATGTGTTTTGTTGGTAATATGTGTTATTTTCATCTATCATTGCGGAACAAGCGAGACAAACGCCCACACTTTCATTTTTTTTTTCTTGGAGATTAGAAAATATATCTCATTTTACGTCATTTTTGAAAAGCTGTCTTTCTAATTTTATATAAATTTCGCGACATCTATTTATTTTCTATATTGTACGTAATAAATACTAGAATAAAATATTTATTGTTACATAACATTTCAGATAGTGACATGTTGGTCGACTTCAATGCATATGATGAGCTTCATCTTGCAGGAAATGCAAAGGATAAAGGATCACTGAACGATGCCAAAGACTATGGTACTGATTTTGATGCTGCTGGATTTTTCGAAATTTGCTACAAAAAAAAAAGGAGTAATATTTTGGATCAAAAATGAACGTGCTCGTGCTAAAAAGTCCCTATGATTGTAAACTAAATAACAATAGATTTTCAACAGTTAAATTATTCCAAATTCTTCTCTAAGTTAAAATTATTTTGAGCAGAATGTGTAATAATGAATGTTTTATTTAAATAAAGATAGATGTACTTGCCTTTTTTTTTTGTTGTTGTTGTTGTTCTTAAAGTCCATAAATTAAAATATATAGAGGAAAAGGTCCAAATACCGATACCGGCTACTAGGTGTTCTGAGAACTGAGCGCAGCGCAGCCTAGCAATGATAGGCAAGAGTTTGTAGCTTTAAATGAGAGAAGAAAGTTACGAAAAGTACGTCACTGAAGTCTGTCTCATTTACAAATAGTAAATACAAAAGTGTCGAATCGACGTAATCTGGTACATCAAATGTTTTTCACATGTGTGTTTCTCATTTTTTCAAAATATACTGATCGTATAGTGGCTTGAATTTTTGATGAAGTTATTTTCTAGACATATTTAACTCTCAATTGCCACGAGCATATTATTGGTATTTTATTATATGAATGAGTAATACCGGTTTTAACTTAAACATAGCAGTGGTCCGAATACCGGCTACCTAGAGTGGTCTAAATACCAGCTAGCCGGTATTTGGTCCTCTCTCGGTTGCTCTGCTTGAAGGGGAGGAAAATAAATTAATTTAAATAGTTCCATAATAAATAAATTTATTTCAATGGTTCAAAAATATTTCCAGTCCCATTTCGCAATATGAATAAAGCAACCGTGGCCATAATTCTTCAGGACCGACACTGGTTACTGGATCATTTTCCAAAAAAGCGCTGTTGGATACTCCAAAATTGCTTGTAATAAATGTGAAGAGAATGAAAAGAAAATGACGGAGTAAACCAGGCAAAAGAGGCAGAAATTGGATTTTAACTCTCTCGCTGCACAACCTGAGATTTCCTCGGGCACGTAAAAGTAGCAAAATTTGCGCAACCCGAGATTTCCTCGGGGATGCAATTTTTTCCGTCTAATTAATCCTCCTTGATTATTCCCACCAGTTATTTTTTATTGTAAATTTTGATTATTTAATCGGAGCATTTTCCGGATTAAATTAGACAAAAATTTTTGTTTTGAAAAACAGGTGACAATAAATAAATAAAAATTCTTAAAAGACGCTCGTCGCGAAGGGGTTAAATACGCAATTTTTGAAGCTATTTTGATAAAATAATTACGCAGCGAGAGGGTTAAAAAAGTGAAAAAGGAAAATATCCAGCAGAGGAAGATGATGCAATTTGTGTCTTCTGCATGGGTGCTTTCTCTGTGGACAAAAATGGGGGAGGGGATTCTGAGTTCAATGTTAAGAATGCGATATGTGGGCTGATAGGGACTGCACGGACGCAGAGAGCGATATTATGTTTGTGATTTTTTTCGGATAAAATAATTCTCATTTCAATCACTAAGCTTTTTTTTTTTGTTTTACACGTTAAAAAACAAAATTAGAAACATAATGGGAAGAAGACTATGAGAGATAGTCGCAAAGAATTTTATTAATTGGACAAAAGTACTTGTTTATTAAAAATTGCGTATTTTTTCTGTGCATAAGAAATGTTATTAATCAATAAAATTTATTAAAATAATATTCTTATTGCTTAATAATTGTCATTAGCTCTATTTGTGTGATCTTTTGGAAAAAAACTTAGGTAGCTGGTATTTAGACCCCATTTTAAAAACTCAAAATTTGAAGACTTTCGGAATTTTGCTTTTTATAAACAGAAAACGCCTTTTAAGCTGACTTTTTTTTTCACTAAACGTGTGTAAAACATGTCAAGGTACCTTGCTGTCACTTTTTATTTTATTAATTTTGAAAATTGTATGATCTAGATTGAAAACAAAAGTGATAGCCGGTATTTGGACCTTTTCCTCTATACAGTGAAACTTTTATTTAACGAAGTCTGATCGTTACACTTAAACATGATAAGAAAATGAAGAAAATTCGTTAAATAGAAATGAATTAATTTCACGAAATTTGTGTAATAAAATACACATGCATAAAATTAAAAATACACATAAAATGGAAATATTGAAAAAATATTTTTTAATTCGGGCAGTTTTATGCACCGTAGACATATGCGAAAAATTTTATTAGAATAATGTCTAAAAAAACATGTAAAATAAAAAAATGTAAACTAAAACTGAAGCGTGGTGTATGTTTTCTCTTTTTTCTCAGTATTCCAAATCCTTGACTTTAAAAAAGTCTGTAATATTACTTTTCACGGTTTTCTTATAAATAATACACTGTTCATAAAATTTTTCTTACTTTAAAAGTATCCGAATAATTCATCTGTAACATTTTGTGGAACTGGAATCCCCTTCTTATTGTATAGAAGGCTTTTAGCATTTCTTCTTTTAAAAGTCTTTCAATTTCTTCTTCATTATCATCTTATTATCTCGCTGTAGTTTCTGCACTATATTTCATTACACTTTGCAATATGTCATTCTTAGTAGGGTATTCAGTTGCCTGAAGTGGTTCAGTTGTGTTAAATGGGATAAACTTCGTTATATAGAATATGTTTTTCGTAATATGGAGATTAATTTACATGTTAAGGGTGTTCAAGGTCAAAGTTCAGCAGAAATTTTCGTTAAGTAGAAAACTTCGTTAAATAGGGAGTTGATTAAAGGGAAATTCCACTGTATATGATACATTATTTCAGAACTTAACTTAAAATGTAAAAAAATAAATAATAATTACAATAAAAAAAATCTAGACATAAAATAATTTGGATTTTCGTCAGTAGAGATTTTAGTTTAAAAATTAGATAAAATATAAATTTTTACGAAAAAAAAATCATAAATGTAATTGTATATTATTTAGGAAAATAACAAAAGTTGCAGGAATTCATAACGAGCTTAAAACTTGTAAAATATCAAAATATAAAGTTAGTTAAAAAAAAGAAAAAAAAAAGTCATTTCGTGGAAAATTTGATCTTCAAGATGTAGAAGAAATTTGTTTTCTTCTTGCCTTTTTTTTTTTTTTTTTTTTTTTTTTTTTTTTTTTTTTTTTTTTGTTTGTTTGTTTGTTTGTTTTTGAGTCGGGTCCTTTAACATAACAACAAAAAAAAAACTTGTCTGAATTCTCTGAAATTTTAATCGATTATAATTTTATCCAAACTCTCCAATATTTCATGAAAAAACATGCATATTTAGCAGTGAAAACATGATCTGAAGTCGTACCGAAACAGACTGCGTTCTTCAGCGAAAATGACTCCGATTGTATTTTCTTAAAAATATTTCTACTCGTCGGAATGTTTCAAAACTTTTGTAGGTGATATAAATACGGTATTCCGATATCCTTTAAAAAATCCGTGTCGAAATACTGACATTTAGTTACTTTTAGATTAGAAAAAAGATTACGTCTTAGGGAGGCACAAAGTAACTTGATTCGAAAGTTATAAAATTCGTATTTTTCAAAACCGTTGAACAGTCAACGATAAGGTTTCAACTTTAAATAGATATTTTTTATAAATCCGTACCTTAAAAACTGAATCCTTATTCGAGCGTTGCCGAAAGGGAGGAAAAGGATATGAAATGCATTCGTATGGGTATGAAATCCATTGGGTATGTATTGGGTATGAAATGCATTCATATATTTAAAATATCTCCTTTAGGAAACTAATATTTTTTACTTCTTTTTTCTTTCTACTCTTCTTAAAGATGTCTCTTTTAAGAAGAATCCTTTAAGAAGAGTACACAGAAAAAAAAAGTTTAAAAAAATAATTTACCGAGTAGATATTTTAAATATACACACGGGCCGCTAGACAAAATAAGCGGGCCGATCGGCCCGATATAAAAATTTAAAAAGCCTGTAAAATATGCACCATTCTCAATGCACATGACTTTCGTCAGAATAAGTATGTTTGTGCTGCATCAGACTGTTACATTGTGTCTGAGACCGGCCTTAATTTTTTTCAGCAGACTCCGGCCGCCTCACAGTGGAGTATTTGACCCGAAATCCTGGACAAAAATTCTAAAATTAAAATTTCGTCAACAATTGTAAAAATCATATTTTTAATAGCTAACTAATTGGTGCCTCGATCAATGTCTATTTTAGGAACCTGAGTTGTATCCGGTGGCTCCTGGCCTCAGTTGAAGAGGAAATTACTTTGTGAGAAGACGGGGTTTTTTGTTGGGTTTTGGCATTGTTGTTATGTTTAAATATAATTTTTTGTGGCTCAATGAATTGTTTAATTGAAACTAAACAAGGCATACGTGTTTAACAAAGGTAAACTATGGGTTAGTGTGTATTAGTGTTAATGTATTAGTATGTATTAGTATGTATTAGTGTTAAACTATGGGTTAATTTAAATAGTTTAGTTTTTAATGTAATAAAAAAACATTAAATGTGTAAAAGGGTTATTTTTAAAGCGTGTATGGCTCTAATTTAAACATATCGAAAGCTTTTTTAAATATTTGCCGGACCATGTTTGAATTATAATCGTATAGTTATAGTCTTGAGTGCCAATTTCTGCAAAAAAATCTGCCGCATATTGTTGCCATTTATTTATTTATTTATTTTATTTATTTTTTTTTTTTTTTTCGGGGGACTACTTAAATCCCATTTTTTGCGGCAACCGAATCGATGAGATAAAAATTATATTTTTACTCTCGTATTGCAGGTTTTTAGCTTACAGGATATTGCATGAGAGTTTTTGCCCCTACAGCTTCTGTATGTATGCATGTACGTACGCATGTAAGTAGGGGAGGTTTGATACATAGGGAGGGTTGATACATTGACGTAAAGTCTTCTTTTAGTAGCAGAGGCCATCATTAGCTGGACTCAGCAGAGAAGAACTGACAGCGTTTTTTTTTTTCTTTTAATTTTGAAGACTTTTGGAATGTCAATGTAATTTTTTTAAATACTGATTTTCTTTCATAACTCTTATTATTGTGAAGATAATATTTTGTAATTTTTTTTATTTGTAAAGCACATTATTAGGGTGAGTTTTACCAGAAAGCAGATTGGCATTTTGCAACTGCATTTATACAAAGTGATTGAAAATCCAATAAGGCATGATAGGGAGAAATGATACATTAATCCTGGGGAGAAATGATATACTTGTATATTTGAAATTTAATAGTTTTTTTAAGTTGTAAAATAATATAGGACTGTAATATTCATTATTGTTTACAGCAAGAGCTACTGAAATTGGTAAGGAAGAACAAAAAGACTATTCAAAGACATTATGTAGGTTACATAGAAAAACAGTGCGATGATAGATGGTTAGTTCGCTTTGCTCATCATGTAGAAGGAAAAAAGTTTAAATGGCCTTAAAGGGAAGATGTTTCTATAATTGACGAAGGGCAAATTAAAAAAAACATTGAATCCATCTGATTATACTTACCAAAATGATAGAGTTATTAGTTTTTCTTTTAACAATTTCAGAGGTGGTGGTATGTTTATGAAACCACTTAATTTTAATTCCCAAACGCCACATTGGCACCAGCATTTTGGTAAAACATTTTCCATATAATATGAAAGTGGAATATAGCCCTTTTTCATATTTCCAATTGAATTTGTCGGCAAATTCCGGTGTCATTCATTTATTCAACACTTTAGCATTGAAAATGCTTTGTCCCGAAAGGGTTAAAGAAATCTTAAATGGGCTAAATTTATGTTAAATTGTTTGCAAATCAACAATGTTCACTTCATTTTTCCTTGCAGCAAGATCTCTAGGGGTTTTTTTTTTTCATTATTTATTTTCTAAAAAGTGTGTTAATAGAATTATTTAAATAGTAGAAATTGTTTAAATATTTTTGTAAAAAACATTTCTGAAACAAAAATATGTCAATGTCATTTCTTTTTAAATTTTACTTAAATATTTCAAGATTTATCATAAAAAATTGTATGACACATAAATTGAATTGTCTGCATTTTTTCCCCAATTTACATAACAATGTATCAAACCTCCCTTGCTAGTGTATCAATCCTCCCCAGCAATGGGGAGATTTGATACAGTAATAACCATTCACAATAATTGGGATATATTTTATTGAATGATTACTTTTTGAATTCAGAATATTTTTAATAAATGAATAAAAGGTCACTTTATAAGAAAACACGAAAAATTTGTTTAAAAATAGGTTTCTAAGGGTTGTAAAAAATTAGTAAAAAAAAAAGTGTATCATACCTCCCCTACCTCCCCTATTTACTTTCATAAATATTTTAATTATTGATAAATGTTAACCTACGGAAAAATTTAATCAAGCGATTACTCATTACCTATAATTTTCCAAATATTGTTTTTACCAACAGAAAGAAGACATCATGTGGCGGCAAAGCGCGTTTTATAAAAAATCTCTGCTTGAATTTTAAGTATTTATAAGCCCTTTAAAATTTTTTATTTCTACTTTAATTTTTTTTTAAATATTAGCATTTTTTTATGCTTAAAATTTAAGAAGACAATTTTTTTAAAAACACTATATCCTCATTCGACGTCTCCTTTCTGATAGTGAAACCCGTATTTTGAAAATTGTATTAGGTAATGAGTAATCAGTTAAATAACTGCGATTTCGCGATCGAGGAGGATCAATCAATAAAGCATCCCCTTGAAACTATGTGTAAATAAATTCATGTTGAATGTGAAATTAAAGAATTGAAAAAAATTGAAAATTGAATACAAGAAATACACTTTATATATGTGTGTGCGTGTGTTTAATGCTTCGAGTTAGGGAAATTGAACAACCGTGTTATTGTAAAACATGATACTTCAATCCATTTTACGTCAGAGAAGAAGTAATAGATACATTCTATTTCTACAAAGAAGCTTTCACCTTTTCGGCTATCATAGAACCATGTGACAAGTTTTCAACAAAGATGAAAAATGCTTCTTAGACATTAGATCTTGTTGAAAATTTAGTTTCTGAATTTCCTCAACTCCCTTGAAAGATGAAAATAGAAAGTCAATTCATCCCACTTTGAGAAATGAGTATCTCCAAGCTTTTAAATCATAGGTTACGTTTATTTTTGTGTAATAGGACATGACAAGATGAAAATTCATCAGAAAGGGGAAAAAAAAAAACTTTTCTGAAGTATGCAACCCCATACTTCTTTATCGGATCATATTTTACAAAATTAACTCCTAAAATATGTAGCTTGTCACTGCAGTATTTGATAACATGGGTCTTTCTTTTTAGGATTTCGTTCATCTGACGAAACCTTATTCGTCTCACTCCTCTGTCTGTCTGTCTGCCTTTCTGTCACAGAGCCCGTTCTCAGAAACTATCTATATTGGAGACTTGAAATTTTGGATTCTTATAACTGAACACCTCGCATCAAACGACAAATCATAAAATTTAACAAAAGTCTTATATTTACCCCTCTGGGCTCCAACTTGTGTATTTTAAGCTTTTTTTTTTTTTTTTAACTGAGCCCCTAATTAAGTTGAAGACTTGAAATTTTGGATTCTTATAGCTGAACGCCTCACATGAAACGACAAATCATAAAATTTTGACAAAGTCTTATATTAACCCATGGGCTCTAACTTGTGTATTTTAAGCAATTTTTCTAACTCAGTCCCTAATTAAGTTGGAGATGTGAAATTTTGTATACTTATAGCAGAACACTTGCGATCACACGAAAAATTATAAAATTTTCAAAAAGTCTTATATTTTTACACCCCCTCCGGGCTCTAACCTCTGTATTTTTAGCAATTTTTCTAACCTCCACCCTTTTTACCCAGGGTGCACTTTTCTAACTGTTGCCGACACTCCTTTGACCACGCTTTCATATTATGCACCATAGCCGTACATATTTTAGTTCCATTTTTTACCGCTAGGGGGCGCCTACCTATCTCGGGTGGTATGGGCCCGATCGCCTCGACTAATATATCTACGGCTAATTTGTAAAACGTAGTTTCGTTTGGATAGAGGTTTGTTTAGAATAGAGTGCGCCCCCTGGTTGCGAAATGTGGAACTAACAGATTTTGCAAAGGATAAAGTGTTTTGAAAGGAATATTAAACGAAACCCTCTTTGCGATCTGTGATCACTCTTACTCACTTATTAACACTTTCCAACACAGTTGAAAAGTGTTTATGACTTAGGTTTGTCTGTCTGTCCGTGCTCTAACTCGCTTAAATAGAGTCAGACTGTCATGAAATTGATATAGTAGTTTATTTGGGTTTACATTAGGGCGCGTTCGGTATTGAAAATGAGGTGCGTAGGAGCCTAGGCTGTTTGCAAAGAGCCGGATTTCTCAATTAGCCTACGACACCGACGTTCGCTACAAGACGCTTATTGTAGAATTTAGTGTGCATATAAATTATCGTTCATTTACAGGGACACACTAAAGAATTTGGCAACAGAAGAAATTGAACAATACAGTGAAACCTCCTTGGACGGCCACCTCTAAACAACGAAAACCTCCGAATACCGGCCACATGTTGATGGAACCAAACACGTTCCATAGCATTAACATTAGTACGAACCTCTAAATAAGGAATTCTGAACAACGGCCACTCAAAAGTCCCGAGAATTTTTTTTTTCAGCTTCTGGTACAATTTCATATTTATTTGAATACCGAAATGTGAAAAAAGATCAAACAAAATTCACTTGATATGTGAACAAACAGAAAATGAAGATAATAATAATGGGATAATTTTATATAATATTCTTAGAACGGCAGGCATAACTAACATAAAGGCCAGCTTGTTTGTACGCCTGGCAGGGGCGCCATTTCAAAACTTGCTTGGGGGGGGGGGGGAGCAAACATTTTTTGAGGGATGCTATATAGCTAAGGGTAGGATCCAGGGGGGGGGGGGGGGGGTCTAACTCCCCCCACCCGTATGAGAAACGTTTACTGACTTATGCTTACAATAACAGTAAAAACTTCGAATACGGAAACTCAGAACCAATGAAATATTTCGTTTTAGACAGGTTTCCGTCTTAGAAGGTAAAATTTTAATATATTGGACATCTTTTTAGACAGGATTCTATTATAGGCATGTTTCATTTTTACAGGTATCCTCAGTGACTGTTAAACCACCCGCTCTATAGATTGATGCATTAGACGTTGCATACGTAACGACATGCAGACGTTGCGACGTAAAAAGATGCATTAGAGTAAAACTTGTGAAAGCGAAACCTGTGTATAACAGATTTTTTTCTAGAAGGGGAAAATATCAAATTTCATTGAAGAAACATCATACAATTATGCTTGCTAAGACGGAAACCTGTTTAAATGGAACTTTTTTCTAGTCCCTTTCGAAGTTTTACTTACAGGGGCGCCATTTCATGAGTTTCCTGACTAAGGACAAGGAAAAATTTTCTTTGAGGAACAGAGAACGTGGAAAATTGCAGAACTGCACAAATCACACAGAAAAAAAATCCCGCACATTAAAACATGCTCTACGTGATTTTGTCTCTATAACTTCTTTCACAAGCATGTGATTAAATCCATATTTTTTTTTTAAATTTTCGTGAAAGTCCGCGATATTTCTTTCTTTCAAAATCCGTAAAATCAATTCGTCAATGGGTCGCAGAAAAAAATCGCGAATCTTGGAAATTTTGAAAAAAAAAAAAGTCTCAAAATGGTCGCTTAAAAAATCGCTAATTTCTTCAAACGACCGTGGAAAATATTGCTAATTTCATCAGAGATCGCGAAAAGAAATACAGATTTCGTCAAATGATTGCACAAACAGAAATCTTGAATTTCGTAAAAAGATTGCGAAAAAAATCGCGAATTTCGTCAAAAGATTACGCAAAAAGTCACGAAAATTTAGTCGAACAATCGCGCAATAAAATCGAGGAGAAATTCGTCAAACGATCGCGTAATGAGGTCCAAAATTTTGTCTAACTCACGCGCAAAAAAATCACAAATAATATTGGTCGGTGGCAGAAACATTTTTACACTTTTTACTACACACAGAAACATTTATCACAAATTTCAATAAATGATAGTGATAAGGAATCGTGAATTTTGTCAAAAAAATCACGAAAACAAATATCGAATTTCGTCAGTTGGTCGCGGAAAAATATTGTGAATTTCGGCAAGTTCTCGCGCGAAAAAAATCCATTTCGTATAACGCTTTCAGAAAAAAACGTGAATTCTGTGAATCGATCGCTGAAAAAATCGCAAATTTCGTCAGGTGATCGCGAAAAAAAAATTATGCAATTCAATCAGTCATGAGGTAATCATCCAACGAACGTCATGAATAAATCATGAAATTTGCAAGTTTTATGATCTGTAAGTATAAGAAAATTTTCGTTAGTGATTTTTGCAAGTGAAGGTAAAGCGTTATTTTTTTCGGATTGAGTTTTCACTATTATGAGATGGTTTCATGTTAATCCGATTTTTCAGAGAAATTCTGAATATTTTTCAAATAAAAAAACTACTTATTTGAACATTAATGAATACTATGTATATATCTTCATTTTTCTACAGAAAAGGTAAAATTTGTAATTAATATTCATATAAAAAGCACAAATAAATGCACAAGAATTACTTTCATGTGCATACATATAATTTAAAATCATTTAAAATACATTAGAAAAACCCAGAACGTTTTCAGCCATCACAAGACCGTCATCAGTGGGATTTAAATGTTATTATTTTCTTTGCGCTTATTCGAGAATTGGCTAGGAAAAAATCATTGTGATTGTTGTGTCAATGAATTTGATGAGTTTTCCCATGATCAATTTGCACACAGCTGAGAAGCAACTGATAAAAGAAAATTCTCACATGCATTTTTAAAATTAACCAAAGTACTAGAGGTCTGCAGGGCCCGGCCCGGCCTGAACAAAAGCTATCTTGGCCCGGCACGTTGTAAAAATTGGAAGTTCGGCCCGGGCACGGCTCGGCCCGTTTACATTTTTACCGTTCTCGGCCCGGCCCAGCCCGTACAAAAATCAGTGAAAACAGGCCCGGCCCGACACAATTTCTGCAACAAAAAAAAAATCCGTTTTTTCTCAACATACAATTAAAATTCTTTTAATGAATACTACATACATATTTATGGGAACATTTTACAGTATATTTTACATTACTATGATGTTCGCAAAACAGAAAGCACACAATAGTAAACATTAACGATTACTTACAGTGTTTTAGTCATCGTGTCTACAGACATTTCAAAATGGAAATAAGGATTCATTAAAAGATTAATGTAGTTCAAAATAAAGGATTAAAATCATGATAACTTTTGAAGCTGTATAATAAAAAGTATATTCGTGAAAATATTTCTCTCATTTTTAAGGCTTTTCTCAAATCCAAAGGAGCTACATTTCGATACATTTATGAATTCTTTTCTTTTCGGAAACGCGTAAGATTGGCAGGTATTCTTATTCAGAAGCTATGTAAATGTCGTTTTTTGTTTTTTTTTTTTCATAGATAAAAGCAATATATCTTTCTGAAAATACTGTCAAAGTTAGCGTTTTGAATCGAATTTCCGGAAGCGATAGCACAGGAAAGGAGAAAAACGTACAGTCACGTGACAGGAATCTCTGTTATCTCTGTAAGTAATTTATCAAATATGGAAAAAGCTATTCGTTTCCAAATACCTTCAATAGGCAGGCCTGTCAATTTTATGCCTTTATAGTTAAAAATTTTGTCAGAAAATGTGTCTGAAAGCTTCGCATTGTTGAGCAGTGAATATGAGAACCACCTTAAGGTATATTTCCAAAGATACTGTTAAGAGAAGTTCATTATCACTATTAATACTACAAAACACAATGACTGTTCTACACATTCTGAGATCGATTAAGACCAGTTCCGTCCCTGCTAAAAAAAAATTAAACTCGGAATCAGACATCTTGTAACTGTACGATGCCGATCTCTACGATGGACATGTTACATTTCTGTATTGATTTTGTTAAACTCGCATCGGCTCGTGACGCACATTTATACTTCTCGAGAAAATCATATTCATTGAAAATGGCTCATATTTTATCTGCTTCGCTTAAATCCTTATATCGGGGCGACAGTCCCGATTAATTTTTTTGACGGCCCGGCCCGTTGAAAAAATTGTCCTAATTCTGCCGGCCCGGCCCGTTTGGAAATTCGCCTTCATTCCGCCGGGCCGGGTACGGGCGAAGCCCGGGCCCGTGCAGACCTCTACAAAGTACTCATTAAAGATATATGTCTCACCTTGAGGGAGTTCGAATAGTAAGGCTTTAGGAAATTTTTTTGATAATTATTAATTTCTATGGATAAGCATTTATTTAATGCATATGTTTTTATAGCAATAAAATCTGATAACTTATTTTAGAGTTTGAGCAATTTTCTAATATTTGTTTGAGTCTGACATTTAATTCGGGATGCACCAAATATTCAGTATCTATTCGATATTCGGCCATACTACCGAATATTCGGTTAGGCCGAATATCAAACTATTCGGTTTGCCGAATACTTAAAAAACCTCTTTAAAATATTTTTTTAAAACGTTACACAACTTCTACTTTTAACTGCCAATTAATAAACATATTCAGAATAATTAGAATCTTTAAATAAAAGAGAATGATTTTATATTATTTATTTGTTGTTTTAAAAATGTCACTTAAAAAAATTAACCATTAATGACATGTCATTTGCTCATGGGAATTAATAAATGTGGAAATGTAAGTTACTTAGCATTGTTTGGTAAGTAATCCGTTTTGTTGCTTTTTCGCAAACAGGGTGTTTCTAAAGAAAATGGAAGAAAATTTCAGGGGTAATAATAAGCATCAAAACAGGCAATTTTTTGTCCAGTAAATCAGGATCGCAATTCATTTATTCCGTCAGAAATACAGTGTATCCCCAAGTCAAACTTTAATTTTCTTTTGTTACTTTAACAATAATGAAGGTATTGTAACTATATTGTCAACATAGTTACTTGTGAAATATGATAACATGACCAGAAGTGCTGGAAATAGCAACCATTCATATCTAAACAGCACTGAGCTAGACATTATTTTATTAAGAATGCAGCTAACAATACTTATACTGTACCACTGGCCAAAATCCAGTCTCTTCCAAGAATATCATCACATTCTATACAAGCAAATTAATGTGATGCAAATTTCGCTAAAATATCTTCATTTTTATACAGTTATAAACGAAAATTCTGCTTCGGCTTGTACACCTTTCATTTTTGATGAAAGAAGTGGGATGATATGTTGCTTCTTGTTCAATATGAGAGAATTCTTTTCATTTGTTTGAATAAATTGAAGTCATGGTATTTAAATTTTGTTATTTAAAATTTTTTTAAACCATCCTCTTCTTAAATAATAACACAAAACATACTTTTTTTAGTGTAAAATTTACTTATAAATAGTCTTGTTTGTCAAAATGGAAGTATCTGTGCTAAATATTATAAAAAAAATGTTTAAAACTTAACTTTTTAACGTTAAATTTTGAGATATAAAAATATTTGGCCAGCCAAATGTTCGGTATTCGGCCGAATAGATACTATTTGGCTGGCCTAATATTCGGTATTCAGCCTAACAGTTACTATTCGGCTGGCCGAATATTCGGTATTCGGTTTACCTGCAGGCCAAATATTCGGCATTTGGTATTCAGCCAAAATCACTATTCGGTGCATCCCTACATTTGATGGTTGATAAATTTTCTGAAATATCAAATTCCTTATTTTGATTCCTTATATTTATTATTTTTAAAATTTGCCCCCCTCAAATGGCGCCCCTGACGTCTGGTTAAAAATTTGGCAGTTACTGCCACATTTGATTCCATGCAGCAAATGGTGGTGGAAGATAAGAGAAAGGAAGAGGAAATAGATTATAGAATCACCCAAAATTTCCAGTATTAACATATATAGCGAAGATTTTATGAACGTTGGTGAAATCCAAAATTTCTCATTAAATCATAATGAGGATGAGTTGTATAGCAAATCAATACTTTTTTTTTTTTGGGGGGGGGGGGGGGGGAGAAGACATTTGCAGCAAAAAAAACAAAGCAACTGAAAATCACTGATTTTCTTATATTAAAACAATGAAGATTAATTAAAATGACTGTGTGTATTTCTATTTATATAGTTTTGATTTTTTTTTTTTTTTTTTTTTTTTTTTTTTTTTTTTAATGAAACCTTTGAATAACACCTACCTCTGAAGTGCGGTCACTTTTCACCGGTCCCACGTGTAATCGTTTACTTAAATTTTTGAAGCCTGTGAACCATAATTGCTAGAAGTACATTTTCAGCTCTGGTACGCGTTTTTAAACTGAACTATTTTTTTAAATATTACTTGGCGTATATAAATTCTATCGATCATATACAAGGCTGCACAAAAAGTTCTCGCGTACATTTCCGTACATTCACGGATTGGATATTAATGAATGGAAATTTTCAACGGTGCTATTCGTTTAACTGAACAAACTTTTAGCATACCATGTAGTATGCATAGAGATCTATAGATCATATACAGGGCTGTCAGTACAAAAAGAAAATCTCAAATTAATGATTGTAATAGCAGAAATTGGGTTTTCAAATGCATTATGCTTTTTTTAAATGAACTATTTTTTTTTTTTTCTTTTTGATAATACTTGGCGTGTATAAATTCTATGGATCATAGGTCTGTACAAAAGTTCTCAACTATGTTTCCACTTATTCATGGAAACTTCTGAATGGAAATTTTCAATTGTGCTATTCCTTTAACAGAAGTAACTTTTTGCATACTATGTAGAATAAATACAAATCTGTAAATCATATACAAAAAGCACAAAAAAAAAAAAAAAAATAATAATAATAATAATAATAATAATAATAATCGAATATTTTTCCGACTTTTTATTGTAATAGCAGAAGTTGGATTTTCAAATGCGTTATGTTTTTTCAGATTTAGACATCATATTTCACCTTAATAAATTGTGAAGTTCTGTTATAGTATTTTGAATGTGTTAGAAAATGCTACATAATCTGTGCTGGACGCATGATTTTCTGTTCTTGTTTTTTTTCTTTTTTTGAAACCATAAAAGGCTAATGAATATCTTTAATACGGCCTTTTGGCTAAGATCAAAGTGTCAGTCTAAATTTCTTGTTAGTCATCCTGATCTTAGTCAAAAGTCGAGCAAAAGTCATTTTATTTTTGACATTTTTCGTCCTAAAATTTGGCAAATCTGCCGTCATTCATTTGGAATATTCTAGAACATTGTGAATTATTTCAGCACATTCTAGTCCAGTTTTGGTGGGCTTACAACCATTGTGACTCCATGTCAATTTTTTCTGCAATTCTGATGATTTGTTTAATTGAGTTTTTCAACAGGACCCCTACCGTCGCCACTACGGCATCTGAAGAATCATCTCTATGATAGAGGGTCATTGACGAAAAGTTTATTGAAGCAAAATATGCATATTACGCAATTTTCTAACAGTATATAAGCATATTTTGGGCCACTATTTTATTGAATATCCCAAGTCAATCCTAGTGACATTTAAATACTGGTATTGCAAGAGCTGGACATACTCTGAAAGGAAGATTAAGCAAGATTATGATTATTCTTTAATTTTGCAGATCCAGAATGACATAAAGAAGATTGGAGTCCTGGCTGAAATGGAGCACTGATAGGAATGTGTGGCCCTAGGTCTGTGGGATTGCTGGCGTGCATGGGGAACCATTGTGTTTGATAAATCTAACTTTTTCTTGGTATAACATAGTGTAGCATCGTTAAAATACATAGTAAATGATTTCCCCCCCACTGACCATAATGTAACAGAATTCTTTTGAGTGACTGTAAACAAACTATAAACGCTACACACTTGATTTTCAATACCAAACATGCCATCGTAAACCTCAATAACATGCAGAAATTATATGGCAATCTGAGCATAGTTACATGAGTTAGAGCTGGGACAGACATTTGGCAAACAGACAAACTGAATTCATAACCATTTTCAAACTTTGCTGGAAAATGTTAAAAAGAGTAAGAAAAAAATTGGAATTTTTTTTAAAAATACAACTACAGTAAATATGTAAATGAAAATAAAATTTTTAATATAAATGTTGAAGAGGACACAAAAATATCAATTAATACTTTACTGAAAAATTTCAATTTTTAATTATATGGTACATAGCCAGATTATGCAAGGTGTTCAATTGTCAATTTTAATAAAGCCAAGTAAATTTCTTGAATACAGTATTTATTATTAGTAATACACTACATTCACTCCGCTATAAGTTTAAAATAGTGTACAGTCAACTCCCTGTAATCCGCACAGCTTGGGACCAAAGGTTGTGCAGATTATAGGTCATTACTTTGTTTACACTTTTTTCCTTCTATAAATTAATTATTAATGCATAAGTTAATTGGTTAAAAAGAAGTATATTGCAACACATTTGGTTACTTAACTGAAAGAAGCATTACAATTAAGGAAAAATTATTATTATTTTTTTTTTATAATTGCTTTTGTCTGTTTTTATAATTATCAAGCATAGTATCGATTATATATTTGTATGAGAACTTTTGATTTTCGGTCTAGCATTTTTTCTTGGAGTCTATGCATAGTCATTATTTGTTGTTCTGAAACTAAACTCTGTTTCTGAAGAAAATCCAGATATTTATAACAGATTGCCAAACCCTGCTCAAGAGTTACTATTCCACCTTCATTTTCAGAATTATCCTGATTTTCAGCAGAGTTTAACAGAGTAGTACTTACAATGTCATAATCTGTGAAATTTTCTGTATCTAAAGCTTCATCTTGGGTGTACATCCATTGTATTTTCTCCATTCAAGAAATCAGGCACAAAAGTTAGTGAAATTTTTGCAAACATTAAATATCTGCAGATTTTTGTTTTGCACTACCCAAACTGAAGCCACCAAAGTCAATATCACCATCACTGTGCTTGCCTTGATTTTTTTTTTTTTTTTTTTTTTTCATTGAAAAGCAAAAATTTAAATGAGAAAAAACTGAATATCAAATTGCCATAATTTAAAATTTTTCTCACAAATTTTATTATAACTGAATTTGCAATGTTTACATCTGAAACAGTGTGTGGATTATAGGCGTTTGTGGATTAGAAGGAGTTGACTGTATTTAATAAAGTGAATACTTCAAAATGAAGCAAATATATATGTATATGAGGAAGTGAGTTTCAAAACTCGCTTGATTTTCATTGTAAACCAAGATTTTACAATCTCAGAAATACATGATAAAACTAGTTTTTTTTTTTTTTTTTTTTAAGATTATAGTGTTTTTTTTTTTTTTTATGGAGGTTCACCAATAGAATAGATTGATAAAGAATACTCAAATTTTACTTTTGGATAAGGCAGGTTTTGAAACTCACATTCTCATATATACTGTTTTTTTTTTTTTTTTTATATGTGCGTGTGGGAGGGGGGGGGAGGGGATTCTATAAATCACTCTCCTTGACATAGCTTCGGAAAATTCTAGATTATGTGAAGATAATTTTAAACAAAGGGGCCACCTTGTTAATTCAAAATTAGAACCAACAGGAAATTATATTCAAAATGGAAAGTTATTTTGCACGGATTAGCAATCTTCAAAAGTGCAGAGAATTCAACGAGTCACTGAAAAAGATCTAAACACTTCTGGATCAATATTATTTTTGTATGATTCAGTGGTGATTGCCCACCAAAATTATGGTGATTGTTAAATAATAGAAATCAAAGTAACTTCTTCCCTGGTATTTCCTTGATTATTCCAGGTTGACAAAATTTCCATATTTTCAGTTCATGTACACATATGATTTTATACCATTTGTCTTGCTAATTTCGGATTTGAATTTCAAATAAAGTTTTTTTTTCATTCGTTATTCAGTATTTAATTTGCATGTCATAATTACACCAAATGAATAAAAATAAATTCAACTAAAGTGAAAACATATTTTATTCAATATACATGCACATTTAGTTGCTACATTTTTTTATTTATGTCACATGGCCCTTCAGAAAACAGAAGGGAAACTTTCACAGTTTAAATACAACATAAAAACACAAAATATTGATGGATTCATCATTTATGTGCAATCAACAATATCATGTGATAAAAGTCTTTAAATGAATTCTATTAGATTGAAATCAGTTTAAACTAATTTAATCATTTCACATAAGAACTTTATTAAAGTTATTATCAACATGCTCATTTTGCAAATGATTAAGTTATGTGAATCAGCACATACTTTTAGTCTAAAAAATGGAAAAAAAAAAAAACTGATCATGAAAGCATGAAGACAACATGCACACAATAACACAAACAAACAAACAATTTTGTTTTAAGATTACATACTCACTACTATCAAAATTGTTTTATTTATGCAACTTAATAGATTATGAATGTATTCAAGTTCATTTTCATATATAACCTAAGAAACATGTAAAACATTTTATGTTCTTAATAACCAGATTACTAATTATTTATGTACAGGGTGTCCGAGAAAGATCCGTACAACTTCAAAAATTTATTGAAAAAGAAACAGTAGGGTAACAGCGAAACTAATTAGGACATTAGATAGAATAACTCAAAAAGTTTTTTTCTGCAGTATGTTTCTGACCATAGATGGCGCTACATGTCATGCAAAGGAATATTAAAGCATTTTAGTTATTTCAATGGCGGATCGCGTGAAGAAAGCTCATTGTGTTGCGTGGTTTATCGAAACAAAATCCGATATGCAAACACAACGGAATTATCGAACGACGTATGGGGAATCGCCACCATCTCGGTGAAGCATTCGGTCAAGCATGGCCACCCCGGTCTCCTGACCTAACACCACTGGATTTTTTCTTTTGGGGTTATGTTAAAGATACTGTATACCGAACGCAAGTTAACAGTCTCGAAGAATTAAAGCAAAACATCCAAACAGCTGTAGCTACTGTTGATGTTAGCATGCTGAAACGGTCGTGGATGGAATTGGAATATCGTCTTGATATTGTTCGTGCTACGAAAGGGTCTCATGTAGAAATTTCCTAAGGTAATAACTTAAGTTATTGGAAAAAAAACTTTTTGAGTTATTCTATCTAATGTACTAATTAGTTGCGCTGTAACCCTATTGTTTCTTTTTCAATAATTTTTTGAAGTTGTACAGATCTTTCTCGGACACCCTGTATTTTTATCTTTAATAATCTTGTTATATTTCATCAGAAAAAGGACAGAAAGATTAACAGTATTTAACACTTGTGAATAATTCAACAAATTAATATTGCTCTTAATTTTAAATAAATATAATAAATCTGTAGAGATGGCAGAGATGAGAGTTCAAATTTTGATTACATATGGATAATATCTAATAACCAACAATTTTCAAATTAATTTTTTTAAGTTATACATATTTATGAACATATCTAATTTCTCAAACATAAAGAAAAGAAAACTTTTAAGAACTATTAAATTGTGTTAAATATTAAACACAATGAAAGAATGCTCCTGAACTGCTTATTCTTGTTTTTTTTTTTTTTTTTTTTTTTTTTTTTAGAATAAAAACTACATTTTTCAGTTTTATGTGCTCCAAACACCCTGTAATCTCATTAATTTTACATTTGCAATTTCCTAATGATTGTGTGCCTATTGATTGCATTCTAGAATATCCTAGATTTCATTTTTAAATTGTGATTTTATTAGGATAGAATAGTGGAATAATCTTGTGCTGCATCAATCTGGACTGGGATTTTTATGGTACTCTAGTATTTAAAGAGTAATACTTATTTAACTGCGAACCATGAAACAGCTGCATCTGATGAAGAAGCTTTTAATAAAATCTCATGTCAGAAAAGTACTTGTGGAAATAATACATTTAAAAATCTAATGTTTTTTACAATTTTTGTTTAGGAAAAATAGTTTTGGTGATCAGACTAATATTTAAAAGTAAAATTTTATCTAAAAATAGGATACTAAAATCAGCTAAAATTAGGTATATTTGGAGACCTTTAAATCTATCAGATAATCATCCATAATTGTATCTACTAGTAGTTGACTATTTAAGTAAACATGATTTAGCAATATAGAGTGGTTTTTATGACAGCTGGTATTTATGTCAAGGTCAGGTGGAGGGATCGCCAAAACTGGTTGTCAATCGACAATTTTGTTTATCGTTGCCAATCGCCAATAGTATTCAAATTGGAATTTAATGTACATTTAATAAATATGTAATATCAAATTGACAACCTTTAGAAATAAACGATATTAATGATGATAATTTTATTTCCAGCGGTTTGTTATGTTCAGTAGTATGAATAAAATATAGATCAGTATGAATATTATATATATATATTTATGCTATAACATATTATATAGTTATATGTATGCAGGGCTGCGGAGTCGGGCCCATTTTTGAGCGAAAGAGTCGGAGTCGTCCATTTTCCCCACAGACTCCACAGCCTTGTATGTATGTATATAAATACTTCTGCCATTGCCTTTAATATGTCAACTATGTCATATTAACTATGCACTTAAAATGAAGATATAAAAAATAAATAAATAAAAGAATTACTGTAATTAATATTTTTGCCGCCACTCTTGGTGCAGTGAATATGACCTGATTCGGTTAATACGTAAGTACCTGAAAGCCTTTTAGTAATATCCACATTCAATTTAAACTGCAATGTTACTATCGTCGCTCATGTTTGACGAATATCTAAGCTGTATGCCAAATTACAGAAGATTGGCTAATTTTTTAATTGCCTCGTCTAGACTTGTTGCTTAATCTTTCGTAATCATGATTATTTTAATGTGCTATAACAGTTGCTAGGAAACTGAAAAAGGGTAAAAATGAAATATGTATCGTGACAAATATGTAAAGTGACAAAGCAAAATGTATTATATAATATTTTTTGAACAGATGTATAAAATTACATCAAAGGTTACATACCTTATTTAATCTGACAAATGATTTTACTAAATTTTAAACTAATTGGAATAATTTAAGGGTCCTATAAAAAATTTCAGCATACATAATTTAACATTTAAATCAATTATCCAAATGTGTTATTTTCTTTTCAATGAATGGTAAAATTTAAAAATTATATGAAATTCCATAGAAAAGCATTATGTTGTAAAAGAAAATATTCCATATTTTCCAGATAAATGAACCAAATTTAAACAAAAACTATGCAGCTAATTCTGGATACCTCACAAACATATCTACCAAATATCAAGCTAATTGGATGCTTCTTGCAACGGTTACCACTGGACATGCATAGACACTAGAGATGGGAAATAGAATTACTTTTGATTAACAGGTTGCATCGTTCCACACTTGCACAGGTAACAGGTTCCAACTACCTGTTAAATTTTGTAACGTATAACTAATCGCTGTGTATGCTGTCAGTGGATGTTTTAATTAGAAGGCCTTTAACAAACATTTAAAATAATTTTTATATGTAAGTACAGACGATATTTTTTGTTGAGTTGAATCCACACAACTGAAATCAGTTTGTGGTTAAAAACTTAATTTTTGCACGATAAAAACTTACCTAGTTATGATACTTTGAATTTCATGCATTTTAAGCTTATCTGGCACTAAAAACACATTTTTCCATTTGTGGTGACTAAAACATTGAAAATTCATAAAATTGTAAGTATCATAGCTCTGTAAGTTTTAGCCATATAGAATAAATTTTTATTGTTTTACTTCTTAGAACATGGAAAAGCGTTTTCTGAATAAAACTTATAAGACCCTGACATTGTACATTTTGTTTTAATTTCTTAACTACTTAAAAAGCAACTATTTTAACGTAAATTGATTTTTAAATGATGCATAACAAAATTTGAAACATTTTTGCAATTGGAACTATTCCTCTAAAACTAATGGTTTAGTAATTAGTTTTTGGTAAACGATAAGAAGATACACCCTGCATAAAAATAAATACAAGTTTAATAACAATTTGTTAAAAAAAAAAAAAAAAAGTTTTTTATACACTTTTAATCAATTGCAATTTATCATTGCAATTAAGTAATGCAATACTAAAAACATGTTTTTCCATTTTTGGTGACTAAAACACTGAAAATTCATTAAATTCCAAGCATCATAACTCAGTCAGTTGTGGTCATAGAAGAATTTTTTTTTTACCGTTTTACATGTTAGAGCATAGAAAAACTTTAAGACCTACAAGATGAAATTTTTTTAAATTTCTTAACTATTTAAAAATAATTTACTTTTATGTATCGATTTTTGTATGATGCAGAACAAAATCTAAACATTTTTGCAATTGGAACTATACGGTCTAAAACTAACAGTTTAGAAATTAGCTTTTGGTAAATGATAAGAAAAGACACGATGAAAAAAAGAACACTATTTTAACAACATGATTTGTAAAAAATGAAATTTGAACACCGGCTTCATTGCAGCCTATCAACGCATATTCAAAGTGAATCCCACAAGAACATGAATATTGTTAATACACTTTGAATCAAAAGAAACTTATCCAAAAAAAAAATTTTCATTATGCTTTTAAAATTAGTTGCAATTGTATTAAAATTAAGTGGTCGCACAAATAATGTGATGCTATTGTCTTTTTTTATTTTACAGTAAAATAAAATCACAGAAAAAAAATTTCAGCTCTTATTTTCTAAAAACACAGTAATGAGAAAGTAAAAAGTAACTAAATAAATAAATAATAACCCCCCCCCCCCCTCCCACTCCTAAAAAAATAAATAAATCTAGCATCAGAGTAAAAAGAAAAAATTCCCAAACTTATGAGCAAATATCCTTTTTAAACAATCAAATTAAAAAAAAAAAAAAAAGTTAACAGGTAAAAAATGGCTACTGCAATAGCTCTGCCAAAAATGCAATGAAAGCAAAATTATTACCATCCTCCAATATTTTTTATTAAGGAACATGTTTTACTTTTCAGTCTGAAAAATCCCATTGAATAAAATGATTACACTATGAATCTGCACAACAGTTTAAATTATATAACGGTGAACTGTTAAAAATTATTCTGTATTCGTACTGAACGAAACTTTCAAGTCTTATAAAGACATGAAAGAAAAATTTTTGACTGCCTTCGGTTGTTAATTTCTTGTTTTTCTCGCTTTAGTGCATTGTAACAAAAGTTCCCAGGTGTTTAAAGTATGACTTTTTCTTTTTTTAATATAGAAAATAAATTTCAGGAATTTCATTTTCATTTTAATATGTATTTCTAAAAAAACTATTGTTTCAGCTTTTTTTTTCAATACTTTGCAAGTAATGCATTCCAAATTTTACAGGGACATTTCGTTAATCTGTCATTAAATAATGAACTGTAAATTAATAACATTGTTATTTATCGTAATATGTTAAATAATAAGCATCTCTAATACCCACCCATACACATACTGACAGATACCAAAAACTTTTTGGGTCTCAACTAATGTTTTAGAAATAATACAGTTTTTATAATCTTCCTTCTGCATAAAGCAATTATCTTTTACTACTTTGAGTGCAACTGAACAGAAAAATCAGTATATATATTTTTTATTATTAAAGACAATAAAAATATCACATTTGTTCATTCTAGAGAAGGGGACAGAAATTATGAAAATTGTGATAATTTCAACAACAAACAAAAAGAAAATTCAGTTTAAATATTGAATCTACAATTTTGAAATACAAATATATATTTGAAAACATACAGAATAACAAAAATTACATAATAAATTCTAAAAAAAACTTAACAAACTGGGACAAAATGAGCACGGATAATTTTTGAAGACATATATTCCTACACATCATTTATGCATAATATTAAAAGTGTGTCACAATTACAATAAAATATCAATCAGGAGGTGATTTGTGTCCAAGCAGATAGATTACAATTAATTACATGAAGATATTTATGAGCAATAATTAGAAAAATATTTTTTGACATAAATACAATAAAACTGGACTTCTATAAACAAAGTTAAATGCCATGCTTTAAAAATACACAGCATATAAAAAGCATAAAAAATGTTACAGCTGTTTTCTTTTTTAATTAAGAAAACAAACATGAGCTTTATAAATTCATTCATTGATATAATGTTTTTCTTTTATACTAAAAGGCTATTTACTGCAGAATACAAAATGAAGTTTTACATTCAGGAGTTTCTCACAAGGAATCCAGAAAAATCTCTCCTGGAATTAAGTATTATATGGTAGCACTACTATAGATAAAATAAATAAGAACACTTTTGAAAAATATGATGTAATATATATGTTCGAAAAAAAATATCTATGAAACAAAAAAACAGATAACTACAGGGTACATTATGAATTATTTCCATTCACTGAGAACACATACCTACATTAAGAAATTTTTTGCGATATTAAATGTAATAATGGTAACTAGATTTTTCTTTAAATAGTCCCATAATAAAAACAACAATATAAAATATTTTAAACACTTTAATAAATATAAAAAATTGACTGGCTGAATGTATATGATACATGAATGTTTTAGCAGAAGTGAAATAATTTATCTTTAATCTCTCATTTAGTATGTAATGAAGAAGGTTAAAATCAAGTGATATCAGAGGTGGTGAATTTTCAGAAAATTTCACCATCAAGGATTTTTTTTTCTTTTTTTACCAGTTAGCAACACACAGTCAAATATTGTTATAAGAAATTAATGTGGCTGCAAAAGTAATTATTATATAGCAGGATCCATAATGCACATATATAGATATAATATGGAACTAAAACATATTTTAAAGGAAATATGAAAGAAAACAGGTAATTATAGACTTTATTGGAACTTAGTTAGAAAATACGTTTTGAATTTAGCATCTTGTGCTCAAAAGAATTTTGAGCCTATGCAGCTCAACATATATATGTGAGATGCCAAATATAATCAAATGTAAATATATATCTCAGCTAAGAGCAGGGCCGAAACTAGCCTTTTTTGCACTCAGAAGAAACATGGATTTTGGTGCCTGCCTCCTCTTCCACAAAGTATATTTACAAAGGGAATTTTACTAATTTTCTAATAGCTGACTTATTTTTAAATTTTAAATATGTAATACTGAACTATGCTATCTGCTTTGTCAAATATTGATTCATTAAAACCTTGAAAAAGAAATTTAAAAAAAAATCCTCTTTATATAGGATCCTTATGCCATATCATCCTTAGCTTCTTCTATGCTTTGGCATACTCCAGACAGGACGAATTTAACAATATTGTGCTAAAAATAGACGTGAGAAAAATCGTCACACAATCTTCATTTGGCACCCTTTCTTTCTGGCGCCCGGGACACATGGCCCCTCAGTCCCTCCTTAGTTTTGACCCTGCCTAAGAAATGAAAATCTTCTGCAAATTACTATTGCCAAGGGACCTGCAGAAATTGATAAATTAAAGGAAAGGCTGAGATATTAAGTATCTTCCTCAAAAATTTAATAATCCAGAAAAATGGTGTAATTTTGCAATAACTCATGCTCATATTAAATAAACTGCAATCAATAGGGTCTGTAGGATCAAAATCTTCTAATGCTGCTTTGTTAGTGTTTATATTAGAAAGATTAACTCACCTGATCACAAAATCCATTCATCAGTGGCAAGTAAGTCGATGTAATTCACCACTTCTGAATAAAAATAATAATGCTTTTTTTTTTAACATTTTTATTATTATTTAGAATTAATGTTCTTGTTATAAAATGCAACATCTCTAGTAGTAAATAATCTCAATTTTATAATTTATTTATCTTCCTCAATCTTCAATTAATATTTATTCATTTTAAACTCAACTTCTAATCTAGAAAATTATCTTCAAAATATTTAAGTTTCCTCTTAATAAAGTTATTCTAAATTTTATTTATTTTCCTCAATCAAACTTAAATTCTATCTTTCAATCATTCATTAAAATATATTAAACTAAACAATAACAATAATATGTGTAAACAAAGTTTCACGTTCGTATTTACTTTTCCGAAAAGATCGCGATTCTACATTCTTTATAAGTTTAAAACAACGAAAATAAAAATAATTTATATTTTAATATTGCATGCTCAATCTATAATCAACAGATAGAATATATTTTTCTGATTAATTTGATATAAGTTGCAGCAAAATCCGTCAACAAATATTGGAGATATTTAATTTAACGTTTTCTGCATTTTCCTACTTTTAAATATTGGCGCGATGCTTTCTGTCCGCCATTGATAAAAGGATGCTTTTCTGCACCATTTTTTTTGTACAATTCGGTGACATCGCGAAACACCCACGCGGATAGTTCATTGAACTCATGAGTTCCCGGATGGACGCGCGGTACTTGAATGCATCGGATTGGCTGTTTTCAAAATCTTACACATTCTTTCAGGCTGAGATCTGTTTGGTGTCTGTCATTTTTGGGGATTAAGCAGAGAGACGTTGGTGTGTGAACTCGGCGCAGCTTCGGCTGCGTCCGGGCAGAATGAGTTTGAGATGCAGATGGAACAACTAGTTTTTTTTAAACGCTGCTTCTATATAGATTTTGAAGAAGATACCAGTGCCATATTATGTGTGTAGTTAAAATCATCGAATAACAAGAACCTGAACCTTTCTTTATTTGACAAAATAAGATATCCAAAAGTTTCATCTTACAACGCCGATATTCAACAATCATGTATCACTGAAGATAGAGCTTTACTTTCAACTCAAGAGTGGTGAAATACAATAACAGCGCAATACTACAAAAAAAAATTATATAATCTTATTCCTCGATTAATGAAATAGCTTTAAGAAGAATATGTGCCCCTGCTCTAGTGATCAGCGAAGTTTCTAAAAAGATTTGTGGAGCAATCCTACTTAATTTCTTCAACATCAATTTTCTGGAGCGGCTAAAAGATCTCTAAGTGCTGCTGTCTACAGTTAATACTCCCATTATCCAACGTTCTTCATTTGAACATTCTCTTTCCGCAAAAACTGTTTAGAACTCAATATTAAAGTCTACAACCTTCACATCTCAATATAGGACAGTGGAGAATTCTCAACCACACAGAAGATCATCACGTATAATTTAATATTGAATCCATATGAAATAGAAAGATTTAATATGTTTATTTTATACTGGTAAATTAATTGATCAACGAATATTTTAAATATAACTTGGCCAAGCATTTAAATTTTGAGTATATATTTTATAATCTGCATTAACAAGAAATAAAATTATTTGTCTTAATATTGTAAGTATTTCTATCTCTACACATCATACGGGTGAGTCTTTTTACTTTCTTTATTTTACAGATGTTATTACAACTTAATGAATTCTTAAAATTTAGATAGATGGCTTTAATTCTATTTACATTTCAACGCAATATCTAACCACTTTCTTTCCGGTCGGTATGCGTTCTTGGATAGAGGGATTTTATGCCTTTAAGATGTTAATTTAACTTTATTTATTCAATGGTTTTAATTTCTTAAATATTGCCCACTTAAAAAGTTTATTTTATTAACTTTAAATCCCTTTTATCCAACACCGCATATCAGTTCTTTATTCTAAAATTTAAAAAATCTATACCATTATATTTTAAAGAATTTTTACTTAAAAATCTATAATTCAAAATGATGCTTGAAAAATTTATAAGTTTGGTGCTTCTAAAAACAAACAAAAAGACTGATTGTATGCAAAGTATTTTTTAAACACAATTCAAAGGAAGTAGAAACTAAAGAGAGGAATATTAACAAATAAGTTGATTTTGTGGAACACAACCAAAAGTAATTTTTTTTATAACAATATTACATCTGTGTATTTTCTTAGAAGATGTTTATGCAGTAAAAGTAAAAAGCTTATTTCCTTAATCTGCTAACATGCTTTATACACCATGTGAATTACTGTGAACATCAACAAACCTAATTGTTCATGTATTACACATACACATTACAATATTAATCATAAACAATTTTGAAATGTATTTGCTGATAAAATGCAGATACAAAAGCAATAGTTAATTTTACAAAAATGTGTTAAAGAAAAATTAAATAAAAATAAAAGTTAAATTAATTTTAGTGCTTCAAATGTCTGCAGACTGTGCTTTTACTTTTTACAAGAATTTTTATTTTTATTTTTATTTTATTTTATTTTTTTTGTGCTAGTAGCACTATGACATTAATGTAAATATTTTTTATTCTAATTATTATTTTCGTTTTTTTTTTTTCTTTCTTTCTTTCTTTTTACTTCAATTTATTGCTTTTTGATACTTATTAGGCTATATATCTTTCAAAGAGCAAAATTTTTTGTAGCAACATTACCTTTATTAAAATCTTTTGTTCGACTTCGGAAAGAAAGTCAATTTGTCAGCAGATTTTTAAATACAGCAATAACAACTATAGAAAATCAAACTATGTATTTTTTTAATTAATAAAATATTGTATACAATAACCTTTAAAATACTATTAAAGGCAATTCAAAAATAAGTGGTCCAAGCTATAAATTATAAATCATTAATTAAAACATGTAATTTATAAAGTTTGAAGTATTTTTTAACAAATGGTTCATACTCTTTAACATTAATTATGCGTGGATAGCAACATAACTTTATTTATCATCCACTGGCATGAATAAAACATTAACATGTGTTTGAATACTCACAGTGAAATTGTAAATTTATGAAATGATTCATTCATTATAAATGAAGAAAGAAATGACCTGAATATAAGACCTGAATGACCTCAAGATGCCTCCAGAAATAATTATCAAACTAATTTTTTATAAGGTTAATGCAACTGCATACAGGCTGAAGATTTTAATTTGGTTCTAGAAATTAATAATTAATAATAAAAAACACAATCTTAACAATAACCGTATGCAAAAACAAAGTTTTAAAACTTATGACTAAAAAGCAATAAAGTTAAATAACCTGTTATTATCAAAACCAAAAGAGCTTTATGAAAAAAAAGTTAATAACATTAATAATTTTGAAAAGAAATGACAGCAGACTTTAACACATCTAACATGTGTTTCATATAATAGAATTTAATCCGAATATACTAACACATAAAATAGCAGCTTTCTAAAATATTTTAATACATTCACTTTGAACTGATAACATACTTGTAAAAGAATTTCATCAGAAAGTCCAATTTTAAGATAATTTTTTTAAAAGATTATAATAAAGAAGGGTTCAGGGTAATTCTAAGTTGGAGAGAACTATTTAAAAGCTTATTAAAGGAATTATTTAAAAGCTTATTAATCCTGATGCATTTAGTTATTATCAGATCAAAAACATAAAGTCATTTTATCTACTGTATCTTCCATCGTAGAATATGCACTTTTAATATAAGATAACTGATCAAAAATTACAAATGTGTGTGTTATATGCCAATTATAAGAATGAAAGATTAAAAATTAAAGGGGAAAAAATATCTTAAGAACAATTTTTTCTAATTCAATAAATATTCTATTTATTTATCAAAAAAAAAGGAAGAGGAAGAAGAAAGCTACTAGATTTGATAAAAAATAATAGTTATTAAACTTTGGAATAATCTTTATTTTATTTTATTTTTTGTACCTGATGAAGCTTTCTTTGCAAAGAATGAGGCGCATGTTATACAGCAAATATACTTAAAGATAGTAAAATGGAGTCAAAAACAGGATGCACAGGAGCATATTATACATCGGGATATACAGTATTTACTTTTATTTTCATCAGAATAACATGCATAAGATTACATTCAGAACACAATTATAAAGATTTTAAGTGAAAATATATCCAGATAATTTCCATTTCTCCTTCAAAACAATTATTTAAAATGCCTTTTAGAAGAAGAGAAAACTTTTTCAATTCAGAAAATAACACATTATTTTCTTGCTAATGAATGAATTCCCATCAAAATCTTTAAAAATCATTATAGAAGAAAAACATTTATCATGTATGAAAAATATTTTGAATATGATTTTAACTAGGGATGCAATGGATATCCGGCAGACATACTGTATCCATTTGATCCAGCTAGCATGCCAGATATTATGATTATCTGGCAGTGCATTCAACTTGAAATTATACAGCCATACTAAGCTTCTATTGACCATTGAACTTATTGTTAAAATTTTTAGATTATAAAGTTGATACTTTAATCTTGCAAAAATGGCAAATTATGTTTTTAAACCTATACAGGAACAAACATGTGAACATAAATACTCATACAATATGTACAGTAAGCCAAAAAAGTGAAATCCCATATCTTTAAAATCACTAAACTGTTCCAGAAATATTTAAAAAAAAAAAAAAAAAAAAAAAAAAGGAATTTTAACTGGAAATTATGTCATCTTCATACTGAAATCGAACAAAACTCTAAAATTTTTAAATTGAACACCACCTAATTTTGACATCTTATTTGGATTTTTCAGTAAATTTTATCATAGAATGAAAAACAGGAAATCATTTGGTCAAGTAGTTCAGGAATCAAGAAGATTTAAAATTTGGAACTCTTAATGTTAAATTCATTTGTAATTGTTGCAATGCAAGTGGTTTTTTATCCATAACTCAAAAACTAATTGGCAGGGTGAGTAGTAATTTTGGATTCGCATATTTGAATCTACTAGAAATACATTTCTGTAAAAAAATCCATAGGTTACTATATATATTATTTATTTTATTATTATTATTAATTTTGGAAAAAAAATATCAATTGTAACCTATAAATTTAACAGAAATTGATTTGTAAAGCTTCAAATATGAGAATTCAAACTTGCAGCTTATTCCGCCAAGTAGTTTTGAGTTATGTTTAAAAACTAATGACATTGAAATCTGTTTTGCAACAATTACAAATTAATTTAACATTATGAATCTCAGCAAAGATAAACTTTCATAACTTCTGACCTACTTGACCTTCCCCATTTAGTATACTACGGTAAAATGTACCGGAAAATCCAAATGTAATATCAAAATTAGGTGTTCATATTGAAAATTTAAAAGTTTGGTATGATTTCTTTTAGTATGAAGACAATGCTTATTATTATTACTTTTTCTACATAAATTGAAAGAAGTTGGATTTCCATCTCTAATGGCTGTTTTTTTTTTTGTTTTTGTTTTTTTTTTTTTTTCAAGACAATTCAAAGGTTAAAATATATGGGATCTTTCTTCTCTTTTTTTTTCGGAAAACTGTATCTGCAAATAAGAACAACAAATACAATTTAAAAGGGAAAAGTGGGAGAATAACTCATCAAAGAAAAACCTTTTTAACCATGTTAATCGCAAGCAAGAGTAAGTTTATAAGGTAAAGCAACAAGCAGAATGAAGTAACAGAACAAAATGTGAAAATAAAATCTGCTACAAAAGTATTCAGTTTGAGTTTTTTTCATGAACATAATCTACTAATACTAAGTTAATATTTTAATTTGACATACTAATTTTATTATGTTACTGAATTGTTATGTTAGTAGCAACTAGCAAGAAAAGGTTTTCTGTTATCACAAAACTTGTTTTTAAATAGTAAATCAATAAGAGATAATGAAGGAAGTTTACTGACTGAATATACTCCGTTAAAGAAAAAACAAGGATGATAAAAATACTAAATATTCACTTTCAAATATATTCATTTGTAAATTTTTCTCATAATTTTTTTTTATTTCTAAACTAAGTAGCTGATGCTGATATAACTAATGATTTGACATAAATCTATTATTGGTACTGAAATTGAAATAATCATAAGACTAATTTTTAATAGAAAATTTAAAAATAAGATAAAAAAATATATATATAGTATTAGCTATCTCACCTAAATACATGTCTAATTTCTATAAAAATAAAAAATGAGAGCGAATGAAACATATTGTGGATGGATGGCAGGATATCTGACTATGAATGACGCTGGATATCCGATGTTCAGTGTTCGGCCAAACTGACATTCACTGCATCTCTAATTTTAACATTGAAAAGTGATAATATCAGCTTAAAATTGTTCGTTGTGTCTTACAGGTTATTTTTAAAAATTAAAACATATTTTCGAACTATATTAATTATATTTATCTACAAATCACCACACAAGAAATAGAAAATAATTAATATAGATAGACTGTTGGGCCACATCACCATTAAATTTAAATCAAAGGAATATACATATATATACACACACGCAAAGAAGAAATAAAATTATATCTTTTAAATATTAATTTACACCATTTTTAACGATTCTTCTAAAACTTCAAATGCATATTATATAAATCAGACAGCCAGTTATAGGATTTTTCTTATGTTTGAAAGGAAAGAACATTTATTTAATAATAGATTAAAATTTAATTATTTTACATGTTCTGATTATTTGCTGACGTCTCTCTCATAAAGATTGAAAATAAGGAATTAGAATGTGCTTAAGTTGTTTTGTAAAATATACAAACATCACATCTCATGTAAAACAAATATTCATTAGTACACTACTTAAAATAAATAAATAAATGTATATTAAATTATGTTTTGTTGCAAAATATCAGAAATGATGTATATTTAGAATTTTTTTAAGATGTTCTACAGAACAGATAGTCGTCAAAAAGTAAACCCCAAAGAAAATAAATGGAAAAACTTTTGAAGATTGCAATAATAATAAAAATTTCAATGTTATCAATACACGAAAACTATCACTGATAAAGTCACAAGATAATTTGATACAAATTACATTCTATATACAATATGACAGCACAACAGTTAAAAAAAAAAAAAAAAAAAAATGCCGAAAAAATGACTGGATTGATATTGATGCAAAAATCTGTAAGGATTGGAGATATGGCCCACAGTTTTACATGCTACATCCAGTCATTAGTTCACAAAATAACGTTCTTAAAAGATAGCAATATGATGAATGTTATGTTGCCTCTGCCAAAGCAGTATTGTGATTAGGGATACCAGCAAGCATGCTTTCTTCCATTACAAGTGGCTGAGATCCTGGAACAGCAGGCATAGCCAAAATAGTCTCTGTTTCTTCTTCATCCTGAAATTATTCACAAACGAAATTAAAAACAAAAGAAAAATAACTATAACTAAATGAGTATACTATACATACAATAATTCTGATCAATTAATAAGAAAGAATTTCCTCTTCTGTATGAAATTGTGAAAGAAAGCTTAAATTATCGAAAACAGTGTGCACTGTGCGTCGAAAATCATGTCAGAGGTTATATCTTAATGATTCAACTTATACTGCAAAAGAGAATACCTTGATGAAAATAACCTATAAAATTGAAACTAAAAATTTATATAATTTTATATTTAAAATATAAAAAGAAAGATAAATTAAAAATTGCTTCATAATTTTCTTTCTTTTTCTTATTTATATATTCATGAAATCTCATACCAGCCACATTAAAATGGCTCAACCTTTCTTTCGCAGAGGTATCACCTACTTGGTGACAAGATTGTATAGCTAAAACATCGTTATGTTAAAAATAAAGTTTTATCGTAATAAAGTGTCATGTATAACAGTCCAGTTAAGCGTATAGAAAGACATGCTCAGTCAGATCCATGCCAAAATAGGGATAGATCAGACCTGCCAACCTTTGAAAATGAGAAATCGTAGCACACAAAATTAAAATTAATCTGAATGTTGGTTGGTTGGTTTTTAGTCGATATATTTTTGTGACCAATTAACGAAACTCACTACTCGTTTACACGACCTTTTGACGAAATTTGCAATATTTTTCCCTCGATAGTTTATCGAAATTCGTAATTTTTTGCACAATCTCATGCAAAATAGGCGCAATTCAGCGACCTATTGAATATAATCACTGTTTGTTTCTGAGATCTTTGACGAAATACCCGATATGTTTACACGATCGTTTGAAGAAATTCTCAATTTTTTTCGCAATCGATTCTCGAATTAATTTGGGAAAATTCCATAAAAGAAAAGAAATTCGCGGACTTCCAAGAAATTTCAAAATATACTTGCAGAAGAATCATAGGTTTGTGGAAGAATTTACAAGGGGAAATACTGCACAGCAATTTTTATTACGCAGGACTTTCCTTTTCCACATGCAAAGGGTTTTATGTTAAGAAATTTGTTTTGCAGCCTAAATTTATTTTTCCCCTGTAGGCATTTTTTAAATAATGTCCGAATTTTCGGACTAGAGACCAATTTTTTAAAACTTTCGGAAATGAATACTTTGAAATTTTGGAAATTTCAGAACATAATCACTCCTGAAAAATATGCTGCACAGGATAAAAAATCGCAACTATAAACAAAAAATGCGTTTGTGTTTTTTGAAGAAAATCGTAGTTTAAGACCGATTTTCGTAGCATCGTAGTTTATAAGTCCAAATCGTAGCAACTATGATTTTTTCGTAGCAGTTGGCAGGTCTGGATAAATAAACAGATAACAATTCTCTTTTACATGATGATGAAACCAATGAGTAACCAATAATGATTTTTTAGGCCCGGACATATAATAAAATAAAAACTAACTATAGAAAAAAAAAAACAGAATTGTTGCCTTGTTTCATGTCTCCAATAATAAAATCCCTTTGATTTACAAAAGTTTTCACAGTAAAATGGGTCAAGAAAAGCAAAGATACAGATATAACTAGGGAGAGTCACCATGGGTTGTTGACACCACTGAAGAATTTCCATCTTCAGCCTGCATACAGCAACTTACCTTCTCGCTTGCAGACACACCAGTCTGTGTTTTTCTTTAGTTCATTTTTTACTCCACACAAATCAGATGATATCCATACAACATAAATTTATGAGGAGTTAGATCACAAGAAAAAATAAATTAAGAAATAAAAATTGCCTAGGTGTCTACAAAATGCTACTGTTTTCACCACAAATTCAGCACCTTTTAGCTATAGTTTTCATTTTTATACAACACAGTTGTGTTTTATCACAAATATAACCCTAAGGCGACATCACACAAGTCCCTACAAAAACAGAAATGTAGATTAGTGAGAAATCTAGTGTATTTGTTGTTGTTATTATTACATTGTATTTTACATGTATTTTATCTCAATAACCATTTTTGAAAATGCTGCATTTATTAAATTGATATTTTTATTGATATTTTTGATGATTTGGTGTATTTGAATAATGTGTATTTTTGAATATTTTTACTTATGAATGTTTTGTCCATTATACAGTTTGTGTTTTATATCTTGAATGTTTTGTATGTTATATATTTTAATAATTAGAAGTTGCATATTATAAAAAATGGGTACATGATACAATATGCACAAGGACTTAAAAAGTGGTTCTGAGATAGACTTTAGTAAACAGCCACCGGACACTTAATTTTTTTTTAAACATTTTTTCATATTGTATGCCATGTTTATTTTTATTAATGTTTCGTCGCGAGAATGTCCAGTATATGTGGCTGCAGTAATTAGTGTTTGCGTTAAGGTTAACATTTGTTTTAAGTAAACTGCAAGAAAGTGACATATGTGTTATTTAGCAACTTCTTCATTATTTTATTATGTATTTGTTTTCATGTTATGTATTTGACAAGCTCCAGCTCTATAGATAATCACCTGTATAAGATATCACCACTATTATTGCTGTGAACATGGGTCCAGTTAGCTTGAGACATAAAATTGAAAAAAAAAAAAACATTCCTTTAAATTTAAAATTGGGTTAACTTAGCTAAATGGGATACATACTATGTGGGATATCCCACGTAGCTAAATGGGATAAGACCCAGGCACAGAACTAGCCTAACTCGCCTTGCAGGCGAGTTCTGTGGCTCTTGTTTAGTGGAAAAGGGGGGGGGGGGATGTGAAAGGATAAAGATTAACCTTTTTTTTAAAACCTTTTTAAAATTTAAAGTTTAAAAGTAAAAGTTTGAAAATTAAAATTCTTTAATTATATCTAACATTTGAAAGGCCGTAGTCTAAATCTGATTTGCCAGTTTTAATTTTGCTTTCTAACCCAACATTTATCATTTTCTTATTTCAAAATTGATCTATCTTTAAGAATAAAAACACTGAGTAAACGTGATTCTCTGCTTTTGTGATCAGACTAAAAAAACCCAGATGCCGAACCCATAAAAATGTCATGATGCCTGGATACTTTTTAGCTTATTAAAGGAGATCACCTCCTATTTCTTCAGTGTCACACTCTAGCAAAAATATTGCATATTTAAGATGAGACAGCGAAAAACCTGTGGCTTTTTACAACAATGAAGTGCTAAAATAACTATCGCCACTCGACAGCGCATTTGAGAAATCAGGCCGCGACCACTTTCAAGCTGACTGGACCTGTTTTGCCAAAGGATTACATGTATTGCAAAGGAAAAATAAAATCAGGTCCCAGCGAACTTTATCTCCTTTTCACTGGCTTATATCTACCTACAGTAAACATGCAGAGTCCACCTGAAATGTCATGCAGTGCCACGAACCAGCAAAGGATCGATAGCTCCCCTGCACAGTACCACGCGTCCAGAGCGGGTCGCTATGCTAAAGTGCCCCGTGTTGTCACCCCGAGGCAGAGAACCCCATTGCCTTCCTGGATATATTACACACACATATACAGGGTGTCTCAAAAGGTCATTTACAAACTTCACATGCTGGTCTGTCATATCATGAGGAACAAGATTTACACAGGAACTTGTGTTCAAAAATGCAAACTGCAACCGCTAGAGGATAATGAGCGCAGGTATCGAGAGGAAGAAAGAAAGGACATTGAAAGAGGTATCAATATGACTTTTATTAAAGAACATGGTTTAATTAACAGAAGGTGTTCAAAATTCCTTCTATTCACCGCAATGCATGCTTCACAACGTCGACGCATAGATTCTCGGACCCGTTTAAAATGAGCTGGTGTGTCAGAGACACGTGTCGTCGCATCCACTATCCTGGCGACGAGATCCATGTCCGATGTTACTGGCGTCTCGTACACCATGGACTTCATGCGTTGCATATCGGCCAATTCTGCGTTACTAAACCGATTCATCCTTCTCCTGCAATGCCCTTGCCTGAAATTATTACACTTTCCACTCTCCCGTAAGCCTGCTTTCATCGCCCTCTAAAGGTCGCAGTTTGCATTTTCGAACACAAGTTCCTATGTAAATCTTGTTTATCATGATATGACAGACCAGCATGTTAAGTTTGTAAACGACCTTTTGAGACACCCTGTATATATACATGTATTAAGCCATATTGGACTGTTTTTCTATGAAACAATTAAAATTAATAATAATACCACTAAACTTAGACCTATTAAAACCTCTTTAAAGTAAAATACTTAACTTACATCATTAAAGCCAAAGCATTCTTCCATGTCCTTCTGCTTCTGTTCAAGCCGTCTTCTTTCTAATTCCTCTTCTCTCCTAGCAAGCTCCTCAGAGTCTGTGATGGGAGTTATTTCTGACATCATTGGAGAATCATCTGAAAAATTAGATTAGTAAATTATTTTAAACAAATAATATATACATTTTTAATATACAACTGACATATATAACACTCAGATATATAATTTTAAATCACATTTTATCCAGGATTTTAATTTAAAGTCTTCAGCATAGGAGCCAATATGACAACTATGTCATGACCATTATGCTACAGTTATAGACAGATTGCAATTTCAAATACCATATATAACTGATCAACTGTCTAGGATTATAAGGTATGCATATTGATCTACATGTTTAGCAATCAAATTTGCAATTCATATGTCTAAAAAGACTTAATTATAGGTAAGTTTAAGGGTAAATAAAAAGGAAGCCCACTGGCGATGTTTATAACTTTTGTTTTGACCAAATTTGACAGTAATTTTTAAATTATTACTAAGTTTGCAGATATTTCATAAAGGTGTATCCTCATGCATCGAATTTGTTTCATCACAACATAATTTGAATTTAGACAGATTTTTCATTAAAAATAACTAAACATACTTAATATGCCTACTGCAGCCTTATGGATTTTAAAACAGTCAACTTGGTGTTTCCCAACATTGTATTTCTTTTATTACCGAGAAAGTGAATGTTCACAATCCCATTAGTTTAACCGAGTGATTCCCAAAGTAGACGATATATCTCCTAATTGGTGATTGAAGCTGCTTTGTACACAATTTGAGAAAAAAATTTCTTTGTATGATGATTTTTTATAATTTTCAATAATGAACATATTTTATGAATATAATATATCATGGAAGACGGTAGTATTCCGAGTGACGCAGCCTTAAGCCTAAAATCGTATCGTATCGTATCGTTAAAATCGTATCGTATCATAGAATTCGTAGATGGCGGAACTCATATATACAGCTAACTCGACATCAAAGAAAACGCGAAAAGCCGCCTTTTAATAACTCAGCAGATATATGTCTTATTGTTCTGAATTTTCTAGAACAGTCTTATATCTGCAGTCTAATCGTATACTGAAATTTTTACATTTCTATGTGCAGTATATTTTGAGATCTAAATAGCCATTTTTAAAGTGAAAACATTGGTATGATATCGAGGAAGTTCCTAATTTGAAAATCTCGAAAACGGTTCTAACGATTATTTTTAAATTGATACATAATATAAATGTGATTAAGGCGAGGTGAATAACACTTTTCTTTTTTCTGGGAAAACTCTCGTTCGTTAAATAATTCGATTTTTTTTTCTCTCGAAAATGACACGGGCGATTTTTTAAAAATCAAATAAATATGTTTCAGATGAACCAAATAACAATTTACTTGTTTCCAGCAAGACTCTTGTTCGTTTTATAATGCACATGAAAAATCGGACTATATTTCTTCGCCATTCTATGGAAATTTCACCGAAAATGCATGACGCTGTATTCATACACATGCTTTCTTTTTAACCACTTTTGGGGAGAAACATTTTATCTTCCCACTGGCTGAGTGGTTAAGGGCCATCGTCTACTGATCTTAAGATAGGCAGTTTGATACTCCCTGGTACGTGTTTTCACATGTGAATGTGTTTTTTTTTTTTTTCTTTTTAAAGTCTGCTAGTTGACTATTATTCTCAGTTCCTTTGTAATTTTTTAATTGCTATTAAGTTAAATAAAATTACAATTATAATGACGCCAATTTGATGATGATTATTTCTTGGCAATTTTTCAACAATAAAAATATTACCATAAATTTTATAAATATATTTAATTTCAATCACTTTACAAAAAATATACATTAATAATTATTATTTGAATATAAATCACACGATCAGAAACGTAAAAAAATAATTCATTTCAGCTCTTCTTTTTATAATATAATTTTTTATTATTATGACGGTCAATCAATATATAATCACTGACATCCATAATATTATTATTATTATAATTATTATTTTCCTTGCATAAAAACTATTGTGATGTAATAATTCTTTTATAATAAATAATTTAGTTGAAATGTTTTATTTATAAATATCAATGAAGTTTGATAACCCCGAGACATTTGTTTTTATTTAACTTTGCAATATTTACAGTTTACATAATAAGCATATCAGAATTTTGGTGTCGCCATCTTTTGACGCAATTTCGTACTACATTTTGTATCTTATTCGGAAAAAAAAAATTAACGCTCTTCGCCGGTTTGAAAGAATCTCTTGTGACTAGAGGTCTATTTCGCAAATATTAAGAAAATTACTGCATGCAAAAATATTAAAATGGGTAGTATTATAGAGAAATGTTTGATAAAAACGTTGAAGTAGACAGTTTTTAAATCGAAGAATTATTTAAAGAGATATTTAATGTTAAATCTGGATAAAATTGTCTCATTAAAAAAGTCTCATAGGAAAAAAAAATATACATGGGAATTTAATCATTTTCATTCAATTTAATCATTCAATAGAAACTCGAAGTTTGCAGAGTGCATTTATTATTTTTAACTTGCCTAATTTTTTGACGGTTTATTTCAATTTTAAATTAAAATTTTGAGAATTTCCAGAGATATTTTTTACATATTTTAGAAAAGGTTATTTTAAATTGTTGCCAATTGTTAAAACAGCGCAAAAAATAATATATCCTTTAAATTAAAAATTTATTCACACGTGAGTATTATAAACAGAAAAAAATCCTTTTAAATTAGAATTAAATGATAACGTGTTAAAAGCAGGAAAATATTAAACATTACATCATAAAAATTGTTTTTACACATGCTTACTTAAAATGAAAAAAAATTATAAAATAATCAATTATTTTCAAATTAGAATTAAATGATTACGCATTAAAAGCAGGAAAACATTGAAAATTACGTCATAAAAATTATATTTACACGTGAATATTAAAAGAAAAGAAAATTTTTAAATAATAAATTCATTGATATGTGTTAAATGGAGGAAATGGAGGAAATTACGTCATATTGGCCAAAGTGGCCAAAACAGTTTGCAAAACATATTGCAAAACAGTTTAAATTAAAAAATATATTTATATGAGAGATTTATTTCAAATTTCGAGATGATATTTTTAACTATAGTTGCCAATTTTAAGGTAGCGCAAATAATAATATTATCTTTCTAATAATAAAAATATTTTCAGTTGAATGTTACAAAGAGAAAGGAAAGTTTGGTGAAAATTATGTCAGATTTAAAACGTTACATTTAAAATCTCTTATTTAAAATCATTCTCTTATAGCGTTGTTAAAAAATACCATAAAGCAAAGAATCTGTTGACTTAGTTCCTTTTATATTTGATAATTTTCAAATGTTTAACTAATCTTATTTAATCAAGCACGGAAACAGCAACTAACATCAGCTGATTCGGTCTTGAAATCCCTCAGTAAAAGGGAAACCCGTTTACAGTAAGATCGCCATTGATTTTTTAATTATACAGAGCAGCCTCGATTATCCGAGCTAATTGGGACTGTTAGTAAATCGGAAATCTCGGTTAATAGAAACTGTGTGTAAAAACTCGCCGTGCTTGCGAATTTAACATCTCTTTTAAAAAATATATAGAACGTTTTTTAAATAATAAAAATAAATATATGTAAAGTTCTGTTTCACAGCTTAACAAATTTAAAAAGAAAATCAACTACCAGTAGTAAATTTTAAAATGCAAATTGAAAAATTTACGAAAGTTCACACAGCCACTGGAAACAAAGCATTGTTCGCTATTGACTTCTCAGGGTCCAATGTTTCTTTGGAGTTGAGTGCTTTTGGGGGCAGAAGGGCCTGTATAGCACGGACAGTGAGCTAAAGAGTGTGGTTTTTTTTTTAGGGTCATTCAAAAGGAAAAAAAAAAATCAGACTTTGTTATCGGCTCAGTTAACAGAAACCTCGATTAATCGAAGCTCGGTTAATCCAGGTTCTACTATAATTCAATCTTCCGTAATCTTTTTAAAGCAGATCAAATTAATGGACTTTAGCAGAAAGTCACATAGCTGATAACTGCCATGCTTGTTGGCCACCTGTTTTTCACAAAGTTTGCTTCACCTTATTCAATTAATGAGATATCTCCGATAAAATAAGTCACATTTTCCCATTCTAAAATACTGGTATCCAAAAATCGTAGCATGTAACTGACACTACAAGTACTCATGGAACTAGACTATTTTAAGTCTGATTTTTATTATAGACTATATAAAATTATTTAAAATATATATTATGATAGGAACTAGTGGGCTTCGTCCGCTATTTATGTTACGGATATAAAAATCATGTTTTTTTTTAGGGAAAAAGAAATAAAAACCTATTTGACGATAGGTTTATAAAGACACATTTTGTATTTGTTATATTTCCGGGGATGAAGAGGGGGGGGGACTATTTTGATTAAATATCGCAATTAGTCTACATGGCAGATATAATTATGATAGACACTAGCGGGCTTCGCCCCTCTATGGCGCCTTATGGGTCCAGCTTCCATAACTCAGAAACTACCTTTCGGACATCAATGCAACAGATTCCAAACGTTATAATTAACTTAATAATCACCCTATATAGCATTAAAGTAAATTTATGAGTACTGCATACTATTTTTTTATCGTAATTTCTGAAGAGAAAAAATTATTTCGGTTCCATTCTTAAGTACTGGTCTGAAAATTTTTGAAAAAGGGGGGAAGGAGGGGACATGAGACTGCTGTTTGTCAAACAACACAACGGGGTCTGGCTTATTCAACTTGGTTTTTGATGACTTCGATTGGAAGGTGGTTTGTGTAAAAGAGTGTGTTCCCTGCCCCATGAAAATTGGAACTATTGGTGCACCATCTATGTAAGGATTTAATAATTATAAATTAACATTTTGGATTTATTAATTTAAGGATAAAGTGTTTTTAAAGGAATATCAAATGAAACCCTCTGTGCGATCTGCGATTATACTTACCCAGTTGTTTTTATATACAAACTGCTATAAGGAAAATTGTAATAAAATAGTAAAAATTAAATCTGCATTAAATTCCATAAGTATCTTTTTTTTAATCATTTTATCACTAACCTCAAAAAAGTAATGATATCAATGCAAAAACCCTTGACGGGTTAAAAGTTTCTGACGCAGCACTTTATCTTATGCTCTAAGAATTTTAAATATGGAACTTAAAAATACTGATATCAAATTTTGAGTGACGTTATGCTATTTCTTAAAAAATATATTTGTATTTATTTCATCATTTTATTTTTGTTTTATTTATAATCGCATGTGCAAAAGTTATGTTCAACATGAAAAGCTGCATAAAATTTTATTCGCTGTTGCTTTATCATTTACATCTCTCATAAATTCAAAATATGAGTTTTAAAAGATATGATATAAAATTTAAGTGACGCCTTGATGTGACTTTAAAAGGTTTGTTTTAAAATTCAATTTAAATTATTTTTGACTTGGTTAAAATATTTTTTTACATCTACACAATACTTTTAATTTTCCAATTCACTGTTAAATATATCACTTTCATTGAATCTATACTATGCATTGAAATGTATTTATTTCAATAAATTGATTTATCTTTTGTGTCACGCTATTCAAAATTGTGAGTAAGATTTATGTAAATGGTTTCTTTGCGTCATTGTGTCCAAACTACATGAAATGTATGAAAAAGGATAGTTTGACGCAAATAAATAATATTTAACAAAAAATATATATTTAACAGTGAATTGGAAAATTAAAAGTATTGTGTAGATGTAAAAAAATATTTTAACCAAGTCAAAAATAATTTAAATTGAATTTTAAAACAAACCTTTTAAAGTCACATCAAGGCGTCACTTAAATTTTATATCATATCTTTTAAAACTCATATTTTGAATTTATGAGAGATGTAAATGATAAAGCAACAGCGAATAAAATTTTATGCAGCTTTTCATGTTGAACATAACTTTTGCACATGCGATTATAAATAAAACAAAAATAAAATGATGAAATAAATACAAATATATTTTTTAAGAAATAGCATAACGTCACTCAAAATTTGATATCAGTATTTTTAAGTTCCATATTTAAAATTCTTAGAGCATAAGATAAAGTGCTGCGTCAGAAACTTTTAACCCGTGAAGGGTTTTTGCATTGATATATATATATATATATAAAGAAAATACAGGAAAATATTAAAGGAATGTGGATAGAGATGGGGGGGGGGGGGAATAACATACAGAAAAGTTTGGGAATCACCAGTTTAGCCTATTGATACCTTGATTAAGTATATTTATAAAAACCTTTATTAAAAAAAATTAAATAAAAAACTATGTTTTATATATACACTAAGTTTTGAACACAAAAGTATAATATGATTGAACATATCAAAGATAAACAACTGTGATGAGATTATTTGTATCAGAATTTGGCGTGGTCGTAATTTTGTTCTTGCAATTACGAAAATAATTAATTTTGCACATATGGAGGCAACAACCTCTTAAATAAACATTTAAGTTCATTCTCTTAAAGATCACTAAGATTGGGGGGGGGGGGGGGGGGAGAATATGAAATAATCTTATTTTAGGAAATACATGTTGAGATGGAGGCAGGAATGACAAATTCTTGAATTCCAAATAATCTTTATTCAGGATAAAATGATGAGAAAAAAATAATATTTTCCTTTGTGACCGCTATTAAACTTCCTAAAAAAGGTCAAAGATACCCATCACCATTTTGAAGTCAATACTAATTTTTCGAAACACTTATACTATATTTCTGAAGAATACATAACGGCAAATATCTTAGAACAAAATCACAACCCCTTTTTTTGATGGCCTGTCAGAACTAAACTGCATAAAAAAATTTAACAGCCAACATATATAAACATAGCTACGGAAAAACAATTAAAAAGGACGTTCAAATTAATTGATTCAATTTAAAAGGCAACAGTAAATAAATATGCCTTCAAAACAAAACTAAACTTTTCCTATTCGTTACGCAACAAACACCACACCGTTGATCTGAAAACAACATTTCAGCCTGGGAGATTCTAAAACTAGTTCCGATGACTACCTACTGAGCATGTGCACCAAAGAGCAAAGAGCCAAACAGGGGGAGAACGGAATTCCAGAAAATTAAACGAAATGGCAGGAGTAAATGGATGTGTGTGCGGGGGAAAAATGACTGCCACTGTGTGGTAGAGAGAAAGATGAATGGTGAAAAGATCACAAAATGTGTCGGGAAAATTTATATCACAACAATCACTTTTTTTACCTATTGTCTCATATAAATAATTTTTTCATGCTTAGGTTTGATGAAATATGTGAATTCACTTTTAAAAATTTAATTTGTACATTACTAATATTTTATTTCCATCAATCATAATTTATTTTGGAAAAAAAAAAAAAAAAAAAAAAAGAAGAAGAAACCTATTTTACTGAAACAAAATTTCATCTATGTTTAAGAACTGGTAAATTTTAGGTAACTTTTATTGATGAAATAAATGATTTTATTAATTAAACATTTTTTTTTTAAATATTTATTCTATAATGAATAGAGGCATAAGCACAACTTATATTCTGATAATTTAAAATTTAAAATTATGCGTTGGAGAATTCCTAATAAAATCAAGGTGTGTCACTGATCTAAAAGGATCAAGGAACACTGACATTTATTGACATGCACATAATGAGGGCTCTACAAATAGGTAAAAATCTGATTGGTAGCAAAGACTTTTAGTTTCCAGTAAAAAACATTTGTATTCCTTTTATAAATTGATTGGGTAAGAATAATTAGTAGTACAGTAATGATATATAATGAAGTGCTTTAACACTTTAACTCAGCTATTGAATAAATTTTTAAAAAACCTATAAACATGTTCAACAGGTAAAATATTTTGCTATTAATGGCAACCTTGCGCCTGCAGTAAATAAAGGTCAAAGTTCTAGTGCAAAACATAACAGTGATTTCGATTAGCACATTTTAACACAATAATTTACATCAAAACAATGCATGGATAGAAGATAATTAATTCAAAATTTGATGACATAACAATATACTAAAAATTATGCTGATGTAAAGTTTTAAATTCCTAATGTTAAAAAATTCATTTTTGATCATTACAAAACAGCCTGCAGTGTGGATACTTTTATTGATTCCAAAATTACTTGGTCAAATAAATTGAAATTTTCAATCTGTATATTTAAAACTTCTAGATATCGATTTCTATTAAAATTTTTATGGGTTATAATACTTTTTTTTCCCCATAAGGATGGAATTTTTGAAAGAGATTTGTCAATAAACATTTCTTCAATAGCAACTCGGCTAGAAGTTTGAAGCATAGTGACCAAAGGCAAGTGAAGCTTGCTATGTATCCATTCCAATCTAATCATGAAATAAACACAATTTCTCAGCAATGACTTGATTAACCTCAATGTAACTTAATATAAGCATAAATTTTAGTAAAAGAATGGCAGTAATTTTGGCTGATATTTAAAGTTTGATCTGTGGCTTGAGAAATTAAAGTCAAAGCTTACCCTATGTGCAACAATCTCAAGCTAATGAGGTTAAATATTGCTGTTGGCATGTGTGCTCTCCCTTTTCTGACCACTTTTGAGAGCAATGAATAAGATCAAAGCAACCTCGGTCATTGATTATTAAACATCCTAACCGACAAACACCCTCTACATAGATGCTGTGGCACCATTTTCTAAAGTCATGAACATCAGGCCAAGAATTGAGAACAATTGTACTTAAGTAATAACTGACCAGACGCCAGATATCGTAAATAAATCACTCATTTGTGCATTCTTGAATGTGGAAATTTAATTTCATTATCTCACTATAAATATATATGTATGTCACATTTTAATGAGATGACAGAATTCACTGCATTCGACTTTAATAAGTTTTATTTGAATAGTGAAAGATGTAGCAGTCATATTCCATAGTTGCCCACAGGATGGACACGATGGCAAGTGGAGTAGAAGTATTTATGAAATACCTCTGAGAGTTGCGAGTTGTAAAACGTGTTATTAATTTAACGATAAAATGGACTAACTGGCTACCCTCCCAACTGGTGATTATGAGTTATTGAGCCCATATCCAAAGTGAAGATTGATTCATTAAAAAACTAATTAATAGGTCAAATTTTTATAATTTTCCTACAGGTATACTAGCTACTTTTGGCAACCAGTTTGGTTTCTCTTAAATACATGTTAAGCATTACAAGATGTTCCTTTTATTCATAATTTATAATTTACTTGATTAATCCTTCTCCAAATCGGAAGATTCTTCTAGAGAAATCAAGAACTCTTTGAGACTATGGCAGCATTTTATATGCTTTCTGTTGTTATGAATTTCATCCTTTTTTCAAAAAGCACTTGACTCACTTACTTAGTCATTTATGCTTCATGCCATTTGCAATATGCCTGTAGTTGGGTCCACTGCCAATTGCCACATTTTAGCTAATACGATTTGGTGCAATGAAGTATTATTTGGGGAAAACCCTATACAGCAGACTCCCTCAAATCCACACAGCTTGGGGCCAGAGGTTGTGCAGATTTTAGAATTTTGTGGATTTCTGGTCATTGATTTGTTTACATTTTTGAAACATTAATTAGACTGGTAGTTAAGCAAGGGAAATTATAATGAATACTTACAATAAAGTGAAACATTAAAATAAGTAAAATATTAAAATAATTTATTAGCTTAAGAATAAGTAATTATTAAAATAATTATGTAAAATAAAAATTTAGAAAAATATTAAATTATTACGGATGAAATCGATTCAATTCGATTCCAAATGTCTTATGCTGCCATCTAGTGATAAAACGATCGTAAGATCGATACGTCATTACTCGTTCTTAGCACTACGTGGACAGTTTTACATACAGAGAACGGCAAGGCTTAACGATGTTTACGAAGTAAACATCCCAGAAATAAATTAAATAAAGAGTATTTAAAGTTAAAGACTGCCGAGAAAAAGGTAAGTAAGTTACATATTTAAATAAATAAAGATGAATAAAAGTAAACTATTAATGTAACTGTAGTTAAATATAATATGTATAAAGTAAACAAAAGACCGGTATTTCAAACTAGTGATGACATAAAAAATAGGGAAAGAAGCAAGGAAAACAGTGTTAATGCTATTATCAGTATATATAGCTTATTGCGCTCTCTGTAACTTTTTTCATTGTTATTTAGAGTGTTAAATCCTTTTCTTATACTGCTTTGTATGCTTAGAAATAAATTTGTCTATAATTTAAAAAAAAAAATTCCGCGAACAATAATTTTAAAATAGAGTTCCGGTTCGTGGATTTTTCCATTTCAAACCCTGGAATTTTTCATATAGATATGCTAATTTATATCAAATCAAAAGTAATGTAAATTTATTTAGTAATAAATCAGCTGTAATAGCCAAAAGAGAATGATTAACAAAAAAATTAGTAAAAAAAAACATTTCGGTAGTCGCTGATTTCGAAGCCATCTTGAATTTTGTTCCTGCAATTCAACTGTAAATTTCATTGTTTACATCTGAAAAAAATACACGGATTTTAAGGTTGTGGATTTAAGGGAGTCTACTGTACCCGGTATCATCATTTATTTACATTAAACCATATTGCTGCTAATATCTTTTTGGCTTTAATGGTAACCTTGGCTGTAGACTAAATTAAGGAAGATCAGAAAAGTATAATTTTTTTTAATTGATATTATTCTTCTTCTTGGATAATGTGTCATAATCAGGCTGCATACTTATTGACTTATTTTGGTACTTTTGGGTTATAGCAGCTCTCACGGAAGAATCACCAAATTATAAAGCATATGAGACATTATAATAATACATGACGTATACAACATTTTGTAATGCATGGGTCCAGTTATAGTCGTATATGGTGTAAATATATGACATGTGTATAACATGTATACTGTATATATGACATGTAAAACATAAATAACACGTATATAATGGCATATATGAGCATTTGGAGTATATATATGCATATGCTAGCTTTGCAATGATCTTGGTGAAATCGCAATTTCAATCTTGGCATGATCGTGCCTGTGGGGCTGGTATAAGAAAGAGGTATCCATATTTTTTGTAAAAGCATTTATGCATAACAGTATAATATATAATCTATATATATATAACAGAAGGTCTGAATTGGGAACTAATCAACACACAGCGCAACCTACTGAACCTAAAATTATGCAAAATTGGGAAAAAAATATTTCTTACGATATAAGATCCAAATAAGAAAGGATTTTCTAAAATTCCATCCTTAAAGAGGGTAAAATAGAAAATTTCTTAAAAATCAGATATCATGTGTCAAATGATAATATATTTTAATGTATTTTTGTATATTGAATCGAATGATGCCAAGTAAATTTTTCCAAGTCCAGTAGTCTGTGAGATATTTCACATTTTTCTGATTTGCCGATGTCTTTGTTGCTAAAATTTTAAAATTTCTAACATTACAAGTGAGAATTTCTAAAAATATAGTAACGGAAGAAATTCAAATTAAATCTTTTTGTTTATCAATTCTTTTGATTAAAAGAATTAAAATGGCTATATCAGTTAGAAAAAAAATTTACAAATGCCTCGACAAATAAAAAAAAATATATATATATTGCTGTTTTTATTAAAAATACAAAGACAAAAGGTTTAATGAATGAGAAATAAATATTATAAAACAAAAATATTTAGTTTAAATATATTAATTTAAACATTAATTCTGTAGGTTTATTATAAATCTTTAAACCTTAATTCTGTAGGTTTATTATAAATCTTTAAACATTAATTTTGTAGGTTTATTATAAATCTTTAAACATTAATTCACTAGGTTTATTATAAATCAATGTAACAGTCCCTTTTTAAAAATTTTCTTTCATTGAAATTACACAGATTTTAACTCACCAGGTTATTATAGGGGAAAGTTCCATAATTAAGGAGATTATGAAATATTTGCCACTTTAAAAGATTCTGCAAGGTGGATTTCGATGGAACTTGCATTGTTAGTTAATTTTTCAGGTAAGGTTTTAGTATATAACATATTGTTTTACATTGCTTAGTTATAGAATTATGGGTGAAAGTTCTATAGTCAGATTGACCCAATTATGAAAGATTTGCCTTTTTAAAAAGTTCCATTGAAAGGAGTTTGATGAGACCCACACTGTTCATTTTTCAGGGATGGTTTTAGTATATTGCATATTGCATCGTTCTCTATCAAATTCTACAGTAAATTATCAACTAAAGGACTTGGTCCTTAACAGCCTAAATTTTGTCTGACACATTAGAAGATATAGTAATAGTGCAATGGTGTTTGTATCGTTTTGAGCAATTCCAAGTAAGCACATTCCAAGTAAATGTCCATACTGCTTTAAAACACAAGACCAAATTCCCAAATATATTTCGTTTGATTCAGGGTTTGTTTGGAAAAACTGACCAGCGTAACAGTGAAAGCTTCCAGTATAATAAAAATATAAATATGTATATTCAACACATGCACAAAGAAACTCAATGTTAAACTTTACATAACATTATAGCAGTAGAAAAATGAGCAAAGTTATTTTATGCTATACCTTTGCTGCGCAACCTACAATTTCTTAATGGCCTTCCACGCTTGGCTGAATCAAGATTACTATCAGAAGCTGGTTCATGAACTTCACTAGTTTTGCGCTTTCGATTTTTCAGAGCTAATTCTTTACAACTGTCTTCCTTAGGAGGTGAATCTTCCACTGAAAGATAAATAACTTGTTTTTAAAAAACAGAAACTAAATCTTATATAGGACATAAATAAACCATACATATTTTATAATTTTTATCTCAATCATAGTAATTGTAAAAAAAAATTATATAAGAAGAAACTTTCAAAGTTTTTGAGTAAAAAAAATCCTAGACCAGGAATTGAATACAAGACACCTGACTTAATATATCAACATTCAATTGGCTAACAATGCTGATCAATAACATTAACAACATAGTGCAGCGAAGCGATACCACTGAACTTTCTAATCCTGACTACCTTTTTACTAAAGTAGGTCCTCATTTTAGTAATAAAACAATTTCAACATATTAATAGAATTTGCCTTCATTATGTTTAGTTAGAAAAAATTTTATCCCTTCAAGGGAAAAAAAATTACACGTATTCTATGCATTATACCACATATGCAGTAACTGACCTACAATCCAAAAGTGAATAAAACAGCTGGTAAAGACATTTGTTTTGTATGGGTCATATGCAGGCAGTTTCCAGCAAATTATATGTTGTAATTAAATAGGTAACAATGAATTTCACATACATAACAAGTAATTTTCACATTACCTTCACATTTGTTATAAACTGTTTCCACAATACATGTGAATATTTGGCACATCATTTCCAAAAAATGTATAATAGAAAATATATTATTCATTTTCAAGAGAAATAATGTGATTAATTCAGACACATACTAAAATTCTTAACAGTTTGGGCTTTTTATCTGAAGTAGCAGATGTTGATACAAAGTTTTTTCATGTTTCTATAAGAAACAAAGATTACCTTATTAATTCATGTATGCTGTGAGATTTTAATACAAAAAATTTTACTTAAAATCAAAAGTGTACATGATATACAAGGATTTGATATTAGAAAAACACCGCTACATTCTAAGGAAAATTTCAGTGACTTTGAGTGGTGTCTCTGGGATGCCATGCATGTTCAAAAATGCATGCATAAAGCCAACACTGTTAGGTATATGTGTATTCCAGGTTCTTATCCCTGTACATGCATGATATTCCCGCTACATAACTATAATCTCTAATTAAATTTTTTAAAGAAAAGTTCACTTATCTTCAATTAAAGAAATTCCTTTATTCCTTCTTTTATGTCTTGAGGTCCTTCTTAATTTCTAAATTATAGTTCTTATAGTATTTCTTAACTTGCCACAGTTTATCTTTTATAAAGCCTTTGTGTCTATTCAAAACATCATTGATATACTTTCTTACATGCAACCTTTTTTTTTTTTTTTTTTTCACTTCCCTTTGATTTTAACAATAGCAGTCTGATACAATTGTGATTTACATATATAATTGATGTCACTGTTCTATTCTTCCAGAGGTATTTTCTTGAAGCCAAGAGGGATGTTATTTCACATTGCATGTTTGTCTTTTTTTCTTGAGTGCGAGAGACATATTATACACTGTGATATCTGGTGGACATTAGTTAGACTTATTCTTTGGTTATATCAAGAGATGTTCCAGTAACAGTTTTAATTAAAAATCTGTTTTATTGAAGTGCTTACAGACCAGGTTTTAATCGATTAGTATAAAAATTTTTTCATGTCTCTCTTTTAACTTATATGAATTGCTTTATAGTTTGTAATTTAACTGAAATATACTTTTCTATCAATTGACAAATTTCTTTCTGCTATGCCTCATGTAGAAAACAGAAGTTCTTGACATTTTTTGGAGAAATAAGGTGACTGTTTGTTAATGGAGATAGGCCTTTTCTTATGATATGAGCAATAAATAAGAGACTTTAGTAGTAGGTAGAAAAGAAACACATGAGGAATTATTGAATGAAAACCTAATTCATGAGTTGTTGACTCTGGTGTAAACACTTTATTTGACTGATGATTGTTATTCTCAGAGAATGGAAAAATACTTTATTTTCACAATTAACAGTGCAAGCATTATTACCCTTACTCTTTTCATGTTATTAGAGTATACTGTATTTATTGTCGCACAGAACATTTTTAAAGAGAATTAGGACAAACATTAACATAGTGAGAATTTATATATAAAAAGCAACAGATAGTATGCTTAAAGGAGATTTTTCCAACAACATCCATGAATGTCACACATTTGCAAAATAAATTTGTTCCTTGACACTTTATACGCACCTTTGGTCATTCGTCACTTGAACTGATCTTAGAACCAACAAAATGGGAACTTTTGAAATGCTTCATATAATTTTCATTATTAGCTATAAGCTCCAATAAAAAAATCTTACACTTAAAAGTCAAAAAGTCTTTTAAAATAAGAAATTCAGCCTCAGTACTTTCTATTAAATACAGTCACTTTCAGGATCAAGTTTTCGAAATAGTTCATTAAGGGGACTCTTCAATCACTTGAAATCACTCGCTCTGTAATGTTAAACCTATGGGCAGGTTGTTTTTGAATTTCTCGTTTAAATTTGAATATTTTTAAACGATTTTCTTTGCATAGGATAGCTGAGGTTGCTGTTTAATATGGCTATTTTTTACTTTTTTAATTTCGGTTGCAGATTTTTTTATTAAAGGTACTTTCACTTTCAGAACCGGTTTCGAAACTGAAAGTACCTTTATTTTTAAAAAATCTGCAGCCGAAATCAAAAAAGTATAAAATAGCCATATTAAAGATCGACCTCAGCTATCCTATGCAAAAAAAATCACTTAAAAAAATTCAAATTTAAACAAGAAATTCAAAAACAACGTGCCCATAGATTTCACATTACGGAGTGGGTGTTTTCAAGTGAGTGAAGAGTTTCCCTTAACCAAGAGTCTCTATTTGTAGCTTCATCACCAACAGCTTTCAAATCTGTAATAACTTGATCACTCGTATTAAGCAAATTCCTTATATTTATCTATTAGAGTGAAGGATTGATTTCTGGTCTAAAAAGTAATGTAATCAAAGAATGTACAATCTGTTTCTTTGTATTATATCAGTCTAACAATTTTCCCCAATTCTTCTTGGTAACATTCATTAGAAAAGGGAATGTGCTTAATTAATATAGCTGATTCTTCAGGGTGTAGCATTTTAAGATACTGGAATTTCTGAATGTTACTCAAAACTATTTGGAAATGGACAGTGGAAACAAATGTCCATAAAATTTGTCCATTATGAAAATGATCTCGCTAGCCATCGCAGACAAACACACAAACACACAGGCAGAGCAAAACTTTCTTTTATTAGTATATATAGATATACAGTAGAACCTCGATTATCCGAAGTAATTGGGACCAACAAGCTTTCAGAAAATCCAAATTTTCAGATAATCGAGAATGCTTCAATTTTAAGATTAACCACTTCACCGGCGACAGGTATGGAGAAGCAGTGCTTCCCCCCCCTAAAATGCAGTTTTCAAGTTAACAGTGTGGCATTTGTTGTGTAAAGAATAGGAAAAGTTTTGTTTCGTTTTCAAAGCATACTATTTGCTAACTTATTTACTATTGCCTTTTAAATTTAATCAATTAAATTGAACATCCCTTTTAATTAATTTTGCCTTTCTCATAGCTATGTTTACAAATTGGCCATAAAATTTTTTAGGCAGTTTAATTCTCACAGGCTGTCGAAAAAAGGTTGTGGTTTTGTTTTAAGATGTTTACTGTTATGTATTCTTCCGAAATATAATTCTTCGAAAAATTTGCAGCAATTTTAAAAATGGGTATTTGTGTCTGTGATTTTTAAAGAAGTCTGATAGTGGTCAAAAAGGAAATATTATTAAACATTTTAACCTAAATAAAGACTAGTTATTTGGACTTCAAGAATTTGTCATTCCTGTTTCCATCTCAAAATGTATTTCCTAAAGTAAGGTCGTTTTATATTTTCTTGATCTTAGTGGCCATTAAAAGAATGAACTTGAATATTTATTTAAGGAGTTGTTGTTTCCATATTTGCAAATTTAATGATTTTCACAATTGCAAGTGTTGGTTTATGTGGCACACAGAGTTAGCAGAGTAGCTCGACATAAACTATTTATTTAATCTAGCACGAAAACAAAAATATATACATGCCGGATATCTTATTTAACAGAATTGAACTATACTCTCACTTGTAGAGAGGGCTTCAATCATTGTTATTGTATGCGCATGTGCTAAAAGCGAGAGTAGGAGAAAATGAACGTTGTATTCCAACAATTCCTCCTTTACAACGTGCATTTTCTTAACAAAACGCTATCTCCTATTAAAAAAATATTATAAATGCAAATTACAGAGAAACAATATTAACTCATTAAACGCCGCTATATATATTAACCGATTTTTTTATGGAATCATTGTTGTTTTCTTAATGTACAGGGTGTTATTAAAGTATTTCTGAAAAAAAAAATTTTTTTTAATTTGATTATTTATGAAAAACAGTATGTTCCTGAAATGGGAGCAATGGCGCTTAATGGGGTAATTTTCTGTAAAAAAAAAACATTTTTGCTTCCATTAGTTATAACAGTTTTTTTTTCAATTCTTTAGAAATAAAAAGAACTATATATTTCTGAAACAGACATTTTAAGAAAAATTCAGATAAATTACATCTACAATTATAATAAATATCTACTTTTATAATAAAATAAATTCACCTGTTCATAAGCATTTTCATTATATATCTCTATTTTCATCAATACATTATCGTTCCTCTCTATTTTACAAGAAAGATGACTGAACAATTTTTATGCAGCATTACATTGCACTTTTTACAGGAAACTAGAGAATTTTTTTGACATACTTTACACCTAGATTGTTTCCCAGCATTTTCTAGAAAATGGTTCACGCTATCAAAACATACGTCATTTGACAGAAATCCAGAAGGGCCCAAACGGGTACATTCTTCTATTTTCAGTTCTACTTTCATCATTGACTAAACAATTTCACGGAGAAATTCTATCTGAATAAGTTTTCCTATACATTCCTTATGGATCTGCCAAGCTTCTACAATTCTCATATTTAGTGTGTTGATGAAAAATGGCCACCACCATTTCTTCCTTCTTATGTTTGGGCGATAAATACTCAAAAACTGATCAAGCAAATCAACACCTCCTGTGTTTTTCTTATAAGATTCTATAACATGGGGCTGTGGTATATCAATTTTCTTCTTATCCGCCATGCTCCATCTTTCTGCCGAACCTACTGGTTCTATAGTTTCAAAATTTGAAGCCAGACAAACAACCTGATTGTCTTTCTATTTCACAATGCTGCTTGATTCCGCAGTAATACAGTCAAATGTTCCTCTGTCTTTTTTCTTCAAAGCTCTGGAATCTATCAAAAGACAATTTTGTAGCCTGTTTTCTCGAATTATTCTCAAAAATGCCTACCTCTCATTTCTAATAATAATGATAAGGACATAAAAGAATTATCAATATAAAGTACAAACTTTGGAGGATTTGGGATGAATGCACATTGGTAATGTATTAGTTGAATTTTGTTCTTAACCAACATACACTTGTAGATTACAAGGATAGCCTTCTGATGAGGCACAAACCCACATTTTGTATCCAAATTTTATTGAATTTGAAAGCATGTACATCTTCACAGAATGATGTCCTGTATAAGGAATCATCTCCTTAGCCACACATAAATTATCAGAAAAGACTCCAAATTGTTGAAGTTTTGTACAAAATGTATCAATAAATTGACATACTTTAGCCAGCTTGTCTGTTTTATCAATTAACTAATTGTTACAGAGATGAAATATATTTTTTTATGTTATGAAATCTTTGTTGTCTCATCGATTTGTTAATAAAAAATATATTGCAATCATCTGATTTGCTCCAATACATGTTTTCTTGTGGCAGAGAATGATATCCAGAAAATAATATTATTCCCAAAAATATTCGAAGTTCTTTTTCTGTCAAAGAAAATCCTAAATCATTCTTTTGACAAGCATAACGTTTAGTTTCTGTCATAATGAAGTTAATAATTTCATAATCAAGAAACATTCGAAATATTTCATAAGGGAACTTCTGTACTATTTCTGGATAATTTTCTTTTAATGTGGAAATGGGTTTCTTTGACATAGGCAATATATCCGAGCATTTTGTCCAGTCAATATTTCTTTCTGATAATTCTTATGATTAGCTCGAGTTTTGTTTTTCTAAATATTTTGTTTAACTTTCTTTTTTCTTTTTCTACTTTTTCTATATCTCAATTTGACGATTCGTCTGAGCTTTCATGTATAATATCATGTCTGTGTTTTATTTTTCTTTCTTTTTTTAATCAGTAAATCACATACTTCCTCGTTGACTTTTGATTTAGAATTTATAGAAAGCTCAACCTCAACAGATATATCACAGGGTAAATCGTTGCATAAATTGTTTTATATTGCATCTTCTTCATCTGTTACTATTACGGTATCAGGTGCCAAACAAACGATTTCTGAATCATCAGAATAATTATCAATACACAGTTAAAAATTTCACAGGCATCTTTTCCATAAAATCAAAATATATGATATGAAAAAATTGTAAAGCCTACTAAAAATATGTCTTTTAGCAAAAGAAGATATCTAATAAAGTAAGAAACAGATTTTAAGAGTAACACTTCCAAGAATGTTTGCTAGGAATGAAAAAAAAAGCATTTCCAAAGTCTTCTATACAGATGCTTTTCATATACATAATAAAAGCATCGTATTGGGTCTTCCTAATTTGGGGCATTCCATCTGGCCTTGAAAACTAACAAAAGTGCGAGTAACGAGTTGCTCCCGTTACGGGAGCAACCCGTTCTTTCATGAATTGTGATCAATCTATTGCACTTATTAACAACGGATTTATGTAGTCTTAGACAATAGACAGTTATAAACACATTTGAAATAAAAAATATAATTTTTATTAGTAAGTTTTTTTTTCTTGCAAAAGCGGTCAAAAAGCTAAATTTCATCTTTTTAAACACGTTTTAAAAAAATGGAAAATACAAACTTTTACAAAAAAATACAGAAGTCACCTCATACATTCAAAATACAAATAACATAAACTTTTTTACAATATATAAAATACTCATTTTAGAAAACAAAATCCTGAAATAATGTTCCCAAAATGGGAGCAATGACGCTTAATGGGCTAATAGAAAAATTACAAATACAGTTGGCTCTCTGTTTAACGACTTTCAAGAAACTTCGAAAAATCGTCCTTAAATAGAGATCGTCCTTAAACAGAATTTCTGGAAAAATAATATTTGAAAAACATTTCCCTTCTCAGTTTACAGGCTTAAAACTTTCAATACATTTCTCAATATATTGGTGTATTTAGAAATGTTTTATTTATTTATTTAAATTTATTTTATGTTTTCTTTCTTTCTTTTGTTTTTATTGATACAGATATACTACATATTTTTATTGCACAAATTATACTGCATACAAGAACAACATTACAGCATACAATGTTACTTAAAGTACAATAAAAATATTTATAATACATTTAATTAGACAAAGTTACTTACAGTACAATAAAAATATTTATTATACATTTAATTAAACAAATTAAGTTTTTAAAAAATCAAAAAGTATAGCTTGTTTCAATGGTGGTATAGTTTTAAGTACCCTTTCTTCAAGCTTTTCAAGAAGGTTGAAAGAGTCATCTTCCATATTTGATTAAACTATGTACTGTCGAAGAATATCCAGGGCAGAATTCACATCTGAGAGAAGGAGGTGGTGTCTCGCTTTCTGTATCATAAGCTTCATCACCGTCTTCTGCGTCTGAAGTTGCATTTTCATTTGCGATGTCTTCATAAATTTGATCTAACTTTCTGAAGTCTGTTGTAAACCCCTTGAGGGGCGGTGGGATAAAATATATCCCACCTAATTTAAACAAGATTCTCACCAGAAAATTGTAACTAAATTTTATATTTTTAACTTTGAAGGAAAATCATTGAAAAATTGCTTTTCCTTATTTAAAAATAAAATTTTTCGTTTATTCCAGTGAGAATTGAATATTTAGAGACATTTTTGCTTGCCCTTCAAGGGGTTAAAACGTCTTTGTCACATGGGTAAAGTCCATTACACCCTTCTCCTTTATCTGTAATCATGTGAATTGCAAGAAAACTTGTTTTTCTATCAGAGAAAGTTCCCTCGTTTAACATGTTTAAAGGGATCGGGAAAAAAAAACTACATGAAAATCGTCGTTAAATAGAAACAATTTTGTCTTTAAATGGAGATTTTTTTTACTTAAATGAGCCGGGACCGCAAAATATTGTCCTTAAATAGAGATCGTCGTTAAGTAGAGCGACGTTAAACAGAGAGTCGACTGTATATACTTTAAGCTTATATGAAAAAAGATACAAAATATTGCTGAATATTTTTAAATACTTAGTCCTATTAATTCACAACAATCTTTATGTTAAGTGTTTAAAGCTTTAGCTAAAATGTCTGCTGCCATATTTCCTCCATCAAGGTATTTAACCTCTATTTCACCACTATCATATATTTCATGCACAAAATGATGACAGATGCCAATGTGCTTAGTGCATGAATGGTAGACTAGATTCCGTACAAATTTTTCGGCAGAGTGGTTGTCACACAATATTACAGTAGGAGCAGTCACTGTTTCAGGAGAAAGTTCACTTAAGAGTCGTCTGAGACGTAAAATTTCTTTAGCAGTCTCTGATAAAGCCATATATTCTGCTTCAGTCGTGGATAATGCAACAGTTCGTTGCTTTCTCGATTCCCAAGATCACTACGGCATATTTAGAGATGTAACCAGTGCAGGATTTTCTATTGTTTACATCTGATGACCAATCGGCATCAACAAATGCAATTAGGGACTCAGCATCACGCTTAAAGGTCAGTTGTTGAGCTTCGGTATTGTAATGTCACGACAACCGATAATGGCACAAGAATTTTTATATGAAAAGTTTATTAAACACGAAATGCTATATTTACAGCACTTACACTTGCCGAGTATACTATATACACTATATACACTTTTACTACAATTTATCAACAACAATACTTCCACTAAACTACGCATATCACTTCTAAAACGAAACCAATATTAACTCGGATGCATTCCAGCATCCTACACATCCCCAAAAAAGCACCACTACTGCCCAGTCTCTTCTCTTCACTTCCATTCACTTAAAATTGGGGAGTCAGTCTCTTCACTTCTCTTTACTTTAGAGGTTAAAAAAGAGGTTGGTTGCATGACAAGTATCTTTTAAGTATTGCAAATTTTCTTTTTGCAGCTATCTAATGAAGTTTGCCTGGATTGTTGTTAAACTGACTTAGGAAATTGACAGCATGAGTTATGTCAGGTCTAGTAGCAACTAATAAATACACAAGAAATCCTATTAGTTGACGGTAGGCAATGTTTTCATTTCAGATTTTTCTACTTTAGTTTTGGGACACATGCCTTTAATAAGCTTCACATTGTTATCGAAAGGTGTAGATATTGATTTTGATTCTTGCATGTTTAATTTGCTCAGAATATCTTCAATGTACTTGTTTTAGGTAATTTTAATACTGTTCCTGCTTTGCATAAATTCCATGCCCAAACAATAGTGTAAGAGACATACATCTTTCATTTTAAATGATTTTGCCCATTCATCTCTAATATATTGATAATCTTCCTTACATTTAGTAAGAATTATAAGATCGTCAACATAAACAATGATAATGGCTTCAACTGGAGATTTAGAAAAAAAAAACACATTTACCAGCATTAAGTGATTCAAATTTCATTTGTTTCAATTTTTCATCTAATTTTTTGAACCATTGATGACCTGACTTCTTATCCACAAAGGGATTCTTTTAATAAACAAGCTTTGTCATTATTGGATATGTTTTTAAAATCTTTTAGCAGCCTTCAAAGCTAAAAATAGTTACATATTGCAGCCAATTTAGTAGAAAAATAGTTGCACATAAAGTATCTGAAATGGTCACCTATGTTCGGACAAGGACATCTAGTGATTCTCCTTTTACAATTATACTCACTTTTTCCTGACCAATGATATGACACACATAAATTCAATACTATTTTTACAGTATTATCCAATTATTATCTAACAAAATTATTAAAAGTAACTCCATTCTAGTTTCATGACATTTGAGTTTGCTGCAAGTTTTGTATCAAAACATGATACAGCTCTTGTTATAACTTCAACAAAAAAACAAATAACTTTTGATACCGTTATTATACAATACACCATCTGATTTAGCAGAAAGGTACTTTTGAAAATTTCTTTTACAACCTTGAAATCCAATTTTCTAATTTATTACACATTTTATGCATTTACTTCTTTTTTTTATCATGTTGCTTACTGAATGATATCCAGATCTTGAAATTTATAGAAACTGGAAGGCCATAAATTTTATAACATATCAGTAAAAGAGTAAGGAGACAACTTTTAAAAAAATTTACTCCCTATCTGAAACTGGAGGGGGAGATCTTGGAATCTATGAAAACTAATAAATTTTGTGAAATTTCTAATATCACCATGTAGATGTGAAATAGGAGGACTTTTCTGAAATGCACACCTTTCCTGTTTTTTCACCTCTTTTCCCTATTCTCAATGCAAAGTACGTGAGGGAGGGGAGGGGGGGGAGGCAAACATTCTAAAACATTTTCCTACATTTGTTGCACATGGATTAAGAACAGTACTCAAAAAGTCAGCGCAATTGTTTTTATTTAAACAGTCTGTTTGAAATCATATTGCCCGATTTTCAAAATCTTATGATTAATTGGTCTGCCACAAGATCATAGAATCTAACATTGCCAAAGATAAAAACTTTTACAATTTTATGGACCTAAAAACAAAGGATATGGTAAAAATATTACCAGTTTATCACCCTCCTCTGGAGTTCTGTAGCTTAGTGGTCAGCGAACGTTACAAGTCTAGAGTTCGACTCCTGACTGGGCAAGGTTCAGTCAACCTTTCATCTCTTTAAGATTAATAAAATGAGTACTAATTTTAGAAACTAAACACTGGAGGGGTCCCAGCTAGATTGACAACCTGGCTGGGACATATGATTAAGAAAATTATATATGGGCATTGTAGGGCAAGATCATTAGGGATTGTAGTACCACAGAATTTAGTTTAGTTAGCACCCCCTTTACGTTGCATACCTCTCTCTCCCATTTAACATGCAGAATAGCTGAATGGTATTTGAAAAGGGGAGGGGGGGGAGACATTTTTTTAGAACCTTTAGTTACTTTGACTTTTACAATTTATAAATTCTCAGAAAAGTTTTAAAAGTGAGAGAAAATGTCTCATTTGATATCTAAATAAACATATATCGACGAGAATCTTCCATGTATTGGCATATTTCCTTTTCATCAAAATCCCTTTCCCTTTTTTTTTTTTGCAAGTTGCAACCCCTCCAGATTACAAAATTTAGAATCTTTAAACAACATTGCTGCCCTGTTTGTTGCTCTGTAGTAACAATGAATAAAAAAAAAATTATCTAAATTGCCCCCTCCCTCTAAAATTTCTGCTGATTCCTTTGCTTTTTCCCCAAAGCATACAGTTTCAAATCTTTTGAAATTTTATTTTAAAAAATCCATGCTATTTGTTGCTTACTGTCTCTAATAACAATAAATAACATTCCTCTAAATTAAACCAACACCTGTCTCCAAAATTTACTCTTCTCCTCCCTTGCCCCCTCTTTCCCCAACATACAAAAAAGTTTAAAATCTTTAGAAATCTTTATTCTTATATAAAAAGACATCTACCTTATTTATTGCTTTTTTGTGACATTAAATGAATAAAATTTAGTACATATATATATATTCATTGTTCCCTAGTAATAATAAATAATCAATCATCTGTAACACACCATCTTCCCATAGTTGGTCTTTTTTGAGTAATTCCACCTTTTAATAATCACAAATGTCTGTTATCTAAATTCCCCTCCTCCCATTGAAATCCCTGTTTTTAAATGAGTTTTCCAGTTGATTTTCATACAACGTATGATGCGGTGTAGTACTGCATACTAAATCAGTGCTTAATAACAGTAACTGTTTAGTATGTTATGACACAAAAAATGTCATTTCAAAAGTGAGCAGAAACATAGGGAAAGCAAAAACTTCTCTTATATAGTGGTTTAGGAAAAGCTTTCAAGAAGTTTATCAATCAAATGCTAGAGATATCCCCATCATACCTGCGGCTACGAGGAAAAACAATGAAAATGAGAAAAGTGCAGGTTGTGAACATCTGTACTTGTTTGCACAGATATGTTTATACAATTTCGTATTTAAATTGTACTGGAATGGTCAAATTCTTTTTATTAATGTTTCATATTTCCTACAGATATTGCAATATTTATTGGGAAAAGCTAGCATAAAAATTTCAAAAAGTCTCCTCCTTCATAAAATAGTTGCCTATTTGACAGAAATAGTAGTTGCTTTTGAGCCCTTTTTCACTTAAAAAAGTTGCTTTAGTCTCATGGAGCTCAAAATAGTAGCAAAAAGTCGCATATTAGTAGCAAATGGCAGTCCTGCCTTCAGGTAATTACATGTATATTTCTTCAGTTAAATCACCAATTACAAGAGCCATAATAAAATCTAACTGGTATGCAGTAAATCCATTTTGGATGCCATGTGAGATCGCAGTTCTGATTGAATTTAATCTTCGAACTGGAGAAAAATGCTCGTGAATCAATGCCGTTTCAGGTCTTATAATTTTCTTATGTTTTGGCCTACCTATAATTTGCCATGCATTTTCTTACATTAAGGAGTTAACCCTTTCAGGGACAGAAAAGTTCTGTTCATAAAATGATGAAATAATTGACTGACACCAAAATTTTCAAACAAATTTCTTAGAAAATAAAAATTTGCTCTTTTCCACTTTCATTATAAAAGCAAAATTTGGTTAAAATATTCTTGGTGCCATTTGTCAGTTTTGGAATTAAAATTAGGTGATCATGACATGTGACCATTGCACTAGAAAGGGTTAAACACTAAAATTATCACATCCTTCCATTCCTTTTTAAATGAGCCATTTAAAGCATCAAAAAACTGAGGACAGGACTCAAAAGAATTATCTGCTGCAACTTGAGATTTTTCTTCTTTTGGAATATTTATTTGATATTCCTTTTTCAGTCTACCTTTATTAATTTTCTCGGCCTCTTGCATGCTCTAAAAGTTGGAGGGAGAGGGTCAGAAATGTTATCAAAATGCATATAAATTTCTCAGTCACTGTTGCTGCTAACTACTGTCTGGCTTTTTCTTCGGTGGAGGAAATATTTCTGAGTGTTGCAGTCTTGCATAACTGTGTTTGTGTTCATATTTTCATTATTTTGAAAGAAAGGAAAAATTAATTTTATTTCACAGGAGGGATCATTTTCAAACTCATTATTAAATATAACATCCCGACTTATGATAATTTTTCTGGAATTCTTGTTCTACCGTCTATAACGGTTTAGATTTGGTAGAATAGCCTACAAAAAAAATATGTTCTTCTGACCGAGGATCAAATTTTCCCTTATTTTACTTTTTATTAAGTACAAAACATTTTTTCCCAAATATTTTGAAGTATGATAAAGTTGGGTTGATGCCAAAGAATATTTCATATGGAGTTTTATTTTTGCTTAAACGTTGCGTCGATCAGCGATTGCGTGTGTAAACAGCATAATTTATAGCTTCAGGCCAAAAAAAATTATGGAAGATTACTCTGTAAAAGTAAATGCTTTGCCATTTCAGTTAAAGTTCTGTTAGCCCTCTCAGTCATACTGTTTTGTTGGGATGTTAAGGGCAAGAAAATTCTTGTTATATACCACATTCTTTGATATATTTATCAAATTCTTCACCACAATATACAAGGCCATTATCTGTACGAAGGAATTTTATTTTTCTATCCTAGGTGGTTTTCGACTGCTGCTTTGTATTTAACAAATGTGTTCTTAAACTGATCTTTGGTTTTAAGAAAGCTGACTTCAACATAACATGCTTTAACATCAATAAAAGTAACAAAATATCACAATCCTCCATGGGATGGGATCCTCGTAGGTCTCAATAGATAGGTCACATAGGTCTCAATAGATAGGAAACAATAAATCATTACTTTGAAAGTTTGATTCTTTAGGGAAAGGGTGAACAGTTTGTTTACCTAGAATACAAGTTTTACAGTCTTTAAGAGACTTGTCATCATTGAAATTCAAATTTTTAACCACATTCTTAAATTTAAGTTTTTTAAATCAGACTCATTTAAATGCCCTAACCTAAGATGCCATTTTACAAAATCACTTACCTGTACTATTGCAGCTCTTTTGATGCTTGGATGTACATAGTATAAAACACCTGGACGAACAGCTTGTACTAGTGTTGAAACATTAGGTTAAATTATTATAGCATATCGTTCTTTAAAAAGAACAGAGTGATTATTAGCTGTTGTTTTGATGTTGGGATCAAATTACATTTTAATTCAGGAACACACAGAACATTCTTATGTGTGAGATAAGTAGTTACCATTAGGCACTGTAATTAGGAGGAAAGCTGCATTGTAGAATTCTCAAGGGGATGAAATTCTGCAAATAAATATCTATCTTACATCGTTGGAGCACAATGAAATTAACATGTGACTACCACAACAATAAGACATTTATGGAGGGAAGAAAAAAGAGTTTTTCATCTATTTATATGTATGAATGAACATACATTTAAAAAAAAATTTCAAATACCCCCCTGCCCCTTCCCCCACACACACACACTTTTTCTTTTCTTCTAATTGGTTAAAGTGAATATAAAGAGTCCAAATTTTAAAAATAAGACCTACCTTTGATCTGTTTAAGCAAGGGAATATTAGGTGATGGTGTCTGAGTACCCATAGCATTTTTTCTGGGTCTTCCTCGACGTCTTGGTGTTGCAGCTGATGTTACTAAAACCAACAGGGAAGATTTACTTTTGCAAATGATAAAATCATAAATTTCAATATCCATATAAAAACACAAACATTTTGTGATATAATGAACATTATATTTATTTGCTATGGGCTCGGGCGGGCCCGGTCTCTAAAAAGTGAGCTCGAACTCATCTCTAGTATAAGTATACACAGTAGATTCCCTCAACTCTGCATATCTTAGGACCAGAAGCTGTGCAGATTTCTGGTCACTGCTTTGTTTACATTTTTTAAACAATATTTTGAATGCAATAATGTATTTGAAATTATGATGAATGCTTACAGTATAATAAAATATTAAAATAATTAAGTAAAATAACAAAAATTAAGAAAATTTAATAAATGATTAAAATATTAAAAGTAGAGATCAACTAAATAATAATGCATATTTAAATATGGATAATAATAATGAGATACATTTTTCTAAAATTATTCAACAAAACTCACTTTATAAAAGTACACTTATAATTTATATTGAAATCATAAAATAATGAAGTTTTATTTCATGTTTCGCCAAACTTAATAACCAAAAAAGGTTAATACATAAATGTTATTTGGTAAAAAGATCATGATCACCACTAACATCAGCACAATCGTGAATTTTTCCACAAATAAATTTATACTTAATTCATTATAAAGCATGAATTCAGTCATATTAACCAGAGTTACATATTAAAATGTGTACAAGATGATGTAAAAAGTCTTGAATTTTTCTCCAACATTTTAACTAAAAGTTTCCTTGTTTACATCTGCAATAATGTGCAGATTTTAGGCCTTTGAAGATTTTAGGGTTGTAGATTTGAGGGAGTCTACTATATAATGAATGAAAACATTGCAACAATCATCTACTTTTTCACAAATATAAGTCTAGCGAATGGAAAGATGATTCAGTTAGAGATTAGCTACTATATAATAATTTTTTTTCTTATGAGAAAAAGAATAAATTTTCCCTAAAAGTAATTTTACTAAAACTATAGAAAGATGGAATTCATTCAAAATAAAAATTAACATACATGGAGAGGATGGGGATGGATCAGCTTCACCAATAGCTTCTGCAACTGCACTGGCAAAACAATCTTCATCAGTAACTTCTTGTAATGTCAATGCATTAGAGTCACCATTAGAAGAATTAGGCACTTCATCAGTTTGAGGGGGTTCTGGTACAGGTTCTGCTCCTTGAGAATGCAACTGAATCACTTCAAATACAACAACCTGAAATAACAATAACCAAAATCAACAAGATATATTTTGCTAATACACAGATAAAATTTTGAAATGGTTTTATAAATGTAATTACTCTAAATATGGGTCTGCTTTTATACCACTTTATTATCTCATTTTTTCTTCACTAAATTTGAAAAAAAAATGCTTCTTATAATCACTATTCTTGACACAGGGGAAATTTTTAAAATTAATTAATCGACAAATTATCATTTAAATGGGAAAAATCATAATATTGAAAACAGAGAACACACACATTAAAAAGTTACTATTGGACCGATGAAAAGAAAAATGACAATTTATCATACCTAAAAACTAGTGAATAAAACTTCATGAAGTTTCACACTACAGATTAGGGATTGCACTTAATATTTGGCATACAATCCTACCTCAGATCTTAAACAGAATTCAATTCAAAAAATTATTTGAGAATAGATTATATATTAGTACAAGAAATAATAAAAATGCGATTAATTGGCCCCGTCTCCCAGGCCAGGTTACACCTTATTTATGGTTTCAAACAATACATAGTATAAAATATAAATATAATAACAGTACTACTGTATATTACATGAGAAAGGGTAATTTTACAATGTTTTAATAAAAATTTAACAAAAAGTGTACCTATACTGTTATTGACAAAACTTTGGATGACTCGAGATTGTAGAGAAAGATGAGAGAGGGGTGGAGGGAGAGGTTCCATTCTTATTTTTTTTAATTAATAAAACTACACTCACTGCCAAAAGTTAAGTGCACAGCAGTAAAATGCAAAAAAAACGACAAGTACTGCTTGGATTGACACAAAATGTGGTAGGAAAGTAACAAATATGTTTATGCATTAAACAAAACAAAGAATTACATGCAAAGATGAACACAATATTAAGTTTCATAAGTTATAAGATGAAGTCATTTTGGAGTCATTCAAAAAAACATATTTAAAGACAAAACAAACAAACAAAACCGACATTAATAGGGCATATGAGCACCCCTCGCCTGCATACAATGTTTACAGAGTGTGATCATGCTTCCCATGAGGTGATTGTCAGGTTCTGAGAAACATCTGCTATTAGAACTGGGGTTCTATATTATTTTTGTCTTAATATATTATATATTGTATGGGCTGTGTACTGGAATTTCAAAATAACAGTATTTCCTTATCTAAAACTGGATCTAAGCCGGTGAAAATGTATAGATGGTATGAGGGGAAAAAAGATAGTTTGAGAGGGGCGTGCCCAACCTTTTGAGATGTCTGTGGAAGATGGGGAGACAATGGGAGCCAGGTAGAAAGCTCCCTTAGGTGTTAGATTGAGAAGGAGCAAGGGGTTGCTGGAGGGCAGTCTCTTAGGCTGGGATAGTCAGTTTTGAGCGTAGCTCGCAAGGTGGACGTGTGTTCCTTGGATCGCTCTGAGAGAGTGCGTAGGCTTGGGGAGAGCTCTTAGAGATAGAGCTTAGGCTTAGAGCCCATGTGTTGGGAGATCGAGATTGATCTCTGGAAAGCTAATTTAACGTGTGTAGAGAGAGAGTGATTTAACGTAGTTTAACAGTACACAGCCAGCATTTACTGTATTCAATTTAATGTTGAACCAGATCATCTATATCCGAGTTTGTAAGTGTAAATAGTGTTTGTTGTTGTGTAAATAGTGTGTAAATAAACTGTTAATTTAGTTAATTGAAAGCGTTGGTTTTCATTTAAACAATCCTCTCAGCGTGTGACTGATATCATGTAATCATATCGGTGGTGGCAGCATATAAATAATAAGGATTTTCTTCCAAGTTGTGCGGACTAAGAGGAAACTCCGATAAATTGATGGCAGCGACAGGATAGAATCGTCTTGGACCAGTGACCAACGAGCCGTGTGGCAGTGTGTTAGTGCCGGAGCACCCAGTGGAATTCTTGCGTGGAAATGACAGATCGTCGAACGGAATTTTAGAGTGATAAAAATCAAGCGTCGAGCAGAAATACAAAGTGTGTATGCCCTATCATAGTTACAGCGAACCGAACTAAAGTGTTGTGTCCTATCATCGGTACAGCGAACCGAACTAAAGTGTTGTGCCCTATCGTTGTTGCAGCGAACCGAAATAGTGTTTGTGCCCTATCATCGCTACAGTGCCTCAAGTTATAGTGTATTACAGCCTGAGTGTTGAATAGCATCAAAGTGACTTTAAAGTGCAAAATATTGAGTGCATCGCGGAACTACGTGTGAGCAGCGGAGTACCCCAGCAGATAAAGTATAAGGTAAGGTGTTTTGATCATTTCTGTCGGCTGACATTCTCGAACCAAATGTATTTGTTGTTGTATAATTGATAGTAATTTAAGATAAATTGTTTAGGTAATTTATGTGCAATCAAATAATTGTGTTCAGATAGGTAGGAAACATTAAGAGGATATTTACTATTGTTTTAAGAAAAGGCCATAATAACTTGTACTAATATTGATTTTCTATTTTTTTTTATTAATAATGGTAGTGAACAAAATTAATGCATTGTGTTAATAATAGTTGGAAGGAATAATTGAATTTACTTAAATTTAAATTATTATTAGAGTAATATTTAAATGAAGCAATACTGTTTTAAGTTTGAAGAGTTGATAACAAACGAGTAATGAACATTTGCTTAGAATTTTAATTGGCTAGAAGTAAATTTCGAAAAAAAAAAAAAAGGCTCAAAGTGAAAAAAAAAAGTGAAAGTTTTGATTGTATTTGTTTTAAGTGTGAGAACCAGTATTGAGTTTGGAAATATTTTATTGAGGATAATTGTAGGAATTTATATGTGTATGGTATACAATTTTTCTTTATGTGGAAGTTTCTATTGACATCAGTACTTTTATTCAATTTGCAACGTATCAGTATTATTATGTAAATTGTATGTTATTATCTAATGTATAAATTGGAATCTGTATTGCATAGTAATCAAATCGAAATTACTGTTTTACCTTTTGTTTTATTGGAAGTAAATTGTGTGATATTAATGGTTGAGGAAAATTAAGATTATACAGTAGGTGCTGAAATGCATTAATTAGTATAATAAGTGGAGGTAACTGTGCTAAGGTAGAAATTTAGGAAATATTATTGTAGAGTGGTAATAGTAATCGGTGAAGGTATGGCTTTCTTATTGAAACTAAAACGGGTGGATCTTCAGATGATAGCCGAAGAATTGGGGGTTGAATTCACAGAAGATGATACCAGATTTCAGCTTAAGAAAAAGATAATGGACAGAGATGAATATGACGAGGGGGCTGTTATGGAATTATCTAACACTATTGTTGTGGAACGGTTGGAGCGCGAAAAGTTAGAAAAACAGGAAAAATTAGAACGCGAAGAAAAACAGGAAAAATTAGAGTGCGATAGAGGAGAAAGGGTTGAAAGGGAAAAGTTAGAAAGAGAAGAGAGGTCTGAAAAATTGAGGATGGAACATGAATTAGAAATAGAGAGGCTAAGGATACAAGGTTCGACAAATAACTCTAATGGGTCTAGGGAATCTAATAATGAAAGTAACATGGAAAAACTGATCAAAAGTGTTAAAACTCTGTCTATCAAAGTACCAGAAGGGACTGAGGGATGGAATTTATTTTTCAACAGTTTAGAAAGGGCATTCAAAACTAAAAATGTACCGGAAAACCAGCAGGCCGAAATTCTACTAAATATGTTGAGAGATAAGGCGGATAATTTGTTAATTTATACCACTAGGGAACAAACTAAGAGTTATGAGGAATTAAAGGAGTTAGTTCTAAGGGAACATGAGCCGACACCGAAGGCGTGTTTGGAAATTTTTAAGAAGGCTAGGAGAAACCAGAATGAAACTCATGTACTATTTGTATCGCGTTTAATAGCAACATGGGAAAATTATTGTAAGATTAGGGGTGCTGACTCATATGAAAAGGTCAACCAGTTAATAATTACGAATAAGTTATTAAACACGTTAGATGAAGAAACCGCATCATATATTGGGTTAACTCAGCACAGTAAATGGTTAGAAGCTTCTAAAATTGCTAAAGAATGTGACAATTATTTTGACGCTAAACATAAGTCTTATGCCGTTACGTATAAAAGTTTTAAGGGTAAAGATAGGTATGTAGGCAGTGAAAAAGTGAAACCGAGGGAGGATAGTAAATTTGGTGGTAATTGGAGGCAAAACGGAAGTAATGAGACTAATTCTTTTTCGGGTAGGAAAACTGATTTTAAGAAACCTAGTGATGATTCAGCTCCTAGATGCTTCAAATGTGGTTTAAGAGGTCATTACCAACGTTTTTGTAATAAAGTGGGTAATGAGGGAAATAATAATGCTAGTAAAGGGTGTGAACAGAAAGCGGGGGTAAATAAGATTGTCATGAAAGGAAATAAAGAGTTACCTAAGGGAGCTATTGTGGCGAGGATATCGGCAAAGGCCGAACAGAGAACTAATGTTATTGGTGAGAAATTAAATAAACTTGAGAAAATTGAAGTTAGTGTAAATGGGCAAAAAGAAAAAGGATTGGTCGATTCTGGATGTGAAATTAGTGTTATTCATAAAGACTTGGTACCGGAAGAGAAATTAAAAGGAGCGGGTAGTATTTATTTACAAGGATTATTTGGTGAAGCAGTTAAATCACCGTTGGTCAAATTACCGTTAGCTATTCCGCAATTCGGACAAACTAATATAATTCATCAGGAAGTACTTTGTGCGGTGACCGATAATATTAATGAGCAGGTAATTTTACATCCCGAGGTGATTAATGAGTTGTCAGGGGTCAATCGCGAGGAGCCATTGCTAGAGTCCCAAGAATTAGAAAGTTCGGAAATTAGCATTGATAACTCGAGTGAAAAGAAAGGTATGAGCAGCGATAATTGTAATGTTTACGCAATGGAAGTGAGATCGGAAAATTTACAAAGTCAGAATGCCCCTCATAGCATGCATGGTCACGGTGACGTCACTGCAAGTCACTGTGGTCACGTCACATCTGTGACCGAAATGCCACCACTCAGTGATGTCACATTGTGACTGAAATGTGAACTTCTTAGAAAACTTTAAAAACTTACGAAAATTCTTCAAAACATGTTACTTTTTGTAAAATTATATTTTTCTGGCAATTAAAAAAAATTGTGACGTCTCTGTTATGTCACTGCTATGTAACGTACGCCACGTCACATATGTGACAAAAAAACCAGCATATTGTAAGTCACAGTGTGACAAAAAATATGAACTTCAAAAATCTTTGAAAATGAAGAGAAATATTTTAAACAGCCACGAGTTACAGCGGCATAAGGAATGAAAATGTATTAGTGGATAGCAAATGGTAAATTCCGTCACTAAAGGGGAGGGGGGGGGGGGGGGCATAATAAATAAAGTGAACGATACAAGCATTAATAAACTAAATTTTTAGGCTATATTTTATCAATTTGATATCTAAGACAGTGAATGTATACTTTTTCACGATTTCAATTTTATCTAGCATTTGGATAATATATTTACAATTACGAATATTAAATTTATGCACTTTACATATTTAGTTTGCTGGGAGGAAATTTCACTCTTTCTTTCTTTTTTTACCGACCAGAATTATTCGAAACACTTCTGTGGTTTCAAACTAAAAATTTTCTATTACAGTTAAATCTGCACCTTTTAATGAGCATGTAGAAAGAGTCTTCAGAGTTTAGTCATCTATGCATTTCTTGCTTTAGAATATTTTTATAATTTGTATTCAAGTGATAAATTCTACTTCTTTCAGACTTTTAAAATAAAATTAGCATTTTCCGAAAATAAAGGAAAACAAACTTTACTTTAAAAAAATAGAAAAAAAAAGGGGGGGGGGGGGTGTCGTTAATACATTACATTTATTTTTACACCTTTTAAAAATTTAAACAATGTTTTATCTAATAAACTCTAATTATGAATATGATTATTATAATTATTTAAAAAAAAGGAACTTTACAATACATTTTAACTTGAATTATTTGGTACGGATAAAAAGAAAAGATTAAATACATTGGACATTTCTTCAAATACAAAATTTTAATGAATGATACTTTCAGAAAATTTCTGCGCGTTCAAATTCCATATTTCTTGTATACAAAAACAAACAATCTGTAACAAACCATCTGCTCGAAAATCGTCTGCCCACAGAAAAATAAATATGAGAATACGCGGGAAATAGTTCACTTGTTTTAGAACAACACGTCTACAACACTTTAAGATAAGGAAATGACCATTTTAGGATACACGGATATTAATGGAACGTGCATGTAAGTTTTATTTAATTTAAATATTTTATTCCTGGTTGTATATTATGAGTTAAATAGTTATATTTGTAAGAGACTGATCTTTAACTGTCAGAAGCGTTATTTTCCAATTTGATAACTGTGAAGAAAAATATTTTAATCTGCCATCGCTTGAAAAAAAAAAAAAAAAAAAAAAAAACTGCGCAGAGACATTCATGCCTACATTCATACTGGAATTAATATAAACATTAATTTACTCTTACTTGAGATTAAAAATGTATGGAACGACAATGATTTGGAATTATTTTATCAGCTTCTTACTATTTTTTGATTACTAACATTTATAGTTATTATTATTTTGGGGTTAAATATGATGTTCGATTATCATGAGATTACGAAACTGTTTCAGATTAGAAATTAACATTATACTGGGAAAATGTATTTTTAACATATTACAGTAGTGAAACATTTGAAAGAATTTTCTTTTAGTGCTAATAATATTTTAAATTATCTTTTAAAATCCTAAATCTTCAAACCAATGTTTTCAGATTTAACATTTGCCAAAATTATAAAATAATAGGAATTCCTTATACCATATGGAAATATTTTTGAGATATTGTTAAATCTAATAATGCATTTAATTTATCTATTGTAGTTTGCTGTTGTTTAACAGTACAATTATAAATACTAATTATTATTTTTAGTGTTTTTCAAATTGGTATATTTATTTTTTTTTTTATTGTACGTAAGCATTTTTTCTGTTTGTGATTTTAATCAAACATTTAATTATAGACATTCTGAATGGGTTATTAAATTTTCTTCTATTGTAAATTAATTTTCTACGTGTATGATTCGGGTAATTATTGGCACTAAAAAGTAAAATATGATATTTAAGCATTGAAATAAAGTATTTTTCATGCCTAATAGGAAGTTATAGATTAAACTGCTTTAGTATATATTTTTTTAAGTTCATATAATACAGGATACATAATGTAGGACACAAGTTGAAAAGTGCTTATGACTTCGGTTTGTCTCTCTGTCTGTCCGTCTAGCCGTCTGTGCGCACTCTAACTCTCGAAAATATACTCGGATTGCCCTGAAACTTCTGGATGGTATTGACATTTACCATCGCACGGTACCTATTTGTAATGAAGTTTGTAGCATGCTTTGTTCATTTACAGGGACAGCCAAAAGTTTTCCATTACATTACGGCCTATGGGAAAAAGTCGTTTCAAATGATTTTTTAAGATTTTACGCACGCTTTCAAACAGAATAAAATTTATATGCATTTATGAAGTGCACTAAAATATGCATTCTGTTGACTATGCGATGCAAAGAATAGTTATTGTTCATTTACAGGACAAAAAAGGAATTCAAATACATAATGATATAGAGGTGGAGGGAATTGTTTGCGGCATACTTTAATTATGTTAATCTATTTCATATATAATGAAATTGATGTATGTCGCTGAGGTTTACATACTATAAATTATTTCATGTATAATAAGAATAATACGTATATAGCATTTACAGGGACACACAAAATCTTTCAGATACCATATTGTATCCGAAGTACTGTTCATTAGCGATGATTGCTGGAAATATATTTTTAATTAGGATATGCACTTTTATGATTCACTATATTTATGCATAGTGTATGGTGTATATAAATGCTATAATTCCTATACAAGGCTACACAAAAGTATTCGCAAGGATTACTGGGTATGGGCGCAAATTGCTTAACCCTCTAAGTGTTTGGGGCGTATTATTCCGTTCACTAAGCTCCAGGTTTCACAGCAGTACAAGCAATATTTAAGATTATATAATTCTATAGATTTAATGAATTTTAAATACATTGAAGAATGATTAATACTCTCTAGGATTACATTCACATTTGTAATTGAGTTTTTTTTTTATAATGTTAAAAGAATCATATTTTCTTAGCATTTAAAACAAAATGCAAAGAAAACAACATTACAATTTTATCCTTTTGCAAGACGCTCGGAGGGTTAAAGGTGGTTTTTAAATGAGTTATGCTTTTTTTCGCTGAACTGCATTTAATTTACCAAGAAATATTTGTAGAATATAGATAAAATGATATACAGGGTCACGTAAAGAATTGGATACATGGCCGTCTATATATTAGAATTTCTGGAAATGTGATTTCAGCAGTTTTAAGAGTGTCTTAGTTTGAATTAAATTTTAACTAAATAGTGGCGTGTAATAAAGATTTTAGGTAAACTACAGGGTTGTACAAATGTATTCAAATATGTTTCCATACATTAGCATAAATTGCTGAAAATGAATTTCAACCTGTTAGGCGTTTTCTTGCTAAACTAAATTTTCCCATTATATAGTACGAGTTGCAACCCGTCGAAATTCGACGTACTAAAATGTTTGAAAGGAACTGTCAGATCGAAATTATAATAAACTTACAAAAATAATTACAACAAAAAAATCATCTTACATTGGTTGTCTAACTCTTAAAACAAATAATATTTTAAACCCAAAATTACCAAAATATTATTTCTACAAACTTCAACTGCTTAAATTATTGAAAAATTAAACTGTATTAGATTACGTAATTAAGATGAGTAATTATGATGAAGTTATCGATGGAGCTCTTATGTTTGTTTTTACGGGATGAAAAATCAGTAAAAAGGATTTCGCTTTGTCACATCATAAAATTTTCCCCCCATAAAATCTAAACTGTACGTTATTTTCACATTCTCGTAATTTACATACGCACCACTCAAATTCACAATTTGAAAGTATTTTAACGCGCGAAAGAATAGATTATTAATGAATGCATTTCCAAAGTTAAAGTCACGTTTCTCCGATACAACTTTTCATGTGAACATTCGCACAAACCTTAAGTTCTAATCTTAGTGCCCGCGAAAAAAAATTCAGAAATTTGACTTTAGTTGTCATAGTATTCGCCATTTATAGTATTGGTCAAATATTTAGTTTTATCAAAAAAAAAAAAAAAAAAAAAAAAAAAAATGATCGTTTTGTTTTAAATGTATCATTTTTACTCAATGAATCATTTTGCCGAGCGCCTAAAACTCATTTATCAGCGTAATGTAAAAATATTAAAATGTAGCTGATTTATGAAGATGAATGAATGTTTTATTTAATGTCTGACATCATTTTCTGTTTAAAAATTATAAAAAGGTTACTTTTATTTGTAATGTGAAAATGGCATCAATAAGGATACAATGAATAAAAATAATAAACCATTAATATTTTCCCTTTACTTTCAATATAAATGGAGTACTTTAGTTGCCACAATTACAAAATTTGTATTAAAAGCTACAAAAAAATTAATATCTCAAAAACAAATTGAGATACAGCTTTCAAACAAATAGTATTTAAAAGAGAATTTTTTTCCTTATACGACGGTGCAAAAAGTTAAAATGTGTGATGCATAGAAGTTTAAAAATTTGCAGTAGAGAAAATGCAAAACCAAAATTTTATTTCAAATTTCAAAGTGTTGCCATTCGCAAAATGACGTATGCGTTACGCACAGATATGTTTGTCCTTTATAATATAGATATATACACTTAAAAAAATGGGTACTCAAAATTGAGTAAAAAGTAATCAATTTTAAATGCGTCACATGCACAAAATAGCTCCGATCCAAATGTACTCAAAGTTGAGAAACACATGTACTCATTTTTTATTCCATGGCTGTGATCAAATATGAATCGTTATGTACTGCCCCCCACCCACCCCCCAAAAAAACCCTAAAATGTAAAGTAAAAATGTACTGACATTTATTTCCCATCTAAAGTTCTTAACAAGAAATGTTTAATTGATTATTTATCAAGAAAAATAGCAAAATTCTTAACAAGATACTCAAATCGAATATTTTTATGACAAGAACATTATTTCCAAGCAATTATTTTTAAAATGCTGAGCATAATTTAATATTTACATTAATAAACATCATTTATGCCGCCATAAATGAAATGAACCATTACAGGGTACAAAACTATTTGTTTGTTTGGGTTTGATAACATGTGATGCTTCAAAATAGAGAAAGCATAGGTTCATTTTTTATCCAAAAATATTCAATTCAATATGAGTACGTCGGTTTGCTCATTTTTGAGTACTTCATTTTTTTCAGTGTATCAACCTACAGATCAAATAAGGGCTGTTTAAAAGAATTGGAAAACATATTTGGCTATGGACGGTAACTGCTGAAATCAGTTTTTCAAATGTTTTGTGCGTTTTCTAAAATGTTTACTTAGTTATCTTATTTACGTCATTTCCTTAAATTACGATGTCTTGTTAAAGCATTCAGAAAGTGTTGGAAAGTATATTTTAATATATGCTTAACGCGTGATTTTTCTTACTCGTTTTTTTTTTTTTTTTTTTTTTTCTCTATTTCCCAGATCAGTCTTTTCCTATAAAACATACCAAATCTATTTAGCTCATATTCACAAAGTACAATATACACGGGAATAAAAAATTTAAATAAATATCGCTTATCATGCCGCTCTATAAATAATAGTTGTATTAATATCCGTTAGTTTCCATGTTCGTATTTAATAAAGCAATGACAAATCAAAACAAATTAAAAAACTTACACATTCTAAATATCAAGCATAGAACTTAATAAAAAAATATGTCAGTTGATAAGCATTGTTTTTTAAGTGGAAAAATGTAAAATGTTTTAGAAAAATAGGACTCCAAAGTAGCGATATTTTGCTAAAAAGTACGGTAAAAAGATAAGATTTTATATTTACAGCAAAATTTTATTTTAAAATTCATCGCTGTATTAATACTTAGAAATTTTTCCAGAGAGAATCATTCGCCTTATATACAATATTTCAAATGAAAATCAAATGTCAAATTAATTGCTTAAAAGGCGCAAAGGCCAACATTGTGAAAAAGATTCCATGCCGGGACTCGAACCCGGGCCATCAGTGTAGCACACTGACATTCTACCGACTAAACCACATGGAACGACGCCCAGCCCGTAAAATTTTTCACTATTACATGTTCGCAAGGCTACAAACGCAGCATAAGATGGAATATTTATCATGAGCCACCGACATGGGGTAAACACGAAACTTAATTAAGTCCAGCATCGATTGAAACTATATTAATAATTGGAAAATTTTCCAGGGAGAAACATTCGCCCTGCATACAACATTTCAAATTAAAATTGCCTTTTAAGCAATTAATTTGAAATTTGACTTTCATTTGAAATATTGTATGCAAGGCGAATGGTTCTCTCTGGAAAAATTTCCAAGTATTAATATAATTTCAATCAATGCTGGATTTAATTAAGTTTCGTGTTTGCATCATGTGGGTGGTTCACGCTAAATATTCCATCTTTTGCTGCGTTTGTAGCCTTGCCAACATGTAATAGTGAGAAATTTTCCAGCCTAGGTATCGTTCCATGTGATTTAGTCGGTAGAATGTCAGTGTGCTGTACTGATGGCCCGGGTTCGAGTCCCAGCATGGAATCTTTTTCACTATTTGCGTCTTTTAAGCAATTAATTTGAAATTTGATTTTCGTTTGAAATCACAGTGTTTATGACAAGTTCGTCACAAATGACACATATTTCACAAATTGGTCACAATGTGACTTCAAAGCATTGTCGCTTTCGTCACAGGTTCGTCACAAAGTTAATGCCAAAATAGTCACAAATGACACACTTTTCACAAATTTGTCACACCGTGACTTCACAGAGTGGTCACAATGTGACGTCACAAACGTCCTCTAAAACGGCCATAACGACCTCGCATTCTAGTCACTGTGACGTCACATCGACGGTCACAAAATCACAGTGTGACTTCACAACGACGTCGCCGTGACGTCACCATGCCTTACGGGGCAGAAAAAACAGAAGTGGAGAAAAATAATAAAGTTATCGTTAGTAATTCAGATATGTTTACGAAATCCCAATTGGAATGTAAAGAGTTAGAGAGAGCTTGGGAATTAGCTAAAATTGATAAAGGGGGTTATTATATTGGAAAAGACTTATTGCATCATAAAGAGAAATTTGTAGGAGAAGCTACAGCTCAATTAGTAGTGCCTAAAGTCAAAAGAGAAGGAATCTTAAAGTCAGCGTATGTGTCTAATGAGGGAGAACATCACGCGGCAAAGAAAACCTTAGAGAGAATTTGGCAATCTTTTTATTGGGAAGGTATGGCTAAAGAAACTAAAAAGTTTTGTAAATCATGTCTAGAATGTCAATTATCTAGAAAAGTGAAAGTGTGTGATAGAGTATTAGTTGAGATGGCGGATGGTAGCAAAAAGTATGTATATCAAAATAATGGGGAATTTATTGTCAGGCGTAATATAGTGAATATTGTTTTTGAAGGTGATGAGGAATTTGGAGAAGTTGGGGAAATTCCTATTCTAAACCGGGAACAAGAGGTAGAACGGGACATAGAAAGGTTCGAAATAAAAGGGTTATCTAATAGTCAAGTCAAGGATATAAAGTCCATTTTGAGGGAGAATAAAAAGGTATTTATGGGTCCTGTGCGACCAGCGGAAGTAGGGGAGCACCACATTGATTTGAAACCGGATGTGGCAAGGAAAAAGCCAAAGTTATATAGTGTACCTGTTGCTTATAAAGAGGAAGTAGATCGACAGATTCAGGAGTTATTAGAATTAAATCTAATCGAAGTATCAAATGCAGAAATCAGTCATCCAATTGTTTGCGTGGCAAAAAAAGATGCAACTGTTAGGCTTTGCGTTGATTATAGAGCTTTAAATTCAGTAACGCAGGTCCCAACATTTCCGATGAAAGATTCGCAAGTAATCATGTATACTGCGGGGGCAGCTAAATATTTATCTTTGATTGATTTATTGAGGGGTTATTGGCAGATTAAAATGGCAGAGGAATGTAAACATTTGACAGCTTTTACAACTCATAATGGGACTTATCAGTGGCGTACTATGCCTTTTGGTTTATCAGGGGTGGCTGCTACGTTCCAAAAAGATATGAATGAGGTTCTTCAAGGTCATCGGAGGTATGCACAAGCATATATTGATGATGTCATCATTTTCTCTGACACCTGAGAAGAGCATTGTGAGCATGTTAGGTCTGTTATAGAAGAACTTAAAAATAGAAACTTTACGATTAGGCTGGATAAATGTAAATTTGGAGAGAAATTGACTAAGTTTTTAGGTCATGTAATTGGGGGTGGAACGCATGCACCTGATGAGGAGAAAATAGGAGCAATAAGGGACTTAAAGAGACCGAAAACTTAAAAGGAAGTTAGATCTGTTTTGGGATTAATGGGATTTAACCGATCTTATATTCCAAATTATGCAGAAATTGCTATACCTTTAACGGAATTAGCTAAAGGGAAAGTTAAAAATACTGTACCATGGGATGAAAGGGCAGAAGAAGCATTTAATACCCTTAAAGAGGAGTTATGTAACGTGACGCGTTTGGCTACACCTACCGTAGGCCGGGAATATCAGCTTCACGCCGATGCTTCAGACCTGGCAGTAGGATGTTGTCTTACCCAAAAAGATGAAAAGGGTCAGTTTAAACCGATAGCTTTTGCTAGTCAGAAATTATCAGGGGATCAGCGTGCTTGGCCGAGTATAGAGAAAGAGGCTTGCTCTTCGGGTTGCGGAAGTTTGAAAAGTGGACATATGGATCTCAAATTGAGATCATAACGGATCATAATCCATTAAAATTTCTCACTGAAACAACCCCAAGGTCCCCCAAACTCACTAGATGGGCCTTGCAACGCTGGAACCTGAGTATTTCTCATCGTCCAGGAGCGCAACATTTAAATGCTGATGCAATTTCCAGGCTACATAGGAAGAGCTGGGAAGAACCGCCAATTGCTAGCCCATCGGCATCAATGACTAAATAGTGGACAAACCTTAAAGGGGTGTCATCACGTTTTAAATTTTTTTTTTTTGTATATGTGTAATTGTATTTGAATTTTGTGTTATAGTGTTATAGTGTATTAGCATGTGTAGTTTTTCTGTAATAATAATAGTAGTACACGGTTCATTAGAGATGTCAGTAGAGAATGTTCAGACACCTTGATATATATATGTAATAATAATAATGAGGAAACCTGCAAAGAGACTATTGAAATCTTCTGTGATGTTACTATATGTTTGGGGAAAATTAGCCCCTAAATGGCATATTTTCCGCTAAGGTGGAAGGGTGTCAGGTTCTGAGAAACATCTGCTATTAGAACTGGGGTTCTATATTATTTTTGTCTTAATATATTATATATTGTATGCGCTGTGTACTGGAATTTCAAAATAACAGTATTTCCTTATCCAAAACTGGATCTAAGCCGGTGAAAATGTATAGATGGTATGAGGGGGAAAAAAGATAGTTTGAGAGGGGCGTGCCCAACCTTTTGAGATGTCTGTGGAAGATGGGGAGACAATGGGAGCCAGGTAGAAAGCTCCCTTAGGTGTTAGATTGAGAAGGAACAAGGGGTTGCTGGAGGGCAGTCTCTTAGGCTGGGATAGTCAGTTTTGAGCGTAGCTCACAAGGTGGACGTGTGTTCCTTGGATCGCTCTGAGAGAGTGCGTAGGCTTGGGGAGAGCTCTTAGAGATAGAGCTTAGGCTTAGAGCCCATGTGTTGGGAGATCGAGATTGATCTCCGGAAAGCTAATTTAACGTGTGTAGAGTGAGAGTGATTTAACGTAGTTTAACAGTACACAGCCAGCATTTACTGTATTCAATTTAATGTTGAACCGGATCATCTATATCCGAGTTTGTAAGTGTAAATAGTGTTTGTTGTTGTGTAAATAGTGTGTAAATAAACTGTTAATTTAGTTAATTGAAAGCGTTGGTTTTCATTTAAACAATCCCCTCAGCGCGTGACCGATATCACGTAATCATATCGGTGGTGGCAGCATATAAATAATAAGGATTTTCTTCCAAGTTGTGCGGACTAAGAGGAAACTCCGACAGTGATTAACCAACATAGAGTCAAATAATCGGCATTCCACCTGTAGAGCAGGTTGCAACTCTGTGAAGGTGGCTGGGTGTGAGAAATGTATACACACAGCACAATTGAGGGCATCTCAAAGATTTTCAATGGGATTAAGATCGTGTGAGTATGGTGACCACTCCATACGCACAATCCTCTCACTCTAGAGGTAGTCTTCGCACTCCATGGAGACTATATTTTTTCTATGCTAAAATAACTAATCATCCGTATTTTAACACAATCTTTTAGAGCATCTCAATAGATCAGATTTACATCACCTAGAAAAGCTTTGAAGCGTTCGGGTGGGTAAAAGTATTTTTTATAAAATAGAATTTGTGAAAATATAGATGAAATCAGTAAAAACCTGAGTGTTTCATCACAGTTTCGCATGCTTTCATTGCACATAGACTCCAAAAATCAAATTATGCAGAAAATAAAATACCAAATAGCATATACTCTCAATTTAATATATTTTTCATTTTTGAGAACCACTACCTTAATTAAACCCTTTAAGCTTCAGGCAGAATTTTGCATATATGTGCTATTTAAAAATAATAATAATAATAGCGGTGAAAAGCATGAGTATCAGGATTTGTATTTCATTAACATTAATATCAAATTTTTGCTAAACCAGACTTAGATTTACAAGTCATATGACAGGAAAAGCTGGTTAGGATGCTTAAAGAGTAATACATACTCTTTCGGGAGAAAGGGGAAGCAAACTTGATATAAATGAATGCAAGTTGAAAAAAATAATAATAATTGACAGATTATAGCTAAATTGAAAAATTATAATATTGATAACAAAGAGAGAAGGTTACTATTGTACAGGTAAAAAAGAAAATGACAATTTATCATACTTAAAAATTGGTGTATATAAGCTTCAAGAAGTTTTGTATCACAGATTAAGGATGCACAAAATATTAATCAATAGGATATAATGTTACTTCAGTTCTCAAATAGAATTTATTCCAAGAATTGTTAGGGGAAAAAAAAATACCTGCATAAAACATGATAATTTAGCCGAAGGAAGATCTGGATTGCATGATAATAAAATGATATACATACAAGAATTAAAAATATTACAAATATTGAGCAAAAAAAAATTGCACTTACAGTAGGGTCATTCCATACGAATTCAACCAATGAGTGTTGCACCATAGTCACAGATTTTTTTTTTGTTTAATTTTTATCATACACAGACACAGTAGCAAAACCCACAAATCTGAAATTTAAAAATGATCTTTGCAATATTGGCTGAGATATAGCCTTTTAAAAATTGGTCATTTTTAATAAATGGTGGCCATCTTGGATTCTATCCCGATGTCTATATATGTCCATAACTCAGCAACTAATGGTTCAAATTCTATATTTTTGGTACCAATTTGAAGCTATTTGCACTAAAAATGTATATGTGATATCAAAACAATAAGTTTTCATTTTAATACTTTTTATTACATGCAAACTAAAAATATCATCCTCAAAAGGCGGCTTACTGTAATAGACTATTAAAAAAACGGACCACCATGATTTTTTCTGAAACTTGGTAAAAACATTGCTCCATGTGTGTGCTTTAAATAAAAAAAATCAAAGAGGTAAATTTTTTTGCTTTTAAATAAATAGCTTTTTACACATAGGATGTCACTTATCAAACTGTGACCAATTTAGAACACGAAAGTAAACCTGATTTAAGAAACAATAGGCAAAACTAAATTTTTCCAACATCTGAATAAATATAAAGCTATAATGAAACCTCATTTATTCGTTTTTTGTAGGACTAATGAAAAAAAAAAGTACAATTGAAAAAAATTAACACTAAAGAAGATAAGAAAATAAAGAATAAAATGTATAATTGTGAAAAACCTATAAATGCAAGACAAATAAATAAATGAGGTTTTACTATATATAAACAACAGTGGAACCTATTTAAGACATTTTTCCACACAAGAAATTCTAATTTTTATATCCAAGTTTCTATTTCTTACTTTAAAAATTTCCTATTTAGAAAGTTTCACATTTGTGTGCGATCCCTTAGAAAACTTCTACTGTATTATATGTTTAATTCAAGATGCATTAAATGTTCAGATATAACTATGTCAGTTTAATTTTTATTAGAATATATTTACATACTAAGAATGATGAATGATAGTAGTGCGATAAACCAAAACTAACTAGCCTCCGTGAAAATATTTTTTTTTTCTTTTTGTCTTAAATAAATCAGACAGCCCTACTTAAGACGTGATTAATATGTACCATGTGTATATCGTATTAATTGGTGGGATTTTGGATTACTGCACAAGAAATTCAATAAATATAAAATTATGTTCAGTTCAGGGTTCTCGCTGCCGTTCGCCATTGCGCCAAACTGCAAAAAATGCTTCATTTGGTGAGTAAACGAACAATCAGATTTGCCAAATTGCGAATGCTCAATTTCTGCTCTTTTTAAGTATGTGCCAGTGCAGCCCAGATTCTTATCCACGTAACTGAACGATTGATGTCACTTTTCATGTTCAATCGCACCATGCCATTTACATTACTCTATTTATAGAGATACTGAGTCAACACCAATTCAGTCTAGTAACAGCCAAAGATACAGAAAGGATTATGAAATAGGTATTTCCCTATTGTCAGTTTATCACTATCTAAGTGCTGGCATCGTGCCGGTAAAAACATAAACAAAATTACTTGCATCAAGCGCCAAATAGAGAAAACTGGAAACTTTCTGGAATGTGGCTTTGAAATTAGCCATTTATCGTACTATTTATTAGTTGTGTGCAAAGTATTAGTGGCGGGTCAATCTTTTCTATCTGTTAGAGTAGAAATCTAATAGCAATTTTTAGCATATATTTTCATAACGGTAAATCAAAGATTGTCGCTGTTTTGAATTTTTATTTAGAGTGCTGAAAGAATGTCTGAAACATTTACACATTTAGGAGACATTCAGAATATCCTTATTACTTTCTTCTATCTTTACAAGAAGAAAGTATTGGATTCATGAAAATTTTCGAATTCCAGTTTTTGACGGATTTGCACGTTTTAGGGGTCAGAGAACCCGAAAAAGATGTTTTTACAAAATGTCTGTCTGTGAGTCTGTCTGTCTGTCTGCCCGTCTGTGTGTGACACAAATTTTGTCGGTGCTCTATCTCAAGAACTAATGCACGGAATTTAATAAAAATTCATATTCAGTTAGGCCCTGATACAAATTGATGCTGATTAGTTTTTGGTGCGAATCGCTCAACAGGTCGCGCTGCTATGCTGCCTTTTTTACGATTTCCGCAATGGCTCTATCTCAAGAACTAATGCACGGATTTTCATGAAACTTCAGATTCAGTTAGTCCTTGACATGAATAGACAATTTATAGATTTTGGTGCAAATCGCTCAACATGTGGCGCTGCTATGCTGCCTTTGTTACGATTTCCGCAATGGATCTATCTCAAGAACTAATGCACGGATTTTCATGAAACTTCAGATTCAGTTAGTCCTTGACATGAATAGACAATTTATAGATTTTGGTGCAAATCGCTCAACAGGTGGCGCTGCTATGCTGCCTTTGTTACGATTTCCGCAATGGATCTATCTCAAGAACTAATGCACGGATTTTCATGAAACTTCAGATTCAGTTAGTCCTTGACATGAATAGACAATTTATAGATTTTGGTGCAAATCGCTCATCAGGTGGCGTTGCTATGCTGCCTTTTTTACGATTTTCAAAATGGCTCTATCTCAAGAACTAATGCACGGATTTTTATGAAACTTCAGAGTCAGTTAGTCCTTGATATGGCTTGATGCTGATTACGTGTTGGTGCAAATCGCTCAACAGGTGGCGCTGCTATGCTGCCTTTTTTACGATTTTCGAAATGGCTCTATCTCAAGAACTAATGCACGGATTTTCATGAAACTTCTGAGTTAGTTAGTCCTTGATATGGTTTGATGCTGATTACGTGTTGGTGTAAATTGCTCAACAGGTGGTGCTGCTATGCTGGATTTTTTACGATTTCCGCAATGGCTCTATCTCAAGAACTAATGCACGGATTTTCATGAAACTTCAGATTCAGTTAGTCCTTGACATGAATAGACATTTTATAGATTTTGGTGTAAATCGCTCAACAGGTGGCGCTGCTATTGGGCATTTTTTGCAATTTCCGCAATAGCTCTATCTCAAGAACTAATGCTTGGATTTTCAACAAACTTCAGATTCAGGTATACCATGATATGAATTAGTGCTGTTTATGTTTTGGTGCATATCGCTGAACAGGTGGCGCTGCTATGCTGCATTTTTCAGAATTTCCGCCACAGCTGTATCTCAATAACTAATGCATGAATTTTCATCAAACTTCAGATTCAGGTATACCTTGATATCAATTAGTGCTGTTTATGTTTTGGTGTAAATCACTCAACAGGTGGCGCTGCTATACTACATTTTTCAGAATTTCTGCTATAGCTCTATACAAGAACTAATGCACGAATTTTCACCAAACTTCAAATTCAGATATATTGTGATATGAATTGGTACTATTTAAACGATTTAATTGACGTGATTTATATAGAAGAAAGTTTTGTGATGGCCACAACATACTAGTTTTTAATAGTTTCTGTAGTGGATAGTCGAATTTCTACTTTATAAGCAATTACAAAAAATTAAGTTGTTTTAGAACATATTGAAAAAAAAGATACAATAAAGGGTTAAAGATAGATTTTGCAGTATTTCATGTCAAATCTTTTTTTTTTGCTAACATTTGTTTTTTCATTTGGCTACTGTTTTTTATTTCTTATTCACCAAATTGCGAATGTTGGTCAAAACCCAGCGAGAACACTGGTTTAGTTCATGCATTCTCATGGCCCTAGTTCATTATATTCATGGCCAAAATCTTCATATGTTTGTTGGACCCTAAATGAACACATAATGAAAGTAGTGTCTACTCCATGACTGTTATGGGAAGAACGTATGCTGTTGCACCAGAGGAACATCGAGCAATTTAACTATTATTCTTAAACTTTAAGACAGATTAAATCTTTGGATGGTAGTTTTATATTTAACTGTGAATAAAAAAAACTCTACAGAAAATCAAAATTTAAAATCAGCATTAAATAGTACAATTATAATGACAAAAGTCAAAACATTTGTGTACATTATTTCTTTATTACAAAATGAAGTTGTTTTGATGTTTACAATACATTCTAACTGTGAATTAATGCTCTGAAATGGCCCAGTTTAAACTTGCCTTTCAACATTACATTGTAAAGTTATATTCATGTAAGTATTCTATGTTCCTATTTTGCCTACATTTGTCCATGTAAGTTTTAACTTAAACTTACTTTTCTTCACAATCAATGTTTTGCTCTACATTTGTATTAGACAAGTTTTGTTTGTTCTCATTTTATCTAGATTTGTTTGTATAAATTTTAACTCAATGTGAACTAAAAGCAACAAACACCAACTCAATTAACTCATTAATATTATTTTTAATATTTTATTTAAATTATTCAGCTGTGATTTACTAGTATTTCCCTCATATTTCAGAAAAATATATTATATGGCCTTCTTTTTTTTATATAGTTTATTATAGTAGGGGATTTGATATTTTTTTAAAATTACATTCTCATTTTATATGAAATAAAAAGTAGTATTGAAATGAAAATTTACTATTATTTTAATATAGTAGGAATATGAATTTTTAGTACAAATATAGAATTTGTAGCAGAAAGGCGAATGAGAAATAAAATGTTCAATCTTACTTTTAAATATTTTAAAGTAACTTCTTGATTAAGCATGATATTATGAAGATATTTACAAATGATGATATTTTAATAAAAAGATAAATAGCTCAATACTTAAACTCGGAAGTAATTAATAAATTATGAGACAATACCCCAATTATACAATAAGATCAATGGTCCATAGAGACATTATCTCTGTGACCAATGCTTTTGACCCTATGCCCGGATACAGCTAGCTTCAAGAGAAATAGCACTTAAATTGCACTAATTTGCAGCCTACCCTAGATTCTTCGAATGGGCTTTTGCTTCACATCTGATCTGAGGTGATTCCGGGCACCACATAAATGGCTGCAAACTGATATTGATATATTGAATTATATGTATATACACACACATTAACTCATAAATCAGAAAATTTTAGTTTTGATGATTTTTTCTTAAATCAGGGATACTTACATGTTCTAAATTTGTCACTGTTTGATAATTGACATCGTAAGAGTAAAAAGCCATTTACTTAAAAAAAAAAAAAAAAAAAAAAAAATTACAAAGCACATACATGGAGCAATATTTTTACCAAGTTTGAGGGAAATTCATGATGATCCATTTTTTAATGGCCCATTACAGTAAGCCATTTTTTGAGGGTGATTTTTCAGTTTGCATGCATACTTGCCAACTAAATTTCGGTAAAACTCAGAAGATTTTGGACAAAAAATCAGAAGATTTTCGTGAAAAATCAGAAGAAATCAGAAGATTTTTTAAGTTTTATAACACTTTCAGTAAGGACTAAAAAACAACTGAATCCTTATAAATAAACAAATTTGAAAGAGAAACTCAAATAAAATATTCACTAATTTGCCATTACACAATATATATATTATGATAAAAAAAAATAACTTGAATATATTAAAAATTACTATTTTTTTTTTTTTTTTCCTTTTGAACATTCATAGATTTCCTACCTTTCACTTTAAAAGACACTTAAAACTTCTGCCTCCTAACATCTTTCTTTTTTTTTTTTTTTTTCTGTGTAGTAAAAAAAAATTCTGAAATTCACAGCAAATTTTCTGAAAAGTTATAGCGGGGGGGGGGGGGGGGGATCCACTAAAAACTGAACACCGAAATTCGCGATCTTTTGGTAAAGTTTGTGGGGGTTTTCGCGATCTTTTGACGAAATTTGTGGTTTTTTGCGATCTTTTGACGAAATGTGCCGTTTTTTCGCGATCTTTCGACGAAATGTGTCGTTTTTTCGCGATCTTTCGATGAAATGTGCTGTTTTTTCACAATCTTTTGAGGAAATTCGCCGTTTTTTCACGATCTTTTGACGAAATTTGCGTTTTTTACGTAATTCTTTGACGAAATTGGCGATTTTTCTGCAAACGATAGACAACATTTATTTTTTTCGGCGAACATTTGTCGAAATTCGCGATATTTTTTATATCCGAATTTTCGAATTGGTGAGATTTTTTTTTTCCATTTTCAGAAATGAATGCCTTACATTTTCGGAAAATTTGGACCAGAATCACCCCTACGCGTTGTTTACGCAATCTTTTCACGAAATTCGCGTCTTTCCCGCGATCGTTCGGCGAAATTTGTGTTTTTTCTGGCGATCCTTCGTTGAAATTTGAGTTTTTTTCCGCGATCTTCTGACGAAACACGCGTTTTTTCCGCGATTCTTTAACGGAATTCATGTTCTTACGCGATCTTTTGACGGCACTTTTTTTACCCGATCTTTTGACGAAATTCGCGTTTTTTCGCGATCCTTTCACGGAATTCTTGTTTTTACGCGCTCTTTTGGGGGAATTCTCGTTTTTTACGCTATCTTCCGACGACATTTGCGTCTTTCCCGCGAACATTCGGCGAAATTTCGGGGTTTCTCCGAGATCCTTTGACCAAACTCGCGTAAAAAGCGTAAGAAAAGGCCGAAAATTCGAAGAAAATGACGAAAAGCGGAAGAAAATGCATTACGCGCGTAAAATCGGAAAACATGCCGATTTTTCGGAAGAATTCCGAAAAAATCGGAAGAGTTGGCAGCTGTAATAAAAAGTATTGAAATGAAAACTTATTATTGTTTTGATATCATATATACATTTTTAGTACAAATAGCTTCAAATTGGTACCAAAAATATAGAATTTGAGCCATTAATTGCCGAGTTATGGACATATATAGACATTGGAATAGAATCCAAGATGGTCACCATTTGGTAAAAATGACCAATTTTCAATACGCTATATCTCGGCCAATATTGCAAAAATTATTTTTACATTTTAGATTTGAGGATTTTGCTACTATATCTGTCTATGATAAAAAAATTTTAAAAATCCATGACTATTGTGCAACAAGTTTTCCTTAAATTGGTTGATTTTGCATGGAATGGTCCAGTAGGAACTGAAATAAAAAATCACATTTTCTAAATGTAAATACTGCATGCAATTGTAATTTTTTCCATTTTAACAATTAAAAAAAAAGTCTTTGCACATATATAATACTGATACTTGAAATTCATAATAAAGCACTAATAAAATGAAAATATTGGCTTTTTAAAAACATAATATAAAACATTGAATATGGTGCACAAACGGAACAATTTTAGGTAAATGATGTAAAACAATTGAAATAATGCAAAGTACAAATAATATATATCTAACACAAAATAAAAATACTTATAACATTAGGTGAGTGCAAATGAATAAAAAAATCATTAATAAAGAAAAATGAAACCATATCACATATACCACGGCTGTCCAACGCAGTGCCAAAGGGTGCCATGGCACCCTTTGAAGGTTTTCTTGGTGCCATTTTAAGTTTTCCTTTTATTAGCCTTTTTGGAAGTAAAATAATCGTATAAAGCACGCTTTCTTTAAAATAATTAATATTTGCATCAGAGATATTTTCAAAAACTGTGAAAACGCATTAAAAACCAGAAACATATTTGAAAATTTAATCATGCATACTTTCACGATTTGTAGTTATTGTTTATAAAATTTTATAGAGTGTAATTATGATGGTTAAATTTTGTAATATTTGGAAATAACTTTTTTAATACTTAAGAAGTAACATTTAGAAACATAGTTTTTTCCCTCCTTCCGCCCTTGAAGCATGTGCTTTTTTGCAGTTTGTTTGGAAAAATCCACAAAATAGTGTGGAATGATTTTCATTTGTGAAAGCAGGTTCCAGGGTCACTATATGTCTGTCTCTGTTTTTGAACTTTTTATAAAGCTGAATTCATGCCTTCAAAATAAGTCAAGGCTCATTTTCACATCCTAAAAAAACATAGCAATATATCTGATTTCCATGTTTTATTACTATTATTATTACTTATTAAAATTATTATTATTATTATTATTATTATAGGAGTGGTTAAAGTTTCTGACACTTTCCCCTACAAACATTTCTGAGATAGGCCTCTCGTAGAAAAATGTATAATTCTAAATTTACTATTATTTCTGTTTTTTCTGAAAATAGTTTCTATGTGAACTGGAGGGTCCTTTTGTCCTACTGTGTGCATTATATAACACGTGCTTGTATAGTATACTACTATTGTGAAACAATATTGCTAAGAGCTGAAGTGAGCCCCTGTTTACTGAAAGGTTAGACAGGCCTGACATATACTATAACAAAACCTTAAGATTGAAAATTACATCTCTTAATTTTTTTACTAAAGGGAATTTCACAAACTCCAAAAAATAGTTGCGATATTGCAGAAAAATTTAACACTGAAACTTAGACAAAAGTATGCTTTTTCTTCATTACTCATTATTTACTTTTCCATACGCTGAACATTAATAAAGTAAAAATTACTCATTGCAATGAAAGGTATAATTTTAGTTATATCTACGTAATGTTTTACTGTATTATATAAAAGTGAAATAGATCTTCAAAAAAAAATTCACAAGCAAAATTTTATTTTGGCTATAAAAGATAAATATCGTAAATTAAAACATTTTATCCTTTTTTCTTTCTTTGAAAATTTACTATAATAAGCATCATGGGAAGAGTATGTGTTAAATTAAGGCAGTGGTTCTTAACCCGTATGCCATAAAAGCAACTCAGTTATACATTTGTTTAAGAAGCCATCAAATTTTGACAAGTTCCAACTAGTAGTAATAAATACATTTTCTAAAACTCCTCTACAAAATAAAAAAATAAATAAATAAATAAAAATAAGAATATTAACCAGAAGAAATATTTATCATTACAGACAATAATTATCAAGATACGTAAATATATATACCTGTTGTCCATCTTCAGTTTCTTGTACAGTTCCTTGTTCAGCTATGGTAACAGTTCCAGGAAAACTTTGTGTACCATCATCCTCATCTTCTACCTCTTCAAAATACTCTTCTTCTTCTCCATCTGGTTGTTCTCCAGGACCTTTAGGCTCTCCTATTCTTAAAGCCTCTTCTTTTTCAGCCATAGAGGCTTCAGGATCATGAATAGCTAAATGTCGTATAAGATTACCCTGAAATTTTCAAATAAAATGAGTAAATAAAAAATTTCACACAAGGACAGAACTGAACTTTTATAATATTTAAAGAACAACTTTTTTAGAACAAAAACTACACACAATAAAACATCTGAAAATGAAACACTGAGAGTGCAGAATTTGTCAGTTATTTTGAGGTGGACACTTTTCAGAGGTAAAAATATGCAAAGATATAGGGATTGGGGATAGAAAATATGTTCATTAAATGGAGGTGTCTGCTACTCTGAAGTGTCCATTATGGAGGTTTTACTACATTCATAACTAATAGTGGCTAGCACTAGCAATTACAATAGCGATCAAATTTGAAAATATGAAAGATATGTCAAATTAATGTTCTCAATTTCGAAGCTTTCAAATGCTCATGTTATCAAAATCAATCTCATATTGATAAATATCTGAAAAAGATAAAGAAAAGTGTTATGAGATCATACATTTTTCCTTCTTTCAATAATTAAAATTAATTATCCATTAATTAATTTATTATTTATCTAAATTAAAACTTAACTTTTTTCAAAACGAAAAAATTAGTCTAAAATTTCACAAAAAACATTTATATTCTGTTAATAATTCAAAAATAATATTTACTCAAAAAAATTTTCATTAAATTATCTATTTACTCATCATTTCAGAACCGTAAACAAAGCTTTTCTGAAAGATGTCAGCAATCATTCTCTAAGTTAAAAAAAAAAAAAAAAAAATTGCATTCTGAATTTCATTAAATAATAATTACATTTTCATTTCAAAATCTATTTACTGAATTTAAATATTTATTTCCATTCAGCAGCGAAAATTTCATCAAAGTTTGATTAACCCCATCACCGCCACGGGCTTATATATACACTTTGCATAGTCGATGTGTTAACTGTCACTGTCGTATGTATACGTTTTCACAAGACACCTGTGACTGTAATTTGTTGATAGCCATAAAACTATGCCCATTGCTTTAGAATATGATACATTGACCTTGAAGGGTCATTTGCTATCGACCTGCTCATTTCTTCCAACGGGTGGGAGGCATGTTTCTGAAGGGGTTAAATATGAAAGCAGTAGTTTACCTGAGAATGTATTGGAATAGGTTGTGTGTTTTTTGTTCTATTTTCGTGTAGCACTGTGTAATAACAGCTATTTTCAATATTTTGTTCGAATATGCCTATCAGTGAATCAGATGACTACTTTCCGTCATCTTCTGGATCAGATTCATCAGAATATGATATTTCATCTGAGAAGAAGATTCCGATAGTGATGCAAGATGCAAGACAGTGGACATGTCTTGATATGAATAACTTACATGTTGCACCTCCGTGCTTTCCATTTTTGGAACAGCCAGGAATAACTATAAATATTAGATATTTCTGATCCATTTTCTTTTTTAAATTATTTTTTTTATGAACAGTTGGTGTTTTAAATATTAATAGAAACAAATCGTGATGCAAAACAGTATATATTATTTAGTATATAGTGTAGGGGAAACTAGGGAGAGTTGACCCATAGGGATTTTTTCTATGAAAGGGAAATTTAAGGGAAATGCCAAACATATTATTGGTTGACACGTCACACAACAGCATTATAGAGGGAACCTCCATTATAGAATCATCAGGGGTTTTCTAGCCATTTAGTGTTGATTCACACTGTGCCTTTCAAGTAAATTTTAAAGATCTTGGTATTTGTTAAATTTGAACGTCCAGTTTTGAAGTATATATAACTTCAATGGAAGTTGCTAAAATATTAAGGTTAACAAAGCAAAGATAACTAGGGAGACTTGACCAATGATTAATTTTATGTTTTTTGTTTGATGTAATGAATTTTTATTTAATGAATAACTAAAATATTGTGATTTATGCCAAATGATTTTTTTAACATATTAGCCTACCCTAAAGTGGGAAAAGCAAACAAAAAGTCGCAGGCAAGAAGGGTAAGACAATGTTAGCCAATGACACACCAAACAGGAAAAAAAAAAGAAAGAAAGAAAAGAGGTTGAACGAAAAAAAGGCAAAAAGGGCCTGTTTTTTTAATGTAAAATGGTTGAGGAGAATAAAAGGATACAACAAAAAACACTAGAATCTGAAACTTCTTTATCGGAAAGTGAGATGTCATATTTTGTTGGCTTAGTAACAGAAAACAATTGCGATGTTTTGACAGTGAAATTTGCTAGGAGATTAGAAGGTAACAGATTCAAATGGCCTGGTGTTAGAGATGTGTCTGAAGAAGATTTGGTACAAATTGAAACTTGTCTCAGTCCTCCTGACATTGGAGAACAAAATGACAGAGTCACAAGTTTTGAATTTGACTACTGTTTTTCTGTTGATGTTGAATAGGGTTTAATTAAAGAAAAGTAAGCTTGTATAAAGCACAAATCCTGTGTTTTTTATTTCAATACCTATAAGTCTTCTTACTTTCATCAAGGGGTCAAGTCTCCTAGGCCTAGGGACACTTGACTCATGTGCAGACTTGAAGAATCAATCTTTTTGCACCATTTCTAAATGGAAATATGCTATTATTTTTAACCGCAGTAATGTACAAAATAGCAAACTATTTTTTCATATTTTTTATTCAACTCTGAGTTGTTATATCCCAATAATAGTAATCATTTGTATTAAGAGATGGCAGCACCATACAGAGAGTCTGAGATTGTAAGGTTTTGCATGCAGTCAGTGAAATCAACACAGTTGTAAGAAATGACTTGTTCTGAATAGCTGCGTTGGCTATTCTTATGCGTCCTTGCTCAGTAATATAGTAATAATAAGAGTGGGCGTTGTAATACAAGTGTTATACAAAAAAAAATTTAAAAAGAAAAACCAAAAATTGGGTCAAGTCTCTCTAGTTTCCACTAATTACTGACAATTTCTATCTGTCACCATAATTAGTTGACATCCTTATAAAAAGAAAAACTGACATACATGGAACTCTTTGTCGTAAACGGCAGGATTTACCTGAAAATTTTAACAAACTTACTTTGAAAAAAGGCGAAATAGCTGCTTTCCAATATGGCAGAATTATTGCATTGAAATGTCGTGACAAAAAAATGTGCAACTGAAAATGCACTTTTAGCAATTATCGCTCATAGACAGTGCTATAACTGAATGCTTTTATGTAATCCTGTGAAGGAAGGATAGATGACCACCATATTCTACAGCAAGCATCTTGTAGTACACTTCAGTTATATATATCAATTTCAATATTTTTGAAAAAGTGTAACATCATGAAAATATTTTTCCAATGATTTGGCAATCTGGACAGTTGAAGTTTGAATAACTGCAGCTTTAATGTACCTCAATTTGAATAAGATTTGAAAAGGGCTTATATAAATATAAGTTCTCTAAATAAGAGACTTCAGGTCAGCTAATAACAACAAATTAAAAAACTATGACAATCTTTCTTGAAACTAAAAAAAAATCATAGCACTTTAATTAAGTTATAAAATCTATTTGAACAAACACATTCTTTTATATTTTGCTAATATATTAATGCTGAGATGAGGCGAATAAAACATAACAACAGTGAAATAACCTTAAGAGATTTTTATATTAAATGTGCATGCAAATACTTACTTTATGACGAAATGCTTTTCCACACTCTGAGCACTCATTTGTTTTTTCTTTTGGTAAAGGAGCAACATAATTTGGATCATGATACAGATTTTTATGCCTTCTAAGTAATTGTTTCTGTCTAAATGCTTGGTCACATTCATCACAGCGGAAAGGTTTTTGATCAGTATGAATCAACATATGTGACTCCAGATGACGTTGAGAAATAGATGCATAAGGGCAAAGGTCACATTTGAAGCATTTTTCTCCTTCATGAGTCTTTGAATGCAACTATAAAAATAATATTAATAAATTCAGTCATGAAAAAAATATATAAATGTACATAAAAAGTTATATAAAAGGTTGTGGTGTGTTTAAGCTGAACAAAAGTTCAAACAAAACAAATTTAACTTACTGTAATCTAGGTTAACAATAAAACAATGTTTTTGAGTGTATTCCTGTAAATACTATTTGTAAGTTCAATTACTATAATTTCAGCTTTCTTTTTTAAGGCAATAGTATATGCAACACTATTTGTGAAATTATTTATATAAACTGTTAAAGAGCACTTCAAAGTCTTGACAATTATTTAATGACAATGACGAAAATCTAGCTTTACTTCTAAGACTCTTATAAATGCAAAACAGCTTTACTAAAATAGAAGCAAATTATGTTTCATTTTCTTCAGTAAAAAAAAACTGATTTTACAAAATTGTTTATTTGATAACCACCTTAGTAAGATTCAATTTTTCTTTTTTTTCCCTTACATCTGGCATTTTGTCAGCTATTTTTCACCATACTGGATTCACCACAACATTATGCACAATGATTAGAATCCTCAATGGTCTACTGAACAAAACTTTGACCATGGAGGAAATAGTTTTGGTTGCCTGTGGCATGAATAACCTAAACTTTCTTCTCTTTGTTTTTCATGATATAGCAAATTATAAAATCTAGCTTCAATCAGTCAAGTAAATAAAAAAAGTTAGTTAAATCTTACAGTCAAACACCATATCATAATACATTAAATATAAAAGCAATTACTAGCAGTAGCACAGTTTCAATTATTTATTTAGAATTTTAGTTTCCTTTGTTATTTATTATATATTTATGAAACATCATGAGAAAGCAATAATTTTGTAGTAATTTTTATTACATGTTAAAAAAATCATCTATTTGAGAAACAATATCTCATTTAATATAACAAAATACAGCAGCCAGAAGTCATAAAATAACGCACAATTATCTTTGTGAGTGTCAATCTGTTTGTTTGTTGGCGATAGCTAATGAAATCTATCACAGGCAGGTCCACATATTTGGTTCTGGATAGGCGAAGACAAGTCCAAATGTGCTTACGGCTCAGATTTTGGATCTTTTGTTATTTAATTTTTGGCATTTCTGTTTGTGTGTGTGTGTTAGTTTTTAACATTAGTACAGAGATTCCTGTTTTATCTTTTTAGCCCAATAGATTCCAGTTTTATCTTTTTAGCCCAATTTAGTAAATTTGTGGTCTTTCTTAATAGACTTTATTCAGTGTTCACGCATTGATTTTTGAAATTCCCACTTTTTTTTAAAGTCACCTTTATGATACCTTTTTCTTTATTACATGGCCTCAGTATTTAATCTTTGCATCCAGAGAATGAAAGGAAAGAATGGAAGGATGGCAGGCTAGGTATGGGTTACGTAGTTGCCTTCTCAGCAAGTAGCATTTAAAAAGAAAAAGATATTTTTTTTTTAATTCTACCCAATAAGTTTCTTTATATAACTCCAATACAATAAGAATTATAGCTAAAAATAAGTTGGCATAATTTTCTTTAAATATATATATATATCTATATTATAAAGGACAAGCATATCTGTGCGTAACACATACGTCATTCTGCGAATGGCAACACTTTCAAATTTTAAATGAATTTTCATTTTGCAATTTTCGTTACTGAAAATTTTTAAACTTCTACACATCGCACATTTTCAGTTTTTATACCATCGTTTAAGTACCTTTTAAATGCAATTTGTTTGAAAGCTGTATCTCAATTTATTTTTGAGATATTAATTTTTTTATAGTTTTTAGTGCCAATTTTGTAATTAATTTTTTTATAGTTTTTAGTGCCAATTTTATAATTATGGCAACAGAAGTACTCCATTTCTATTAAAAGTAAAGGGAAAATAGTAGATTACTGTATTTTTCTGTTGCCATTTCCTCATAAAAATTGAAATTAAAATACATGCTATGTCAAAAATACCTTCTGTTATAAAATTCAGTGAATTTTGGTTTTACTTCATTTCTATTCATCAATTAAATATTTCTTAGTTTATAGCAAAAATATTTTACAAATGATATAACACTTTCTCTTTACGAAAACGCATTTTAAATAATTGTGTGACTTTCCTTCACAAATACTTATTTTGTATCAGAAAGCTGAAAGAATGCAATTTTATTTATCTGTGTGTAATAATGTTTTACGAATTTAGAAAAAATGATTTCTGATAAAACATGGAGCTATTATGAACAAAAACAAATGAAGGTATATGTAACATTAAATACCCGATTCCCCCACCCCCTCCCCCTCGACTGTCTTGAATGACGATATTGCTTTTTGTTGTGTTTGTGTACTGTTCTGCGATAATGACGTTATTTGAATACTTTTCTATAGATGTAGGACTGACTACAAAATTTAAGAATTCTAGAAGCTCTATATAGATTTTGTTCAAGACTGGATCATAAAAGTGGAATGCTTTAACGGATGCAAGTGACGTCATTTTATGTGTTTTTTAATTCTTAAAACTGAAATATGTTTTGTAGAAGTATGTCATTACGTTTTGCACCAAAAGGTAAACCAAAGGACGTATTGCACCAAAATAATTTGAATGGAAAATGAAGTACGGCTTTTGAAAACACGTATTTTTCCTTATACAGTTTCCATATTTTTTTCTTCTGCATGAGTGCTGATACTAATTTAGAGACACTAGCCAAAATGCTTAAGTACGTGAAAATGAGGTTAATATTTAAAAGAAAACGATCAATCTCTTAGATAATACTAAACATTTTAACACAAATGCATCTAAAAAACATAAATTATGACAATTTTTACTCCTCGGTATTGAGATTAGTATCCGAAGTTAAGAGTGCGACTGCTCACATGCAAATATGTTGTTGACAATCATGACTTCAAGTTTTGAGTTAAAATGAATTTAAAAGGATCAAATTAAAATACATTTTTTTTAAACATGGTAAATACAGATATGAGAAGTACATATGTAAATTATGAGAAGGTGAAAATGATGTCAGGTTTAGATTTTACAGAACAAAAAAAATCTGATTGTATCAAACTAGAATAAAGTTTATCGTTTTGATTCGGGAAAACAAAGCATAAGAGACTTAATTGACAACTGATACTTAATAACTGTTTTTTATTATATTTTACTGATTACATATGCAATTAAAGTTTAATTTAAACAATTCAGACAACCACAACTGAGTTTTATAGAAATAGTATTTTGTTAATTTTAGGTTAAAATAATATTTGTTTGAGAGTTAGACTAACCAATTTAAGATGCATTTTCTATTGTAATTGATTTTGTAGGTTTATTATAAATCAATGTAACAGTTCCTTCTTAAACATTTTCTTTCGTCGAAGTTCGACGGGTTCCACCTCGTATAAAAAAAGGGCATCAGAAACAATAGAAGAAAAGATTACTTCCAATTATTCACAATTTCATGATGAACATTTCCTTCTCTTTTAAAACATAATATTACAAAATATTAAAACAACATCATACACTTGATTCTTTATAGATCATATGATTTATTTTTGTAATAGTGAGTTGTTTTTTACTTTCTTCTATCTTCAATAGAAGAAAGTATTCTAATCGAAATTTTTTTCGACTTCCGGTTTTCGACGGATTTGCATGTTTTAGGGGTCAGAGATTCCAAAAAACATGTTTATAGAAAATGTCTGTCTGTCTGTGTGTCCGTCTGTCTGTCTGTCTGTCGCCATTGTACCATCAAAAAGTGTATGAAGTTATGTATAGAATTAAACCAAAATTTTATTATAAGTTTTTGGCTATGGCAAGCAGGTCCTCCCGGAATTTGGAAAAAATTCGCCGGTAGGGGGCGCTGATATAACAATTTTTGTGCGATTTTGAATTTTGTACCATCGAAAAGTGTAAGGAGTTATGCATAGAATTGAACCAAATTTTTATTTTAAGTTTTTGGATATGACAAGCAGGTCCTCCCTGAATTTGGAAAAAAATCGCCGGTAGGGAGCGCTGTAAATGCGATTTTTGTGCGATTTTGAATATTGTACCATCGAAAAGTGTATGAAATTATGCATAGAATTGAACGAAATTTTTATTTTAAGTTTTTGGCTATGGCAAGCAGGTCCTCCCTGAATTTGGAAAAAATTCGCCGGTAGGGGCGCTGTAATAGCGATTTTGAATATTGTACCGTCCAAAAGTGTATGAAGTTATGCATAGAATTAAACCAAATTTTTATTTTAAGTTTTTGGATATGGCAAGCAGGTCCTCCCTGAATTTGAAAAAAATTCGCCGTTAGGGGGCGCTGTAATATCGATTTTTGTGCGATTTTGAATATTGCACCATCGAAAATTGTATGAAGTTATGCATAGAATTGAACCAAAAAAAAAAAAATTAAGTTCTTGGCTATGGCAAGGAGGTCCTCCCTTAATTTGTAAAAAAATCGCTCGTAGAGGGCACTGTAATAGCGATTTTTGTACAATTTTTGTGCCATTTTGAATATTGTACCATCGAAAAGTGTATGAAGTTATGCATACAATTGAACCAAATTTTATGTGTTTATTTTTGGTCATGTCACGAAGGTTCTTCCTGAATTTGGAAAAATTCTGCCGGTAGGGGGCACTATAATTGCGATGTCTGTACAATTTTCATTATTGTACCATCGAAAAGTGTATGAAGTTATCCATATAATTGAACCAAATTTCTTGTGCATGTTTCTGGCTATGGCAAACAAGTCCTCCCTGAACTTGAAAAAAATCCGAAAGAAGGGGGCGCTATAATTCCGATCTCTGTGCCATTTTCATTATTGTACCATCGAACAGCGTATAAAATTATGCATACAATTGAACCAAAATGTTTGTGCTTGTTTTTGGCTTTGGCCAACAGGTCCTCCTTGAATTTGGAAATATTGCGCGATAAAGGGGCTCCGTGTTAGCGATTTTTGTATACTTTTATGATTTTTCGTAGTTCTATTGTGCATCGGCGGCTCATGCAGCGGCAGGAACTCGCTTCCTGCTAAGCCGGCTATTCGCAAACAGCTGATAACAACAGAATAAGGAAAAATTAATAATTTTAACAAATATCATGATATAGATTAACTCGTTTTTAGTCCATTTAATTGACTTGAGCAGAAATTTAAGATGAAAATCAAAGTTGGTATAGTATTGAACTAATAATATTGAAGTATTAACATGTGTAACTAGGTTTTGAAATATTAAGATGTATAAGATAAAAGAAAGTTTTGGGATTGGCACATCCAACTAGTTTTTTTTTTAATCAAAGTCTGCTTTTTAGAGAAGTAACATAACATAACCAAAAGCATTTGGTAGATATACTGGCCACCAAAGGAAGATAATTTAGTTAGTAAAAACAGAAATAATTTTCTAAGCAACAGAAACAGCAAAAGAGACATTATTTTACAAATACATTAAAAATAATTTTTATGATACACATTTTCAGCACACTATTTCAAGATGTTTGATCTAAAAATTGAAAGTATTTAATACCTTATATGAATATCGATCAGGAAAAGTCTTTCCACAACGTTTGCATTTTAGAGGTTTATCACTTGTATGAAGTTTTTGCATATGTATCCGCAGATCTGTTTTGCGTCCACAAGTAGTAGGACAAAAGTCACAATGGAAAGAAGGTTTGTTCCCAGAATGTATAAGCTTATGTGCTTTAAGACTATTGGACTGTGTGAATCGAGCTTGACATATATCACATTCATAGGGCTTTTCTCCAGTATGTATTCTTAAATGACGTTTTAGTTTGTACATATCTGGACTTGCATAGGTACAATGAGGGCACTGGTAAGGACGTTCACCAGTATGGCATCGCATGTGACGCTTCAGCTTACTTAATTCAACACTAGCATAATCACACTCAGTACAACGATGAGGTTTTTCGTGAGTATGTCGATAGCGAACATGGCGAACTAATTCACCAGATGTAGTAAATGATGCTTCACAATCTCGGCAACAATGAGGACGAGTTCCAGTGTGAGTATTGACATGATTTTGTAAAGATGCAAGAGTTTTAAAGCCTCTTTCACAAACACCACACTTATGAGGTCTTTCTTCAGAGTGTGACTTCATGTGACGTGATAATAAGTACCTCTGAAATAAAAAGATGAACCTTCATTAAACTTAATGCATAAATATTCAATGGGTTAATTTTATATTTTCAATCATGTGTGGTCAGAATACATTACAATCATGTTTAAATAAAATGCACAAAAATAAAAGGTTACAAATTTTGAGAAACCAAGATAACAAAATAACATTTTTTTTTATTATTATTAAGTGTACTATAATGAATTAACAACAAAAAAGATGTTTAACAAAATTAAATCACAGATAAATATCAAAAAACTGTTTTTAAAATACCAGAGGGGAAATTTTAAATGTTGTTCAAATTAAAACAGATGAATTTGAATGAATCAAAACCCAAAGTATAACTACCATGTTTACTCGCGTAATAGTCACCCTCACATAATAGTCGCACCCCCATTTGAAGCAGAAAAAATCATCAAAATATTTTCTATGTATAAAAGTTGCAGTCGCGTATTTGACTTTCATCTAGAATATAGAAAATTTTCAGCAGTACTTTTCTCAGAACTAGTACTCATAATGGATTCACCTGTTCTGTCACTTCCATTGACATACCCAATTGTCACTCCATTCTTCAGACACTAATTCACATTACAATAGTGATGCTGTTACCTTCAGTGAAAGTGATTTATTATGAGAATTTTTTGTTAAAATTTTCACAAAGATTATTTGTAAATTTTATGTCTATGAAAATATTACCATAAAAGACAAATGGTATTTAATAAACAGCACATAATCTTGAAACATTTTGTAAGTTGCTAATTTTATTATAGTGTTTTTTTTTTTGTTTTGTTTTTTTTTCATACCAGTAATGTTTTAGCATTAGAGTGTGCAATATTGCGTAATAGATTTCCTTGCATAATAGACGCACCTAGGCTTTCACAATAAAGAATTGGCCAAAAAAGTGTGACTATTAAGTACTTACTTAAAGACTAATCACGAAAATAATGGAGTGCCTATTACATGAATTCCTTTATCAATTTAAAAGAAAAGAACTATACAAAGGGATTTTTATATGTTCTATGTGCTTCAAATCTAGAAGTTAAGTATTAATATTTTGGTACTTGCTTTTTATGATGGCCTTGATACAAGAAAACAGTGAGATTGAGATATACAAGAAAAGAAAATTTTCTAAATCACTTTCTAGCAATCTTTATTTACATTTTAAAATCTCATTAAATTAGATATATCTTTATGAGATAATTAAGTGTTATAAATATTAAAATTTAAATGCAAACTCATTAAAAAACTATTTATTTAACTGATACATTATTATTACTCATCATCATTCCTCAAATTTGTAAAAACATTATAAATTGCAGTCTGCTTAAAATACATGAAACAGTTGTAAAACGATAACATTAAGATAAAAATGGGAATAAAAACTACAATTGAATTACCTCAATAAAACAATCAGAACAAAAATCAGTGAAAGTGCATATCGCAAAATGCATACAGTCAAAACATCATAAATTGTAGAAATCTTCACCAAAAAAAAAAATTGTGAAAGTGTTCATATTGCAAAATACACACAATAGTTGAGGCAAGCAAGAATTTAAAAAAAAAAAAAAAGTGCCCTGTTAAACTGACGGCATTGAGCTCACAGGCTACTCACACTAATTCTATATTATACTCTTATTTATGCCTATTTTTCATAAAACAGAACTCACTCTTTTTGAGCAAAATGGTAGATAATCAGAGAAGCACCTTAACAGAATAAAGCAGTATATTTCCCCATTTACCTAAATTAAGGGGAGGGGGGATTACCCCCCGCCCCTCCCTTTACAATTAACCAAATTAACCAATGAACCTCTGAATCTAATCAGGGAAGCGCGTTATCTGAATAAACCAGTATAGCAAATTTGAAGCAAATCGGATAATTCTGCTTGAAAAACCCATTTATCTAAATTAAGGAGGGGATTAGCCACCCATTTCCCCCTTTATACTTAACCAATGAACCCCCAAAACTAATCAGGGAAGCGCCTTATCAGGATGAACCCATTTACACAGATATTATTATTAAGAGTTATCACTTTACATATACACAGAACTTGTGGGTGCATTAGCTCTTAGGCTTTGACAGTCTGTGAGCTAAAAACAAACTGCCTGTGCAAAATGATATCATATAACCACTAAAACAGAACACAATATTTGTAATCTACCAATTAAACAATCAAATGTCGCTATCTAGAATTTTTCACCATATATCAAATGCAAATTTCACTGTTTACAATGAAGAGATTTATAGCATGTTATGACAGAAAAAAATGGAGAAATAAGAAATAAAAGAAAGGGGGTTTATACTTAAAATAGATATGATAGTGAATTTTGAATATTTAAAAGAATTTATTTAAATTTAGAAAATCCAAAATAGAAGATAAATCATTTTTGTAATGGCCAGTGATGTGATCAAAATAGTGGTAGAAAATACAAAGAACATTGTGATGAAAGTAATATAAAACGTACAAAGTGAAATCATATAAACCAGAATATCACTTCTCTGAACCTATAAAATATTTAAAGCTTTAAGAAAATGAAAATACCTAAATAATATTTTATTTATCCATCATTCGAAAAATGTATTTTATGACAAATCTTGAATATATTATTGAATCAAAGTCAACCCCAAGCTGAATCATTCATTTATCTGTGATGATTTTAAATTTACTGCCACATAAACAGTTGAAATCCCCAAATGAGTCTATTATCTAGCTATAAATATAAACAAGGGACTTTATTAAAAAAGTCTAAATAGAAACCTAAATATAAAGATAATTTTTAATTCACAAAATTCTGATTATATTTTTACAAGTACATACAAAAATTTACAATTTCATAAAAACAGGATTGCATGAAAAAAAAAATTAGCAAAGATAATTAAATGCAGCTTCTTTGTTAAGATAATTAAATACAACTTATCTGTAAGATAAGTAAATGGAACTTCTCTTGTTAAAAATGAAAATTAATGTGCAAAATTATTTCAATAATACAAATTAATGAAAATGGTAAGGTTGAAAATTTAATATGAAATTTGAAACATGCATTTACTTTTATTGCTGTAATTTTTCACGTAATCAGATGGTAATCGCCAGTAATACTTCACTTTTATTAGAATTTTTTTTTTTATAACAGGCAGTTGATATTTCAAATGAAAATCAAATTTCAAAGTAATTGCTTAAAAGGTGCAAAGGCCAACATAGTGAAAAAGATTCCAAGCTGGGACTCGAACCCGGGCCATCAGTATAGCGCACTGACGTTCTACCGACTAAACCACTTGGAACGATACCTAGCAATGAAAATTTTCACATTATTATATGTTGGCAAGGCTACAAAAGCAGCAAAAGATGGAATATTTTTATCGTGAGCCACTGACCTGGGGCAAACACGGAACATAATTAAATCCAGCATCGATAGAAACTATATTAATACATGGAAATTATTCCAGAGGGAAACATTCGCCTTGCATACAATATTTCAAATGAAAATCAAATTTCAAAGTAATTGCTTAAAAGACGCCAAGGCCAACATAGTGAAAAAGATTCCAAGCCAGGACTTAAACCCGGGCCATCAGTATAGCGCACTGACGTTCTACCGACTAAACCACTTGGAACGTAATAATAGTGATACGTTATAATAGTGAGAAAAATTTCGTTACTGGGTATCGTTTAGAAAACTTATTTTCCTAAAATTTCTAATTTTTCCAGAAAAAAAAACTTCCACTTAAAGATTTTTGGAAATTTTACATCTCTAAGTGTGTACTAGAAACATATAAATGTGGGGTTTCTACACATGTTGCATAGCTGTCAACAACCCTGTAGAAAATTATGGACAAAGTATTGACAATTTTTATGAATAAAATATATGTTTCGTTGTTATGAAAACTGCAAGTTAAAATTTTCAAAGGGCAGTTATTTATATATGAAGTGCATGTCAGTCAAATATGGGCTTTGCTAAAACCCGATAAATCAAAAACAAGCACATGCCAAAAAAAGGGAATATTGTCATATCACAAGCCATTAATGTCCTCATTGCTATTGCTGGCATTTTACCACAGATGCTCAAAAAAATTACAAGCATTAAAAACAGAGAGTCAAAAACAAAAATAACACTTTTAAAAATAACATACTGAAAGTAGTTATACCTTTGGGCTAGTGTAATTACAGTAATTGCACATGTGAGCTTGAGTAACAATTTGACTTTTCTTTTGTGTGATTCTTATAGTCCTTGTCTTTGTACCATCTGGTGCAACTTCTTCTGATACTATTTCTCCATGTTTTTCTCCTTCATTGAAATCATATACAGACATGTCAAGATCCATTTCTTTTGATGGATCTTTATCATCATCTGACTGAGCAACAATAAACATATAGCTGACTTCGCCAGAAGCTCCATTTGTGGGAACAACTGTTACTGCTTGATAGGCATTTCCCACATTCAAAATCACCTTTTAAAAGAGTACACAGTTTAAAATAAGAATAAAAACATCATAAATTATATTCAATAAGAAATATTACTAACATTATTGTCAATTAATATATATATATGAAACGATAAAAGCGAAGCCCCTTTTTAAAATTTAAAATCCCCTTTTAGCCCCTTTTAAAATTTGAAATCCCCGTTTTAAAAAATAGAGATTTAAATGTAGAAATTAAAATTAAAACTTTTTAAATGCTTTAGTAATTGTGTCTCAATTGATTGGATGCATCTGCCCCTGTTAAATTAGTTTTTCCACATCGCATCTTATAACTTTCAAAGATCGTTTTGGCACATTTCATAAGAATACTTTTGATGAGTAAGTGCAATTTTTAAGTCTTGCAGCGACCCGTTGGCCGAAGTTGAGCCAGCGCCCAAGCCCCGGGCAATCAATCATTCAGCTAACGACCAATTATATTTTAAATACACCTCCTTTGACTTCAACGTCCCCTAGCAGGAATAATGCAAAATACCGCATACTTATACAGCTGCACGGGCGGCAAGACAGTGCTTTTTACCATCTAAAGAATGCCATAACTTCATGCCACTCTGCTCTCCAGGTATCGCTTTGCGATACACTTAACTCCCGATCCCGATGTCCATCAAGAAGTAAAGTAGCAGCTCTCATGTCAAAGGGGCCTGATTTCTCTCAAAAGGATGTAACAAAAAATTAATAAATCAGGTCCCCGAAAAAACTGTGTCTTCCTTTAATCAGTCACGCATCTTATCAGACTTTTATTAGCTCCCGGATCAACACTTACGGCCTGCGACTACAAAAATATGATAGAAACTCAGAGGGAGCGATCCTACGTCGGCACAGACGCGTCTGTTGTCTGCGCCCCGGCACCCATCGGTCGGATCCACAATTAGACAGAAGAAACACAACGGGAGTAGCGATAATTCATTGTGCAAAAGTCTGTAGGATCGCTCCCTCTTAGTTTCTAAATTTTCATGATCGATTATTTGTTACAATAAAGTAACAAATAGAATAGAAAAAGTAAAAAATTAAAAACACAAAAGAGTTTACCTGGTTAACCCTGATTAAGAAATAACACGAGAGTAAAATTTAAAGGCTTTTTGGAGATTTTGTATAAAAATAAGGACTTTCTTAGGACCCTGATTAAAGCATTGAATTCCAAGATACCCCATGAATTCCTTCCTGTTAAAGTATGATCAAGCATAATATAGCTCAACTTGTAAAGAATATGTTTGAAAAGAAAATAATACAGCGTATGTAGTGGCCAGCATGCTCTCCTCAGTTAAATCTGATCAAGCATATATTTGAAACACATACGAATGATACATTGCATGCCTTAGTTGATTGTTCAGGACTTTGATATATCCCTTTTTTAAGAGAGAATTCCCTACACTGTTATTGACAACATCATTGCATCTGTGGAAAACAGATATTCAACAGTATTAATTGTTCAAGGGAACTACACACCATGTAAATAATCCTTCATTGTCTTTAAACATCATATTTTTTGCCATTTAGAGAGGTAGTCAAATTGGTGTGGAACGTCTGTTTATGTTTCTTGACATCAATTCAAAGATTTAAATTTCAATATATGATATTTTAGTGTTTTATTTTCTGTATTAGAGGTATTCTTCCATAATTTTGACTTTTAAGTCCCTGAATAGTAATTTTTCTTTTAGTATATATTCTTGAAGTTTTTTTTTTCTTTCTCACATTGGAAAACTTGCCACTGCATGATTGTATAACAGTATTAACGAAATAAATAAGTTTTGGACAATATTGGGGGTAAAAATATAGCATGAAATTCCTTACCATCCCATGTCCATGATGCTGATTTTTAAGTTTGGAGCTGTCTGAATAAAATTATTTCAATAAAAATAATTCGAGATAATTTTTTTATGAAACTGGAACAACATATACAGGACGATTGCACCATAAAATATAATAAATAAGATTTATATGTTAAAACATATAAACTAGATCAATGGTACACATAAAAAGAACTTTTATAAGAACTTGTATAAATAAAATTAACGATAAAACTTAATATGGACGTTTTGAACTGCTTCTGCAGTCGTTTTCAGGATAAATATCATGTTGAAATGCTTAAAAGTCTAGAGACGAAAGCTTCCTGTCAAGTTGATCTATTATATGGATGGAAAACTGCAGAGAGTACATCAGAAAATTTTAAAATTAAATAAAGTGAGATGAATCGAAAGTTTACTTGAAGACCAGCTATGAAAGGGAACAGATTACATTCAAACAAGGTCATGGCTAAAAGAGAAAAAATTGAAAGCATATATTTGGAACACATACGAAAGATGCATTGCATGCCTAAGTTTATTGTTTGGGACTTTGATATATCACTTTTTGAAGAGAGAATTCTCTACACTGTTATTGACAACCTCACTGTATCTGGAAAACAGATATTCAACAGTATTAATTGTTCGAGAGAACTACACACCATGTAAATAGTCCTTCATTCCCTTTAAACATCATATTTTTTGCCATTTAGAGGTAGTCAAATAGGTGTGGAACGTCTGTTTATGTTCTTGACATCATTTCAATGATTTAAATTTCAATATGTGATATTTTAGTGTTTTATTTTCTGTATTAGAGGTATTCTTCCATAATTTTGACTTTTAAATCCCTGAATAGTAATTTTTATTTTAGTATATATTCTTGAAGTTTTTTTATTACTCATATTGGAAAACTTGCCATTGCATGATTGTGTAACAGTATTAGCAAAATAATTAAGTTTTGGATGATGATGGGGGTAAAAATGCAGCATAAAATTCCTTACCATCCCATGCCCATGATGCTGATTTTTAAGTTTGGAGCTGTCTGATTAAAATTGTTTCCATAAAAGTAATTCAACATAATTTTTTTTTTATGAAACTGAACTATTGTTAACATATGTAGGACAATTGCAATAAAATTTACATGTTAATAAAGAAATAAAATTTACATGTTAAAACATATAAACTAGCGCAATGGTACACATAATAAGAACTTTTATAAGAACTTGTACAAATAAAATTAACAATAAAACTTAATATCAACGTTTCGAACTGCTTCTGCAGTCTTCTTCAAAATAAATATTATGTTGCAGGGGTCGATCCAGACAAAATTTGGAGCCTATTTAGGGCCCTTTCACAAAAATCTATTTAATAAAATAGGCCCCTTCACAAAAATAAATTTAATAAAATGGGCTCCTTCACAAAATTGAACTTAATAAAACAGGCCCCTTCACAAAATTCCATTAAAATAGGCTTTCTTCATAACATTCTATTTCATAAAAACTGTTTTAAAATGTGTAATTTATAAATAAAAGCAGGTCATGAAAAACAAAAACTTTAGCAAGGAGATTTAAAGAAGTTTTTGTTAATAAATTCTTGGTTCGAATTTGAGTAACTGGATTTCAACTTTTGTTACAAAATGTTACTTTTCACAAAAATATAATGAAATTCACAAAAATAACTTTTCATTTTCACAAAATGAGACCCAAGAATAAAAACCTGCATCGACCCCTGTGTTGATATGCTTAAAAGTCTAGAGGCGAAAGCTTCCTGTCAAATCAATCTATTATATGAATGGAAAACTGCAGTGCATCAGAAAATTTTAAAATGTAATAAATTGAGATGAATCGAAAGTTTATTTGAAGACCATGGAGTGTCACCAGCTATGAAAGGGAACGGATTACATTCAAACAAGGTCATGGTTAAAAGAGGGAAAATTAAAATGTTGTAAGCAGGTAAATAATTAAGATTTTTTTATGATATTAAGCCAGATTTTTGGTATATTATAAGACAAATTATTGTTACAGGTATTCAAGGCTGGAATAGCACAGTTGAAGTCTATTCCAACAGAGCGAAAAATGTCCAGACCAGGGATCGAACCGGATACTTGGCGCCCCGTGCCAATGCCTTACCTGTGCTACTCCAGCCTTGAATATGATTTAATCCAGTTGAAAAAAATATTCGTTCCCTTCATTATGACTTGTTACAGGTATTATACTCATGTGCGATGATTTCAACTGATTCTCTGAGCATACTTTTAAATGGGTTATTACTGGTAAGGTAATAACCCATTTTCGTTACTTGTCCCAAGTTATTATTAAATCTATGCCCTCAGCAATAACTCTCTGAGGGAAGTGCTAGTTTTTTTATATTTGTTGATACTTTGCACGTTAAATTTTATTTTGAAATAAATTTCAGAAATATAATTTTATTGGTTCAAAAGTTATCCATCTATTTTACAAATAATAATAAAAAAAATTACCTGATTATTTCCATCTGCCAAGCCACCAGAAGCAGCCTGTTCTACAATAGTCGAAATCATTTGAAGTTGATTTTCATCACTTAATTGAACTTCTTGGCCATCATTTGTAACAACAGTAGGAACTCGTGATGATGTAATGGGCAGAGTCTGTTCAGTTTCAGTGCCATCAGGTTGTCGTAATACCATCCGTATAGCATGAACGGCTTTACTGTCAGACTGCGAATGATTATCAGCAGCAGCTACAATAGTAGCCAACTGGGCCTATAAATGCGCATTCAAAGTAAATTTTTTTTTAATGTATTATACTTAAAAAATGCAATAGTAACGACATAATATAAATCATACTGAAGTATACAAAAACTAAAACATTTGGGAAATTTGAGTAAAGTATCAGTTTCATATCTACAAAAATTAACTTTTGAAAAGAAAGGAAAAAAAGGGATGTGTGTGGATGAAAGTTGTTTCTAAAAAATAATGTGATATTAAATTTCAAAACTCATTTTCTGGTACTTATTTAACATTTTATATTAACTAAGTTTCAATATGCAAATCAAGTGCTTACATATATTGATAGAAACCCTTCTCTCCTTACTGCATACATCATAATGGGCTTGGTAGACATCTTTCTGGTATGATCCATGTCAATTCAGGCAGCCAAAGAAAAAAATCTTACCTTCATAATCTCAGAAGTTTTTGAATTGAACATATGTTAAAATTCAATAAAAAATAAGATACTTGTATAATTTGATTCTGCCCCAAAAAATTCCTGGCCCGAGATACAGGCCGCCAAAGATGGCATCCCGGGCACCATTTCCAATTCGCCATTTTTGATAAAAATTTTAAAGTGCTCTGTCTCTAGAATGGTGCAAGATATTTTGTTGCGTTTTTTTTTTTTTTATTTTAAAGATAATATTCTTCTGTTTAAAATGATATACCCAATTTTGAAAAATGTCTTCAACTTTTCTTGTGGCAACATTTTGAAAAAAAAAAAAAAATTTCAAAAAAAAATTTTTTTTTGAAAATGCCAATCCCAAAAATTTTGATTTTTTTGCTGTTGATCAATACCATTGGGAACTATCTTCACTGTAAAGGAGAACTTCCACTTTTGAGTTTAACAAATTTTAGAAACATTTAAAAAATTCAGAGAATTTTACAGGAACTATATATACAGTTCCAGTAAAAGTCACTGAATTTTTGCTTATTTGTATCATATTTGTAAGGATAAGCCTACTATATATCCTAAACAAGTTAAAAATTGCAATATCAAATGTGGCAAATGAGGTGCGTGCATAGTATTAACTAGTTTTATAAATATTCAGATCTTGGGGCAATAAGTGTTACACTCTTGGGCGAAAGGCATGAATACAAAATTTACTATAATTCCATATATTATATTCAGTAATACGGAAGAATATGAATCCATCTTAAAAGGACTTAATTGCCATGGCAACCTAGAATCATTGCCTATCATGGTATATCATTGAATCAATTATGTATTGTAAGATTTTTATATAGAATGAAGAAAACTTTTATTAATGTCTTTTATGTTTTAATTTGAATTTCATAGCATTTGAAGTGATACATACTTTATTGCAAAGGTTTACAAAAAATTACTTCCTGTGTCATAGAAAGTGCATAGTGTTTACAAGGACACACAAAAGATTTCAGATACTTTACCTTATTGGAAATACTGTACATTAGCGATGATTGCTAGAGGTGCATTTTTAGTTGCGATATGAGTTTTCAAGTTTAATTAAATATTTCCATATTACGTTGTGTGTATAAAGGCTGTAGATCATATACAGGGCTACACAAAAGAAATCGTAAGGGTATTGCTGGAAGTGCATTTTTAGTTGTGTTTGAGTTTTTAAGTTTAACTAAATTTTTCCATGTTACGTTGTGTGCATAAATGCTGTAGATCATATACAGGGCTACACAAAAGGGTTTACTGAGTATGAATGAAAGTAGCTTAAAGGTGATTTTTAAATGAGTTATGCATTTTTACACTGAACTACATTTAGTATACTAAGATATGTTTGGAGAATATAGATAAAATGATATACAGGTCCACGCAAAGAATTAGATACATGGCCGTCTATGGATGATAATCTCTGGAAATGTGATTTCACTGGTTTTAAGGATGTTTTAATCTTAATTAAATATTAGCTAAATAGTGGCATGTATATAAAGATAGTAGGTAAAATACAGGGTTGTATGAAAGTATTCAAGTATGCTTCCGTCTATTGACATAAATTTCTAAAAGTCAAATTCCGACCTATTTATGTGTTTTTAACAATTTCCAACATAGTTGAAAGTCTTTATGGATTCGATTTGTCTGCCCATCTGTCTGAACTCTAACTTGTATTAATATAATTTGTACTGCTGTGTAATTGATACATGTTATTGAGATTGTTTTACTATGTTCGGTATTGAAAATAAAGTATGTATCACTTCAAATGCTATGAAAATCAAATTAAAACATAAAAGACATTAATAAAAGTTTTCTTCATTCTATTTAAAAATCCTATAATACATAATTGATTCAATGATATACCATGATAGGTAATGATTCTAGGTTGCCATGGCGATTAAGTCCTTTTAACCTCCTCAGACCTGATGTATCCTATAGGATACACATCTTTGCAATTTTTTTTCACGTATATAAATAATATTTAACAAAAAGAAAATTGATGTGTATGGAGCCTTACAGATAGCAGCAGAACTAAATAAAACAGAAATTTCTATCTTATAGTGCTTTTTAGCGAGATACGTGTAATATCAAAATGGCTTGCAGCAAAAATGCACGAAATTTACAAAAACGAAAATGTAAACAATTTTTCAGTACGTTAAAATACCATTTGCAGAGTCCTTTAGAAATAAAAAATTATTAAATGTATAATTATTTCACATTTTGCATTGTTTTTTCAATGCAATGCAATAAAAAGTAAAATAAAAAGTCCTAACAAACTGTCAAAAAATGTACTTATTGGGTCCCCATGTATCATCGAATTTTATGTACAAAAAATACATTTTAATTTTTTTCGCTTTTCAATCTTTCTTAGTTATCGGTTTGTTAATATAAATTCATAACTGAAGTTAAAAAAATATAATAATAAACCCTGGGGTCTGAAGAGGTTAAGATGAATTCATATTACTTCCGTATTACTGAATTTAATATGTAGAATCATAATAAATTTTGCATTCATGCCCTTTTTGCCCAAGAGTGTAACTTATTGCACCAAGACCTGAATATTTATAAAACTAGTTATAGTACGCACGCACCTCATTTGCCACATTTGATATTGCAATTTCTAACTTGTTTAGGATATATAGTAGGCTTATCCTTACAAATATGATACAAATAAGCAAAAATTCAGTGACTTTTACTGGAACTGTATATATACAGTTCCTGTAAATTTCTCTGAATTTTTAAAATGTTTCTAAAATTTGTTAAACTCAAAAGTGGAAGTTCTCCTTTACAGTGAAGGTAGTTCCCAAAGGTATTGATCAACAGCAAAAAAATCAAAATTTTTGGGATTGGCATTTCCAAAAAAAAAATTTTTTTTGAAAAAAAAATTTTTTTGCCACAAGAAAAGTTGAATACATTTTTCAAAATTGGGTATATAATTTTAAACAGAAGAATATTATCTTTAAAATAAAATAAACCGCAACAAAATATCTTGCACCGTTCTAGAGATAGAGCACTTTAAAAATTTTATCGAAAATCGCGAATGAGAAAGGATGCCGGGGATGTCATCTTTGGCAGCCTGTATCTCGGGCCAGGAATTTTTTGGGGCAAAATGAAAATATACAAGTATCTTACTTTTTCTTAAATTTTAACATATGTTCAATTCAAAAACTTCTGAGACCATGAAGGTAACCCCCCTGCCTGAGTTGATATGGATTCAGCCTTCTATATTTTACATAAATTTCTAAGAATGGTTGTTTGTTTTTATGGCCGATTATGTGTGTTAGGGATATAAGCCAGGGACAGTGGAAGGGTTGTTCTCCATTTCTAAGGGAGCCTGACACTTATTTATGCAAGGTTCAAAGAAAACCTTGGACAATTCCAAACGGTTAGGTCAATAAGCACAACATGGGTTTGAATACGGTACTTACCATCCACCAGCTTACACAGTAGGATCATTCAGCTGCTGGTAGGACTTAAATTTCTAAGACACCGAGTACGTAGTTAAAAACAATTACAAAGTACATAGTTAAAGTTCGAAGAGTGAGAGTGTTGTTGCTCAAACAAGATTTTGCACATCAGATATAAATTTTTTATTTGATGACGGCCGCCAAGTCCAGCCCATAATGTATAAATTTTTTAAATCTTAATTTTCAGGAAAAACATTATGATGTATGTAATAAAGATAGAAGGATTTCTAACAATACAACATATGTAAGCACTATGTGTAGGCACTTGACTTACATATGAAGACTTAATTAATAGAAAATGTTAAATAAGTACTAGCAGTTCAGCTTGTGAATTTGATACCACACTATTTTTTAGGTAATTTTCACTACCATCCTTTTTTTTTTTTACTTTTTAAAACTTATTTTATGTAGGCATCATTTATTTTTTTCAGAACAGTTATTATAAGAGCTTACATAGAGCTTTTTGAAGTAAATGGCAATCACAATATGTACACTTTTTATGGGGGGAGAGGGAGTGGGGTGAGAGAGGGATAAAGAGTTATTAATCATTTAAACACAATGATAATGAATTTGTTTTCAATTATAGATAAGATACAACGTTTCATAGAGCAATGAGATGATATTTGTAGATATATTTTTAAGCAATTTAGATAATTTAGATAATCTATGTACTGAAATTAACATGAGCTCTGGTAAAACTTCATTTCAGCAGAGTGAAAACACAAAATCTATACTTTTTTTTTTCTTCGCTAATTCATTTCTTGGATTAATTTATCATTTAAAAGGAGTGAAAATAAATTTCATTTATCAAAACATCAGACCAGATATATTATTGAGTAGAAAGAATCCTCGCAACTACCAAGTACATAAACCATTAATTTTAAAAGTGTGCATTTATTATGTAAAATTTATCTGTTTAAAATAATTGCTATGACCTTAATTCAAATAAGGTAAAATAAGCTATACTGAATTAAAAATTTAATGCAAATTTCATGATAAATTAGCAATCTATTTTGAAAAGAAGTGTTTTTAATTATTTTCTAAAACCCCACTTTCCTTTCCCATATTCTTTGAAGGTTGAAGAATTAGATTAAAAACAATACTCAATACAGCTATAAAATGCTATTTGCATACACAGTGAAACCCCAATTTAACACTCAAGGGACCATAAAGAAATTATGCAGAAGAAACTTAAATTGGGATAAGACAAAATTAAAACACTGAGCATAAAATAAAGATTAATTTTGATAATATAGTTTTATTTGTTCCTTAACAATGATATAACCATAACCATTAGTATTCAAATTAAGGTTTGTTTATTTTACTGTGAGCTTTTTTTTTAGCAGCTACATTACAAATCACAATCTCAACGTATATAAGTTTTTGTAAGTCTGTTCCTCACTATTTCAAAGGAAGGCCCTTATTGTTTTTAAACTTTAATGGAAGCTTGAATCTGTCGCAGAAGGAATTACTGTTCCTCATAATCATTTTCATAGTTATCCAAACTATCTGGTTATGAGTCTATAAAGTCTCCTACAGTTAGAAACTCTGATGTCATGACGTTTGGATCGAAAATTAGATAATCCTCACAATCTATATTTGAGCAAGGAAAGAAATCCCCCCATCTACTTATATAAAATCCAAATGTAGGAAAATAGGTAACTATTCCAGAGTGAAATGTTCTATCTATCTATACATTTAAAACACAAGGTCATTTTTTTTAGTCATCTGTCCTGAGCTTTAAACTAAACAGATTCTGCTAATTATTTTTTAAATGAAAGCTGCTCATTTGTAGATATGCCAACACTAGCTATTTTTAACACGTTGACGGACACTTGCGACTATAGCCGTCAAAGCGAAGTTCACTTAATTTTAATTTCTAAATTGGCACCAGTATTTTAAAACTAAATTTTGCATTATTTAATGTACATGAAGTTAAGCTTTTACTTATTTTCATATATTTTTTCATGTAAATCCTGGTATCAATCAATCATTATGCCACATAGTGAACTTCGCTTTGATGGCTATAGACGTAAGTGTCCGTCAACGTGTTAAAAAAAATATTTCCATTTTTATATTTCAATTTTAATTTTAAAAGTTTTTTATGAAATTTCTTCAAAATGGTAGAAATTGGGTTATTTCTATTGTTTCAGATAAAAGAGAAATAATGAAAAATATTCTGACATGTGGCATTTTGGATTTTTTTTTTTTTTTTTTTTTTTTTTTTTTTTTTTTTTTTGCAAGTTTTTTCTGGTAAAAAAATGCTGTTGCCATATTTAGGAAATTTCTAGTAATATTATTTCTGTTGTCGTTTTTATACACTTATATCTCAATAACATATTTTTGAAAATATTAATGTTAAAGAATACATTTTTTTAAACTGAATCTTTCATATAAGTAAATTTCAATAACTTTATTGTTTGCATAATTCTTTGCATAAATTATGCATCTCCTGCATCACTGATTACTAATGATAACTCTTTCATAGAATAAGTTGATATACAAAACATGCATACCACTTATAAAAAGAGTTGAAGGTAGATCAATAGTTAATTAGAACAAAACATATTTTAAATTATATTTTATTATGGAAAATTTAAACTATCCAACTTGCATTTGAAAGAATAAATAAATTCTAATCACTAGAATGTTTTCAACTAATAATATTAAAAACAAGTATACAGTAAAACCTGTGAAAATGTAATATTTCTATAATGGAAACCTAACTTACACAGAAAACTCGCATGATCTCAGTGAAAATAACACTATACACATATAAAGCATCGAGTATCTGTAAATACAAAAATCTGTCTAAAATGGATCCTTCTCCCCCCACCCCCTTCCTGTTCCATTATGATTCTGTCTTGACAGGTTTAACTGTATTTCTGGTAAATATTTGACTATAATAAATGTTTTCAATAAGTATGGTCACCAGTACGGTTAAAAAAAAGGGGGGGGTGAGAAGATAAGTATTTATATATTTTTCTTCTTGCTGCTGTTAGTTTACATAAAAATTGATTACAAATCAGCTTCATTTACTTTTACATAAGCAAAGCAAAAAGTTATCATAAAATATATTACCAAAATTACCAACAAAATATTCCTTGGACAAAATTCTTTTAAATAGAGGTATTTCTCAAATAGGGAAATATTTAACAGCTATATAACTATCCCATTTAAGAAAAGATTTTTAAAGATAAAAAAATACATATAATTATACCTAAAAATTATTTACTATACTCAATACTGCCAGTTCTAAAAGCGAAGAAAACCATTGTAAAAAATAAAACATTGTCTGATTTTTTTTTTTTTTTTTTTTTTTTTTTTTTTTAACTAGTTTATCGAACCTTTTTGGAAAACAATTACCATTGTTGCTTAATATTTTGGGAATTAACAAGTTTGGAAATTATTTTTGATGATCTCAACAATTTGTATTACCCAAACAGTGCATAATAAAAGAAAAGTTTGCTAGATTTGGCACTTAATTATGTACAAAACTACATATTAGTGCATTTTTTTCTTGGGAGATTTGAGATGAATTCTCACATTGGTTATTTTTGCCGTTCTTTTTTATTCTTCGGAGTCAGTTTTTCAGTTGGTATGCGAGCCTTTACTGATACACTTTGCGATCTCTTTGGCCGTTCAGCATTTCTTTCTGGGTGATGCATCGTAAGTCATTTTTTCCCCATGTGTGTTGCGTGTGTATCCTTTCTCTCCCAGCATTTTGGTAATTTCATCCTCCTCCCATTTCTGCTACTTATGCTTTGGTACACATGCTCAATAGGTAGTCATCAAAGCTAGTTTTGTTTTCTCACAATCTGAGATGTAGTTTTCAGTTCAACAGTGTTACGTTTGTTGTGTAGCAAGTCGAAAATTGTTTGGTTTTGTTTTCAAATAATTCTGTCTGCCTTCTTATTTACTGTTGCCTTTTAAATTTAATCAATTAATTTGAACATCCCTTGAATTCGTTTCGCTTCCCTGTAGCTATGCTTATATACTTTGGCTGTTAATTTTTTTAAGCAATTTATTTCAGATGAGACGTTGAAATCAGGTTGTGATTTTTGCTGTTAAATATTAGTCTAAAACATGATTTTTCGAAATTTGCAATGATTTTTTTTTAAATAGTGATTTATGCCCGAGCCTTTTAAAAAGAAGTTTTATAGTGGTCAGGAGAGAAAGTTTATTTTCAATGTTCAAATTCTAAATAAAGAGTATTTTTGAACTTCACGAATGTGTCGTTCCTGTCTCTGTCTCAACATGCTTTTACTAAAGTAAGATCTTTCACATTTTCTCCATCTCAGTGGTCATAAAGGAATAGACTTAAATATTTATTTAAGGAGTTGTTGCCTCAATGTTTACAAGATTAATGATTTTCACAATGGCAAATACAAATTTGTGATCACGCTAAACTCTGATAATAATCTCTACATCACAGGAGATGCAGGGATATGTGTACCCATTTAGCATTTTGCAAATAATTTTAAAATTGAAATTTTAAAAATTAAATTGTAGAATTTTCTTTAAACCTGTTAAGAAAAACATCTTTTAGCATAAAATATGCCACAGAGACTATTTAAATAATCTGTGATCATTTGTGCATAGACAACTGCAAATAAATTTTCAGCTACAATGAGGTGAAATTGCTCAAATGTAGATTGCTAAATTAATAATTTTCTTGAGTCAATCTCAAAGTACACCAAAACTTTTCTTGTTTATATTAGAAAAATAAACACTGCACTGAGCAAAACTAATAAAATATATCTGAAATTTTATTAAATAAAAAAAAGAAAACATCTAAAAAAAAAATTTACTTATAAAATGTGATTAAGTAAAGGAAAATTTCGAGCCTTTAAAGCACACTTTACAAAATCTTTTGTTTAAAAAAGACCTTTCACAAGATTTTTTTCACCTCAAAAATAGGTTCTGTCCTAAAATATGGCCTGTCATAAAACAAATGGAATCACCGAAAACCTATTACCTAACTATCTAACTATACATAAAATAAATATATAAACATATAAAATGAAATAATAAAATAACAAAAAATAATGAATTTATATAATTTTGTCCGTTCAGAATCTTGTTAACAAAGCGATGCAATACTGAATATGAAAATAATTCACAAGTACAGAGCAATTTAATATATAAAATTAACCCCTTCACCACAAGTATCAAATATACTTCTATTATTTTTTTGACACCACTTTTTGCAAAAAGTAATTTTTGCATTATTTAATCTGAAAATCTACGATTAGATGATGAAAATCTGCGATTAGACATGGCAAAGATTACTGTTTGGAAATACTGGTTCCTAAATTCAAGGAGTTTGCACCCCTTACACAGCATGTATAAGTGCTGCTCATCATGAAGGGATTAACTATCAAAGTGATAATGCAAAATTTCATCAAGCATTAATAAAATAATAAACAGACATAAAAAGCAATGCACCTGTGGTTGCCCATCTGGACCATCTGTAATTTGAGTATCTTGTGATGTGCCAGCTTGAACAGCAACAAATGTAGGTTGCTCCCCAACTTGTGCTCCTCCTGCAATAGCCTGATACAAAAATACACACATATAAAAATGGATACTACAAAATGCTTATCCTTATTTCACTATAGATCTAGTACACTTTATTAATGTTATTAATTAAAATCAAAGTTTAAACAAGAAAAATCATGCATCAAATATAGATTATGAAACACTTTCCAACCCTTTCAGGATGCTTTAACAAAAGGTAAAGAAATACTTAAGTAAATATTTTAGAAAATGTATAACACATTTGAAAACCAGATTTCAACAATTATTGCCCATAGCCGGAAAGGTATACTCCAACTCTTTTGTGTAGTTCTGTATATAATCTATAGTTTGTACAGATTCGACATAATAAATCTATTGTTTAATTTAGAACTTAGAGACGATAAAGTCTTTCACAAGAAAACTAACTACATGAGGTGCTAGTTGCTGATTTTGATAAAAATGGTATCATTGGAAAGGTCTTGTTGGGAGAAACAAAAAATCCAATGGAACTACCTATCCGAAATGAACATCACAGAAGCTGCAAGGCAATTTGCACGAGCATTCCACCAACAGATAAATAAATAAAGCATTTTTTCAAATCTGTTTGTTAGCAATTGGCATGAGTTTGTAATGTTGTAAATATAGACAATGTGTTGTATAATGCAATGGAAGAAATGCACTGTTTGACATCGAATGTTATGAATGTGGACTTATTAACACAGAAAGAAGACTGCTATGCAACAATTGTTGTGATTAGTAAAGATGTTGTAGACCATATGAAAGTAGGTCCATTTAGTAGAGCATTTGGCTGATCACCCTGTTATTGGTAAAAGTGGGTGTCAGTGCAAAAAAAGTGCTTAAAGAATAGTCCTAATAATAAATAAGCATTTAAATTGTAGGGACTCTTCATATAGGTCAAAATTGGAAAATTTCATTAAAGGTCACTGGCCAGTGAGACTAATTTCTTAAGTGGCCACTTTCTTTAAACTAGCAGCCACTTTTTTATTTCAAAATGCTAAACAGTAAAATTTATATAAGTATTAATCTAAAACTGAGTAGCCCAAATGAATATGTTAATATAAATATATTGGAACCAAAAAAAGTACAATCCTTGATGAAATGCAAGAAAATTTTACTATCTGCTTGTAAAAAAGTGGTCGGAAGGTGGCCGCTGATAGACAATTTTTTACTAGCCACTTTTTTTCCTTTACTGGCCCTGTGGCTAGTGCTAATTTTGACCTTTAACTCTTCACACCAGGCACATTTGATAGTCTGTTCGGGTGTTACAACTATTATAAGATTTGGCTGTTAGTGTGAAACATACTTGTCTCACAGATCTGAAGCTTGATATTTCAATTCAATAATTCATAGTGATGCCTTCTGGCAAGCATATCGGAGCATGTCTTCAAATGCAAGGACAGAGATTTGGTTGTGAACCAAACAATACAATTTTACGACATTTTCCCTTGTAGTCAAATCTTTTCCACCACATATAAGATGGTGAGTTTTTGGAAAACTTGGTCATACATTTGACTATAAGTTTGTAGTCATGAAACGTTTCAACATCAAGAGGCTGGAGATATTTCATTGTACCACTGGGTATAATTATGACTTTGACATTTTCCCTAAATTTCCTGTGAAGCTTGGGATCTACATTGCCTGCTCACTCATCCAAGATGAGGAGGCTCTTCCCTTCATGTATAGATTTTTTTAATGTTTCGAAATGCAATTCAGTCAACTGCTTTGATGTTTTCCCTGACGTGGAGTAGGAAGTTGAGATAATACAACTGTTGTAGATGATTTTCCACTTGTGTCCCAAATTAGCCTTGCAGCTCCTGTAGTATTCATTTTGGACAGGTAGTAACATTGGATGTTTTGTTTCTCATGACAAGACCTTCCAAACGATACCACTCTTATCAAAATCAGCAACTAACACCTCAGATAGTTCCCTTGTTAGACCTTTTTTCTTTGTTTAGTGACTCTAAAATTTTTCGTTGCTTGATAATTTTTCTTAATTTTTTTAATTCTTACTTTAATTTTTGTGTTGAATTATTTTACAATAATTAACGAATAGTTTTAAATATTTCTTTCTATTTTTAGTAGCAGAAACCTGTAAAAGAAACTTTATTTTGTTATAATTTAGTTTTATTGTTTTCATTGAAATCAAGTATGAAATTACAGTATGTCTTAAAAAATCCGGCATGATCGGGACCAAGACTATGCCGGATTTTTGAAGGAATATCAAAAGTGGTAACTAGGAATATCAAAATTAGTACTATATTCTAAATGGTGCCTTTAGCCGTAACTTAATTCATTATTAAGTGAAAATTTTGTACGAAAAAGGGAAAATTTAATATAAAAAAACTTACTTTAACTTGAAATTTTCTATGTTACAGAAAGAAAAATTCAATAAAGAGTGAAATTATTTCTTCTCTTGTAATTTCAGAAACATCAATGTCAATTTTGTTTGCTTCACTTTTTTGGCCGTTCTTAACCAAATTTTTTTTTTTGGTATTTCATACAAATGAAGAATGTCTATTTCAGAAATACAGTCTTGTCTCTCTAAAGCATATATTAATTCTCCAGTCAAATTTATACATTTTTCTAGAGACACCTTTTCTTCTGCCGGTTGTTTATCCTAGTCTTCTTAGCTGCTACTAGCATTATTGGCAGTTCTATTTAGCACAACGTCAGTGATCCTGCTGTCTGTTAAATTGTTCGTTGTTGATACATTTTCATCAATTCTTAGCCAATCATCTATATGTATTTTTTTGAAACTTAATGCATTTTAAGATTTGCGTGTTCAATCAGCTCAAAAATCACAGCCTCCTCACGGGAAATGTGAAAGCCTGAAAATTCTTCCACATCATCAATGTTGCCCTTTCTGAAAATTCGTTCTGGCCATATATTGTGCCAGAAGTTGTCCCCATTGCTCAACTGCACAACAGTGCAGCTCCCAGAAAATTTGCTCTGAAAATAATCGCCTCTTGACAAATGAAAAAAAAAAAAGTCCAATATTCTTTTTTTGCCTTTTTACCCTCTATCTCGAAGTTTTTAATTGACAAAGAATTACTATTTTTCTTCTCCCATAACTTAAAAGTGTAAAAGAAAAAGGAAGGGAAAAGAAGGTTTTAATGCTGGATTTTCGAAGCTACACTGTATATTTAATTTTTATTATGATTGTGATTATTCTTATTGTTGTTTTTCTAGAATAATTTAAAGTTTTGTTCTTTTTTAATTATATTGAATTCCTTTTTTGAAGAAGCCTTGTTCAGGGGGGAGGATTGTGAAATGTTCCACAAGTTACAACCCTTCACAGGCCTCTTGATCTTGTTGGCGAGGTGCTGTAATCATGTGATGCAGTGTGGAAACAATTTACGTATTTTTTTCTTTTTATATGCAGATGTAAATTTGAATGTGGCAAGTAACTGCTATATTTTGGTCTTCCAAATGGAAAAAATAATTTTTATTTCACTTTGAAATTATCTTCTTGAAGATGAAAACATGTTATTTTTTATCAAGGCTTTTTAATAGAAGAAAGTAATTGATGAATTTTTAATTTTATTTAAAATATGCGAGTTCCAAAGAAGGAACAATGTAACTAAAATTGATTTCAATTTATTTTGAAATGTACATGAGTTCTGAATAAGGATCAATGAAATGTTTACAGTAATATTATCTAAAATTATGATGTAAATAATTGGAAGTATACATTACAATAATAATCTAGAAAATATTCTTATCCTGGAGTGATTATTTTTACTTGTCAAATACATCTTGATCTTGAAATATACTTATAGATATATTGTAATGAAGAATAGTAATCATGATTTACAGAATTGAACACTCTCTCTCCAAACTTAGTGTGGATAGAAATTTAATTTCTTGGATCCATCGTCGTATTTTCTTCAGTACGTTTTTCAGTTTTGCTTGTTGTATGGTGGTTGAGCACAAAATGTTACTTCGTTATTGAAAGCTGTTTTTTTTTCAGTGATACCAGAATAAATAAAATACTTTTCCGGTAATGTTTTAACTAATTGTGATGACTTCAAGCTTTTCCATTTCTTAAGTGATGTTTTGCATACAGTTATAAGAATGACAGTATGCATGTTGCTGACAAAGTTTGCTTTACTATTGGCAAGGTGTTTTTTTGAGGAAAATGAATGGAAAGACTTTAATGTTTTGTAGATTTCTATTCCTGAAGTTTTAGCAGCTAATAACATGTTCATATTTTTCTGCTTTTCTTTGGTATTATCATTTAGTTTAGTTTATATCTTGGCAGGTATTTTCTTCTTCTTTTTAGTGAAATGATGCTTTTAATTTTCCAATTTCTATTTCTTATTTTTAAGGACATACAGATCTTTGTTTGGCACTTACTTGGACATTGACAATAGCCTATTTGTTGGATATCCATGTTGAACATCACAGGCTTTCACGATGCAAGGTATGAAGTGGAGCTGAGTATAGTACCTTTTGAAATGAATTATGTTTGTAAAAGGTGAGAGAGTGAAAAAAATCAGTTTGAGTATTAAGGCCATCAAAATAGTTTAATATATAATTAAAGTTTATAAAGTGGAAAAGTTGTTTTAAGTTTAAAATATTATTTGATGTTAAAGGCTATTTAAATAGTGTGTGATCGTTACCTTTTCGACCTTCATTTTGAAACTTCATTTTTAAGATTTGTGTGAAGCATCCATGGTGATAAATTTTGGTAACCTCATGTCACATACTTTTCCTGATTTTTATTTTTGAAGTTTTTAATATTTTACTCTTGTTATTTTTTTCTAAATAATTTTATATCAATTATTAGTTTGTTATCCTTTAAGACACCACACAATTTATTTTCAGCTTTCAATAAACTTGACTTATGAGATCAAGCTGAAATTTATAATCTTTTATCAATAAGCCTGGACAGACTTAACAGCAAAATAAGATCTATATGCATATCTATTTCGCTATCGCTATCTTTTACTGGAATTACCCATGATAATTCTTTCATGTCCTCTTTGTTTGCCCAATTTTTTTTCAGTTATTGTAGGTATATTTTCCAATTTTCAGACGTTAAATTGAATGGGTTCACATACAGTTATTCTTTAACCTGTATTGTATATAAGGAGCTTTGCGATAGAGAAGCTGACAGAATTATTGATAACATTTCAGAATTTAATGCAATAATGTTTTTGCTTATAAATTTTTATAAAGTCTGAATTTGTAATTTTCCAATTTCTTAATATGTTCTTTGAATTTTGTACCTAATCATACCTAAAATTAAAACAAATATAATTTTGAGTTCAGTGTTACGAGATCATTCGAACAATAGCCCCACAAAATATACAAAATAATAATAATAATTTCAAGTTACTTAATTAGCTCCCCCTAAATTTTTCCTAAAAATATTTCTGAATGACTAATAATCTATAAATATATCGGTCGATAGTCTTTATAACTCTGCCAAGTTCGAACTTTTCATGTTCCATAATTTTCAAGAAAAACAACTGTCACAAACAAATAGACATACGAGTGATTTTATAATTTTAAATATGAAACCCTAAAAATGAAATTTGAGAAATATATAGCATAATTGCCAAGCTTAAATTACTATGGATTCCACAAAACATGTACAATTTAATTCTTGCATAAGCTATAATAAACAAAAAAGACATATTACAAAATTATAAGAAGATATAATTTATAAGAAGATATATTACAAAATTGTTTAATTCTACTACTAGACTACTACTTTTATAATTCTCCAAATGACATTTCATGTAAAAAAAAAAAATAAAAAAAAAAAAAACAGATATAATAAAGAGTTGATTTTTATAAATTATGCAAAAAAAAAAAAAAAAAGAGAGAGAGAATTTAAAAGATCACCTGTGATGCAAGGGATGCAGGGATAGCCACAATCTCCTGTCTAGTAGCACCACTTCCACTTCCCGAACCTGCTTCACCAACAGCAAGTACAATTTGCTGAAGCCCGGAATGTTCACCAGCAGTAACTGTACGAAATGTACGCTGTCCAGTAACTGGTAAAACGGTAGTACCATCTGCTTGAGTAGCATAAGCCGTAATAGCACTATGTTGATTTGGATCAGCAGCAGAGGTGGCATAGTAAGTACCATCAGATGATGCATAATAAGTGGTTGCAAATGGTGCCTAAAAGTATAATGAAAATAAAATTGAGCATATTAAATTTTAGTAAAATGTTTACAATGAAATAATTGCACAAAAATACAAAGGTTTCAAATGAAAATAGTTTCAAAGAAATTTTTATCTACAAAAAAAGTCGCAAAGAAAATGTAAGCCAGGACAACTAATAGGTATTTAATTTCAGTTTGAAATTAATCATTACTGTCATGTACGTGCACCATGCACATGTATTGCAAATTCGATAATTTAAAAATACAATTCAAAAATCCTCAAAAAGTACAGTTTAAAAAGAAAATTCCCAAATTTGGAAATTTATTTTATTTAGGTCTAGATTACTTTCATACCAAATTTGGTAGCTCTGCATGCTACCACTTGTCCTCAGTCCAGCTTATTAACAGACACACACACCTCTATTTTATGCAAAGATAAAGATGAAATAAAATTAAGCATACCTCGCCCTGCTCATATTGGAAACCTTCAGCAGCAGCTGCTCCCGATGCAGTTACAAAAAAAGCAGTTTCAGTGCCCTGCTCAGCAGATGGATCTCCTTCTGTGACAGAATCCAACTGAGCTGCAGAGGTTGAATTTGCAGCAGTACCTCCATCTTGAATTTCTTTATTAAAAGAAGCTAAATAGTTTTGAATATCTGTAATGGTTTCAGCTCCATCTGTTTCGCCAGTATTTTCTTCCATTGTTCTGTATACAAATTATTTCATTTTACTTTCAGAAATAATCATAACAATAACAGTAATAGAATAAAGAATAATGAAAGCAGAGACATTAAAAATAGCAATAAATCAAATTTAAATTAAATTCCGGAATGAACATAAATAGTATTGTGAAAAAAATAATAGCAATTCTGTATATTTATCAACATAAATAAATGCCAAAACATTTCAGCACTTCCTATTACTTGCCTTGCACATTTTTAAGAAGCTTGGTGAAGCAATTTCAGTTTAAGAAATTGAGATTTGTTACAAAATAATGTAAATTGAAACAAAACTGATGGACTATTATGCTTTTTTAATGTATGTATTAAAAAATTACTTTTAATTCTCGTACAGAGAGGTGTGTGTGTGTGTGTGTGGGGGGGGGGGGGGGGGGGGGGGGTTAGAGCCTGTACAAATTACGACTGGATCTCTTACAGAGACTAGGTTTCAGTCTGGTTTTTAAATGAAACAGCGAAAAAGTAGACTTGTACTCATTGATAATTTTTTAAGTTGCACTAACAAAAAATAAAATTAAAAATTCAGAATTTGTGAAAACGTCTTTATAGCGAGGGCTCAGGGCCTGAAACCAGCGTGTATCTTTCAGGCTGCAGCAGTTCCCCTGATGACAACTAATGTTTAGTTGAAAGCACTAGGGATTTTAACATCTTCTGACACCAATGTTTTAAAACTTGTATATACTTGCACCTATTTAGGAAAAAAATGTATTATCAACTAAGCATTCATGTACTTATTTATTCTGTACATGTTCTAAACATTCGTAAACGTTGTATTCTTATCAGGAATACAACCATGTATATCATTTTTGCTTAACTTTAGTACATCAAGAATTGAGTAAAAATTAGACCAAAATTCTACCTTTACATAATAACTACTAATTTTTGTGCGTTATTTTTTCATTACATTAAAAAAAACATAATTTAATTAAAATTGAGCGCATTTAAATCAGCAACATTTGATAATATATATTAAATAATATTTTATCTTTATTTATAAATTAAAATAAAAACACGTAACTAACTTGTTTTACTCTTTAGAAAAGGACAGAGATGAATTCTATCACAAAAAGAATTTTCTTACAGTTTTGAAAACTACAGCTATTCGATAGCCGACATTTTGCCATTTTAACAAATATAAGTTCTAAAAAGAACTGTTTTTATTTAAATAATTAGCTATAATAAATAAATTAAATAATCACGAATAAAAATGAATAGAATATTCTATACTGTCAGAATATAAATACAGCAAACAAATGCAAACAGGGCGTTTGCACTTGCGCAGTTATATCATAGTTGTACAATTAATAGATTATCCATAAAGAAGAAAACAGTTAGGTATGTTCCTGTAGTTCAACCCCATCTGCTACAAGGCATGTGACCTCGCATTTAATCTTGCGGTTACCTCTCCGATTTAAGATAGGACGCTTACTTTGTATCCTGCCCTAAAAGATTGTATTGGCGAATGAGACCCACTCCACACCCTTAATCTCCTACCTTCATATCAATGCTGAGTGACGTCATTTTCGTCCTCGACAGAACACCTATTGCTCTCAGCACCATCTGTTGTTTGTAATTCAAACTAAAATCGAGAATCACAGTAAAAAAACACTCGACATCATACATAACCCTCCTGCAAGAATTTTTTTAATATCCATCACCATTTGCAAGTTATTGAATTTTAAAATCAGTCAGTCTTTTTTAGGACGCCCGGTTTGTTGGAAAATGTTAAAAAGCATCATGATTGCAATGATCACTCAAATTTATTTCTTTAAAATGTTGCTGAAAATGTACATGCATAAATGTAAAAAACATGCACGGAAATAGCCTATTATTGTTTCATTTACTGTATACTAATGTACAGTAATGCTTAAGGAATTATTTTCTTAAGACTAAAATTTATATTTTTTTAACAGCATGAATACGAAACATTTTATATTAAAAATATCACCAGTTTAAGGGAAAAAAAGTAAAAGTGTGTCAAAAAGATCAATATTAAAATTATCATTAAAACTAATCAATTGAATCTACAGTAGAACCTCTTTTATCTGAAACTCTCGGTTAACCGAAATCCATTTTTAAAGCTTTGTTTTTTAACTATCATATTCCTTGTGTGCAAGCGGTCCTTTCCAAACTACGAATAGATATAAATATTTTCAATCCCCTTTCTTAGAGTTCCTTTGAATTTAACTTGAGCTCTCGTAAGCTGCGGAGTGGAACGAAGAAAACGAACAAAGTAGCAATTCTGAAGCTTTTGAATGTTTTGCAAAAGGTTTGCCATGGCTGGAGCAGCAGGAAGACTGTGATACTGGTGAACTAATAATGTTAAAAAACTCTGTGATAGAGCTTCAAAGCAAAGGCAATCGAAACTGTGACAAACAAAACATTTTTTCCAACCCTTGAAATATATGTAAAAGATACTTAATTTCAAAATAAAAATTCAGGTAATTTATTCTTGTTTCTATTTTTCTATTGCTTTTTTTTTTGTTAAGCACTTGTTACCATAATAAGAAATATTGCATATTCTCCTTAAACTTAAAATTGAAGCATTCTCGATTATCAGAAAATTTTGATTTTCTGAAAGATGGTCGGTCCCAATTATTTCGGATAATCGAGGTTCTACTGTATTTCTAAAACAGTAGTATGTACTACTAATTTATTAATTGCTAAATAATAAATAAAGTATACCAGGAACACATTTGAAAATATTCATTATTATTACTATAAGCTTATTATAAGCTAACTTGGATAAAAGTTTATTTTTATTTATTTTTTGGGGACAATATTCAAGTTTTCTTGTGAATATGACAGAAATGTCTGCCATGTTTATTTACTGTCAAGGCCTTAGGCATTGAAGGTCACAGCCGGGCCCTGACAATTTGTACCGGCTCTGCCCCACCCCCCACCCCCTGCAAATAGCATGCCAATTGTGAATAAGATCTACTGTACAGAGATTTGTTCAAAAACCTAAGAACATTCTATTCTGAAATTCATAGTAACAAAATCATCTTTTGCATGCACTGTTAAAATTCTACAGCAAACTGTCCAGTCATTCAACGTTTTTTAAAGATAACAGCAATATGACCATATTATAAAGCATATCCGACTATATTATGGTCAGAATAGAGTACGGAAATGTAACCGTTCTTTATAAAAACAGTCAAATGACAATGCAGTTTGCAGCAAATTTTTAACAATGTATTTGGCACTTCAAGAAATTGTTAAATATAGCATAATATATATAATGGCGCAAAGTATATAATGCTTCCAGAGTGAACTCATCCGGATCTTGATAATCTTTCGTTAAAATCAGCCATTTTATTTCGCCCATGTTAAGCTTAAGTATTCCGATGCCGTATTATAAGTCGAACAACTGCCTTATTTAATCTACGTTGTATAACATCTATCCTTCTTCAGTTTTTTAAAATCTTCAAAAACTATAAAATCATCATATATATTAAAACACAAAGGTAAAATTTTAAGTAGACCCATTTCGGGACATCTGCAAATGCATCAACCCTGTTCAATTTAGATGGATTGAGAGGGAGTTCTCAGTGGCTGAGCGGTATAAAGCAGCAGTTTAAAGCGCAGATATTTTGTAGTGGATAGCAGGTTCAAACCCAATGCCCGGCAAAATGATTTCTGTAATATTTTTCGCGATAAGTTATTTCAATAATAACATATTTTATTAGGAGGAGAAGTTATATGATATTTATTTTATTATTATTATTATTTGAATGCTTTATAATTAAATAAAATTTAACGCTGAACAATATTTAAAATAAAGATAGTAATAATTTTATATTTAAAATATTTAAGCTAAAATATTTTTAACGTAATAATAAATTAAATAAATTGAGCTCATCTACAATTTTTGTTATATCTTCTGACCATTATCAAGAATATATGTGTGTGTGTGTGTGTCAGAAAGAAAAGTTTACCTTTCTTTTCCTTAAAAAAAGAAAACAGAAAGAAAGAAAGATTATTCATATAAGAACTATTAAAAATATTACCTTGATATCCATTATTTAATATTTAAAAAAATGTAAAATAAATTTAAAGTAATAAAAATTATATGCTGCACCAAGTTTCAAATTTGGGCTTTTAGAGAGTAAGACTGATAAAAATAAAATTCATCGCAGCTTTTAATGGTCATGTAGTTAAAAAACCATAATAAATAAAAACAAATACTGTTATTTGTTCGAAAAAATGAGACCATAGTAAATAAAAATAAATGCTCTACCCACTATTTTTAGTTAAATTTCTGGTAAAAAGAAGCATAATTGGTTGTAAATTATAAAGTTAAAATTCTGTGACTTCAGTGAATAGGTTTGGCTGACTGTATCCTCTATCACTTTAAAGAAATGGGAATCACTTAGGCAATATAGAAATTTGTCAGAATTTCAATAATTAATTTAAAAGCAATTCCTTAAAAATTCAAGAATTTTTCTAATGAAACATTCAAGTTATTTACCGTCAAATCTTGACAGGTACCATCTAGTATAGAAATAATAATACATTGAAGAACAAAAGTAAAACAAATACAAAGTATTAATATTTTATAATTGTTATTTAAAAGTCTTGGAAAGCAAAATAAGATCAGTTTTTTAAAAAAAAAGAGAGTTCATCAATTAAATTTTTAAAGGTTACCTGATGACATTTATTCGTTACTTTTACATAATGTGCACAAAAGATAACTTTTTGTGTTCATCTAGGGATAATTCTCATAAATCAATTTAACAAAGTAAAATAAATCATTTGCCATTTATAAAAGAAGCTGAAGTATACCAGACACAGACCAGATAGGGAGAGTAGGCAACTGCATATGGACTCCGCTATTTTAGGGGATTTGTTGTCAGAAAAATTCAGACATCTGATTTAACCACTCATGTTGCTAACATCTTGAAGCCCAAGAAATCTCTTCAGAATTTTTTTAGATAAATAATAGAGGTTTGTATAAAGACTTTTTCTGTACTTTCCTAAAAGGAGTAATGAATGTTAGATTTAAGAATGTTCAAACATTATAGTTGATTTTCTTCCAAATGAAAATTCTAAAAAAATTTTATTACAATTAATAATTTAAAACTTTTTGTAATTATTGAATTACTGTAACTTTAAATACAAGATTACATAAATCAATATGACTTATTTAATGTATATACTATTGTTGTTAAAATTTTATAAAGTGTGTTACACGTTTTTGACGGTTTGAACTAGTTTATGACAGTTTAAACCAGTTTTTGACACTTGTCATGTCAAAAACCCAACCTTGGCAAGTGACACTGACATATTTAAATTACTAGATGAATTTTTCATGAAGAATAGCATTCTTGGGATAACTATGTTGATGTGTGCAGTGCACAGATAGCGTGAAAGCTACGATCCCGGTAGCAGAAACAGTGCAGCACAACAGCGGGCACTCTTGATTTTTTTTATACCTCGCAGATCAATCTAATGACTTTTAAAAAATTCTGGGGATAAGAAAAATTGCTAAAATGTAATTTTTGTTTCTAGATTTATTTTACTTTCTACTTATACTTTCTTTGTAAATGCAAACTGTGCTTATTTTACGAGCTACTTTAATTTCTTATGGTAGTAAGCTTGGTCCAGCATTCTTGGGTTGCAGATAAAATTTTGATTTGCTGCAGATTAATACAGAAAATTCGCTACTGGGGCTATGATTGGCAAGATGTCTGGTGCAATTGCAAAAATACAAGAAAAAGCTAAGGGGTGCAGTAGTAGACACTGCATTCTTCATTGACATGCATTTGCAATGAACAAAATGCCACCTTTTATAAAAGAAGTGATGAATGAAACTGTTAAAGTAATAAAATCACAACCTAAGAATACCAGATTGTTTACAATCTTATATGATGGCATGGAAAGTCTGTATATGCCTTTACTTCTTCACACACAAATAAGGTGGCTCTGGCTCTCTCGTGGTAAAAGTTTAATATGCCTCTTTGAATTAAGGAATGAAGTCTGAGTCTTCATGACTGACAATGATTTTGCTTTGGGAGAGAAGTTGTGTGATGATCACTGACTAATGAAATTAACGTATTTGGCAGATATTTTTACAAAAGTTAATGATTTTAAAAGAAACTGAGTTATTGGGTAGAGTCAATCAAAAACGGATGCCATGATTGTTTTCCACCAACAAAAGGATTTGGAGAAGAATTAGAATTAGATATTCCTGGAAGTACAGTAGACCTCAAAACTGTAACCGTAGAATCTGCAAAAACATAAAATCCACACATCATCACAGATGTAAACAATGAAACTTTCAGTTCAGATGTAGGGGCAAAATGGGAGACTTTTTTAATTTTTATATAATTCTATGTGTATTTTAATATGTAATTCTTGTTAATATGACAACCTCATGCTTTTTCATGAAGGAAGCAAAAATTTATTTCTGAAAAAATTCAAGTTACTGCTAGTACGGTACCTTCATGAGGAGAGTTGCATTGAAAAATTAAAGAAAAATGTATCTTTATGGTACATATTTAATTACAGATTATAAATTATATACTTCATTTTTACTTATAATAATTTGATCATTTTTAAAATCATCTTATTTTTTATAATTTTAGTTTATTATTTAATTATTTTAATATTCTACTGTATTTTAAGGATTCATTATATTTTCGATTGAATTATTACATTCAAATGACTGTTTAAAAAAATGTAAACAAAGCGATAACCAGAAATCCACAAAATTCTAAAATCTGCACAACCTCTGGTCCCAAGCTGTCTGGATTTGAGGGAGTCTACTAGATCTTAAATGAGTTTGAAATTCATCTCTTGCATTTGATTGATACTTTGAACTCTTATTTTCCAAAAGGATTGCATGAAAACATAAAAGAAACTGATTGGGTTGTAACAACATACTCTCTGCAGAGAATATGAATGTTTGCTGGATGTGACATCAGATGCAGCGATAAGATCAAAGTTTGAAACTGAGAAATCAATTTGATTTTAGATGTGTACGCTAAAAGATGAATTTAAAATCTTATCAGATAAAGCAAAACTTTTTCTCCTGCCCTTCACAATCACTTATTTATATCAAACAGGATTCTCTGCATACGCCGCTAGTGAAACAAAATACAGATCACTGTCAATGCAGAGCAAGATATTCAGTTGCAACTATCCGGAATTCAACCAGATATAATTTCACTGTGCAAATTGAAACAGCCTCATACTTCTCATTAAATTTCTGTTTCAAAAACCCTAGTAAAAATTTGTGACGAGTGTAATAATGCCAAATTAATAAAATAACAAATTGTGAATCTACAATATTTGACCTGGATTTTTTTGAAGTGAAAACTTCTTTAGGCGCGTTGAGCTTCTTTTGAGATGGAGAAAAACCACTGATTTGGAGACACTGTTACGTAACCGACATGCTAGCATTTTGGCACATAGACACTAGCGCGCCAAGTGGTGAATGACAGGAACTTTACCCTCTTCAGCTCAATCTGCAAAAGAAGAACGAAGCTAAAACTCACTTTTTCTCCCGGCGTTCATACAGGAACACACACACACACATTATCAGTTTTCGAAAATTTCTTTAGGCACGTTGAGCTTTTTTTGAGATGGAGAAAAACCACTGATTTGGAGACACTGTTACGTAACCGACATGCTAGCATTTTGGCACATAGACACTAGCGCGCCAAGCGTAATATAATTGTGGTATTGTATTCATTAATAAAAATACTTTTAGATAGTATTGAATTAGAGTATGGATTTCAATATTTGGGTAGTATTGAATTGTAATGGTTGTCGTTTATATTTCACCGGATAAATCTTTAAATGCAATACGAGAATTTTTGTATGAAAATTTGTTTATTTATATGTACATGTATAATTTAATAATATAATTTAATATAATAATATATATTACAAGTTATTAATGTTTATTTATATGAAATTTATAGTTAAATTATATTACTATGAAAATTGTAATATAATTTTGGTAGTAATAGTTTATAATAATGAATAAAAAAACACTACATTTAAAAGTATTTCCTGCACAATAAAACATTTCCTGATGATTAAAAAAACACACACGTAATTGTTGAAGTTTTCACTTCTATTGGCACTCCCAGAGTGCCACTGTTTTTTTTTTTTGTTTTTTTTCCATGTAAGTGTTTGTTGTCTACAATGGGAAATTATTGCAAAAAAAAATAAAATAAATAAACAGTGAAATCTAATGTCCTGCAAGCTTAAATGACGAAACTACCTTGTATCATTAATCGTATTTTGTCATTCTACTTACTAAATACCGGGTGTCCTAAAAAGGACTGACTGATTTTAAAATTCAATAACTTGCAAACAGTGACAGATATTTAAAAAATTCTTGCAGGAGCGTTATGCATAAGGTCAAAAGTTTTTTACAGTGATTTTCGATTTTAGTTCGAATTACAAACAATAGATGGCGCTGTAAGCAATAGGTGCTAAAAACAGGCTCGATTTTTTTTCTATTTCTCTTCTCCCATGCGGAAAAAGGAGATGGAAATGTATTACCATAAAATACCGTTAATCCGCCCCCTCAAACACAACGGAAAATCATAAAAAAATCAGAGGGGGCGCTTACACGGTATTAAAGTTGTAGTAATGTTATCTATGGGTGGTGGGGTGGGAGATGGTAATGGCCGATTGTCGCAAAATACGCATTATTTAAATAAAGTGAGGAAAGAAAAACATTTTGAAAAAAAAATTATACACAAAATAGAAAAACAGTATAACTTTGCGATTAACGGCGATTTCAAATTATAGAAAATTCTGGATTTCAAAAGCTTTGAAACTGGAATGCACTTAGATAAATAATAACACTAATATCTGTCATAAGATAAATAACAACACTAATATTTGTCATTAATATGGTAACAGAAAATTAAAAGGAACTTAATAATTTAAAATAATTAAAAAACACTAAGAAATTGCGTTTGGAAATGCCCTAAAATTCTTTCTGTAACTAGTAACATTTCATGCAGTGTCGCCATCTGTTGTAAATTAGGGAGATTAAATAACCGTATTTTTTTTTAATCATCATTTCTTTTCTATAAAGGCCAAATAAATAATACAAATCACAAAAATAACAGTAATAACATGAAGAATATTGGAAATGAAACAAATTTTTTTTAATAAAAGAAGAAATGTGTTATAATGGGAAATTTAAATCAGACTGACATAGAATTAATTAAAAAATATAACTTTATCACTACATTAACTCATTTTAAAGAGTGATATATAAAGTGAATATTATGTATATTATCTTCAAATATCAAATTAAATCACCAATTCAAAACTTAATAATAATAATAATAATAATAAAATAAATAATACCAATAAATCCGATTTCGTGTTATTTTGGCGCCATCTACCACAGCTTAGAAGAAAGAAAACCAACACAATATAAAATTAATTCCGAAAGTTACCAAAAAAAGGCTGTAAATTGTTATTATCACTATTATTTTACATATTTAGTAATAATAATATACAAGGCTAATAGTATTATGAAAAATATTAATTATTCGTATAAATATGAAGTTACGTAGCTGTACAGGAAAAGTTCGATGACGTGAATCGATTCTTAATCGAATCGTAAAACGAATAACTGAACTGCGTTTACGGCTTCCTCTGAGGTTTTCGATGATATGAAAACAAAAGGTAAGTGCAAACGCCGAAAGTATGTATGTTACTATTTAAGTTTGCGATATATTAAAGAATTACGCCTTTCTGATCCGTCCGAAAAAAAAAAAATCACTCGCGAGATAAAATTTTTGGTATTGATCTTGACGTGCGCACCGAAATTTTTTTGTGGGGAGGGCACTTTCTCGGGATTTCTTGAATTTTCCAAATTGTTTACAAAGTGAGAGGGGGGGCGCTTAATCGGGAAGGGCGGATTAACGGGATTTTACGGTAAGTGGGTCCCGAAGGACCAAAAATCAAACCTGAATTTAGCGTCTATTGATCGCAGCGCCATCTATTGTTTGTAATTCGAACTAAAATCAAAATTCACTGTAAAAAAACTTTTGACCTCATGCATAACCCACCTGCAAGAATTTTTTAAATATCTGTCACCGTTTGCAAGTTATTGAATTTTAAAATCAGTCAGTCCTTTTTAGGACACCCGGTATATACAGTAAGTATATAGCTGGAAGATAAAATTTAGTGCCACACATTGAATTTCCAATTTCAAAGGTACTCCGTGACTGAAAAAGTTTGAGAAGCTCTGCGCTAGAGTGATGACTATTTATGGCTAGAGTAACGTTATAGTTTTATTTGAGAAACAGTGGGTATTATTCTTATTAGTGGTATTATTCTTAATAGAATACAGAAGGTATACGGCATATACCTCTATGCACTTTCCACAACATCCCTGCTTCAGCAATACAGAAAATTTTAACCAAATGTTATGTGTACTTAATAATTGGTTTCATTCATTTGTTGCTACAATATCAAAATTTTTAACGTGAATCCTGCTCTGAATTACAAAGTAATAATGATTTATTCCACATTTCTAAATTACGCTGTTTGCTCTGCTTGGTATGTTATGCTTTGGTATGTCAGCGGTAGTGTTGCCAGGTAACCTGATTTACATGGGATGTCCCAATTTTCAGGGGCTCAAAGACCTGTCCCGTGTAACCACTGTGCGAGACATCAAATCTCAGATTTTTCAAAAGGCACAATTCTTTTAGATTTCTTTTTTATACTTTTTTTATTCGTTAGTCTGCTTCGAGTGGAACTTTATACAGTAAAACCTATGAAGGCAGAACCTGTCTATAACAGAAAATTTTTATAATCCTTTAAAAAAAAAAAAAAATCTTACAATTTGTAATTTTTTTTTTTTTTTTTTTTTTTTTTTTTTTAAGGACTCTTTACAAATCTATCTACCTGTACCAATCTATTGAAGACTGTCAAACAGAATTTTTTGTGATTCATAACAATTCTGTTTTTACAAGTTTTACTGCACTTTGTTCAGTAAACCTTGTGAGAATGGACCTGTTTATAATGGAATTCTGTTTTAAAAGTAAAAATTTCATTGTCCCAGTGTTTCTGCTTTTCTAACTTTTACTTTATTAGATTAGAGTGCTTAATATAGTAAAACCTGCAAAGGCAAATGGGTATGGAGAAAAAAAAAAAATTGAACAAGCTTCTGTCATATGAGGTATAATTGTATAATTCTTAATTGTAAATTCTTACAGAATTTCATTACAGGATGCTTGCAGGATAACAGGATTTCGTTTTGATACAGTTTGGTGTATTTTTATGTCCTGATTTAGAAGTCGCTGTCCTGCTTTTTGGGATAATTGACCTGGCGACACTAGTCAATACTGTAAGACTAGAAAATTATAAGTACTTCTGGAATTACAATAATTTGTAATTAAATATTAGACAAGTAATTTCCAGAATTCAAAATTCATGATTTTTGAAAAATTTATTAGGATCAGACGGGAAAAAACAACCCAGCTGAAAGGAAGGAAAGAAAACAAAAAGGAAGAGGAGGATAACGTTAACCAGTTTCTTGTCATTCTATCCAGTGTCTGATTAACGGCAGGGCATTCAGGGCACAGGTCCAGCACCCCTGATTTTCAGGGACCCCCAAATACTGTTGAAGGTTTGTCAATTATAGTCCAAAATCTGATGTAGTTTTACATCTTCATTTTACAGTCTAATGTGTTCCTATTGTATTTTTATAAAATCGTATATATTTTCTGGAACATCCATATTTAATTACTTTATCCTAATGAATATTTTCTTTTATTTTTATCACTTCAAAAATATATTTTATTTGTTATTCTTATAAAATCCTGTTTTTGTTCTCGTCAGATTATTTGGGAGGAAGGTGGTTAGTGAGTCGTAGCTTGTAGGTGGCAGAGCCTCTTAATATTTTAAATAATTGTAACTTGATATTACGGAAAGTTTATTATTAGTTGTTGCATACTTTATCATTCCAGTCCAGATATATGGACTAGCATAGGAAAATATAATCAGCACCACACAATTTATTACAAAACATCTACTCATTTAAATTTCATAATTCTGAAATAATTATTTAAAAATAAATTAATGATTATCAAATTAAATTTTTAATGGATATTTTAAAGTAATTATAAAATTTAATAGTGGTTGTCTTAGTAAGTACCGTTTTCAATACATATTTTTTTTTTACTCAAGCCCCCCAGTAAACATCGGTTCAAGGGGGCGGGGCCCCTGTTAGCATCTGTGCCCAGGGCCCCAAATTTGTAAATCAGTCCCTGATTCTATCATTTCTATTTACTATCTAGATTTCTATTACTATTTTACATTTATTGCATTCATAGACATTGATTTAATTTATTTATGTCAAAGAATATTGTTTAGCATTTATGAGGAAATTTTCCGGTACTACTTAGTTATCCCACCAACCAAAAATCTATCGCCTAACTATAAGATTAAATGCCAATAATGGTTGGTCGAGGTCGTAAATGTCACATTCACTTGACTTTAAGCAAGTTACGCGTGTTTACATCATCAAGTGATTTTTATTTCGATGGTTTGTTTGTATTTTTATTAATGTTATGCTAATTTATTTGTTCTTTCGTTATTTAAGGGGACGAGGGACCTTAAAAAACCTTAAAAATCAATTCTTTATTTTTTGAAATTTTGACTTTAAATATTATTCAGGTGTACATTATATGCATTATGACAAGCATTTATCAAAAAAAAAAATTTTTTTTTAATTATTTTTGAGAAAAAAATGGAGTTTTACGCGCCGTCTTAGAAATCTTCGAAATGCCCCATGCTCATTCCAAATCAATGAAAATCCCCAATATTTTTTATAAAAGTTTGGTTTATATATATAAATAAAACTGTGCATAGAATTTTATATATTTGAATATAAAGGTAAAAAAAAAATTAAATTAAAAATTTCAAAATTTTTTCGAAAAAATTTCAAAAATTTTGATTTTTTTTTTTTTTACACCTTCATATTCAAATATATAAAATTCGATGCACAGAATTATTTATATATATAATCCAAACTTTTATAAAAAATATTGGGGATTTTCATTGATATGGAATGCGCAGGGGGCATTTCGAAGATTTCTACGACAATGCGTAAAATGCCATTTTTTCTCAAAAATAATTTTTTTTTTAATTTTTTTGTGATAAATGCATGCCACAATGCATATAATGTACCCTTGAGTAATATTTAAATTAAAATTTACAAAAAAAAATTAAAAAATTCTGAAATTTTTCATTTTTTTTTTTTTTTTTACCTTTATATTTAAATATATAAAATTCGATGCACAGTTTTAATTATATATATAAACCAAACGTTTATAAAAAATATTGGTGATTTTTATTGATATGGAATGCGCAGGGGGCATTTCGAAGATTTCTACGACGACACGTAAAATGCCATTTTTTTCTCAAAAATAAATTTTTTTTAAGATAAATGCATGCCGTAATGCATATAATGTACCCTTTAGTAATATTTAAAGTTAAATTTGCAAAAAAAATGAAAAAAATGAAAAATTTTGAAATTTTTTCGAAAAATTTCCAAAATTTTTCAAAAAAAATTTTTTTTTAACCTTTATATTCAAATATATAAAATTCGATGCACAGATTTTTTTTATATATATAAACCAAACTTTTATAAAAAATATTGGGGATTTTCATTGATATGGAACGCGCATGGGGCCTTTCGGAGATTTTTAAAACAATGCGTAAAATTCCACTTTTTTCTCAAAAATGACTTTAAAAAATTTTTTTTTTGTAATAAATGCATGCCATAATGCATATAATGTACCTTTGAGTAATATTTAAGGTGAAATTTACAAAAAATAAAAAATTTATTTTTAAGGTCCCTCGTCCCCTTAAAATAAAAATTATGTCAATTTGTATAATTTGGTGAGTGGTTTGGCGACTTATATAATTTGGCGAAATTGGTCGACAGGATAACTAAGTAGGGTAGATGTACCAGTTTTGGCCACATTTAGAAAAAATTTGAAATAGAAATTTTACATTTCTTGATCGATTGAAGCATATTAAATCATAATAACATCATTCTTTAGTAAATTTAATTGTCTTTCTGTTAACTATAATGACTTTCTACAGAATATTTTAGGTTGTGAGTAATAACTCATCAAGTAATTTATTCCAATTTGTACCAGTTTTGGCCACCCCTACACCAGTTTTGGCAAATCATACCTGGTCTTCCATCTTGAAATGGAGTTTCTATCTTGCCAGCTACAATTTTCTGGGCAGAATCTTAAAGGTTATTCCATTTTTATAGGAATTAGTATTCTGACAATATCTAAAATTCACTTTTCTAATTGATTTTTAACTTCAATTCCTAGTACCTAGATCTACTACTTGAGATTCAACATTATTAGAGAAAAGTGGTATCCTTCCTGCAAACTTGTGATGTAAGGCAAGAACGGGTTACTCCAAAACTTTGCTAGCTTGTAGTGCTGGCATTACATTTTGAATGGCCTTAATTTTACTTCCTATCTTAGAGCAGTGTTCCCTCTAGGCCATTTGTTAATAGCACAGAATCTCTTTTAAACTTGGTAAAAGGAATCCTGTTTTTTTTAAATAATGTGAAATACATTCTTACTTGTATATAGATATCTCTAGTAAAGATTTTCAGAATATTTAGTATTTCTAAATCCGTGTGCCTGAAATATTGCAAAAATTATGGAACTTCTCCATTTCTTTAGGAAAAATACGTAAGCAATTAAATCATGCTATAATTTTATTGAACTTTTTAATTTATAAGTTGTAAAATCTTTCAAAATTTATGTTTTAGTTTATTTATCATATCTAAACATTACATATCGCCTCCCGTTTTGTTTTATCAATACTAAACACAATATACTATAATTTCTTTAGCAATATCATTCTTTAGTGACTAGCACAATATCCTTCTTTCTAAAGTGAATTATCTATTGGACAGAGAATAACAAAATTTCTTTTATAAGAACTGCCATTAGCCTTGCTTTTATTATTATTATTATTGAAGCCATTACTATATAAAACAAAATTAAATTGATTTTTCCAGATGTTCTTAAATTTATTAAATGGCTAAAATTCCCCCTATAATGAATCATGTGGCCAAAAGTGGAACATAATGTTGTACCCTTTTTGGCCACCCCCATGGCCATAACTGGTACATATAGCAAATTTAATGCACCAGTTTTGGCCACCCCCCATTAAACTGTTAAAATAATTAAATTAAATGTAAAATTGCAGTACAGAGAAAGCTTACCTCATAAAACCTAATAGCAATTTGTTTCAGAACAAATAGAACCCAATAAGTGCCTAATGTTGAAAGATTCTGAAAACTTGTCAGCTAAGCAAAAATCTTAATACATGTAAGCACACACTACAGTTTCACACATGTATTTTTTTTTGCAAGTCATATTTTATCAAAAAATAAACAAATGATATTGTAAATGATAAAAGAGAGTTTGCTTAAAATGTAAGAATGCCTATTATTTGTTAGCATTAATTCACAGGCTAAATATTGGACAAATTGATCCAATGTGGCCAAAACTGGTGCATCTACCCTAGTACGAATTTTCCTTTTAGACATGACTTTGAGGTGATAGTGTAATTGAAAAATCAAGATACAGGCAACATGATGTTTCTATTCAAAATACTTCACATCTCTGAAAGAAAAAAGAAGATAAGAGGGGTGTTTTAAGTACCATTTTTGATATTCATCAGGGGTCTGTCCAGACTTTTCTCTCAAGGTCCTGTTTTTGTGAAATTGTGAACAGGAACAGCCTTTTTACATTTGTGAAAAATCGAGCCCTAATTTTGTGAATTTGAAATTTGTATTTTTAAGAAGATATATGTATGTAAAATACATATATTTTCTTTATATCTGTAAAAGTAACAGGTCAAATTTCATTTTTAAATGATTAAATTTGGGAAAGGTTTAGTTTAGCTAAAAAATTAAAAGGCCTGTTTTTAAGACAAAGAATTTTGTGAAGAGTCCTTTTTTAAGGTGAAAAGTTTTCTGAAGGGTTTTGTTTTGAGATGAAAAATTTGTGAAGGGTCCTGTTTTGAGATGAAAAATTTGTGAAAGGTCCTGTTTTGAAATAAAACATTTTGTGAAGGGTCCTTTAAAGGACCTAATTTCTTCCTAAACAGACCCCTGTTAATATAAAACACAATGTCATTTTTTGAACATTTTTATTTTTACATGAAAACCTAGACCTTAATGCACTTTCCAGCATAATTTCTGCTTTTATCAAATTTAATTAAATGTAAAATTTCTATTTGGAATTATGGTTTAAAAATAAATTATATTGAAAAAAATACTACTTTTCTATCCTATATTTTTATTTCTAGGTATTGTTGCATGTTTCTTATTGTTGTTGTTTTTCAAATTCTAGCTTACTATTTTGTGATACAGTAAAATGAAAAATACTCAGCTCTCAAAATTTTAGTCAAAACCAGCTGTAAAAAATTAGCCAAGTTTAATTTTTTTGCATTCTTAGGTTTTATATAGAGGAAATTTAAAAAATAAGGATTTTTTTTAGAGAACAGCAGAATACCTTAAAACTAAGAGAAAGGATCTTCAAGAATAATATACGAAAACAATGATGAATGTAAAAGACATTCCATTCATATTATTTAGAAAATTAATTTAAAGCAATAGCTCATGTTTTAGGAACTCTAACACCTTTTCACCAAAGGCCACAAATGTTAAAATAGTACAGAAAGGCATAAGTTGATACATGTTTTAATACAAACAAAAAAATTTTGGCTTACAAAAAGTTACATCACACAAAAATGGTAATCACTTATTGACATGAATTCGTTTAACTTTTTCAAGATTGCAATTTCTTGATAATGTAAAGAGCTAATCTAAGGTTTTAGAAAGGGGGGGGGGGGGGCAGTTCTCTAACAAGAAATGATGTGATTTCATCTGTGACAAATTTATGCCTTTCAAAATTTAATATAAAAAGTCTTTACTGGGAAAAAAATCTTATAATGAAAGACAACATTGAAATAATTTATTTCTTCCCAATTTGATATTATCTAAAAATGAAATTAAAAAAAAAAAAAAAAAAGAAAAAAAAAGTAGTAGTACAATTTCAAAGTAGGTCAGATAGAGTTGCAGAGATGGAAGACCAATTTTATAATAGACTTGGCGATTTCACAATAAAAATAACACTAATTTCTTATTCTCAATGATTAAAGTCAAAAGATATGTCAGGAGGAGATAAAAGCCCTATTCAATAAATTTCAATCCTCTAGCAATGATCAAGTGTAATATGTTAATAGGGAAGAAATGTAAAATGTTTATTATTTATTAATAATATAAGGAATATATTCCTGTTAAAAAAAAGTAAATAAATGAAAAAAGAATATAAATCTGTTCGTTGATTGTAAATGTTTAGAACTAAATTAAGACAAAAAAAAAATCGATAAGTTTTTATATCTTGAAGTAGGCAGTCGCCATTAAATAGTCTGTTGAATTGGATGGGATTCATGTAGTAAGAAGATAGATACGTAATGTGCAATGTTTTAATTTTAATAATTAAAAAAAAGCATAGGGTGATTATCAAACTTTTATTTATGTCTGTTTTCGCACCTTAGTAGCGCCATACTTTTTTTCGCAATTAGCGCCATCTATTTTTCCACCAGATATACAGTTTGCAGATAAAACAGTCACTTCCTAAGAAGCTGCTCATGAGAGCGCCATATTGATTAAGCTAATGCGTATGTATTTGATTTAAGCAATATGTTTACCCGGACAATCAACACAATAGAAGCATGCATAGTTATAAAGGAAGTTGGTTTAATGTTTCTCTACATCGTAAATATTTTAAATGCGCCGATAATATCCTTTATTCTTTATATAATAAGTTATTCCACAAACCAGCTCAATCATAAATATTTGGACGCTTGCTACTTCAATCTAGTAACAATAACGAAAGATATTTTTCTTTGAAAAATTTTGGAATCATAAGGTTTTGAAATCTGAATTTATCGTCTATTAATAATGCAAAATTGGGTGTTAAATAATTAATATTGTCGATCTTACCTAAAATTTTGACAAAACTCAACACTGGATGGCGTTAGCGACTTCGACGTCCATTAAACAATTTGTCGTATATCGATTAATATTGAATCGTATATCGTAAACGCAAGAGATATCAAATATCGAACTCTTCTGCCCTTTAAAAAAAGAAACGAAAAATATTTAAACAAATTATTATTATATTATTCGAAAATAAAGGCAAACGGTAAGACAACTTTCTAATATTCTAAAATAGATGCTGGAAGTAAAATGTTTCAGAATTTCAAACAGAATTGGCGGTTCAAGTCTTTGATTCAAGCACTCGAATACGCCATCTCGTGGAGAAAAGGTATAACTGCTCGCAGCAGGAAAATTCCGTTTATTTCGTAAATAATGATTATTGTTTTTGCCCAATTTCAGATTTCGTGTGACATTAGTGTTATATGGCAAGGTAAAAGTTATTCAAATTTGAATATCTAAAACTTTCAAATGCGTTTATAGTAAAAAATGATTCCAATGGCACTTTAGTATTAGTTAAATGGGCAATTTTCCTGTAGGCCTTTTTTTTTTCTTTTTATCTAAAAGATGACCTTTTTCTTTCAAACTCCATGCTGCAAGACATTGGAAAAGTAATATCCAGGAAGGGAGTGGGCATGAGTATTTTGATTAGCGATAAGTCGTAAAGCATATTTTAAAAGTACAAAGTTAAAAGCTGACTTTGATTTCGTCTTTTGCCGAAAAAAAAAAATTAAAAAGCAAGAGTGCTTTTACTTATGAGAGAACTAACATACACACGAGCGTATGCACAAATGGAAGTTTTTGTCTGAACTATATGGTACCTCACAGAACATAGTGCACTCATAGCGTCTAGAAGATCGAATATTCTAGACAGTATCCATATATTTATACTAGGGCTACTAGATTAATTTTAGAGGATTTTATAACCACATAACATCGCATTGCGCTGGCAAGAGACAAAATTCTTGAAAATCCGTTCGACCATTCAAATTTTACTGCTGATATAAAAGTACTCTATAAATTAGAACATCAAAATTCACGGATTTAATGCAAGATAAACCATACTTTTTCTAATTATATCTTATTTTTATCTTAAAAAATCCGCTCCCAACAAAACACGCTTTAAAGGGGTCGAGGTTGAGACCTGAATTTAAAAAATGTTTCCGTCTAAGACAGCGAGCGGAATTGACAAGAGAATTAAGGAGGTGAAGGAATATGTAAAATACTTGAGTTTCTTTGGAAAGCTACCATTCGTAAATGTACTTAAAAAAAAAAAAGAGATAAATATCGCCCAAGTTACCGTGACCGCTAAAGTTATCCCGGCCAAAATCAGCAGCCGTAAATTATTTTTGAAATCAATCCGAAACATAATACTAACCCGAAATATAATATTTCGAGCAAATTTTCATTTACCGGTCTCGGGTCAGAGCGGTTCTAGTCATCACACTATCACAGCAGAAGCTTTACTTTTTTTGGAAAATCGGACTGGGCCAGACTTCTTTTTTCCGTTGCGAGCAGGGCCCGACTTATGCAGGGGCAGGCGGGGCAGCTACCCCCCCCCCCCATGAGAGTAGTCAGGATTTTCATTAAAATGTACCAAATGATTAAAATTAGTCAAAAGTGACCAGATTCATATATTTCCAGACACTTAGGAAGAGGGTGGAGTCCCCCTACCCTTCTCTGCTTCCAGTACCCTCACCATCCATGCAAAAAACAAATTATATCATTAGAAAACTAATGATTAATATTTTATTATGACAACTTAGTATTCTATTATTTTCAAAAGAAATTCTTTATTAACCCCTTGGGGACGAGCGACACGTATACGTGCCGCATAAGCTGCTCAGAATCCTTGATTATTCTCACCAGTAAATTTTTATTGAAAAATTTTCCTTATTTAATCCGAGCATTTTCCCGATTCAATTAGACAAAAATTTCTGTTTTAAAAAAACGGTAATAAAAGATTAAAAATTCTGTAAAAGACGCTCATCCCGAGGGGTTAACGATTTCCTCATAACGTGGCAAGTTAAAACCAGTTTGCGGCATTTTCTTTCAGACATCTTATAACGTACGTAGATAAGCAAAGTAAAAGTTTGCAAATAAATACTCATATCAACCAATCTATCATTTTTTTCTACTATTAACCTACTAGTATTTTTTCTTAAAGTTGTGATGCTCTATATACAGATGTGAGCAGTAGCGGGTACAAAATGTATGTGCATAATACAATATGTATGAAGCCACTTCCACATTATTAAAAAAAATCTATAGATAGAAGGGGCTCCCCAGAATGATTTTTTGCCCTGGGGCCCGCCATAGCCTAAGTCAGGCCCTGGGGGCGAGCCAGGACTAGACTTCATTCTTCCTAGAAGTCAGCATATCCCGAAATTTTAAGGCCCACCCTGACCCAAACTGCATTCAAATCATTGGACTTGCCCGTGTAAAAATCTGTAAAATGAATCCTAGATCAACATTTTTTGCAAAAAATGTATATTTTTAAATCACTTATGCGCTACAATTAAAATTCTTTTTGAAGAATAGTACATGCATTTCTAGTTGAAAAAAGTACATTAAACCTCTGAAAACGAACCTGTCTCTGACGGAATTTCATCTTAAACAGAAAATGTCTTGGTTCGTGAGGAAAGAATATAATACATTTACAACAGACCATGTACCTTCTGAGAAGGAAACCTGCTTTATGGCTTTTTCTTCTTTCCTATGCGATTCTGTCTTAGAAGGTTTTATTGCATAGCATTTTCAGATTTTTAAGCCTCCAAGTCAGAGAATATGGATTAACAATACTATTATTGATGATTCAGACATTTACATATAAGTAGAGAATCATTAAAAAATCACGATAATTTATATGGGCACAGGCAGAAAGATATCCATGGTGGAACAGTATTTTAGAATGGATGTGCGTATATTTAGCAGCCCAGGGCACATTTTTTAAAATGAAGAATATAAATATGAAAAAAAAAAAGTATTTTTCTGTCAAAATTCCTCATTCAACACAATTTTTAAAAATATCGGCATAAAAATCTATACAGAACAATTAAGAAAGCTTTGCTATTTTAGAGGCTTTGGTCCCTGAAGACCTTGTTTAAGATAAATTCGAAACCCTAAATATAAAAAGAAAACTCTAATTACTAATTAAAAATTGTCTTTTACAAGGGCTTCATGGTGCAGAGCATCGCACCAAAAAATTTAAATAGCTTCTTTCTCTTACAATTTAATTATTTTATGTCATTTACAAAGAATACATCTTTTTATTTTTTTTTCTAATAATCAGGACTAAAAGAAATTCAATTAATATTCAAAATCCAAGGAGAGCCAATTGCCCTATCCTGCCGATCTCCCCCTCTTCCTGCCAGCTCATGTGATAGTTTAAAGTTCTCTTTAGATTAATTCAAAATATCATAATCTTAAAACTCTACTACGATAAAGTAAATAAAAAATTTTCCCTGTAATTTAGTAAACCAAATTAAATTTAAATACGGCAGAATACTATTATCCAAACATTTTGTTAAAGTATAGAATATCACAAATGTTTAGCTTCTATTTTTAGAGCATCACTGACTAATATCTTACACTGTCCAGGAAAAATTAAGTCTAGGCCCAGCCCAAGTACTCGAAAAAAATAAGACTTGGCCAGGCCCAGGAATAATGAAGTGTAGGCCTGGCCACGCTCGAGTCCAATGAAATAAATCTGGAATTTCAGGCCTGCCCCAAGCTCATGCAGTCTAGTTATACATTTGTTTAGCAAAATCTTTAGAAATTTAATTTGGTTTAATAAATTAGAAAATATTTCTTTTAATCTACCTTTTTTCTATGTAGAACTTTAAAATTGTGATTTTCTTTTATACTTTATAATCTTTTTCTTTCATTGTAAACTATGTTGATTTTTCCTAGTGAATCTTTATTTGAATGTAATTGTGCAGTGGTCATTAAAAATAGTTGATATTTTGTATTCCATGCATTTCGAACATAATCTGAAAATAAAATCTGATGCATAAGGAAGAGTGCTTTTTGAATAATTTTAACTGTAGGACAGTGTTATGTCAGAAATATCGGCATGTTTAGTAGAAATTGAGTTGGTCTGGATGGGCCAATTAAGTTTCTGTACAGGCTGAATATTTAGAATTTCAACTGGGCTGGCCTCAAACTGAGATTTTAGCATTTAACCAGGCTCTGGCCAAAATTTTAATTTTATACCGAGTCAGGATTGCAGTTTCGGCTTCTGCAAACATTTAATCCTACACACTTCAACCCATAACTGACAAAGTTAGTATAAACGAAAGAAAATTATTCCATATTTTAGTTGCAATTATGAAAATTGGTTTACATAGTTATAATATCGAATTTTAGCTTTTATGTTGAAAAATTAACATACAGGCAAAGTTCTTTAATCCGCACAAGTTGGGACCAAAGGTTGTGCAGATTATGGAATATTGCGGATTATGGAGTATTATGGATTATATCTCATTTTCTTATTTCTGGACACTATTTTAATTCCATATTCAGTATAACATAAAAAGAAAAATATGAAATATAATAATTAATTTTTCTGGACACTATTTTAATTCCATATTCAGTGTAACATGAAAAGAAAAATGTGAAATATAATAATTCATTTAATATGCTATCTCAAAAAATGCATTTTTCAAATTCTTGCATTAAAAAATTGATTATATTCACTTTTATATTTAAAATTTTCAAATATTTCTTTTAAGAAATCATTTTTTGGATCAAGAATTTGTAAATTTGTTTAATTGTTTACATTCTTTAAGCAATGCGAATTATAGAAAATTGCGGATTATGGGTGTGCGGATTATAGATCCTTGACTGTACATATATGCTCATTCATATTCATTTTTTTTTTTCTGAACATTCTTTTGAAAGACCAATTTAATCTAAACCCAACTTGCAAGAGTCAAAACCTACCCCGTAATCTGTTTTCGGAAAGCGAAACCCTCCGTGCTTTTGCACATGCGTCAGGTCTGTTTTGATTTTATCAAAATAGGGATAATCGGAGGCTGTTTAGCTGTGTTTGGCTGAGTGCCAATATTAGTGACAACGTACAAGTGGAACTTCAGAAAATACCCATCTCAGCATTAACACCCCTTTGGATAGTAGAATCGTCTCCGATCTCTAGGCGCAGCTTTCGAAAACGAACAGTAGAGACAACCTAACCCGGATAGGGTACGTTTAAAATTCTTGATAATTTATATTTTTAATTTCATTTTAACATCAGCAGAAAAGACTGCACCATCAAAATTTAATCTATTTACATTTCAAGAACTAGTAGACAATATAAAATAATAATTGGAGGTTCTGTCTACTGTTATACCCCTTTAAGACTTAATACACATAATTATACAGGTTCAAATTTATTGAATTTTTGGGAAATCATTTAAGGGCGGCACTAAAGGTTTGTCCAGCAAATTTTTTAAATTACACCAAAATCCTACATCATCTTGAAAATTTTCTACTACTCTCTTTTGCCTCCCCCAGCACACAAAGTATAAGATCTTTCAAAATTTTCACCTTTACCTAATCTGTTTTTTATTTTATAGTAACATAATTACTCAATCATCTAAACGCTCCCCCTCTACCCAAAATTAAGTAAGAAACAATAATTATATGCTGTGTTCCTCTCCTTTTTGACTACTTTTTTTAAAATTCTGCTTCATCAGTGTCAGAACAATTTAATGTTGTTAAATAAATCTGACATTTTAATCCTCAAATTGTTGTCCTGATTTGATGGAGTTACAGGTATTATATCTTAAGGCAAAAAATGTATTCAAGCATCCCTTCCTTCTTGGATGGTGGCACAGATTTTTCTGTAAAAAATAATTATCTTAATTTACTATTGTGAATTTCTTTATGTTTATCATCATTTAAAAATTTCTAAAATCAGAAGCATTTTACTTTTGATAAAGTTTCTCAAAACCCATAAAACTTTACAAAAGCTTTTTTATTTATGTAACTATTTTATGAGTTTATAATTCGGATATCAATAAAAAAATATAACTTAACCAACATGTTTCCTAAATTTGATAAGGAATTAGTTTTCAAACTACATCTTTAAAATGTAATATAATTAAGATTTTAAGCCTGTTTTTAATCATAAAATGTGCTTTTATTATTCATACAGTATGTCAGTAAAATTCTGCAGAAAAATAATATATACGATTGACCTAATTTCTATTTCTTTAAAATAATAAAACAAAAAATTTCATAACCAAATTGCACAAATCTTGATTTAATGTTACTCTTTTTTTTTTCCCGCTTAAAATGAAAGTTGCAAGGATGAATAACACATAAGTCTAATTAAAACATTTAGGAAGTAATGAATGATTCATTTAAGCAAAGAATGTTATAAGTGATATTAAAGCACCAAGAAAAATTCAATAATAATGCTTTTTCTCGAGTAAAGATGGGAAATGAGGCATAAAAATCCTACAAATGCATGATGTGCAAACAGCAGGAATTTCTTGCATTTCTTAGCGTAACTGATCATTTCCCCAGGTTTTAGAGTACATTTTAGACTTTCCCCTGTGTCATAAAAATTATATGGCAGAGAACAATATATGATAAATTGTTTTAAAGTTGCAGAATAGGAATAAACCAGTTATTAGTTTTTTAGGTCAGAATTTTTGACAGTAAAAATATAGAATAAATAAAATGAATTTGATCTTAATTAGAGAGGTAGAAATGAATAAATGGTCACTGCACATCACGAAAATTCTATGGAGATAATCCCCCTTTTTTTTCCCCAAAAAATAAAAAATAAATATTGGTTGGCAAAACATTCTTAGAGATCATCTTGATAATGAAAATCCAGTCATTTTTACAGATGAACTTTTAGACACTTATAAAATTATATCCAGGGCATTAAAAAATACAGAGGAAATGACATCACTTTGAGAAAATAGGAGTTTTAAAAACTATTGTTCTTGGCATTTCGAAACGGGCACTAAAGGCACAGATTTCTTGTGCGATCACATTGTCAAAATAAAATCTTTTAAAATCTGTTAGAAAACTTAAATGCAATACTATATGAATTAAGTATAAAAGGCGACTCCAAAATAATTAAAAACCTGTTACTTAAATTAAAATAACGATGTAAATTGCAGAGCATATAAAAACAGAAGAAAACAAAACTAGCTTCTAATTCGTTCACGAGCGACACATCCCTCTTTCACATTACCGGTGAAGCAAACTAAGAATTGATAAGGTGCATGCAAGTTACACATAAAGTAAGCTGTGGTGGAAAGAGTAAAATAAGAGAACTGCTGTGATCGGCAAAGAAAAACTGATTTCGGAGGATGTATAAATAACATGAGTGGTATGCAACATCAGAAATATGGCACGCAAATAAAAGAAATGTCATAGTAAGATCACACTCTGGGTTTTTCTTGGGATTTTACAACTAAAAATTTTCCTCTGAAATTTCCCCAATTCCCGGGTTTCCTGAGGGCTATGAACACAAGGAGGAAAGGCTTCATTTATTCAGAATCAGTTTCCACTGCTGCTTTTTTTTTCAGTTGAAGCTACTCCAAATTTAAAATTTGCGATAAAACTTATGCTTCCTTAGATAATGTATTCCTAGGTTTTGCAATCTTAGGTATTAATTTTTTTTTTTTTTTTTAACTCCAAACAACATAACATAAAATGTCAACTGAATCTTATTAATAATCAACCACAGATCATGCTGTAGCTCTTCACACAGGGACAATAAAGTAAAAAGAGGAGGAAATTTTTTGAAGAAGGTTTGATATACAGTGAAATACATTTAACACGAAACTGAGGGGACCGAAAAAAATTTTCGTGTTAAAAGATTCATAAAACAAGTGGGTAAGTGTGATCACAGATTGCACAGAGAGTTTCATTTAATATTCATTTCAAAACACTTTATTCTTTTGAAAAATCTGTTAGTTCCACATTTTGCAACCAGGGGCACACTCTATTCTAAACTAATCTCTATCCGATCAAAACTCTGTTTTACATACTATCCGTATATATATTAGTCGAAGGGATTGGGCCCATAGCACCCGAGATAAGTAGGCGCCCCTGGCGGTAAAAAGTGGAACTCAAATATGTAAGGCTATGGTGCATAATATGAAAGAATGGTCAAAGGGGCAAAAGCTGGAAAAGTGCTCCCCGGGTGAAAAGGGTGGAGGTTAGAAAAATTGCTTAAAATATACGTTAGAGCATGGAGGAGTAAATAATATAAGACTTTTTGAAAATTTTATGATTTTTCTGAATTTTATGATTTTGGTCTGAGGTATTCAGCTATACGTATGCAAAAATTCATGTCTCCAACTTAATTGGGGTCTCTCTTAGAAAGAATTGCTTAAAATACATATGTGGTAGCTCAAAGGGTTAAACGTAAGACTTTTTCAAGATTTTATAATTTGTCGCCTGGCCTCAGGTGTTCAGCTATAATAAGCATGCAAAATTTCAAATCTCCAATTTAATAAGGAGCTCAGTTAGGAAGAATTGCTTAAAACACGCATGTGGGAGCCCAAAGGGTTAAATGTACAACTTTTTCAAATTTTTATGATTTGTCGCATGATGGTGTTCAGCTAGTATGCAAAATTTCACGCCTCCAACCTAAATAGAGTGTCACTTAGAAAGAATTGTTTAAAATACACATGTAGTAACCCAAAAGCTTAAATGTACGACTTTTTCAAAATTTTATGATTTGCCGTTTGATGTGTGATGCTCAGCTATAAGTATGCAGAATTTCACGCCTCCAACCTAATTAGCGGCTCACTTAAAAAGAATTGTTTAAAATACACATGTTGGAGATCAAAGGGTTAAATGTACGACTTTTTGAAAATTTTATGATTTGTCGTTTGATGCAAGGTGCTCAGCTATAAATATGCAAAATTTCACGCCTCCAACCTAATTAGGAGCTCACTTAGAAAGAATTGTTTAAAATACATATGTGGGAGCCCAAAAGGTTAAATGTACGACTTTTCAAAATTTTATGATTTGTCGTTTGATGTGGGGTACTCAGCTATAAGTATGCAAAATTTCACTCCTCCAACCTAATTAGGGTTCACTTAGAAAGAATTGTTTAAAATATACATGTGGGAGCCCAAATGGTTAAATGTACGACTTTTTCAAAATTTTATGATTTGTCGTTTGATGTGGGGTATTCAGCTATAATTATGCAAATTTTCACGCCTCCAATGTAATTAGAGGTTCACATAGAAAGAATTGTTTAAAATACACATGTGGGAGCCCAAAGGGTTAAATGTACGACTTTTTCAAAATTTTATGGTTTGTCGTTTGATGTGAGGTATTCAGCTATAAGTATGCAAAATTTCACGCCTCCAATGTAATTAGAGGTTCACATAGAAAGAATTGTTTTAAATACACATGTGGGAGTCCAAAGGGTTAAATGAATGACTTTTTCAAAATTTTATGATTTGTCGTTTGATCTGAGGTATCCATCTATAAGTACGCAAGATTTCATGCCTGCAACCTAATTAGGGACTCACTTAGAAAGACTTGTTTAAAATACACATGTGGGAGCCCAAAGGGTTAAATGTACGACTTTTTCAAAAGTTTATGATTTGTCGTATGATGTGTGGTGATCATCTATAAGCATGCAAAATTTCAAATCTCCAACATGTGTAGTTTCTGAGAACGGGCTCTGTGACGGACAGACAGACAGAGGAGCGAGACGATTAGGGTTTCGTCAGATGAACGAAACCCTAAAAAGAACAAAACTCACAAATATTTTCATGTCGTCAGATTTTACTTCGATATCCTGTTAAACTACCAGTAAGCTGCATCCATTAGGATAAAAAGCAAGTAAAAAATATTCTTTATGGGGAAAAAATCAGATATCTTTTTTCAAGTGTCTTTTTCAGCATTCTGAGATCTTGCTTGTTTGAACCAAATAAGCAAAGCTGTCTTTAAATCTTCGTGCTTAGCAGTTCTCATACGTTTTCTCTCTGGCTTAAACATACTGCGCTCAAACATTAATGCAATGGAATCCCTGTTTTTTTATTATTGTTTATAATGTAGAATTGGCAATGCCAAACTCTTTGCAGATTTCTGTTTTCGTCCTTCTTTTTCATCAACTGCATTAAGCAACTTCAACTTCATTTGAAGCAAAATGGCAGTTTGTTTTCATCCCGATTTCTCAGCCACTGTGCTAAAACATAAGCTAATTTACAAAAAAATATGAAATTCACTGATTTTCACTCAAAATTCAGTGGTTTTAACACAAAATTCACCAATTTCAACTCAAACTAGCTATCTCGAAAGCGAATTTTTTTCGTGTTAAACGATTTTTGTTTCGTGTTAAAAGAAAAAAAGGTATTAGACTGCATAGCATACTGTCCGGACTGCAATATAATTTCGTGTTAACCGATTTTTCATGTTAAGCGTTTTCGTGTTAAACATATTTCACTGTGTATATTGATGATTTATTATCATTATTGATCATTAATCATAACTTGTTTCTTTTAATGTATAATTATTTTATGTTAACTAATTCTATTGACAAATGAAATTGCTAAAGCTAATGAAATTAGATTTCTGGAAAAAATTTAAAATTTTTTTATAAACAAAGCTAATTATTGAATGAATGTTTTTCAAGTTATATTGGCATTATTTCTTATAGTTTGTGAGGCAGCACATTTTTTATTTAACTATTTTATACAAGCTGATATTCAAGTATATAATTTATCTTAATCACAAAAACAGCTGTCACGAGTGGTGGAATCGGTCTTGGGGATAGCAACATCCAAAACTAGGAATTTCATTAGTAGCCAGTAGCTAAAAGTAGAAATTTTATTAGTAGCCACTTTTTAATTTAAAAGGGCCAAACAATAAACTTTTGTTAAGATTTCTATTAGTACAGTAGACTCCCTCAAATCCGCACATCTTTACAGATGTAAACAATGAAACTTTCATTTCAGATGTAGGGTAAAATTACATAATTTTTTGGTTTAATTTCAACTCATATGTATTTTAATATGTAATTCTTAATAATGTGACTGAACTCATGGTTATCCATGAAAGGAGTATAATTTTTCTTTTTTTAAATCAAGATTTTGCTGATATCACTGGTAATCACAATCTTTCTACCAATATATTTATGTATTAATCAAGCTTTTTTTGGTAATTGAATAATTCAAGGAAAATGTATCATCTATTATATGCATATTCAAATATGCATAATTAATCATTTAAAAAATTATCTTAATTTTTATCATTTTAGTTTATTACTTTACTTAATTATTTTAATATTTTACTATATTGCAAGCATTCATGATAATTTTGATAGCATTATTACATTCAAATTACTGTTTAAAAAATGTAAACAAAGCAATGACCCGAAATTGACTCCCCCCCCCCCCCCTAAAATCTGCACAACCTCTGGTCCCAAGCTGTGTGGATTTAAGGGAGTCTATTATATTAATCTAAAATTAAATATTTTAATATTAACATGTTGCAACCAGCAAAAGTGGGATCATTGATGGCATGTAAGGGAATTTTGTTCTCCCCTTGTAGGAAAGGTGGCTGTTGGCAGATTAACTTTTTAATAGCCACATTTTTCATTTAGTGATTCCGTGGCTAGTAGCCATCACTAATTTTACCCTTTACAACATCCTGTAATGAAATGGAAATTAACAAAAATTTGACTGTAAGTGACTGAAAGATATTATTGCGATCAGTGGCAATAACATTCAAAGAGGAGCAAGCGGAAATAACATTCAAACATTAACAGTACAGTAGAACTCTAATTATTCGAAGTAATTAGGACCAACCATCTATCGGAAAATCGAAATTTTTGGATAATCAAGAATGTTTTAATTTTAAGATTAAGGAGAAATATTTGCAATATTTCTTATTATGGTAACAAGTGCTTAATAAAATAAAGCAATAGCAAAATAGAAACAAGAATAAATTACCTTGATTTTAATTTTGAAATTAAGTACCTTTTACATATATCATAAGGGTTTGAAAAAATGTTTTGTTTGTCATAGTTTCAATTTCTTTTGCTTTAAAGTTCTATCACAGAGTTTTTTAATGTTATTAGTTCACCAGTATCCCAGCCTTTCTGCTACTCCAGCCATGCCAAACCTTTTGAAAAGTATTCAAAAACTTCAGAATTGCTATTTTGTTCGTTTTCTTCCTTCCACTCCTCAGCTTATGGGAGCTCAAGTTAAATTCAAAGGAACTCTAAGAAAGGGGATTGAAAATATTTATATGTACTCATAGTTCAGAAAGGACCACTTGCACACAAGGAATATGATAGTTTTTTTTTTTTTTTTTTTTTTTTTTTTTTTTTTTTTTAAGCTTTCAAAATGGATTTTGCACACAAGAAATGTGATAATAATAAATATGTGAAGTTTTATTATTGTATTCTGTATGTTTTAAAAAGTGTTTCATAATCCAAGCTTAATGCATGATTTTATGTTCTTGTTTCCTTTTATTTAAGCCAATGAATTGACATATTTAAACATTGGTACGTGCTATTTAAAACTACTTATACTAATTTTGAGCTGTTGTAAGTTTTAAAAATTACAACTAAAACATAAAATACCACATTAAAGAACAAATAAATACTGTATTAACAAAACTATTTTTAAACGATCCACTTCCTTTACATTTATTTAAAAAAAATAATAATAAAAAAATCAACAGAAAAACTTTTTAAATACAAACGTTAAAACACTATATTATTTCTTCAAAAAAGAAAGTTAAAGAAAATGTATCGGTAATTTCTTCATCTATTCAGGTGAATACGCAAAAGTGATGGTTTTTCACTCTTACAAATTTTATTAAAAGCAAACTCTTTTGAATACTTATGATCAGAAAAAAAACTAAAAAGATGATAAGCTTCATGTATGTAAGAAAATAAATATAATTATCACAAATATTTTTATTGACAAGAAGTTACAAAAGTTATACAAATTTCACATGTCAAGTGATGCAGATTTCAAATATGCAAGACAAAATGGAAGTTTTAACTTACATATTAGGCATGAGAATTTTATTTTTGAATTCAAAGTTACATTTAACAAATACCTTAAATCAGAAAGTATAAAACATGCATCATAAAATAAGGATTAAAGATTAGAAATTGAGCATAAATTTGTTAAGCATATATATTTGATAAAATCAAGTTAAAATTCTTTATGCACTGCATCGAATTTGTATTCTAAGTCAACAATAAAATGCATTTCATAATCATATTGATAAATTAATTTTAAAATAATGTTTTCGAAGGAGATAGTGATAAATCTTTATTTACATAGAGAATGAAAGATTCTGATATGAATAAAAAATGCAAAGCATACTGATTAGAAAATAAATACATCAAATATCATATGCTTAATGTCCTTATACAATTATTCATTTTTACAGAAAAAAATATATACAATTAACTACAGCACACATATTTACATATTAAAATACCCATTGACTTAGAAAGCATATGTACATAAAAGGATTAAAAACTTAAATGATTCTTTTTAATACTACAATCAGCCAGTAGGAGAATCACAGACTCTAAGAATTGGTCCAGTTTCAAGAAATTCTCGGAGGTCAGTCTCTAAGTCTTGATGTCGAGACGAGGCATCAGGAGAATTGTGTTCTAGAACTGCATCATCCCTTCCAAATTCTGGATGTTTTTTCTGTCCTTTGTTACCAGAGGTAGGATGGTACGTTATGCCCATAGCTTTTCTCAATCCTTCTACGCTCGTAATATTTTCAGGTGGAAGCTACAGTTAATTAAAAATTAAAAAATTTTCAATATGAATTATAGTACTATAAAACATTGCAACACATGTGACATGTACAAAGAAAGAAACAAAAACAAAGGTTTTCTAAACAAAACAGATCAAATTGTTTTCCATGTGAAAATAATGATATACAGTATAAGACCTACTATCCGGAATCCTTGGGACCGAAGGCTTTCCGAAATCCAGTATCCATTCAGATAAATTTAGAGAAAAAAAATAATGCAATGAATGCTGTAATAAGACAAGTTTAACCAGAGTGAAAGATAATTCTGTTGCCTAAATGCAAGGCAGATACTATCACTGCAGTGGAGATGAGACTCTGCCTTTCTACCGTATTTCATGTATAAAAAGTGGCTATGTGGGCTGTCCCATTAGAGTGGGTCCGGTAGCTCATGTGGCTTTTGCCGCAATGCACTTATAAAGAAGAAGATCTTAATCCTTCTCCTTCTAACACGGAAATTTGTATTAGAAGTAAAGATTCAATTATACAGATATAGTTTGAACAGGGTTCATACTTATTTTCCAAGAAAAAAAAAAAAAAACCTGACAATCCTCTGATGTATTTTTTGGGATGTACAATTTTTCCATGTCAGCAATTAACGACATTTTTTAAACCAGTATTGTGACACTCCCACCTCCTTAAAATAAAACAAAGACAAGATAATCACAAAAATAAAGTTTATACATCACCTACATAAACAATATGAAAAGAACTTGAAAAACATTAATTTGTGTAAAACAGAGATGAAGCCTGTATGCCCTGTGGGGTTGTCTTTTAAAAACTCTGTAGCCTGCTGAAAGAATTTAACTTAGTTTCTACTCTGCCATTTTATTACCTCTTTGAAAAGTATAATGAATAATAAGAAGATTACAAGTGCCAATATCAAATTAAAATTGTCCTTTATTCTTCTTAAGTTCCTTTTGAACTGTTGTCAAACTTCACGATGTTAGAAAGTGTGTCTAGTGATTGATTGGATGTTGACAGATGTGATATCATAAAGCATGGGAACAGCAGCAATTGCCCTCGATTACCCAGTCGTTTTTCCAGGTTTGAAGAATTTTTTGCATTATGCCATGATTTTTACAACCTAAAATTTATCCCCTGATGAGTATGAACCCTGTTGAATTCAGAAAACTTTTATGCAAAGTTTCCATCAAATATCATTATTTCAAATATAATGTTCTGCTTGAGCAGCAGAAATCATTTACCGATTTAAAGAAAATAAATAAAAGTTATTCTCAAGTTATATAGTTGTTGAAATATTAAGAGTTATACACAATGTTGAAATATTGGGAGTCGAGTTAGTTCTATATCAAAATGAACCAAAAAACTTTTTAAATGGAAATTATATTACACTGAAAATAATTAAAAAGAAATCATCGAAAGTTTAGGCTGAAGTCAATTTTAATGGCTAATTCTTAGTAATAATTAGTTGAATAATAGTAAAAGTGCAAGATTCCAACTTATCTAGACTTAACAAGGCTTGATCCAGGCAAAATTTGGGTCCCTTCACAAAAATCGATTTAATAAAACAGACCTCTTCACAAAAATCAATTTAAACATACAAGCCCTTTTCACAAAATTCCTCTTAATAATAAAATAGGCTCTTTCATAAAATTCCATTTCACAAAAGAATACACTTGATTGTTTTTATTTTGTTAGATTTTAAAATGTGCATTTTGTAAACAAAACAAGTTCACCAGAAAGCAAAACTTTAGCAGGAGAACTTAAAGAAGTTATTATTAATTAATATTTTGTTCTAATTTGAGTAACTGGATTTCATCTTTTGTTTTGAAATGTATTTTTCACAAAAATATAAAAAAATTCACAAAACTTTTACTTTTCACAAAATGGGCCAAGAAAAAAATCCTGCATCGACCCCTGCTTAAACTTCAAATCTGACATTAATTCAAAAATAAGACTCATATTTATATAATGAATATCAAGAAATAAATATTTATTAAACTCACCGTTGATGCGACATCAGCCAATTTCTTTGTAACTTTATCAGCTATAAAATAATAAATAATTATCAAACAGAAATAACAATATATTTCAACAGTTAATACAGATGAAAATAAATACTGATAGGACAATATGAAGTTGCTACAGTACTTAAAAAAAAAAAAAAAATAGTGTAAAGATAACTTTATAAAGAAAGAAATATTTTTACATCTACTTCATAATTATTATGAAACAAGTAATGAACACAAGTCTTTATTTCTTTATTACATGTCAAAATTCCTAATATTTTCCTAAATAATTTAAATAATGATATCACTAATTAATACTGATAATTTATATATTTATTTTGAATTTCAGCAATATCAACAATCTTCTAACATTATTTAAAATCTAAAAATTTTTGGCATTTTCCCCATTAAATAAATATTTTCCTATTCAAAATCATAAATGACAATTATTTAAATCACCAATAATAGATAATTATTCATCTTTTTATAAATTGTAAAAATCCAACTTCTCATAATGCTATTTCTAATAACTTTAAATATCTCAATAGAGAGCCTCAAGACCCATTGCTGACTATCTCTTGATGTGAGCTGATCATCTAAAATCTGTAGAAATCCTTAATATTAATTCATACACAGACTTGCCAAGTTCTGTAAGCTAAAAATCAGGAGATTTCATTTCAGAAATCAGGAGATTTTTCGTCAATGAAAACCTATTAATTTTTAAATGTAAACATGTTTGGTGCAAGTTTAATTCTAAACAGGGTTTGGTTAGTACTGAAGATTAAAAATAAATATGACACTCTTACTCAAATAAGACAAATATGTACTCTCCTTACAAGTAAAATGCATTGAAGCATATAATATTTAGGATATTTTAACATACTTTTAAATTAACTACATATTAGATATTACAGAGAGTGAGGTTGGGGGGGGGGGGGGGGTTGCTCCTCATAAACGTATATAAAACTATAGTGAAGATCTTAAATATAAGTCTTAATCGAGACAAATTATTAATAGTCCAAAACATGCCCATAGTAATAGTAAAAAAATCTTAAAGATTCATTATTTAATGAACCTGAATGTAGTTTATTACGTAAAATATTACTGATCAATCATACTAAAGAACAACCAAAGCAGTTCCAGGAAAAGCGACGATATCTCTATGGGACGACGGGCGCGCTGTTCTTGACTTTGAAAACAGGACAATTGTAGTTTACAGCACACTAACTAGGAGTGCTGCGATCATCTCCGCCAGAGAAGAATCTGCGCGTGCATATTCTCCCCGACACAATTTTGATTATCAATCCAGTCTCGCCTCATTTCAAGGGGGAAAATGCTAAAGCTCGCGTTGTGGTAATCGGATACGTTCGTTGCACGTGGAAAGCTGGTAAGTCATGTATACTATGCTCGTTATTTTTTTTATTAAATCCTATTTAATCGTACTTAAGTTCATTATTTTTGCATATATTTGTATTTCCATAAGATTAATTCTCATTTTAAGATTAAATAACTGTAGATATTTTTATCATAGAGATTTAAAGTTGAGTGAAATTTGAAAAATACCTTTCAACAGTTTTCATTTATCTTTTTTATTATGCACGCTTGCATAATATGTAGCACATTTTTAGTTCGTATTAATTAGTGCTACTTCTTTAAACGTATTTTTGTTTAACAAATACAGAAAGACATTCGTTTATCGTTTGTTTACTTTATTTATTTGATGCTCCACAATTTAAAAATATAACCGTATTTATGTATTTAAAAAATCTTTAATAATTTCAATTGAATTGAATTTATTCTGTGTATAGTATTTGAAATGTAATTTATTCAAAGTTGTTAAATCATTTATTTTTTAATTATTTTAAGCGCTTTTTTTATTTTCACTTATCCTATTAATCTGTTGCTGTATAAAATTTCAAATAATACCGTTCAACAACAGATGGTTTTAAATGGGCAATCTTAACTCATTAAATTTTTGTTATACAAGTTCTTTGAATTGGAAAATCTTATTAAACGTATTTAATGCTTTTCATTTCTGTGAAATTTAAAGTAAATTAATTTTGATTAAATCAATTTAAATATTTGACATTTTCAATGTATATAATAATAGATATGAGAGATTTTGAAAAAGAAAAATTTAAGAGAAAAATTAAATAATGTTACTTGATTTAAATAAAAATTAAATTATGGAGCATCAAGTTCAAGTTTGATTATAATGTAAGATACAAATGATTCTGAAAAAAAAAAAAAAAAAAAAAATCTTTACGAAGAGAATAATCTTTACGAAATCAAATTATGCAAAATTATTTAGCATGAGATTTTAATGGATTTAAGAAAGCTAAATTAACTGAGCATAACTTAGACTTATCAGCAAAATAAAGGATATTAAAAAAAAAAAAGATAAGAAACAATAACACATCACAAACAATATTTCGTGGGTTCATGAACAGGATACAGAATACATTCTAACTTATTTAAACTGTATATGTATTTTCGGTATAAAGTAATAGTTGAAACTTTTTAATTTATTAATAATTAAACATTAAGTAACAAAAAAAAAATTCATTTATTCAATTTAATTTTTTTTTTTCAAAGTTATATGTATTACTGAAAAAAAATCAATTTTCTTCAGAGCAAAATTCTTTTTTTTTTTTTTTTTTTTTTTTTTTTTGAAATTCTGATAATAGTTGTGCACAAAAATTCAAAAAAGCAATTTTTTAAGGAAAAAAACACCTAAGTTAGTATTTACTTAAAATATAATGTACATCTGATTTTTTTTCTAAATGCTTCCTGCTTATAATAAAACAAGTTATGTACATTTATAAAAGAAACACTTCATACACTTGCAGTAAGGAATTTTTTATGAAAACTAATCGTTGAACTTCTCGTTTATTTCACGACAGTAAAACAGTATCGAAACGACAATAAGAAGTTTTAAATTCTGTCGGTAAACAAACTCATTGAGTGATGAAATATTTTAATTAATGATAAAAGTAATCGGATTATGTATTTCTTTTATATTTAATCTTATTTATTTTCTGTTTACTTTTTATAATTTACAAGGCGTGAAAAATATGAATGTTTTTACAGGAAAATATTTGTTGTAAATATTAATCCCATATAGTAAATATTCCATTGAAACAAATTGTCGAATGCATTAAATAATATATATATCCATTACTTCAGAAATGGATCTCTCTTAAAACATTCGTATTCTTCACGCCATTATAAATTATAAGAAGTAAACAGAAAATATTAAAAACTGAAAGAAATACATAATGAGATTAGTTTAAATATTTCATTAATCTGAGTTTAATCATAGCAGTTAAATTTCTAATTGTCGTTACCGCTGTACTGCCGCCAGGGGTCGTACTTGTCCTGAAATTTCACGATTGGGAAATTCTTCAATTGCAGTATTTTCTTATGGAAAAATTTCTTCTTAAAAAAGGCGAAATTTCACGCGTTTAACCTAGATTTATTTTTCTATAAACAAATAGTGATATTTGTCCTGAAAAAATTCCTTAAGTGAATGACCCCTGACTGCAGTGCAATAAATGAATCGGTTCGTGAAAGCAAAACCAAATCCTTCGTGGAGTGCCCCGCCCACTACCGAGCAATTTAGTTTACAGCACGGCCACTAGTGGCGCTACTTTGTGGCATCATTTAACATGGGAGTGTCTTCGGTTTCCTATATAACCGCTTTGAGAACAACTACACTTGTACCGGAGTTTTCATCTCTGAATCACAGTACATTTGATTGTAAAATAATAGAATATTTAAAAGTATTTGAAAAATCGGGAGAAATATGTCAAAAATCAGGAGTATAGAAAAACATTTTGAAAAATCGGGAGAAATATGTCAAAAATCAGGAGTATGGAAAAACATATGAAAATCAGGAGTCGCCTGCCGAAATCAGGAGACTTGGCAAGCCTGCATACAGAATCTAATTTTGAATTCCATTTAAACTAAGTATTGTTAAATAAAAGTATTGTGTCTATCATCTAAAACTTCTCAATATTCATTCATCCAGAATCTAATTTTAAATTCCATTTCAACCAAGTTCATAAATTATATTATGCTTATCATCTAAAATTTGTGAAACTCTTTAATATTCATTTATAAAGAATCAGAAATTTAAATTTAATTTATACAGCAGTGTTCACTTATGAGAATTAATGATGCTGTTTGTGTTATTTATGTCAAGTTGGAACCGTGCTTCACAGTTGACTGTGAAGCACATGAGCATGAGAAAATGTGAATATGGAAAATAATAATTAATTCTTCAAATTCATTTTTATTTGAGTATTTTACATTTTCTCTTTTTATCCCAACATGTTTTAAAGTTATAAATAATATGTGGCATGAACCTCCTAATTTTAACTATTCAAAATTTTAATTAATTTTTTTCAAGCTTTAGAATTTACACATTGAGTTATTTACTAACTAAGGAAGCACATGTATGTACTTAAGCAGGACCTGAAAAAGATTTAGCTGAGCAAGAAAATATTAATTTGATGTAATCAAGCAGACTCTGATAATCTCTAATTTGAAAATGAGGATTAACATATTGACAGAAACATTATACCTACAATAAATCGTTAATCAGAAATAAAGTACTGTGTGTTCACACACACAAATCGTTAATGAGAAATAATGTCATTACCTTGATGTGTGTAATAAAAAAAAAATAGGATTTTTTTGACAATATTCAAAAAAAAAAAAAAAAAAAGAAGCAAAATATTCAATTAAATGCAGTAGCATTTACTGAAATTCTATTTCAAATGTCATACTTGTAAAGGGAAACTTACATTTTCACTCTTAAAAACTACTATACATAAATCTACAATCATTACATGAAAATCATGTGATTTTCCAGATAGTCGGTACATCAGTGACGAAAGTTTGTTTGTAAAGAAAAATATCATAAAAGATTACCGTATTTCAAGAAACTTTCTTGATTATGATTACCTTAATATTTAAGAGCGTAGTTCGATTACATATCTGTTATATTTGTTCTTATTTATGTGGGAATGATTAAGGATCAACAGCCACATTTGTACAAATTCAGTGACTTAATGAAGTAAAAGCAGACAGTAGTTGCACACAAGCAGTATTATGAATCCACAATATGCATAAAGAAAGCGTACGATGGATAAATGATGAATTCTATAGATTTCAAACTACCGTGCTGGAGGTTGGATTTTTCTATGCAAGGCTTAGGAAGCAGGCGAAGTATGCTTTTTATTGACCAGGAAAAGTTCTGTTGTTATTCATTAATGCTCATCTATTCAGAATACGTTTAACTGCTATCTGTATATTTAATCGTATTATTAAATGCTTGTGTTTATTAACCATTTGGAAAAATGGTTATTGTTCTCATCAGGGTAGGAAATCAAAAGCATATCTGAAGCTTTTTATAGGTTGAATCTGCATTTTATTCGTTTTCTGGTTGGCCTATACAGTAATCTTATTTCCATTAATTGAAATTACATTATAACCAATAAAATATCAGTAAATTGAAAGACAGGTTTCAAGCAAATTGCATTTGAAAACACATTTTTTTCCCTGTTCCATGGTGTAAAAATTGAAACTGTGCAATTTTTAAAAGTAAATAAATTTGCAAAAAAAAGCGAACACTGTTATTCAGATTGTTGACATTGCCAAAATAAAGTCAGCATTACTCACAAGCATGTTTTTGCTTTATAATATAGATCTTGTTCATATGTAGTTTCTTTTTATGACAACAGGAAATAAATAAATGAATTTTGAAATTGAGTCTCAGCGTAAGAGCTTCACTTTGTCTAGCTCAATTAAACTTTGGGTAATTTATTTGGTATATCTTTGATACAGAAGTTAATACATTATTTAAAGGATTATTAATCATATGTGCTAATTTAAAATCGATATTTAAAGTAAGTTTTGATATTTTGATTTAATAATAATTTTCTAATAATGCAGTGTACTTTATGTTATATTCACCACTATACAAGTTACTTAGTTATTAAAGTTTTGTGAGTAAGCAGTATTTGTTTCTTTTCAGATATTTCAGCTCTATTTTATTGAATAATTTATCTTATTTATTTTTCAAGATTTTCTAATTGATCTTTAAATATTTTTCTAATACCATGATTTCATTACAAAAATGATTGATAACTTTTTATAATAAAAGGTGAACATAATTATCATATACAGGTGAATGTTTATCTGAAAAATTACAAAAATCATCCAAGCTGTGCAAAAAATATATTTCCTTCAAATATAGCATAGCTACAGCAAAAATTAGTATATGAGGAAAACAACTATACAGAAGGTTAATGTCATGCAAAGATGAAAATCTGGGGTTATGCTTAGTGACGTATTGAATATGACTATAACTGTTTAACCAATTCGGTACCAGCATATGGTATATGAAGATTACATGTAAAATCAGTTTTTTGGGCATTTAGATTTTTAAAATATCAAGTAGTAGTTTTCAGAAAAATGAGATGCTTTTATTCATATTAATAAGAAGAGATATATAAACATTTTCCAACATTTCTCATAATAACAACTGTACACAAACATATATTCCTGCAATAACATTTTTAGCAGCAACGATAGAATAATAAATGGACATGGATCCATACGTGGATCCACTGGTGTTTGTGAAGAATCAGGCCATGAATCCATACGTGGATCTACTGGTACAGAAGGGGTTAGAGACAATTTTGCTTGCTTTGTAAGAAATCAAAACATCAAATTATAAAAATGCATAGAAAAAAAAAATGTTATTTACCCAGCTCATGTTCCAAAGCAGTGGGTGGTCTCACAAGAGCCAAATGTGGAGGAGGGTTAGCACTTAATCGTTCATTCTGTGCTTTTCTCAAATCCTGAAGTAACTGTGTAGTGCTATCCAATTTTTGCTGGATAAATTTTCTTTGGTCTAACAGCTGTTTCTGCAGTTGACTATCTTCTTGATTTTTCTCACCATTTTCAACCTTTTTATTCTCGTTATCTAAAAATATAAGAGTTTTAGTTATCTATTTTAAGAAATTTGTATAAATTAATAATCTACAACAAAAATAAATGCAATATTAATTTAAAAAAAAAAGTATATAAATTATATTGGAAATCATATATGAAGGTTCAGAATATTTGATGTCAGTAATAAAACAGAACTAATATAAAACAAAGGCCTATCCCTTTATTTCTTTCTTTTCTTTTAAGGGTCTATGAAAATACACATTTTTTCTTTAAACTGACATGTATATTTTTCTATGACTTTCTGTCTGAGCAATTAATTATATGCACTTTCTACATTAAATAAAAGTTTTTACATCTGGCATCATAATTAGACATTTAACTATCGCTTATCAGTAATAAACATAAAAGCTGAAAAACATTTCTATTTTAGCACTAATATTTCATCATCTTTTTTTAACTAACTTAAATGATCAAAACCTCTTTTCACTTTAAACAAGCATCCTTCATATAATTATAGTTATTTCTGGATTTATTTCTTGTATATATACAGTGCTAAAAATATTAAAAAATATACAATCTGAAATACAGCACAAAGCAATTTCAATATAAAACTGACCATGCTGAAGACGAGATATTTCAAGATCAATTTCTTCCAAAGTTTGTAATGATTCAATATCAGTATGCAAAGTTGTTGTTGTAACAGAATTTTTATTCAACTCATTTTCGGTAAGAGGCTTTAGAGCTTTTCTTGTTTCTTCTTCTTTAGAAACCCTTTTCTGAAAAACAAGTTAATAAACAATATATAAGTAGATAGATACAAAAAATAGTGTGATATGTAAAGTGCAACAGATTTATTAATTTATTTTAGATAACAAGAACGTCTGTCTAATTTTAGAAATGAAATCTCCAGAATAATTTTTACTTTCCAGGAATAATTTCACTAGTAACACACAATTTTACACATAACTAATTCGTTTCAGAAACCTTTTCTTTTTCACAATTCTGTTTATATGCAGAGCATAAAGATGGCAAAATAAGTATTGTTGATTTTTACCCCTTCCCCCAATAAGAAAAAATACTTTACTCTTTTCTTTGCCTGATTGACTTTTGTTTGGAGATTGTTTAAATGTACATAGAATTACATGAACATGATACTATGTAACATTCATACTATGTACATGAAATGTACATAGTGATTATACTTTTGGCAATTGATAAAGTCGCCATAAATCGGCTAATTCATGCTTATACCTGCTCATACTCTTAAATAGAGATGAAAAGAAGCAAAAATAAATTAGCTGCCTGTTGCCTTTATCTTTTAAAATAAGAAATGTTGTGAATGTGAGAATGGTCATAATAATAAGCAACTGTTCATATAATAAGAGGCAATCAATGATTGAGCAATGGAGACAACATTAAAAAATTTTAAAATGCAAGATCGACAAATAAATTTTTATTTTAAAAGTGCATTGAGCCACAGAAGTTTATCGAGATGAAACAAAAAATATTTGATTATACTAAAGCTATACATTGTTCTTGCATACATGTTTCAAAAGCTCTGTTTACAGATAGGCATGTTTAAAAACTGTTTTTATTATTATTTTTTTTTATGCATAAATATGTTGTTCAAGCTTGTGTCTTCCTGCAGTTATGGTTGTGATTATACTTTTGGCAATAGATAAATTCGCCATAAATCGGCTAATTCATGCTTATACCCGCTCATACTCTTAAATAGACATGAAAAGAAGCAAAAATAAATTAGCATAAAAAAAAAATAAAAATAAATTTTTATTTTTTTTTATGCATAAATATGTTGTTCAAGCTTGTGCCTTCCTGCAGTTATGGTTGTGATTATACTTTTGGCAATTGATAAAGTCGCCATAAATCGGCTAATTCATGCTTATACCCGCTCATACTCTTAAATAGAGATGAAAAAAGATGAATTTGAGAGAGTTATTTTTGTTTTGTTTTAATTTAGTTATGTAGTATGAAGACAAATGAAATTACTTGATGTAACTTTTGTAACCCTGTACAAGTTGAAGAGTTGTTTTCTGTCAAGAGAGATTGTTGCTTTTTTATCCGTGTGAAATAAATAATTTGTTTTTGTAATATCAAAGATCTTTTAACTGAATGTGAAGTAAATTAGATAGTAAAAGATAATCTACTGAATATTGAGTTAAACCACAGCATAGAAAAACTGAATTTCTGAGAATAATACAAAAATAGGTGGATCTGCCAATCCCAAAACTTTCTCAAATATCTTAAAATTTCAAAAAGTAGTTACAGATGTTAATACTGCAATATTACAGATAATACTGCAAATTTGATTTTCATCTTAAATTTCTACTTCAGTCAATTAATCTGAGTAAAAATGAGTTAATCTCGATCAAGATATTTATTAAAATCAACAGTTTTTCCTTATTCTGTTGTATATCAGCTGTTTACAAATAGTCAGCTTAGCAGGACACGAGTTCTCTTTGCTGCACGAGCTGACAATGGACAATAAAACTATGAAAAACCGAGAAAATTATACAAAAATCGCTATCACAGCACTCCTTTCCGGTGGAATATTTCGAAATTCAAGGAGGATCTGCTGGCCAAAGCCAAAAACATACACAAAAAATTTGGTTCAATTCTATTCATAACTTCATACACTTTTCGATGGTAAAATAAAGAAAATGGCACAAAAATTGCTATTACAGCAACACCATCTGGCAGAATATTTTCAAATTCAAGGAGAAACTGCTGGCCACAGCCAAGTACATACACACAAAAAATTTGGTTCAATTCTATGCATAACTTCATACATTTTTTGCTGGTATAATGGCGACACACAAACGGACAGACAGACATTTTGTATAAACATGTTTTTGGGGATCTCAGACACCTAAAATGTGTAAATCCGTTGAAAACCGGAAGTCGAAAAAAATTTCAATTACAATACTTTCTTCTATTGAAGATGGAAGAAAGTAAAATCTATGAAAAAGCAAATAAATAGAACTTCGAATTTTTTCAACAACAATCAGATGCAAAGTCCCTAAATATTTTTTCAAATGAATAATATGGTTACATATGTATACAAATTACAACAACAATACATTTAACTCTAAAAATTAGAAAAGGAAATATAAATATGAAATAAAAAGTGTAATCTTTACTAATAAAATATAACAATAATATAGTGTAACCTATAATAATAAAGATAAATTTTTGTTCGTGTGTGTGTTTTGAGGATATTACTGCATGCAAGATTTGATAGTAACGTACCTGCGCATATGAAGTTATACACCACAAAGCCAGTTTTTGGATTTTTTTAATCTGATTTTTAAAATTATGTGATTTTTAGCATTTTTTTACATTAGTAAAAGGAATCCGATTATAATCTTTTAACTCAATAAAACTTTCGTCTTCTTTTTAATAAAGTTTATTTGGAATTTGTACAATGATTTTTTTTTTTTTAATTTCTTTAGGGGATAAAGTTTTTTTTTTTAAAGTCTTGTGATGATTTCTTTACACATGTAAAGGGTTTAATCCAATTTCAATTTTTTAGACAAATACAGTAAAATTTATCCTTTGAAATTTTTGGTTTTTTTTTATGGGATTTTTAGCATTTTTTACAGTAATTTTAAGCATTAGTAAAACAAATCCAGTTTCAGGATTTTAGCCCAGTAAATGTTGTTCTCTTTTCAGTAAAGTTTATTTAGAATTCATACAGCGATTTTTTAATTTTTTGAAAGATTTTTCAATCACAATTTTTAGTGAGTTTTTTAATGTTCTGCAGCAATTTTTTGATATTTATAAAAATAATTCACTTTCAAATTTATAGTCCAATATAGTAAATTTTGTTCTTTGCGATTTTTGAATTTTCACGTTACATAGCGATGTTTTAGTAACAGTAAAAGGAATCTGGCCTAGCCCCAATATAGCCAATTTTGATCTTGACGATTTTTGAATTTTTCCTGATTTTTATGCACTTTTTAGTTAGTTTTTTTTTTTTTTCAACAGAGAAAGAGCTCTGTTAAATTTTGCTACTGTTGTGATTAAATTGAAACTAGAAGAATGCCAAATCAGTTTCTATAGAACGGTGAACGCTTATTGTAATAAAGAATTTAAAAACAAAAAATGCTATCTGTAGAATATGGGGTGCAATGCATTTATAATCCATGTACAGGTCTCAAAAAAGAATTCGGTTGCATAACTGTCTATGAGGAAAACTGTTTGCAGTGTATTTAAATTATGTTGCACTATTTCAAACATGATGAAATTGATATAAATTACACAGGTTTACTACAAGGTGCTTGCAGTAGAATATGATGTGCATAGTATTTATCATTCATCTATAGGGGCATATAAAAGTTTTTGGATACAGTAATGCATCCAACTTATTGTCTTATCAGGGATAATTGCTGGAAGTGCGTTTACAGTTACGGTATACATCTTTAAGTTTTAACTAAATTTTTGCATGGTGTGTATAAATTATATTGATTATATGTAGTCTATTGGGGTACACAAAAGAATTCATAAGCATTACTGATGATGAGTGTGATTGGTAAAAGGAATTTTTTTAAATGCATTTTCAAACTTAACTTTATAAAAATAAATAAAATCATATGCAGGGCTATGGAAAGAACTGATGCATAGCTACCTATGGTTTAAATAATTCCTAGAAGTGTGATTTCAGTAGTTTTAAGCGCATTTTTGTTTGAACTAAATTTTAGCTTAATATGTGGTTTGTATAAAAATCTATAGGTGATATACAGAGCTGTACAAAATAGTTCAAGCATATTCCCATCTAGTGGTAAAAATTGGTGAAGATTAATTTTTAAATGTGTTATGTGTTTCCTTAGTAATTAGTTATTTCTCATATGAATCTAGCAACTGCATATTTTTTGGAAAATACTATTTACACCATCAAGAGAATGTGTGGATTTCAGAAAATTGTCGGTAAAGAGAGGCACAAGGATTTGTCCATTAGGAGTGGGGGATGGATATGATCTCCCATACAGGGGTGTCAGATTGATTATATATATATATATATATATATGGATTAGAGTCCTGTGAAGAGCAGATTATAACTGATAATTCTATTTCAACCCATCAAAAAAAAAAAAATTATTGACCTGTAACATGACACATTTTATCTAGAAACCAACCCTAACCCAATATGACAAAAAAAAAAAAAATCCATATACATATTTTAATGTAATTAATGAAAAATAATCTACAATTATATCTTGTTTCAATTTTAGTTTTTAAGTAGAAAAATAAACATATATATATATATATATATATATATATATATATATATTGAATTCTGTGCCCTTGACAACGTAATTCAATATATAAGCATTTCCATTATTTGTCGGTGTCCACTTTCATATTTTTCTTCCATAATAATTCTTATAATAAATTAAAAAAAATTTTTTTTTTATACTTACAGCTTTAATTCATAATATTACGGTTTTTGATGGTGGTAGGTTATGTTTAATTAATGGTTATATATATATATATATTCATTAAAATTCAATTACAGTTTTTCATCTGAAAAGACATTCTGAACTTCCTTTTGAAAATCAAGTCAACCAAACTCTAAGTGAAAAACCAGCCCCAAAACTGACCTGAATATAAAACATCTAAATTCAAAGCACAATGAATAAAATTAGTGTCAACCCAACCCAACCCTGAAGGTAAAATTGGGTTACCCAACATGATGCGAGACACTGATGTCAGGGTTGGACGGCATTTACCGTCTGATGGTTTTAACAGGTTTTTACCGTCTTTGGAAAAATATGATTTTACTAGGTTTTTTTACCACCTATGAAAAAACTTATTAGTTTGATTGTTTTTGACACTTATATGAAAATTTATCCACCAATTTTTCATTTTCCCAGGGGTGAAAGTTTTCCAAGTATTTAATACCATAATTCCATTTACCTAATTTTGTTTCTGATTAGTTAAGTAAAAGAATACTATACGAAAATAATGGTTTTTAAGGAATATAAAAATACTGGAAAACTTTCATCCGTGTTCAAAATTTAAAAGCTATTATTGTACATATATCATTATGAAGTCTATAAAATATTACAACTATTATTATGAGAATGCACATTACAATATTTGTTATATTTATCTCAATGCAGACTAGTTTACTAATTTTTACATAAAAGAAAAGGGAAAGAAAAATTATAAGTACACTTTTATCACACTTAAAAACCTTACTCATTTTAATAAAAAGCAAAGGCTTACAAATATTAATTGTCACATAATGTAATTTGTACAAATGTTAGTAGGTAAATTTTACAAAACAATCTACGTGCTTGGAGCCTCTTAGCATTCTATAACAAAATGCAAGCTGCACAGCTTTCTGTAAAACAAGTCTTTTTCTTAATTTACTGTGGATATGTGAAAAGTTTAAAAAAAATCGCTCTATGGGTGAAGAAGTACAAAGTATGATGTGAAGATTCAAAATTAAATGTATGAATTCGGGGATTATTTCTTTGTTATTATGCGTTGTTACGTCTTTATTTAACGCTTTCCACTAAACTTTGGTTTTTGCATCTTTTGTTTTAAAGAAGCTTCTTGGAAATATAAAAGTACAAGTGGAATAGAAACCTGCTTTGTGAAACAGATAGTAAACATCTGTTGTTTTATATATAGATGGAGAATAGAAAATATGGTAAAATTTCTACAATTAAAGTGCTGTATCAGCAGCTTTGGAGAACTGACTAATTCTTTATTTCTCATCTCTTTATACAGTAAAACCTCTGAATAGCGGCCACCACTGGGAGTACGATAAAGTGACCGTACTTCGGAGGTTGCCGTTATTCAGAGGTTCCACTAAAAAATACATACTATTATTTTTACTAATGAAATCACTTATTCGTTTTTTTTAAGCATATCTCTTTCTCTAAATGCATAATCATTTCCACAGATTTGTTGTTACATTTCGTTATCATTTTGAGTGAGCGCAAAATTTTTAATTTCTCTGAAGCTAAAAAGAACATAAGAATATGATAGTATGCTACAATTTTGTGATAATTCCATATTATCTTCTGATTCATTCTCGTCGTCACTCTTATTCTCCTTGACCTTGCTTTCTATCAGTTCTTCTATCCTATTAAAAGTAGTAACTGGCAAATCATTATCTACATTCACGTACTCGGTTGATTTAAGGGCTATTCTGACGCTATTTAAAATATCATTTAACTCAGCATCATCTAAGATTATTTCTGTATTTTCGGATTCCTGGTTTGGAGAAATTTGTCATTAAATTTCATTTTTAATTCTTCAGAATTGCAGTTAAAATTAACAAACAAACAAAAACAACAACAACAACAAAAAAAAAACTGACAACTATATAAAAATGTGACAAAAAGGGTACATTTGAAATAAAAAATGCTTCGGGGTGGCCGTTGTTCGGAATTCGTTGTTCAGAGGTTTAGTGTAATGTTATTTCTATGAAAGAGATTCGGTAACACTAAAACATGACCGGTATTCGGAGGTTACCGTTGTTCGGAGAGACCGTTGTAGGAGGTTTCACTGTATCTATATATACAGGGTGACACATAAATACTGTGGCGCGAATAAAATACCATAACTTTTTACTGAACGAACAAAACAATTAGTTTTATTCACCATTCAAAAGAGGAAAAAATTCTGTACAAGAAATAATTAAGATAATTCGAAGTGGTTTCCTCCAGTGGCGATGCAGGCGTCTAGACGCTTCTGTAAATTCTTTCAAGATGGCCGCGACTGTTTCCGGCCCAGGCTTTTCCAGAGCGTGTTTCAAGGAATCCAGGGACTTGTTCTTGATTGCGCAAACTTTTTGCTCCAGAATCCCACACACAGCGAAGTCCAAAGTCTTCAAGTAGGGGGAGTTTGAGGGCCAGACACCCTTTGTCCAAAATCACGAGAGATCGGCCTCGCACTCCTCCAGCGTCTTCTTAACTCTGTGGGTAGTCGGCCAGTCCTGCTCAAACTTCCAGTCGATGTTCTTCGCTTTCTTTTCAACCCAGGGGATCACGGCGCCATACGAATTTAGCTGCTGAATACGTCTCTGTGTTGATCTTGACGCCTTTTGGGACGAAGACGTGTTTTATCTTTTTCAATCCGGAAATCCCCGTCCACACCATCACAGATTTCAGGAAAAGAACCTTTTCCACCTTCATGATGCACGGAGCCCCTTTGAGTAGCAACTCGCGTTGCATCTCCGAGTTCCTGAAAGGTTGGACCATAAAACTCTTTTCATCGGTGAAAAAAATCTGCTCCAGGGCACCGTCGTGGCACAGGGACTTCATCTTTTTGCCCTTTTCGAGCCTTGACGCCTTCATTTGGTCCGCGTGATGATGTCCTTTTGCCAGTTTGTACGGGATGAGTTACAGTTTTTCTTTGATATGTCTTCGCATGGATTCGCGGTCGACGTTGTGCTCCTTGGCCAATTTTCGGATATTTCTTTGTGGATTTCGCTGGATCTTCTTATTGACCATGTTAAGGGCACCGAGGTCCTTGTTGTTCGTGGTCTTCCACTTCTCTGACGGTATTTGATTTCCCCGGTCTCTTTAAAATGTTTGACAGAGCGACGGACTTGTTCTTGGTGCAATTTGGCGATCGTACTAATTGGCATCCCCCTCTCGTGGTGGGGGACGATTGCTGGCCAGTCTCCTTTGCATAATAAGTTTACCTTCAAAACAGTGAATTAATATCAGCTGAAATAGAAATTGCACAACAAAAAAAAAACAAGAGGAACACGAACAAAATAATAGTATACCTCAAAAATGGGAAAATCATTAAAATAAGTTGGCATTTTCATCTTGTCACAGTATTTATGTGTCACCCTGTATATATACAGTTGAACTTGGATAATTCGAAGTTCGAGGGACCAGAGAAAACTTCGATCTATCCAAAAATTTGAATTACATATATTCTCTCAAAAAGAAGAGATAAATAAAAAAGATTAACTCCACGATGGATGATTTAACATAAACTTTATCTAAGAATACTGCTACATTTTTTTTCATTAAATCAAACATTTTTTACTAGTTTAATTTATCATCACTCTTAAGAAAAAAGTCTGATATTTTTGATTGCTTCTTTGAATGCAATCTTTGAGTCATAGCATATAATTCCAACCTATCAAATGATACAAAAATAGAATCTTCTATATTAGACTGACCTTCAAAAATCATCAAAGTTCATGTATATGCACATTTCTAACGAACTAGGTAGGGGCTTCTCTTGTATTTCCTTGTTCTCTTCATCCATAGACAGTCCGTCCTCAGATTGGTTGTTCTCCGCCAGTTGAGCAATAATGTCCGCATTTACATCTTCCCAATTACGAACAGCCAGCTCAGGATCAATTTCATCAAAGTTTTTCATTGCATTTACTCTTTCCATTTCTTTTTTACCAAATCCTGCCTTATGAAACAATTTCATAATTGTTTTCCAAATTTCTTGTTCATATTTAAAAGGAATTTTTCAAAAATTTTATAGGTCATCCATGTCTTTGTATTTGAATCATAGGACACTGGCTTATACTTTACATTTTCAAAGCAATGTGGATTGGCCAATTTGTCAATCATTAATAATGGCAGATTTTCGGTCACAGTTATTCTTAGTTTTCAGTCACAGCATGTTTTTACTTTGAAAGCAAGTGTTTTATTTGGAGTGCACTTATAAAAAAAAATCCTGTCTGGTCGACATTAAAAATATTTTTGGTTCTTTACCTCAAATTTCTTTTAAATATTTTTTCCATTCATCAGCTGCTTTGAACACATTATCGTTTCTATCTTTAAAACCATTCAGCCAACTTGTACTGGCTTTGAAATTTTGAATGCCTAATGTAGCGGCAAACTGTTCAGCTTTGGCTGTCTTAATAGGGCCACTAATTGGAATGTTCTTATCTCCTATTTGTTTAAACCATTTAAGAACACAACTGTCCACATCTAGGTTGTCAGGTCTTCTCGTTCTTTTTCTATTTTTCCAGTGCCATTTTCACTGTTTCAAATTTTATTTTTGTTCTTCAAATATGTCGATAATGTGTTGGATGGATGTCCAAATTCCTTGGTGATTTCCGATTTTTTTAAGACCTTTTTCCACTTCATTAATCACCGTTACCTTTTGAGCTAATGTTAATGACTTATAAGGCGTTTTAGCTTTTGACTTTGACAATGCCATAGTAAGAGCATATAAACAATTCTTAAAGAACAACAAAAACTTACAGCAGCATTAAATCATTCATGCATATGGAAGCACACGACTCTACGACCAAAAAAAAATCGAGCTGCACTTATGGAGAAAAAAGCGGGGAGAAATGGTAAGTGGTGAGAATCTCCCACTGCAATCCCTAAGCTTCGATCCTTTAAAATTCAAACCACTGTGAAATAGATCCTCCTGATGAAGGGGTGAGCCAAGCAAGATTTTGCTTGGGTCAGAAATTTCCTTGGAAATCCACACATAGTGTCATTCAAAACTATCGCCTTTGTTTTTCTCTGAAAGACCATTAAAAAATATTTTGTACCTTAGCTGAAAAAAGCCTCAGGAAAAATTTTTACCCCAAAATTTTAACAGCAATTGTAACGAAAATTCGAATTATTCAAAATAAAATTCAAAATATCCACGATTTTTTTACATTATTTTAATACAGAATTCTAGGGACCGAGGAAAAAAATTCGAATTATCCAGAACTTCAAATTAAACAAGTTCGAATTAACCAAGATTCACTGTATGTATGTATGTATCTATATATATATAATTAATATATAAACGCATCAATTACATGAAAATAGAGTTTTTATCAATAGCATTAAAATAAAGTTTAATGACTAGTAGAGTTTATTGTATCCTTAGGTTTTTACCACTTCTTCCCAGGTCTTTACCATGCCCTGGTAAAAACCAGTTTTTACTGGTAAAAAGCCAACTAGAAACCTGCATTTTTACCCAATCCACAGTTTGTGTTGATTTCTGTTTTTTCACTGCAGGTCAGGTATAAATCAGGTGATTTTAATTGTTTAGGATTCCAGTTGAGTTTTGTTAGTTGCAGATAGGTTTTGAGTAGACTCAATTTCTCAAAAGAATCTCCAAAATATTTTTTAAGATGGAAAACTATATATTTTATTATTAAGTAGTATATATTGATTTTCTTTTACTTAAAAGCTAAAATTGACACCAGAGATATAATTGCAAACTACTTTTTTATCATTTCATTGAAATATGGACAAATTTTCTTTCATTTCTGGTTTGTGTTGGGTTAAGGCTGAAGAAAATTATTTTGACTGATTTGGGTTGGGTTGTGAGTAAACTTATTTATTTATTTTGCCTGGTTTAGAACAGTTTATGGGTTGACTTGATACAGAATTTTTGACATGCATACATATTCTAAAATTACAAATATTCTTAAAAAACAATAATTACCTCTTCTAAGACTTTCATGGTCTTAGAGTGTTCTCCTCCAGTTAAACTATCCAGCATATTATTTACCATGTTTATAAGGTAGTCATCATTTCTAACAAAGCTCATCACACTGAAATAATATGCAAATGTATAAAGGAACAGTGTCACACGATAAGAAATGTCAATCAAAGCAAACATTATTTCAACTAAAATGTCATTAACAATTAAACAATTTAAACAATTAATTATTTTTGGACAACTTTACTTTAACCCCCTGACCGTCGAGCAAAAAGGCAAAATTGTACAGTTGTTTTCTCAGTAATTTTTTTTAATGTTACAAAAATATGTTTTTCCAACATGATATATTTTTTTTTATTATGTATAGGCATATAAGCCTTTAGCGTATTAATCATAACTTAATTTCTTAAAACTGGATTATATCTGTAGAATTATATTAATTTAAATAATGCTTCTATTGCAGTAAAACCTGCAGCTTTGTGAACACATATATCAGTTTGCGGTGGTGAGAAGGTTAAAGTAGTGTAAGAGCAAATCTACATTTAAGTAAAATAACAACAACTAACATACAAAGTAAAAACAGTAACTTATTCGTTTTGAAAAAAAAAAAAATAGTTCAGGTTGAAATTATATAACTAGAGATAGCACAGATTTAAAAGGAGGAGGGTGGAACTAAGAATAAATTGAATTTATTAACAAATAAACTATCCCAGTCAATAGCTAGTAATATTACTAGTAATAATAATAACTAGTAATAATAGTAACTATACTAATAATAATAGCTGATAATATTTAAATTTACAGTGATTTTTATTTACTTCCCTTTAAAATAGTTCTCATTTAAAAGTTGGTATCATAAGCATCATAAAGTTGGTGCATCTTTGTTTCAATTATGCAAATTTCCAATAAATAAAAGATTTGAAAATTGCCTCCTTGTTTTTTTTTCAAAAATTTGCCAGTACTGTATTATTAAAAAGAAAGAACCAACGTTACAAAATACAAATATAAGTAAGTTTAAAACGCATATAGCTATTTCGAAACCTCTAAGGCTTCATCTTTCTAAGGCTTTTAATTTAATTTTATCTTTAATTTTTAAGCACTAATGATGAAGCCTTAGAAGCTTTGAAATAGCTATATGCATTTTAAACTTACTTATATTTGTGTTTTGTAACGTTAGTTCTCTATTTTTAATACGTTATTTTCGGGTGTATAGCCTGCGGGTTATACAAGAAAAAAACATTTGGAACAGCTGCTGCGGCTTATACACGGTGCGGACTATACAAAGATTTTTTTAAAAAAAGAAACGGAAAATCGAGATTTTTCTATAATTTTTAAACCCGAAAAAATTTCAAAAATCGTTGAAATTTGTAAATTTTTTTCACGATGCCACGAAATTTAAAGAATTTTCCCGTGTTTGTAATTCTTTTTTACTGTTTAAATGCTATTATTATTTATTTCTGTCTTTAAAAATTGAGATATTATTGGTTTGTTTATGACGGACTTGGAAACTTCCAATTTTGAAGGATTCCAGTGATTAAAATAAATATTTTTGAGCAAATTACTGTGTGCCTTTTTATACAGTAGTTTTATATTACTTATAGTAATTATTGTTTAAAATAATAATAACATATTTTCTAGGAGGTAAAATGCCATTAATGGCTCCAGTTGTATATTACATCCAGTTCTCTCAAAGTTACTGTTGTGATAATTTACCTATTATCTGCTGCTGCAATTCAAAAAATTAAACTGAGATAAATGGTATTTAATGTTTGCCAGAAATGTATTCAATTAGCACAATAATTACATTTAATTTTTGACATGAAAAAAAATATTGTGGAAAAATTTGTGTATTGTGTTGCTTATGATAGCTAATTATCTACGAAATGAGCCCGGAGAGGCGGGGATGCCCTCCGTGGGGGTCTTTCTAACGGATCCTAACCCGTATTTACGCACAAAAATCCAAGTTTAAAAGAAAACTCCGAACGATTAGGTCGACGGGCGTGATTGGGTTCAAACCCAGGACCTCTCGTCTACCAGCTTTTGAGAGCAGAACCTCTCAGCCACTGGAGGGGCGTAGAAAAACGAAAATATTTCTTGAATTACCTCTGACAATAATTTTGTTATTTTTAAAGGGGAAAAAAAGTGACTTTTTTTCCAGATTAAAAATAATGATAATAATAAATAAGTTAAAATCTGGTTTTATTATTATGGAATTATTTAAAAAAAAAAGATTTTAGTACCGTAATTTACGGAAGAAACGCCGCGGCGTTTACGTGTTTTAAATTGAAATTTCAAGCGATGCGGCGTTTACGCGCAATTAAAATTTTTTTTTCACTCCCAAAAATTCAGATACCAAAGATGAGAAATTTCATATTAATGAGATTTTAAAATAATGTGGGCGAGCCGAAATTTTCAGACCCAGGCGATCGAAATATATTGGCCCTGCCTGGGCTAAACTTGAACCATTTATGCTAAAAGTTTGGCCCACCCAGCCAAGAAAAATCAATTAAATCAAGTCCGGGATCCTATCAATAAAATTATTTGAGATATATTTTTTACATACTCATGCAAACATTTTACAGCTTAAACTAGTATGTCCACAATCTATGAAATATGGAATGGCAACATTATTGATTACTTAGAGAAATTCATTTAAATGATAACTCATTAGAAAAAATAATGTAGTTTAAAATGGAAGAAAAATATTTTAGAAAAAATAATTTTGAAGCTCTATAAAGATTTTTTTTAAATATATTTCTCTATAATTTAATAAAATGAAATAAATTTCTAAAGATTTCGTCGAACAAAGGAAAAATTTCACTGTTATTTTCGCAAAAACCTGCCGGTTTAACATGGCCCCGAAAAAAAAAAGTAGTTCTCCAGTCCCAGCCTGGAACGGCCGCAGATAAAAATTAAGCTCGATCGCGGTCCGGCCCGAGTCTAATAAAAAGAGATTAACCAGGTCCATGCAGATCTCTAATGTGTACGTTTTAAGTGAAAATCCTATAAAAATGATTTAAAACAATATTCATAGGATACATAAAACAAATTAGTGGATATAATTTTTTTAAATGCTTAATATTCCATATTTTCTATGAAAATATAACTACAAGAAAATAATCTATTTGTAAAAAATGTATTTTTCTAGAAAAAATACATTTCCCCCCTCTATCCATAACAAAACAATAGCAGGAAAAATCTGACTACAAGATCAAATGTTGGACTCTACTCTGAACCTGAACTGCAAGGTCCGGATTGTATCCTATCCGAATCCGAAAATTCTACTTAAAGTCAACTCGAGACCCGACAAGAACAAATTTTGTCAACCGAAATATTAAAACCAGAAACTAAAATGAAGGAAAATTAATCCATATTTTAATGCATTTACGGAAAAGTAGTCTATAATTATGTTTTTCTTGTACAAAATTATTTCGGCTTTTACCATTTTAACAAAAATTCAGCATCATCTTTTGGAGAAAAAAAAAAAAAGTTAACTCGAACGAATCAAATTCCAACCCGACCGACGTCAAAAGAAAGAAAAAAAAATCCCGCCAACCCGACCCGAACTTTAGTCGGGTTCGGGTAGTATCCGATTACCCGACCCAATGCAGGATTCAATTCTGTACCAAGTGATTGAAATAAATATAAAATATAACTTTTAAATGTTCATGCAAGAAGTATTTTTAAAACATCTGTTGTATCGTACCTAAAACATTTCTAGGTAGACACAAACACGTGGTAGATAAATTCTACCAAGAGAAAATAAAAAAACTGATCGTATAGATTATTCATTACATAAAAAAAACCCACCTAAAAAGGAAAAATGCTGCTGTGGGAAGGAAAAATTAATACAGAGATATTTTTACTGATTTAAATTAATGTTTATTTAAGGAATAGGATATAAGCAATTAATATTAAAATCTAGTTCATCTTTAAAAAAATTACACATACAATATTAACAAGTATCATTATTTATCTAATCTTTTAGTTTAAAACTAACAAAGATAAATTGCAAATTTGTTCATGATTGAAAATGATTTATAATTTCTTCGGATAAAATAAATAAGAGGTACCTCTATTAATGTTTACAGTATTTTCATAATTTAAACAACATCCCCAGGCAATTCGTCGGTGTCATTTAGTCTTCTCTCTGAAGACTCTCCACAATCTTGATACTCAATTTCAGCATCATTGCAGCCAATTGGTTTTCCTAGCTCCGGACTCCGCGATCTCTCTCGCTCTTCTAAACCTTCCAGCCGACTCACGGTCGCTCCTTCCACCTTGCAGCCGAGCCTGCCACCTCCGAACTCCGATCTTCCGAAGAGAAAAAAAGCCCCGTTTTTAGCGAAGATCTCTCCTTTTATCCTCTTGCTTCTTTACCTCTTTCGTCCAGCGCAACGGTACAAAGTTCCGTTCCGCGCCGAAAAACACAGAGATATGCGCTATTATTTATTTTTAGGTCTTTTTGAAATGAATTAATCATCATTTAAATAACACATAATATCTATTTTTACACAGTATTTTCCGATTTTTAAAAGGAGTCTTAGTTGCATGTAAAACGTGGTCCGATCGTACGCGGATGAATACTCAAAACATCGCCGATTCGGAACCACGTGCGATTAAAAATGAAATAATAAATTAAGCTTAATTATTTACAAATAGAATAACTCTAAAAACTTCTAAAATAATATTATTTTGTCATTTGAACACATATTTTCAATATTAAATTGCGATTTAGTTGTAACTTTAAATATTTTTTTTTTCTACATTTTTAAACATTATAAGCTTATATTTTACACATAAAATATTCATAATTACTGAGGAAAAAGTCTTTACATTGGCGGGCGCCAAGCCAACATAAAAAAAACTTCCTCAAAATATTATTTGACATTACAATAAACCATTAAGTATAATATGGAGTAATTTGAACTATTGACTGACAAAAAGGAAGTTATTCTAAAGTAAAAAAAAACCAACTATTATCTATATAAAACATCTTAAAAAATTAGCATTACTTTTTTTTTTTTTTTTTTTTTTTTTTTTTAATATTTAATTATTTAAGGAAAACTCAAATTATCAACATAACACATTACATCTCCGTCCCCTCAAAAAAAAATTTTTTCTGAAAAAAATTTTTTTGTAAGCAAAAGAATAAGAATCAGGTCCTCGCCAAAAAAAATAAAAAAAATACATGTTGCATGTGAATACCCCTCTAACTACCCAGATAGAAATTCAAGTAATTGGCTAAACTCCGAACACCCAGTCACCAAAACCAACCAAATCAGGATTCAGACAACTTTACCAAACATTAATGAAATCTTGCTTCATCAAATTTTGACATGCATCCATAACCATAATGTTTAGATTATACATAATAAACAATTCAAGGTGATTTCCATTAGTTGACTGGTGTGTTAAGATTTATACGTATACTTTATCACATTCATACAATAAATAGCAAGTTTGTTCAAAAATTTAAAACTAAAATTTGATCCTGATTATACAATATATTACACAAATTATACAATACGTTACATAAATTATATTACACAAATTATACAATACAATACAATAGAAAAAAAAATTATATACAACACTATTCAATGGTGAAAATGTATTCACCACAAAATCTTATTTTTTCACAACAAAACCATGTGTGTTCCTCCCATAGCTGTCTGAACTCCTGACTGGTGATAATGTTGGTGGTGAACTGCTACTACCAAAAGAAGTATTTGCTGGGTTATTTTCTTTACTCTCTTTTTTGGATTTCTCATTTTCTACACTATTATTTAAATCAGTTAAAGTAGTATTCTGTTCATTCCCTTTCCCAGCCTGTCCAGCCACCTCCTCAGGCGTATTTGTCTCAGTGCTCATTATTATCAATTACTGCAAGTTTCCCCCAAAATAATACTAATTGTAATTATAAATTACTATAAAAATATATAAAAATTGTGAAAATAAAAATTTCATGCAACATGTGGAAAATCAAAAATGAAAACTAAGTTAAAGTTAATATTCTCTACAGCCACTTAAATCATGTTAAAAAAATGAATTTCTTAAGAAATTACTCCATTTACAAATATTTTCCATTATCCACAGCAGCAAAAGGTAAAAGAAAACAACAGGTGACGGCGCCGAATTTTGGCCGAGGAAAAAAAAAAAACGCTGACCCGAACCGTGCCGCGACGCCAAAATGGCAAAGGTCACTAGGCACCAAAAATGTGTTGTATCGTACCTAAAACATTTCTAGGTAGACACAAACACGTGGTAGATAAATTCTACCAAGAGAAAATAAAAAAACTGATCGTATAGATTATTCATTACATAAAAAAAACCCACCTAAAAAGGAAAAATGCTGCTGTGGGAAGGAAAAATTAATACAGAGATATTTTTACTGATTTAAATTAATGTTTATTTAAGGAATAGGATATAAGCAATTAATATTAAAATCTAGTTCATCTTTAAAAAAATTACACATACAATATTAACAAGTATCATTATTTATCTAATCTTTTAGTTTAAAACTAACAAAGATAAATTGCAAATTTGTTCATGATTGAAAATGATTTATAATTTCTTCGGATAAAATAAATAAGAGGTACCTCTATTAATGTTTACAGTATTTTCATAATTTAAACAACATCTCCAGGCAATTCGTCGGTGTCATTTAGTCTTCTCTCTGAAGACTCTCCACAATCTTGATACTCAATTTCAGCATCATTGCAGCCAATTGGTTTTCCTAGCTCCGGACTCCGCGATCTCTCTCGCTCTTCTAAACCTTCCAGCCGACTCACGGTCGCTCCTTCCACCTTGCAGCCGAGCCTGCCACCTCCGAACTCCGATCTTCCGAAGAGAAAAAAAGCCCCGTTTTTAGCGAAGATCTCTCCTTTTATCCTCTTGCTTCTTTACCTCTTTCGTCCAGCGCAACGGTACAAAGTTCCGTTCCGCGCCGAAAAACACAGAGATATGCGCTATTATTTATTTTTAGGTCTTTTTGAAATGAATTAATCATCATTTAAATAACACATAATATCTATTTTTACACAGTATTTTCCGATTTTTAAAAGGAGTCTTAGTTGCATGTAAAACGTGGTCCGATCGTACGCGGATGAATACTCAAAACATCGCCGATTCGGAACCACGTGCGATTAAAAATGAAATAATAAATTAAGCTTAATTATTTACAAATAGAATAACTCTAAAAACTTCTAAAATAATATTATTTTGTCATTTGAACACATATTTTCAATATTAAATTGCGATTTAGTTGTAACTTTAAATATTTTTTTTTTCTACATTTTTAAACATTATAAGCTTATATTTTACACATAAAATATTCATAATTACTGAGGAAAAAGTCTTTACATTGGCGGGCGCCAAGCCAACATAAAAAAAACTTCCTCAAAATATTATTTGACATTACAATAAACCATTAAGTATAATATGGAGTAATTTGAACTATTGACTGACAAAAAGGAAGTTATTCTAAAGTAAAAAAAAACCAACTATTATCTATATAAAACATCTTAAAAAATTAGCATTACTTTTTTTTTTTTTTTTTTTTTTTTTTTTTTTTTAATATTTAATTATTTAAGGAAAACTCAAATTATCAACATAACACATCTACAATAACGCCAAATATTCTCAAAAACAATCATAAAATAAATCAGATTAAATTGCATTGTTAAATCATCTTGTATTTAAGAAACAGCACAGTGATGGTAAGTATTGTTTATTTTTTTTTTCTTGGTAATCATTTCGGGTATAAATGCTTTTAAAGCAAAATCTTCTAATTGAAATCTATATTTATTTCTTTGAGATTCTGACAGCTAAAAAGTTCCAAACAGAGCGATAGAAGAAGAAAGCAAAAAAAAGAAAATAGCTTTAGGTTCGCACGTGATATATTTTCGTAGTGGTTAGCATGAATCATATAATGTTTATAATCCTTATCGCTCCACGTGCAAAGAAATAATAAAAGTAGGTCATGAAATTTCTTGTAGATTGATTGGAATTAAATAAAACCGATTCGAATTAAATAAAAAGTTTTGTTTTGTTTCTGATAACTTTATTATAAAACACACATACACACATAAATAACGGCTGCATTCACTATAAGTCATTTTTAATTTTAAATGTATAAAACTATTGCCGCATTTATTAATACTTAACGAAATCGAACAGCGTTTTTCAGTTTTTGATAAGGGAAAAAACATTTAGAAAATGCATTCTTTTCGCAATCTTTTGACGAAATTCACATTTTTTCGCGATCCTTTGATGAAATTCGCATGTTTTTTCGATTTTTTGGCGAAATTTGCGTTTTATTGAGAGACCTTTTGTCAAAATTCACGTGTTTTTTTGTTTGTTTTTTTTTGCCACCTTTTAACGAAAATCGCGTTTTCCACGATTCTTTGACAAAACTTGCGTTTTATTGAGAGATCTTTTGATGAAATTCGTGTTTTTTCGCGATCTTTTTACAAAATTTTCATTTTTTTTCGCGATCCTTTGCCGAAATTTGCGTGTTTTTTGCGATCATTTGCTGTAATTTGCGACCTTTTGACGAAAAACGCGTTTTAGGCTATTCTTTGACAAAACTTGCGGTTTTTTTTCGCAATCTTTTGAGGAAATTAGTCTTTTTTGCGATCTTTTGACCGCTTTTTTTCTTTCTATCTTTTGACCGCATTTTTTTTTTCGATCTTTTAACGAAATTCACGATCTTTTGAAGAAATTTGCGCATTTTCGCAATCCTTTGACAAAGTTGGCGATTCTTTTCGTGATCGATTAACGAAATTTAATGGTATTTTTTGGAACATATTTGCGAAAAGCGCGATTTTTCCGCGATGCTCGGCTAAATGCCAAACATCGGTAAAATTTTAAATAAAAGTCGGTTAAAAGTGTCAAAAAACGGACTTTACGGACCTAACATGAAAAAACGGACCAATACGGACTTGAAGCAAAAAAATGGATCTAGTGGGAGCCCTGTAATTTCGATGCTTGTGGTTTTTAAAATTTCAGTTTAATTAATTTTTTTGTTGCAAAATCATTCGCGATATACCAAGGTAATAATGCAATTTATCATCCGCGCCATATGCCGGAATTTAAGCTGCAAATTTCACGCAATTTTAGTGTAGTTTTTCGTATTTATATTATTTAAATTATATTAATAATTTCGAACTGTGCATTTAAATTATTTATTTCTAATTAATAATTTCATTTTTATGATTTCTTAATTCTTCTTATTAATGTGTTTCTGTTTAGCACGCCATTCGCGATTACCTCGGAAATTTCACATGCGGCGTAAACCCTGGTCGAAATAGTATACATTCGTAGATGGTGTATAGCCCGCGGGCTATACAACGATGCAGCTCCGCGGCTTATACACGAACTTTTTTATGGTACTGCTCGATTTAGGGCTGCGGGCTATACACCTGAAAATACGGTATATTGGCACAAAGTAAAAGCATCCCCTCCTTTTATGAGCACTGCATTATCCCTATACTTTTTTTTACTAAAATAACCTATTAAATGCAACATTTCACCAATATGGTCACAGATAAAGTTTGTCAAAAAACAAACAAAATAATATTAATTTCTGAAGTCCCTTTTCACAGACTTAGGTCTATATTCAAAAGTGTTTAGTCCTACTATCTGTTAAATCTATTATTACATATTATTATTTTAATGAAAATCTATAGCTTTTCAGCCTGATTGACAAAAAAAAAAAAAAAAAAAAAAAAAAAAAAAAAAAAAACATAAAAAATCAGGAACAAATGTGATTTTTTTTTTTTTTTTTTTTTTTGCCATTGATGAGTAAGATTTGTATATCTGCATTTTGGTCCAACAGATGAATAATGAATTTAACTCATTAAATGCACCTACGGAAACTACGTGCATCTGAAACGCAAATTAAAAGATTCTTTTTAATATCTTGACAAACAATAGTTTGAGATTAAGCAGTTAGTACAAAATATTGTACAGCAAAATAAATAAAAGTAACATGACAGTCAATAAAAACGTGATGATTACTATATATTTGTCAATTCAAGGTTTCTTTCTTAATGGCAAGGGCAAAACGATGTCAAGGGAGGGAGAAGATGTCTCCATTTTGTGAAGGAAAACAAAGTTATTTTGTAAAATTTATTATATTTTTGTGAAAAATTAAATTTAGTACTAAAAGATCAAATTTTATCTAATTAGTAGAATCCAAAGTAAGTACTTATTAATTTCATTTTTTTAAGTCTTCCTGCTACAATTTTTCCTTTTGTTTGAATTGTGAATTAAACATTTCATATCTTAACAAAATAAAAAAATATATACATAAAGAGACATTTTCATGGAATGAAATTCTGTGACAGACTCATTTTGCGAAATGTCCCTTATAAATAGATTTTTGTGAAGGAGTCCCAAAGATGAAGCAATTTTTGCTTGGATTGACCTCTCGTATATTTTTTATTGGAAAAAAATTTAAATTATACTTTTAAACATTCTCACTGAAAAATAAAGGCACAAATACAAATAAATAAATAAAAATGAATTTAAAAATTTTGTTTTAGGTATTTTTACCTTTCTATTCAAAATATTACACTGCAATATTTTAACACATAATTTAACACATATTGATTGATAAAGTTAACATATAAGTTAAAGTTTTCAAACGGAATGAAAAAGTATCCACGGTGGGAATTTAACCTAGAAGCTTTGGCTTAAACTGAGAATGTTCTTCCAATTCAGCTTCCAACTGAAATGACAACTGGCCAACACAATTCACTCAGGCAACTTATTAGGCATCAACTGTTGTATTACGGAATAGCATCTATTGAACTATCATATAGACAGTTCAACAGAATAAGCTGCAGGTAAAGGTACTCCATTACACAATGGAAATGTAAATACACTGACATATTTTAACACTATCATACTGATTGGTAAAGTTATCAAACAAGCTGAATATTTTTCTAATAGAGTGAAAAAATACCCAGGCCAAAAATCAGACCTAGAACTTGCTCATTCAATTGAGCTACCTGGGATGACAAACAGACAACACAATTCACTCAGACAATGATGGAAACATTTCCATCATTTAAAAGAATTATTTTACCTTTGATTTATTCTATTGGGCTGTCTACATGGCAGACCTGATGCTATTGTCAAAAGGTTACCTGGATGAATTGTGTTGGCTAGTTTAATTCCCGACCTGGATACTTTTTCACTCGGTTAGAAAATTTTCAACTTCTATGGCGATAACTTTATCAATCAGTATGATTATGTTAAAATATTACTATTACAGTGTATCTACATTCCCATCATTGAATGGAGTTCCTTTACTTGAGGCTTATTCTGCTGGGCTGTTTCCATAGCAGACTAGATGCTATTTGCCAAGATGTTGCCTGAGGAAATTATGTCAGCCAGTTGTCGCTCCAGGTGGCTCAATTGAAAGAGTATTGGCAATTTCAACCAAGGGTTATAGATTCGATTTATGGCCTAGACACTTTTTCACTCATTTTGAAATTTTCATCTTGGATATTAATACGACATTTTATATATTTTTTATCTGTTAATTAAATTAATAAGATTAAAATTAATAAAAGAATGTATCAGAATTTAGAAATCTGACCTATCAGCATACTGAAGTCCAACTTCATCTCCATAAGTAGAAAGAACCAGCTCGGTATCTTCCTTAGAAAGATTCGAAAATGTTGAATCATAATGAGGAGCATAAGAACTATAAGCTCCGTAGTTGGTATAGTGCACTAAAAATAAATAAATAAAATCAATAATACAGCAATAAACTTTTAAAAGTATTTTAAAAATACCTGTAAATCAATAAAATTTATATCAATACATTTTCATTTCAATATCCCTTTAAGACCTGATCTAGACAATTGTACAGGCGATCCTAAAGAAAAAGAAAAAAATCTTCCTCTTTTTGTGTGATTTAAAGTCGAGCATGAACCCACAGAATTGCATGGATCCTCCCTTGGCTTAGATGACAGATGACATCAAGTATTTTTTTAAATATGATCCTATTAATTAGCGGAAAACACAAAAACTTTTCATTTCTTCTGGTCTTAAAGGAATATAGCTATAATTTTCAACTTATATGAAAAATATTAGCTTTTGAAAAATTATTCTGTTGCTGTAATTTTGAAAACTCATTAGAGAATTTGTGAACAAATTCATTTGAACACACATAATTGCTTTTTTCACACATATTAGAAAAGAAAAATTTTGGGGGGAAATTTTGGCAATTGGAGATTAAAATTAATTACAGTGAATTCTGTTAAATCTGCCGATGCATAATCCACAAACATCTATTATCCACACTACACACTGGAATGTAAACAGTGAAAATTGCCATTAATAGTTAAGCTTATAGAAAAAGTTAAATGTGGTGTTTTTCACGAATTATCAAATCAAAATCGTTACTTTAAATAAGCATCAATGTTTGGTTGGTTGCTTATTTAATATTTCTTTAAATTAACTAAGTTATTAAATATATTAAACCAGTATCACATTATATTTTTCTTTTCCACTGTAATTATAATTTTTGTGAGTTGTTTCTAATTTATAGTCATTTTTTAAAATATAATGTAAACAAAGGGATGATCTATAATTCACAAAAATCTATAATCCGCAAAACCCTCAGTCCCTAAGTGTGGAGATTTTAGAGAGTATACTGTAACTAGTATAAATAACATATCAACACCTTTAAAGAGTTAACAGACAACCTATGTTTTCTGTATAAATTAACAAATTAAGAAAAAAAAAACTGAATTTGAAAATTATATTATTTTTAATTGCTTTTAATAGAATAATAATTCATATATCCTTTTTATATATTTGTGACTACTTGATAGCCACAGGAAAAAAGGGGGAAGACGGCAAAGGCTAGAAAAATACTTATTTAAATCTTTAAAATGCATTTATTTAAACTACACACAATTATTTTACCTAATGTGTTATTTGGTATGTTTTCCTTAACAATAATAAAATTAACTTTAGCTATGATTCAATGATCAAATAACTAGAATATTAAAGATAACAATAAGAAGTAAAACTTATTGCAACTTCTGCAAATAAAATACTTCAGTTAAAATATCATAAATTTTGGGACATTTTAAAAATTCACAAATTAAATGTTACTCATTATTTTAAAATATAATAACCTGGTTTAACAAGATTTTTAGAATCTTCTTTGAAACCAACAATAGTTCCAGTGCCTTGATTGACTTTTCCTGTCAGCATCTCTAAATTTACTTTGATTTCATTTTCACCTGTGAAATAAAAATAAACATAATGCAATGTTTTCATAGAGATAAAATAGATAACTTATAGATTAACAAATAAGTTATTTTAAACACAATACGTAAATAAAAAATTTTTTTACTCTTAAAAATGTAATAAGTTGCTCCAAGTGATAATTCCTTTGGACCAATGTTCTACAGAATTTGGCAAATCAACGTCTACAGCAATTTTTGACAATGTTAAATCCTGTGATTTATGTATGGTGACAGTTGAAACTGTTAAAGGCAACTATGTACGGGAGCATGAGACATTTTTTTCTTTCCAAAATTCAGAAATAAGTGTGACAGGACCAGGAGTCTTTCAGTTAGAAATGATCCAATCAACTATTACAGTCAGTGGCAAACACGGAGGCCAAAGCCCTGGACCATAGGCAATTTATTTTATTGTTGTACCAACTGCACCATTTATCAATCCTCCCTCAATCCACAGATTGGTACGTAATATAACTCAGCATCCAATAGCTAAGAAAAGTTGCTATTTGTTTTACCTTTGTGGCATCTTTGCTGCACAGGAAGCAATCAAGCAGACTTTCTTATCAACGAAACAGGATGACAACATTCTTTCTCTTTTCATTACTAGTAAACACAATTTTCTAGTAACGATTTCAAACATACCTCACATCTGGTTTCTCCAACAGCAGATTGCATGTGCATAAGGTGGAAAAACAGGAATGTCAAACATTAGGATGTTCCATATTTTGGAATGAAATAATTTTATAACCATTTAAAGGCTTTAATAATAACTCTGTATTGTTATGACAGAATTTACATGACTGGAAAAATAATTCATTACTGTTATTACAATATGTTTTCATAATTTTTTCCTATAAAATTAAGAAACACATACAATGGAGTTTAGTAAAGGATAGAATTCAATATCATATTTACATCTCAATAATTTGGAGCATTTCAAAATATATCTAACAAGTAAAAAACATATCTTCTATAACCCACAATTTTTAAAAGACTGCTTAAAAATTCATACACACATACAGAGCAAATGTAAAAAGTGGCAGTTATATCTGAAACCCTCAAAATATTAAATAACAGCATTATTACCACTCAGTGTGGATTATTGGAATTCAGTGTTTCAAACCAAAAATATGAAAAAGATTTTTTGCCTTTTCAATCCCTAACTGACTTCTTTATTTAGTGTGCATGAATTCAAAAATAAGAAACATTTGTTCAACCTTTACTGAACAAGGGTGTATATGGGAGGATATGTGAAGGTATATGACAACATACCTTCTAGATTTTTTTAAGAACCTCCATATACTCTCTATTTCTCACTTAAAGCTATAGCATATACCCTCTGGTTATTTTACGACAGCAGAACTGCTATTGAAGAAGCTCTTACTGTGCCTCATTTTTACACCAACAAGGTTGGTACTCACACATTAGAATGAAATTCCTTGATTTTTTCAGGTGTATTTTGGGAAAATTCAAGTCTTGTGGTCAGTAGTGTAGTTGTAAAAAACAGAGGGTATATGTTCTAAGCAGAGGGTATACGCTCAAAGCAAAGGGTATACCCTAGTGTATATGTACTATAGCGTTCTTGAGAAACAGATGGTATACGGTGTTCCCTAAAAAAATCCAGAGGGTATATGGCGTATATCTTCTACAACATCCCTGGTTATGGTGTAGTGCATAGTGGACACACTGGAATTAACCCTCCAAGCGCCTTGGGGGTTTTCCTGCATTTTCATAAAAATGCTTGTAAAAATAATCTTAATTTAAATTTTCTTTTCTTGTTTGATTCTAAAATACCCCTTTATTTGATATACATCTTGAGATACAATTCTGCTTACAATAATTTGTCGACAACGGATTTAAGTTGTTTTTGGGAAATGGAAAAATACGGCAAACTGTTTAGAGGGTTAAAACAAATATTGTATCGAAAACACTGAAACTTTTTGAATAGAGATGACATTGATTAAAAATTTCTTTTCTGAATTTCGCCCACCTCCTCAAAAAGGCTCTGAGGACTACAATTGGAATTGCTCTCTTAAATAATTTATGATCATTACAATTTATGATCCTCCAAATTGTAGAAATTTCTGTTCAATATTTATGTATTAAACTACCAATCACTTCAACAACTGTATCACAAAATCACAAAGATAAACTCTATTTTTAACAAGAGGTAAAGGAGACATTTCAGAGGGGAGACGGAAGCCTGTGATAATTCTCTATTTTAAATAGAAAACATTAGTGAAAAAGTCTTTTAAAATGTATTAATGAATTTAATAAATTTTAAATTATTTGATGTGGATGGAAGGAGGAGAAAAAGGGGTGGGTGGATAAAGAATTGAAATGAGGGTAATTTAAATGAAATTTCTTAAAAGAAAAAAAAAATGTGGAATCTGCCAAAACATTCAAGATTCTCATCTCTGCTAGATCAAAGGTCACATTTACTTGGAAATCACAATGAAATTTTATCAAATTCCCTAACGTATTTGGCCAATTTCTTAATTCCCTGACTTTTCCAGATTTTCCAGATGGGGTAACAACCAGAAGATGAATGTCTAATATTCAACAGAGTAAAATAATAAATTCTGCACCAATCTCTTCCAAACTGATACATAAAATCAAGGGGTAGAAAATCTTGGTCAAGTTTGTTAATGGCAAAATCGGACCAAGGGGGTGGTGGACCAAGGTGGGGGAGGGGTTTTGTGAAAACCGAAAAAACCCCATAACTTTTTAATTATAATACATATCAAATCAGTTTAAAGTTATTATTACTTCTGGAAAAAGGGCCAAAAATTTATGGATCACAGATTGTTGATAAAATTAAAAATGGGCTCAAGGGGCACAAAAAATAGGGTTTTAGGTAGAAAAAAAATTCATAACTTCGTCAATTCTTCAGATATCAAATTCAATTAAACTTATTATAAATCTTCTTAATATTATGTACAATTTTTATATTGATAAGTTTTTGATAGGACCAACTCTTACCGCAAAAGGGCTTGAAGAAGAAAAAAATTCATAACTTCACAAAATATCCAATCTGTTTAAATTTATTATACATCTTCTCAATATTATCTACAATTTGCATACTGACAAGTTTTTGATAGGGTCAACTCTTACAGAAAAAAAAAAGGGGGGGGTTGACGAAAAATTATAATATTAAGGGTGTACTCAAATCCAAATGGCTTATTTTCTGACTCATTTTTAAATTCATTTTCGCTCTCAAATGCATGCAATTGGCAAATTCTCTTATTCAGAAACTATATAATGTGCTGTATTGATCGATTTTTTGATAAAGGCAGAATATATATATTTTTAAATGCTGTCAAAGTGAGCATTTTTAATCAAATTTTCCGAAGCGATAGCATTGGAAACAAAAAAAAAAAAATGGTTGTACTGAGAAAATAATTGTTTGTAAATCAAGTTTTAATTAATTGAACAAAAGATAAAAACACAGGTCACTTATAAATCTCTTCAAAAAATCACGTCAGTGAGTTTCATTTTTTTACTTTTAAAAATGAGTCAGAAAATTTCGAATTGTTGAGCATGGAAAAATATTTTTTAAATACTGCTTTATTATGATTCTGATAACATAATAAGGTGATGGAACATAAAAATGAAATTAAAAATTCGTGAAAAGCAGCCAGATAAAATTGTTAAACTGGGTTTATCTCTAATCTTGATTTAGTTTTTGCTAGTGAAATTAATACGTAACTTCGAAATCTACCTCCAACTGTAGGCCGAGCTGGCAGGGATTTTTTTTCATTTGAAGCACTTGTGAGCTGAATGTTCAGGACGATGACACCAGGTAACTTTTTTATACGATGGTTTTAAGGAATCAAAAGAGTTCATGACTTTTGAGGGGAAAGATCTCATCTATTTACATTTTAAATTACAGTCATAAGATCTAGAAGGTGAATTGGATCTAATAGTAAATGCAAAAGAAGAACAACAACAAATATTATCTGTAGGTCTTTCTTAAGAACAAATATTAACATCCTGTAAGGAATTTTCATAAATGAATAGAGTGTAATAAATTTAGAGGTATCAATGTTTCCACTTATTTAAAGATGATAATATTAGATTTACTACTTTATAAATTAATAATCAAAAGTCAGAAGAATGAAGAATAATAGATGTACTTTTTAATAATTACTTTACCTGATTTAGGATGCACAATTGCTAGAGTTGTCGTGCCATTAGGGCCCTGGCGTAAAAAGCCGAACTACAAGGAAAGAAAATATTTTTCAGCGATAAAAAAAAAAATGTCATATTAAATTTGTTTACAAGTTTAATGTTTTTTTAGTTTTATACCGAATTATACATCACTAGCAAAGCCTTTGCATGCATGAAATAAACAAACACACTTGTTCAAAACATTGGCAAGATAAAATACATTCACATGTAGATTTATGAATAAAATGAAAATTATATTGCTACTTCTAATATAAATACTACTAATTAGATAGCAAACTTCTTCCCAAACCATTTGCATCCTGTCCATTGCAAAAAATGGATAAAATGTTATTTGTAAATTTTATCCATCTTTTACCTTACAGTAGAATAATTTTTTTAATTGATTTGGAAACTTCAAACTAATAGTCATTTTAGAACATGCTTCATCATTTCACCTTTCAAAAATTTAAAACTGTAGTTAGTAAGTATCTAAGTTTGAAATGTAACCATGATTTCAAGTTTCTAGCCCTAACAGAGGGCATAGGGCGCACAACCTTTTTAAGTGAAGGGCCACTTACAAAAATGTCTGGGTTATCGAGGACCACTTTAAAGGGCTGCATCACAAAGGTCGAAAAACCCCTTTTCTCAATAGATGGCGCGGACTTTCACAGTCGGGCGCGATAACTTTCATTTTTTGGCAATCCATGTGAACCAGCGACGCCTCATATATGTTCCCCGAGATAGTCCCCTATCTTTCCTCCGAGGTGTGAAACACCTCACTCAGCACAGAAAGAAAAGGGGAAAGGGGACACGGCTGATCTTTATCTACATGGATCGGGCCGGTCAATTTTGGATTCTGGTCAATTTTTACTTTCATCTATCTTTACAGGGAGAATATTGGATTCGCAATTTTTTTTTTTTTTAACTTTCTTTTACAGTGTTGAATTCAGACACTTTTCTCCGCGAGGGATTTCTATTGCTCTTGGAGGGGACATTATAGAATTCCAGGGAGGGGGGAATTTTACTTTTTGAACATTGAAAACACAAAATCTCAAATCTTCCGGACATCCCATTGCCCCCCCCCCCCCCCCCCCCCCCGTTAATTCAACACTGTTTTTCTATCTTTACAAGAAGAAAGTATTGGATTCGTGAAAATTTTCGAATTCCGGTTTTCGGTGGATTTACGCGTTTTAGGGGTCAAACATTCCAAAAAACATGTTTTTACAAAATGTCTGTCTGTCTGTATGCAACACAAATCTTGTGGCCGCTTTATCTCAAACTAATGCACGGAATTTAATAAAAATTTATATTCAGTTAGTCCATGATATAAATTGATGCTGATTAGTTTTTGGTGTAAATTGTTCAGCAGGTGGCGCTGCTATGCTGCATTTTTCGAGATTTCCGCAATAGTTCTATCTCAAGAACTAAAGCACGGATTTCCATCAAACCTCAGATTCGGTTAATCCTTAACATGAGTTGATACTGTTTACATTTTGGTGTGAATCGCCCAACAGGTGGTGCTGCTATGCTGCATTTTTCACGATTTACGTAATAGCGCTATCGCAAGAATTAATGCCCGAAATTTCATCAAACTTCAGATTCAGTTTTTACCGGCCCACGGCGTAAACTAAACTAAGGAAATGTAAGTATGTAAGTAGTGTGCGTTGGGCCTGGAGTAAGATGATTATCATTCGAGACCGGGTTCAAAATTTCAGCCCAATTTATAAATATCTATCAGGCAACATTACTCCCGTGTTATTTATGTCTAATAATAAATTATTTTTAATCTAATATTTGGCTTTAATATAGTTTTGCTACGTAACGCTTTAAATTAAAGAACTTAAATTCGGAATTTCAACAATATTGGCATCTTTTAAACCTTTTAGGGGCAGAAGAGTTCTGTTTGTAAAATGATGAAATAATTGACTGACACCAGAATATTCAAACGAATTTCTTAGAAAGTAAAAACTTGCTATTTTCCACCGTCATTACAAAAGCAAAGTTTTATTAAAATATTCTTGGTGCTATTTGTCTGTTTTGGAATGGCTAGACCCTCTAGCCACCGCCCTTGAAACGGTTAATTATTATTGCCACAAATTTACAGGTACATTGCTAATGCATTTAACTAGCCAAAGGCCAAATTATGGGATAATTCTGAGGGGAAATATTTCCGTTCATGCATTTTAGTTGAACCCTAGCAATCCAAACCAAATTTTGAAAAAGAAAAAAAAACGGAAGCATGGTAAATGAAATCTAATTAAAAAGAAAAAAAAGTATTTAGAATTTAAAATTTATGCTATATTTTCGCGTGTACATTTTATTTACATAATGTATCTGTTTCAACTTACCAATTTAAATTTTAGCATGCATATTTTATTTACTTAATGCTGTTCTCAAATTCAAACTGGCTAATTTCTGACACATTTTTTTATTCATTTTTAGAGTTCCGTACTTAAAAAGTAAAAACAGAACCATTATAAGATTACTCCTGTGTCTGTCTGTTTGTCTGTCACAGCCATTTTACTCGTAAACTACAGAACGTGGAAAGTTCAAATTGGGGGAAGTAATAAAGACTATAAACCCACATATTTACAGATTATTATACATTCACAAATATATTTGGGAAAAATGCAGAGGGCTAATTAAGTTACTTTATATATATATATATATTTTTTTTTTCTTTTTATATCGTGTGAATGCTTTCGTAAAGCTGGACTCAAAAATACATTTTTTTTTTAAATTTTAGGTATTATATTTTCAGAGATATCGTCGAAAGAATAGTGCAAAAATATGCCCCCCCCCCCCCCCCATCTATTTCCAAATCTACTGAAACTAAAATTATGAAAAAATTACAGGTAGTAGATGTTAATTTAAACCTTGCAGGAAAAATATAGCGATTACCCTACGATGTACACTGCGATGTGACCTATAGGTCGCATAGTTTTTGAGAAAAGCGGATTTTTCCGTTACACACAAATTTTGATTTGCGGGCATTCAGCAAGAGGTGTTGAGAAGCGCTGGAAGTACCTATCGTAGCAGAAGTATAAAAGAATTGATGATGATTTTCGAAAAAAATCATCAGTAATTAGCCGAGATATTAACACTAAAGAAGACACGGACGATCAGGGATGGCGTATTCTGTGTATCATCGGTTTTTAAAGCCTAGATAACAGCTTTGAAGGATATATTTGTTTAATACATACCCAGTTACAATATAAAAGCAATAAACGCCAAATTGTTAAAGACAGACTAATTTGAATTAATCGCATAAATTACTATGGCATTCGCGAATAGTTTGCATTGAGGGGATCTCTCAATAAGCATCCCGTGTCTTAAAATGTTAATTAAAAACCCATCTGGAAAAAGGTGGCACGGACCAAGTCGGCATTGCAACTTCGCGACCCCCTTTCGAAACGCGCTTAGCACAATGCCAAGTTTAAACTTTGAACAAGGATTTTGTTTTATCTGCACTTTAAAAAGAAAAGATAATTACTGCGCTGAATTTAGTTTTATGAAATGCCAAATGAAGTTCAAATATTCACTACTTTTATTGTCAGTACCGAATTAAGATCCTAAAAAAAAAAAAAAACAGATTAAGATATAAAAAATAAAAATAAAAGTGCCCAGTTAAACTGATGGCATTGAGCTCACAGGTTATTCACACTAATTGTATATTATACTCTTATTTCAAAGAATAATGCCCTCAAAAAATAAATGAAGGGGGATTAGCCCCCGTTTCCCCCCGTTATACTTAACCAATGAACCTACAAATCTAATCAGGGAAGCTCCTTAACATAATAAACCAGTATACCAAATTTGAAACAAATCAGATAATTCTGCATGAAAAAACCTTATCGCTAAATTAAGGGGGGCGTGTCTAACTGCCCCCTCCCTTTATCCTTAACTAATGAATCTCCAAATCTAATCAGGAAAGGTCCTTATCAGAATGAATATAGAAAAAAAAAAATAAAGTAAATTGGATAATTCTGCATGAAAATCCATTTATCTAAATTAAGGGGAGGGGACTTGTCCCCTTTCCGCCTTTTATACTTAACCAACGAACCTCCAAATCTAATGAAGGAAGTGCCATATCGGAATAAACCGGTATATCAAATGTGAAGCAAATCGAATAATTCTGCATGAAAAACCCATTTATCTAAAATAAGGAGGGGCGACAAGCCCCCGGCCTCCCCCCTTTTATACTTAAACAATAAATCTCCAAATTTAACCAAGGCAACTCCTTATCATAACAAACCGGTATACCAAATTTGGAGCAAATCAAATAATTCTGCATGAAAAACCCATTTATCTAAATTAAGGGGGCGGGGGGGCAAGCCCACCTTTATACTTAACCAATGAACCCCCAAAACTAATCAAGGAAGCGCCTTATCAGATTGAACCTAGAAAAAAAAATTGAAGCTAATCAGATGTTTCTATCAAGAGTTATCGCGTTACGTATATACATAGCTACGTACATCAGACAGACAGAACAGGCGGGCACATTAGCTCTCAGGCTTTGATAACCTGTGAGTTAAAAAAGGTTATATAGAATAGCAATATTGGTTATTATTTAGGCTTCATATCTTTTTTAACTTTTATTGTATGCCCATTAATACTTTCCTAGTATATACAGCAATAACCAACCCTACATTGTACAGTTTTTACAAAGTCTTATTATTCTTTTAGCAGTGATTTGTTTTAATAATACAGTTAATAATTCATATATTTATTGTATAGAACCCTCTGAGTGTGAGTAATACTCGCACTTGACCGTTTATTGTTCATGAATGCACCAAATTGACAGGTGCACTTAATGTCTTATCAAACCATTTTTCTGTAAAGGCAGAAAAATTTTCAGAAAATGATGTCAAAGTTAAAGTTTTGAACGAAATTTCCGGACGTGACAGAGCCGGAAAGGAGAACTGACGCCCTGAGACTATAATCGTTTATAACTGAAGATGTAATTCCTTTATCAGTAATAGATATATATAAATATATATATATATATATATATATATCTATCATATATTTGTGATTTCAAATTTATATATTAAGTTCTAGATTACGAGTATGTTTAGATTACAATTAATAATTTTTTGTTGAATTGGAATTGCCGAACTAGTCGATTAAGCACAAAATTCGATTACACTGATTTCATAATCTGCATGTTACGAATCTATCTTTCTTCGAATTTGTTGTTGGCTATATTCACATAATATTCACATTTTACAATTATTTAAGTATGGAAAATTGCATATGTATTTAAAATTCAAAAACTACAAAAAGATTTACTATATTGGGTTAAAAGACTGAAATTGGATTCCTTTTATGTAATTGTAAAAAATAATAATAATAAATAAACAAATAAAATAAAATACGCACCTCAAAACGCGAAAAATTCAAAAATTGGGGGGGACAAAATTTAGCATATTGACATATTAGATTGAAATTTGATTCCTTTTACGAATCTCGTTATAAATCGCCATGGAATGAAAAAAAAATCGCTCTAGGAATTCCGAATGAAATTTACTGTATTGGGCTAAAAGAATGAAATCAGAATATTTTTAGTAATATGGAAAAACCGCTATGTAACACGAAAAAAAAAAAATAATAATAATCGCATATAAAAAATTAAGACTCAAATTCAAATTGACTACTTTTTGACACAAACTCATTTTTCTTCCCAAACCTAACAAATTAGCAGGTGCTTTTTTGAGAAAGCTGTTTTTTTTTTTTTTCGTTTTCGTTAAAGGCAAAAGATTTTTCAGAAAAGTCTATCAAAGTTGATGTTTTGAACAAAATTTCTGGGACGCGACAGTGCAGAAAAGGAAAAATTGTTGCCCTGGGGGTAACTATTGCTTATAACTCATTTATTTGAAAAAATTGTCCGATTACACATCACTTCAATAATCGTCCCTGCAACCATCATGATTTTGTGTTTAAAAATAAGTCACAAATTTTCGCGTTGTTGAGCAGGGGATTTTTTTTTTTTTTTAGAACTGGTTTAAATTTTTAAAAATCTAATGAAAAAATGTCTTGAGAGCACTTTTCCTCGCATCTTTCTTATAAAATCTCGCATGCCTATGTATTTTTGCAAGTAAGATGAGCTAGTTCAAAATAATAATAATAGTTCCATGCAGTGGTGTAGGAACTTTGTACAAACAGGGGGAGCCGGGGCAGAAAGCTAGTGAGAAAACAAAAAGGTTTCTTGAGGGACATTTTATATAATATCATCTAAGAAATGTCCCTTGTTAAATTTGTAAAAGAGATAATGAGAACAATTTACAAAAAAATGTATAAAAACTAAAAAAATAGTTGATTTGTGGTCCTTAAATAGAACCCGTAGTGCCATCTGGTAATTTTTTGAGGAACCAATGGAAGAAATTTTAAAATTTAATTTAAAAAAAGAGGTCGTACTTTTCTTTTACAAAATTATGCCGTCTGAAAGAAATAAGTTATTTCAATGACCAAAAAAAATTTAAGCAAATCGATTTCATAGAAAATGCGTAGCTGTGATGATAAGAATATAGCATGAAAAGTATAGGACAAAATACTACTGATGGTCACTCTTAATAACACAGAGATAATCCTATTTCAGGGAAGTGTGTGGGGAGAGAAATCTATGAGGGAGCAGTTTTATCCCTCTAGGTTGTCATACCCAGTCAACATACCCAATTCAGTTGGCAAGGATGTATCAACAGTTTAGGGGGAGGAGGAGAAACATATATTGTTCTTAATTGTACTTGCAACATATTTAATCATAAAATATGGATATAAAGTAAGTTAGTAATATAAGTTAAATAATAGAATGTGACCAATTTTAATATAAATTTTCATAGCATAACATTTGAATCTCATAATATGCACTAAAATACAACTCACCTTACAACCTTTTATAAAATTGGAGAATCTTCCTTAATGGAATCAATCCTTTATGTAAGAAATTAAAACAAATTTCTAATAAATATTGAAAGCTGACAAGGCATAAAAGTTCACTTTTTCTTGACACTGTTGTTTTATATATATTGTTGCTGATGAAAATGCATATACAGTAAACTCTGTCTAAGGCGGAATCGATCGGGATGCAAATTCAAACACTCAACGTTCCAGCGCTTTTAACGCCAATCTCTGTAGCCAAGCATTTTGGCGAGAAAACGAACTGCACGTACGCAGCATTCTGTTCTCGTCAGTTTCGCCAGTGTTTATGTTTTGTTTGTCGAATGTTTTTATGTTATGGATACCCTTATAGAATTTAAGGAGGTTTTTTCCCCCCCATATTAAGTCAACGTATCCAAATAGTATTATTGATAATACTAACTTGAATTTTGATTCCGTTATAATGAGGTTATTGCTACAAAATAAGGATGAAGCAGAAAAATTCAAGCTACATCTTTGTAGCGTCATGAAGATGGAATGGATTGTCTATCGCGATAGCAACCATATGAATTTGTCACTTAAAAAAATTTGACATCAGTCGGTTGCAAGAAAAAAAAAAAAAAATGATGCAGAAAAAAAAATTGTGAATTTCATCAACATATCTCAGAAGAACATCAATCGGTCATAGAAATAAAAATGCAAATTTTGCCTATTCGTTCTTAAAGAAAAAAAAAATTAAAAATTTTGTTAATCACTTGTGGCAAAAAATCGCACATTTCTTTACCATATCGCAGCAAAAAAAAAAAAAAAAAAAAAAAAAAAAAGTGAAATTTTGTGATTGATAAAAATCTCAAGTTTTGTCAATCTGTTGTAAGAAAAAAAATCACATAATTAGTCAATCTGTCACACAGTCACGAATTATATCGATCACGAATTTTTGCTCTATAGAGATAAAAGAAATGTAATTCATAGTATATAAATTTATTACAAAAAAAAATCATACTTAAAAAATAAAAGTAAATTAAGTAGCCTTTATTTCAATTATGTTTGTATTGGCAAAAGCTGTAAGTGGTTATGATTCAGAAAATACTTGTACTGAAACGCTAATAGATTACTCCCGAAGAGTTAAAAATTCCTGAAATAGTCAGGTCAGGAGTGAAATTTAAATAGTTTACTCCTGATAGTCTTTTCAATGTGTCTTTACAACATTTACATCTATGATATTACATATGTAAATATATTGAAACATGTGTAGGTGTATTTACATATAAATAAAAATTCGCATATTTTCTTCAAAACAATTTCATTTCCTATAATATTTTTGAAGAAAGTGACTTCTAAGCCTGAAGTTATGATCATTTATGATTTTTTAATTCTTTTCCTGCAACTAACTGTAAGTTTCACTGTTTACATCTAAAAAAAAATATGTGGATAAGAGAGTCTACTGTATTTTTTTTTTTTTTTTTTCAAAAACATGGTCATGAAAGTCTGTTGCAAATTAGCAAAGTCTATTTTACTCACATGATGACATTCAGAAGCTAATATTAAATCAGTCGCATCCTTTACAAATTTAATGTTTGAATTTCAATATTTTAAAGTGATCTATTTTGCATGGAATATGGTCTATGTCTAACGTGACAGTTTTGAACATTTTATACTTTTGTTGCAGTTACATTCTGTAAAGAAAGCTTCTTTGACTTAACATTAGCTTGCGAATGTCATAATGTTACCAAGGTATATTCTTAAAACATAAAAAAATTATAAAAATGTTCATGATTTTTACATATTTATATATATATATAGTATATAAATATCTATTTCATATAATTTTACATTGTATCAAAATGAAAATAATTTTTTGAATTTTCAAGTCAAAATTATTGTTTGTTATATTTCTTTTCCATTTTCATTCTACAGTTGTAGTAAATAATAATAATAATAATAATAATAATAATAGTAAATAAATATATATATATATTGGTTATCCTTAAAAAACCACTGGTGAATTTTGATTTAGTTATTTGCATAGCCTGAGAATACAAATGTTGTTTACAAAATAGTTTTTAAATTTACAGAAAATCTTAAAAAATTAAATAAAATAAGTTTTTTCTTTTTATTTATTCATATTATTGCTGAGGTATTGAGAATTAAGACAGCTGCTAGCCTTACAATTTTTTTAGAATCAAAAAACATATACCATACATGGCACCAAAAATTTAATAAAATTGTTTAATGATATGGCTTTTTTATTATTTAATAGTATATCACTGCCCCCCCCCCCCCCTCCCTCTCTTCATGTTGTACTTATTTGATTTAATTTCTTCAGAAAAATTTGTGGTATAAAGTGTGTTTGACATTTAAAAAATGGAAGATTGGCAAATATGGATTAATAACTTTTAAGTCCATTCTCAAATCCACTGGAACTAATTTCTGACACATTTTGAAATTCTCTTTTGTTCAGAAACACATGAAATTGACAGAAAATACTGTTAAAGTCTGCATTTTAAATGAATTTCTGGATGCAACAGCGTAGGAAAGGAGAAAAACCTGTCATCCCATGACAAAAATCACTTGTAAATCAAGTAATTTAGTTAACAAATGAAAAATGCTATTCGATTCTAAATTTCTATTTTTAGGTTTATCTATGAATCTATTTTTTATCGATTTTTTCTGTTTTAAAGAATTTACTTACTATTTCTGATACCTTGCTTTAATGGGCAACTTTATGACATAAGTTTTATTTTATTTTTGTTCGGAAATGCATGAAACTAGCAGGTGTCGAAAAATATAACTGTTGTTCAGAATCTATGTAATCAAACTGTTTTTTCGCAAACACGATAGATCTTTCAGAAAATATTGTCAATGTTGACGTTTTGAACCGAAGTTTGCGAAGAAAGCAGAAAAACCAGTCAGCGAAGGGAGAAAAACGTCTTTGTCATGTGATCAAAATCGCTTATGATTCAATGGGTAATTTATTTATTAAAAAATGGAAAACACAGTTCGATTCCAAATCGCTGCCATAGTCAGGCCTTCCAATTTTATATCTTTCCATTTAAAAATGAACTTGTAAATGTGTCAAAACGTTTTGCACTTGTTGAGCAGAGCAGCTGAGCAGCCTTAAGCTAAGTATAGACATTTTTCTTAATAAGATAATATAGAGTTTTTCTAAATCTCAATGAATAACTGGTAGACAAAATTACTTTCTTCTGTCAGTGGGTTAAACAAATATTTTATAAATTCATTAAAGTATGAAAGTCATATTCTAAAAGTAGGGTGTACTCCCTCCTAACTGTTTTTAAAATGAAAAATCATTAATCTGATAGAAAAATGAAGGAGGGGGGGGGGGAGGGGAGGGGGTAGGAAAATTGAAAAATAGTGGGCCCATCTAAATGTTACAAACTATAGCCGCTTGTGATTTTTTTATTGACTTTTTCTGTTTTAAAGAATTTAATAACTATTTCTGATACATGTATTAGCAGGACTCAACAAATCAAGGTCGTAGGAAAGAGGGTAGGTCTTATTTTTTTTATGAACCAAAAACTTTGAGGGGTGTGTGAGCATTTTTGGATATTTTTATTCAAGAGATGATTGTTTTGTATTTAGTATGCTGGCACTAGAGGGCAGCAAATGCCCCTTATGAAACTTCATAAATAAATAGTTTAGGAAGAAGAACATACTTATAGCGCATATATCTATAAGATTAAATACTTCCTTGTTTATAAAGCATGTATAATTATTCAGACGATGAAATAAGCATTTATTATTTTGCCTGGTGTTCTTGCAAGTATTCCATAAACAAAAAATACGTGGTTCAAATGTACGAAATATCGAAGATCGAAATTAGCTTCAGACTTGCATGCGCGTCGAAGATGCGCTTCAAAGTTCATTTACTCGCCAAAGTCCTTGGGTACAGAGCTTGGCATCAAAAGCGCTGGGGCGTTGAGTGATTGTGAATTTGCGATCGGGACCAAGAAAATTTTCCCCAGTAGACAATATTCCGCCTTAGACAAATTTTACTCTACGTCTATGGATTTGCAGGGGCTTGAAAATCTTTCAGAGTTAGACAGATTTCCATCTTACACTATAGGTGAAAACTGGGAAATTGCGTTAGTAGCCAGTGGCCGGTAAACTCAGTTTCATTAGTGGCCACTATAATATTTCAAACTTTCTTGACATCTAGAAAAACTATAATCATTGTATATCTACACATTTCTCTATAAATCAGGGTTTTATACCAGCCAACTATTCATAATAAGAATAGGGAAGCAGTCAAAATTCAAGAAAATTACTTTAAAATCCAACTGAAGAGCAAGCAAATGGCGAAAAGCCAAAATATTGAAAATGCTGCTAAGTCATTGAAATCTGCTTGCATCTGGTAGGAAAAAGAATTAACCAGTTTGATAAGTAGATATAATCAAAATAGAGATGCATATTTCCATGAAAAAAGCTATATTTCACTAACAGTCGATAACAGATTTTTTAAATCGCCACTTGGCGAGTGGCGATCAATGGCCGATCTTTAATCACACCTTTTACAACTTTAATCGCCATGTGGCAAGTGGCGACTGCTAATTTTAACTTATATCTTACACAGAGTCTGCCTTGCAGAGAGTTTACTCTAGTTTGTTTATATATATACATATATATATATATACATATATATATATGGAGCAGAAACATGGACGCTAACAAAACGGATGGTACAAAGATTACAAACAACACAGAGAAGTATGGAAAGATGCATGCTAGGTATAACTAGAAGAGACAGAAAAAGAATAACCTGGATAAGAAGTCAGACGAAAGTTTTTGACATCATTGAAAGAATTAAACGGCTAAAATGGAAATGGGCTGGGCACATCGCAAGAAGACAAGACAATAGATGGAGCACAAACACCCTACAGTGGTATCCCAGAGATGTAAAACGGCCAAGAAGACGACCTCAAGTAAGATGGAGTGATGAAATCAGAAAAGTAGCCGGTGTAAATTGGATGACTAAAGCACTAGACAGGAAACATTGGAAAAATCTGGGGGAGACCTACATCCAGCAGTGGATTGAAAACGGTTGATGATGATGTGATATATATATATATATATATATATATATACATAAATTAATTATACAAAATTTTGTGAAAAATAATTCTTCATTAATGGTGATTTTTGTTTATCAAAATTAACATAAATAAATAGAAATAAATAATTGTATGCTGGACTTCTAAATATCCATATATATAACTATACCAAACTTTATCAAGATTAACTAACTGTTCCTTTTCGATAAATAGAGACTTGATGATGAAAAACGTTAAGCATAATTTCTATAGAACTGAACATTATTGATAACTACATAATTTTTTTATGAAGAATAACTTAAATTTCAAAAAATGGAGATTTCTTTTTTTTTTAAGTGAAACTACACATGATTAAGTTTTAAAGCAGAATTTTGATTTTTAATATGTGAAAAACACTTGCAGAGACATTAAAAACATTTGTGGTACATGCATATAAAATAAAAGATTACAGAAATGTATAAAAATTGTGCAGTTTTAAAAACATTAATGAGATGGTTGTGATTGAATTTTATCCACAATTTTTTATACATTTGGTTGAAAGCTAGATGTAGATACTTTCAAAATAGATTGCAAATGTTCATCTGTAAATTTATTTCTTAGCTTAGATTTATTTTGTTATTATACTCATATACATAAGTGTTCCCAAACATGGTGGCACATTTACTTGCATTATTTTTTAGGTGCAAAAATTTGGTAGGTAGAGTTTTATAAAAATCCAGGATGTCTAAGTCTCTGAATCTATACTTGCATAAATCTAAAGTTTGTAAATCGATGAGTTCCATTTGTTTATTTGTTCTGAATAATCCAGTTGTTTATCTGGAAAATTTTCCTTGAGTTTCTTTAGAGAATGAAAACTAGTGAAGTTTTGAGAGCTTAACTGCTTTGAAAATAGTTGGAGTTTAAAAGCATTGGCCAGTTGATTAAGAAATTGTTTTTTTCCCATCATTTTTTTTTTAGCTCATTCAGATGCAGCTGTCACATCAACTAAAACATCTAGGTCACACTTGAAAGATTGTTCTTTTAGCATCCAAGTTTGCTTACTTTTGTCTTCAAGGATTAGCATGACTTCATCAATAAAGTCAGCAAACCTTTTTAATGCCTCTCTACAGCTCAACCACCATATTTCAGAATAATATATCAGATCATTATGTGGTACATCTGTATGTTCTAACATTTACTTAAATTGTCTGTGGTTTAAACCATGCGAGTGAATAAAATTAATAACATCACTCACTACTTTCTTTAAGCGGTAAAACCTCACTTTTTTTGCATACAGCTGTTCTTGGTAAATAATATAATGGATCCAAGTAAATCTTTTCTGCAATAAACCAAATGGTTTCTCAGCAAACTCACCATATCATTCTGAAGCCCAATCATAGCTGGAGTGCCATCAGTACTGATACTAACAAAGTTGTTTAAATCCAAATTATGTGCAGAACACAAATTGAAAATGGAGGATAAAATATCAGCTCCAGTTGTTCTCCCCTTTATTAAACTTATTCCAACAAGCTCTTCAGTTACTTCAAAATTTTCAGAAATTCCTTTAACAAACAAAAGCAACCGTTGAAGCAAAAGTTGAAGAAATGTCTGTGAATTCATCAGTTTCTAGATGAAAGTAATTCAATTTGGTGGCAGCAGTCTGTAGTTGTTCCTTAATATTGTCAGGTAAATTTTCAATTCTTCTTTGAATACTCATTCTATTTAGGTTCACGTTTATTTTATTTTATTTTATTTTTTTCTTTGGGACACACTTTGCCAGCAACTAGCATAAGGCATTCCTTGGCAAAATCACCATCAGTAAATGTGTGATCTCTTTTAGCAATTAAGGTGGTGATTCCTAAATCATAAACTAACTTTAATGCAATTATTTATTTCTGAAGTCAAAAGGGGGCTTTTGCAATCATATCTCTTTGTAAAATAAGAGAATGATGAAGTAACTCTATTTTGAACTTATGTTCTTTCCATTCAAACCTCACGTTTCATCTCATAGTACTGCTAACCATTATATTACTTGCAAACAGCAACTGTAAAATTACATATTAAACATGTAATTCGATTGTCCTTCTGTACAAAAAAAGTATTTCAAAGTCTGCATTTCTGAAAACTTTCTATTAATGTGTTCTTCCTCTCTTTTCTTTTCACATCAAACATTGGGGAAAACAGTTATCAGGATGTGTGGAAGAACAATGCCAAAAATTCTAATGTTTCATGCACTCTCGTACTAATAACAAATAAATAACAAAATAAACAATGGAATATTTAAAGTAAGAAACTTAATAATGGTACTGAAAATGACTGTTTTAAACACACACAAAAAAAGCATAAACAGATGACAAATTCAAATGCTAGCTAATACACTCAAATTGCCAAAAGTACAGGTTAAGTTCTTTAATCCACACAAGTTAGGACCACAGGTTTTGCAGGTTTTGCAATAGAATATTGTGTGGATTATGAGAAATTTTGTTTAATGGAGAACATTTAAATACCATATTCAGTATAGTATACGATAAATATGAAATCTAATAATAAAATATGCTATCTCACAAAAAGCAATTTTTCAAGCTCCTTAATTAAAGAAATTATATATTTAAAGAGTAATAAATACATTAATAATTTGATATATTATGAGAATAGGCCTTTTTTTTTCCTAGGAGCATTTTCAGTAAGTATAATAAAAATGCTTAAACAAAAAGAAATTGTGCACAAAATAAATAATAATAATAATAAAAATACAGAAAGTTACCTTAATGGAGAAGTATATAAAAAAATTATTACAGATACTTATGAGCAGAATGATAAAGAACTGCATAAGAGGGGAAATGGAAATATGGCAATCTTTTGATATTTGGTAAAGAAACAGTGTTTCAATCTTATTGCCCAATGCAGTAACTTTTGTTCTTTGTGATCTTTGAATTATTTGCAATTTTCTTGGCGAGTTTTAGCGTCTTTTCACGTTCCAAAGGTATAACTATTGATATTGTGCTTGCTCTGATTACATCGTGACAGACTGAATTTCACAATTTTTCTTCTGTGACCATTTGACGCCATTTACAATTTTTTTTCATTGATTGTTTCATGAAATTTACGATTTTTCTCCAAGGTCTGTTGTTTTCTTAAATAAGCTTTTAACCCATTTGTCTCATTGCCTCATTAAAGTCTCTCAACATATCTTGCAATATCTTTTTATTTTTATTCATTTAATTATTAAATCATATTTTATTCAAATATCTTTTAAAGTAAAACTTACATTTCTTAATCAGGTTCAGTTTTTAATCTATCTTAGGTTTCATCTGTTCTTTAACTTAATTATCGAACTGATGTTTACAATAGACGTTTAAAACGATCCTATATCAGCAGACAAACTTTGTTTAATGATGTAGTACGCTAAGACACTCACAGGTGGTGTCGGTAGCATATGTGATCATGCCGTTTTTTGTCACAGATTGCGTCACTCCCATCATTTCTTTTCTGCAATGGACTATTCCAGATTGTTCGAGAAAGGGGGCGTTGTGGCGGCACGTGTACGATCTTTTAGAGTGTAAATAGTCTGAGATTTCGTTTAGTCTTCGCTTGTTTAAAAGGTTTTAACCTAAACCTTTCAAGAAATGGGGGCGTTTCCATGCTTTCCTTAATCAATGTTTAATAAATTAAGTCATCATTACACCTTCTTTGATCTGTTATGAATTTTTATCAGTAAATATGATTTTAGTTTTAAAATCAAATGAGTTATGTTACTTCTTTTGGAATTTCTTTTAAATAATAGTTATGCTTTTTATCCTAAAAGATTGATCTTTGTGCCATAGTATCTGGATAGGAATTTTACATGAAGGAATACCTACCATGTTTTGTCTAAAAGAAAATTAGAGCTGTCTGTTTACCTTTTATATGCCAGAATCTTTGAATAAATGCTGGACTTTTATAAATCTTTTTGTCATCTTTTACCAAGAAGCGAACATTCTATTTTTACAGCGGTTTATTTTTAACTTCCTTCATCATCATACTGCATACTTTCACTTTATATGAAGCTGACTTATATTAGCGAATACTAAAGTTTTCAACAGGCATTTGTTAATCTGCTTTGTGTTACCAGGTGATAGAATAATATGGGTTAACATAGACTACCCATATTACATCAAGGTCATTTGACAAAATTCATGTTTCCCCCCCCCCCGTGATCAGTTGCCAAAAGTTTACAATTTTATTCAGCGACCATTTGTCTGAATTCGCGATATTTTTCAGCAACAGATTGGTAAAATTCACTATGTGCTTCAGTGCTCTTTTGACAAAATTTGCTAAGTATTTCTACGATCTTTTGACGAAATTTGCAAAATTTATCCATGATTGTTTACCGAATTTCACTTCCTTCAGCGATAGATTGGCAAAATTCGTGATATTTACTTTTGCTAAGCAACGTGGATTATAGAAAAATGCAGTTAATGGGTGTGATGATTATTGATCCTTAACTGTATAAGAGGAAAAAAATTATAAAATGACTGGGCCAATCCACTCTCGATGACGCATGCACATTAATTTTTCCTATTGTCTCCCTCTCCCCCATACACTTAACTGTATCATTGCACAATGCCAATCTCAGCCCACAGTTCCAGAAAGGAAAGAAAATGACCATAGGGGAAAGGCAGCATTTGTTTTCTACTATGAAATCCTAACCGATCAGTTCAATCTCGATTTCAGACATCGCAGGAGAAATTTTGCCTCTAAGATTTAAAAAAGGAAACAACATATATGTGTAATAATTTTCTCTCTTGTAAAATCAAATGAATATCTGTATGCCAATTGATCTTTAAATATATATCATCAAAAACAAGATTTTGGACTTTTCTTTAAAAAATCAGGTATAGCCAAACCTGACCCATGAGAAACAAAATTAACCTTCAGAGTCGATAAATTTTAAATCTGACCCAAAAAGAAAAAAAAATAATAAAAATTAATCCGAAGGTAAACAAGTAATTTGGAAGAAATAAATAAATCCCACTTGGGATTGTTTATTAACATAATTGGGTTTAACTTATGAGTTTTAGCAAATGTGGTTTCTCATAAATTTACCTTAATTATTATAATCATTGTTGCTAATCTCATGCACTTAAAATAACATAATCATAACTGCTAGTGTCGAATTCTCACCAGGCTTGACATGATGATACTTTGTGAAATATTGTTAAATTTGGCAATAAAAGTAGGTCTCTATAAATTAAGGCATCTTGACAATATCTGATTAATTTTTTAAAATTATCATTCAAATACAGTATTAACGAAAATGGGAGAATTTTCTATAATCGGGTTCAAGAAGTTACCTTTTCTTCCTGGTACAGGTCAAAATAACTTATTAAAATTTAAAAATTTCTTCAGCAGTTCTTGAGAAGATATATTAATATCAACTTGATATGCGATTTTTTTAGGGGGGGGGGGGGAGAACAAAATCACATAACTATTACTTCCTTTTTATTTTTTTTTTCTTGCTGAATGATCAATTAATAGCTATCTTCAAAATAATTTTTTTAAGTATTGAAGTTACTTCAGTAGTTTTCAAGATAAGGGTTCATCAATGTGATGATGTTTTACATTTAATATTGCAACTTATGCCGCCCCCTTAATTTTTCTCTCCTTCAAAATTTAATTAAGATAACTTTAGATACAGATTTTGGAAAAATTACCTTGCTGTTAGGACGTTTCAGAGTCAAACGATCAGCAGCATCTTTAGCTGCTTTCTGTGCTTGAAGTAATATTTCTTCAGGACTCATGTCTTCATCATCATCTTCGGTCTCTGTAGTATTCCAGCTGTCAAGAATAAATAAGTAAATTTACAATGTGTAGTTGGAATCTAAACAATTGTCTATGCATTATAAGTTAGGAAATTATGCTTTGTTCAAAGTGTTTTATTTAGTATATCTTTAATATTTTATTTGTACGTTTTTATTTGTGCATCAGAGAGCACATTCAAAATTTTATCCAAATTGTATCTACCACTCTGAGATATTAGAGTTTGCCATTGTATTTTCACTGCCTATAGGATTCTTTGTGTGAACCCAAAGAATAATCTTTTAGCGGTGAGTGTTGTAAAGAATTCTTCTTTACAGCTTTAATTTTGTGTTAGTGAGAGTCTAGGCTAATATTTAAAGAACACATGTGAAAACTCAATCTCTGCCAGGTGTTGGCCTGAAAGTCAAGAAATATCCTCCCCCTCCGCAACATAGTATTCCTTAAAAATGTGGTCATCAATCTTTAGTTTTGAAAGGAACATTCAAAAAGTAACTGCAAAGTAACCTTGAAACATTTTGAGAAGGTGGCAGGCAATATCAGATTTTAACTTTCAGTTTAAGGAGTTCCTTATAGGAAGATAGAAATCTCCACTACTTTCCCTGGTCAGTCAGTAAAAAATTCTGTTGAGAGTGTGATCAATTTTCAGATGTGTGGTAGGTCAGATCACATAACACCAAACTTTGTATATTTTTTAGGAGTGCAATTGATAAAAAAAAGAGAGAAAGTTGAGTATTCATGTGGGATTTGATAGAGAAGACCCCTCAGATACAAGATGTGCTGTTTTTAAAATTACCGAGGAGGATATTTCTCAGGGTAATAACTTATGATAAGTTGTTGTGAGATCGGTCCAGATCTTAAGGATAATTCTTATGGTGTTCATCATTATTTTATAGACAACTGCTTGAACTTTTCAACTTTAGAAAGAGCTCATAGCTACCTACTGAGACTGTGAATAGTAATCAAAAGACTCGCAATTTAATTTTACAATAACTCATATGTACTACCATACAATTGAGATTTTATGGTAGTACATATGAGTTATAAATTGTAAATCAGCAGAACATTTATCAAACAAACAACATACCAAGGAGGTACTTTAGACTTCTTTGCTTCTGGCTGAGCAGTAACTCCAGGTTCAGCAGCTATTTCTGTACCAGGTAAAGATTCTTCACTTTCATCTTTGATATCAAAACCCAGCTCTTCCACAGTCAATGCTGACATGTAAGGAAAACTTCTCTTTAAAGTGGCAAGTGAGTCCTAAAAATTTGACAAAAACCTGAGTTAAACACCATATTTCAATAGACACAATAACAACCAAACAAATATAAGAAAGAATAAATTACCTTGCTCATTAGTTTTTGAGCATAATGCCACATCCTTTTGGCAGATTTGTAATAAACAGTATCAGCTCTGTTATACGTCATCGCATTATCACACATCAACTTAATATCAGCCTAAAAAAGACAGAAAAATTAGAAGATTGAATACCTATGAATGAATAAAATCTACAGCAACTTTAGAACAATAATAATAATAAAAAAATAAAGTAAAATGGAATAGAAAAGCTTAAAGACAGTTTAAAAATACTTTAAGACAAGAGGTATGTATAATTAAAACCAAATACGTAAAAAACTTAAATATTAAAACATACTTAAAAACTTTTTAATGCTTTATTTTAAATAATCATCTTTTGACATGAAGTAGATACATCCGGTGCAATCACAATGTTCTGATACAGATTTCCTTTTCTTGGTACATTTGAAACTCATATTACACAAACACACAGTGATATAAAGATAAGTGTATTTTTTAAATGCTTCTAAACAAACATAAATTTTATACTTCTTTCGATATACTGTGCCACTAAAAATACATAAACAATAAAAATTTATGAAAGTGTCCTACTAAGATATGCTTTACTTACATAAGTTACAGATAAATACAAAAATATTAAATGATGTTATAAAATTAAATTTAACTGTATATTTTAAAGTGAAAGTTTTTTAGATCATGCCCTCTTCATATGCTTTTAATTATTAAATATTGTATAAGTCAGAAAAGGTCTAATTAATTTGTAATCAGAAAAATATCCAAAATTCAATCTTAGTTTTATGTGAAGAATATATTTTTACATTAGGGAGGGGTTGTCAGTAGAAGCCCGAAAAAAAGAGTTATTTTTAGGAATGTTTTTCTGGAATAGGAATGAAGATTTTAGCTCCGGGTTTATGCATGTTGTTATTTTTTTAAGAACATTTCAAAAAAATTTTTTAAGGATTATGAAAGTATAGCTTCAACCACTTTAAGATCAAAAAGTTAAAATCAACAAAGTGGACGGAATTTGAAAATAAATAAATAAATAATCTATTTCTGAACCCATTTTTGCATGCAAAGATTGTGTTAAGGCTTTTCTTAACTGCTCTGCTCAACAAGCGCAAAACATTTTGACATGTTTACAAATTCATTTTTTAACGGAAAGATATAAAATTTGAAAGCTTGGCCATGGAAGCAATTTGGAATCAAACTGTGTTTCCCATTTTTGGATCAATAAATTATCTATTGAGTTATAAGCGATTTTGATCACGTGACAAACACGTTTTTCACCCTTTCTTGAGTGATTATTCTAATTTCGCGCAGAAATTCGGTTCAAAATGTCTACTTTAACACTATTTTCTGACACATCTATTGCATTTGCAAAAAAAAAAAAAAAAAAAAATGATAAAAACAGCTCGATTACACAGTTTCTGAACAACAATGCCAGCTAGTTTCATGCATTTTCGAACAAAAATAAATTAAATCTTATATCAGAAAGTTGCCATTTTGGATTTGAGTCTGCACACCCTTAAAATAAGGACGTTTAGTTACTTCAGCATAGAAAAAATATCATCTCTGTGAGGCACGAAATCATTTGTCAGTGTATTTGAAAGTCGAAATTCCTATTTTTTAAAACCGACTCCATCATTGATTAGAAGGCGGCTTGAACTCTAAGAACATATTCTTGGTTTATTGATATCTCTAAAATTGCACCCTGGAGGGGCGAAACCGTGACAAAATACTCAGGTTTTTACTAATTTAGTTGAAATTTTCACACATTTTATTTTGTAAAAAATATTTCTATTCATCCGAACGTTTCGAAATTTTTGTAGATGATGTAAATTTGGTCCATTGAGATGCTCTAAAAAGATTGTGGGAAAACGTGGACGTTTAGTTACTTTTAGTGTAGAAGAAATATCGTCTCTGTTGCGACTGGGCGATATCAGAAATTTAATATCGCAATATATCAACGAGTTAATATTGATATTGGTGATATAACGTGATAACTACCTTAAATTGTGTAAGAATAGAAATACTACTAATTTCGAAACATAAATGGTATAGTACCAACAATTTAAGTGCAAACAAATGTAAAAAGCAACAAATCAATGTTTTACGCCTATTTGTTTACACAGCATCATTAAAATATGTATATAAATTTATTTAAACAAAATAGAATATTTTAGAAAAAGAAACCAATGTTTGATATCTGTTAGCACTTATACCATTTGTTGCATAGTATTTCTTTAAAAATAGTTTGTTTCCTATTTTTCCTACTTTATGCATTATTTATTAATAACATTTTAACTTTACTTCACGTATAATTGAAAATATGATAAAAAATAAATTAAAATAAAATATTCTTAAATTTAGGATGCTGATAATTTCAATATAATTAAGATAAATAAAAGCAGAGGTAAAACTAAAATTAATTTAATGCCACATGTCATGCTAATATACTTGTAATTAAATAGATTTTCAGTAAATGATAGATGCAACAGAAATGTTGTTTTGCAAACTTTCTCTAAGGAATCAATGCATTCTTAATGGAATAAATTCACTGTATTTATATCTTCATACCTATTTACTACAAGAAAACAACATTGGAAGCTTTTTAAAAATAATAAATATTCATATTACATTTGGGAATAGTTTTATATTAATTTAAATTTAGTTTTTTTTTTTAAATATTCCTTTTAAGCTGAAATATCAAGGCAGGACATATTAAATTCACTTGGGAAAACTTCGCTCTAATGAAAATACAACAAAGAAGAAAGAATATACAATATGAATAAGCAATAAATGCATCTTAGACAATAATCAATAGCATATTAGACATTACTGGCTGGAAAGCTCTTCTTAAAAGCAGCCAATCACCACAGTGAGCAAGTGCTTTGACCTTGGGTTTTTTGCTAACTTGACAAGAAAGAAAAGGCGTAGTTTTACCATTAGCAGACTCTGATTGGTTGCTTACAAGCCAATCATCTCAGTTGTTGAACTAAACAGGATGATAACTAGCTATTTTCTGTATCGGCTTGAACCCAACAATAACCAGTGCTTATGTGATTATTCATGAATCAATATATGGAGTTATCACACTATGTATGGACCAATGAGAAAAGCGAGAGAAGAAAGGACGACAAGTGCTATGCAGTATTATGCAGCCAAACTCAATTTTTTCAGCAAAGGAATATATTGCAATAATTGGGATATTTCTAACGGAGATAATCAGTGGGAAGAAAGATAATAGAGGTAGATTTTCTGTTTTGGAAGTGGCAGGAGGGATCTGTTTTTCAGGCTCTGGCGATGAGCAGAAAACATTATTTTATTGGGTTTTGAGGTATAAAGCACTGTTTTTTTGGAGATCGTGTTTGAAATTCCAATGAGCTCAAAACATTGTTATTTTATTGGGGTATATCAACAGAGTAAAGGCTTAGATATTGTTATTGTGAAATTAAAAAAATATCAATATCTGTCAATATATTGATAAATAATCCAGTCCTAGTCTCTGAGAGGCTCGAAGTAACCTGTGTTTGCTGATGTATTTGAAAGGGTACATATTTTTAACCAATTGCACCATCAATTAGAAGAAGGTTTAAGCTTTAAGAGCATATTTTTGGTTTGTCGGTACCTCTGAAATTACATCCTGCATGGACATTGTAATAAGGGGGGAAAACTGTTTCGGAAAAATGACTCTTTTTGAAATTTTTCTTTTAAAGGGTTAACTGCAACATTTTTTTTTAATTGATTGCGGCATTTTAGACGTAAGAGTAAGATCTTTCGGAATATGTCTTTCAATTTTAACTGTATCAAGCAGTTTGGTAAATTTGGATTAACCTTTTATGTACTCAATTATGAAAATTTTATCTTCTAAAGCATTTTTCATGAATTGTTTAAACTACATTAGAAGATTTACATAATGATTTATTAAATTTTAGAAGGATTGAACGATTTCGAAGGATTAATTAAATTTGAATTCATAGGAATTTTGTGCAATATTTATAACCCCACTGTAACAAAATAAAAATAAAACGGAAAAAAGTTTCTTCACTAACTCCTAATGTATACATGAGTTTGTGCACAGGCACAAGTGCTTTTCTTGACCGAGAATCAAATAGATGACTTTTTGATGAGTGAGTTATGATGTTTAATTAATAACTCAACTAATTATTAGAAATTTAAAATTCTGAGTTTCAGGTGCATTAAGAGATACTTTGGGCTTATCTCAAAAAAATTTTAAGTCTCATATATTCCGTAGATTTTGCTGGCCATTCATTGCACACAGGTACACATACATACAGACAGAGCAAAACTTTCTTTTCTTAGTATAGATAGACTGGGAAAGAGTAATTAATGATCATACTGTAGAACAAATTACTTAGAAATTTATTTCTCCTGCATCTCTAAGGCATTCTGAGAATGTATGATTGGATTGATGAAGAATATTCTTAGGAAGATGCTAGGAAATGCATCATTGAAATATGAAGAAATGAATACTATTCTTTGTGATTGTGAAAATATTGTAAATTTAAGACCGTTAACATACATATATGAAGATCTTGAATTAGAAACCTTAACTCCTGCCATGTTTCTTCAGGAAATTATAGAAGGTGGTGTTCCTGATCTGGATAATATAGATTAAGTTATCTTCAAAGAAGATATGAATATCAGATGAAAGTTTGTGAAGATTTGAGAGAACGCTTCCGCTAGAATATCTGGACAGCTGAAAAATTACCATAAAAAATCCCTGACGGCTCGGGCCTACAGGCGGAGGTAGATTTCGAAGTACTAAATTCACCAACAAAACTTAAATCAAGATTAGAGATAGACCCAGTTCCTTCAATAAAAATGAGCTCCAGAGAGCTAAACATTTTGGGAAAATTCTAATATACACGAATACACACACGAATGTATATGGAATAGGTTTAAAAAATAGCTAAAGCAAATTCAGAGAACCTCAAAGTGTTAAAATAAGTTAATATTTCCATTGTCGGATTTTCGTCATGTTTTAATACGTTTCTTCAAACTCACATGACGTTACATATTCACCTGCTGAGGTCCGTTTTATTTCCAATATGATGCAATATATATATTTTTCGTCAAACTATTTATTTCATTTTGTGTTTTCATGCGGAAATCTTGCTCTAGGAATCTTATGACGTAATATTCAATTTGTTTCAATTATTCAAGCTATTTATTTAATTTAATTTTTCACGCGAAACCTTGCAATAGAAAAGCATTTGTTGTGGTGAGAATTTTATTTCTTTTTTTTTAATTGTTAGCAACTGCTATAACGAAAAATATTTATTTTTTCCTGCCATTGTTGTGTAAGAGCTGGTTTTATCAGAATCATGTGAAGAGGGTATTTAAAATTTTGAACCCTCCCCATTTCCATTCCCTTGGGCCGATTTTTTCCATTTGCAATCCCCGCCGAGATATTAGTCATCTCAAAGTTGTTGGCGAGTTTGAAGAAGATCCGTGCATAATTACGACTTTTATCGTGCGGACAAAATTTAGTACATACATACATACATATATATATATATATAAACTTTTTAGGTGGGGGTGGTTTTGGGTTCCTGGGGTCCTATAATGAAAAGTTATGAAGGAATTTTTCAAAAGTCGCACCATGGTAACGACTGCAATAGGTAGTATTTCTCACGAAATCTACCTAAAAATCAAACAGGTATATCCCAAATTCTCCAAAGGAGATAACATTATAATCAGGCTAAAGAAAAAGAATGAATTGGCCTCTAGAAAAAGTTATTCAATTGTTTCCAGAAAAAGATGATACAGTACACTTAGCAAAATTACACACTATAAAGATTTTCCTGATTTTGTTGAAGTTGAAGAAAATTCCCATAATTCTGTTGAAGTTTGAAAAGATTCTCACAGAGTGTCTAGATTTGGATGAGTGGTTCGAACCACAGAATGTTTAGACCTCATGAATCTGTCTTCGACAGTTGTTGAGTTTCAACATGGCAAAGCTGAATGGGGGAAGTATATCCTGGACAGCTCCCTCTCTTTATTTATATGTAATTTTTAACATTTATTTAATGGTTAGCATGGGAAAAAAAATAAAAAAATTAGTGTACTTTTTGATTTTATATTACAAGATTCAAATGTAGATGCATTACAAGTTTTTACTTTCTTCTATCTTCAATAGAAGAAAGTATTGTAATCGAAATTTTTTTCGACTTCCAGTTTTCAACGGATTTACACTTTTTAGGGGGTCAGAGATCCCCCAAAAACATGTTTATAGAAAATGTCTGTCTGTCCGTGTGTCCGTCGCCATTGTACCATCAAAAAGTATATGAAGTTATGCATAGAATTGAACCAAATTTTTATTTTAAGTTCTTGGCTATGGCAAACAGGTTTTTCCTGAATTTGGAAAAAATTCGCCGGTAGGGGGTGCTGTAATAGCGATTTTGAATATTGTACCATCGAAAAGTGTATGAAGTTATACATAGAATTGAACCAAAAATTTTTTTTAAGTATTTGGCTATAGAAAGCAGGTCCTCTCTGAATTTGGAAAAAATTCGCCGGTAGGGGGCACTGTAATAGCAATTTTTGTGCGATTTTGAATAATGTACCATCGAAAAGTGTATGAAGTTATGCATAGAATTGAACCAAAAAAATTTTTTTAGTTCTTGGTTATAGCAAGCAGGTCCTTCCTTAATTTGGAAAAAATTCACCAGTAGGGGGCGCTATAATTGCAATGTCTGTACGATTTTCATTATTGTACCATCAGAAACTGTATAAAATTATGCATAGAATTGAATTGAACCAAATTTTTTGTGTATGTGTAATGCTATGGTCGGCAGGTCCTCCCTGAACTTGAAAAAATTAGGGGGTGCTATAATTGCGATGTCTGCGCCATTTTCATTATTGTACCATCAATAAGTGTATGCGGTTATGCATAGAATTGAACCAAATTTTTTGTGTATGTTTCTTGCTATGGCAAGCAAGTCCTCCCCGAATTTGAAAAAAATCTGCCAGAAGGGGGGCGCTGTAATAGCGATGTTTGTGCCATTTTCTTTATTGTACCATTGAAAAGTGTATAAAATTATGCATACAATTGAACCAAATTTTTTGTGCATAATTTTGGATATGGCCATCAGGTCCTCCTTGAATTTGGAAATATTGCGCGGTAAAGGGGCTCTGTGATAGCGATTTTTGTATACTTTTCTTGATTTTTCATAGTTCTATTGTCCATCGGTGGCTCGTGCAGCGGCAGGAACTCGCTTCCTGCTAAGCTGGCTATTCGCAAACAGCTGATAATAACAGAATAAGGAAAAACTATTAATTTTAACAAATATCATGATCTAGATTAACTCGTTTTTAGTCCGTTTAATTGACTGAAGCAGAAATTTAAGAAGAAAATGAAAGTTGGTATAGTATTGAACTAATAATATTGAAGTATTCACATGTGTAACTACTTTTTGAAATATTAAGATGTATAAGATGGAAAAAAGTTTTGGGATTGGCACATCCAACTAGTTTTTTTATATATTAACTACTAGCAAAAGCCACGTTTTGTTTGGATTCGCGAAGCATTATTTAATAAGATAAATATTTGAAAGTAACAATATTTTTTATATTATTTTTGCATCTTTATTAAGCAAAACCTTTATTTTATGTGTTGGTGCAAATTAGTTTTAGAAATGTAAATTCAGCCAAATAAATAAGAATTTCCTCAGAATTTTTTATTTATGATATAACGAATTTAACAATTAATTTTATTTGTCTACAATACTTTTGTTGACACTTTACAAAAAAAAATCATAATATAATTCTTTTAAAATGCGTATCGTCTGCGTAAATGATTTCACATAATAAGAATAAATTGTGTATTGGAATTCTTAACACTGAAAAATACTTTTGAATGTAAATAACTGAATTTTCACAAATTTTAATTTATTAAAATTGTGCTATAATTTTCATAAAAAAAGGTATTTTTAAAATTTCATAAAAGAAATCGTGAAACTATTTAATTCATCATGATTCTATCTATAAGAACTAACTCCATGATTTATTTTTTCTTCTGAAAATATACATGTTTCATTTTTTATTTGCAAAAATGCATCCGTAATGGAAAAATATGTAAAATAAATTAAATAAAATAATAAATTTTTAAAGGTTATTCTGTAAAAAAAATAATATTGTGCAAATCTGCAGATCATAATTTATTACTTTCTTCTATCTTCAATAGAAGAAAGTATTGTAATCGAAATTTGTTTCGACTTCCGGTTTTCGACGGATTTACATGTTTTAGGGGTCAGAGATTCCAAAAAACATGTTTATAGAAAATGTCTGTCTGTCTGTGTGTCCGTCCGTCCGTCTGTCTGTTGCCATTGTACCATCAAAAAGTGTATGAAGTTATGCATAGAATTAAACCAAAATTTTATTTTAAGTTTTTGGCTATGGCAAGCAGGTTTTCCTGGAATTTGGAAAAAATTCGCCGGTAGGGGGCGCTGATATAGCAAGTTTTGTGCGATTTTGAATATTGTACCATCCAAAAGTGTATGGAGTTATGCATGGAATTGAACCAAATTTTTATTTTAAGTTTTTGGATATGGCAAGCAGGTCCTCCCTGAATTTGGAAAAAATTCGCCGGTAGGGGGCGCTGTAAATGCGATTTTGAATATTGTACCATCCAAAAGTCTATGAAGTTATGCATAGAATTGAACCAAATTTTTATTTTAAGTTTTTGGCTATGGCAAGCTGGTCCTCCCTGAATTTGGAAAAAATGCACCGTAGGGGGCGCTGTAATAGCGATTTTTGTGCGATTTTGAATGTTGTACCGTCCAAAAGTGTATGAAGTTATGCATACAATTAAACCAAATTTTTATTTTAAGTTTTTGGATATGGAAAGCAGATCCTCCCTGAATTTGTAAAAAAATCGCCGTTAGGGGGGTGCTGTAATAGCGATTTTGAATATACCGTCGAAAAGTGTATGAAGTTATGCATGGAATTGAACCAAAAAATTTTTTTAAGTTCTTGGCTATGGAAAGGAGGTCCTCCCTTAATTTGTAAAAAAATCGCCCGTAGAGGGCGCTGTAATAGTGATTTTTGTGCCATTTTGAATATTGTACCGTCGAAAAGTGTATGAAGTTATGCATAGAATTGAACCAAATTTTATGTGTTTGTTTTTGGTTATGTCACGAAGGTCCTCCCTGAATTTGGAAAAATTCTGCCGGTAGGGGGCACTATAATTGCGATGTCTGTACCATTTTCATTATTGTACCATCGAAAAGTGTATGAAGTTATCCATATAATTGAACCAAATTTTTTGTGCATGTTTCTGGCTATGGCAAACAAGTCTTCCCTGAACTTGAAAAAATTCCGCTAGAAGGGGGCGCTATAATTCCGATCTCTGTGCCATTTTCATTATTGTACCATCGAACAACGTATAAAATTATGCATACAATTGAACCAAAATTTTTGTGCTTGTTTTTGGCTTTGGCCAACAGGTCCTCCTTGAATTTGGAAATATCGCGCGGTAAAGGGTCTCTGTGCTAGCGATTTTTGTATAATTTTCTTGATTTTTCGTAGTTCTATTATGCATCGGCGGCTCATGTAGTGGCAGGAACTCGCTACCTGCTAAGCCGGTTATTCGCAAACAGCTGATAATAACAAAATAAGGAAAAATTAATAATTTTAACAAATATCATGATATAGATTAACTCTTTTTTAGTCCGTTTAATTGACTTGAGCAGAAATTTAAGATGAAAATCAAAGTTGGTATAGTATTGAACTAATAATATTGAAGTATTAACATGTGTAACTAGGTTTTGAAATATTAAGATGTATAAGATAGAAGAAAGTTTTGGGATTGGCACATCCAACTAGTTTTTAGGTTTAATTTCAAGTCAAAATACTGAATAGTTTCTTTGTAAAAGTGTACGACAAAATGTAATTTGTGTAGCCTAGTAGAGGATTCGCTTCGCTCATCCTAATAATTTTTAATTATTATGATGGAGCTTGGTGCAATATAATAAAAATTTTAAAATATCAACGTTAAAAGCACCATTCATTTAAAGCATACCAGTTTCAGTGGAATATAGCATATGCACTGAGGGCGGTATGGTATATGCTACCGAAACCGGTATGCTTAAAATTTAAAATTATTGGTGCTCCTAACATTGATATTTTTAATTATTATAATTTTTCCAACAAATGCTTACTTTAAAATCTGGAACAGATTTATAGTCTCTGTCATCTATCTTCTTGTTAATAGTACTAAAATCAATTGGATGAGCTATAATACTTGAATAGCCAGGAGCGATTACATCAGTAACAGGCCAAGCAAAGAAATCCTGAGGATCTTTCCTAAAAAATTATGCACAAATTTAAAAGAATTTCATATCTAAACTAAAAAAAAAAAAATCTAAATATATTTTATTAATATGAAATAAAACACAATTTTAATTACATAAAACATACATTTAATTGAGTATTTGTCTATTATCCCATCGACCACTTTCCATAAAAAATAAAATAGTTGCCAAACTATAGGATTTAATGCCACAAATGGATGATTGTTGGATTACATTCAAATGGTGTCAGATGCAGTTACATATGCTTTGTTAAGTCATCGAGAGATTTTTAATTTGATGTTTTATCTGTATTTTTAATAATGTTTTACTAATTTATTAATTCTTTAATTAATTAAAATAACAATCAGATCATTAAACAATGACTTCATAATAATAAAAGAGAAAAAACACTGAAACAATATTATGATGCATGGAATCGATCTATTTCAACTGATTTCACAAACATTTACCAATAAGCTAAAATGATAATTAAAAAAAATTAATTAAGAATAAATTTTATATCAGTTATGTCTCTACTTTTATACAAAGGCACCCTATTCTTCAATAGCATTTTTATCTATAATTTTCTTATTATTCTTATATATAAAAGTTTGGAATGGCAACATTCTTCAATTTGTTTATTTGGCATCATAATTTGACAATCATATTTTTTACAAAATGTGGTTGACGGAATAATAGACAAGTACCTCAATTACACATAAATCCCTTATTATGATATATATAGATCATTCAGATATACTGCTCTTTATTTTAATATTTTAAGTAATTGTTAGAGATGCAGCAAATAGTGATTAGGCCGAATAACTGAATATTCGGAGAATTTTCAAAACAGAATGAAATAGCAAATGATGAAATATAGCTAATATTGCATAGCACATGCTAACACATAATACACAGATTATATGGCACTACATTTCCTGTGACATGAAATAATGACCTTGTGGATTATATGCAGAAAAATATGGTAATTAAAAAAATGAACACTTAAAAGCAAGTAGACTTCTAGTTCTTAAGAATAAAATTTAGTGGTTGGATTCGTGAAGTGTTTGGACCAACTGTCAAAGCTTATCGTGAGCAAAACCGTTTGCCTCTGAAAGACATTTCTATAATGCATTTTGCCATTCAATGGGCATACAAGAAAAGATACTATCAGAGCTATTAGATTTTATAAACTAGATTTCTCAACCTCTTCTTATTAAACCTAAGGATAAACTGATAATTAAAATTTTTAAAACACTTTACAAAAAAGCACTTTTTAGCAGTAGCTTTGAAATGTGTAACCCTAAGAAAATTTTTGAAGGAATAATTCAACACTGCCATAGCGACTGTAAAAAAATAACAGTGAATTGCTCCAAAACAGCACAGAAGAAACTACAGTAGAAGATCTTTATAACGCAATTCTCCATATAACGCACAACTTTTCAGATGTAAACAATGAATTTTGCAGTTAAAATCACCTGCATTTGATCATTGTAAAAATATTGCTACTCTCTAGAGGACTAAATTTGATACATTAGTTCAACTTTACCTCCTAATTTAAGACTTTTTTAATGAAAAAAAATACTATTATTACAATAAACATTTTTCAAAATGAGTAATATAAAGGATGGTTTGGTCAGTTATATTTAGATCATGTTTATAAAATAAATTTAACAATGTCTGACCTATATTATGCAAAAATTTATAATTTGGATAACTCTTGGTAACAAGGAATGCAGTATAAAGATATTCTAATGTATTTTGATATGTTTCAGACATATTTGGTCATATTTACAAGATAACTTTAATGATGTGATCCATATAATGCAAAATTCTATATAACGCACAACCTTGCGTTTTTAGGTTTGCGTTATAAAGATCTTCTACTGTATGTCTTTCTTTTGGTAATGAAGAAGCTTTAGATAAAGGACATAAATTGGTAAATGTTATTTTGGCAAATGCTCAAGATCTTAACTTAGAAGTAGAGGAAGAAGATGAAGAATTATTGGAGATACATGAGCGGGAACTAACAACTGAGAGGTAAAAAAAATTATCTATAAGCAATGTAAAGAAAAGAAAATAGGAAATTTCATCTAAAGATAAAGATCGAGGGGAAAAAATAAATTGTGGCTGCCGAAATCAAAACAAATATCGACAAAGTTGGAAGAAGTTCGAAATGTTGCTCTGAAATAGAACAAGTCTAAATATCTGTTTAATGGAAAATCTATGCAGTTTTCCGGGAACAGTTTTAAAAAGAGGTACAGTAAACCCTCGATTTAACGGACTAATTGGGACTAAGATGTGTCCGTTAAATCGAAAGTCCGTTAAATCGCAAAGTACTATTTATAATATTATTTTGTTATAATTATAGTACATATATATATATTATTACGTACTTGTAATTACATATATTATTACAGTGCAAATTACATATATATAATATATATATATATACAATATATACAGTGTATATACATGTATATATACAATATACGTATATACATAAATATATGTTATGTATACATATATATACTACTGTATATATATATATAAACACAATACATTACTTTTAATAATACAATATTGGTAATGAAATACAAACGAATTAACACATATGCAACTTTTATGCATGCATAGAACGCATATCACATGGCTGCATAGGTCGCCAGCATCATTGCGCATGCTTAGAATGAAAATCACGCTGCAGTAAGAATCAAAGCGCGCGCTTTCGGCGTTTCGTGTTCTTTCCCTTTTTTTAAGGTTTCGTTCATTTGATCATGAGACATTGTGTCGCCACAGATATAATAAATATTTTTTTTAATTTACCGAGAAATCGCTTTTTAAAAATAGTAAAAAGAAATGCTTTGTCGTTGTTCATTGCTTGATTTTTTACATGTAAAAGCTTAAAAGAGGGTTGCGTGTTGATTCTCAAGTAGGGGAGGAGGGCAGTAATACTTTTTTTTTTTTTTCGAAGCGTGTTTTATCGTTTTAGAAGCTGTTTCATCATAGAGGCTTCCAGTAAAGAATAGTAATAAATAAATATTTGACATTTGCCAAATATAAAAATTTGAAATACGGGCGTTGAATTTCACGTTAGGGAGAGAGGAATAATTTTAAATTAACGATTTTGATTCATTAATTTAAAGATAAAGTGTTTTAAAAGGGATATTAAACGAAACCCTCTGTGCGATCTGCGATCACACTTACCCACTTGTTTTACTTTAATTTTTGTTTAATTTTAAATTTTTTTTAAATTTTAATTTTTTTAAATTAGTCCGTTGAACCGAGGTCCATTAAATCGAGGATTTACTGTAGTATCAAAGACATAAAAACAGTACATAAGGCATATACATTTTGTATTTTACAGGTATATTTATTAAAAAATTATAAAGTTCCAAAGTGAATAGAGTTGTCTTTTCGGTGAAGATCAGTAATTAAAAAATGTTTTCATACAATTATCTATACTTCAAAAAAACTTCTGTGTGTGTCGATCCATTATGAACCAGAAAAATCTACCTAATGTAGTTCCTGAAAATTTGGATAAGGATAGTCCAAGGCAGGTCTTAATGCATATGGGGCTCAGTTTTTCATTTTTCTATAATTGCCATGATATTAGTTAAAAAGTTTAAGTAGTTTAACTGTTGTTTAAGGTCAACCCTAGGTGTATGGCATGCTTATCCAGCACTGCATGACTATTTTTATCCAACTAAAAAGTACTTGGGCATAACTGCTCGTCTTGAACACATACATTTTATTAACTGATTTGGCATTGATGATCAAAATTTTGAATGAAATATCACTTCTTTCAAATGAACTGCAAGCAAGAAATGAGGATGTAATAAGGCCTGGAAAACTTGTGATAAGATCTATTAAAGTGTTTGAAGTACTTGGAAAGTAAAAGAAATGTCTATATGAAAAAAAGTTAATGAATTATAATTACTTCAGGAACTTTAAAAATTGTTATATCTGTAGAAAATCGTCGAATTGGGGGACTTTCCAGAGAAAAACTTCTAGAAAACATCATAGGAAATTTTTTAAAAAGACTAATGAATTGTGAGCATTTAAAAGAAAATTGCAGCCAATTTCAAGATAAAAATAAATTACAATTTGTTATGTTTTTGGAGCCAGATAATTAGAATATTGAAGATAATTAGAGATGCTATGGAAAGAAGGGGAAGAACAATTGCCCATATTTAACTACATATTTTATTATCAAATTGAAGTTAATGACTATCAAGATTTTGTGGAAAGTGCTCTGAAAAGTTTGAAGAACTATGCGATTCCTGAAAATATTCAAAAAGTTAAAAATACTGTCAGAACAATTGCTGTGCTCAGCGAAAGCAGAAAGCTTTTTTTTAAAAATGATAATATGTTCAGAGAAGACGAGTTGGCTAACTGTTTCGAATATATCAAATATAATGACGATTAGCTTAATCAGACTACATTTAAAGGAATGGGATCCTACTCACATAGTGAAAATGCAGTTAAGAAAGATACAGTCTATGTTGCTCAGGTAAAAGCACAGAAATTTGAAAAACATGATGCCAATGAAGAAGCTATATGGAAATACCTGAAATAACATTGAATTCTTTAATATGTTCTGCTTAATATTTTAAAACTATATTCTTATAACATAATGTAGTCTTCTGTACTTCTTTCATTATTTTATTTAAGTACTAGCAGACCCGCCTGGCATTGCCCGGGGTTTGTAAATAAAATAATAACCTTAAACAAAACTCAAGTTTGTATGATTTTATATCTTTTGAAATTCTTTTAAATGAACCTAATTTTGGAGGCCACATTGCCTTTTGCAGCGTCAAGTGTGTTTGTAACAAACTTCTTTCCGAACGAACCTGTAATCTGGGTCCCCGTTACTAATTGCAGCATTTACTGGAAGTGCACCGCGCATGCCGGAGACATTCGAAAACCAAATGAGTGAGCCAAACCTCGTAGTAATCAAGCCCATAGAATCCAAAAGTCTAAGATAAAATTTCACAATACAGAAAGTAGTTGAATTGCAATCTAAGTTGAAGGAAGCAAATAACATTGAAATTGGGCCCTTAAAACTGAAGAAAAGACGCGCCCCCCAAGCAGAGGAAGATGCCCCTCCCCATGTAAATTTCATGAATTACTATTAGCATTAACATGATATTTAATAAACGGATAAAATCCCTTTTCTAAAGTTACCTTTAAAGCATGGCTCTTGATGGCTTTTGACCAACATTAGCGATTTGGCGAATAAGAAATAAAAAACAGTGGATAAATGAAGACAGATGTTAGCAAAATAGATTCGACGTGAAACACTGAAAAAAATATCTTTAACCCCTTATTGTATCCCTTTTTTCGAGTATGAATAAAAAAATCACCTAACTGTTTGTAATTAGTTATAAAATAGAAATTCGTCTATCCGCTACAGTAGGGGTGCACAACCTTCTTAAGAGAAGGGCCACTTACAAAAATGTTTGGGTTGTCGAGGGCCACATCAGTAACACAGAGAAAACTCTGTATCGGAGAGGTAGAAGGGGGAGGGGTGTAATAAGTGTTTATTCTTGATGAATAATTATTTTTTGTCTAAAAACAAAAATAAACAAAAGGAAATAAATAATTGTATGCAGGAATGCAGGGCTTCTTGCATCTGTATGAATAATCATTCAACACTTTATGAAGACTAACGTTTCCTTCTTGATAAATGGTAACTTGAAGAAAAAAAATTACACAAAATTTCTAAATAATTAAACGTTATTGAAAATTATTAAAAAAAATTTATTGAAGAATAACTTCATTTAAAATAAAAGGCAACTTATTTTTGAAATAACAAGGCATGATGGACTAATTATGCTACTTTTTCTGCGGACCATTAAATAAACTCGTTTTTTTTTCTTTTGTCAATCAAGTGCAACTGATTGATGAAATTCGCGATTTTTTATCAACGACCGATTGAAGATTTGGCGGTAATTTTCCATTGCCGATTGGCAAAATTTGCATTCTTTTCAAACAACCAATTTGTGATACCTGCGATAAATTGACGAAATTCGCGAATTTTTTCAGCGATAAATTTTCAAAATTCGCGATTTTTTTTCAACGGATCAACAAAAATTGCGATTTTTTCCGCCCCTGATCGAATTATTTCGCGACGTTTTTGTTCTGCGATCGATCTTCGAAATTTACAAGTTTTTTCCTTGAACGATTGACAAAATTCGCGATTTTTTTTCCATGAGTGATTGGCGAAGTTTGCGATATTTTACGTGACGGATTGACAACATTTGCAATTTTTTTCCAACGACCAATCGACGAAACGTGATTTTTTTCCTGATATACATTGATGTAATTTGCGATTTTTTTCGTGCAATAAATTGGCTTTCTTTTACGCGCACAATAGATGAAATTTGCAATTTTTTCTGAGACCAATGGATTTCTATTTCATGATATTTTTGGGACCGACACACAAAATTTGTAATTTTTTCCATGAGCTAATCACGAAATTCGTGAATTTTTGGGGAAATTTACGATTTTTTTCACGAGCGATTGACAAATTTCGCAATATTTTTGCGACCAATTGACAAAATTTGTAATTTTTTCTATCAGTTGTCGAAGTATGTGATTTTTTCCACGACAGATTGACAAAATTCGTGATTTCTTCTCGCGATAAATTGACAAAGTCGCGATTTTTCCCCAACCGATCAACGAAATTTGCAATTTTTCGTACCTCATCGACAAAATTCCAGGGGTGTAGTGGAGGGTATACTGGGGTATACGCCGTATACCCTCTGGATTTTTTTAAGGCACACCGTATACCCTCTGTTTCCCAAGAAAGCTATAGTATATATACACTAGGGTATACCCTCGGCCTTGAGCGTATACCCTCTGCTTAGAACGTATACCGTCTGTTTTTTTTACGACTACACCACTGCAAAATTCGCGCTTTTTCTGTGCCCGATTAACGAAATTCGTGATTGTTAACTGACTCTGACGAAATTTGTAATTTTTCCTGCTGCGAATTGACGAAATTTGCAATTTTTTCTCGCAATAAGCTGGCGAAATTCACGATTTTACCGCAGCCGATCAAGAAAGTTTGCAGTTTTTCCGCAGGTCATCGACAAAATTCGCGATTTTTCCGTGTCCGATCAATGAAATTCGTAATTCTTAACTGACTCAAGAAATTTGTAATTTTTACGCAACAAACTGATGAAATTCGAATTTTTTTCTCGCGATAAACTGACACAACTCACGATTTTTCTGCAGCCGACCAACAAAATTTGCAATTTTTCCGTACCTCATCTACAAAATTCGCGGTTTTTCTGTTCCCGATTAACGAAATTCGCGATTTTTCCTCGCCGTGTCGACAAAATTCGCGATTTTCCTCTCGCGATCAACAAAATTCGAAATTTTTCCGCGAACGATAAACGAAATTTACGATTCTTAACTGACTCTGACGAAATTTGTAATTTTTCTCTCGGCAAATTCACAAAATTCCAATTTTTTCTTGCGATAAACTGACAATACTCACGATATTTCAGCAACCAATCAAGGATCACATAATTGAAAAAAATTTGCGATTTTTACCGCGTCTGATCAACGAAATTTACTATTTTTAACTGACTCTGACAAAATTTGCGATTTTTTCAGCGACAAATTGTCGAAATTCGCGATTTGTTTTCGCAATAAACTGGCAAAACTCGCGATTTTCCCCCAGCCGATCAACGAAATTTGAGATTTTTCTACGACTCATCGATAACATTCGCAATTTTGCCACACTCGATCAACGAAATTTGCGATTCTTAATTGGCTCTGATGAAATTTGCAATTTCTTTCCGAGGCAAATTGACGAAATTCTTGATTTTTTCCTGCGACATATGGACAAAAAATTGCAATTTTTCCAGTTATAAACTGACAAAATTGTGTAAAAAAAAAGAAAGAATTGTATAAATTGTGATCGCGGGCCACAAGTTAACCCATGGCGGGCCACTTTTGGCACGCAGGCCACAGGTTGTGCATCCCTACGCTACAGAAACTATTAAAAATAAGTACATTCTAAATGTCTCTTAAATGTGCAAATGTTTCAGACATTCTTTTAGCACTCTAAATAAAATTTCGAAACAGCTATCTTTGATTTGCCGTTGTGAAAATATACACTAAAAATTGCTATGAGATTTCGACTCTAACCAATAAAAAAAACTGACCAGCCAATGATACTTTACATACAGCTAATGAATAGTATGGTAAATGGATAATTTCAACACACATCATTCCAGCAAGACTTTTCTGTATTTGCACTTCATGTGAATACTTTTGTTTGTGTTTTTACCAGCGCAACACCGACTCATAGATAGTAATTAAATGACAATAGAGAAATACCTATCCCATAATACTTTCTGTGTCTTTGGCTGTTGCTAAACTAAATTGGCATTAAGTCAGTATCTCTATAAATAGAGCAATATAAATGGCACACTACGATTAAACATGTTAAAGCGACATCAATCCTTCAGAAACGCGGATAAGAATCCCGACTGTTTGGCACACACACACAAACAGCACAGAAATTGAACACTCATAATTTGGCGAGTCTCACTGTACGTTTACTCGACAAATGAAGCATTTTGTCGCAATGGCGAGCGGCAGCGAGAACCCTGCTTTAAAGCAACACGATTTTCAATTTACGATTGTAGTAAGTAGACGTAAGCTGATGCTGAAAAAGGAGATTAATGTTCGAAAAAGGTGACAGCCGAAGTATAAATAAAGACCGGGCCCTGAGGGCCAGGATCTTAACTAGAATGTAGTTGGGAGTAAAAAAATTTTCAGTGGTTTTAAAGTAGCTGGAAGACGCTAAAACTATGTTAAAGAAAATTGCAATACAATAGGACAGTTTTTAAAGAAGCTGAAACAAAGGCCAGAAGGAGGCGATTAATATTCAAAATTGGTGGTAGCTAAAGTCTGCAATTTTTTTTTTTTTTTTTTGTTCACGTAGTAGCTGGAGAAGCTAAGAAGTTGTTAGAAATAAAAAAGTTTGTAAATTGGACCATTTTTAAGGAAGCTATAACAGGGGGTCCAAAAGGGCCCAACTGATAGTTGAGAGCAGGGCCCTAACATGAAAAAACGTTTAAATGTTTTAGTACTTAGCGTTTTAGATCTTCAATTAGTCAAAATTAAGCATATGATTAAATGATCATTAATCATTTTAAATATTATTCTAATGATCATTAAAAATATATAGAGAATATATATATTAGAATAATATATATATTAAATATATATTAGAATAATATTTTAAAGCAATGCACAAAAATGGGGTAAATACTTAAAAAAGGGCCCTAGGGCCCCAATAAAAATATGAGGGTGCTGGTCTAGGGAGAAGAGTCCATGACTCAATTTTAAAATTATGCAATGAGAAGATGAGAAAATTAGGGGGGTAAAAAAAATGCATGGCACACAAAAAGTTAAAGGGGTCCCAGATCGAGCCCTACAGAACCCTAGGATGCTCCAGGATTTTAAGTGGAATATAGAAACAGGAGAATAACTAAATGGAAAAGTGGTTCCAAAAATGAAGATCAGATTAAGCAGGGATATTTATTAATAAGTTATGGTGCAAAAGCTTCAAGGGGCCCTATACTGGGCGCCAAGGGGGAAGGGACTTAATGGCATGTAGTTTGGTATAAAGTTACTTTTTAGCAGTTTTTAAAGTAACCAGAGGACACTAGAACTATATTTAAAAAAATAGCAAGCAATTCGGATAATTTTCAAAAGAATCTGCACCAAGGGCCCAAGAAGGCGATTAATATTTAAAATTGGTGGAAGCTGAAGACTGATAAACTTTTTTTGTCGCTCATGTAGTAGTTGGAGGACTTAAGAAGTTGTTAGAAAAAAAAAGTTTATGAATTGGATTATTTTTAAGGGTGCTATAACAGGGGCCCCCAAAGAGGTCAACTGATAGTTGAGAACAGGGCCCTAACTCGAAAACATGTTTAAATGTTTAAGTTGAATAGTAGCGTTTTAGATCTTCAATTAGTCAAAATTAAGCATAGGGTATGAATTAATCATTAGAATAATATTTTACAGAAATGCGCAAAAAATGTGGTAAATACCTAAAAAGGGGGCCTAGGGCCCCAATACAAATATGAAGGTGTTGGTCTAGGGAGAAGAGTCCAAGACTCAATTTTAAAATTATGCAATGAGAAGAGGAGAAAATTAGGTGTTGAAAAATGCATGGCACACAAAAAGCTCAAGGGGCCCTGGACTGGGCTCTAGAAGTGCCCATGGTCTTAACTGGAATGTACAAACGGGAGAACAACTAAATGGAGAAAGTATCCCAAAAATGAGGATCAGATAAAAAGGAAACAATTTATTAACAATTTAGTTCACTAAAACTTCAAGGGGCCATGTACCGGACCCCAAGGGTGCCAGGGTCTTAACTGAAATGTAGTGATGGGGTAGAAACTGAATGGAGAATTCACCCCATAAGTGAAGATCAGATACAAAAGAGTCATGTTATTAACAATTTAGTGCATAAAAACTTAAAGGGTCCCAGGCCCTTAAAAAATTAAAAATTTGAACCTCAGGTGCATCAGGACCTGTCTTGGACTAATCACTCCTAAATTTTCAGACATCTACATGCGGCAGATCTCACTAGCCATCTCAGACAGACACACACACACATAGCGATTTGTTCCTTTATTTGTATAAATTTAACTGTATGAAATAATAAACAACCTTTCAATATATCTTTTTAAATACTTTTGAACATCATAAATAAAATGGATTTATGACAGAGAGACGAAACCTCCAAAATAACGAGTAAGCTGCTCATGTATAAGTTCCACCTGCACAGCAGATCTCTAAAAATATTATTCAGTTTTGTATAAGAGTCTCACACTGCATACATTTGTTAAACCTCTGCTCTGAAGGTAAAATTGATACATTCTACTGGTAACAATCCATCGATAGGAACTTAATTGACGAGTTATTTTTAAAGAATGTTACATATATTTTTAAATTGAGATAAATTTTAATATTGCGACAAAATGTTATATTTTCCTCATGTACGTGATACTGTTGCTATTAAAAGAGTTGTACAGGAAATTTGTGACTAATTTTAAAAGTCATTATTGAAAACAATCTTGGTGAATTTGATTGCAAAATTAGCACTAAACAAACATTTAAAAAAAAATCAGAAATCTAGCTTTTACGATCCATGATGCAATTTATCCGGAATTACACTAAAGAAGTTACAAGTACTTTTTGTCAAAGGAAAGGTATAAATAGGAATATTTGATAGTCGATGAATTAACATTAATATAGTCATTTTCATCAATTGCCTAATATTCGTTATGAAAATGTGTGTTTCTTTTTTTTTTTTTTTCGACATTTTCAAGGACAATTTCTTACACTGTGCCAAAAGATCTATATTTTGTAACAATATTTCTATAATGATGAAAGTGTGTTACAATGAATCTGTGTGTGACACATACATTTCCTTTCTTGCTTACACTTGGGAAAGAAAAGCCACAAGGGCAGCAAACCAGTTGTTAAATTATTTGAATCCCACCACTGGTTAGATCCGATATTTACTGAAAATTTTCCAATTCTTCATCCTAATAACAAAACTAAACTTCAAGAACTAACTCGTCATTCCTTGAAAAAAAATTCCCAAAGGTATTACATCATTATTTTTTCAACATATTCCTGCAAAGTCATGTGATTTTATCTGTTTGTTGAAAAGAGCTCTTTCAACGTGCAAACCCACCACGACTAACACACTATGGAAAGTAGTGAAAGGGGAATAGGAAGCAATAACACCTGAAAATTTTACAAAAAAGCCCTTTTATGCATGGGAACCACGATACAGACTTATAGTATAGAAACAAGGTTATCAGATCAAACATTTAAAAAATCAGTCCTTACATTTTAAACATTAAAATAGACTCTAAAATCATTCTAAAAACCCTTGTACAAAGGAAATGCCAAAAAATTTGAATAATTAAAGAAAGAATATAGCTTTTGATATATTCATATTATATACCAATATTTATAACCAAAAATATCTCTTCCTTTTCAAATTATGCTTTATTAAATTTTATTGTAAATCATGGTTAAGACTAATTATTAAAAAAAAAAAAAAACTGAAAAATACATGCAAATGAAGACAATTCATTTAGGAAAATAAGAGTTTAAAGCAAAGAATAAAGGGTAGTAAAGTAGTCTAAAGCAGAAGGGAGAAGGAAAGAGCAATCTTAAACTGGAAAATTTACACGTGATTTACGCAGAGTTAGGTTATTAAAACATGAATTTTGTCAAATTCAACAGAAACTAAAAAAGATATGAAATGAACGATAAAAGCATTTTAATTTTTGTTTAAAAAGGAACAGAAAAAAAAAATCTGATAGAAGACAATATGTATTATCTATGACTACAGAATAGGTAAAGCAACTAACTGAAGTTTTAAAAATGGAGTTGTCTAAGCTTTCTTAGCTTAATTTTCATATTAATTTAATATTTATAATTCATGATAAATAAATTAATATACATACAATTAATAAAAAAAAATTAACTTACATTTGTAGCTTTTTAAAGAGATAATAAAGGAGGCATTGTAGGGGGCTCTTCTGAGCTTTCCTTTTTAATGTACATGTTCTAGCATCTCTCAAAGGTTTTTCAGCTGGCATTGAATGGGGCTCAATACGCATTGAAATCGAATCTCTTGAATCGTGGCTTTCACTAAGAAGACGACTTGTATCTTGTTCTTTTCGTTTTTTCTCCTTAATTAAAAATAAACACATAACAAATCTCATATAAATAGTTTATGTTGCACAAAACAAATAAACAACTTCTTTAAATTACAAAATGCCCATGATACTTAGAGGAACTTTAAGATAAATCAGAAAAATAAGAGTTGATATTTATTAATTGTGATTGATGACTTTGAATATGCAAGACAAATATTTTTTTTCCTTGCAGAATGTATGATATGTCTATACATATTTATGCATATGACTATGTATATACATATACATACAGTATGTATATACACTATATAGCCATTAATCACTGAACACTTTCAATTCCATACATTTTGCCGAATATTTAAAAATATACTAGTCAGATTCTTCAGGAACTTCAGAATTATAAAAAAAGAAAATGTTCGGCCTCAAATTTATCAATATCGATTTTTTTAAGGAGGACAATTAGGGAGCCAACAAAAAATCAAAGAAAAATAATAATAATTGGGATCACCTTATAAATTAAAATGCACAAAATGATCTATCGCTGCAGAATACAAATATAGTAATACCTCGACTTACGTCAGCAATTCATTCCAAAACTAGCGACGTAAGTCGAAAACAACGCAAGTCGAGGTATACAAGTATTTAGATAAGTAATAAAAATTGTCCAATATCTAATGTTCATATTCTATTGTATTTAGGGATTATGTTTAACAAATTGTTCTTTTTTTTTTCTCTTATAAGCACAGCAGAGCTTTTTCTCGTGACTTATTTGTTTGTCACTATCATGTGACAGTCACAGAAAATTTTCTCTTCATACGAACAACGGTGTTAAAAAAGATTCAAAGTGCGTGTTAATTAAGAAATTTTTTTTCATTAGCAAAAGAATGCATTTGCAATACAATAATTGGAATAAATCAATAAGTTGTCAATGTAAAATTTATTGTCTGTCTAGTTGCCCTGTTCGAGTCTTTGAGTACATGAAAAGATCTTGCAATGAAGTTTGAACCGACAAATTGTTCTTTTTTTCTTTTATAAACACAACAGAGCTTTTTCTAGTGGCTTATTTGTTTGTCACTATCATGTGACTGTTGCAGGAAATTTTCTCTTCGTAGGAACAATAGAGTTAAAAAAAATTCAAAATGCATGTTAATTAAGGATTTTTTTTTTCCAGGCCAGACGATGTAAATGCGGGGTAACGTAAGTTGTGGTACTACTATATGTGGATACCCTACAACATGTTTACTGATTAGTGTAAAAACAGCTTTATATTCATGGAGATATAGCGATTTTTTGGTACTTTTCGGTTAGCCGGGCACCAGCATTATATAGGGGAGAGTGGTAATGAATGGGCCAATTTTTGGTTTTTAATTTTTTTTAATACTATTTTTTGGCTCAGAATTGGCTCTTCAGTTACTTTACTTATTTGGTTATATAAAAAAGTCATAAAAATTGGATTAGAAAATGTCTATATAATGATTGATAATAGAAAATAAAAATATAGAAATTTGGCCCATTCATCCCCATCCATGGGGCTGAATGGGCAACTAAATGAATTCAATGAAAACATGCGGAATTAATCTTTTATTCACCAAATATGACAAAATGAATTACACTTGACATGATATGATCAAAAGCATACTGAAATAGTAAGTAATACACAATGCTTATCAAAATTTATAAACATCAAAAGCAATATTATTAAATCACATAATTACAGCAGAAAAATGTCAAATAATGAGGTTATAAGAAAGAAAGAACATAAAATATGCATAAAAATAATAGATAATACACATTATGACTTAACGAAATTTATATTTTTCAAAATTAATATTAAACAACATGGCTGTAACAGGGTTGAACTGCCTATTAATTGACTATTTAGTGTAAATTTCTGGTATTATTTATTCTACCCATCAGATTCAGAATATAAACAATTATTCTAGTTTTATATCAAATGGGAAAATACTAATAGGTGTGGTCAACAACTGGACAGTTCACCTTAATCATTTACACAATTTAACTTATGTTTATAATAAATAACTAATATTACTTACGGTGAAAATGTGCAAATTATTTTTTAGACATCACTATAAACTTATTCTAACTAGACAGTAATTTAATCTAAATCCATGACAGCCAGTTATGTTTCATATTAAAGAGAAAATCAGAAAGAAAAAGAAAGAAAAACCATATTTTCATGATCAGGGCAAAGGTGGCCCATTCAAGACCATGATATAGTGGCTCATTCAGCCCCACCTATACTTCTGGTATATATATTCAGGTTTTGTTTAGTACATTAAATTCAAATAACATCTAAATACATCCTAAAATTAGTTTACAGATATGCAAAAACTTGCTAATACACATATCTGCAGTGAAATAATAGATATTTTTTCGCTTATTTATTTTAATGAAAAGGGAAAAAATTTACTTTTCAATCAGATTCTTGACCCTCCTACTCTAGTGGGAAAATGGCTTTTCCCAAACAATAGAAAAATTCATGAGTTTGGTAGAACAAATAGCTACATCTATTGGTGGCATCTAAAATAATTTTATGCAAATACTTTTTCATATTTTGTTAATGGCCCATTCATTACCACTCTCACCTATACATATATATATATACGTAAGCACCCCAGTAGCAGAAAGTTATGGTTGTGTCTGCGACAGCAATTTAGTGGAATGAAAATTGTCTGCGGGAGCAGCGTGTTACATTTTCTTATGTACAAACATTATGAGTGTTAAAATAAACAGCATTCTTACTGATTAATAACGCTGGGGGGGAGCCCCCCTCCCCAAACATTCACGAATGTTATTACACTTGGCAAATGTACAAACTTAGTTGGCAAATTTTTTTAAAACTTTAATAAAAACTATAATATATTTTCTATTTCTGATAGACTTGCAAAAATTACAAAACTAATTGGGAATATTATTAAACTTTTAACAAATAAAAACTATATTACATTTTCTAACTGTGGTAAGTTGGCAAATAAGGAAATTTGACTTGGCAATTTAAGGTTCTTTACCTCACCAATAAAAAGTCTTAGCGATGGCACTGCCAGGGGTGATTCTGAGTTAAAAAAAAAAAAAAAAAATCTGAAATTCACAGAACATTTTCCGAAAGGTTACAACAGGGGGAGTGGACGGTCAGAGAGCGAAAATCCATTACCGGCACTAATTATGTGTTTTTCTTCGTGCGCTTTTGACGAAATTTGCTTTTTTTCACGATCTTTTGACGAAATATGCCGTTTTTCGCAATCTTTTGACAAAATTTGCCGTTTTTCTCATACTTTTGACGAAATTTGCCCTTTTTTTCGCGATCTTTTAATGAAATCTGCTGTTTTTTCGCGATCTTATGAGGAAATTTCTCGTTTCTTTTCGTGATCTTTTGACGAAATTTGCCGGTTTTTCCGTGTTTGCGATTTTTTGACAAAAATCAGCTTTTTTTTCGCAATCCTTTACGAAATTTGCGTTTTTTCCTCAATTCTTTGGCGAATTTCGTGTTTTTTCCGCGATTCTGTGACAGAAATTTGCGTTTTTTCGGCGCCCCTGGGACGAAATTCACGTTTTTCCCAAGATCTTTTGACTAAATTTGCGTTTTTACAGGGATCTTTTGGTAGAAATTTGCATTTTTCGCGATCTTTTGACGAAATTCTGCAAATTTAATTCCGATCTTTTGACATAAATTTTCTTTTTTTCGTTATCCGTTGACAGTAATCTGTGTTTTTCGCGATCCTTTGACAGAATTTCGCGATCGTTTTACAGAAATTTGCGTTTTTTCGCGATCGTTTTACAGAAATTTGCATTTTTCCGCGATTGTCTGACTAAATTCGTGTCTTTTCCTCGATCCTTTGATGAAATTCAAGTTTCTTCCGCTATTTTGGGACAGAAATTTGCTTTTCTCTCTCGCCCCTGGAACGAAATTCATGTTTTTTTTCGGGATTTTTGGATAAAATTCGAGTTTGCACAGCGATCTTTTGACAGAAATTTACTTTTTTTGAGATCTTTTGACGAAATTACATGTTCTTTCCGCGATCTTTTGACATAAATTTGTGTTTTTTCGCGATCGTTTGACGAAATTCGCGTCTTTATAGCGACTCTTTGGCCATAAATTACCGATTTTTTACGCGAACGATTGTAGAAATTGATATTTTTCGGCGACCATTTGTCGAATTCGCGGTATTTTTGGTCAGAATTTTCGTACTTTTTTTTTTTTTTTTAAGGAAATACTTTTTTTTTTTTTTTTTTTCCAAGTAGGTAAATTTATCTGCAAGGTCCAAAATAAATCTGCGACGCACGTCGCGCGTCTCGCACTTTCTGCTAGGGGGGTAAGCACACATATATACACACATACGTATATATACATATATGTTTATATATAAAACTGGCGCCTGGCTAACCAATAACTGCGAAAGTTTTTTTAAAGTTCAAAAAATTCTTGCATGTTTTTAGCTTATATCATGCAGGATTTTCAACCAAATTTAACGCCAGTTCCAGAGTAGATTTGGAACAAATGCTTTGATTTTGATACTTCTTTTACTTTCTTCTATCTTTACAAGAAGAAAGTATTGGATTCATGAAAATTTTCGAATTCCGGTTTTCGACGGATTTACACGTTTTAGAGGTCAGAGAACCCGAAAAACATGTTTTTACAAAATGTCTGTCTGTGTGTGACACAAATTTTGTGGGCGCTCTATCTCAAGAACTAATGCACGGAATTTAATAAAAATTCATATTCAGTTAGTCCCTGATACAAATTGATGCCGATTAGTTTTTGGTGCAAATCGCTCAATAGGTGGCACTGCTATACTGCATTTTTTATGATTTCTGAAATGGCTCTATCTCAAGAACTAATGACTGAATTTCATGAAACTTCATATTCAGTTAGTCCTTGATATGACTTGATGCTGATTAGATGTTGGTGTAAATCGCTCAACAGGTGGCGCTGCTATGCTGCATTTTTCAAGATTTCCGCAATGACTCTATCTCAAGAACTAATGCACGGATTTTCATGAAACTTCAGATTCAGTTAGTCCTTGATATGACTTGATGCTGATAAGGCGTTGGTGTAAATCGCTCAACAGGTTTCACTGCTATGCTGCATTTTTTTATGATTTCCGCAACGGATCTATCTCAAGAACTAATGCACGGATTTCCCTGAAACTTCAGATTTAGTTAGTCCTTGATATGACTTGATGCTGATTACGTGTTGGTGCAAATCTCTCAACAGGTGGCGCTGCTACGCTGCATTTTTTACGATTTCCGCAATGGCTTTATCTCAAGAACTAATGCACGGATTTTCATCAAACTTCAGATTTAGTTAGTCCTTGATATGACTTGATGCGGATTACATATTGGCGTAAATCGTCAACAGGTGGCGCTGCTGTGCTGCATTTTGCATGATTCCTGCAATAGCTCTATCTCAAAAACTAATGCACGAATTTTCATCTAACTTCAGATTTAGTTAAATGTTAACACAATTGTTGCTGATTAGGTTTTGGTGTTAATCGTCTTATAGGTGGCGCTGCTATGATGGCATTTTCATGATTTTCGCAATAACTCTATCTCAAAAAACTAATGCACGGATTTTCTCCAAACTTCAGATTCAGTTAGACTTTGACGTAAGTGGTTCCTTGGTAGTTTTGTTTAACATAGGTTTTGGTGTTAAGCACCCAATAGGTGGGGCTGCTAGGTTGAATTTTGCTGTATTTACATGATTTCGTAGATAGCCATATCTCAAGAACTAATGCACGGAATTTCATATCTATAGAATCCACATGATGGGCATAGATTGCCGTTTAATTTTGGTAGTGTGATAGCTAATTTTCAAGTATTAACATGCATGAGATAGAAGAAAGTTTTGGGATTGGTATATCCGACTAGTTTTATCATGGAATAGGCTTGTTCTGGTGGTTATTCCAGAATAACTAAAGGATCAATAAACGATGAAAAAAAATTTTAATTGATAATTTGTGGAAAAAGAGGATTAACATAACATTAGCATGTAAGTATCTTTGCATGAGTGAAGTACCCCATTTGAAGTGCAGCAAACTACATTTTGAAAAATATTATGCTGCATAAAAATCAGTAGTTTGAAGAAACTACTTACAAGCTCAGATGATAAAAGTGGTAGGTGACACAATCAACATTTTGAGAAAATGAGCTGCAAAGTTTCAAATATCTATTTGCATTTATTGTTGAATGCCTGCCTTATCAATTATAAGAGAGGACCATTGGTTATCTTCAATCCTATAATTAACTTTATTTTTTGTCACATTCTGCTTTTATCATCTGAGCTCTTCAAATGTTGAAAGTATGAATGATTAAAAGAAATATACTTACTTTTCGCTCATGTGAATGCTCTCTATGATGATGATGGTGATGATGATGCTGATGTTTTCTTTTTCTATCATGACGCTCTTTATCTTTTTCAGTAGATTTCTTTTTCTTCTTCTTTTTGGATTTTTTATGTTTTTCATGAGAGTGACTTGATGGTTTTTCAACAGCTTTTGGTTCTTCAAACACAGGTTTTGTCTCCTGAGGCAAACGTTGAATTTGCGAAGTGGATGAAGAATTTGATGCATGAACAGGAGATTGCACACCTCCAACTTTCAAAACAAGCTTTAAAGGTTTTTCAGCTCTGTCTGCTAAATGAAATACAAAATGTAGGCATATAGATTGTGTCATTTTCAAAACGAAATAAAGGCATTTAGAATATTTTCTTATTACTAAATAACTACAGTATTTACATACCCAGTAGCAGAAAAGTGGACATTGCAGATTATTTTAGACATTGTAAATTAATTTAACAAATTATAAATGCAGGGCTATAAAAAAAATTGCTAAAATTTACTCCCACTTTTAATTTATGACATTTATTCTATCTTTCTATTATAAATTTTCCATAAATCCAAATTTATGAATTACTCTTTGATAGTAAACTTTGACCAGAATTGTTGGGTTACAGATAAATTTTGGTTTGCTGTAGATTGACACAGAAAATTCTGCTATTGGGTTTGCATATTACCTATGAGAGCAAGATACAAAACTCCAACAATGGTACAGGGTTCCTACACAATTCTGGTAAAAAATTCTCTGACTTTTCCAGGTTTTCCCTGACTTTATTCAAAAAATTCCCCGACATTTCTCAGTAAAAATTCAGCTTATATATTGTTGTAAAACCCTCCACAATGGACTTTAATTCAGATAAATGCTAAAAAAAAAGTATGTGCTGTATGAATTTCCGATTTTTTAATTATTTTTCATATTGTTATATAGTTTGCATAAATTTCATCTAAAATTTTTTGATTGGATGAATAATTAATTCAAAATTTCATCATTTACGACGATAATAGAAATTCCGATGGAAGTAATAAAAAATTCCCTGACCTTTTCAAATATTAAAAAAATTCCCTGACATTTGCCTAAATTTTCGAATTCCCTGTTTTCCAGGTTTTCTCTGACCCATAGGAACCCTGTGATATCAATAATACTAATTATAGTAGCACTAGCCACTAAATGAGAAAAAGTGGCTATTGAAAAATTGTTTGTCAGCGGCCACCTTATGGTTACTTTCCTACACAGAGAAAATAAAGTTTTCTTGCATTCTATTAAGGATTCTACTTTTTTTCTGTTTGAAACATAGTAGTATTTCAGGGGTCGATGCAAGGATTTTTTCTTGGGGCCCATTTTGTGAAAAGTAAAAGTTATTTTTGTGAAATTTATTTTATTTTTGTGAAAAGTAACTTTTTGTAATGAAATATGAAATTCAGTTACTGAACTTCGAACCATTTACTAATAATAACTTCCTTAAGTCCTCCTGCTAAAGTTTAACTTTCTGGTGAACTTGTTTTCTTTGCAATTTACACATTTTAAAACCTAAGAATATAAAAATAATTAATGAAGAGTATGTTTTTATCAGACTTTCCCCCAGACAGTTTCAGGAGGGTGCTGCACCCTGCCTGCCCTTAGGTTTACAAAATAGCATCCCTCTCGCCCTTCATTAAAAAAATTAGCTCCCTTGATGCCCCCTCCTGAAAAAAGTGCCTTTGCTTCTTTGTTTATTAAGAAAATTACTTGCATAGTAAAAATTGACTCATTGCTGTCTTTAAAATAGTGTTCAGTCTATTAAATATTAAAAAGTAGTTTTAAAACTCAAAAGAATGCCTTTAAAATTTCAAGAAATGCCCTTAAGAATCCAAAACATGCCCTTCGGAATCCAAAAGTGCCCTTTTCCCACAAGCAGCACCCTGTCCTTTTTTAAACCTGGGGGAAACTCTGTTTTTATGTTTTATGGAATAGAATTTTGTGAAGGGGCCTGTTTTACTGAATGGATTATTGTGAAGGGACCTAGATGGCAGGGTTGGCCAGATTTATCCATTTAAAAAAAATCCGGATGGTTTTTATTGGATAAATCCACTTAAAAAAAGCCGGAGATTTTTGGAGAAAATATAAATATGTAACTATCTGATAAATAAGAAGAAAAAAGTTCATTTAAATTGAATCTTAACTTTTTTTTTTTTTTTTTTTTTTTTTTTAATAGAAAGCTGGAAAAGAAGATGAATGGTATACAGTATTGGTAATGGTATTCAGCAGACAAAGACGAGCAAAATTTATGATGTAATTTATTTATGAAAATGAAATCATTTGAATTTGTAATTATGTTGAATAAGGAAAAAGAAACTTATTTTAAAATAAAATTAAAGAAACAGTTGCCTAAATGATTATTAATAACAAATAAATGATTATAAAGTGTAATGTTTAAAAATGAACATAAATCAATTTCAACACTTAGTATAAGATAAGAATCTATAATTAATTCAATCTTAACAATATTTTTGTTTTTTTATTGCTGCTGCACAATTGCTTATAAATGAACAGTTTTTAATGAAAAAAGGAAATACAAAAAGTGTCACCAATCTTTAGTTCTGCTCTATAGTGTCGATATATTTTAACCAGCTTCTCTGCTTTGTCAGTTCTTAAACGATTCTTTACTTTACTCCAAACAAAACCTTAAGTGAAAAAAATTCTTTCAATTGATGCAGAACTGGGTGGACAGCTGTGTAGTTTTATAAAAAAAAGTCACAAAATTCTTCAGCTTCAGCTATATTATTGCTTTTTTTAATTGATTTTGCCTTAATGATGTGCCACCACAGTTTTGCAGAAACGTTTTCAATAACTGAATTTGAAAATATAGTGGCTGAAAAGAAAAAAAAATCACTGTCCTTTAGTTTCAGTTTTAAAACATAAAGTAGAAAATTCAGATGCATGTCGGCAAGCCACCGCTCTGCCATTTCTTCTTGTTCAGAAGTTAGTCGTTTTCCAAAATACTTTGGATCAGTCATATTCGCTAGGAAATGAAGTGGTTCCATGTTTTCAGAAAACCTCTTTTTCAGCATAGGTAAATAACTGCTAAGAGACGGGTTTTCTAAAATATCTAACCATACCTCAGCTGTAGACAATGTGGCTTTCTCATCTTGCAAAGCATCTAAACCCTTACTTATAACTTCAAACTGTTTACACAAATTCAAGGCTTCTGAATACAGACCAACATTCATTAAATACTTTCCTATTTCCTTGTTGAAATCTTTAATGTGTTCTAACTTTATTTCAACGTATTTGTGATAAATTTTTCTAAAATGTTTTCAAGCATTCTTTTTGTGAGTTCCATCTAGTTTCATTTGGAATTTGGGACATCATACCATTTTTATTCTTTAACCAACCATGTGCATTGTGTTTATTTCTAAAATATTTTTGAACTTCAACTATATATTTCATTAAATTAGTAAAGATGAAAATAAGGAATTTTGCTTAGTGGCCACTGGCCGGTAAGTTGATTTTTTTTAGTAGCCAGTTACTGGCTAGTGAGAATAATTTCTTTAGTCGCCAGTAAGTACATTTATGTCACTGAATATTTAATTAAAAAATATATAAGTTTAGAGTAAATAAGTAATTTATGTAATGAATAAAAATATTTTAATTCATATTGTTTTGAATAAACTTGAGACACTAATTTCCAATCTATTTTAAATTTTAAATTAAGTTAACAGCAAAGTTATATGTAACATACTTATATAGCTAACTGCATAAGCCCACTTATACTTACATACTTTTCAAAATTAAATAAAAAAAAAAAAATCTGAAATTTACAGCAAATTTTCTGAAATGTAAAGGGGAGGGGGCTGAGGGGGGTCTCTCCTGGGACTAATTATGCATTTTTTACATGATACTTTAACAAAATTCGCGTTTTTCCGAGATCTATTGGCGATATTTTTGTTTCTTCCACGATCCTTTGACAAAATATGCGGGTTTTTTTTTGCGATCTTTTGACAAAATTCGCGTTTTTTGTCACGATTTTTTGACAAAATTCGCGTTTTTTTTTTCGCGATCTTTTGATAAAATTTGCACTTTTTTTCGTAATTTTTTGATTAAATTCGCGTTCGTTTTCGCGATTCTTTGACGAAATTATCTTTTTTACGCGATTCTTTGACAAAATTCACGTTTTTTTCGCGATCCATTGACGATATTTTGCGTTTTCTGCTATTCTTTGACGATATTCTACGTTTTTTTTGCGATTCTTTGACGAAATTCGGGTTTTTTTAGCGATCCTTTGACGAAATACAGGTTTTTCTACGATCCTTTGACGAAATGTGTGTTTTTTTCGCGATCTTTTAACAAAAGTCTCGTTTTTTTGCGATTCTTCGACAAAATTCGCATTCTTTTCGCGATCTATTGACGATATTTGCGTTTTTTTCGCGATCTATTGACGATATTTGCGTTTTTTCGCGATCTATTGATGATATTTGCGGGGTTTTTTTGCGATCTATTGACGATATTTGCGTCTTTTTCGGAATCTATTGACGATATTTGCGGTTTTTTTCGTGATCTATTGACGATATTTGCTTTTTTTCGCGATCTATTGGCGATATTTGCGTTTTTTTTGCGATCTATTGACGATATTTGCGTTTTTTTCGCGATCTATTGACAATATTTGCGTTTTTTCGCAATCTATTGACGATATTTGGTTTTTTTCGCGATCCTTCGACGAAATTTACGTTTTTTCCGTAATCTTTTGACGAAATGTGCGTTATTACGCGATCTTTTGACGAAGTTCTCGGTGTTTTTCGCGATTCTTTGACAAAATTCGCATTTGTTTTTCGCGATCTATTGGCGATATTTGCGCTTTTTCCGCTATCCATTCACGATATCTGCGTTTTTTCCGCGATCACTTGACGAAATTTGGGTTTCGGAGCGATTCTTTGACGAAATTAGCCTTTTTCGCGATCTATTGACGATATTTGGGTATTTCCGCGATTCTTTGACGAAATCCCTTTGGAAAATCCTGCATCTGGCCGGTACTTTCCATATTTTTAGTCGCCAGTTTTTCACGTTTAGTCGCCGAGTGGCGACTGGCGAGTGCTTATTTTCATCTTTATAAATTAGCTGGGGTTATGTCCTTTACATATAAATTCAAAATATGAGATGAGCATTCGTAAGTTAATAATTCAGGGTGATTTGACTTTAAATTATTCCGCATAGCGGTCATTTTATTTTCATTATCCGAACAAACAGCAAAACATCTTGCCAAATTTTCCTTTATTGCCGTTTCTGCAAAATCTGAACAAAATTCTGTGGGGTTTTTTTCTGCTCCAAAATCAACAGTTTTAAAAAGGTAAAAATTCTTACCTGTATGAATGCTACATGCGAAAATGAGGTCATTGCTTATGTTTGACCAGCCATCTAATATTAACGTTAGACTTGTTTCGATTGAAATTTATGATTTTAATTTGTTCTCAATTTCATCACATGCATCACACAACTATTTTTCAGACAACTGTTTTCTGCTTAGCGGAATATATCTTGGCCTTAACTCTTGAATCATTTTTTTAAATTCTACAATTCCAATGCAGGTGGTACAAGAATGGAAAAAATAAAAGAAAAACTGCTGGGTATTTGTGTTGTATTATAGAATGAATGGAGACTTAGAGAAAATATTTGATTTCTAATTGAAAGAAATATAAATTCCTATTAGCAAGGCTCATGGGAATAACTAGTTACACATTTAATTAAGACAAAAAATTACTTATATTTATATAAGATGATTTCCAAAGAATAAAAATAATTATAATTTTTTTTATTCATTGGATGAAATAAAAATAATTATTTGTTGCATTTTATCATTTTATTTTACTTATTTTTTCTTTCTAATTCTATTTTTTTAAAATTCACACAATATAAATATTTTTACATTAAATAGGAGATAGAACCCTAGCAAAAAATCCTGCACAGACCTCTGAACATAATCTAAAATAATTTTGATATCTAAAAATAACAAATATTAAATTTTGCGCAGCAATTAATAAAAAGTCCAAAATATCCAATTTTCTCCGGTTAAAACCAATAAAATCCACTGGATAGGATTTTTTTAATTTTCTTCGGATTTAATTACAACCCTGCTAGATGGGCCCCAAATTTTGCCTGGATCGACCCCTGTATTTATATTAAAAAAATTATTTGGGCTATTCAATTTTGCATTAATACTAAAAGAAATTTTTTTTTTTAAGTTTACTGTTTTGAGTAAAAAAGTGCCCACTAGTTCAAATAAAGTGGGCACTTGTTGCAGATGTTGAGATTAACGATAATACTATTTTAGCTAGTTTTGATATTGTCTCGCTTTTCCCCTCCATAAATATTTCCGAAGTTATGAATACTATTAACCAGTCTATAGATAAATTAAATAATCTGAGTCAAGAAATTAAAACCTCGTTAGAAGCAGGTTTAAATTTAGTTAACCAGAGTAATGTATTCTATTTTAACGGTAATTATTATAAGAAGATAAGGATGCACCGATGGGGTCACTTGTTTCAAGTATTTTCGCCGAATTTAAGCTTAGACCCTTGGAAGATTTGATTTTCAACACTTTCAAACATAAACCCAAATTATGGTTAAGGTATGTGGATGACGTTTTTGTAGTTTGGGAAGAGGGGAAACAAGCTTTAGTGGAATTTTTTGAGGAGTTGAATCATCTCGACGACAATATTAAATTCACCATACAAAATGAAGTCAATAACATTCTCCCATTTTTAGATGTCTTAGTTATAAAATCTGGTAATAAGCTTAAAAGAAAAGTTTTCAGAAAATCAATGAAAATAGATTGCATTATTCCTGTTACTGCTTCAACCCCATGGGGTTATAAAATGTCTGCGTTTAATTCTTTTATTAAAAGGGCACATATTGTTTGTTCAGATGAATTTTTGGAAGATGAACTGAACCATATTGCCAAGATTGGAATAGATCACGGATATAACCCACAGGTTATCCATAAATTAGTTGAGAAGTTCAATAGTTATCCTCATAGCACCCAGTTAACTCGTCCTACTTACAGAAAAATTTCTTATATTCCAGCAATGTTTGAAAGATTAAAGAGAATTTTCAATAGATTCAGAATTCTTCTTGTTGCCTCCCCCTCAAAAAATCTGTTTGCAGCTATTATCAGAAAGCAAGATCCTCTACCAATTTTATTCCATCCTGGAGTTTATGAAATCCCTATTCAACTCAATACTGGTCTATTAACTTCATATATTGGAATGACAAAACGATGCCTGTTTGAAAGGATTAAAGAACATAAAAGTGATTTAAAATTCAATAGACTATCTACAGCTTTATCTAGATTAGCATTTAAAGGCAGTGTCAAAGCAATTTATTTTGACGATGTAAAAATTATCTCTAAATATTCCAACCCACTTAAAGCCCTTATACGTGAATACATAGAAATAAGTCTAAGAAAAAACGAGGTATGCAATGACAATATTTCATTTCAAATTTCTAATGTTTGGTTGAATATTTCAAAAGAAATACATTCGTAGTGCTTATTTCGAGTTTTCCTAGTTTCCTATTGTAGTGTGTTAGCCTAACAACAGATGGCGCTATATCCAACGCAGTACTGATTTTAGTTGTGTTAATGATCAGTTACCGTAATGTTTTTAGTTGTGATGCCGTGAAAGTGCAGTTGGAAACTTCGCTCCGAGGAGGTCAAGGACTCTCTCCCCTGAAGATGGCTCGTTAGAAAGAGCACGAAACGTTGGGAATAATTTGTAATGTATTTTTAATATAGTTTTTATTTACATGTACACTGATGAGTATCGTAAGATTTTTAATTATTAAAGTTTGACAGCGTAAGTCCAAGTTTTTCTTATTTTTTTTTCTTATTTTGAAGTCACAATAATTGCATTTTGTAACTATATAAGATTTAAAGTAAAGCAAAGTTTAATATTATTTAATACCAAACATGTTGAAAGATATGCAGATACAAAAAAATTTAACCTCTCCTGTTACCAGATAAAAAGTTGAACTCATCATATTTATAAGAGCAAGCATTAAACAATACTCTTTACTGCTAGGTGCTAGGTTTAATGGATGTCCTTAGCCAAGTTAGTGCTGCATATCCACTAAAACATGTTTAAGGAGAATGAATAAAATTATGACCAAGTAACCTCTGCTACCAAATTGTATAAGATTTTATACTTGAAACTTCAAGAGAATAAAAAAAAAATGATCACTATATAAAAAATTACTTTTAGGGATTGTTTGGTCACTTTTTGAATATATCAATCAATAGGTTACATATAATCAACAGATATAACAATGAACAAAAATGTTTAATTTGCTTTAAGGCATGAAATTAATGTCGACTCTAGACCAATTTGACAAGATGCAGTGTCTGGTAGCCCTTTTTATTTATGCGTTTCGATATTTTCAAATAGAAATTTTCACCTTATTTAATCGCAGAATTTCTGTCATCGAATTAGGTGAATATTAAGATCAGAAATAGTGCTATTCAAAGGCAGAAACTGTGAAAAGTAGCCCTGTAACTTATACAACTCAATTTAACTCATTATTAATCTGCCTACACACACTACAAAAAATAATTAAAGAAAAAAAAGATGACGATTTATTTTATCTTACAAAGGCCACATTGTCTATGACCAAACAATAAGATAAATTATATAATTTTTTTAATAATATTAAAAAAATCATTTCTTAGAGGAAAAAAAAAAAACTATACGAACTTGTAAACAAAAGGTGCTTGTGGGCCATTTAAAAATCATTATTTAAAGTATATAGAATAAATATGCCTATTTTAATTGACATTTACACTTTAAACTGTCATTGTAGTCGAAATAAATAGGTTTTTAAAAAAAAAATATGACTGAGGCCGACAAACAGGCTTTAAAAAAAAATATCTTGAAATCGTAATCTGATTGAGAACAGAAGACATTTTTAAATTAAAATAAAATAAACATAAATAATTATTCTTAGAAATGTGAAAACTTACCATCAAACGGCAAATCTTTCTTATCTGATTTATGATGTTTTTTGTGTTTCTTGCTTCCCATTTTTAATAACTATCACAGCTAAGAAGGCCGCTATACATTAAATTAGATTATATTGATAAACAAAAGAAAGCACGAAAAAAAAAATAAAACAAAAAAAGAGTATCAATTGATGGAAGTATTATTACTTAAAATCATTCACTGGTTTAGATACATAAAATTAAATAATTATAAACTACATCGGTCACGAAACACTACAGAAAAAAGCCAAACAATAAGTATAAGTGTTGATTGGTTGATTTTTTAAGTAAATAGTTATTTCGGTCCTTGTTTTGGTTGGTTTTCCCATGGAGCTATGAACGAACTCCATGGGTTTTCTTTGTTTGTTTGCAACATCTTGTTTTTCTCTGCTTTGATTATTAAGCAAAATATTAAAAATTTGTAAGGATCAATGCAATAAATCCTTAATAAAATCTGAAAATACTTGGAAGGAATGTAAGATTTCTCAAAAACTCCAAATTCATGATGCATAAAATGATGGAAGTGGCTATTCGCCCGACCAATCGGACTTTTAGCAATTTAGGCAAAACGTCCGACCATCATATGCGCATGCGCGCCAGCAAATGATCGGATGAAACAGCTTTTTGGTAACTCCGCCTTTTAAAATATAATTGTTTATTTATCTTCAATACACATTAAGTGCATTTAGTATGCAAATTAGGTCATTTTCTTTTTAGAAGAAAGTTATTTATATATATAAATATTAATTTAGTAATATTTGTCTTCAATTATTTGTCTTTTTAAACGTTACATTTCGTTAAGCATATACATATGTATTAAATATTTGTTTCTATATTTATATTATTTATAAATTAATATTATTATTACTAATTTAATAATAATATTAATTTAATATTAATTTAATAATTTATTATATTATTATTAATGTTATTTATCAATAATTTAATAATAATTAATTTATTATTGTAATTATTATTTATTAACTAATATTAAAATATTAAAAATTATAAATAGTTTGTAATTTTTTTATATTATACAATTAATTTATTTTAAATAAACAATAATAAATGTTTGAATATTTAATATTTCTTAATTGTTAAATATGTATATATATATTTAATATGTTTAAAAACTATCTAGCATGAGGAAGTCTGACAAAACAAATTGTAGTTTAGATTATTTCATGTTGATATTTTGCATTTTTAATAAATAGCAGGCTAGGTTGGGTCATAGGCAAGCATGTTCCAAAATCATGCCCCTCCTTCGATTTCTTTCTGTCGATGTCTATATCTCTTAATATTTCAATTTATATCTTATTATTTTACAAGATTTAGAAAATCGGGTGGAGGGGGGGGGGGGTGGCTTCATTTTATATACCATGAAAATGCCAGCAGTACTGCTTAATTTACGTATTCTTTTATTTTTATTTATTTTTTTTTCCAAATAGTACAAATTAATTTCACTCAATGAGTAATTATTTTTTGTTTTACTTTTTAAAAAGGTACATTTCGGTTAGCCAGGCACCAGTGTTATGTATACATATATATGTATGCATATCATTGGCGCCCGGCTAACCGAAAAGTACCTCAAAAAATAATAAAACTGATGCTTAAACAGAAATTTACAGAATTTTGTGCTTTTATAATCACTCACTGAAATTTAAATTCACATGCTCTTTAACTTAACAACAACAAAAAAAGGTGTAAGCCAGTGTTGTGGACCTAAAAAAGAGGCATGTACACTAAAATCATGAATGGTCATAGCTAGAGCATATATGCCATAGCTTTATTTGAGAAACCCAGAATATATGGAGCTTAAAAAAAAAAAAAAATCTTGAAAATAATATAAATACATCATATCTATGTAATATGGAACAGTATGTGTATACCCAGGCCCTTCTGCCATCTTGTTTTTTAAAAAACAAAAAAATATTATGCATAAAATGTTTACGATTTTAAGAAATATTTTAAAACATCAAAATTATTGGTAGAAAGCACAAATTATTAGCAATATTAGCTAAATTGTAATAACTGTATTTTAAACATACCAACTATATTGTGTTACTGCTCTGATGACAATAAATATATTAACATAAGGAAATATAAGAAATGAAAAAATAAAACACTTTTTATAATCTTAAAACAACATAAACGCTTTATCTTTTAAAAATGCTTTTTTTTTTTTTTTTTTTTTTTTTTACTTTCAAAAACACTTAGTCTCACATAAATATAAACAACAAACCCTTTTTGCATCTTAAACAAAACACTAAAAACTTTTATTATCTAAAAACATCATATCTCCTTCTCCTTTTTTTTCATCTTTTAAAATCAAATCAAATAGTGTAATTGCTCTGGTAACAAACAATGGTGGGGGAATGCGTAAGGGCTGGCCCACACTATTTTTTTTTTTTTTTTTACTTAACAGCAGATTTTATATATGCCCCAGACTGAAATATATAAACGTTTATTTCACATTATACTCGTATTTACAATTTTACTTTATTTATTACCTGGGCATTTAAAAATACTTTCAGCTAAATAACTTTTGTACTTATTTTTCTTATTGTGTAATATTGTGTTCTTATAGTTTATAGTGAAACATGCTATTTTTGGGAAATATAATTTAGCGAGTAATGTAATTTAAAAAACTCATTTGTAGGGAGCACCAATATTTTTATGTTACTTCAATATGTCCCCTTTTGACATAACAGCAGTAGCTAAGATGGGTGACACCCCGGGCGGATGTACATGGTGTCAACCCGCACCCACCATGGTGCCCCCCTTCGCCCCACACCTCCAAACCCACCCGTCAGATGCTCCCTACAAACTAGTTTTTAAAAAAATTACATTACTTGCTAAATTATATGTTTCAAAAAATAGCATATTACAAACAAACAATGACAAAACTAGGACCTACTATAGTTTCTCATTACTTCTAACATACTATTTTGACCTCTGAATTTATTGAATTCATGATTCGTCTAAAACTTTATTATACACTCAAACATATAGGCTCAAAATCAAAGAATCTTCCACAGAAAGCATTTTATTTTTTGATAATGAATTCTATTTCCAAAAATAGTAAGAATAATTAGTAAATGCTTTTTGAAAAAAAAAAAAAGTAAATTTTTAATTTAACAGATAAATACGTTTAAACTGATGACCTATGCAGTAAGATAAAGCTGTAGCTATACTTGTAAAAGAAATGCACCTAAATAACAATTTAACTAAAATTTTATAAATATATATTTCAAGTGGAGAATCTCCTAATATTTTGGCATCAATAACTTTTCAATAAAGGAGAATAATCACTCCGTCGCTAACAAAACATGCAGATTTAACTTAAAATACATTGAAGAGATAAAATTAAATAAATGAAAATAAACTTTTGAGATTAGGAAACTTTTTTATGAATAAAGTAATTTAACAACATTGATAAAGTGATATATTTTTTAAAATGTTCAAAACTTATTTATTATTATATTAAAGTCATTAAAAAAAACTAATTTAAAATAACTGTTATGTATTAAATCATTTAATAATTAATTCATATGAAAATGAATAGTAGTTTTTTTCATAAACAAAACATTCTAAAAGCTCAATGTTGTAATAAAAGACAACTGGGAATAGAAACTTTAAAAATACAGTAGACTCCATTAAATCGGCATATCATTGGGCCAGAAATTATGCAAATTTTAGAATTTTGAAAATTTCTGGTCACTGTTTTGTTTACATTTTTAAACACTAATTTGAATGTAACACTGCACTCGAAATTATAATGAATGTAAAGTAAATTAAAGTCATGGAAAATAAATTATTAAAATATTAAGTAAAATAATAAAAATTAAGAAAATTTTAAAAATGTATAGAAAAAACGAATATCAAATAAATAATAATGCATAGCCTATACGCATAAAAATAAAAAAAAAAATTTCTTGAACCATTCAATGAAATTTGCCTCATAAAAATACAATAAAAATTTATTTAAAAACTTATTATAAAAAAGGTTTCTTTCATGTTTACTCAGACAAACCAAAAGAGCTTTATTACTACATAAATACAATTGTTAATTAAGCATACAATCGCTACTAATATCAGTGCTCCGCTAACTTGAAATATTTCAGCTGGACAAGCTGTAAATAAACCTGCACGCATGCGCAAACGATGGTCGGACTTTCTGCCTAAATAGCTAAAAGTCCGATTGGTCGGACGAATAGCCACTTCCTAAAAGGATTCGACATGATTCATTCGCCAACATCTTGAATCTTATCTTCAAAATAAAAACAAATGTGATAAATCATTAATAATCGTTTTGCACATAGACTTCTAATATAACTTCAGTTCCTCCTCTAAGGTTTTGCATTATCGTTTGTCTGTTTGATAGTATGGTTACCTCAAAATTATTTTCCCAATTTCGCGTTCTTTACAACCTAATGGTACTTCGTAAAAATAAAGTACAATTAAACAATATTAGAAATCTCACCAATTATGCATTTCGTGTAAGTTCTTAAGAAATGTAATTGACTTCCTACCTTCCTTTTATTTTCTTTTAAAAAAATTTCTTTCAATTAATATTATTGTTTTACTTTCAGAATTCAAATCTGACTCCAGATTTCTTTGAAAAATTATGTCTCTCTGTTGGGCAAGAAAAATTAAACACATCGTTAGGAATTCGAAAACAATATGGTACTGATGAGAGCTGCCATGAGTATGTTTATTATAATTCTTTATGTGAAATTTTGTTTTATATTGACTTTGATGGGTCACACAAATCTACACCAGTCCTTAAAATTCAATAAATATTACTATGTTAATTTTTTTTTAATATGTAGCTCATCAAATAGGGCCATTTCACAGATTTTGAAAACAGGATGCAAAAAAGTTTTTTTTTTTTTTTAATTAAGGTAGCAAATACTTGTTTTATTCTGTAAAAAGTACAGGGTTCGGTGATATATATCGATGGATATATATCTTGATATATATCCGATATTTAGTTTCAAAATATCATGAATTTTGATATTTTCATATATTCGACACTAATTTTCAAAATATTGCGCATGATATTTTTGATATTTTCATTCAAAACAAGCGTAAATGAATTTTTTAACTGTTATTCATTGTGTCATTCTGTAGATAAGAACTAATGCTTTGATAGGTTGTTTTTAGCTAACTACCCCCCCCCCCCCCCACCCACCCACCCACCTCCATAAAAAAAAAAAAAAATTCCAAGCCTTACATTTAAAGCTGAATTTTTAAATGTAGAATGTAGAACCAATAATTATGTGGGACAACATTTACTTAAAACAGCCACTGAAAGATAAACTGTCTAATTTAGAGAAGTTATTTACAGCTTCATTAGAATCTTTTCTGGTTTTGGTTTTCTACACAACAGGTTACAGAATGAAAAAAAAAAAAAAGTAATTTAACAAATTACAACGACCATTTGGAAAATGATTTTTTCAAAGACTAAAATTTAAAACGTAAAAAATCAGACTCAGTTGATCATACATTACATACGCCATGGATTACATTTTTCAGTACTGTCAATTTTTAAACTTTTACGGAGCTGGCCATACATTACGTACACCATGGATTAAACATTAATATTCCTGGACCAATTTTAAATGAAATTTCATTCTTAAACTTCTAAACATCCCACAATATTACTTTTTACACCTTCGTATATAGAAAAAAATGTACTTTTAAATGCAATTTGTTTGAAAGCTGTATCTCAATTTGTTTCTATTTTTTTTTTTTTTTTTTTTTTTTTTGCAGTTTTTATTACTTTTTTGTCATAGTGGCAACAGAAGTATCCATCTCTGTTGAAAGTAAAGGGAAAATACAGATTACTGTATAGACCCATCAAAGAAAGGAATAAAATGTGGATTCAACTAATAAAAAGCTTCAGATATGTTTTTGATTTCGTACCTTGACCGAGGACAATAACCATTTTTCCAAATGGTTAAAATTAAAAAGCACACAAGTTTACATTTATGTTCAAATTTTTCGATTAAAAAAATTATTAGCCCCCGGCAGGGTTGGCAGGTTTTTGACACATATCAGTTTTTGACAGTTTAAACTGCGGTTTAAACCGTTATGTCAAAAACCCCTTGTCAAAAACCTCAAATACTTACAGTGATCTGTAAAATTTCACATTAAATGTCACACATTAGATGTAATATTTAAAATTCACTATTACTGTAATTGTATAATTAGTATATAGTATTAGTAATAATTACAGGATTGGCAGGTTTTTGACATGTGTCAGTTTATGTTGGGTTTAAACCATAGTTTAAAACCATCATGTCAAAAACCTCAAATACTAAATTGATCTGTAAAAATTCAAATTAAATGTCACACATGACAACATTACATGTAATATTTTAAATTCACTCTTACTGTATATCAGTAATTAGTACATGTACATAGTAAAGTATTATTGTTAAGTACAATTTTTTAACAGGATAAAATTTTTATTTATTTATTTATTTTTTTTTCTAAAATTGTGTTTTTCTAAAACGTAGACATAAAGCTCACCTGAGCTGTACACTTTTTCTCTTACTTAAAATCGTTTTAATTTCACTTACTTTTGAGAGCTTAAAGCATTAGCTAGCTTTTTTTATGGGGGAAAAAACTTAGAAAAATGTAGATTTTTTTTGTATATACAGTAGACTCCCTCAAATCCGCACAGCTTGGGACCAGAGGTTGTGCAGATTTTAGAATTTTGCGGATTTCTGGTCATTGATGTGTTTACATTTTTGAAACATTAATTTGATTGGTAGTTAAGCAAGGGAAATTATAATGAATGCTTACAATAAAGTGAAACATTAAAATAAGTAAAATATAAAAATAATTTATTAGATTAAACGCAAGTAATTATTAAAATAATTAGAAAAATATTAAATTACTACTGACGAAATCGATTCAATTCGATTTCTAAAGTCCTATGCTGTCATCTATCGGTAAAGCGATCGTAAGATCGATATGTCATCATATAGATATGCTAATTTATATCAAAATCAAAAGTAATGTAAATTTATTTAGTAATAAATCAACTGTAATAACCAAAAGAGAATGATTAACAAAAAAAGTAGTAAAAAAAACATTGCGGTAGCCGCTGATTTCGACGCCATCTTGAATTTTGTTCCTGCAACTTAACTGTAAATTTCATTGTTTACATCTGAAAAAAATACGCGGATTTTAGGGTCTCGGATTTAAGGGAGTCTACTGTATAACAAAATAATGTGCATCAGTGTTATTCTAGTCTAGGCAATAACCATTCCATTCAAAATTGAAATTGGATTATTAATTTTAAACATTTACAAAATAAGAGAAGTAATTAAAAAAAAAAAGCTTAAAGTCAAAATCTTTTTAAAACATGCTTTCTTTCAATATATAAAAATGTTTTCGATTTTAAAACTGAACAAAATTGGCTCGGTCATCTAAAAGAAAATTCCTGTAAGCCCATATTGAAAAAGTGCATAATAGAAGTGATCAAATCATGAAACCATACCATTGTTTGGCTTAGTATACTTTGCATCCCAACCATCAGGGGCAAAGGTTGACTGCTGTATCAGTTGATTCAGCTCACGCTTGAGCTACGGAGAGAGTTTATGCATGCTTACCCATACTGATTGTGTATGAAGCTAAAGAATCCCCTTTCCAGTCTTCTTATTTCAGTGCTATAGGGAGGACTCCATTGTTTGGTGGAAAGGTATCACTAAATGCAACAGCTTTTTAAGCCTGCTTCTAAACTTGCTCATCTAGCAATGCTTTTGCTATCAAGTCCTACTAGCTCAGCATCAATTAAGAGACAGACTATTTTCTAACGTTTCATACACTCTAAACTCAAAAATATTTTAGGTGTAAATAAATGTGCTAAACATGTGGTGTGCTGCAGCATGCTGCGGGGTAAAATTGATCCAGATTATTTAATTGTACAATATTATTTTTTTCTGGTTGAAAAATCCAAAAAAAAAAAAAATATTTTGTTGCAAATAATATATTTTTTAAATTATTAAATTTCAATAAAAGATCACATAAATCATTGACTTATTTAATGTTTATCTGGGTGATTCTCCAATAAGTGGGTAATTTCACTCATTGATTTAGTGAAAAATAAAAATTAAATTTTAACCAATATTTTTTAATAACTAGATAAAGCATAGGTTACTGAGCAATATGCAACATTCCGGCGCAAACTTTAAGCACTATATGTTTAAAAAAAAATGTTTTTATAAATTAATTTGGTAATCAATGTCACTACTGTCCCCAAGATAATTGTTTACTTTATAAAACAGGATTTTAATAAAATTTATTAAAAAAATATGTTTATTTTATTCAATTGTATCTTTTTATAATAAAAAATGTTATGTTTATTATATCATCTGTGATAAATTGGAATATGTTTTAAGTTTAAAGAATAAGGAGACAGGAGTGACATTTACAGGGACAGAAGTGACATATTTTCAAAATATTTCTGTTTTGAACATTTTAACAATTATATATTATTTAACTTTTTTTTTTTCAAACTATTTCAACAGAAAGATGTAATTTCATCTTGTAAAGACATATTTTGTGTATAGATAACACCTGTGTGTAGACTGGCTTGTTTTGGGGCATCAAAATGAGCACTCTGTACTTCTGATGCATACTTGCAAAGATAGTTTTCTGAAAAGTCTATTATAACTATAACTTCATTTGGATTAAATAATATTCTTAATGACTTAATGGATGATAATTGTAAGAGTGTTTTAGAAAAGCATTGTCCAGTTTGGGCTACATTGATCAATTCTTCTACAGTTGAAACTATTTTATTCTTAACAATAAATTTTACTCTTATTATTTTCCTTTCTTCTGTTTTGAGTAACAATTGGTAAAAAAAGTCTCTTCTTTCTTTTCATCTTGACTAACTGTAATGGCTAAAGTTTTATGTTTGCAACAATTGCATTGATGATACATGCAGGCTTTTGATAAAGTATCACAACAGACTCGCACTCGCATCATGTGAACAATTTTGAAGTAATAACTTCAGAAAGTGAAGCTTATCAATCAAATATGGAAAATTGGCATGTTTTATACATAAACAAGTCATCTCGTTGGTTTACTTTAGGATTTACACCCAGAAAAGCTTTAACTTTCAGAATGTTGGATATATAATATACTAATAAAAGAACAAATCGCTCTGTGTGTGTGTGTCTGCGATAGCTAACAAAATCTACGGCACATACGAGGCTAAAATTTTTTGTGAATATAGTCCAAGCCCTCTCCTAATGTACCTGAGCCTCAGGATTTAAAAATTCGTATAAATATTTGAGTTATTAATTAACAACCATAACTCACTCTCATTAAAAAGCCATTGAACGGCCCAATTAAAAAAAGCATTTATTTCTTCAAAACCACAAGCTAACTAGATTTGGACCTCGATTTGAGGCAGCATAAGGTTCTCCAATCAGGGTAGTTAAGAAGAGTTAGCATTTGATAAGATATCTTCATTTAATTGCTTCTTTTTAACTCTACACTTATTTTGTTTGGTTCTCCACTCTTTTCTCCTTTGTCTTTGTTCCTAAGTGTTAGATTAGCAATTAGCTTTATCCTGCTACATTCTTTCTTTTTTATATAAATTTCTTTTTTTTACCTTATAGCTTCAGGGTTTTGTTTTATTTTTTCATGCTGTCTTCTTTTACTCTCTCTCTTTGTCTCTTACGTTTTTCCTCTAAGGATTTTAAAGATGGCTTTTTAACTTTTGTTGTGCTGATATGTTTTAAACATCCCTTAGGGGTCATTCATATATGATGTCACACCTTTTTTCAATATTTTTGACCCCCCTCCTCCCCTTTGTCACAAAGTTTCACACTTCACCATACCCCCTCTCCCCCCCCCCCCCCCTCTTGTTGCATGTCACGCTATATTACATAAACATATATTTGCAGTTCATAATCAAAGTACTATGTTATAGATTATCATAATCAAAGTACTATGTTATAGATTATCATAATCAAAGTACTATGTTATAGATCATATTTCAAATTTTATTTTGAAACTATGTGTTGATTCTATGTATTTTAACGACATTTGTGAGCATGATAATAAAAATGATTCATGTACTTATTTTGTATGAAATAAGATTAAGATTTACAACAAAAACATAATTAATATACAAAGCAATAAAATATTAATATGCAAGAACAATTAAAAACAGTAGTATTTTTGAATTTGAAATGGAATTTAATACATTTGGCTTTAAATGTTATCTTTACTGTACGAACACAAAATACTTTAATTTCAAAATAACATTAAAATTTAATCTGCTGATTTTTAATGCTTTTATTTTAACCAAAATGTGTGATGTCACACTTCTTCTTACCCCCTCCCACCCCCTTGTCACAAATTCATGAATGCCCCTCCCCCCCTCCAAGCGTGACATCATTTGTGGATGGCCCCTTAGGAAAAAATATTAAATCATTTATTTATACTACACTTGAAAATGAAATATCAAAAACAAAATAAATATAAATTTTAAAAAAGCAGGCTTCAAATAATTTTAAAATCTTGAAAAATGTAAACTATTTATTAATAAAAATGTAGTACAAGACATTTAAAAATCAAGATCTTTAAGTTTAGTCAAAAATTGTTAAAGAAATTTAAAAAAGGATTTCAAAGATGTCTTTTAACTTTTGTTTTGCTGATGTATGCTCCAAATATCCCTTAGGATAAAAGATTAAATCATTTATTTACACTTGATAATAAAATATCAAAAACAAAATCAAGATAAAAATATAAATTTAAAAAGCAGGCTGCAAATAACTTAAAATGTTCTAAAAAAGTGTAATCTGTCTGTTAAACTGGAGCACAAGACATTTAAAAATTAAGATCTTTTAAGGTTTATACTCAAAAATTGTTAAAGAAATGTAAAACTTAGAACAGTTAAAATGAACAAATTGTCATTCTTAGAAACAGAGTACCAATATATAATACTAAAATTAAAACTATTTAATAAAGTAAAAACTAACTGAGTCGGACATCACTACTGTCCTTATAGTGTCACTTCTGTCCTTCAAATAAATAATCTGAAAGGGGACAGAAGTGACAGAGACAGTAGTGACAAAATTAAGAAATTTGCTTCTGTGTATATAGTAAGTTAGGTTTAGTAAGACTGCAATATGATATTTTGTACTAAGCAAAAGTATGTTATATCATGACAAAATAATAAATAAATAAAAACAATAACAAGGACAGTTTAAGTAGGGGACAGTAGTGACAAGTAATAAACATATTCTTACCTTTCTACCTATTTTGTACCTTGTAACTGCTTTTGAAGTTCAGAGAATTACACCATGTGATTTTCTTGGTAATCTATATGGTTGCTTCTACTAAATGCACCTGTTCACCAAATTTTATCTGACCACTTTGGTGATCACATGAGCAGTTTTTACAAGAAGACAGTAGTGACATAAAAACTAGGGGACAACGTTTCTCTGACTCAGAATAAATATAAAACTATTTTTAATTTACAATAAAAATCATTCATTATGTACTTTGGAGTATAAATTTTTACTTTGAGTGGTAAAATTGTTAAAAATAGTTTGTCATTACACTTAAAACTGTTTCAGAAGATCAGTATATGGAGTGGGGGACAAGGGACAGAAGTGACAAATTGAATATTTAAAATAATATTAAAGTAAAATTTATAGTTATTTTCTTGAAAATACTTTTTGAAATTGTAGAAATACATTACAAAATACATTTTATGCTAAAAAAAACCTATATGAATGACAAAAAATCACATATAACCCAAAGGGACGGAAATTACCCACTTATTGGAGAATCACCCATCTATTGTTAAAATGTTTTAGCGTCTTACATGTATTTGGCAGTTTTCGACGGTTTAAACCAGTTTATGACAGATTTCGACAGTTTAAACCAGTTTATGACAGTTTAAACCAGTTTTTGACGCTTGTCATGTCAAAAACCAGTTTTTGACGTCAAAAACCCAACCCTGGCCCCCGGTATACTATTTCTTTCTCCCAGCAAATAAAGTGTCATCTTCAAAAAATAACGTTACGTTGTATAAGCCAGCCGTTAAACAAAGCAGATGTATCATTGTACTCTTAAATATTCTACTGTAATTTTTTAAACTTCTAAGCATTACACATTTTCAATTTTTATACCGTAGTGTTGTGAAAAAAAAGTACTTTTAAATGCAATTTGTTTGAAAACTGCATCTCCATTTATATTTGAAATATTAATTTTTTTGTAGTTTTTAGCATCATTTGTTTAATTTTGCCAACTGAAGTACTCCATTTCTGTAGAAAATAAAGGAAAAATAGTTGGAAAATAGCAATTATATCTCTCTGTTGCAGTTTTCCCATAAAAACTGAAAAAAATGTACTTAAAATACCAAAAATATAAAATTTGAAAAAATATAAATGAATGATTTCTGATAAAACATGGAGCTATTATAAACTAAATTTAATCTAAAGCATCTATATTAATATTATAAACAAATGAAGGCATATGAATCATTAGATAACCATTTTTTTTTTTTTTTTTTTTTTTTTTTTTATCGGGTTTCTTGAATAACGATATCTATTTTTAGAGTATTGTTTTATTAAGTTTTCTTGCAAAAAGCAATATGTTTTAGTTTCTAATAGATATTAGGTCTAAAAATACTTATAATTATCAATAAGTTGACTATTTTGAAAATATCGGATATATATCGAAAATATTGGATATATATCAAAATATCGGATATTTTTGATATTTTCGAAAATACCATGATATTTACGAACCCTGAAAAAGTATGATCTTTCTCATGGTTAGCTATTTGTAAGAGTTATTTTTATTTTTAAACTTTATTTTTTTTTTTTAATAATGTACTGTGCATTTTAGCAGAATCCCAAAACAGGCAAGACACCCCATTTGGCGACTTTTCTCACAAGTGCTAAACACCCCACGTACACTAACCTAAAATGTAGCAACCTGAAAACTTACGTGATTGGTCCACTTTCCTGAATGCTTCCAGACTGTTTTTTACTATGTCATCACCCTGGAATCATGGGAAATACAACATTTATAAATAACGACGTATTAGAAAACACAGGAAAGCTGATTTTTTATGAGATTCAAAATAAAACAAAGGATTTAAACATAAGTTAGTTGAAAAATGTGAATTTTTTAAAGTACCTTTCCAAATCAGAATAACGATTTAATGATTAAAATTTTCATTTATCAGCAATTTTCAGAAAAAATCATGGTGTCATTTAATATTTTAAAATACGTGCCTATATCAGAGTAAACATTGAGCAAATCATTTCTAATTTACGGAAGTTTGAATGCTTCGCATTCATAAAAAAATAATATATATCACTGAATACAGCAGTTCTCGTTCTCACTCTGTAGCAATCTCAAAATGTACAAAACTTGTTAAAGTGGCAATCAGTAATCGTATGAACGCTTATGCATTCATTAACCGAAAACAAGAAAACAGTTCTTGCTGTATAGCAATCTCAAAATTCAGCAGTTCTCGCTCTGTAGCAATCTCAAAATGTACAAAACTCATAAGGGCAACATACATGAGAAATATACAATAAATGGCTAATGTAAAATGCTACAACAAAAAGTGCATAAAATTATTAACATATCTTAACAGACATCTTCTTTCTTGTAAACCAACTGTAAAAAATGCTGAATTGCCATAATTTCGTAAATTTCCAGTCAAACTTCATTTAACTTTCCAGCAAAAAAAATGAACAAATACTCACAATTTCAAATTAAATTACACAGGTACTTTAACTTTCAAATTTTACAACTAAAAACAGCAAAAAAAAAAAAATTAACAAATATTAACAATAACAAACTTTTGACTTGCCGACATTCTATTTTTACAAATGCGGAGTTGAGCTGTCAAAACACCGCTGAACTAATTGTGAATAAAAGCTTTCAGGTAGGCGTAACCATCCAATGCACAACAAATCAACCAATCCCAATTCAAGATCAGACCACTGTAGGTGTGGAAAGAATTTACGAAACGAACTGGTAACAACAAAACTCCATTTATCGCCTCGCCAAATTGAAGGAGGCCAAGTGTCTCAGCTGTTTTGGGATTCAGCCTGCATTTCAAACAGGGGTGTAGTGGAGAGTTTACGCGGGTATATGCTGTATACCTTCTGGATGTTTTTAAGAAGCACCGTATACCCTCTGTTTCTCAAATAAAGCTATAGCGTATACCCTATGCATGATGTTCATGACTTTAGCGTATACCCTCTGGTTTTTTTACGACTACATCTCTGATTTCAAATACTCTGTGGGTATTTTGATATCTCACCTTTTAAGGTATGACAAAACTGCTGTAATTAGGACATCTATTTGTAGTTTAAAAGTTCCATTTTGCCCTTATTATTGATCATTAACTTATTTTTAATCAAAATGCACCTGGGTTATTCTCTACAGTAGTGCAAAAAGTGTTTCCCAGTCATATAAATGCTCTTAATTTCATTACATTTTTATTTATTTTTATTCTTATTAGAAGATCTAAACATAGTTTATTAGAAACAGAAAGTAAAATTAAAAAATAAATAAATTTAGTATTTAAAAATGTAATATATATCATGCAAACATCATTCCCTCACCTTTCCCCCACCTGTACTACCATATTTTATTGCCTATTTCTTTCCATCCAGAAATAAAAATAATTAAAAATACCCTAAGCAAAATAACGTTCTTATTTGGTACATTACAAAAAATAATAAAAAATTTTTTTTTTACTATTATTATATAGTCTACTCAATCAATTATATGTTTCCCCATGTTAGACCATCATTCCCTCACACATTGCTATTATCTCAAATATCTACCACTAAAGAGCAGTAGCAATCTAGCGTCCTTCACAGAGAAGAAGCCATTTTAAGCACTTGTCAGTCCAGCACCATAAATTGGTGGTGTAAGATTTTGTTAATTTTTCAAAAAAAAATTTCAGTCAATATATCTGGAAGCGTTTTTATTAGCAGTCATTCCCTCACACAGAATACTAATTTTTTTACAAATATCAAAAATTTTAATTTTATCATACATTATATACTAAGTGTTGCTCTTAAAGGAGTTTGGATTTCTTCATAATTTTGCATTTTTCCCTACAACCAGACTTGTATAAAACCAAAAACTTTCTGCGCACATAAATATTGGGTCAAAAACTTTCTGCAAATTTATTTAAAGTTTAATAAAATAACGTGTTATATTACTTTGACGGTATGAATTAAAAACAGCAGTTTTAAAATAATTACCATTTAAATAAAACAATAATTAATATTAATTACAGAATAATTATGTTGGTTAAAAAAATAATAAAGCTAAAAATCCATGATAAGAAGGGGTGAATTCTTATCAGTTATTTTGTCAATTGATTTAAAAACAGCCCAATCCTTAATATTGTGATCTCTTCTCACAAAATGCCAATCACTCTGTTCACAGAAAGAATGGACATTGCTTCTGAAACAACTGAATCAGATTTTGTAAGGAGAAGTCCATTTCATAGGTATCATCATTAAAGAGACCAATGAGTTTTTATTACGGCCCTTTGACGAAATTCTCGTTTTTTCCGCGATCATTTGGCGAAATTTCCGTTTTTCTGCGTTTTTTTGACGAAATGTGCGTTTTTCCGTGATTTTTTAACGAAATGTGTGTTTTTTCGCGATTATTTGATGAAATTCGCTCTTTTTTCGCGATCCTTTGACAAAATGCGCTTTTTCTCCTATCCTTTGACGAAATGAGTTTCTTTCCCATGAACCATTGATGCTCTTTTTTTCGCGGCATTTTGACGGAATTCTCTTTTTTTTTGCGATCCTTTGACGAAATTATTTTTTTTTCGGTGGTTCTTTGACGAAATTTACATTTTTTTTTTTTTGCGATCTTTTGACAAAATTCGTGCTTTTTCCGCTATGCTTTTACGAAATTCGTTTTTTCCTGCGCTTTTTCAACAAAATTTGCTTTTCCTGCGAATTTTTGATGAAATTCGCTTTTTTCGTGATCCTTTGACGAAATTCGGGTTTTTTTCTGTGTCTTTTTGACGAAATTTGTGTTTTTTCCCAATCCTTTGATGAAATGCGTGCTTTTTGCACGTCCCTTTTACGAAATTCGTGTTTCTTTTGCGATCCTTTGACGAAATTAGTTTTTATCCGCGATTCTTTTACGAAATTTGTGTTTTTTTTCCTCTATGCTTTAACGAAATTCGTTTTTTTCTTCGCTTCTTTGACATAATTTGCGTTTTTTCTGCGATTCTTTGACAAAATTAGTTTTTTTTTTACAATTCTTTAAAGAACTTCACGTTTTTTCCGCGGTCCTTTGACGAAATTAGTTTTTTTCCGCGATTCTTTTATGAAATTTGCGCCTCTTTTTTCACGATCCTTTGACAACATTCGCGTCTTTTCCGCTATGCTTTTACGAAATTCGTTTTTTTCTTGCAGTTCTTTGACATAATTATTTTTTTTCCACGATTCTTTAAAGAAATTGGCGTTTTTTCCACGATGCTTTGGCAAAATTGGTTATTTTTTCTGTGAACAATCGACGAAATTGGTTTATTTTCGGCGACCATTTGTTGAAATCCGTAATATATTTCAGTGATATTTTTTTATATCTGAATTTTCGGACTGTAGGCCGATTTTTTTTTAATTTTCGGAACCGAATGCCTTAAAATTTCAGAAAATTCGGAACAGAATCACCCCTGGCAAACAATAAATAAATCGTACATAAAATTGGGGAACATTTTTAATTTTTCGGTAATAAAAAAAAAAAAAAAATACAAGAACAAAAATTGTTTTTTTTTTTTTCCTAAGAAATTTTCCGCAAAGTTCCGAATTTTGCAGAAAATTTTCCGCGCATGGCGTGCGCATCTATATTATACAACTCTGCCTACAACTAGTAAAAATTCTTATTTCATCATTCCCTCACTTGTCATTCCCTCACATTTTTTATTTTATTTTTTTCACAAATTTTTATTTTATTTTTTTGTTAAGTCAGATTTTTAAAACAATTTCTGCTGCTATTAAAATCTTCAATAATTGACTGATTTCTTACCATTTATCTAATTTTTATGAAAATTTACATATGCATCATTCAAGTCAGACTGTTATTGATGAAATCAGTCAGTTATTAATAGTTTTAATAATTTTTAAAAATGTTTTTGAACAAAGAAAAAAATCTGTAATATGTTTAGGTCTATTCAGTGTATCTCTTTAATAAATTAATAAAAAATAAATCAGATGACTTTTATGAAGATATAAATTAATGTTTCTCAAATGGGTTTAACATCCTCAAATTGACACTTTTCTAACTGTATCAAGATTTAAGATAATATGGATAAACAATGCCATTTCCTGGCTGTTTGGATCCAAGAAACTCAAATAAGATGCCAAAAATGTGTGTTATTCTTTGAAAATTCAAAGTTGGCTCAATTTTTTAAATGTAGACTCCTTCGGAAACATAATTTATACATAACAGTAATTAGTAGACATTATTCCCAGTCTATTGGTTCTTAGAGATTTTTTTATGATTATTTTTAGAGGAATTAGTAAGGGGTAACCACTTTTATTCACTTATCACCATTGATACACTGGAAGTTGGTGGCAAAACGAAGAAGGTTTTTCCTCTATGTGCCAAATAGAGTTGCTGTGGTGCTTCTAAGGTCTTCCTCCTTTTCTTTAACAGAATAAGAATTAGTTATCAGTTAGTTAAAAATGAGATAAATTCAATTTTGTTACAATGTGACAGCAATTAATTTTGCGAGTCGAGTATCTTGCAGGAAGAGGCATTTTGTATCCTTAAAAAATAACTTTATGTATCCATAAAATGCTGAATTGATATTTAACTATTAAAAGGTTTCTACAAAAAAAAGTACACCAAAATTCGCTTTATTAGTCTAAAATTCCTAAAATAATTTACTAAATTTACTCTTCTCAGCACACTCTTCCCATGATTTGAAGAATTCGTATCCTAATTAAAGATCAAAGGAAATATTTAAATTCTGAAAACTGAGAGAAATGTCACAGAGATTGTATTCCTGGAAGTTGCAGGATTCTGTAGCTAGCGTTTTTTAATTTAAAAAACCTATCAGAATTTTTCAATATAATCATCGCTTTATTAATAATAGATTTTTTCATGACTAAATTAAACATTTTTTATTTAAAATACATAGTAGGATTTCCTAAAAGTTATTTAATCATGAAAAGTCTGTCATTAAATAAAGCGAAAATTACTAACCAAAAATTATGTTGTAGATTTTGTGAATAAAAAAATATGCTCAATGTTGGATTCCACAGTTTGCAGGATTGTAATCCAAAAATGTCAAGTTTCTATTCTTTGAAAAGTAAGACAATGTTTTCCAATCAATAACAAAATCCACACAAAAAGTTTTTAGGTAGATTTCGTAAGAAATACTACCTATTGCAGTCGTTAGCATGGTGCGACTTTTGAAAAATTCCTTCATAACTTTTCATTATAGGAACCCAAAACCACCCCCACCTAAAAAGTTTATATATATATATATATATATATATATATGTATGTATGTACTAAATTTTGTCTGCACGATAAAAGTCGCAATTATGCACGGATTGTCTTCAAACTCGCCAACAACTTTGAGATGGCTAATATCTCGGCAGGGATTGAAAATGGGCAAAATCGTCCAAGGGAATGGAAATGGGGAGGGTTTAAAGTTTTGAATACCGTCTTAACATGATTCTGATAAAACCACCTCTTACACAACAATGACAGGAAAAAAATAAACATTTTTCTTTATAGCAGTTGCCAACAATTAAAAAAAAAGCAATGAAATTCTCACCACAACAATTACTTTTCTGTTGAAAAATTTTCACGTGAAGCATTAAATTAAATAAATAGTTTGACGCATGGAAAAAAATTGAATATTACGTCATAAGTTTTCTAGAGCAAGATTTCTGCATGAAAACTCAAAATGAAATAATTAGTTTGACGCATTAAAAACAAAAACAAAATATTGCGTCATATTGGAAATAAAATGGACCTCAACAGGTGAATATGTAATGTCATGTCATGTGAGTTTGAAGAAATGTATTAAAACATGATAAAAACCCGACTTTTGAAATATTAACTTATTTTAACACTTTGAGGTTCTCTGAATTTGCTTTAGCTATTTTTTAAACCTATTCCATATACATGCGTGTGTGTATTCATGTATATTAGAATTTTCACAAAATGTTTAGCTCCCTAAAGTGAAGGAACTGGGCTTATCTCTAATTTTGATTTAAGTTTTGTTGGTGAATTTAGTACTTAACTTCGAAATCTACCTCTGCCTGTAGACCCGAGCCGGCAGGGATTTTTTTGCTTTCTGATATTTTTCTTTTCTTTTTTTCAAGTTATTTTGATAAAGCACGGCTTTAATCATAGGTGCATTCAAGTCCAGCTTTAATGGGGGAGCAAGGTACTAAAAACTAAAGGACTGAAAATATGCAAAATATTTGATTAAAATCTAAAAGATTTCATACAAAGAAGCGCTGAGAAAAATTTAGCCCAGGGCACCGTCACTACTAAATTTTTCCCTGGGTGAATTTTTTCTCTCAATTGCATGCAAAGATCTCACTTTGGTTTCCGATCCTGAAATTGTTTTGATGTATCTTTAATTTCTTTGTTGTAATGAAAAATACCTCTCTTGTGCTGCCTGTCTGTTGACTGATGATTATTCCCTGAACGAATTTCCTGAAAATTAGTACACTAGTCAGAATGGATGTGTACAACAAGGAAAAAAATATTAGAGTAGCTTAGGCCCTTAGGGGCGCAAAGTTTTTCCTGGACGAGGACACCCGGGCTGGTGGCCAGTCCGAGCCTGTACATAAATATATTTGATAAAAAGATGAATTTTTTCAGGAACTAGTTTTATACTTGAAGTATAAAACTAGTTCCTGAAAAAATATAATTCTCGTTAATATGACTAAATTCATGCTTTCTTATGAAGGAAGTAACTTCCTTCATAAGAAAGCATGAATTTAGTCATATTAACGAGAATTATATTTTAAAATGTGTGCAAAATACATAATGATATGGAAAAAATTGAATTTTTCACCTACATTTTAATTGAAAGTTTCACTGTTTACTTCTGCAATGATGTGCAGATTTGAGGGAGTCTACTGTACTCTCTAGCATACACATTATCTGTGTATATCCCTGGGTTTTTTGGGTTTTATCACAGAACAGATGTGTTTGTGGTCTACAGAAAAAATAAATAAAAATTAACCTAAAAAAAAGACATAATTTTGGGAATGAACTGTTATATGTAGCAACCCAGATTTATGGTAAACATAGCTTGCTGTATTGTTTCGGGAAGGTTATAAAATTTTTCCATCTTTTTTTTTCACATCTTGTAGATATACCCTACAAGATAGATCTTAGTAGATAGTCTCTTGTAGATAGACCCTATAGGGGGAGCTTGGGATACTTAACCCAAGGCCTTTTTCTCAGAATTGGGAAAATTTTGTAGTTGGAAGTGGCAACACTTTCTTTCTTTCAGTTAGCTGACCATATGTTGAAAATAATAACTGAATCACTCCGTAAGTTTTTAAACTATCAGACAAAATACATTTTCATGTTCCAAAAGTAATTTTTTTGTTCTGTAAACTCTGATGTTTTAATTTTTTCTGTTTAAAGGTGAGACTTTTTAAATTGGTCATTTGTTTTATACATGCTTTTAGCTACAGTAACATGTATAATAATATTAATCTTTTCATTAGCAAACAGCTGCATTTTAGGGTTATGTAGTAAATGTGCAACTAGGGATACTTGACACAAGATTGGGATTAGTATTATTCAAATGCATTTAGCATGTTTAATTTATGAATTAAAAATATTATAATATTAAATATTATAAATATAAGTATTATAAGTAAATAATATAAATATTATAAGTAAATGACTTAGTTCTTGTCAAATATTGTGGGAAACAGAATACAAGAAGATTTTTGTTGGAAAGGGTCTTGAAATCAATTCTGACAGGCTTACTATTCAATTTGCAAGAAGAATGGATGTTACGCGATTTAAATGGCTTGAAATGAATGATATATCATAAGTTGATCCGGACCAAATAGAAGCTATTCTTCATCCACTTGAGTTTTTGACACAAATGATAGAATTACAAGTTTTGTGTTTAAATATGATTTTACACTTGGAGTTGAATAAATTGTTATTTTCTTATTCTGGAATTTGTTTAGGCTCAGAATGTACTTTCAGACTGCTAATATTTTGAACTTTCTGCAATAAAAATTTAAATTGGGTATATTAATGTTATGCCTATGTACTAAAAATTAAAAGTGTTAATTTTATTTGACAAAAATAAAAAATTATTAACCTTAATATTAATTGTGTTCTTATGTAAAAGTGTTTTGTTTATTATTTTTAATCATACTCCCAAATCTATGACTTGGGTCAAGTATCCCTAATGGGTGGGTCAAGTATCCCTATAGATTGGGATACTTGACCCAAATTGAAAGTTTTGAATATTCATATTTTTCTACCTTTTATAATTAACACTTTGGAATAATAATAATAAATATTATGTAATACTTCATTAAGTATATATAGACTGTATTTACATACACATAAGTAACGTTAAAAAATAATTAACAATCAAAAACTAACAATTGGGTCAAGTATCCCTAGTTTCCCCTATAAATATTTTTATATTTGATTTTTAAAAATCAAAATTATTCCTTTAAAAAAAAAACTGGTACACATAACTTACTTTAAAAATTTGTCTGCATAATATAAGTAATATTTCTGTATTATTTCTTGTATGAATTTCATGATCTGATTTTCAATATCTAGATGCTAAATTTATTTATTAATCTTACTTTTATAATTTTTAATGTTTCTTTAATTTTCGATTGTTTTTGTATGTTAATTGCTGAAAATGTCATTATTGAAATTGATTATAATTACAAAACTACGGGGAAATTTTGCTATTGAAATTGGTCATAATTACAAAATTATGAGAAAATTTTGTTTTGAAATATGGCAATCACTTTCAAAACTTTAAAACATTAACTTTTTTAAAGTGCTGATAAAATCACTTTAGTTTTGAAAGTAACTGCCATATTGATTTATCTTGGAGTTTCAGATTGGTGATCATTTTCAAAAATGGTATTTTGGCATATTTTCAGAAGAAATCGTCAAGTTCATTTTGCAGGCCACAAATACATCTGAAGTTCCTTTATGTCTACAGTATACTGATCTTGACTTCTAAACATTATTTTTCGAAAGTGCATGTTCATATACACAACTACTGGACAGATATGCTATTTAAACAAATTTTGGTACAGATGTCGGTGGTCAGGGATGTAGTGGAGGGTATACAGTGGTACACGCTGTATACCCTCTGGATTTTTTGAGGAACACTGTATACCTTCTGTTTCTCAAAAATGCTATAGCATATATTCTCTAGGGCAGAATCGGCGAACCTATGGCACGTGTGCCACTTTTGGCATGCAAAAGAATATTTTTGACACGGCACTGCTATGGCTCTCAATCAAAATAAAGAGAGATTACACAAAATCGTGACTGATCTTTTCTAAATTCGATTAAATATAAATTAAAAAAATCAAATTACAGCATATTATATTCCAATCTAAATCTAATTAATTATGGTCTCAAAAATTATTCAAACAAATATAATATTCGAAAACTATCCATAAGAATTGGTTATTAGACATTACTAAATTCCGATGGTAAAGTTGTGGCAACTTAGAATTTATTTCAGAGCTTTTCAAAGAAACTGGCATTTGCTATTTTAAGTTTTTCTGTTTATCTACTCTTTCGAGTCATTGTTTTCACAAATGAATAACATCAAAACTGAAATTGAAAGCACTTGCCAGATAAATCTGGTTCAGTTTGCATTAAAATTAACTTTATATTAAGATGCAGCAATAGAAATCAAATTACATCGCATTAAATTTTTTAAATTATTTTCAAAAATATATCTGTTTCCATAATTATTAAGTGTAATACCTACATCTTCATATTTTTCAAATCTTAATAGAGAATTTTAAGTAATTTTAAACCATTATTTTTCCACCTACTAAATTTGTTTTTTAGTTGGCACGTCATAGTCACGTAAAATATTTTTTGATCGAATTTGGCATGCGGCAACAAAAAGGTTTGCCAACCCTGCTCTAGGGCATATATACCCTTTGCCTTGAGCGTATACCCTCTGCCTAGAGTGTATACCTTCTGGGTTTTTTTACGACTGCACCACTGTCGGTGGTGGTGGGTTTCTTTGTTTCTTTTTGATGGCAAAATGGCAATTTTTTTTTTAAACTGATGTGCCATCCTGTCAATTTTGGCTGGTAGACCAGATAGTGTGTGTTACTCAAAGCCCTCTGGTATTAACAGCTGAGTCAGCTGTATTCTTGACAATGTATGTATTTTATAATAAGTTAAACATTGTATGTGTTTTATAATAAACCTAATTTATGTGTTTTTATAATAAAATAAATGTGTGTGTTTAAAAAAGTGTATGTTTTTAAAAGAATTGTGCATATTTTATAATAAGTTGTTTCATAATACTATAAAACTAGCATGCTGTTTTTGCAGCCCAGATCTAACCTGTATTCAAAAGTGGGGGTTTTCTCACCAAAAAGGCACAAAAACTAAAATTATGCCAACTCCCAGTACATCTGCAACATCTGTTCCAAAAAATTTCCAGTTGATAAATGATAAATCTGATTGCCATATGAAAACCATATAACAAAATATGTCTAGTGCACCTACCTAGTGGATTTATTCATTTGAAGTGTGGTATCCAGTATCACTGGATAGCTTATTTGAACAAAGGGATTTAAAAAAAAAAAAAAAAAAAATGGTTGTTACGATTTATTTGCTATGTAGTGTTACTACTTTTTTGACATCTAATGTTCAACATGTTTATTAAGGGGACAGTTTATCTTTTTAACAATTTTGTTTATTTTTAAAAATCTGGTTCAAATGGTGAACTCACTGCATTTTAATGTTCAACTAAAAGTACCTTTTGAAAAAATAAAATAAAAATAACTGCATATTTAATTAAAAAGTGTATAAATATCTGATTTTTTTTTTAATTCCTACTATTTTAAAAAATGATATTTTTGCCCTTTTTAAGCTTTTCAAATGTGTGCATAGATTGACTAATCTATGCTCAAGACTGTGCATAGATTTTTAGATACATCTAATATTACATTTAATGTAATTTTTTACTGATATATATAGTGTAAAATGATGAAATCTAACACATCTTCATATATTTTTATTTTTTTATAACAAAAAACCTGAATGCTAATTCCATGCACAGATTTATCACATATATAATAAAGAACATGTACAAAAAAGTTTAAATCTCTATCTCAAATACAAAAAAAGTCTTAGTATTCTTAAAACATGAAAGTGAAGAAAATATGAACATGGAGAAAAAGCCATTTAAATTTTAAATTTGTGTGGGTAATAATGTCTTATGATATAATTACCATATGGGTAAAAATGAGGTGTCAAAATATTCATAAATAAACAGGCTTTCATATAATATTAAAAAAGAAAAATCGATTTTTTGACCAATTTTAACCCCTTGGGGACGAGCGACACGTATACGTGCCGCATGAAGCGCTCAAAATCCTTGTTTTTCCTCACCAGTAAAATTTTACTGTAAAATTTGCCTTATTTAATCAGCATATTTTCTCGATTCAAGAAGACACAAATTTCTGTTTTTAAAAAACGGTGACAAAAGATTAAAAATTTCGTAAAAGGCTCCCGTCCCAAAGGGGTTAATGTAAACTGTCCCTTTTAGAAAGTGGTTAAAATCTGTCAAAATTATATAGCCTTTTGTCTGACATATCATATCATATTCATATTCTGTTAACGGTTATACTGAAATTTTTATAAAGTATATATGAATATTTAAGCATGATATGCAAACTCAAACAATAAATTAGAAAAAAGAATTCAGTAGTAGCAAAATCCATGCTTTCAAGACTTTTTCTGAATTAAAAAAATGGATATTATTTTAATCTTTTTACTCTCCAAAAAAAAAAAAAAAAAAAATCTCCTGTAAGTAATAAATACATATAGAACTTTTTCTTTAATAGTTTGTAATTTTTAAATTCTATTTAATAAATAATAATAATAAAAAATTCTAAATTGCTTAGTGTTTGATTTTTAATATTTTACAGGTCTACCACCAGATATTGTTGCTAATCCTGACTGTGTTGATGATATTTGTAAAGTGACTAAATTATGTTCGGAATACTGTGTTCCAATAATTCCTCATGGGTCAGGTACTGGAGTTGAACAGGGGATAGCAGCAGTTATGGTAAAGTTTTTTTTTTTAATTAATGATTTATAATTTTGTTCATTATTCTGTGTATTTAAGATATATTAGAATAATACTTTATTTTGTAAAATGCACTAATAATAACAAAAGAAGTATAAAGAAATCACTACTTAAAATCATTATGTGTATATTGCCCTTTAGATCTTTTAAGATAGTTATTTCAATGAGAGAGAGGAAAAATAAGTCACTAGTTATCATATAAAATTTCAGTATAATACTAGCAAAGTGCATATATGGAACCAGTACAAAATTGAACTGAACAAGAAAACAATCATTAGATGTTGTCAAACAGACATTGAACATTTCTAATTTGGAAATCAGCATTAAATTTCTTATTAAACATAATATATTTGAGGACATGTGTTTCAAAACTTGCCTTATCCAAAATTTAAAAAATCGTGGGTATTTTTCTGTTAGCCAGGCACCATTGTTATATATACATACATACATATATATGTAAAACTAAAACACTGGCACCCGGCTAAGAGAAAAGTACCAAATTGTTTTCTATCAATCTATTCTGTTGGTAAACATCACTCAAAAAACACAACAATTTGCAAACAAACTACTTTTATTCTGTATTTCTGGCTTTGTAAAATCTTGGTTTGTAATGAAAATCGATGGACGCAGTTAGAGGTTTTTCACAATTTCCCAAAATTTGCTTTTCTGGATAAAGCAAGTTTTGAATCTCATGTCCTCATTTGCAATACCTCAGGTGAAGTTAGTGGCTGTCAAAAACTACAACCAATAGTTGGCAGACCGAAAACTGTTATTGTTCCTGAAATTTGTATTGTTGTAAACTGTTTTATAATTATTTTGTCAAAATAGTGTATTTTATTTAATAACGAGCCCATTTAGTAACATACTTTGTTAACCATGATGGCCTTCTAGGTAAAATAAATTAAATGCAATATCCTACAAATATGGCACTCACAATAACAGAACTCTGTATAAGCCCACAAGTCATTAAAATTACAACCAGAAATAATGACATTACTTTAACACACTCATAGTAAAGTCCATTAAATATGTAAATGAGAATGCTCATTTTCGTTGGCACACGTAGCAGAAAAATATACAAGTTGCCTGTCAATATGGCAAAAAATTCAGCCGAATGACATGGTATTATTTAAAAGTGGAAACATATATTCTTTTATAAAAGCTACATCTGCAATTACATGAAATGACGTCATTTTCTATATTCTTTCAGCCATGAAGTGTTGTTCAAACAGAGAAATAACTCTAAAAAAATGCTTGATAATGTTTAATTTCCTATATAACATAAATTGAAGAAGATTTTACCACTGTGTGTAAACTATTAACACACCAAGGTATAAGATATAGCTGTAAGCTATAATATACAAATGAAACAGGATATAAAACATAGCAGCTGTTTGTTTAGAGTCAGTTTGATGTCACACTGAAAGTGTCTCATAGGAAGTGACACCACATATAGAAGATAATTTTTGATTTAATAATCTTCTTTTCCCTGAATGTGAATATTTTTCTTGAAATTGAAATATCTGTACTATAGTAGATATTTTAACTCCAGGTATATTTAAATGAAGGTAGTATGCCATTTTAATACAATTGTAGTAATTTTTTTTTAATTTTACGTACGAAAAAGGCATATTATCTTCTCAGAATTACACCAGTTGCAGTATGAAAATATAGTGCATGGATATGAATTTTTATTAGCTTATAAAAACAAAGTACATGTGTTTTCTGTTTTTAAAAAATTCTTCTGACTTTTTTTCTAATGTGACAGTATGAATGAAAAATTGTACTAGAAAATTAAAACAAAAGATTGGTATAAAGGTAAACAGTGCAGGTGATTGAAAAAAGAGATGAAGTGTGGTCTGAGAAATTTCTGAAGTAGCCATTAATTTTATCCAGGTTTTAAAGCATATGTATATCAAGTTTCATGTAAATAAGTCAAAAATACTGTAGAATCTCAGCCATATAAATTTTTTTGCACTTGTTTATTTTCCTATTGGTTATTTATGATAAACAAAATCTTTCACCAAACAATGTGATTTAATGACAATAATGCATAGGTATGATGTCATATTCAATGTTGCCTATTTTTTAGATAAGTCAGCTTAATTTTTGTAATGAAGCATATAAGTTACTATTCTTTCATTCAAACTTCTGTAATTATATGAATTAAATCAAACCTTTTGGTGACACATCTTGTTTGGTATCCATACTTCTAACTGACACCTTTGAAAATTGTCTTGTTGAAAATTAATCTGTGTTACATAAAATCAAGATAACACCGTATGAAAATATTTTAACATCACTCCTTAACTTTTATTGGCGATAAGTCACACTTCTTTTGTGACAAATTCTTTTATGAAAAATCATAGATGGTAAAGTCAAACAAACACCAAATTTTCTTTCTTTTATTAATAACTTTTTATTCTTTTATTATTAATTGTTTTATTTCTTATTATTAATCACTTTTACTTTTGTTAAGTGTATGTAAAGTCATTTCTCAAAGTGATCTCTGTTTGAATTTGTGATTAATATAACAACATAAAAGTAGAATTTTGTTTTTCTGTTGGTTGTATATAATAATACAGTAGGTCCCTTAAATCCACGAATGCCTAAAATACGCTTATCATTTTAGATGTAAACAGTGAAACTTACAATTCAGTTGCAGGAACAAAATTCAAGATGACATTAAAATCAGTGGCAATCGCAATTTTTTTTAAAATTATTATTATTAAATTTTTTTGTATGACATAAAAGAACAAAGAGAAAAAATTTTAATTTCTATATGAACAGTGACAGCAATATTGGTATTATAGGGCAAAAAATGATTTATTTTTGATATTTTTAATCTTTTTCTAAATTTTTATTATTTTACATAATTATTTTATGTAATTATTAATTAAATTAATAAATTATTTTAATATTTTACTTTTCTGTAAGCATTCATTAAAATTTCCAATGTTTAACTACATTCAAAATATTATTTATAAAATGTAAACAAAACAATGGCCTAAAATCTGCACTACCTCTGTTTTCAAGCTGTACGGATTTAAGAGAGTGTACTGTATACATTTTCTAGTTTCAGGTTTGGTCATTAAATTAGTCACTTCTCACTTAAAAAGAAGAATAAAAAATTTTGAGTATGTATTTGCATTTCACAAGCTGGTTTTTAACCACTAGATTTCAAGTTCAATATAGAAAAGGAACTTACCTTTACTTTAGTTTCCAAAAAATTTTTAGATTAGAAAATATTCCAATAGGAATTTTGTACCTTTTTCCATGCTAATTCTTCTTTCCATTCTTCATTCGATTTTTTTTTTTTTTTTTTTTACAGAATTGCACAATAGATGTTGATTTTAGAAAAGAAAAAAAAAGGCTTTTTTTCTTTTTCCTAATAAAATTGGTTTTGACTTTTTTTTTTTACTGTTTTTAAATAACTAGGTGTCATATATATGATTTGCATTAAATCTATGAGTTCCCACCCTTAGCACATAATTTGTACTTGTTTCATGAGTACTTGGAATAAATTTATTTACTGGTTATAGAATTTGAACTTTGCATATTTTGCAAGACAAATTGTACTCTCTATTTGATGAAGTCATTCAGCTTTCAGTAAAACTAATGCAAGTTTATCAAATTATGTTTTTCTGCAATTTTACATTTCAAACAGTAGCAGAAATTACATTGTTCTTGTGTCGTTTGATTTTCATGCTGTTACAGCATCAATTGTTATGTAAATTGATATTAGTATATTTTGTATCTATAGTTTTCAGGGTTTTTCACACTGACTTGCAATCACTCCTGCCCTATTGAACTATAACACAATATATTCCCTACTGAAAATTTGTATGATGCATTTACAGTTAAAAAAAATGACAAAAATATTATTATGGACAGTTATTGTTTGAAGTTCAAATACTGTTTGAAAGATTTAACACATTGAAGTTTTAGCTTCTTTATAGGAAAATACAGAGGACTTTAATTTGTCTGAATGTATAATTGCCATTTGTAATTGGTTTGAAAAAAAATCTAAAGTAATGCCAAAAGTCAGTAAATGGTTGCCTATTTTGGTAGCCTTTGATAAAATGATGCCAAATTTGACACTAAAAGTCATAAATATATTACTAAATTGGTGATAATATGTTAATTTGACAAAAATGCTATTCAAACATTAACATTTACCCCTTTGTTTACCTTTTAAAATCTTTTGTAATTGAGACATTTTAACTGAAATTTTTTAACTTTTGATTAGTAAGTATCCAGGACAATATCTCAAGCATAATAATAATTTTTTTAAAAAAAGATTATTTTTTGAATTTTAACTCACTTCTAATGCAAACAAAATTTTAAATTATGAATATGGAAATAACTACAAATTGGTAGTTCATTACTTTTTCTAAAAAAATCAACAAAGTTGATACATAAAATAACCAAACACAAGATAGATGCAATTAATCTGTCTGCCAGCCTGTCCATCCATAAACAATTTAAATATCCAAAAATGCTCTTAAATCTAAGAATTTCAAATTTATTTATTGGTATATTTTACTGAATTAGAAGAAAGTTTACAACATGCGAGTCTCTAGAAAATTCAGAGGTTAGTGCACAAGGAGTGCAGGGGCAGAGCCCCCTAGTTAATTTTATAAAAGGTTTTACTTTTGTCATGTTCTTCCAATTAATATGTTGTCTTATATTAGCCATTTTTTGTTAAAAAGCCCTTTTAGAAATAAGATTCTACTTCAGTTATAGAATTTTTTTACTGGTAACTGCTACATAATTTTCCTATTTTGCTACGCTTAATTTTTGATCAAGTTTGTTTTGTAATTTTATTTCTTTTATTTTCTTTTAAGGGTGGTGTGTCAGTGGATTTGGCTCTGTTGAATTCTATGATTGAATTGAATGTAGGGGATTTCGACTGCACTGTAGAAGCAGGAATAACTAGAAAAATCCTCAATGCTCATTTAAAGAATACTGGCCTCATGTTTCCAGTAGGTATTGTACTTTTTATTTATTTATTCTTTTTTTGCCATCACATTATGTTATCTATATTTTGTACATCGCTACTAATTGCTTTAATTAATTTTGAACATCCAGCCTAAATTTAATGTATTGCAGATAGAGGTGTGCATGGGCCAGAATTTCCAGGCACAGCCCGGCTGTTTATATTTTCACTCTTCATAGCCTGGCCGATATGAAAATCAGTGGAAATAAGCCCGTAACCTATTTGTTAGCAATAGCTGAAAGTAATAAAAACCTCTCTTTTTATAACTGGCCTGGGGGCCATCTGCATATTAACTCTCTGTACGTGTATACAAAGAACAGAACATTTCCAAGAGAATTCAGTTTCCAATTCCAAAAAAGATGTTCTTCAATTTGTTTTTTCTTTTAAAATTTTACAAATAAAGAAATTTTTGAAGTTGAAACTTGGTTTAGTTTTCTAGAATATAGACATTTAACTGCATTACAAACCAATAGGTTGCACCACAGATTTTTATATAAATGTTTTTCTTTATTCTGTTTGTTGTTTTTTTATGGAAAATAATCAACTTTTCTTAGTATATATACCTTATTGATCAGTTTTAATGAAAAATCTATCAAAAACTGTAGATCATTTCAATTTATTTAATCAAAAATTTTATCTTGTTCTCAAATATAAACATTAAACTTACAATACCAATAGATTGGATCACAGTTTTTTATATAAATATTTTTTACTTCTTTCATTTTTTTTTTCCTTTACTGAAAATAATCACTTTCTTTTCTTATCATCTATGTCATATTGATCAATTGTAATTTTTTTTAAAAATGTATCAAAGATTGTTGGTTTACTGGGGCGCACAAAATATTTCAATTAAATTATGATCTATGGGAAAAAATTGTTTTGGGGTGCATTTTATTGATGTTATGGTATTTAAAATATAATGAAATTAATATGCATTACTGGGATGAACTACAACATACTTTCTCAGGAGTAGATAATAAGTATCATTTGTAATTCATTTAAACTGATATCTAAAAGAACTCCATTACATTATGATATACAGTAGAAGATCTTTAATTCTCTATATAACGCACAACTTCTCAGATGTAAACAATAAATTTTGAAGTTAAAACATACCTGCATTCCACATTGTAAAAAAATCTCTACTCTCTAAAAGACTAAATTTAATACATTATTTCATCGTTATCTCCTTGATTCAGAGCTTTTTAATGAAAAGATTATTATTATTTACAATAAAGGTTTTTGAAAATGAGTAATATAATGAATGATTTGGTCCTAGCATATTTGGACGGTATTTATTAAAGTAAATTTAACAATGTGTAAAATGATCGGTAGTATGTAAAAATTTATAATTTGCACAACTTCTAGTACCAAGGAATGTGAATATGAATCAAAGTTCTTCTATTGTATATTGATGTGTTTCAGACAGATTTAGCCATGTTTACAAGCTAAGTTTAATGATTTGTGAAATGTGATCTATATAATGCAAAATTCTATGTAACACACGTTTTTAGGTTTGCATTTTAAAGATCTTTTACTGTATGAGGAAAAATTGTTTGTGGTGCATTTTAATGATGCTATGATACTTCAAACATTATGAAATTAAAAAGGATCACTGGGGTACACTACAGCATGTTTTCTATTGATTATGGAGTGTGTAGCATTTACAGAAATGCACAAAAGAATTTGGCTACAACATTGACTATGATCGATAATTGCTGGAAGTGCATTTTCCACGGTGGTATGCATGTTTAAACTTATATAATTTTGAGTGCATTATGAGGTATGTTTAAATTCTATAGATCATATGCAGGGCTGTGCGAAAGAATCTGCATGCATTACCAGATATAGACAGCAATTGCTGAAAATGGATTTTTGTTTAAATTGCTTCTTTAGATATCTCATTTCATTGTATGAAAGATGAAATTTCTTAACAATATTCTGTTAATGTAGAAATGTTTCATAATCTATTCCTTTTGTATCATTTTTCTTTCTCATTTCTCTGCAAATAAGGCATTAAAAATTTGGATGCACGTGTGCATGTTACATGAGGATGCAGCATACTTGGAAAAAAAAAAAAAAAAAAAAAAGCAGCAAATCCTTTGAAATTCTTTGTCTGCTTAGAATTTTTCTAGACTACTTCGATTTTTTCTTTAAAGTTTAGCCAAATATTCAGTATTTGGCTTTTCGACCAAATCACTATTCAGTACATCCCTAATTGTGATCTTTATTAATCTTTATGTTTTTGTTTTTTTTTATGTTTTTTTTTTTAGTCTTGTTAATTATTAACTTGTGAGATACATTTTGCATATGACATAAAACTTCCAATTAAAATTTCTTCAAAAATTTGGGAATGGCTTTTTCAGTTTTATTATGTAAAAATTTTCCAACTCTTTCTGTTCTATCTAAATATGTCATTATTTTAAAAATAGTTATTTTTGAAATGATATTGAAATCTTACACTGAAATAATCTCAAGAGTTTAGTGATTAATAAGGCCTTAGAACTGATATTTCGCATTACTTGAAAAAAAATAGTGATTTATTAATACTCTGTATAATTGAAAATTGTTTAGGGCTTTATCTGCATGTCGAGCACCATTGTCTGCTTACATTTTCAACCTTTAGTTAAAAAAAAAATTATTGCTTGTTAAACAAATCTAAATAATTCATTCAAACTTGCATTAGATTATTTCATATTTTTTATTCTTTTATAGAACCCATTACAAATATTTTTAAATAAGCATAAAAGAGGCTTAGTGAAGTACAAACTTCTTAAATAAACTGGGAAATTAAAAGAAAAGTACCATATTTCAATTAAATTCTTCAGCTAAAATGGCAACCCAACAACAGAAGAAATATAACTGTCATACCTTCTTCTGCTCAGTATATTAAGGTTGAACTTACAGTTAAACTTCTTTTTTCCTAACATGCTTTCAATTAAAAGTAAAAAAAAAAAAAAAAAAAAAAAAAAACCTTCATATGACATCTGTTATTTTAAATACTTTCTTTCAATTTTTTTAAACTAGGGGGCCCTGCCCCCTACGAGCTACACTCGTCAACCCCTGTTCAGACACCGCTGACTCTAAAAGTATGCTAATTTAATCGGCTTTAAAAAGATTTCGGAAGATTGAATTATAATTTAAGAAACAGTGGCAACTTCCCTATAAACGGATTTCTATTCATCTCTCTTTGATTGGGGTACTTCAAGGCCAAATCTGCTGCGGTACTACTTGATTATCCCATCGACCAATTCCGCCAAATTATATAAATCGCCAAACCACTTGCCAAATTATACAAATTGACATAATTTTTATTTGAAATAATGAAAGAACAAATAAATTAGTGCAGCATTAATAAAAATACAAATAAAATGTCGAAATAAAAATAACTTGATGACGTAGACACGTGTAACTTGCTTAAAGTCAAGTTAATGTGACATTTACGATCAACCATTATTAACATTTAATCTTATAGTTTGGTGAATGATAGATTTTTGGTCGACAGGATAACTAAGTAGTACCAAAGATACAATCGCTGTTTTCGTCTTTGATTAAGTAAAATCAGTTAAACATTTCAAAATAAGCAAATATAAAAGGAATTAAGTAAACAGAGTCTTTGTCTCCCGGTATTTTTTAACAAAGCGAAAAGAAAGTTTTTTTAAATAAGACATTTTAAATTAATCGTTTTTAATCTGACGTAATTTTGACCAAACTATTCTTTCTCTTTTTAATATTCATGTGAAAATACTTTTGTTAGAAATTAAATATTATTTGCACTTTCCTAACAAAAATAGTTGAAAAGTATCCTCTCAAAATATCAAATAAATGTCTAGCACAATTTCTAAATTTAAACTGTTTTGCAATATTATTTTGTGTTCATTTTATGTAATAACTGTAATGTGACGTAAATATGATGTAATTTCTCCTATTTAAGACTTCTAACGCATGTTAATGAATTTATTATTTTACAATTTCCTTTCTCTCTTAAAATTCACGTGTAAATATAGTTTTTATGACGTAATTTTTAATAAGTTCCTGCTTTTTGTACATAATTATTTAATTCTAATTCCAAATGTTTTTTTCTGTTTATAATAGTCACGTGTAAATAAATTTTTTATTTATTTACGCGTATAAATATATTTTTTTTATTTGAAGCAAACATTATTGTTTGCGCTGTTTATACAGTTGGCAACAGGTTAAATTAGTACAATTTTCTAAAATAAACGAAAAATATCTTTCGAAATGCTGAAAATTTGAATTTAAAATAGAAATAAAACCTCAAAAAATGAGACAAAAAACAAAATACAGTCTGCACACCGGGAACTTCAAACGTATAAAATGATCTAAAAATGATTAAATTCCCATGAATAGTTTTTACTCCAATAAAACTTTTTTAGTGGAACGATTTTGTCCAACTTTAGCATTAAATATCTCTTAAAATAATTCTTTGATTTGAAAACTGTCTGCATCAGCGTTTTTATCAAACATTTCTGTATAATACCACCGATTTTCATATTTTTGTATGCATTATTTTTCTTAATATTAACGAAGAAAGACCTCCAGTCACAAAAAATTCAAAACCCGGTGACAGCGGTAGTTACTTTTTTTTAGAATAGACAGATATTATCCAAAATTGAACTTTTTTAATTACCAAATTCTTTCATCTTTATGTGACAAAAGTTTTACATTTTTTCTACATTGTTTAACTTCCTTATTACCATTCCAATGATGATTATGTACTGTTAATTTTGTAACTGGTTAATGTTCAATTTCTATTTAACATATATGAGGATGTGAGTTTCAAAACTCACCTTATACAGAAAATCAAATTTTGGGAAATCGCCAGAAACTTCTAACTGTGCCCATTGATTTTCATTACAAATCAAGATTTTTAAAGGCCAAAAATATAGGATAAAATTAATTTTTTTGCAATTTGTAGGTGTTTTCGCTGCAGGTTTACAAATATAATAGATTGATAATAGAGAAAACACGATTTTTTAAATTTTGGATGAGGCAAATTTTGAAGTTCATGTCTTCATATGTTTCATCTTAATTAAGATTTCTGAGTAACGATTGTTTGTTTCTATGTTTATTTCTGAAATTAATGATAATTTTTCAGTAAATTATCCAAATTTTAAATTTCATTAAAATTGCTAAATTATTGTGATTTTTCAGATCCTGCTGCTGATGCATCAATTGGAGGAATGGTATCCACATCAGCCTCAGGTACCAATGCTGTCCGTTATGGTACGATGAAAGAAAATGTCCTTAATTTGGAAGTTGTGCTTGCTGATGGATCAATTCTTCATACAGCTGGTCTAAATGGAAGAGCAAGGTATTTCAGATCACTTTTCTTAGAATCTTTTGATATTATCTTGTTAGTACTTGAAATTTTTTTAACATAGAATGTCAATATGTATTCATTCCAAAATTGTGCTTCCATCATTTGATTGTGAAAAGCATCTTTATAAGAGAGTTGGATACTTATTTACTTTCCTATCAACCACTTTCCATTAAAAAAAATCTATTGCCAAACAACATATCTTATTGTCAATAAGAAATAAGTGTGATGTTAAATCATACTCATAAGATGTTTCCTAGGTTTTATGCAACTCAGATTAATTTTCAACAAACCAATTAAAGATTTGAAGTAGATTTGCAGATGTAAAGCAAAATCTGTCAGGAAATAGTTTGATTCAACTCAAATTATTACAAAAGTTTAAAGAAACAGATTTGAATCAGAAAATAAATAAATACAAGTAACAATGTATAGTGATGTAGTCTTAAAATAACCAGAGGGTTATAGGCAGATTGTATATGCTGGAGAGGATATTCTGTAGTTTTATGCGAGAAACAGGATATACAGAGGTTCATGAAAAAAAAATACAGAAGATATACAACATATACCACTGTATGCCCTCTGCTACATGTCTGACAATGTCATATTTGGAACAAATGCAATGTTTGTTCAAAGATGTTCAAATAAACCTTAATGCAGTTTTGGAGCTGTCGAATAATGTTCCTTATTTAATAGATTAGCTTGTCACAAATTTTCACATTTTATCGTCATTGTTTTTGTGTATTTAGATAAAGTCTCATGTCGTCTATTACAGGGTTTGTACTGTCCTTGAAAGCCTTTAAAAGTCCTTATTTTAAGGCTCCTCTTTAATTTAAAGTCTTTAAAGCTCTTTAGTTTACATTTCTTGACCTATTTCTAAATCTTTAGTAAGGTAATTAAATAATAAATCATCTAATATCCCTCCCCCCAAAAAAATAAGGACTTTGTAAAAAGTCCTTATTTTTATGCAAAATCTGCAAAGGTTCCTTAAAAGTTCTTAATTTTACTCTCTAATTATTCCCTAATAACCCTTCCCCCCCCCCCCCCCCCGTGCTCTTACCAATCATATAAAATATAAAGTCTTTAATTTTTTTTACATTTGTTGACCTATTTCTAAATTTTTAGTAAGGTAATTAAATAATAAGTTATCTAATACCCCTCCCCCCCCCAAAAAAAAAAATCTGCTTGTATCCCTTTGCCCTCCCCACCCCCTAGCTCACCAAGTTTAAAATCTTTAAAAGTCTTTGTTTTTTTTTTTTTTTTTTAACTTTTTTTTCTTTTCTGTTACTTTATTGTAATGATAAATAATCGATCATATAATTTTCTCTCATCCTCAACCAAAAAATCGACTTTCCCCTTTGTTCCCCCCTCCCCTCTTACAAAGCAAAAAAATGTCATGTCTTTAAAACTCTTTAATTAAAATTTTTGTCTCATTTGTAAATCTTTAATAAGGCAATAAATAAGTTATAAGTTCTCACGTAACTAATAAGTTTCTCCCGCGCCCTCCCTCCAAAACCCCCTTTATTTTTCCATTTGTCCTCCTCCAGCTCACAAAGTTTAAAAGCATTAAAAGCCGTTTTTCTTTTTAAATTAGTATTTTCTGTTCTATTTGTTATTTTATTGTAACAATAAGTAATTAAACATGCAAAATCTTCCCTCTAACCAAAATTGGTGCTTTCCTCTTAGCCCCACCCTTTACCTATTACATAATTTTAAAGTTTTTAAAACTTTTTAATTTTTAATTATTTTCTGTCCTATATATAAATTTTTTGTAACAATAAATAAATAATCATCTAATAAACTTCCTACCCTCCATAAAATTTCTGCTTCTCCTCATCCCCCCCCCCCCCTCAGCTCACAAAGTTAAAAATCTCCAAACCTCTTTAATTTTTTAAATCTTTCTTTGCTCTATTTGTTACTTTACTGTAACAATAACAATAAATAATCATTTAACATCCTGCCACCTCCTGATATTGTTCCCTCTCTTTCCTACCACATAAAACTTAGTTTTTAAAACTTTTTATATTTTTTCTGCCCAAATTGTAAATTTTTAATAATAATAAATAACTAAGCAATCATCTGATCAGTCTCTTTCTCCCCCCCCCCCCCCCAAAAAAAAAAAAGTCTCTCATTTTGAACCCCCTTTTCCTTTCCAGCTTACAAAGTGTAAAATGTTTAAAACTTTTAACTTAAAAAAAAAATAATAATAATAATCTTTTCTGTTTGTTTCTTTATTGTAACAATAAATAGTCGCTTGTCTAAATTCCTCCTCTCCCACACTTAAAGAAAAAAATCTGCTTCCCCCTTCTTCTTTCTCTATGTAATTAATTAGTAATGATAAAAATAGATAAATGTAATCAAACTATACACACACCACCCCCACCCCAGGAAAGCCTTGCTTTTCTCCCTTTACACTTTGCAGTGGCAATATAGTTAAATAGTCACCTTAATTCCTTCTTCCAAAAATTTTTATTCCCCCCTCCCCACTTCTCCTTTCTTTTTCCTCCAACATACTAAGATAATAGTCTTTAAATTTCATTTTTTTTTCTGCTAGATTTGTTATGAAATAACCAAATAACCAAAAGTGATAGTCTTCTAAATTTCTTCTGCCACATGCCAAAATCACCCACTCCGCCACCTGGCTATTTAAATGTTTAAAAGCTGTATTTACAAAAATGATCAGGACAGTTGTATTAAAAAATGCATTAGTTTGTTTAATTTGTTTATCCTTAAATTGTTTGATTTTGGTCCTTGAAAGTCCTTAAAAGTCCTTGATTTTTATTTTATGAAATGTGTACAAACCTGTATTAATGCAAAAAAAAATTATGATAGTGGAATCCTATAATCATGAAAGTACTTTGTTTCATCCTGTTCCATAAATGGAAGTTTCCGAATCTTTTTTATTTTCTTTTAAATACCAGAGAAATAAGTTAACTTATATCCTTCATTTCAATAAAAATTGATTATGTGCATCACATGTGACAATACTGCAGTTGACAACTTGATGAATGTCATACTTATGCATTATTGCTGTTGAATTATTTTGTTTGATGACAGCCATAGACACAGAAAGGATTATGCGATAGATATTTCTCTATTGTTAATTAATCACTATCTATGCACCGCCATTGTGCTGGTAAAAACACAAACAAAATTACTTGCATCAGTCGCCAAATAGAGAAAAGTTTTGCTGGAATGCAGCGTTGAATTTAGCCATTCACCATACTATTTATTAGTTGTATGCAAAGTGTCATTGACCGGTCATTTTTTTCTATCGGTTAGAGTCAAAATGTCATAGCAATTTTTAGTGTATATTTTCACAACGGTAAATCAAAGATAGCTGTTTGATTTTTTATTTAGACTTCTAAAAGAATTTCTGAAACTTTTACACATTTAGGCTGCATTTAGAATGCTCTTATTTTTAATAGTTTCTGTAGCGGATATTCGAGTGTCTATTTTATAAGCAATTTAAAAAAAATGGATTATTTTAAAATATATTAAAATAGAAATAATACAATAAGCCGTTAAAGATAGATTTTTCAGTGTTTCAAGCCAAATCTATTTTGTTTACTGTTTTTTATATCTTATTAGCCAAATTGCTAACGTTGGTCAAAAGCCTGCGAGAATCCTGCATATGACTAGCGAGTTCTAATTTATATCCTGGCATAATCATTGTAAATAAATGTAAAAAAAAAACTAAAGGAATATCCTAAACAAAATGATAACTAATTAAAATGTGGTAAATTATATATGTACCACTATTATTTTTAAATTCCCTTTGTATATAGTAATAACATGCAATTATTCATTACATTAGTAATTTCTGGACAATTAATCTGTGTTACTCACACTGATTACAAATTGCCACTAATATGCTGTATAAATAATTTTGGGCTTAAAGCTGTGTCACTCGGAATACTATCATCTTCCATGATAGCTGTCTAGCTTGCATTACTAAAATGAGGTTGTTGCTTTCTTTTCCTTCTCACAAGGGAACCACTTTTGGTGCTGCTTGCACCTAGCATTGAGACCTGTTATTATGAAGTTTGAGAATCGATAAAATTTTTCTGTTAAAATAATAATTCTTGATTTTACAGCAGCATAACTTTCTGAAAATGCCATATTCGAGACCACTTATCAGACTATTAACGTTGAATTTTTTTAAAGAAAAGCATTAAAAAATAAAAATTAGTTAATAAGTATAAAATATTGAAAAAAGTTTAAAAATTCCTTCAAAAACCCACAAATTTGATTTTGAAAAATTGCAACATTATATTCACTTTTTTGGCGGGGAAAAGGTTGGCGCTTTTTTTTTTCAACCGTAGAGCTTTCCGGCAATCCTAGCCAAATGTCATAGCTGTTTGTATGTGTGAGGAGAGGAACTTCATTAGAAATTGTAATGTCTAACCTAATTAGCCGCAGTAATTTTTCTAAATTTTGCAAAAATATTAATTTACTTTACGATTACTTTTACCAAAGGACCATTTAATACAGCAATATTTCATTTTAAACATTCAAAACTTTATTCCATTCGATCTCAAAAGAAAATAGTTTGCTTATTGTGTATTTCATTAAAAAATAGTTTTCAATGAACTTGAAAGCTTTTATAGAAATATATTTACTATTTATATATTTATCGTCTGCATAGAAAAAAAAAAAAAAGAAAAACCTAATATTTGTTTCTTATGCTATCGATTATTAAAAAAAAAAAATCGCAATCTAATATAATTCTAGTAATATGTACTGTACTACTCTTCAGATAAAGTGGGCGAAAAAATTGCAGCGCCATATTTGGTGACTTAACTCACTTTTGGAGTGAAATAAACAAATAAAATGTAATAATAAAAATTTTAAAGTATAAAAAAGTATATAAAATATTATTTTAACAAAGAAATTTTATTGGTTCTCTAACTTTTATGTATGGGGCTACAAAATGCACCAGGTCTCGATGCTAGGTGCGAACAGCACCAAAAGTGGTTCCCTTGTCACTACAAATTTTTTTTCTCTTTATAGCACGCAAATTTTTTCTAGTAATGGTGTAATTGTTCTTGAAGTGACTCAAATAAGGCACATTTAATTTAGTAAACATTTCATTTTATTTTTCATTTTAATGCTATTTTTTTTTTTACTGGGAAAAATATTGATGAACAATTTCAAAAAGCACATATTTCGATTAGATAACTGTTAAATTTTTGCTTATTTATTTATTTATTGATGAAGTTTCAGATTTTCTTTGCTTGTAATTTTGATTTATCACAAATCACTGTGCAAATGTAGCTTAGTCAGGGTCTGTGCTAACCCTTCACCACCTCGCTAAATACAAATAAATCTGAAAAATGGTGATAAAAATTTAATTTTATTGAAATATGTGACGAACAATTATTTTACCACTGATTATTTTTAAAACAGGTACGAATACCACCAAATTTTTTTTAATGTTTCAAATAAAACCGAAGGGAAAGTAAATTGCTATGATATGGTGCACTTTACAAATAACAATCTTTATATTCATTATTGAAAAAGATTTAAGTTTTATATATATATATATATATATATATATATATATATATATATACACACACAACATATATATATAGCATATAAAAGAAATTAATATCACAAAAAAACCCTTTTCAATGCAGTTTTTGGCTAATGATTTTCAAATTTGGTTAATGTGTTGGCTAATAGTCTTAATTTCTTAGTGCGGTCGCTGCTTGGTTAAACTCCTTTTATTTGCTCAACCTTGCTGAGACCCTCCATGAATTACACAGACTTTCAAGCTAAAAATTGCATTTCTAGAATAAAAAGCAAAATGCACAAAACATTTATGAGCATTTGTTTTTCCGTGTAAAGTAATACTTGCACTTAAACAAATCTTTTTCTTAATCCGTTATTTCTTATAGGAAGTCATCTGCTGGTTATAATTTGACTGAGCTGTTTACAGGATCAGAAGGAACATTGGGTATCATTACGAAAGCAACATTAAAATTGCATGCTGTACCAGAAGTGGTCTGTTTTTCCCTTAATTTTCTAGTAGCGTTTTTAAAAAATCTGTTTCTTTTGTATTTGAGGAGCAAATGAGCTACAAAAATTTCCTAAAGTAAAGAATAAATTCCCTTTTTTCATAGTGGTAAATGTTCAGTTTTTATTTTTTCAAAATTAAAGTGTTTTTTTTATTTAACAGAAATTTGAAGGATTATTTATTGCAATAGCTGTTGAAAAGATTTTTTTACCCCATATCAGCACAATTATGTTGTATACATAGCTCCATTTCTGCTAGATTTTATTTTTGTTATTCTTCTAAAATTTAGAAGATTTATTATTGAAACAGTTAAATTATACCCAACAGTAAAAACCAAACTTTGAAATTTTGTGTCGGGATTAATATGTTTAAATTAGAAAAATCATTATTATACTGATATGTGTCATGGCAGTGAATTGAATGAGAAATGCATGTAAGACAAGTGCATTTGCATGTGATGATGGTTTTGTGATATAAACAATGCTCTTTTTTTTCTGCATGCTCCTGTTTCTTTCTTGTGTTCGTAAGGTTTTTAATCTTGAGTTTAACTGCTTCTTGTAGTATCACATTTCTGTTATTTTTGTGAATGCTTGTGCAACCAATTTTTGATTTAATAAGAATGCTTGTTTGCATGTAGCTTTATAGTCGGACACCTATCATTTGCTCAGCCATGTTGAAACCATCCATGAATTATGTGAATTTTCAAGCCAAAAATTACACTTCTAGAATAAAAAGCAAAATGCAACATTTATTAAAATTTCATATGTATATTTTTTAGCAGATGACTCATATTTTCACAATTATGAAACATAATTGTATTAAATATGATCTACACCTAAAATACCTCTCCTTTGCTCAACTTTGCTGAAGCCATCCATGATTTGCTTGAACTTTCTAGTCAAAAGTTACTGTCACATGGAAATATGACATTCTGTCTATCATGTGTTTTAATTTAATCTAAAATTTTATATTTTTTACAGTTTGAATAGTTTCCCTTTATTATTTGTTTAACTCACAATTCACATTTTTCAGCATATTTTCTTTAATTTGATACCTCATTCATCTTTTCCTGGCGATTTCTTAGCCAATCGACTTTCCGTCACACCAGTTTGAACTAAATGAATGATTTTACCAATAAATAGGAGCATTTTTGGAAAGGCCCCATTTTTTTTTTACTGTTGGTTCATTTTCCTTCTTCCTGATTTGATTGCAGGTGTGTGAAGCATAGAGTGTATTGTGCTTAATTAAAGTTTAAAATATTTTTTTCCTATCATTTTTCACGTGTGTGTGTGTGTGTTAGTATAATCACTTGATTGCATCATTGTCTCAAATTGGATAGTAAGATTTTAACTTCAATCACTGCACAGGATAATGGCATTTTATTATAATCAATTCATCGCTAAACTATACTTCTTTTTCATAGTATATTGCATTAATGAGTCATTGAATCTAGTGCTTAACTTATATAACATTTCTTTAAATATAACTTATCCACTGTACTATTTCAAGATAATATGCTCACTATGTGTGTGTTTTTTCTTAAGTCTGTGTTCCATGCACCGTTAGTAATTAGTTGACAATTACACTTTCAGAATAAAGTGCAAAATGGAACATGTATTAAAATTTCATATGTATATTTTTTAGCAGATTATCCATATTTTCATAATAAAATGAAATAATTGTAATAAATATAATAAAATCATAACAATTGATAAGTCTGTTTGCTGTATAATTATCAATAATAGACTATTTATTAAATGTTAATTCCTACTGTCAGATGAACTTTCATATCTGTGAATATAAATCGATATTATAAAGCAAAAATGTGTCTATCACTATTATTAATGCTGACATCATATTGACAGTGTGGCACTGTCCTGAGCAATCAATTTGGCTTTTATTGTAATTTTTTAAAATTCTAAACATCATACATTTTCAACTTTTACTCCATAGAATAAGGAAAAATGTACTTTCAAATGCGATTTGTTTGAAATTTGTATCTCAATTTACTGATTTTTTATAGATTTCAAAAAAAATTTCAAGCATAATTTTTTTTTTTAATTTATCTCAAATTACCAGAATTAGTCTCTTGTCACAGTTGTTGTATTGAGTTGCCACAATTGGTGATTGATTTTTGCATCTTTAATGAGAGGCTAGCTTACATACACGCATCGTCATTGCTAAGGCCTGTGATATAAACCTTAAATATACCTGACCTGAAATCAGTGTTGAAGATTTTTTTTATTTTAAAGCGAAAATAACCTAATTTTAGGACACCACTGCCTTTGACTGGATGCATTCTCGAATTTGTATGATTTTATATTTTTAAATGAAAATCTATAAAAATAAAAAGAACCTAGAGTTAAAGAACCCACTGCTTTTGGCAGCATACATAGAGCATGTGGTATTTTTTTATTTGTAAACAAAAATCATTCGAAATAAATCTAATGTTTTGAGCCCCACCAATAATATTAAATCCTTATGTAATTTAATGACTCAATGTAAGTATATATATATATATATATATGAAAGGATAAAAAGCCTTTAAAATTTCAAAAATTTAAATTAAAATCCGAAGTTTCTTTCTCCTAACATTAAATCTATTTCTAAAACCAGTTTTACCCCTCGTAACTTTGTTTCCCAGCAATACATCTTATTACTTTCAAAGATCATTTTAGGACGATTCTTAAAAGTGAAACTGCTAATCTAAGCGCTTTTTGCAGGCATCTGTGGGTAGGGCAGATACGTCACAGTCCCTGGGAATTGTGCGGGCCTTGACCACAGATCAATCAAAACTTAATGAACCAATTAAATTAAATGTTCCTCCCAAATTAACAATTCTGCCCTCTGCTGGAAAATATTAGAATCTTCACCATATTACTCAAAACACGCGCGAAAAACGGGGAATTTGGCTATTTGAGAGGCTAGTTAAACTTACGGCCATGTAACCTCCCAAAGTCTACGCAAGTTGGCTCCGAGACCGGCGATCGACTCGCGAATCAGATGTATGATGAGCACCTAATAAATGAGTTTGATTCGCATAAAGGTTCCCGAGTCAATTTCTCATCCCATCTTAACCATCATCATCTAGGACCAATACCACCTGGAATATCATTACTTTATTTATTATTACATATATATATATATATATATATATATATATATATATATATGTTAGTAATTTAAGATATACAATGCTTCACTTGATTAATTTTAACATAGCTATTCTAATTTGTAAATAAATCATACAAGTTGTAATTTTCCAACTGGTTGAAAAGTGTCTGGGCCTTGATTCAAAATAGGCACCTTTTGCCTGAAGCTGCCAATGCTGTGTCAACTGAGCTATCCTGGGCAAGTCTGGCCAACACACAATTCTCCCAGAAATCTTATTGATTATGACATCTGGTCTGATATCTAAATCTGCTGAACAGAATAAATCACAGGTTATGGAACTCCAAGAAACGTTGGCTATGTAATTACACTATTTTAACACAATTATTATAATTGATAAATAAATCATACGAGTTGTAATTTTCCAACTGGATGAAAAAGTGTCCAAAACAGGATTCAGACCAAAGATTCTTGTTATTTACATTATTTTAAATGCAAACTGATCAATCTTCCATAATCGAATTGCTTGTTCATTCTTGAGATAGATGTAAAAAAAATTCATGCTTGAAAAATATTTCAAAGCCAAACAAAAACAAAAAAAACCTTAAATTGGTATACGATTTAAAAGAAATTGCAATTGAAAATACTTTATTTTAATTCAACAATGTAAAAATTGAAAGTAAACAATGTTTAAAAATTAAAAAAAATTACCATAGAACAAAATTTATTGTTCAGGTCATTGCTAATGTCAATATGATGTCAGCATTACTCACAGGAATATCTTGTGATTTCTAATATAGATAAGATGACCTTAATTTAGTAATTGTTTGAAACAAGTAAAATCGGCTTATCATGCTAAATAAAATACATGGCTGTAACGAATATAACTCTGCAGTCATTGAACATGAGTCACACAACTTTTGAGAATTTTTATTGCCGATTAGTCTAGAAATGAATTTGGATAATTAGAAATATTAAATTATTAAACAATATTATTGTTGTTTTTGCTTGTTTTTCCAAAAATCTAAAGCTAATCATATTTTAGATTAGTTTATTCATTTTTAGATGATATCTGCTGTTAGTTCTTTTAAATCTGTACATGATGCAGTGAGTGCTGTTGTAGAAATATTACAGAATAGCATTCCTGTAGCTAGAATTGGTATGTACATAAAATTATTTGTCTATTGCTTCATAAAAGTAGTTATCAGACAACTTTATAATAATTTATAATATTTTTCTTGTGTTCTTATTTTTTGTTCTCTAGTTTTAATTCTTTGCATAGTTTGCACTTTGCTGGAACATCCTTTGAAAAGGAATTTCCAGAACTATCACCAAAAATGTATGTACTAAAAAAAAAAAAAAAAAAAAAATCTGCATATCAGCATAAAAATTTAGAAGCTATTTTTATTTTGATACCTTCAGGATTAGTGGCATAACTTTTTTTTTCTGGATTTATTTATTAGCAAAAATGTCTTATTTCTTTCACTATGGACTGTTTTGTTATGTATTTGTCTTAGAAATGTATCCCCAAAATTATTATGGCACACCAATGTTTTAATGATGAGGGCAATGATCTGTGCTATTACTTTTGTTTTTATTAATCATACATCACTTCTAAATATTACAGAATTTCAATTTTTATATCATCAAATAAGGGGAAATGTGTATTCAAGTGACATTTATTTAAAAACTGTAGCTAAATTTAGTGACTTTTTATGACATACAATAATGTAAAGTAACTAGTGGCAGAGTTACCACAGTCGGCAATAAACTGCCTTCAACAAATTTTAAAAAAAGAGCATTTTCTTTCTATTTTTCTTTTTTAACACTTTCCAACATAGTTGAAAAGTGTTTAAGAATTTGGTTTGTCTGTCCCTCTGTCTGTGCTCTAACTCTCATAAGTATAGTCCTATTACCATGAAATTGATATATGTTATTGGGATTTACTATGGCATGTTTGTTATTGAAACATGTGATTGCATATTTGTGTAACATTTTCAGTTCATTTACAGGACCTCTCAAAAGAATTCCGTTGCATTACGGTCTATGGTGAAAAATCGTTTGCTGTGTATTTTAATGATATTGCAGTATTTTAAATATATTGAAATTGATATGCATCACTGAGGTGTACTGTACTACAAGGTGCTTACTATAGAATTTGGTGTGCATAGAACTTATTCATTTACAGGGATACACAAAATAATTTGGTTTTAGAAGAATATGAGCAATAATTGAACTATCGATGCCTACGAACAATTATTGCTGGAAATGCGTTTTCAGTTGTGTTATGTGTTTTTAAATGTAACTATTTTTTAACTATTACTTGGTGTCTATAAATTCCATAGATTGGATACAGGGTCGTACAAATGTTCTCAACAACATCCGTTTATTGGCGATAATTGTTGAGTGGAAATACAGTCAACTCTGTGAAAGCTGCAAATGTATAATCCACAAACATCTATTATCCCCACTGCACCTTGGAATGTAAACAGTGAAAATCGCAGTTAACATTTAAGCTCATAGATGAAGTTAAATGATGAGCTTTTTTCATGAATTATCAATTTTCCATTGAAATAAATTGACATTTAAGAAAATTCATATATTTTGTTCCCTGCATTTGAAAATAATTTGACTTAAGTAAAAGTGACAACCAAATCGAAATTGAAATTTTTATTTTAAATAGGTATTGATGTTTGTTTGTTTGGTTACAAGAACTGTTTATAACATAAAAATAAAATATCACAATATAATGCTGAAAGCGATTCAAATTTGGGAATAAATATTTAAATATAAATGGGATATAAATATTTAAATTTTCTTGAGCAACAAAGTTTACCTTAGAGCAAGAAGTAATGGGTGTTCACAAACTACTGGAAAAAAATATTGACAACAAACCAAAACGTAAACTATCATTGTATTGCGTCAATGTTTTTTTTTAAATAGAATAATCAGTAAAATGTATATTGTATGTTGTTTAATTTTCTTTAAGTTAGTTATTGCATATTAACCCAATGTTGCATTGTATTTTCCTTTTCCATTGTAATGCTTAAAAAACTGAATAATCAATAAAATTTGCATTGTATGTAATTTAATTTTTCTTTAAAATAATTTAGTTTTTAAATATATTAAACCAATTTTGCATCATATTTTCCTTTTCTATTGTAATTTTTGTGTAATTGTTCCTAATTTATAACCAGACTTCGAAAATTAAATTTAAACAAAGGGATGATCTATAATCTGCAAAACACTCTGTCCCTAAGTGTGCAGATTTCACAGGTTGACTGTATTCAACAGTGCTATGCATTTAACTAAACTATTTTTTATCATACTATGTAGTATGCATACATATCTGTACAGGACTGAATAAAAAAAATTGTCAGGGGTGGGGAATTTTCAGAAAATCTTACCAGCCAAGGATTTATTTTACCCGCCAGCAAAATGCAATGTACAGTTGGAAATTGTTATAATAAAACTTAGGCGATTGCAAAAATAGTTGATTACTATTGCTACAATACATTTTCACATATATATTTTTCCCCCTGTAAAATTAAGAAAAATATACACAAGAGAAAAGTTTAATAAAGAATAGAACTTAGTACTGAGTTTACATCGCAGTAATTTGGAAAGTTGTAAAATATAGTTAACTAGTAAAAAAAATAAAGTTCTTGGCATATCTTTTGGCATTGAGTTTTTTAAACACTGCCTACAAATTCACTCGCCCTGTCAGAAAATCCACTCGCCAGTGGCGAGTAAAATGATGTATTTCCTCACCCCTGAAAATCATATATTTTAATGACTATTCATAGTAGTAGCCGAAATTGCGTTTTCAAATGTGTTATATTTTTTCCAAATTGTTCATTTAGGCATCATCATTGACCTTAATAAATTGTGAAGTTTTGTTGTAGTATTCTGGGTGTGTTGGAAATTGTTTCATAATCCATGCTGTGCACATGAATTTTTTTTTTCTTTTTTTTATATTAAATTAATCTTCCATAGTTTAAATCTAATTCCAAAGCAATGTCATCTTGGCTATGTCCTTTAAAGTGAGTGTGAACATCTTTAAAGATTTAAAAAAAAAAAAAAAAAAAAAAAAAAAAAACACTTTTGTGCCAAATCACATTTGCTCAAGTCTGCCATTTGGCTATGGACCTGGTTACGTAAGATTAACCAGAAGATACTGCAACTGAGTATTAAACTGAAAATGTCAAAAAAAAAAAGATAGTTTCATTTTATGTTGAACATAAAATTAATATAAAATTCAGTTGAATTGGTTAAAAGATATGTAGTATCAGAATATATACTTAGAATTGTTTTGTTTATTTATTTATTTTTCAGAACTCCTAGATGAGTTATCCATGGTTGCTAGTAAAAAGCATAGCAATTTAGACTTGCCAATATCTCCTTGTTTATTTTTGGAATTTCATGGATCCAAAGATGTTGTTAAAGTCCAGGCGAAACATGTAGGTATGTTTTCTTCTTATTTATTTAAAGATACTTATATTTTTTTCTATACAAAAAATAATTTATGTAGTATTCATGTAGTGTTTTTGTTTTTTTAAGTTAACTGTCTAATTTTTCTTGATGTTATTTTAAAATCCTTAGAGCTTTAATTGGTAATTTCCATTACTCCTTGTTTTAAACACTCTTTGTAGATTTGCATCAAAACATTATTATTTATCGTAAGTTTTTTATAGTTTAATTTTGTGTTTATAACACTAGTTTTGTAAAAGGTTCTGCTTTTAATGGAATAAATAAGAATTTTCATTTGATACTTTCAAGGAAATTATAAATTAAAGTTTTGTCAGTTTTTTCTTTGTTATCTTAATTATTTGTGTTTATTGATCACTTTTGTCATTAATCTATTTGTAATTTTACTTTTTACTATAATTTTATGTGCTTACAAATACTGAATTAAGATGCACATATGTACAGAAGAATGCTAATGTTTGAAACCAAAATCTTAATACAGTATAGGATCTGTTATCCAGATTCCTTGGGATCTGAGATATTCTGGATAAAAGGTTTTTCTGTAATTCAGAACTGTTTATTATAAGTATTGAGAATTGTGGAAAATAATGGTATGAAATGTATAAAATATGAATAATATATGTAAATACACAATTACAAATTTGTTAATTTAATAACTTATTTACACACAAAAAAAAAAAAAAAAAATTAATTACAGTTTAAATTTAAAAAAAAAAAAAACATTTTTATTAAGATTGGTTGCTTGTGCGTCTCTTGCTCCTGTATTCTGTATACCGACATGATTTGATGTTCAAGGAAGTAGCTTCTTTGCTGCATTCCACAAACGAGTTGTTCAATTAAAAAATATCAGTAGCTCATTTGAAATTTTTTCGCTCACCTCATTCTGCTGGTCATCATCATCGCTTTCGTTAGACACATCATTTGACATGTCAACAAATGTCACCAGGGTGTCTACAGAATCTGGAAATCAGGGAATCATGGAAAAATCAGGGAGGTTTATCACTCTGGAAAAATCAGGGAAATGTCAGGGAACTTTGTAAAAATACTGGAAAATCAGGGAAATTTGTCTATATTGCGAAAATATTTGCATTTTCACCTTACCAACGAGACTGATTCGGCTATTTTATGTACCATATTTTTTCACATGCTGATTAATCTTTCCCACTATTTTTTAAAAGATGCGCATGGTATGAGCTTTTGATATTTAACGTAAATTAAGGTGATCCGATGTCCTGATTTTCTGTACACATAGCAGTTATTTGAAGGCAATTTACACATTTTTAAAAAATTTTAATGATACATTAGCATAACCTGACCAGGTTGCCAGAGCTTAATCCAATTAGTTATCCCGTCAGATTTAGATAAGTCTTAGAATTGAATATTTTTCAGAAAATGAGGAAAGTTTCTGGCCACCCTATATCCATTGGCTTCTATATGATGTTGGACGCTATGAGCTCAGATTTATGAAACTCTCAACCAATACTTAATGAATATTAGGCAATTTTTATGTTTTTCTCTTGTTTTTTTTCTCCCAAATGAGATATTAGCAAGCTGGATAAGTGTGTTATACGAGGAATCGACATACATGAAAAAATACCGTATTTGTATTGCTAATAATGGAAATCAGGGAAGTTTGATAAAAATAGTCAGGGAAATCATGGAAAAATCAGGGAACTTTTTTTTTTACAATTTCTGTAGACACCCTGGTCACTGCCAGTCGCCTGATGACTTATAGGAGCATCGATCATCAGCTATGAGACAATTTTCTACCGACACTTGATCCAGCAATTGAGCTTCTGACCATGAAAGTCCTTTAGCTTAGTTCAGCAGATCTGTTATAATTTCCTTCTCCTTGGGAATTTTAAAGTCTTTAACTTCCGGCTTATTTACACCATGAAAAAATATTGCAAATGACCACAAATTGTATCACTCATGGATGAGTGTACATCTGTCTGCTGTATCCCATGCTTGACCTAAAATTCATCTTTAGTTTTTATATTTTTGAAATTAAAGAAATTATTTTTTGGTTATCATTTGCATTCTGGTTTTCAGAGTATTCTGGATACAGAGTTTCCAGATAACGGGTCCCAAACTGTACAATGGGCATATGGTCTACTTTAAAAAAATCTGTAATAAAATTAGAAATTACTTGCTTAGTTTGCTATTTTACTTAGTTTACTAGCTTTGTTTCAGTTAACGTGATTTTCAGTTAATGTGATGATAAGCTTCTTTTAGATGCTCGCTCGATTAGTGCATAAAGCACAAAATTAGTGATAATTTTTCAGCAGCAAGACAACATTGAATTGTTAAAAACAGTAATTGCTGAAATAACAATAAAAAAATTCAAAGAACTTTTAAAAAACTAGATTTCATCAAACAGCTTAAGTTTAAAGTAATTAAATTGTATTACAATAAGTGGGAAACCTTTCACATTTCTGTATATTTTGTCTTATTTTTATTATTATAGTTATTTCATCTAACTCCCTGTTCCTACCCCCAAAAATAAACCAATCCTTCCTGTTTTTCTTTTCCGCAGTATTCAAAGTTTAAAATCTTAAAAGCTGTTTTATTTCTTTAAATTTTTCTGTTCCATTTGATATTTTACAGTGCTTATAAATAAATGCACAATCATCTATGGGGCAGGCAATAGAAAAATAAAATTATGTTTTTTTATTTTTGAACATTCATATGTTCTTAAATTAACCTTTTTAAAAAGTAATTCAATTATATATATATATATATATTTAACTTTTCTATTCTTTAAGCTAAAATTCTATCTGAATTTCGTAAATAAACTGAAAGAAAAACATGCAAAAAGGATATCTTGTCACATAAATATATATCTGCAAATATGCTGCATATGCCCGATAATAAGCAGTAAGAAATTTACTACTAAACTAATTAGCTAATGCTCATAAAACTAATGATTTAAATTGATATAGCTGTTTTCAAATTAAAATATACTGAAACTGATAAAATATTTAAAGCGTCGTTAATAAAAAAGTAAAAAAATAAGATCAAAAACAAAATAAATAGTAATAGTTAACAATTTTTTAAAAGAAGGGGAAAGATGGAAACTTGCTGTGCCTAAATATGTATCTGGCTGTGCATTTTTCCCATATATCTGGTATTCAGTCAGCCAAATTGATATTTGTTGCATCTCTAACATTTAATATGTAATTCTTAAGCTAAAAGAAATCATGTTCCTAGCCAGTATTAGTTCAATTAATGAGTTTCTGTGTGATAGTTCAACCAATTTTTATTCATTGTTTATATATATAATACAAGTTGTTCATATATTAAAACCAAACTATTTATGTTGTTTTAATTCTGTATCATAGCATCTCAAAATTTATATTTGATTTGCATCAACAGTCAGGGGGGGGGGGGGATTCCTTGCCCCTCCTCAAGCTTTTCAAATTTAATAAACCAAATTTTCTTTTATATGATGATTTTTTAAAAAAAATTATAAAATTTACTCTTCTTCAGTAACTTTAATTAAACACCAAGAGATAAAATGAACTAAGGATTTTTCATCAGAATGCGCTGCCGTCCTGTACCCTTCATGGAAGGCAATATTTATTTCAGTTTCTCTTTTTACATAAAAAGTATCTTAAATGATGTTTTTCGAGAAGAGTAGGAGCACACCCTGACAGAAAAGACTGTTTCAATTTTTATTTTGAAAAAGTTACTAAAAAGCCTACTTTTGGATTTTTAATATTTCTTATTTGTATATTTTTACATTGATTTTTATGTTGACATGTTTAAAAACAGTCTTGCACAACAGATTCTGATAAAAAAAAATTCTTAGTTTAATTTGTATTTTCCATTTTAAAACTGAACATAGGAAGCAGACTACAGGCATATCTGTCAGCATTGTCAGCCTGTTTTCCTTGGTACTTATACACCCTGAAATGGAACTTACCTTTGTTCCTGTGTTTTTCCTTATTTCCATTTTAATACAATTCAGTTACAATAACCAAGTTTTCTTTTGGTTATTCTTTTTTATTTATTTCTTTAATATCTCTAAGGTGTCGTAGTTTCTTTTTCAAACATCCGTTCACACATTGTTAATCATCTATTACAATACGATCGTTCTTCAGGATCGGCTGTTCATTTCTTCAACTGTTTCGATCTTGCCATACCGATATGACGTCAAGCCTTTCCTCGATCGCTGGATGCTGATTTCATCTGAAGAACGCAGTTTCTTCTTCTTTTGTTTTTGACGTAAGGCAGGATGCATTTCTCTCAACTCCACGGATCAGGGAAGGATTATTTTGATCAGAAGGGGGCATTTTGTAATAGAGGATATATGCCGGTGTTTGAAGTTGCTTTTGCTGGTTTTTGAAAGCCTTTTAAAGGTTGTTGGTTGTGGAAATTATGTTTTGCTGAAGGTGGTTGTTGGAAGAAAACTTCGATGCATGTTTGTCCATCGTTATTATGAATGTTATTTTAAAACCAATGTTTTGTCTTAAGGATTTAGACTTCAGTTTTTCAAATGTTTTTTCGTTTTGAACGTGGTTGAGTTACATTCTTTAATTTAATTTACTCATCATTTTGAAAGTTGTTTTTCTACAAATGTGATAGTTCTTTTAACATTGTTTTGAATGTGACTTGTGAATGACTGTTGGCTTCAGCATGAAAGTTTTGTTTTCTGGATAGATGATAGCGATGAAGTGCTTACGCTTTTTTCATTAATATAAGTGAAGTAATGAACAGCGTGGTGCGTTTTGATAAAGATAAAGATAGTTCATTATAGCGACACATCTTCGAAAATTTTTCGTCAGTGTTTTAACTACTTTGTGTCTTCATCTTTTTTCACTTCTTTGAAACCATCACCATTTATGCTGAAGGTTGTTATCGTCATATTAACATGGGTCGTATATCGAGTGCTCAGCTTAAAGTCAATGAAATTGTGAGTTGTTTTTTTCCTTCTTAATTTAAGTGAATGTCTACAACTGAAATATGTTATGAGTATTAAAATAATATCAGAAACTGTTCAACGATATGTCATGCTGTTAACTGAATGCCAAATGTTACTATTCTTATTTCATCATAATTTTTATTTCATTTAAATTATGTTCTGTTTAATATTTATTTAAGTCATATATGTTTGGTTAAAAATAAACGTTTAGTTTAATTTCAAACCCATTTGCATCTTTACTTGTGCCATAACACTTTAACACTTTTTTTGCCACTGTCTCGCCAAGGACAGGTTTTCTTCCCAGCTCTGCTACAATTCTATTAATTTTAGACCAGTCCCGGTTTACGGGCTTGACAATATCTACTCCAAAATCTTGTCCTTTGTAAAAGGGTTAATTTTAATAAATAAAATTTCATTTTATTTTTCTTATGTGTTGATAGATTTTTACTTCTAATGTTTCTGAAATAATCTTGAGCATTTTTATTTTTTAGAAGAAATTATAAAAAGTACCTATAATTCAAATTTTATTTGGGCTGAAGATCCTGAATCTCGAAATGCATTGTGGCATGCTCGTTATCAAATATATCATGCAACCCTAGCTTTGAAGCCTGGTTACAAGGTATTTTTCTTGAATTAATTTCATTAATTTTTAATTTAAAACTTTAGCTCATTTTATACCAACCATTGTTTGGATGCACAACTATTGAAGGGATTTGGAATCGAACACCATTTTCCATTTTTTGATAAATATGTTTTATCTTAAATTATTAATAATTTTTGTCTTACAGTGGTGATCTTTAATTATTAATTATGATTTAAATTATGAATTAAAAAGACTCTTCCGGATTTAACAAAGAAATTAAAGTGCTATACTGGCATTGTTCCGGCTTTTTATGGTTTACCAAAAGTTCTTAAAATTGGTATCCCTCTGCACCCTATTATAGATTATACTCATTCACCTGTGTATAAATTGTCCAGATTTTTATCCTCATTCTTGAAACCACTAACTATTGAGTCTATTTACTGTCTTACATCTGCTTATCAATTTTTGGACTGTCTTAAAAGTTTCTGTTTTCCACCTAACTGCGCAATGGCTTCATTGGATGTGGTACATTTGTTTATATCTGTACCGATTTATTTTGCTTGCGAAGTTGTTCAGAAAGTATTGCCTAAATATAATGTGAATTCAAATCTAGACATTTTGGACATTGTTGATCTTGTGAGATTTTGTCTTACATCTAATATCTTCATTTTTGAAGAGAAGTTTTATAGACAAGTTAATGGAACGGCTATGGGATTCCCTAATTTCCGTTCGGATAGCTGAAATAGTAAGGCAGTTCATTGAGTATAAAATAATGTCTCTGTTGGGCTCTAGGGTCTGTTTTTGGAGGTGCTATGTTGACAATGTTTTTCTTGTTGTGAAGCATGAGGATTTGAATGAAATTCTAAAGACTGTGAACTCTATCTTTCCAGTAATCCAATTCACTATCGAAATTGAGACTGATCGCAAATGACCTTTCCTCGATGTTATGGTTGAAAGAGTAGAGAATACTGATTTTCAAGAAATTTTAACGTCTATGTACCGCAAGGCTACGAATTCTGGGCAATATCTCAACTTTGAATCCATGAACCCACTCTCCCATAAAACTGCAGTTGTTAGAACTTTGACCCACAGAGCTAAATGTTAAAGTAATACTGATGCAGCCTTCCAATTAGAGAAAAAGAAGATATTTACGGAATTGATTCAAAATGGTTATCCTTTAAGATGGATAAAAAGAATTTTTTTGAAAGCCATCGCTTGTCAACTTCTGTAATTTGTAATGGCTCCACTAATTACGTATCTCTACTATACTACAAATATCTTTCTGAAAAAATTTCGAGTCTTTTAAAGTCTTATAATATCAGCACAGCTTTCAAGCCACAGAACATTTTGAAAGATTTGCTTTGTAAGTCCAAACCTAGAATCCCCCCCCCCCTACTTAGAATTGGTGCAATTTACAGTATCCCTTGTAAAGTTTGTGACTCAGTATGTATTGGCAAAACTGGTCGTACATGTGCCATTTACCTTGCCGAGTATAAACGTGCCTTCAAATCAGGAAGCCTGCAATCTAAACTAGTACAGCATTCTTCGGATAATGACCCTAGCCCAGATTTCGCAAATATGACAGTTATCAGATCCAGATGTAATAACGTTAAAAGTAGACTTTTTCTTGAAGGCTGGTTCACTCGTAAGCAAATTTCGCCGATTAATGAATCCTGTGCAGTTCCACCTGAATGTACAGTGTTGCTTTGATATGGCAGGGTTCATACTCATCAGGGGATTATGGGATTCCTGGGATAATCAGGGGATAAATTTTGGCCCTAAAAAATCAGGGTAATCTCAGGGGATAGTACAAAAAATTCCCCAAACCTGGGAAAACCTGGCAAAATGATTGGTTACTCTGGGAAATTGAGGGCAATCGCTGCTGTTTGCGTGTTTTGTGTGGTCTTAATGAAATCAAACTAAGACCTTTCTTCTACCATTGTGATACATAGAATTGGAAATTAACCACTCCCTCTTACAGATTAGAAAACATATGTTATATTTCATCTGTACTACTTCTAACGTCTGGTGACATCCATTCAGTCACTAGACATTACTTCTAACATTGTGAGGTTTGAAAACTGTTAAAGAAGAACTTAAGAAAAATAAAGGACATTTTAAAATTTATATTGACACTTGAGCCTTCATATTATTCATAATGCTTTTCAAAGAGGTAATAAAATCCCTAAGTGAAAATTAAATTCTTACAGCAATCTACCAAGTTTTTTAAGGAGAGCCACACAAGGCTTGCAGACTTCATCTCTGTTGGTACGCAAATTAATGTTTTTCCTTTAAAGTTCTGTTCATATTGTTTATATAGGTGATATATAAACTGTATTTTTGAGATTATCCAGTTTGTATTTTTTTTAAAGGAGTGGGGAGGGGGGGCAAGGGGATCATGATACTGGTTTAAAAAATGTCATTAATTGTTAACATGGAAAAATTATGCACCCCTGAAAATACATCAGGGGATTCTCAGGGGATTTTTTCTTGGAAAATGAGTATGAACCCTGTATGGGTTCTTTATAGTTTCTTTGAATTTAACTGTTAGTAGTTATTGACTGTAAACATGATAAGTAGTTTTCTGGTCATCTGAATGTTATTGCACTGATGAGGGCCTAAAACTTAGCCTGAAATGTTTGCATTTTAATTGCATATGTATTTATGTAATTTTTAACTTGTATGTCTGATTAATTGTGGTATTTTTTAATTTAAAAATTTTTATATATCAGATGTTAAACAATGTTTAGTTATTTTAATTAAAAAGATGTTAAAAAAAAAATCAAGCGCTTTTGATATAGACAAGTAACGTTCATAACAACTCTTTAAATTTTAAATCCTGATGATGGCTAGGTATTAGCTGAAAGTGCTTGATTTTTTTTAAACATCTTCTTAATTGTTTAATCATCTTTTAAGTAATGAATCATTTATGTATTTTTATATTAAAATAATGCAACTTTAATTTTAAAGGGTTTTTTTTATCGTTTTAACTTTTTAAAACTTAACTTTATTTTATTTTTTTTTTTTTTTACAAGTTACTTTTATAAAAATAATCAAACAATATCAAGTATTTTGTATTTGGAAATTATAATTATTGATAAAAAGTGTAACCTTAGTTAAACAAACCAACCATTCATCCATAAGCAGGATCTCCTTATGCATCACATCAAACCTCATTCACACTGCAATGACCTTTACATTTTATACATATTTTACAATGCTTATACATATAAGAACATTAAAATACATATACTAAATATAGGCATCTTTTATTTTGAACTTTACCCTACTCTCAAAGTCCAAAATATTGATCATGATCATTATAGGATCAAACATTGATTTAAAAATTTAACTTTTAAAAATTAACACTAAATTTGAGGTACTCAAAGAAGAAAGTATATATAAAGAAGTCCCTGGACCACTGCCCCACTGGTTTTAATCAACCCTTGATTATTGAAGGAAAATCATGTTTTCTAGCATAATTTTTCAGTTTAATAACAGATTTCAAATTTTGAGAATAACAATTTAGAGTATATTATATTTCTCCCTTTCTTGCTTATTTAAATGGCTTTTTTTAACTCAATGGTAGATATAAAAGGATTTCTAATATAAACTTTATTAAATGCATTATTTTCTGATAAAACTATTTTTTATAGACACTTCCTGCTTTAGTTCTTTTATTTTTACAAATTGGGATGAAAGCTGTGTCTAATACAGTAAACATACAGTAAAAGTTTTTTGTTTGCAGTTCGGAAGCCTCACAGTAATATGCTAATATATATTCAATTTGCTTTATGGGAAACGGAACTGCATTCTCATCATCTATGTTAGATAATAAATTAGAAAATGTTTTAATCTTTTAAAAATAATCATGTGATTTCCTAATAAGAATAAAAAAATTGAAAAAATTTGGATGATAGCAAATGTACAAGAACATATGTGGATTTTCATGCAACAGTTTAGGTTATTATATTTATGGCAAATAAATATCACTCTTTTTATTTTCCTTCTAAGTAAGCATGCAACTTTTGACTGCACTGCTATTTTTGTATGAATGCTATTATTTTGGATTCTATTTTTTTCATTGTAAGCTACTAATGCAACTGTTTCTGATGGCATAGAGCAGCAACAGTCATGAATGCTGTTGAAACCAATTTGAAAATGCCAAAAAAAACTTCATTTTTAATTTAGCTTTAAAACTAATAGCTACAAATTGAAAATAAAAATATAATATGTTACAAAAATCTCTTGTTAGATTTCATTGAGGCACATTTATTTATTTTTTTTTTAATTAAGAATTTTTATGGTGATGTATTTCTTTCTTGCTTCATTATAAACTGCAATTTATAAGGTTTTTTGTTTAATGGCAGTTCATCTTTTCTGTTCTTCATTTTTACAGTGTATAGGGACAGATGTTTGTGTTCCCATATCAAAACTAACTGAGATGGTTATCAAGACTCAGGAAGATATTAAAGATGCTAAAGTATTAGGTATGCTTTATTGCTTCTTCCTCAAAAAATATTGAAATGTTGGATTGTAATGCTTGTAAGTGATTTATTTATGAAAAAGGTAAACATGTTTTATTGCTTGTCTTATGAAATTAAAATACCTATTCAAAAAAAAAAAAAAAAAATTATTATTTGCAATATGTATACACTTTTATTTATTTATTTATTTATTTTATTTTTTGTACATGTGTCCTCTTAATATGTGTGCATATAAGTATGCAAGGCTTCATAAATCCAGCCACCTGGTCAGTATTCGAGAAAAAAATATTTTAACTGGTGACTATAAGTTTAGTACCTCTTAATATTTTAATTCTAAAAGATCATCAACCTTTGTTCTACCATTAGTACAATTTAATTTTTTAAATATCTTCATGGATGCACCCTTCCAATTCATGTATTTATTTATATGTGCATATCACATAAATATATACAATAGGCCTAGGCATTATTTAACACATTAGATTAAATAACACTAATACTATGTTGGAAAATATTGCTACAATAATATGTTATGGAAAAGTCCTATGAATTAAACAGTATATGGCATAGAAAAGACAGAATCTTCACCCAATGGTGTTCAGTGCAAGGATCCAATTATGTGCCTATAAAAAATATTTTTTTAAAAACTAAATGTGTACTGTAATCATCTTCAATTGCTTCTTTTGTGACCTTTGCCCCTATTCTTATCCCCTATTTATGGTGCTCAGATCACAGCAACTGTGTGTACAGTCTTATGCTAAAAATTTCTTTTGCATTTCCTCCAATGGTTGATGCACTAGTAACTGCTACTGATTTAGTAATTAGGCACCTATGAAATACTCTTTTGGCTTTGCATCTAGTGCTAACTCACTGGTCACAATTGATTTTTGTTTTAAAAAAATTCATTGGTCACAATTTATATATTTATCAAAATTCAATTGAAAAAAATTATTATTTTAATTAATTTTCTATATCATGAAAATTAATTTTCATGATATAGAAACCTATAATGATTTTCAACAGAATTTCTGGAAACTCTAAATATGTGAATCCAAAATTACAGTTCATTCCGCCTAGAAATTTCAAACTTTAAACCTGAATAATTTCTAAACTACTTGACCAAATGACTTCCTGTTTGATATTCAAAGAAAAAAATTACCAAAGAATCCAAATATGATGTCAAAATTATGTGTTAGTAAAAATGATGATATTACAAAATTAAGGATGAGCATGGAAACTGGATAAGCAGTGTAAATTAAATGGCCAATTAAAACTATACTTGAGTTAGTCATAATGAGCTGTACTAGAATACATAACTTCACTGCAGAAACTGAAGCACGACCACTTAACTGGACTGGAGTACTGAGTTGCTGAAGTCAAATATCAGTGCTTAAATACTGACTGAAAGTAAGCTTAAAATATGCAGTTAAATAATACTATGCAGATTATTTTATTCACCATGAAGCAGCAAAACCAATTGACTGTAAATTTTATTCATCATAAAGCAGCAAAACTAATTGACTGTAAATTTTATTTACCATGAAGCAGCAAAACCAATTGACTGTAATTTGAATTTTTTTTCGGTTACATGCTCTTCCAGTTGTGAAACCAACCAACCCGTAAACAATATAAACATTCAGCAGTTAGTGATGTAGCAAGAATGTGCTAGAGGCTTTATCAAGCTATTCCCATAGAACTAATATAAATAAAGCAACTTATGTATTTAACTTGTATTTAGATTATTTCAATACATCACTGTTGATATTCCCGGTAGCAGAAAGTTCGAGACGCGCGACGTGCGTCGCAGATTTATTTTGGACCTTGCAGATAAATTTGCCAACTTGAAAAAAAAAAAGTACTTCCTTAAAAAAAAAAAAAAAAAAAGTACGAAAATTCTGACAAAAAATATCGCGAATTCGACAAATGGTCGCTGAAAAATATCAATTTCGGCAATCGTTCGCATAAAAATTCGGTAATTTATAGCCAAAGGCATAGATGCCAATATCTCCGGAAATTCCGGAGTTTCTCCGGAAATGTAGGATAAAATACGGAAGTACGGTAATAAGGTAGAAAATACGGAAATTTGAGACAAAAAAATCGCGAATTTCTTCGATCGATCGCGGCAAAAAATCACGAATTTCGTCAATCGGTCGTTGAAGTATATCGCGAAAATCGTCTATTAATCGATAAAACCGCCAATTTCTACAATCGCTCGCGGCAGAAAATCGCAAATTTCGCCAACCGATCGTTGAAAAAAGTTGCAAATTTTGTCAATCAGTCGTTGCAAATAATCGTGAAATTCATAAATAGGTCGTTGATAAAAATCGCAGCCGCGGCAAAATATCGCGATTTGCGTTAATCAGTTGGGGGGGGGGGGGATATCCTGAAATCCGGTAATCGGCCAATGATAAAAATCGCGGATTTCGTCAATCACTCGCTGCGCTGCAAAAGAAATCTCGAATTCCGTTAGTCATTCGCGGTAAAGAATTGCTGTTTTCGTCAATGAGTCGCGGCAAAAAATCGCTGTTTTCGTCAGTCAGTCGCGGCAAAAAAATCGCTGCTTTCGTCAGTAAGTCGCGGCAAAAAATCGCTCTTTTCGTCAGTCAGCCGCGGCAAAAAATCGCTCTTTTCGTCAGTCAGTTGAGGCAAAAAATCGCGATTTCCGTCGATGAGTTCTCGGCAAAACATTGCGATTTTCGTCCGTCAATCGCGGCAAAACATCGCAGTTTTCGTCGTTCAGTCGCGACAAAACAACGCGATTTTCGTCTGCAAGTTGCGACAAAACATCGCGATTTTCGTCCTCATGTCGCGGCAAAACATCGCGATTTTCGTCCTCGAGTCGCGGCAAGACATCGCGATTTTCGTCCTCGAGTCGCGGCAAGACATCGCGATTTTCGTCCTCGAGTCGCGGCAAGACATCGCGATTTTCGTCCTCAAGTAGCGGTAAAACATCGCGATTTCCGTCAGAAAGTCGCGCAAAATATTGCGATTTTCGTCTGCAAGTCGCGGCAAAACATCGCGATTTTCTTCTGCTAATCGCTGCAAAACATCGCGATTTTCGTTCGTCAGTCGCGGCGAAAAATTCGCGATTTTCGTCAGTCAATCTCGGCGGAAAATTGCGAACTTTGTTAATTGGTCGCGGGATTTCACACTCACATCAATCACGGATTTTTTGCTCCGTAGAGATAAAAAAAATTCCAAAATTTATTATAAAAAATTATTAATACATTAAAAGTAAAAGTAAATTAAGTAACCTTTATTTAAATTATGTTTGTGTTGATAAATGCAAAAGCTGCTAGAGGACTGAAAATATTTGTAAAAAATATAGCTCGTAAAAAACTTTGTGCAACTCCTGAAATGACTCCTGAAACCTGAACATTTTACTCCTGAAGAGTGTCCAAAACTCCTGAAATTTAACTGGTTTACTCCTGATACAGTCTTTACAATGTTGGCGTCTATGCAAAGGGTCGCTATAAAAACGCGAATTTCGTCAAAAGAGACCGGAAAAAAAAATGAATCTCGTCCCAGGGTTGTAGAAAAAAATGCAAATTTCTGTCACAGGATCGCGGGAAAAACACGGATTTCGTCAAAGGATCGCGGAAAGAATGCGAATTTAGTAAAAGGACGCGAATTTAGACAAGCGATTTGGGAAAAACGCAAATTTAGTCAAACGATCGCGAAAAAACGCAAAATTTATGTCAAAGGATCACGAGCAAACGCAAAATTATGTCAAAGGATTGCGGAAAGAAGGAGGAATTTCGTCAGAAGATCTCGAAAAGCGTAAATTTCTGCCAAAAGATCGCTGTACAAACTTGAATTTTATCCAAAAATCCCGAAAAAACGAGGATTTCGTTCCAGGGGCGCAAAGAAACGCAAATTTCTGTCACAAAATCGCGGAAAAAATGCAAACTTCTGTAAAACGATCGCGAAAAGACGCAAATTTTTGTAAAACGATCGCGAAAAAACTCAATTTTTTGTAAAACGATCGCGAAAAAACGCAAATTTCTGTAAAACGATCGCGAAAAAACGCAAATTTCTGTCAAAGGATCGCGAAAAACGCAGATTACTGTCAAAGGATTGCGAAAAAGGAAAATTTATGTCAAAAGATCGGAATTAAATTTGCGGAATTTCGTCAAAAAATTGCAAATTCCTGCCAAAGGATCGCTGTAAAAACGCGAATTTCGTCAAAAGATCCCAGGAAAAACGTGAATTTCGTCCCAAAGGTGCCAAAAAAACGCAAATTTTTGTCACAAAATCGCAGAAAAAACACGAAGTTCGTCAAAGAATCGAGGAAAAAACACGAAGTTCGTAAAGGATCGCGAAAAAAAAAAGCTCATTTTTGCAATATATATTGCAAGCTACAATGAGGGATGACAGACTTGACAGCCTAATGCTTTTAAAATATGAAAGTGAAATAGGGAATTTTATTAAACTAAGCGATGTTATTAACAGGTGGGCTTCTTTGAAGACCACAGTAATTAATATTAAGTGAAAACAAGTCGGATGTGCCAATCCCAAAATTTTCTTCTACTCCACACATGTTAATGCCTCAAAATCGCCGCGGTGAGCGGCCCATCTTCGTCCGCAGCCCTTTATTCTTCTACTCTAGTCCCACTCTTTTGCGGAAGCAAGATACGTAGGTCCCCAGCCACGCCCCGAATGAAAGACTCCCTACCGAAACCCAGGTTGAAAAAAAAAAAAAAAATCAGAAATTGAAACCGGACAAATTTAAAAGGGAAATTACACAAATTAAAGACACCGAAAAGCGGGAAGGGTTGGGCTCGGGGCGATGAAGCTACCGAACGACTCCTACCTACTTCTAGCTTATTATTAGTCTCGGCGGTGGGCGGGGGGGTCGACCGCCGTAGGTAATTACACAATTAGGTAATATTTCGGGGATTGTTTCAATATTTAACATATCGTTCTACATTTTTAGTTATAGAGCTATGAGGAAAGTTTTCAGTGGTATAGTTGTAAAAAAAGTACGATAATACCTACGGGCAGAGGGTATATACTAAAGAGCATATATGTTATAGCTATGGAGGGTGTGTAGAGTTTCTAAAAAATCCAGAAGGTCTACGGCATATAGGCAACGCTACATTCCTGAAAGTTCTACAATCACGTTAACGCGATACTGAAAAATATATTAAACTATCTACTCCATATATAGTATACAAAGAGCAATTTCGGTTCAACCACTTATAACTTGAGTTCTTTTGAATGGATTTTGAGAAGACTTGCATTGTTAGTTGAGATAAATCTTCAAAAAAGGGTTTCGTATATAACACATATCATTCGGCGTTACTTAGTAGAGAATTATGTGCCAAAGTTCTTTAATCAGTGAACCCTATTTGGAAAGATTAGCCTTTTTAAAAGGTTCTACTGAGTTAAGTTCGATGGAATTAGCACTGGTTGTTATACAATTTTTCAGGAAAGGTTTTAGAATGTAACTCATCGTTTTGCTATAGAATTATAGGTGAATGTTCTATAATCTGGTGAACCCGATTATGAAAAATTAATCTTATTAGAAGATGCTACTGGACGGATTTTGATGAGATTTGCATTCTTAAATTTTCAGGGATGATTTTAATATGCTACATAGCTATTATTCTTCCGTTTTTCCATATTCGATTGTAAATAATCAACTAAAAGATTTGCTTTTTAACAGTCCAAATTTTGTCTGAGCCATTAAAAGATATGAAACCGTAATGGCGTTCATATTGTTTTCAGGAATGCGGAAGATCATTGGAGATAGATGTATATATTGCTATAAAACGCGCAGGGGCGTAGCCACAGATATTTTTTCGGGGGGGGGAGAATTCGAAAATTTCCCAACTTGAAACAAATTGCTCCAATTTTCGACTAAAATGATATGCACAATGTGTGTAATAATTATAATGATACTTTTGCATAAAAAATTCCTTTCCGAAGAAAAATTCTGAAACTGAAAACATAAAAATTCTAATTATGGGTTTGTTTACTAAAAAAATAAATACGCTTTTTACTTTCTTCTATCTTTACAAGAAGAAAGTATTGGATTCGTGAAAAAATTCGACTTCCGGTTTTAGACTGATTTATACGTTTTAGTAAGTCCTGAACACGATTCGACTGTGTTTAGAAAATATCTGTCTGTCTATATGTGATACAAATTTTATGGGCGCTCTAACACAAGAACTAATGCACGAATTTTAATAAAACTTTAGAGATTCACTTATACAGTCGAACCTCGTTAACGCGAACACTCAAGGGGAAACTTTTTTTGTTCATATTAAAAGTAGTTCGTCTTATCGGAACTTAACTACATTACATACAAGATATTCAAAATATCACTGCTGTAAGCTCGTACATATGTTACTTAAAATACAATTGAGCATTAATGACTGAACAGTGATGCTGAAAAAACTAATTGGGGAAGGGGGGGGGGGGGTGAGGGGTAACACAATAATGGTTTCTGTAGATAATACTTATTTAAAAAAGAAAAAAAAATTAACAGCAGCCACTGTTTTTGAATGCACCTATTTGGTGTTTTGGCACCATTCAGTTGCGATGGCCATGAATTTTTGAGCTGAAATCTTTGGTTGTGAACTTTGACTTCAGTTCATCTTGTTGAATGCTTTATTGGGATAGAGAAAAATGGATCATCACAGGCATCATTCCTCATTTTTTAATTTTACTACAGAATAAATGCTTTATTTAATTTAAATGTGATATATAAACAGTATGGCCTCTGTTGTTTAGTTTTTGGATGGCTTTAATGCCCTATTTTGTTTCATGCACTCAACCATATACTTCTCAGTTCCGCATTGTAAGTTGGTATGTATTTTCATTTCATCTCTCACCCAAATCATGGTAATATAAGATTCACATATTCAACAGCAATTTATTCTCTTATGCTTGTTTAATAGCAATTTCATTATTCCTGCAGTTAATATCCACAACACATATTCTTAGCTACTCTTTTTAAGCACTATACACACTAATCATACTCACAACAAGTGATGTATTTTTCTCCATTTTATTTAAATGGAATATTTTAATTGAGTTTCAGTTATATCCTAAAAATAATTAATATGGCACAATATTTCTTCCAAATACTGATATTTGTCTTATTTAATTGGAGAATTCTGAAATATAATAAGGCAAATATTACTGAGTGGAAATAGTGGTATTCAAAATCTGTAATATTATCACCAATGCAATTAAGGGGGTTGATCAGTCAGATCTAAAATTCCCTTCTCTAATATTAAACCCGTGGGAGTTGAATGCATTCTTATTTTTAAAATATCCCCTCAAGAAATTAAAATTTCTTACTTCTTTTTTCTGTGTAAAAAGATGTTAAATTTTTTCCTTAGTTGTAAAAATATATGTCTAACTTAATGTTTTATGTGATACAATTGTACAAGCTGTGAGTAAGATTTTAGTGCTTCAGATAAAATTAAGCATATATTTTAGAAATATTTTGTAAACTAAAAAAAAAAGAATATCCTTTAAGAAGAATGTTTAGAAAAAAGAAAAATATATATTAATTTCCTAAATGATATTTAAAAAATAAAAATGCATTACACTCCCATAGGTTTAACATTAGCAAGGAGAATTTCTGACCTGACTGTCTAATACCCTTAATCTCAGTCTTTAAGATGCAGAGATAATTTATGTCTATTTTGTAAAATGACTAATAAAAATATGTTTATTATATGTACATTTTGTATCATTTGTAGCACGCTAAATACCATTGACTGAAAAACATGATAAACCCAAAGGTTTTAAAAAATATTTTTATTATTATTTTTATAAAATAAGTAACTGATAAACGGCATATAAAATAACAAAATTATGAAGTATAGTGAGCATGGAAAAGTTCTTAAAATATCTAACATTTGTATGTAGCATATTTTTTATTGATTCCTGAAAAATTTTAAATTGTGGACATAATTTTTGAAATTACAGGTTCAATTATGAAGGTTACAAAAAGTAAAACATTGCCTGCACAGAAATCTGATGTTTTTGATTGTGAATGAGTCTTTCAATAATTTTTCAGAGCGAATATAAAAGAAAAATTATAATGATGAAGAAATATTTTATTCATTTACTCTTAATATTACCTCGATAAAAAGTTAAAATAATTATAATGATCGGATTGTAGTTCTGTATAGTTTTTTTCTTAATATTGATTTTTTCATATTCTTTTTTTTTTTCTTTCTTCATTTTTTTTTAAATTTATTTATTTATGCTTGACAGGTACTATAGTTGGTCATGTAGGTGATGGCAATTTTCATACTCAACTTCTGTTTGATCCAGAAAATAAAGAAGATATTAAAACTGTTTATTCACTTGCAGATAAAATAACAATGTATGAACAATCCTTTTATATTTAAAATGGCTTTCTTTTCTATTAGGAGGTTGAATAATTTTTCGGGTTTTTTTTTTTTTCAACAGATTGTGTTACCAGAACTGCATATATATAGTTTAAGATGGTAACACATCTATAAAGAATATAAGCAAGTTTGAATTTCAGTGTATGTCATTTCACTAAAATATAAACAACATCTTTTTTCATACTGTTAAACATGTTGAATTTTGTGCCAAAAAGAGAGTATTTCGGAGAATTTTAGTGCATTGTTAAAAGAATTGAAGGAAAAACGTCCTCGATACAACCATGGCTTGGCGACATGTTGCAAAACTGTTGAACACCTTCTGGGAAACACTTAACTGAGAAGTCTTATCCCACCTGCCATATTCACCAGACATTGCTTCTTCTGGTTATCACTTGTTTGATCAATGGCACATGGCCTGGCTGAGCAGCACTTTCATTCTTATGAAGATGCAAAAAAATTGGCCGACTCTTAGATAGCCTCAAAAGACGTATCATTTTTCAACATGGAATTCAAATGCTGCCAGAAAGATGCGAAAAAGTAGTGGCTAGCGATGGGCAATAATTTCAATAACATATTTTTTACTAATTATTTTAAATAAAGCATTCATTTTCATAGTGAAAACTTATTCAATCTTCCAATATATATTACTGAAACCTCTATAATTATGCTCTTAAGATTAGGAGGTTATTTTCAAAACGATTTTTTAATTTTTGTTTGTATTGTAAATAGTAATTAATTGTTTAACAGTAACAATTTCCTTACAGGTTTCCGTCTTTAGTATAGAAAAGTTTCATTTTATTATTGTTATTATTATTTTGCCATGATATTTGTGAATGTTCAAAACCAAACTGAATCAAATCCATTTTTTTTCTTCAACGAAGTTTGATATGAATTCTTCTATTGTTTAGTACCATAACAAACCAAGTTTCTGATTGAAAATATGAGCAACAAATTTCACAAATCTTCTTTGATTTTCATGAGATCCTGTAAGAGGCCATTAAATTTAACTCTAAATTTATGTGGATAATATTTTATGGACTTAATCCACATTGATTCTGAATGCCCTTATATTAAAATCTGACTGTATGTATGTGACACTACTTTTAACTCTAATTCAGATGGAAAAAAAGATGTCATTCCACAAATCACGTGATCATAACTTCCTTCTTTTGTGCAAACTGTGGTCTTCTCAACAAGTTTCAAATCTCAGCTGCAGTATTTAGCAACACATTGCATAAAATCATAGATTTATACATTGACACTTGTTGGTAAAAACAAATGCCAGATCACAAAAGAAATTAATTTTCTTTCTGCCAACACTTCTCTACTGAATCATTATTTGATTGTTATGTTTTAATGCCGACTTTCTTCATTTGGAATTGCTTTATGTAGAGATTTATATATTGCTTGCATTTAGAGTTATTTTTCTCTAATTTTCTGGATTAGTCAACTGAATATAATAAACTTTCAACACAGAACTTAATAAAATTAACATATTGAGTGTATTTGAAAGTTAAACAAATCTATTAGAAATACATGAGTCAATGGTAATTTTATGTTCCAGTGCTATAACTACAATCAAGCCTGCTTATAATGAAATCACTCGGGAATGAATATCTCAGAATCAATTATCTAATATATATTTTTAACTCTTACTTGTTTTAGTCAAAACATTAAAAAATATATATATAGGATATTTAAAAGTATATTTTAATATATATATTTTTTTAAATTCTGAAACATGAATAAAAATTTAAAAGAACGTTTATAATTTCATTTATTTTGACAAGATAGAGCACAGATATAAAATGAACGTATACCAGCAAAAAATGACACTTTATGTACAGGATTCAGTTAAATAAGGGCAAAAAAATCCATTATCGTCTATTGCGCATTAGAATTTAAATGCATGCAGACAAATTCCTCTCCAGTTCATCTAAAATGTTTGCTGCTGTCAACATATTGAGAAAAAATATCTGCTGAGGTTTTTTGAGCTTGCCTTCCTTTTCTGTAATAACATTTGTGTCAATTTCTGGATATTTCTTACTTCTGATGGAGTAATTTTGATTTTATTTAAGTATCTCCATACATCATTTGCTTCACTATCTTGATTGAATGATGCTTCAATGTCCTTTGTTATTTCAACAGAAAACCCAGAGTACATCCAGCAGTTTTTAATCATTTCTGATTTAATATCATGCAATGCATCATTTAGAATTTCACAAGTGATTTTCATATCAATAGGTGGTCTTTTTTCTTTTTCTGTACTAAGTAGAATGTGGCACAAAACATTTATACTCTAACATCTTTTAAGCTGTTAATAATCTATTGATCCATTGGCTTCAATTTTGAGGCTACATTTGGAGAAAACTGGCAAGTTCTTATGGATTTAAGATTATCTCTTGTTCCATGTGAGATGTAGTTATCAATTAGCAAAATACTTTTTCTTCTTTTTTTTATTTCTTTCAATATTAAAGTCCCTTAGCCATTCAAATAAATCTGATGTCATCCAGGCTTTTTGATTTGCAGGATATGAAACAGGCAATATGTTGCACCTTTTAAAACATCGAGGATTTTTAGGCTTTCCTGTAACCATCAGTTTATTGGAACATTTTTATTTCTAACATTTTTAAAACAGTCAAAAAGCCTCCGCCGATATCAGCATTCACTGCAGTTCTAAATCTTTCCGATCTAGATCTGAATAGCTTGTAGAAATTGCTTAAAGATTTCATACATAGATAATGAGTTCTGTGTAATCCTGGTTTGTTTTGAGGTGTTGCATTTTTTCATTGTTCTACCATCCACTGAATGAATAATTTCAACTTTGCTTTGAAGACTCAGAGATTTATGCTTAAGGGGATTCTTTACTCACTTGAAAACACCCGCTCCGTAATGTTAAACCAATGGGAGGTTGTTTTCGAATTTCTCATTTAAATTTGAATATTTTTAAATGATTTTTCTTTTTTTTTTTACATAGGATAGCTGAGCTCAATCTTTAATATGACTCTTTTTAACTTTTTCGATTTTGGTTGCAGCCTTTTTTTTTAAAAGGTACTTTCAGTTTCCAAACCAGTTTCGAAACTGAAAGTACCTTTTAAAAAAAAATCTGTTACCAAAATCGAAAAAGTAAAAACGAGTCATATTAAAGATTGAGCTCAGCTATCCTATGCAAAAAAATCATTTAAAAATATTCAAATTTAAATGAGAAATTTGAAAACAACCTCTTCATTGGTTTAACATTATGGAGCGGGTGTTTTCAAGTGAGTGACGAATTCCCTTAATGCTAGACATCCTGTAAAACTGAAATCAGCATTTCTGGCTTGTGCTCTACTCTAGCGCATGTCTGTCTATTAGTGTCTTTCGCGTGTATTTTCATTTTCTGCTGGTTTTCAATAGCAACAGCATGCGATTTCCTTTCTGTGTGTTGAACACCTACTTCCTTTCTCTACCCCAATGCTAAAGAGATCACACCTAGACAAGTTCGAACATTTTGCTTTACTACTGTAATTTCCTGACTTTTTATGAAAAGTGTTAAAATCACGCTAATAAAAGATTGAAATGCATAGAGGCAAATTTCTGAACATGAGTTACACTTTAAAACCTTATATATTGTCACAACACTTTTCTGGGAAACTGTGTAAGAAACTTTCATTTGCAAGTTTGACCAAAACTTCACTTTTACCAATAAGTGCAATGAACTCACTTCATTGTATATTGTTTCTTTACCGTAGTTTAAATATACAAACATTAAGGCAAATTAAGACAAATCTTAATAAGCAATAAATCATATTAAGCAGTATTTTTATAAAAGGACTCAACTGTATAAGAATAGTAAATAAAATTTATGTAATGTAAGTGTATTTGTGCATAAACATATTACATATAAGAGTAGCCCCTCATTATATTGTCCATTCCATTATAGGCTATAATTTTGTTTTCTTACTTCGCAAGAAAGTAACCATTTTAGTTGTTTTATCTAATTTTTTTTTTTCATATATTTTCATATTTTGCTTGCTTATTTATTGTAAATGGCTATATATTATTGTTTTGTTAGTCACTTCATATGATTAAGACATATTCTAACAACTGTGTTAGAATTGTTGTAAAAGTCAATACATACTAATATTATAAATAAAAATAAATAACATTTGTGTGTAGGGGATAATCTCTGGAACTACCAAACCGATTTCAAAAGTAATGATGACAAAATGCTGAGGGCCATTTCCGCTCCAACATAGGCTGCATTTTATGTCGGTACAACAATCCCCAAGCGGATGCAGGAGCATAGTGCATTCGAAAATTGCAATGTCTGTGATATTGTTGAGGCTAAAAATGTTTAAATATGTGTGGTGTTAATTTTTGAAAGATATAAATACTTACTATGAACGGTTTCTACAAAATTCAATATTTCACAGAACAAAATGAGGGGAAAACTTTCAAAATTATGATTTATTTGGAATTATTAGGGCTAGAAATTTAATGGCATGGTGGTTACATTTAAGATGTAAGTGATCGCTAAGAACTGTTTCTAAAAAATTCGAAATTTAAAAGGATGAAATGAGCCAAAAACTTTCTAAAAATGTTCTAAATTAAGATTTGTTTGGAGTTGTTAGAGCTAGAAACTTAAAAATTAACATTGCTGTTACATTAGAAATGCTCGTCCAGAACAGTATTTTTATTTCAAATTTAAAACCATGCAGGAGCAAAAAACATTCTAAAATTGTGATACAGTCAGTATAAAAGCTATGAATTTGGCATGGTGGTTATCTTTAAGATGTAAATGCTTTCTAATAAATTCAAAATTTAAAAGGGTGGAGTGAGAAGTAAATGTTTAAAAACATTCTAAATTGTGATTTAGTTGTATTTATTCAGGTTAGAAATTTGAAATTTAGTATAGTGGGTACTTTTCGGAGGCAGATTCAGGGTATAAGCAGTTGCTTAACCCTCTGAGCATTTTGAGGGCTTTCCTGCATTGTCATAAAAATGCTTAGAAAACTACTGTTAATTTAAATTTTCTTTCCCTGCTTGTTTCTAATATACACTTCATGCCCCTTTATTTGACATGCATCTTAAAATACAATTCTACTAAAATTATTTTTGTCTACAACCAATTTAAGTTATTTCAGGGAAACTGAAAACTATGGACAAACTGCTTAGAGGGTTAAAAATTCAAGATTTAAAGATTTGAAATAAGCGGAAAATGCTCTAAATTACTGTTTATTTAGAATTGTTAGAAATAGAAACTTTAAATTTGACATCTCTTATTTTTAAGATTTAAATGCTTGTCCAAAACAGATTTACAAAATGCAAAATTTAAAAGCAAAAAACTTCTAAAATTGCGATTTTTGTGATGCTACTGGGGATAGAAACTTGAAATTTGGCATTGTGGTTATTTTTAAGATTTAAGAGCTTGCTAAGAATGGTTTCTAAAAAAAAATGAGATTTAAAAGGGTAAAATGAGCAGGAAATGCCCTAAAAACCTTCTAAACTATGATTTATTTGAAATTGTTTTGGATATAAACTTGAAATTTGACATGGCTGTTACTTTAAAAACATAAATGCACCTACAGCACAGTCTTTAAAAATTTTAAAGTTTCCAGGAACAAAAAAACATTCTAAAATTGTTATTTCTGTGATACAGTTGTTGTAGAAGCTTGGATAACCCTCTTGAAAAAAGCTTTGAATTTGGCATGGTGGTTAATTTTAAGATAGAATTACTCGCAAAGAATGTTTTCTAAAAAATTCAAAATTTTAAATAAAAAATGAAATTAGCTGAAAACATTTAAAATTGCAATTTATTTGGAATTAATTTTAGATTTTCTCATTAATCTAAGTTTCATGTTCACCTAATGCAATATAAGAATCAAATTTACTCAAAATATGGCATAATTAATTTTTTAACCACCTGTAGCAGTATTATTTCCTCTAATAAAAATAGGCACACAAACACCGCTTGGCATATTTCAACAATTATGTGAACAAAACTGTCGGTTTTGCTTGTACATTTATCAAGAAAGAAAAAAAAATAATATTTAGGGAAAAATATCATAATTCGTTTAAACTTTAAATTTCAAAGACAAGAGATGACACATTCTCTTATGTTTTATTTTATTTTGCTTATTTTTTATGTATTAAATTTGTTCTTATTTAATTAGAAACATACTTTATTGTATTCTTACATTTCTTATTTTGTATAACAGGAGAGCTTTGACTTTAAATGGCACCTGCACTGGTGAACATGGAATCGGCCTTAATAAAATATCTCATCTTGAAAATGAATATGGTAAAATTGGAATCCAAGCAATGAAATCAATTAAAAAAGCCTTTGACCCTTTGAATATTATGAATCCTGGAAAAGTAATAAAAATTTAATAATTGTAGAATTTGTTGATATTAAAATGTTTATTAAAGCCTGTTTGTTATTGCTAATCAAGATATTTCTTATGGACATTGTATGGCTGTATAAAAAAATTATTTATATATATTTACGTATGCATTATTTTTTTCTATTTTTGTGATAAAATACTACTGTCTATGAAAATGGAAAATTGATACTTTTCAATTATAATTATTTGTTTGTATTAATTAATAAACTTTCTTTATTTTATTATGTGACTTTTTATGCCTACAAAAATTATTTAAACATGTTTTTGTGATTTCATATGAACTAAATGAAAGAAACATGAACAATGAGAATGCTAAAAAAATTGTGTGTCAGCGACTTGATGTGTATGTACCTTTTCTCAAAAATTACTGAAAAACCTAATTACTGGTAATTTAAAAATGAATGTTATTGTATACATTTAAACTCTGTTAAAATAAGAATGAAATGCTGAGAACATTTGCTTGTTTTACCAGAATTATCTCATTGACTAACATAAAATTTTATATTATAAAAGGAGAAAACAACTATTAAAAATTATTCAATTGTCACTTTCATAGGTACATATTTCCTAAATTAGCTGCACAAAATCAAATTATTGATAATAACTTAATGTTATTTATCAAAATGTTACAATTAATAGAGAAAGTACTACAAAAATAATAGAAAAATGGTGATTAGCATTTTTTATTGGTTTAGGCATTTTGAAAGAAAATACTTTTCTTTAAATATTTTAGGATAAATTTTTACATAATTTTCGTATTAATTAAACTTAAATTAACTAAAAAAATTGCATGTTTTGCTCCAAATAAACTTCATATTTTATTTCTATAGCTAGCTCAAATCCATGGAAGTATGTTATTAGAATGTGATGTTATTTTAACTTAATTTTGTCATTATCATCTTCAAAGATAATATTTTTAATACATATAAATGGTTAATATGGATAAATTGGACATTTCTTGTGAGTTTGTAAAGTTTTTGTGCATCATATCTCAGTTTTCCTTCTGGTAACAGAGTTTTAATATATATATATATATGTATGTATATTTTTTTTTCAGAGTTTTTGTTACAACTCGAGCTTGTTATGTATAACTTTGATTGTATTTAATTTAACTTACTTTTCTTTCCTTTTCATAAAAAATTGTCTCTTATTTACACTCTGTGTGATGATAATAACTTAATCGAATCAGATTTTGAAAAGGGGTCAATTCTTATGCTATTGCATAGGAGTTGACCTCTTTTCACAATGACTGATTCAATTATCATGACATCCATTATCCATAATATACATGGTGAGTAGTCAGGGTTGGCATTAATCAATCACTTTTTTAGTAGATTGATTATTTGACTAAATTTTCAAACCCATGAAATTTAATCATGATTGAAATTGAAAACGTAATTAACCTTTAAAAAATGTTCATGATTAATTTAATTATTAATCTGATTACACAGGGATAAATTAAATATGGCCACCATTTGACTTTCTTAAATTCACTTTCATTGTTATGAGATTGTTAGTAAGTTTCATTATATGATTTTCCTTATTGAAAATTATACAAGGCAACATAAAATTTTCAGAGTGCCATGGTCAAAATGTGTAAATTATTTAGGGGGGAAAGAGACTGTTAAACCCCTTTTTAAAAACTGACATTTTAATTTTAAATTATTATAGACAAATGGGAACAATATTATCAATCAATTTGTCAGTAAATTAAATGGTTGAATAAAAAATGAATTGCACTTATTTTTATTTCAATTAAAAGTAAATTATATTCTGCAAGTATGTGTAATTGCAATTGAAATTAAATGCAAATAAAAACAAGAAATGTGAACCATAGCTCCAAACTGTAAGTCTGATGGAGTCATAAAAACAAGAATTGAAATTGATGTGGAATTAATTTCAATTAGTTACATTTTGCAATTAAATCAATTTCAGTTAGATTTATTGTAAATAAATTAGCTGCAATTAAGTTCACTGTGAATACATATGAATGATGTCACACTGTTTTTTTCATATACCCAGCTACAAACAGGAAAAACAGTTCCAATTCAACTGCCTTTGACACTGCTAGTGCCTCCTAGCAGGAAATAGAGACTCTAAATTTATTAAATTTAACTGAAACATAACTGGAAGAAATGGAGCAAGTTAGAGGTCTGCATGGGCCGACATTTCCACGCCCGGGCCCGGGCCCGGCCCGGTTAAAAATTTCCGCCCGAGCCCGGCCCGGCCCGAAAAAAGTTAAAATCTCGGCCCGAGCCCGGCCCGGCAACGAGTGAATTTCTACAAAACATTGATTTTTATGTCGATTTGGTTAAAAGTTTTTCTCGTACAAAGAGATCAAGCAAAAAATATTTATCTAAACTTTTCTTTTCATGTTTATAATCTTCATTTTTATAGAAGTGCCGCAGGTTGCCATATTTATTTTTTTAACGAATCTCTATTTCTTGTATATAAATGTTTCAGTTATCATTAATATTGTTAATCCATATTCCATGTATTGAAGTGTTAAATATCTGAAAAATGCTATACAATAAAATCTAAGACTGAATTGCACAGAAAAGAAAAAAAAAATGCATTATAGACAAGTTCCCTTCTTAGCAAGTGTAAATGTATTATATATTATTTTCTTATGTAGTATATTAATTTTGTTTGTTATTAATTTTTACAATTTTCTTACGTAGTATTAAGTAGTATATTAATTTTGCATGGAGTAACACTTTTTCAGTTTAAAACAAGATTCCGTCATAGACAGGTTCTTTTTCACACGTTTTACTATATTTTAATTTAACTATATTTTAATAAGTGTAGAAATCTACTACTCTTTAAAAAGAATGAATTTGAATGTTTAATTGTAGAATAATGGCGATTTAAAAATGTATGCATTTTTTGACAAAAAATTTGTGCCACACCTAATTTTACTGACCTTTGAATGGACCAGGCCATTCCGAGACAATGATTTTCATACGGGGTGGGTGAAAACTAGGAATGAAAATTTTAGGCCATGAAGATTAGGAATGAAACCAGTACCCAGGTGTGTGCAGAAAAAATAAGTTAGGCCCAGTCCAAACCTTCAGGAAAAAAGTAAGGCCCGAGCCCAGCCCGGCCCGTAAAGAATAGTGACTAGGCCCGGCCTGAGACTTCAGAAAAAAGTAAGGCCCGGACCCGTCCCGAGTGCCGTGAATGAAAATAGGCCCAGTGCCAAAAGGAAATAAGCCCCTTTAGAAAATGTATATTGTATACACATACATACTGAAGGACCCCTACCATCTACACTCACCAACCCCTGTCCAGATCCTGCAAATTCAAGAAATGTACAACTTTACCAACAAAAATGCATTCACCATACAGACCAGAAAAGTGCTCCTCACTTTGGCTAGAATCCTCTATGTAAGCAACAAGTGCTGACTTGCTGTGTAGAATAAAAAGGACTTCAATACAGACAGCACATATCATCTACTGGTGAGCCAGGAAAAATATTTACTCTAACGAGAGACTGGAAGATATTTGCATGATTGTAAACACTTGCCGGTAGAATACGAGGACATGTGACTGATGGATTAAAACAAATTATTGTAATAAAAAGGAAAGACATACTTTAGCTAAAGGAAAGAATAAATACCAGCTTATTAAACTACTAGGCCAAGCAATTAAAAATGCTCTAAATTATAAGTACCTAAAATCGATGATGTAGGCCGTAAGTTCCCAACCTTTTCTAGACCACCACCCCTTTTACAAGCAAAAAAAAAATTCCAATGCCCCCCTCTTCCATAATAGTTAATTATACCAAATATTAAAATATTTTTGTATATTACCTATACCTATTTTATCTGTCTATCTCTCTGTTAAGAATCACAAAGTAGAAATTAATTAAATCGACCATCAGATGTAGTCAAAAACTGCTTATTAAAAATTTAAAATAAGCACAAAATCAATAATAAAAAAAAACTAGTGCAATGGTTGAGGCTGGTGAAGTTTAACTATTTGTTAATGTTGAATTCCAATTTCTTTAACATCAACTGGCAAATTACCTCGTTCAGTGATGCACAGTCTGTTCCTTTACTTAAACAGTATATTAGCTATGACACTGAATCCAAACTCAGCCAAATCCGATGAAGAAAAAGAAATTAAAAATTTCTGTATTCTTGTCCACAGTCCAGGGTAGAGAGCTAAATAGCAAGTATAGATTTTGAAGCCAGAATTTTTAGTATCCATTTCTGAATTTTACTTTTAGTTCTTCATAGTGCCTAATATAGTTAATTTTGCACTCTGTGATTTTTGAATTTTTAACTATTTTTAATATTATAGCGATTTTTGACATTCATGAAAGAATTGTGGCTACAATAAATAATAATAATAATAATAATAAAACAATAAAGCAATAAGAATTGTGTCCCGCTATAGTAAAATTTTGTTTTCGGCGATTTTTTGCATAAAAGAAATTCAATTTGGGATCCCCAGCTTTAGGTTAGTTTGTATACATTTTCATTTAATGTAAGTATATTTAAGGTTTTTATCATGGGTCCATGCAACGCCAGAGGAGGAGGAGGAGGGAGGTCAGCTAATTTTATTATATAAATTTTCTAAATATGTAGGTTCTCCATTGCCTCCCTCCTTGACTGTCTTAATGCGCCCCCCCTCCCCCCCCATTTCCATCTCAACCCGCTACCGCCTCCCTGGAAGGCTCCAGCACCCACTGGGTACAGCCCCTGTTGGGAACCTATGGTGTAGACCATGTAATGCTAACAATATTTTTAGAGAAATGTTTCTGGCTTTCACTTTCTTTTATTAGCCCCTGATATGATACTTCTTTTGGGCAGCAATTAAAGTGTTGTTTCTAAAAAATAATGCTCTGTTATATAAGCAGGCCGTAAAACAAAGAAGATGATGTATCATTGGACAGTTAAATAAGGATAATTTCTACTGCAATTTTTTTTAACTTCTAAGCATCTCACATTTTCAATTTTTATACCGTCGTATATGGGAAAATAAGTGCTTCTAAATGCAATTTGTTTAAAAACTGCATCTCAGTTCACTTTTGAGGTATTAATTTTTTGTAGTTTTTAACACCACTTCTTTAATGTTGGCAATAGAAGTACTTCATTTCTGTAGAAAGTCCCATAAAAATCTGTTTAATCAAAACGGATAACATGAGTTGTAAACATACCATTTGCGTTTTATATACATAGCAGATAGAACTTTCTCTCATAGCTCGGGAACTAAGCAGCATAAAACGTTGCAGTATGATTAATTACACTAAATTTTCCTCTCCCTAAATTACCTAACTGGTAACATAAGCCTCATAAATATCCATTTAGGATAATGTGAGTTATAAACATTCAGAAGGAAATTTTCTTTTGTAATCGGGTTGACTTAATTATAGATCTTTTTCCTATAGCTCTATAAGTAAGCAATGTAGAAAGATGTGTTATACTATAAAACTTTCCTCCAAAATTAACTAAATAACACTGCAAGTTCCATCAAAATCCTTTCAGTAGTATCTTTTAAAAAGGCTAATCTTTTATAATCAGTTTCTTCCGATTATATAATTTCCCTCATAATTAACTAAGCAATGTAGAAGAAAATTTTGTATAACCATCCTCCTAAACCATCTAACCAACAGTGCAAGTTTCATCGAAATCCATTCAGCAGAACCTTTTATAAAGGCTAATCATTTGTAATCAGGTTCATCGGATTATAGAACTTTCTCCCTAATTACATAACTAAGCAACCTTGAATGATACATTATATACTGAAACCTTCCCTATTAAATTATCTAACTAACAGTGCAAGTCCCATTAAAATCCATTTAGCAGAAATCAAATTATAAGCAGCCGAAATGAAATTCCCATTTGCATTTTATATATACTAGGGGATCAAACCCGGGCTTCCCGGGTTACAAAGTATAGGTGAAAACCATTTTTATTAAAAACTAGTCTTTAAGCACATACTTCAATTATATGTATGTTAAATTTGTGCTTTATTTGTATTATTTTATTTATTTATTTATAGAGGAAATTTAAATTTTTCTACGGAATATTAGACGTAAGACAATGTTTAATTCTTTAGATTGTTTTAAGGGCAAACGAATAAATCTTTCATAATCAAGCTCCATGCGATAGATTTAAAAATATTTCCTGCTTGAAAATTATTTTTAAAACCATAGACAATCAATAAATTGAGATGCAGTTTGTAAACAAATTTCATTTGAAAGTTGTTGGGTTTTTATCCCTATTTGGCAGTGCAAAAATTTAAATTGTTCAATTACATATATGTTAAATTTGTTTTCTTTTTTTTAAATTTTATTCTTTTATTTATTTATAGAGGAAATTTTAATTTCGTTATGGAAAATTAGTCAAAAATAAATGCTGAACAATTTTTATTGCTTTATGATCAGAATGTTTATTATTATTATGTAATCGAGCTGGCACGTGATAAATTATAAAAATTCATGCTTGAAATCAGTCAATTAAGATACTGTTTTCAAACAAATTGCAGATTTTTTTTCCTATACGACACTATAAAAATTGAAAATGTATGATGGTTCGAAGATTTAAAAATTGCAGTAGCGAAAACTACAAAACCGAAATTTGATTGTGAAGTGTTGCCATTCGCAAAATGATGTCAGCGTTATGCACTGATATGTTTGTCCTTTATAATATAGATAAAGTAGATATTACTCACATCTTTTACTTTCGAGACCTAGCTTATGCATATAACAACAGTCACTTACTTGTAATAGATCTCTTGATCTTAATTTTGTGTAAATTAATTCAGACTGAATATGTGGTCATTGGCAGAAAATAGATTGTTAATGTTATTTTAAGAAAATAGAAGTTCTCATTTAAAGAAAAACAACCAATTCACCTGCTTACTGAATATCATGATGCTTTAAACTTCGGCTGGAATTACAGTGCCTAGCTCCCTTGAATCTTCTGCTCAATCTTAGGATGGTGATGGGCATTCTTATGCTGTACATTAATTTTGGATTGTGATGTTTTAAATGTAAATTCTCTCACAGTAGGAAAAAAAAAAAAAAAAAAAAAAAAATAGCAATTTAACAAATTACAATGACCATTTGGAAAATGATTTTCTCAAAGACTAAATTTTAAGACATAAAAAATCGCACGGAGTTGATCCTACATTATGTATGCCATGGATTAAACGATAACATTCCTGGAACCATCGTGAACAAATTTTAAAAGAAATTTCAGTTTTACAATTTTCGGTACTGTAAATTTTTAAACTTCTACGGAGCTGGTCATACATTACGTACGCCATGAATTAAACATTAATAGTGTTATTACACGTAAAAATTGCAAGATTTCCTGAAACTTGCGTATTATCCAAGCATTTCATTGGCTGTTCAGGAAAAGGCTTTTCTATCATCAGATTTCCAAAAAATCTCACGACCAATTTTAAATAAAATTTCATTCTTAAACTTCTAAACATCTGACAATATTACTTTTTATACCGTCGGATAGAGAAAAAAATGTACTTTTAAATGCAATTTGTTTGAAAGCTGTATCTCAATTTGTTTCTGATTTATTAATTTTTTTTGTAGTTTTTATTACTTTTTTGTCATAGTGGCAACACTCTGTTGTCCATCATTGTTGAAACCAAAGGGAAATACAGATTACTGTATATACCAATCAGATAACGAATAAATTGCGGATTAAACCAATGAAAACGTTCAGATATGCTTTTGATTTCCTACCCTGATGAGAACAATAACCATTTTTCTAAATGGTTAATAATCAGCTAATTGGAGACCCTATTTAGCATTGTTGTGGTTATGTGCATGCCAACTTGTATTTCATTTTAATGTAACTTTTTTATTATTATAAGATATTGACAGACCACAATAAGGTTTGTGCTTTATTTACAAGATAGAGTTTATGCTGTACCTCGGTCTTAAGCAAGACACCATCTTTAAACTCTATCTTATGAAGAATTTTATTTAATCTTAACTGCTGTAGGTGTCTTCTGTGCATGTTTGAAGAAGGAAAATGTGAACCATCATATTTTCAATAATTCTTCCTTCATATGCATTGTAAAGGAGTGCTGCCTCCATGTGTTTGTAGACACACATACAGAAAAAAAATGCAATAAACATTTAAAGTATCAAAGTTGTCCCTTTTATGTTTCTGTTAATTAACAAACTTCTTCGTTCAACATGAATAAGGGATGTTTAATATTTTAATAAGATTTACAATTGATTAAATTGTCAAATGTAAAAAATAATTTAAATTCAAATTATTTAAATCCAGATTTGAAGTTTGAAAAACCTGAAATATCTCCCAGATGAATTTTTAATAGGATATCAGATGGAGATGTTGTCATTACAGCTTTTATAAATACAATTTTAATTATTTCTTTAAAAAGATTATAGATTAGAATTTATATTTATAAAATGAAATATAATCAAAATCTTCTATCTCTTTATTTTGAACAAGTGGAAAAAAAAAATCAGTTATAGATATTGATTTGTGTTTCTTTATTTCAGCTAAAGAATAAATTAAAAGAAAGAACATGGAGATCAAGTCAATTATAGTTTTTTCAACAAAATCAGTTATGCTGTATTCATTCCCTTTTCAGTTATACAATATATTCTATATAGATTAAATGTTTAGCTAAAATGCAATTAAGTCTATCCAGCTAAAGAATTGAACATTATGTTTACTTTTAATATCGTCTTATATTCTTTATAGAGCCAATGGGGTTATCTTGAAATTACTGCCTGGAACTTTAATGCCTCAAGTAACCCCCATATACTTTCCTGCAATACTCATATTCTTTATCTGAAACTATCAACTTATAACCATTTTAAACTTATATGGGAAGATTAAAAAATCATTAATTAATAGTTGCATCTGTAGTGAGTGATTTTATTTATATTTACATTGCATTTTTATCTTACATTATTATTTCTAAATACATTAACTAGCCTAAAGCATATTCATAAAATTGCATGTACAGTAGCCTTCCTCTTAACCGGAACTCCGCTTTAACCAGCCGACTTTTTTTCTCAACATCAGGCAAAATTCAGAAAGAAAAATTTTGGTTGTCATTTCTTTATGGTTAATTAACTCAAATTTACATAATGTAGAATAATTTCAACTTCTTATAAAGGTGTGTAACAAAATTTTCAACAATTTAATTTGTGTTAAATATTGTTCATTATTTGTTATTAGTGATAATTTTTATTTCAATTCAGTTAATTACTACTAGTATTCATTTCACAATATATAGAAAATATGTACTTTTTTAAAACTACACAAATTAAAAAAACTAAATGCATCCTGCACATTTAATTAATGAAATATTCAGTTACTTATTTAAATTTTTTTACTACTCCGGTTTAACTGGTTTTTCTCTTAACCGGCTAACCCTCAGTCCTGTTTAGGCCGGTTAAGAGGGAGGCTGCTGTATATATACAATTTTCAAAGGTGTAAAAAATAGTTGCATGAAGCACATTTGTTACATATGTATATCTTAATGTATATTCTTTACACTGAAAGTCACATTTGTTATTCTTCAATCTTGAACACATTCTGATCCTACTGAAGTATTTTCTTCTTTCTTACATAATTGTTATTTATTGCTTTGTAAAAAATATATCACAAGTCATTATTATATCAAATATAAATTTCAGCAGCCTTGCTTTTTTCTTTACATTTCAGTCATATTTTCCCTTTCAAATCTTTAAGAATGCATTTTTATAAACTACATTTGTTTTAACAAAAGTTGTTATGCATCTCGACAAAAGGATGATATACCTGTATTATACAGTATATCTTTGTATTTTATATGTAGTTGCCAGCTTTACATATCATCAGTTGCTCAAATGTAGAATGCAAATGATTTTCTAAATCAATGTGTGCAATCATAAAAGCATTTATCTATTGAATAAATTACTCTAATAGTTTCTTCACGTTAATACTGTCGGTGATGATTCAGTTACTGTTGTACTTCCATTCGTACCACCATTTGTTTCTTTAGAACTATTGTCTCTTTCCCACCATTTGTAGTCAGTATAAATTAAACCTATGTAGTTTAAGAATAAAGCAATGGCAAATAGCTGAAAAAAAAATTTAAATCTCAGTTAATACATATTATATTAGTGAAAATGATACAAAATATATATTGGTAATGCACATTCATAAAGATTGAAATGCACGCTTTAATTTTTTACTTATTGGAGATACAAAAGTGACTTGTGGATGTTTAAAAAATATATTAAAAGAAATAAAAAATAAAATTGGGGAAATGAAATAGTTTTGCAATTACTTTTCAAAGAGTTACATTTTTAAATTTTCCATGCAGCCTCACTAAACAAAATTGATTATTTAGAAAAATTCACCTTTTGCTGCAACAAGATCATTACAAAAAAAAAAAAAAGAAAAAAGAAAAGAAAAACTGCATTTCTGTATCATTAAAATTGAATGTGTTATGCTTAATTCATTATTGACCACTATAAATGAGGACTGTATATCAAAACAGAAAAATAAATATGGGTCATTCCATGTCAAATCACCCAGAATTTTCTAAAAATGACACCCACCATCTTCAATTTTCATAAACTTTGATGTAGTTGTAGAATTTTTAATGCTGATTTCAAAAATGTCAATCATATTGAAATTGATCAAACGGTTTGTCAGATATGAGCCATTAAATGTCTTCCAAGATGGCCGATTTGCCACCATTTTGAATCGCACATGTGACAACATAAAGGTCTATAACTTCTTTCAGGTTTAAGCTAGAACTTTCAAATTTTTTTTGTTCTGTTCAGAATAAAGTAAACTTTCATCTAAACAGATTTTTGTGCAATTTATTCCATTAAAATGCTGTCAGAAAATGACTTTTTGTCATTTTTTAAATTAAAAAAAGGCGTAACTTTAATGGCTGATTTCCCCCATTGTTCCCCCTTCAATTTTCACCTAATTGCATAAATAGGCAGCTTAAAGTGTGTTTTGATGCCTAATAAGAAAATTTTAATGGGTAGTTTGCAGGTGTTTTGCTTAAAGAAAAATTTCAATTTTACTGACCTTCCATAAGTAACGGAAAGTACAAGATAATGTTGATATTTCTTTTATTACCAGAAATATCATACATATTTACACCTAAAAGTTTGATAAGGCTTTATCTTACATAAACATATACATATTTTTTAATATGGCTATAAAGAAGGGGAATCCCACAGGAATAAATAGGAATGCTAATAATGAATTCCTGCAAGACATAGAAGTATTTTCCTAACAAATTGAAATCTATTGCAAAGTTTCAGTAAATTATAAGTAAAAAAGAAATAATGGGAAAAATTCTACAAATAGTCACATTTTATAGCAAAATCATACTTGTATATAATACAAAATATAATTTTAAAAAAATACATTAAGTAAATATTATCGTACTTTAAAATTATGCAAAATAACATTTAGCACATACACAGTAAAAATGCTATTGAAAACATATCTACATTAATAACAATTAAAAATAAAGATAATTTATAAAATTTGTTCTCTTTATATTTCGATTTTTTTTTCCTTCTAATTTTATGTTTTGCCCACTTGGTGCTTATTAAAGCACTAAATGCATCACAAATTTTATATATTCTACCATTTGTAGTATGTACCATTTGTCGCATGCACAAAGGATATGACTGAAAGGCACAATACAACTGTCATTTTCTGTCCAATAATACGAAGGTGAAGGGCCATTGTGGATGCATGAATTTAACAGTTGCATCTTCTCTTTTTTGTGGACTTTTGACACTAAGCCTATATGCCAATTCCATTCATGCATACATGCTACATAACTTTTAAGAGATGGAACATGCAAAGTCTCTTTAATATTCCTATCAAAAGGTGAAAAAACAGAAAAATTTTCATCAGTATTTATTCTTTTCCCACTTATTAATAAGTTTTCTGTAGATCCATAATAATGTATACTGCATGTTCCAGGAATTGTCGTAGCAAGTTGCATCCAATGAGACATGTTGTTGTGCAGTTTTAACATGTCACTTTTTGTGATGATAAAAGATGTTATATACCATCAATGTTTTGTCTGCAGTATTCATACATCATAGCCACATTTGCAATTTGATCATGCAACGGCCTTTGCAGACTTGCTTTTGTCACAAGTCTTTTAACAGTCCCCCCCCCCCCCCCCATTGCAAACAGATTTTCCATGACTTGTAGCAAAAAAGCTCCATTTTGCTTTTATTCTACCAAAATCATGTTCATGGGTTCAAAAATGTTTTTCAATTTTAATATTGGGCAGCAGAGACACCAGTAAAATATTCTACATTTGTAGCTAAGATATACTACTTATTATTTAAATGCTGTATGATTAATTTTTGAGTCTGATAAACCATTGGTACATCATGGTCCATATCTGAAAGCATGCAAAGGCTTTCACTTTTAAGCTGCTTCCATTTTTTTGCTTCACATAGAATGCAACTGTATGTAAAGTACAGCAACCAGGCATCCAATGGTAATTGTTGTGCTTCGTCTTGCAATACAAAAGAAAAGTTCTCACTAAAATCCATTTGTATGATAGCCTCATGACTAGTAAGATCTTTTTTTCAAATAAGTGCTTTGGGACTTGGATATGTGTGTATGGGGTACGAGCTTTTCCATCTTTTTTAAGAATAAGATGGATGAAATCGTACAGAGTAGATGTATGTGATGTTAATCATACTCTGTCAGTTGATACCCACTGTTTATGTTCAATTGCGTCTTCAGGATCAAAATCCGTAAATTTTAACTTTAAAAAAATCTTCAAGAACATCTTTCTTGGGACATTTGCTGCATATATGTAACATACAATTTGTATTGTTAGAACTGCAAACCAATTTCTGGATTAAATCTTCATATTTTTCTTCAATCCCTGTTGCTTCAATAAGCAACTGAACTTTCTGATGTATTGTATACATGCAGACAGAATGTGTGCCAGAACTTCCAACTAAGACACAGCGCTTAGGTCGGAGGTCAGCAAATTTTGAAAACCCAATTTTATTATTGGTAGAAAATTTCAATCGAAATTGGATATACAGTTAATTCAGATTACAAAGAAGAAACCTTTTTTGAACATGGGCGGACATTTTTTTTATGCTGACCGTATCTCCCTGATCAGGCATGAGACATGAAAATTCATTATCTTCATGAAATTCTTTCACAGATTTTATAGTGTCTTCCCAAGTATAAAGTCTATACTTGGTACTCAGTTACACTAAAGTTTCAATTATTTTCTTTCTTGACCATCATGACTCAGGAATCAAAGTTAGCAACTGAATTTTTTCTCTGGGACTAATTTGTGGAAGCTTTTCTTTCACCATCTCCATTAATCTTTCAAATTCTGAAACTTTTCTTTTGATTCACAATATCTTCATCAGAGCTACTGTTTTTACTCTGAAGAATGTTCTCTTCCAAATCAAGGGTACAAGCAACCTTCTTTCGCAAGGCAATTTTCTTTCTCCAGCAGACACTTTCCTGTGTGCAGAAATTGCATGTAACCTTAGTGGTGAACTTCCATTAAGCTTTACATGATATTTTTCTTTCTGATCCATGTTTGAAGTAATTTCTTCAGAAAAATCAGTGGACTGACACAAGTCTTTCTGTTCTTTCACATATACTTCCAGCAAAGCTCTTGCTTTTCCCCCCACAGGTTGAACATAGTTTCTTACCAGGAATGGCATCATTATGTAGCTTATGCCTGTAATTCTTAGCTTGATCCACACTTATCACATGTAAGGATACTTTTCTTGGTCTTGTTAGGATGAAGATTAAATAAATGAAAACATTTCTTTTGCTGAATTTACATATGCAGAAAGTGTTCTCTGTGAGCAAAGCATATTGTTGAGTTTTCGCTATCCTCTAAATTGCATCGTAATGCAAGAAGTTCTTTATTTTTGATGGATAACTCATTGCAATGGTGGATAGCTTGAGGATTATTTAAATCACAATTTGGATTATTAATATTTAAACTAATATTGTACATTTTTTGTTTATCCATAAGAAAACATCTAACTTAATAAAACAAAGCAGCATCATTTATAGTTATAAGATCAAAAGATAAACTTTAATCTTTTTTAACAGACAACTTTTTTAACATAACAAGTTGTAAAATTCTGCTTAATCTGGTTGGTTGAAAAAATCTTCTGGGAAGTAATTTTAGTCCGATTCATTGAAAATCTCTTTCTGGTAAGTACATCTATCTGGTTGGTTGAAAAAACCCCTTCTGGCAAACCAAAGTGATATTATTGGTTAAAATTCTGTCTTCTGCAAAGTTCTGGTAATAAATTAACCCAATCAGATAATTTTAGCAATTAATTAATTAGAAATTTCATATTTTGACAGCAATTTTCGATTTATAATTCAACAATAATTACAGCTTTAATGTTATTTACATTTTAAAAATAAACCAAAGTGAAATAAAGTATATAATTTTTTTTATTTTGAACTAAATTTAAAATTTTTAAATCGCCCATTAAAAATTTTTTAATAGGTATCAAAACACACTTTGAGCTGCAATATTAATACAACAGCGTTAATTTTTTAACTAATTATATTTATTTTGAATGTAGATATATTTTTAATAGTATTTTTACTGTGTATGTGCTAAATGTTATTTTGTATAATTTTGAAGTACGATAATTTTTACATATTGTATTTAGTTAACAATTGTAATTTTATCACTTTGCATAATATGCAAGTATGATTTTGCTGTAAAATGTGACAATTTGTAGAATTTTTTCAATCATTTCTTTTTTATTTAAAATTTACTGAAACTTTGCAATAGATTTCAATTTGTCATGAAAATACTTCTATGTCTTGCAGGAATTCATTATTAGCATTCCTATTTATAATTCCTGAGGCATTCCCCTTCTTTTTAGCCACATTAAAAAAATATACCGTATTTTCGGGCGTATGAGCCGCGGCGCATACGAGTTTGAAAGTATAAAATATTCTAAGTGCGGCTCTTACGCCAGGGCGGCGGATACGATGATTTTTTTTTCTTTTACAACAATGTCTTATGGTTTTTTTTTTTTTTTTTTTTTTTGTCAAACCAATATTTTACGACGCCATTCCCCCCCCCCCTTTGATCAATAGTTTCATGCTCTCGAATACATACCAAAATTTTAGAAAATGTCCCTCAACCGCAGATGTCCGAGAAATGTTATTTGTTTTGTTTATTTTTAAACAATCAGCGAGATGAATAACATTTGTCTCACCGGTTCTCAAGTTAAAAATGATTACATTTTCCGCGCATCCATCAATAATTACTTTACCCTCCGGATACTGGAATGTATAGCTGTCGCGAGCTTTTCTTCTAATAAACACCCTTTCCTTCCACTTGCAAAGCAAAACTGCTTACAGAGTGCTCACTCTGTGAAATTACTGGTCTCTAACTAGAGAAATATCAAATCCCGGCATAGAACTTTTGTGGAATGGGTCTCCTAATACATAGTAAAAACACTGGAGAGCAAGATTTTTCTTTATTTTTTTTTTTCAGTACCGGACTCTATAAACTCGGCCCCTAAAATAGAGCCGTACCCGACTCGACCAAACAAAATGGATTCAAACTTTGAAACCGACCGGGTCAGCAGAATTGGTACAGTTTTTTTAATGAGCCGGATCGGGCGAACAACTAAATAAACGGTCCTGACCAATATAACAAATTAAGTGGGCCGACTTCCGCGATATAAATATTGGGCTATTTTGCTCACGCAAAAACACCGGCTCATTAATGTAAATCCTAAGAAAGAAAATTTTTTTTAAATATGTCGTTCGCTTTCCATTATTTTTAAATGATCTTTTTTGCATTGGATAGCTGAGATCGGTCTCTACAAAGAGTCATTTTTACTTTTTCGATTGTGTTTAAAAGTTTTTTTTTTTTTTTTTTTTTTTTTTTTTTCTACTAGAATACTTTCACTTTCGAAAGTGATTCCGAAAATCGAAGTATACTACGAAAAACATCTGTAAACAAAATCGAAAAAGGGTCTTTTTAGATATCAACCTCAGCTATTCGACGCAAAAAAAAAAAATCATTTAAGCATATTGAAATGCGAATCATGTATTTAAAAAAAAAAAAATTCTTCCATAGGATTAACATTAACGAACGGGCGTTTACCCTTGAGTGAAGTAGCCGAACCATAGGGGAAAAAAATCGGCACGGCCCGTACAAAAAATAAATTAATTAATGGCCCGGGCTTAAAAGCTAAAAGTTTGGCCTGGCCTGGAAAACATTTAAAATCTCGGCCCGACTGAATTTCTTCAAAACAATGGTTTTTATGCTGATATGGTTAAAAATTGTTTCGTTACGAAGAGTTCTCAACAAAAATACTTATTTTATCTTTTTTTTTTATGTTTATAATCTTTATTTTTAAAGAAGCGCCTAATAAAATCACTCAAGTTCAAGTATGCATTTATAATTAAAAAACTAACATGTAATTTTGTTATCTCTTGACTCAACTAAAAAGATAAACACACTTGATTTCAAATTCACTCCATCTCCTCGGACCGAACGTTCTCAGACACATTGCCCTATGACCTTGACGTGTAATAGTTTCAGTTTTGCTTCTTTGAAAAGAACTTTGAATGCAGTAGAAAAAAAAGTGGTAACGAGATAAGAGATTTTTTTAATGCAAAGTGGATTCGTAAATTTTCTTCTCTTTCCTTAAACTTATTATATGATGATAATTATTATGAAGATATGTATCATAACTTATGATGAAAAGAAAAGTCTAAATTTTGAGCAAGAAATATTTTTAAAACTTACAAAATTATTTTAAAAAATGAACAAGAAAAGTTGCGTTTGTAGCAAATAAAAAATAAAATCTGCCACAAACAGAATCAATGAAAGAGTTATCAATAGGTGAACTGTTAAGAAAAAAGACGAGTTTCTAGTTATCCTAAAGTGGTTTCGGCAGTGTGAGATCTGCACGGGACGGGCCATACTCTTTTCTGAAGCTTCTGTCCGTGCCGGGTTAAGACCTTACTTTTTTCCTGAAAGATCGGGCCGAGCTGGACCTAACTTATTTTTTCTGTACAGAGCCGGGACTGGTTTCATTCCTAGTCTTCACAATCCAAAATTTTCAGTACTAGTTTTGACAAAGCCCATATGAAAATCATTGTCTCGTCGTGGCCTAGTCCGTTCAAAGGTCAGTAAAATTAGGCCTGGACCAAAAATGTTTGCAAAAAATGCATACATTTTTAAATCGCCATTATTCTACAATTAAACATTAAAAATTTATTCTATTTAAAGAGTAGTAGATTTCATAAGCTTATTAAAATATAGTAAAATGAGTGAAAAGAACCTGCCTATGACGGAATCCTGTTTTTAACTGAACAACGTGTTGAGGATCTTGTCTATAACGCTTTTTTTTTCTTTTTTATACAATTCTGTCTTAGCAGATTTTACTGTATAACATTTTTCAGATTTTTAAAACACTTCAATACACAGAATTTGGATTAATAATAGTAATGATAACTGAAACATTTACATACAAGAAATATATTCATTAAAAAAATAAATATCACAGCCTGCGGCACTTCATCAATGTTTTATAGAAATTCACTCGGGCTGAGCCGAGAATTTAACTTTTTTCCGAGCCAGTCTCTGGCCGGGCCGAACTTTTAAATTTTTTACCGGGTCGGGCCAATATTTCTTTTGTACGGGCTGGACCGAACTTTTAATTTTTGTATCGGGCTGGTCCGTTCCGAATTTTTTCTGCGAATCGGGCAGTCCCGGGACGAATTTTTTTCTACGAGTCGGGAAGTCCCGACCTAGAATTTTCTGGCCGGGCCCGGAAATTTTGGCCCGTGCAGACCTCTAAGTGTCTCTATACGATATTTCAAGACCTCTAAAATCCGGAAAAGCCGCGGTCGAAACGATTCCGGAATTTAGATTGTACAAATATCAGCTCTTCGGGTGCGGCGCTTACGATGGTGCGGCGCTTACGTCGATAAACTTTTTTTTTAAACAGATTTTCATTGGTGCGGCGCTTACGGTGGGTGCGGCGGGTATTCCCGAAAATACGGTATATGTTTATGAAAGATAAAACCTTACCAAACTTTTAGATGTAAATATGTATGATACTTCTGGGTACTTTCCGTTACTTATGGAAGTCAAATTGAAATTCTTCTTTAAACAAAAAACCTACAAACTGCCCATTAAAATTTTTTTATCAGGCATCAAAACACACTTTGAGCTGTCTATTTATGCAATTAGATGAAAATTGAAGAGAGAACAATGGGGGAAATCGGCCATTGAAGTTATACCTTTTTTAATAAAAAAAAATCGCAAAAAGTCATTTTCTGATAGCATTTTAATGGAATAAATTGCACAAAAATCTGTTTAGATGAAAGATTACTTTATTCTGAACAGAACAAAAAAAATTTGAAAGTTCTAGCTTAAACCTGAAAGAAGTTATAGACCTTTATGTTGTCACATGTGCCATTCAAAATGGCGGTAAATCGGCCATCTTGGAAGACATTTAAAAGCTCATATCTGACAAACCGTTTGATCAATTTCAATATGATTGACATTTTTGGAATCAGCATTAAAAACTCTGCAAATTCACTGACTTTTATCAAAATTGGTGATGGTGGGTGCCATGCCCTGGGTGATTTGACATGGAATGACCCATATGAGACATTGCAAAAAAGAGGAAACATACATTATAATTAATGTGAATTTGATTTTAAGCAAAAGGTAATTAATGCTTGGAACAATATTAGTGACAAAGAATTTCAAAGTACTTACAGAAGCATTATTAGAAGGAAGAATGCAGTTATATATTTGAGTTAAAACACTTTAAAAATGCTTTGTTGATTATTTTATTATTTAAAAATAGCAAATAAAGCCTTTGTGCAACAGTATTAAAAAGCAGAAAAAACAACGTTTAAAAATGCACAAATAATACATGAAAAAGCAAGGCTGAGCTTTTCTAGCACGCTGTTCCTTTTCCCTATCTTGCACTGAAGAAGAATCTCGCTAGTAGATTCGAAACAGCTGTTTGCTGCTTTTCTTGTATTATTTGTGCATTTTTAAACGTTGTTTTTTCTGCTTTTTAATATTTTATTATTATTATTATTGTGTTTCTAGGATATAAAAAGTTGTCTGCTTACACAATCTCTGCCTATGTAATACTTTGCTACAATTTTTTTCACACTTGTTAAAATATCTTTGATAAAAGCACTGTTGTTAACTTTCCATATAATCCTCACTTTCATGATAATGTATTATTTTAAATGGTATGAAAAGGTGACATACGCCAGCTTTTTTTTTTTTTTTTTCTTATAATTCGGTTGATTTTAAAGATACAGATATTATATTTTCTGGTTCATAAGTCAATCCTATATTTTTAAACCTGAAATGACTTATTTATTCCATGTATAAATTGATCTCTTAATTCACTTCTTGGGAAAGAAATGATACTTTTTCCTTGTGTGAGAAAATAAAAGTTTTGTGATAAAAGTCAAGTATAAAAATCACCATAACAGAAACAAATATTGCAATAATTTTTGTAAAAAGAAATGAATGATTTTAGGACGATAATTATAGAAAGGACTATAAAAACTTATTATTGTGCAAAATATATCGGAAATGATAAATTTTTTGGCTCATAATAGAATAACACTTATCTCGTAACTATTGCTACAGCTACAAACCATAATTTTCAAATGCATGATTGTATGTCCAATGTATAAGTCGACCTCTGGAGTTTCTTTGTGTTTTGGCAGTTTAGGAAGTTGAATAAAAACAGACATGAACGAGTTCCTCCTAAAGGAGGAATTCCACCTTTTTATAAAGCAATTTTGGGCATTCTCTGAATCAATACAAAAAATTTAAAAAAAATATTGAAACCATCCAGAAGTGGGGAGGAAGGGGGGGGGGGGTAGTTTAATAATCAGACATTATGTCTACTGAAATCCTTGGAGTTGTTTCTAAATTGCTGTGCAAAAGGGCCATCCAATCAAAGGTGAGCTAATATTGTAAGCATATGAAAGTCATGTAAAGTTGTTTAAAGTGTTTTTTTTTATACTTTAAATGGGGAAGGAAGTTTTCATAAGGTTCTTTTTGGAATACAATATTTTGTTCTGTTTATACAACACTTTTGGGTAAAAGATCAATTTGACGTGCATATATTTAGCATGGAGATTTTTATTTTCTTTAAAGAAGTGGAAAAAATCTTAAATAGCCAAAACCATCCAGAATAACATCTGTTTTGAAAAATTAATTGATGTACTTCACATAAGCTCATCAGATGTATTTCAATTTATATCTTTGCTTTAGCAAACTGTCTTCCGTTTTTTTTTTTTATTATTATTCAAACAACCTATACATTTATTGTTAGTTTACATTTTTTGTTTTTAATTCTAAGTTACAAATAGAAAATAACTGTCATATGCACATTGTGTTTCATTTTATTGTATAAATAACTGTTAAAATGTGTCTAAATTATAAGCTGATGGTGCCATTGTGTAGATGGAACAAATTTTCCACCTTTTTTTCCTATTTCCCACTTTCATGCCTGTAGAAAATACAGTATACCATGCTTTTAAATGATCTTTGCAACAACAGAAAATATTTTCTTATCAATCATTTTTGTCTAAGAAAGGGAGTGGGGTGGGGAGAAACATGCAAAAATTTAAAAAATGTCATTAAAAAAAAATAATGAAAGTATTACTTTATTAATGTAATTTTGTTTCCTACCTTATTTAAATAACTTTTGAAATGAAGATTACCTACTTATCCAATATTTATATCAATACTTGTTAGAATGGCCATTTTTTTTTCTAAGAAAAAGGTCTTTGATATAGAAACCCACTGTAACTGAAGTTTAATATATATATATATATACTCGTATTTGTTCTTCAAATTTGTATGCAATCACAAAACTGCAAATTTAACTAGAATTGCATATAAGAATATATATCAAAGTATTTTTCATTTAATTACCAAATAAGAATTGAAATAGTTTATCAATACAAAAGACAAATACTTCGATAATGATACACTATATTTTTATTGAATGTTTTTAAGCAAAACAAAGTCCAAAAAATGCATTACTTATTATTTATGATGATAGTTATTCAAATAACCATTTTTTGAAATCTCATAAAAATTTTGCACTCTTCTTATTCTACTTTTTTAACTAGATGTTGTTGGATTTTTATACTATTTAGAGCTATTTTTATCTGAATGCTGAAAGAGTGTAACTAATAGACAAGATTAATAATGATTTGTCAGTTAAAATGTAGCTCTCAAATTTTTACATTTGATTATTTTTTGCTTTTTATGAGGTGTCAAATAAAGCTTCTTTCAGAGCATTCAATGCATTTAAGAGCATTTCATCAATGGCGAAAAGATTCTGAGAGAAATTTTAAAAGGAAAGCGAAATTTTTTTTTTCTTGTTTGAAATGCTCTAAAACATTCTTAAGGGGTTCTACTATACAAAGAGTCTAAAAAAATTGGTATGAAAACTGCTAAAGATTGTTATATTGAATGTATGGTCAAACGAGTTATCATAATGGATGTAAAAAATAACAAGTATGAATGGAAAGTACACACATTTGTTTGTTTTTTATCAGTTGTTATTATAAAATAGTCACTATAAGGGCATCTGTTATATTGAACATCGGTTGCATTTGTACACTTCTGCCAGATGCTTACAAAAATACAAAAACAAACAAACAACAACAAAAAAATTAATCTATATTGAACAATATTAAATCTTCACAATTCCATTGAAGTAACAGGGTGATGAATAATATAATGTTTATTCATTTATTTATTTTTTAAACTATTTTTAACATTTAACAACTCATTTTAAAAGTAACTCTAATGCAGTATAAGTAATTCATAATGCAGTAAAAAAAATTATTGCATCAAATTTTAATTTTTAGCGTGAGATTTATATTGATGAACTTTGAATTTAAATGTGCAACTTGTTATCTAATTTATGTGTTGCATCTGTTTTTATAATGAAATCACTAACTTAATTTATCCTACTACATACGTAAAATATTTATATACTTGAATCTTAAAATTGTTTCAACTAGCCTAAAGAATATTTAAAACATTTTTATGTTACAAACAAATCCTGTTAAACTCTCATTATTAAATTAATTACTTTTTTTATATAAAATTTAATAGCTATTAAATCAATTTGTAGTTTTATTTTCTTTAAAATTTCTACAATAGCTTTTTATGCATTAAAGTATTTATTCAATTTTAATTCACTTCAGTGAAATTGTGATAGTATGTATTACTGTGTTCATTCATATGAGTTTCATTTATATTTACTCACTAACACAAACTGAACTGGCAACTATTAATGTTTTTGGATAAAGTTCCTAAAATTTAAAAAAGAACCATCATCTTGTGTCACATTAAGTGGGGTTGCTAGCATTGAATTCCTTACAAAAGTAGTCAGATTTTTTTTTTTTTTTCTCATGAAGCAAACAAAAATAAAAGGCAGTTATCAAATGGCAATAATTCAATTCAGTAAACTAGTATTCCTGTCACATTGTCAGAGTTATGTTGTAAAAGCACATTATTCACAATTGTGAAAGACACATTCAGCAAACATAATTTCAAAAGTTCCATATGTCGAGTAGACTATTAATTTTCTTTCTAAAAACTGCCTAATATCATCAATGATGTAGGCGAATAACCCACCAATTGACTAGTGAAAGACAGGATTAGCCTTTTTGTAGCGGTTTTCAATAGAATTTTTTATATTACAATTAAAAATCACTGAAAACTTGCTGAACTGAAGAATGCACACATTTTCATACAGAACAGGAACAATCTGGCGATTGAATAACAGAGATTAGTTGGACGATCTGGTGATTGAATAACAGAGATTAGTTGGATGATCTGGCGATTGAATAATAGAGATTAGTTGCAGTCTCAAGTCTAAATGCCGTGTTCTGTGTCAATTAGTTTCAATGCCAGTAAGAGTTAACAGAATCAGTTCTTTGATCTCTCTTGTACCAAATTTTTCCCCACAGTGTTGTTCCTGTACCAATATTTCCTAGTATAAAAGTTAATTTAGAATATTCTTGATCATATCTGTTGATTGCTGTAAATCTGACCCTCACAGAGACGTACAATTTTCTGCTGTTCTGCAGAAAACCTGGTGTTTCGATATTCATGGCTAATATGTTCTCTTTCCGTTGTTTCAGAATACTCAATAAAGTGTGAAAATCTGCACCGGGCCAGGGGTAGTGCTTACAATTCCATGCAAAAGCATATCATTTGCATTGATTGTGGGAGTGATCTCTGATATTGTATATAGGATTATTTAAGCACATATATAGGCGATGTTTTAAGTCTTCTTAAGAAACAAGTACGATAAAATTTTAAACATTCATAGCTAAGAAGTTAAGTTTTATAGCTATATATGTACAGTACACCCCTTTAATCTGCACAGGTTTTTCAGGTTATAGAATTTTGCAAATTCATGGTCATTCTTTGATTTGGGTCATTTCTTTGTTTACATTTTAATATTTGGAATTTATCTTCAAATATAGTAATCACGTTACAAATAAATAACACAGAAATAAAAGAAAATGCTTTTTTATATTAAAAAAATATATTCAATATTAAAAATATATTTAAATGATAAAATAATATAAAATTCATAGAAAACTACTTATTTAAAAATATATCAAACATCACAGTGATAGTGGTTTGCTTTATATTTTTTAATTTATGCTCTGACGCTTTATCTTGAAGCCTTTTAAGAGTCAGGATTTCTTGATTAGTAACAAGTTTGTTTTTCTAAAAAAACAAGATATTTATCCTCAAGAGGTAACTTCGAACTTTATCTTTTATATAGCCAATGAATGCATTCAGAGTATAGCAGTCTAATACATCTTATACAGTCATTTACAAGAGATTCAAAACATTTCTTCCAAGTGAATGCAGAAATGCATTAAAAATTTAATAAATTCATCAGAGCAGTCAACATTTATTGCAGTCAAAGCACACATTATCTTGCTAAAAAAAAAAAAAAATAAATAAATAACTGTTTATTTACATGTTTGTTTAAATCTGAAATTTAGTCGCGGCGCGTATTAGAGTGAGTGAACTGTATATAATTGTTATTATACATGCTCTAGCTTTTAATGAAGCTCTTTAGAGAAAATTTTGACTGCAATCATTATTACCTTATTACTCTCTAATTTAGATGCAAGCATTTTTATTAAATTAATTTTCATGAAGATCCAAAAACCAAAATCGTAAACTCTTTTTTGTTGTTGTTGTTTCTTTGAAAACATTATTATTGTAACTGTATTTATCACTAGAACTATGATAGTCTATAAACTTGCTTCTGTGGAATGAGTAAAATGCTAATTGCAAGATTTGAATTGACAGGAAACAAGCTAAATAAAAGCAGTAAAAGAGAAAAAGTAAAAATGACAGAGATAATGTACTAACTTACTGTAGCTATAACCCTTGCTTCAATTTTATAATGACACCTATTTATAGATAACATAGATAGTGTACAGTTGATGAAATGGAAAATTAAAATAATGCTGTCATTCATCAGCAGCTATAAATGATAGAAAAAGATATTATTTACAATACGATAAAATGTAACACAAGAATGTATTTTATAAACATAATATACAATAACATTAACTTACTGTTAGAGGCATATTCACTGCTGTTAGTTTCTTATCTTGTTTCAGTACAAAGGCACTTATTATCAAAATAGCTTCTAACATAGTTATTATTATTACACACAGGAAAAATCCATACCTTGCTATATCGTTTCTACATTGTCCTTCGACTGCACTTATTAGTGCAGATAGAGATAATATCTATGAGGTAAAAAAAAAAAAATTGTTATTACTTTCAATATATTTTATTTCAAAATATATGTCTTCAATTACATTTAATTGCAAATAATTTTTTCAATTGTAAATTTGATACTGACTTACAAGTAGCTTACCTATAGAGTGATTTTAAATGAGCTTTTTAATTATTTCAAACGAAATTATGATAAGTCATAAATTCTCTTTTATTTTTCCCTACTTTAAACAGCTGTTATCTACATCTACTATTTTTATCTTTTAAATGAATAATAAATTAATAAATATAAATAGGCCATTTTATCTCTAATTTGCACATTAGGGGTATGCAGCTAAAAAAACATATGGTATAACTCAATATTCATATACGAATATCCATGGGTTGAAATTGTATAAGCATCAGGCCATAGTGTATCCATAATGTATTTTTTTTTTCTTGTGGCACAATAAATGGTAAATTGGTTGTTTTTCACAGGCTATCCATGAACTTAATTAATATATTGCTCGCCTGCAAGAAAATGACACAACTCAAAAATATTGCATTTCACAGAAAGAGGTAAAAAAAAGATTTGCACATTTCTACTGTAATATAAAATTATAGCACTTAGCTTTGCTTGCATCTGTAAAAGTGTAAAACCATTAAGAATGAAGAGGTTTAGAGGATTGAGTAATTTTATCCCTGTACAAAGTTTGCTCCTCGTCTATGGTGACAAATGGTCATATAGCATATTATAGTGGTTTTCCAGATATCTAAACTTATGACACTTTTCCTAAAGCAAGTTGGGAAAAGGAATGGAAAAGGATGCACTTAGGGGCAATAGTATGCAAAAGGAATTTTTTTGGAGTTGTGTCATTTTTCTTATAGGTGAGCAGTATACCAGTTTCATTCTGTTTACATAGTTTAACTGTTTTAAAACAAACTTCAAACTATTACCATTCATAGACTATAATGTATTTTTGTTTGTTTCCATAGAAAATTATGGTACTTTTCGGTTAGCCGGGCGCCAGTGTTATATATACATATATATATATATATGTATGTATATATACATATATATTTACATATATATATATATGTGTGTGTGTACATATACAATATGTGTATATGTATATATATGTATATTTACATATATGTATTTTATATAAATATGTATATATAACACTGGCACCCGGCTAACCGAAAAGTACCAAAATTATAAAAATTATACACACTACTTTTAGCAATTAATATGTTACAGTAAGCCTCTGTATCATATATTAGTTTTGTTCTTTTTGAAATTTTTAACTTTATTAAAATGCACTTGAAATTATTATTGCCTATATATCATAATGGAACCAAACTCTTTTGTGCAGCCCTGTAAATGAACTAAACTCTGACTCATGAACCAAATTAGACATCCTTTTTATTTATTTTGAAACTATTAAAAATAATACAAAAATAAAATATCCTTTCATATGTGTTACAGATTTTAAATTAAAAAAGGTTAGAATATATCGGACTTTATTTACATACTAAGATAGGAAAAAAAGAAAACAAAATAACTTTTGTAGATTTTTTTAAATTATTTTAATATTGAACATTCTGGTAATAAACAAAATCCGTGTATTAAGTGAGTTTTTGGAATTATTATTTCTTCATATCGCAGTTAAATCCATGTGATGCTTTGAAATTTATATACAGTGTATTATTTTAATGTCATTTTAAACAATTTGTAAATGGAAGTGAATAATCGTGACTTTTTTTTTTTTTTTTTTAATTATTGATAAATTATAAAAATTGTACAAAATTTCTAAATCACTTTAAAATAACCCTTAAAAATGAAAATGGGTTTTGTTTTAAGAAGCACTCTGACCTATCTATAATTTTCAAATTAAATAACCCACCAAAAATAAATAAATGCAGAAAATAACATAGATTCATTTAAAGCCCAAGAGATGGCAGCACTACTTCAAACACAGTACTCGCTTGTTGGTTAGTTGGTTGGCTTGTTGCACTGCAACTTAATATTTTTGAAATTTATATACAGTGTATTATTTTAATGTCATTTTAAACAATTTGTAAATGGAAGTGAATGATCGTGACTTTTTTTTTTTTTTTTTAATTATTGATAAATTATAAAAATTGTACAAAATTTCTAAATCACTTTAAAATAACCCTTAAAAATGAAAATGGGTTTTGTTTTAAGAAGCACTCTGACCTATCTATAATTTTCAAATTAAATAACCCACCAAAAATAAATAAATGCAGAAAATAACATAGATTCATTTAAAGCCCAAGAGATGGCAGCACTACTTCAAACACAGTACTCGCTTGTTGGTTAGTTGGTTGGCTTGTTGCACTGCAACTTAATATTTTTGAAATTTATATACAGTGTATTATTTTAATGTCATTTTAAACAATTTGTAAATGGAAGTGAATGGTCGTGATTTTTTTTTTTTTTTAAATTATTGATAAATTATAAAAATTGTACAAAATTTCTAAATCACTTTAAAATAACCCTTAAAAATGAAAATGGGTTTTGTTTTAAGAAGCACTCTGACCTATCTATAATTTTCAAATTAAATAATCCACCAAAAATAAATAAATGCAGAAAATAACATAGATTCATTTAAAGCCCAGGAGATGGCAGCACTACTTCAAACACAGTACTCGCTTGTTGGTTAGTTGGTTGGCTTGTTGCACTGCAACTTAATATTTTTCCTACGCATTATTTGCATAAGATGGCATTTCCTTTTCATTATATAAAAGTAATATGCAATTACTTTTTTTAGTTTAATACTGAGGTATTAATTTATTATAAAAAGACAATTTCTCATTGTAACGATTTTTTAGGGGACATCGTAAGTGTTTTGCGTAAACTCCATGGTGCTTCTTAAATGTGAGTGATATTCACTGCAACTGTGCTTTTATTTATTTACATTTGTACTTTGTAAATTTGTAAAGATGGCTGAAAAACATGTGGAAACCAGTGAAACAAAATGTAACTTCCGAGATATGGGATTAGATGACCGAATATTAGAGGCAATATCTGATTTAAAATGGTATGAAGCAACATTAATTCAAGAGAAAGCCATCCCTTTGGCATTAGAAGGTAAGGACGTTCTTGCTCGAGCTAGAACTGGTTCGGGTAAGACTGCTGCTTTCGTAATTCCTATACTCCAACAAATATTGTTTAAAAAACGAGCATCATCAGAGAAGGAAGTTTCTGCGCTGATATTGGCCCCCAGCAAAGAACTTTGTAAACAAATCCATAAAGCTGTTAGTGATTTAAGCAAATATTGTTCACGTGATGTCTTGTGTTTGGATGTATCCGTTCAAGTGGATTTAGCTGCCCAAAAACCACTTTTGCTTGAAAAACCAGATATTGTGATTGGTACACCAATGCGAATTCTCGCACATTTACAGGAGAATAATTTAGATTTAAAATCTCTTCGAACTCTTGTTGTGGATGAAGCAGATTTACTATTTTCATACGGTTGTGAGAAAGATATGAATAGCATTATAAGTTTCTTGCCATCTATTTATCAAGCGTTTTTAATGTCTGCTACTCTTTCTGATGAAGTGAAAGCTATAAAACGACTTGTTTTGCATAATCCTGCGATTTTGAAACTTGAGGAGCCAGAGTTACCAGAAAGTGATCGGCTTATGCAGTATCACATCAAATGTGAAGAAGAAGATAAATTTGTTTTGATTTATGCCCTTCTAAAATTAAATCTTATTCAAGGAAAAACTTTGATTTTTGTGAATTCTGTAGACAGATGTTATCGTTTGAAACTATATTTGGAGCAATTTGGCATTAAAAGCTGTGTTTTAAATTCTGAGATGCCTTCTGCATGTCGTTGTCATACTGTGAGTCAGTTTAATGTAGGTGTTTATGACATAATTATAGCTTCTGATGAAAAAGTTGCAGATCAACCGGGTACATCGAAGCGTAAAAAAGCTAAAAGAGATAAAGAATATGGAGTCTCCAGAGGTATTGATTTTCAGTTTGTGTCTAATGTTATCAATTTTGATTTTCCGGAATCTGTTGATGCTTATGTTCATCGTGTAGGCAGAACTGCTAGAGGCAATGCTGATGGAACTGCTTTATCTTTTGTTAGTATTAAGGAAATTCCACTATTAGAAGCTGTTAAAGAATACTTTTGTGATGAATCTGGTAATACCAAAGCACATTTTAAACCATATCTATTTAAAATGGAAGAATTAGAAGGTTTTAAATATCGTGCTCGGGATGCATATCGTGCTGTTACTCGAATTGCCGTGCGTGAAGCAAGACTGAAAGAAATCAAAAGTGAATTGCTAAATTCAAAAAATCTTAAACCATACTTTGAGGACAATCCTAGGGACTTGCAGATTTTGAGGCATGATAAATCACTGCATACAGTTAAACTTCATTCACATTTAAAGAATGTTCCTGATTATATTGTGCCTAAAACATTAAAAAATGTTATTCCTAAAAATCAGTCAAAAAAGCGAGCACGCAAAGAAAAAAGTAAAGAAGGAAAAGCAGTTAAAAAGTTTAAGAAGAATTTAAAAGACCCTTTGAAAAGTTTTCAATTTGCTGGTTTAACTGATTTAGAGAAAAGAAAGAAAAAATAAACGTTAATTGCTATGTAGTTTTCTTGGTGTCTTATATAACTTTATATTTTTCATAAAAGTATAAATTTTTGAAATGTTGGCTTTTTTTTTTTTTTTTTTTTTTTTTTTTTTGTTAACCAGGTATCTGTTTAAGAAAATTTTGGATCCTTTAAAGGACCTTTCACTATATACTTTCTCATCTCAAACCACAAACTTTCACAAATTTAAGCATTTGAAAGTAAAATCTGTCACAAATAGACTTGGGAATTCTCAGAAAAAATCTGGAAATCTTGGAGAAAAGAAATTTTGTAATTTTTCCAAATGTGAAGAATTTTATAATGGCTCATTCAAATGCCTTTTCTTTATATTTGGGGTACTTTTCAATTAGCCGGGCACCAGTGTTATATATTGCATATATTATACATGTCCGGCTAATCAAAAAGTACCATTGTTTTTTGGTTTTTTTTTTGTTGTTTTTTGTTTTTTTTTTTCATTTAGGGGTGATTGTGTTCAGGTAATGCACTTGAATTCAGGTATTTATTTCATTTTCAATACCAGAATTTCAGTTTTTCAGCTAATTAAATTCATAAGATAAGACTAAAGTATCAATTTCATATGATTGCTAAAGATAATTAAAATTTTTCATGAGAGGATTTGACCTCCCTGCAGTAAATTATAAATTCTCTCTGCATACAAAACTTTTTTCTTGCCAAAATTTCTGGTATTTTTTCATGAATTCACAATCACCCCCTGTTTCACTATCCCATATGAAAATGTTAACATGGAAAATATGATCTGTAAACAGTTTAGGAAGAACTTTAGTTCTAAAGAACCTTTCACAATTTTTCCATTTTGAAACATAAGACCTTTCACAAAACTCAATTTTTTTTTCAATATCCTAACTTCCTAATTGAATCATTCACAAATGTGATTATTAAAAAAAAAAAAAAAAAAAAAAAAAACTTGCATTACATCTGCAATTACCAATGAATCTATTATCTGAAGGACCTTATTAAAAATGTCTAAATATAATGATATTATTTTCGGTTAGCTGGGCGCTAGTGTTATATATATACTTATTTATATTCATTAAAATATGTAAATATACATATACACGTATTGTATATATATACATACATTTATATATATGTATATATAACACTGGCGCCCGGCTAACTGAAAAGTACCTTATTTTCTAATCAACAAAATTCTGATTATGTTTTTACGAGTATACAAAAGTTAAAAAAAGCAAGATCATGTGAAAAAAAATCTAAGCAAAGATAATTAGCAAATGTAACTTTTCTGGTAAGATAAGTAAACACAACTTCTCTTGTTAAAAATGAAAATTCGTGGGCAAAATTATAACTAATGCTAATTAATGGATTTAATACTAATTATTAGCGAATAAAAATTCATATTTATTGTGACATCACAAGAATATTGTTTTATTTATCTTTATGTATTATGACTTTATTAGAATTTTTCTTTTTTTTATTGCAATTAGGAAAACTATTTTTATTTGAATATACTGTGATTAAGCATAAAAATACATTATATACACATATATAAAGTATGTTTGGAAAGTTTGCTTAGTTTGAAATGTATTTTTACATTAATAAATCTAAAGAAAAAAATTGATATGACTGTGTCAACATTAGGTAATTTTCACTGTTTTTTTTCATTTCTTAATTCTAAAGATTAGAATTGGAGCCTTTATTGATCGTTGAACTATTTCAGAAGGTGAATATTGAATTAAAAAATATATCCTCATCATTTGTGTTTTTAGAAATTGTTTGACATTTGTAAAATGTTATTTTTCTACAGTACAAACCTTTCAATAATAAAATCTGTTGTTTGTTTGTATGAAGTTTTATGAAAATAAAACACAAATCAATACTACATCATTTTTGTCAGGGATTATATACTAGTAATCAGGGTTGGTAAGTTTTGGCCATATACGGAAAAAACCTGGTTAAAACCGTCCTGGCAAAAATAGGTTTTTGCCAAAGTGGTGGCAAAAATAGCTCCATTTAATTTTTTTTCGCGGAAAAAGAGAAAAAGTATTTCATGAAAGAAAAGAAACTTAATACTTAGTTAAAAAATCAATATTCTAAATTTATAATTTAACTCTTAAGAAATAAAGAAAAAAAATTTGTTATCTAGTATCTATGAAATTAGTTTGGTCCTGCCTGGTTTTGTATAGGGTGGTTATAATTAAACTTCTCCTATAAACAGCATCCTACAGCGCAAAAGGGAGAACAGAATGCAATGAAATTTGGTATATAGACTATGCACGAGATGCGCTTATGGAATTTAAAAAAAAATAAATTAGTTCCAAAATGTCCACCAGATGGTGCTTTTTCTGGAAAAAAGATTAAATTTAACACATTAAATAGCCAAAACAGCCGATTTTACATTTTATTACTCATAGTTCTTGTTCTGGATTGTTAATATTGTTTTTGTATTCCATTTTCATCGTTTGTTGTGTTAAATTTAATGTTTTTTCCGGAAAAAGTGCCATCTGGTGGACATTTTGGAACTAATTTTTTTTTTTCGAAATTCCGTGAGCGCATCTCGTGTATAGTCTATATATCAAATTTCATTGCATTCCGCTCACCCGTTTGCGCTGTAGGATGCTGTTTATAGGAGAAGTTTAATTATAACCACCCTGTACAATAGCTTTTACAAAACCTGTGCACCTGCACTCTTACTTTTCCATTGACCAACTACAAAACAGGGTGCAATACCCTGGTATTTTATTTATCTGTCTTGTGATCATTTGACAATGAACTGCTGGATTTGAGAATTTCAAAAGAGTATTGGGGGGGGGGGGGATATAGTACAAAAAGATAAAATGGCTACAGGCTACTTACTAAAAGTAGAGAATGTAACTTTTTTTCACATTCTTGGAGTGTAAGAGGGAGGGAAAAAAAATTCTAGTTTCCTAAGAAGATATAACAGTTTTTTCAATATATAATTTCCAATTTAATTTAATTACTTTTTTATCTGTAACAGATAGTTTCATCAGATAAATAATTATAAATTAGTACGAAAGACTTAAATATTTACCTATTTTAAGACTTATTACATAAAACAAAAGTAGCAAAGTTATATAAAACTTTTTGATAATTAAAAAAATATTAATGGCTGACAAAATACTTAAGAAAAAAAAATTAGATATCTGATTTTTAATTTGGTTCTTAAATTCCTAAGTATTAGACTGAGTCCCACTTATTTTATAAAGATTTAAAATATTTAATTATATTTAATAATTAGCAAATTAAATAAAGATATTAAATGATATGTTATTAAATTTAATTGTTTATACCATTATTATCCTTATTAGCTTATAGATTTTATTACACATTAAAGAAAAAATAAGAATTTGTCATTTTTGCCCTGTTTTTTTTTCAGTTTTTGCCTCTGTCCTGGCAAAAATACCTTTTTGCCGGCAAAAAGGCAAACCCTGCTAGTAATATAATAATATCTAATGCTATTTAATAAGACACTATCTCATTTGGAGCATACTGTTAATGCATTTATAATTTTGATTTCACTTTTCTTAACTTTCATTTCATTTTTTTTTTTCATTTTTTTTTTTTTAAGTTTTATTATTAATATTTAATAACCCTTGTTTATGATTTCAAAATTTGCTTGTGTAATGGTTAGTTACTGTGATTAAATTTTATTTTATTTTATTTGTTCTTGTAACTAAGGACATTTTCAAAATTCAATTTCAATAAAATTGAAAAACTTTCATTGTATTTTATATACCATATTTTCTCACATGCCAATTAATCTTCCTCAATATTTTTAAAAAGATGCACATGATATGAGTTTTTCATATTAAACAAAAATGAAGGTGATGTCCTCATTTTCTGTGGATAGCACTTACATTGAAGGCAGTTTACCCATTTGTGAAAAATTTAAATGATAGATTAACATAACCTAAAAAGCAGGGGTCTGTCCAGACTTTTCTCACAGGGTCCTGTTTTTGTGAAATTGTGAAGTTTTTCTTATATTTGTGAAAATTCTAGTCGTAATTTTGTGAATTTTAAATTATCAATGTCTTCATGTTCTAACCTTTATATATAAAAAGCTAAGTAATATGCTCTTTGGGGAGTTCAACTGCTTACTTACAGGCAAGATTTTGTGAAGGGTCCTGTTTTAGGACAAAATGTTTTGTGAAGCGTCCTGTTTGGGGATAAAAATTTTTGCGAAGGGTCCTGTTCTGTTTTAAGATTAATTATTTTGTGAAGGGTCCTTTAAAGGACCTACAATTTTCCTAAACATATCCCTGAAAAGGTAGCCATCTTAATCCAATTAGCTATCATGTTAGATGTAGATATGTCTTAGAATTGAACATTCTTCAGAAAATGAGGAAATTTTCTTTTCACCTTATACTATTTATTGGCCACTACATGAGGTTGTTGGTCTAAATTTTGATTTTGTATTTATAAAACTGTGAACCAATACTTTATTAATATTGTGCAATTTAATAGCAAAACTCAAAAAAGAGTTTTAAGAGGAATGTCTCATTCACCTTGAGTTAATATAGATAAAATAATTACTAATTTAACTAGAAAGGTGCTTAAAATTTATTAAAACCAAAACATTACATTTCATGTAAACTGGCCTTAACTTAAAACTTCTGATAGTACAAATGTAAAGAGATGTTAATCACAAACGTGACTACTTTCAAGGGATATCTTTACTAGTATATCAATTTCACCGTGCTATTTTTACATCAGTTTGGAAGAGGAGTCAGTCTATTAATCGGTGGTGGTATATATCAAGTTCTTACGGATGCTGAAATTCTTGATATTTTCAAAATATTGAACCACATTTCAGGTATGTTATTAAGATAAAACATTACATGCGCTATTCTATGGGGAATATCTTATGACATACCTGAGATATGGTTCAATATTTTGTAAATATCAAGAACTTCAGCATCCGTAAGAACTTAATATACACCCTGAACGATTAATAGACTGAGCCTCCTTCCAAACTGATATAAAAATAGCACAGTGAAAGCGACATACTAGTAAAGATATCCCCTTGAAAATGATTACGTTTGTGATTGAAAAATCTCAGGGTTAATGTAACATCTCTTTATATATGTTTTTAACATAAATGGTTTTAAGTTTTTATCACCAGTGTATATGGAATGGAATGGTTTTAATAAATTTTAAGCACTTTTTTAATAAATTAGTAATTATTTTATCTATGTTGTGCAATTTTTAAGTTTTTCCTCCCAAATGAGATATTGGCAGGCTAGACTAGTGTGTTATGTGAGGAAGCAGCATACATTAAAAAAATACCATATAATGTACTGTTAATAATGGAAATCTAATAATCGGGGGGGGGGGGGGGGAATCAAGGAACTTTTTTTTCACAATTTCTGTAGCCACCTTGTTTAAAAATAGAATGCATCACTTCAGAATAATTTTCCCTTAATTTAGCCCAACAAGATGTAAAAATGACTCATTTTTCCAAACTTTGGTTAAATCTTCCTGCAAAATGTACTATTTTCTTGGCATCATTTTTAAAAATACAGGCGAACTTTTCAAAAAAAAAAAATATATAGTTCCTATACACAAATTTTTTTGGTAATTTTACTATTCATTTAGAATAAATAAGGTTCAATTTGATACATATTTATGATAAAATGAAAAGATAAATAAATAAAAAGTTCACTTAAAAATGCTAATGAGCACAATATCTTAAGTCTCAGGCTGATTTCACTCTTGAAGAGGTTTTTTCACTGACAGTAAATTATACTTTATAGAGTGAAATATTAGAAATTTTACAAGCAAAAACTTTTAATCACTTTCTTTTACCATAAAAGTTCCATTTTTAATTATAAAGCAAGACAAATTAAAATCTTATAGCCCATATCCTTTTCTTATACATAATATTCAGAAACGTTTTAAGTCTTAGCTTGGAAGGATTTCTTGCATCCATGAATACAGTATCAGAAAACTTTCCATGGTGGAATCATAAGGAACCAAACACCTTTTCCACAATCTCTGAATCTGTTATGGTCTTAGCTCTTACTGGCTATTCAGCTATTAATTTTGAAGGTACATTCGCAAGGTCACTCTTTTCTCTCTATAGTGTATATCTAGAGCCACTTGGTGACCTGTTATTATTTTTTTTTTTAATCAGAATGATAGCTTACTCAAGGGGCGAGTCTTTTAATTGTGTCTATGTCTACTGAATGTGTTTTTAAACAAAAATTTTGATTACTCACAGTTCTTTAAGAACAAACCAATGACTGTCTTGATCTTGACTGCTGTTTTCTACGATTGGCGATTGTAGAATTATCGACTTGTATTAGAACTCTGACTGATAGATAGACGAACTGAAGTCATAAAAATGTTTCAACAATGTTAAAAATGAGTTGAAAATACAAGCCACAGCTTTACTTGCAAAAGATAGAGTACACGAAACTTCTTTAAGACAGTTCAAAAATTCCCTGCTCAACAAACACGAAAATTTCTGACACATTTTTAAATGAAAAGGCACAAAAATTGCAGGGCTAACTATTGAAGCGATTTGGAATCGAAATGCATCTTCCATTTTTTAAATAAATTAGTTATTGAGTTATAAGTGATTTTTGTCATGTGACAATAGATTTTTTTCCTTTCCCTTGTCACGTCCAGAAATTTGGTTCAAAACGCCCACTTTGATTACATTTTCTGTAAAATCTTTTGCGTTTATCAAAAAATAGAAAACGTCTTTCGATTGCATAGTTGCTGTCTGAATGACAACACTTGCCAATTGCATGCGTTTCCGAGCCAAAATGAATTAAAAAATGTGTCTGAATGTAGCCCTTTTGGATTTAAATCCAAAAGGCAGAGCGTGTATGTATACCATCGTATACCCTCCACTACATCCCTGCCTGTAAGAAAATAAAAGATCTTTAGCTACAAATCATCATATGGATTGAATAGAATCCTGTGCGGGTCTGGTATGAGCTCAAAAATTCCATTTTAAGTGAAACTGATGAAAAGAAATTCCCCAAAATGAAAGGAAAACAAATTATGTTCTAATGCAATTATGAGAAGTAATATACAATTATATCTGTAATAATAATTTTATCTTTTATATAGAAAAACTATGTTTTATTCAAATATAGTAAAAACTTGGAGTAGCGGACACCATGGGACCTTAGATAGGGTCATACATCAGGCTAGGGTTGTCCAGTAGCGCAAACTTTTGAAAAAAATTGGGTGGGCTCAAAAATTTTTGAGTAAAATAACACATACAAGTTCACCTTAGTGTGTGTTGTGACAGAGGCAGGGGAAAAGCGAATGAATAAAGATGGTGTTCAATGTTAAATTATGTTTTTTCCAAGAAAAATATAAAATTATTATATTTAATTTTATTATATTCTCATAAGTTCTTCCTTATAAATACATTGGATGACTAAAGCACCAGACAGGAAAAATGGAAAAATCTGGGGAGAAAGATAGATATATAAAGTTTTTTACTGGAGTTGGTTTTGGGTTGTAGGGTCATGGTCGGTGTAGATCTGCAAAAATTTTTCCGAAATTCCTACATAGGACGAGATTCCAATAGGTAGTATTTCATACGAAATCTACCTAAAACTAATTTTATTAAATTATATTCTCATAAACTCTTCCTTATAAATACATTAATATTTATTATAAATAACATACAAATTGATAACTATGGAAAGTGCAAAAAAACTAAATGCCGAGAAAAACATACAGTTTAGTCATCTAATTGCTTTATCAATTCAAGACATTAAAACAGATGGCAAAATATGCAGAAGATTTGTTTTAGAGAAATTTAATTATACATCCGCTGAAGGAGCTTTCAGTGCTCCTGTAAGTCTTACTGATGTCCTTACTATTTTTCAAAATAAATTATTTTGAGGATGTCAATAAAACCAAATTTCATTTAAGAATTAAATAAATAAATAACGAATTAAATCAATTGAAATTGGGTGGGAGGAGAAGTCAAATGATTGGGTGGGCTCGCGCCCCACAGGCACATATAAGTTTGCACCACTGGGGTTTGTCTCTAATTTTCCTCTTCTGTTTGCCCGTCACAGAAACTGTATAAGTTTGAGACTTCAAATTTTGTGTATTAACAGCTGAATACCTGGTCTGGTGAGACACGACAAATCAAAAAATTTTGAAAAAGTCTATTATTTTTATTAAATGAATTTTTTCAATGCCATCCGTCCATTCTATTCTCTGACATGCAAGTTGAAATTTTCGATTTTTATTGTTACATTTCGTTTCCGATGGATTTAATTAAAAGGAATTTCGTATTTTTTGCCATTTTAAAGGTTTCTTCTTTTTAAACATTTATTTTTTTTTTCCGAAGCGCACATTTTTTAAATATCAGTTCTTTTTTCAGAGGGAGAAACGATGAATTCAAAACTAGATTTTGCAATTTCGAATAAAAAAATTCCGAACAATTACTGCGCATCTGATTCACGTACAGTTTTTCACTGTAATGCATATTTAATAACCATTAACATTTAACATTTCAGATGATATAATCAAGTCCAGATTTAATATAACGAATTCCAGATCTTTTCGTTTGGTGCTGCCATCTACAAACAATTTTAAAAAAAATAACTACGGCTCCAAACAATTAGATTTTTTTTCAGGCTATTTTTCTGTGGACAATTTAATTCTCGTTATCATTGAAATTCTCGAATTTGTTATATTGATTAGATTACCTGAAATCTTAAATGACTTATTATTATATAGACTTAACATTAGTAATCTTAAATAGCATCATAAATTTGCAGTTTATGATTTATAAAAAAAAAATAGTTCAGAAATTGACAGGATTTGTGACTCGAATTTCAATAAATATTGCCATCTTCCCCCCCCCCCCCCCCCCCCCCCCGAGTGTTTTGAAAGAGAAAGAATTAAATTCTTTTACTGTTTTAATATAATACTTGATGGATTTTTTCTGAATTTCTTAGAAATTGAAGATTTTTTTTTTCTTTTGGAGAAATTGCGATAATTTAAAGTTTGTTTGAACTTTCGATAATTTTTTTTATGTTTTGAAATTTTAAATTAGCAATTTGTTTTGTTTTGAGAAAATATGAAATTTTAAATTTCGCTTCAAGATCCACTAAATTCTTGAGAAATTTCAGCATTTTAAATTTTATTTGAACTTCGATAAATTTTTGCGGATTTTTTAATTTTATTTAAGTAATTTTACTTGAATATTTTTAATTTGATTTAATAAAAAAAAAGTAATTATTTTAAAATTAAAAATAATGGTGCTGCCATCTATTGAAGAATTTAATAATTATTAATTAACGATTTTGATTTATTAATTTAAGGATAAAGTGGTTTAAAAAATATATTAACCCATTACCCGCTGGTTGGTGTTGCATTGACATAACGGTAAAAATAAATGTGCAAGTTTAAATTAACTATTAAACTACTACTATTTTTTAATTTAAAATTTTGCCTTATCTAACAACAGAAACTTTGACCATTAAATAAAGCGAAGATTATTTTTCAAAATTTGTGGTGGCAAACGTTTTTCAGCAAAAAAAGGTTAAAGATCCCAATCTTATAGTTTTGGCGGTTAATGGGTTAAACGAAATCCTCTGTGCTATCATACTTATCCACTTGTTCTTCTTTCGCAATATGAAAAATATTACCAACATTTCGTTTTTGATATAAGCAAAAACACATGTATCGCATTTCTTATAGTTTACGCACGCATACGTGTGTGTAGATTGGGAAGTGATTATTATTCATACATAAAAACGTGCAAATATATAAGTGTTAGGAATTGAAAAAATGTTCGCTACAGAGGTGTCCGCTTTTCGGGAGTGTCCATTATGGAGGTCTTATTGTACATAGATTTTTAAACTAAAAAAACATTTTGGACATCCTTTTGAAATATCGGGTTAACTCAAACCCGGCTCGCAAGAGTCAAAACCCAATCCGAAACAATGAAAGTAAACCCGACCCGCAATGGTGTTGTTTTATTGTTTTATGACGGCTAATTATCTACACTTGGGATATGGGCTCGAAGGGGTGAGGGTGCTCTTCATGGGGGGTCTTTCTAAGGGAAACTAACCCGTATTTACCCGAAGAAATACAAGGTTCGAAGAAAACCACGGAAAACTCCGAACGATTAGGCCGACGGGCGCGATTGGGTTTGAACCCAGCACCTCCCGTCTACTAGCTTTGAGAGCAGAACTCGACCCGCAACGAAAAAATATAGCCCGACCCGACGCAGGACTCTATGAGTGAATCAGCTGTAAACAAGCAGTCAAATGGAGTAAACTGAAAAAAGTCCTTCCGGCCAGTGCCGGGAGGAAGAGGTAGTTTCATATTCCTTATTTTAAAAAAGCCAACTTATATTATTCAAACACACGAAGCTCAATTTAGTGGAAACCGAATATCGGAGATTCAATACTAATTTTTATCAATACTAAATCATAATGAATGAGAATTTCGCGAAATTAGTCAGCTTTATCCAAGCTTCTTTTATTTAAAGTAACTTATATTTGGCTGCCAAATTCGGCGATTTCTTAAAGTGCCTGCCATTTTAAGACAACATGGTGGATGAGACTAACCAGTGAACTTGGTCGAGATCTTAGTAATTGCTGGGCACATGCTCACTCACATCGGAATCGGTTGATATATACGAGTGCTGTCGCAGGCAAAAAATCAGATTTTTCAAAATGTCACCCACATTAGATATTGAAACTGCTATATCTGAGCCATTTTTTAAGATAAAGACAAACAAAAAATGCTCCTGAATCCTTATATCAAGGTCAAATACTTAAGAAAGAAACATTTTTCAATTTCTAATTTTTTTGCACCTCACTTTAAATATATTTTTTTTAATTTAATGGCCGCCATTTGGAAAGAAGATGGCTGATGAAGCTGGCCAGCGAACTTGGTCGAGATATTGATGTATCCTATCCACATGCCTTCTTCCATCGAAATAGGCGAATACGTGTGTTATCGCTTGACAAATACAAGATCGATTCAAAGTGTTAGCCATGCTAGAAATTCAAAGTGCTATAATTCAACCATTTTTTAAGATATAAACAAAAGAACAAATTTTCAGAAACAAAAACTGCTCCAGAATCTTTGTATCAAGGCCAAACACATAAAAAAAATCTTTTTCATTTTCCAATTTTTTAATACTTCATTTTAAATTTTAAATTACATTTTTTTAAATGGCAACCCTTTTGAAACAAGATGGCGAATGAAGCTGGCCAACGAACTCGGTCGAGACATTGGTATGTACTATGTACAGACCAAGTTACATCCAAATCGGTTTATAAATACGCCTTTTATCGCATGACAAAAATCAGGTCGTTTTAAAATGTCAGCCACAATAGAAATTCAAAATGCTATAACTCAGCCATTTTTTTTTTTAGATATAGACGGAACAAAACCTGTTCCGGAATCTTTGTATTAAGGTCAAACACATACGAAAAAAATCTTTTTCATTTTCCAATTTTTTGGATCTCATTTTAAATTTTAAATTTTTTAAATTTTAAATTTTTTAAACAATAGAAATTCAAAATGCTATAACTCAGCCATTTTTTTTTTAGATATAGACGGAACAAAACCTGTTCCGGAATCTTTGTATTAAGGTCAAACACATACGAAAAAAATCTTTTTCATTTTCCAATTTTTTGGATCTCATTTTAAATTTTAAATTTTTTAAATGGCCGCCATTTTGAAACAAGATGGCGGATGAAGCTGGCCAACGAACTTGGTCGAGATATTTGTATGTACTATGTACACACCAAAGTACATCCAAATCAGTTCATAAATACGTCTGTTATCACGTGACAAAAATCGGGACGTTTCAAAATGTCAGCCACGCTAGAAATTCAAAATGCTATAACTCAGCCATTTTTTAAGATATAGACGAAACAAAAACTGATTCCGAATCTTTTTATCAAGGTTAAACACATAAGAAAAAAATATTTTTTCAATTTTCAATTTTTTGGTACCACATTTCAAATTTAAATTTTTCTTAAAAATTTAAATGGCCGCCATTTTTAAACAAGATGGCGGCTGAAGCTGGTCAACAAACTCGGTCCAGACATGGGTATGTACTATGTATAAACGAAGTTACATCCAAATCGGTTCATAAATACAACTTTTATCGCGTGACAAAATTCAGGACGTTTCAAAATGTCAGCCACACTAGAAATTCAAAATGCTATAACTCAGCCATTTTTTAAGATATAGACGAAACAAAAACTGCTCCGGAGTCTTTGTATAAAGGTCAAATACATAAGAAAAAAATATTTTTCCATTTTCAATTTTTTGGTACCGCAATTCAAATTTTAAATTTTTTAAAAAATTTTAAATGGCCGCCATTTTGAAACAAAATGACGGATGAAGCTGGCCAACGAACTCGGACGAGACATTGGTATGTACTATGTTCACACCGAATTACATCCAAATCGGTTCATAAATACGCGAGTTACAGTGTGACATAGGTCAGATATATATATATATATATATGGATATATATATATATATATATATCAATTTTGAACGGAAGGTGGTTTCGGGGTCTGGGGGTCATGATCGATGGAAATATACCAAAATTTTTTGAAATCGTTTTCCTCCGAACGGCTGCAATAGGTAGCTTTTTGTAATGAAAGCTACCTAAAAGGGGCTGTACACATATAATGTTATCAAATTTTTGTTAATTTTGGACCCCTTCTCTTTTTTGAAATTTCATACATTATCAATTCCCCCCCCCCTCCTCCCAATAATAATATCGTTATTAATGTCTAAAATTTTTGATTTTTGCAATTTTTTTCTTTTGTTCGAATTACAGATATGAATTGATGATACGAGTTCGATTTACAGATTACAGATATTCCCTTAAAAAGACCCCCACGCAGGGCACCCCCACCCTTCGTACCCATATCGTATACCCAATCGTGTTTGAATTACAGATATGGTTATACATTTATTGATTCAAATGAAGAGAAGTCAATAAAATATCACTATTATATATGAAATAATTGTATATCAAATAACATAAAATATAGCTACTATTTGAAATAGCTTTTTGTTAGATAATGCATTCAATCACAATGTCTTCTTGCACCGCACAGAGGGGGCGGGGGTGCGAGCAGACAGAAATTTTACAAACATAACAGATTGATAACATTCTTTCTCTTTTCTTTAATAGTAAACATAATAAGTATCATTTCAAACATACTTCGGACCTAGTTTCTCAACAGCGAATTATATATGCATATACATATGACAGAAGAATAGGAATGCCAAACGTAAGGATATTCCACATTTTGGAATTAAATGATTTTTTAATCAATTTAATGATTTTAACAATAACTTTGTATTTTCATAAAAATAGATAACATACTAAAAAAAAAAAAAAAAAAAAAAAAAGATAAAGACTAATTTTGATTAAAGAACAAATTGCAGATGAAAAAAGAAAAGTTTGGTTGGATCAAAAATAATAAAGATATAAAAATAAAAAACCCTCCCCTAGAGATATCTTACGATATAATGTGCCAGAACCCCCCCCCCCCTCCTCAAAATGATAACGTTATATATGCATAGCAGCATAGCCCCTAATGAAGCTGAATCTCCGAGAAAGGTATCTGACCTGATTAATCGGTAGCAAAAGTGAGAAAACATACCGCATTGTTCTTTCAACCCGTCATTAGTTCTTAATGTTGTCGGGCAATTGGCTTCAAGAAAGAGAGAAACAAAAGCGAAATATTCTTCGAAGATAGGATTGTGTGTGCCAGTTTTTCGAATGAGGTTATTTGTGCTATGCATATTACTGATTAAGAAGCTTAATATCGGATGAACGAAAATGAAGTGTGAGGGATGAATTGGCAAGCTCTAATCAACGATGCATGGGCTGACAAATGTCGCCTGTTGCTCCAAATTGGGTAGATTGGAAATATAAAAGAATGACTTGATTTAAATCCAGACTTCATTTGCCTAGTTGCATTATATCAAACGAGTAAGAAAAAATCATGCATCAAGCATAGATTATGAAACACTTTCGGAATTATGTAACAAAACTGCACCGTTTAAAAAATTAAAATATTACATCTAATTCAACCATATGGAAACGCATTATACATTTCAAAACCTAATTTCAGCTGTCCCCATCACAATCGGAAATTATACGAATTTTTTCAGCAGCCCTGTATATGATATATAGATTTGAATCTATTAACTATATGCGTGCAAAAATTTAGTTCACTTAAGAGACACATATACTTCAATTGCAAATTTACCTTCAGCAATTTCCTCTAATAAGGAGAACGGTACGTGAATACTCTTGTGCAGCTCTGTATTTGAGGTATAGAATTTATATATAACGAGTAAGATGCAAAAAAATAATTAAATTTAAAAGCGCATACCGAATTTTAAACTATACACTCCACCAATTATTACTCAAAGACAGTACTGTACTGTAACCGATTTCTTTTGTGTGTCCCTGTAAATGAATAGAAAATGCTATGAATGTCCTGTTCTAACGTGATTGTAGTGAAATTCAGTGATTTATATCCGTTTCAATACATTTGAAATAGCATAATGTCATTAAAATACTCTGCAAACGATTTTTCCCTCTATACCATAATGTAATGGAGTACTTTTGAGTGCCCTGTAACTGAACGATTAATCCTACATACTTCATATACAATACCAAATATGCTTTGGTGACCCTAATTAACCTTTATCAATTTCATGAAAATCCGAGTCTATTTACGGGAGTTAGAGCGTGAACAGACGGCCAGACAAACCGAATGCATAAACACTTTTCAACTTTGTTGGAAAGTGTAAATAAAAAATCGGATTATACCTTTTTGAGCGAAAATGTTAGTATTGTGATCATGGAAAAATAAATGCAGCTTTAAAAATATGATTTGTAGGAGGAAAAAAAAAAAAAAAAAAAAAAAAAAACCTACAAGAACGAAAAATTATGCGTACTGCATAGATTATGAAACACTTTCCAACATTCAGAATATTAAAACTTCACAATTTACTAAGGTGAAAGATGATGTTAAATGAACAATTTGGAAAACACATAACACGAATTTTCAAAAGCCGATTTCTGTTATTACCACGAATAGCTGTTAAAATATACGATTTTTTTTCAACCCTGTATAGGATCTACAGATATGCATATGCATGCATACTACATAGTACGCTAAAAGTTAGTTCAGTTAAACGCACAGTTGAAAATTTCCACTCAGCAATTTTCGCCAATAAACGGACATTGTTGAGAACGTTCGTGCGACCCTGTATATGATCTATAGAATTTATACACACCAAGTAATATTAAAAAAATAGTTACATTTATAAATGCATACCATAACTGAAAAAAACGTTTCAGCAATTATTGTCCGTAGGCTTCAATACTTCAATTACTGCTCATTTTCTTCTATAGCCAAATTATTTTGTGTGTCCCTGTAAATAAACGATAAGTTCTATGCACACCCTATTCTATAGTAAGGACCTTATAGTACATCTCAGTGATGTACATCAATTTCCAAATGTTATTTTATTAAAATACACGGCACACGATTTTCCCCCATAAAACGTAATGTAACGGAATTCTTTTGAGTGGCCCTGTAAATGAACCTAAAATGCTACACACTTTATTTTCAATACCGAACATGCCACAGTGACAGTAAATCCCAAAAACATATTCCATTTCATGGCAATCGGACTATATTTACGCGAGTTAGAGCACAAACAGACAAACATAATTCATAAACACTTTTGAACTTATGTCGGAAAATGTTAAAAAGAAATTTGATCCGCGACTTTACTACGGCGATATCTATCAACGCACATCCAACGCGAATCCCACAAGAACATGAAAATATTATTTACACACTTTTAACCAAATGCAGTTCATCCGTTTTTAAAATTAATTACAATTGTATTAAAATTAAGTACCTTCACAAATTACACGATGCTATTTCCTTTCAGTAAAGTGAAATCACAGAAATAAGAATGTTTCCCAGCTCTCATTTTCTAAAACCGTAGTAATGATAAAGTAAATAACAACAAAATAAAAACACATGCCCCCCCCCCCCCCCAAAAAAAAGGAAAAGAAAATCTGGCGCAATTTATATATATATATATATATAAAAGAAAAATCCCTCAAACAATATCCAGCAATATCTCTAAAATATTCAAAGAAACTTCCGCTAGAATGTCTTATACTAAGGACGTGGCTGGGGACCTACGAATCTTGCTTCCGCAAAAGAGTCGGACTAGAGTAGAAGAATAAAGGGCTGCGGACGAAGATGGGCCGCTCGCCGCGGCCAATGAACTACGTCGGCCAAAGATATCTGCCAAACTAATTCTACAAAAATTCATTGAGATCGAAAAAAAAATCACCCTCCATCTCCATTCCATCCTCGTTATCATTTACTAAAGAACATCTTTTACTTTCCATTCCAAAAAAACTCACAGAGTCAAATGATTCTATGCAACCCATGCAAGTACTATATAACAAATAGCATTTTTTTAAGTTTTATTACTGTGAAATATTAAACAGATTTTTGCTTCGAACTGAACGAAAGGAACTACATTATTAAAATCAACAGTAATGGTTATCAATACAGAAACCCTTAACGGGTTAAAAGTTTGTGACGCAGCACTTTATCTTATGGCTCTAAGAATTTTAAAAAAAGTCCTTCCGGCCAGTGCCGGGAGGAAGAGGTAGCTTTAATATTCCTTATTTTAAAAAAGCCAATTTATATTATTCAAACACACGAAGCTCAATTAAGTGGAAACCGAATGTAGGAGATTCAATACTAATTTTTGGCCCCACCAGTGGCCGAGAGGTTCTGCTCTCGAAGTTGGTAGACGGGAGGTGCTGGGTTCGATCCCAATCGCGCCCGTCGGCCTAATCGTTCGGAGTTTTCGTGGTTTTCTTCGAACCTTGGTTCTCCAAGCGTTAATACGGGTTAGGTTCCCTTAGAAAGACCTCCACGGAAAGCACTCCCCCACCCCCGTAGGGCCTTTATACCTCGTGCTGATAATTGGCCGACATAAATACAACCAACAAATCAATACTAATTTTTATCAATACTAAATTATTATGAATGAGAATTTTGCGAAATTAGTCAGCTTTATCCAAGCTGCTTTTATTTAAAGTAACTTATATTTGGCTGCCAAATTCGGCGATTTCTTAAAGTGCCTGCCATTTTAAGACAACATGGTGGATGATGCTAACCAGTGAACTTGGTCGAGACCTTAGTAATTGCTGTGCACATGCTCACTCACATCGGAATCGGTTGATATATACGAGTGCTGTCGCAGGCAAAAAATCAGATTTTTCAAAATGTCAGCCACGTTAGAAATTGAAACTGCTATATCTGAGACATTTTTTAAGATAAAGACAAACAAAAAATGCTCCTGAATCCTTATATCAAGGTCAAATACTTAACAAAAAAACCTTTTTCAATTTCTAATTTTTTTGCACCTCACTTTAAATATATATATTTTTTAATTTAATGGCCGCCATTTTGAAACAAGATGGCTGATGAAGCTGGCCAGCGAACTTGGTCGAGATATTGATGTATACTATCCACATGCCTTCTTCCATCGAAATAGGCGAATACGTGTGGTATCGCGAGACAAATACAAGATCGTTTCAAAGTGTTAGCCATGATAGAAATTCAAAGTGCTATAATTCAACCACTTTATAAGATATAAACAAAAGAACAAATTTTCAGAAACAAAAACTGCTCCAGAATCGTTGTATCAAGGCCAAACACATAAAAAAATCTTTTTCATTTTCCAATTTTTTAATACCTCATTTTAAATTTTAAATTACATTTTTTTTTAAAAATGGCAACCCTTTTGAAACAAGATGGCGAATGAAGCTGGCCAACGAACTCGGTCGAGACATTGGTATGTACTATGTACAGACCAAGTTACATTCAAATCGGTTCATAAATACGCCTGTTATCGCGTGACAAAAATCAGGTCGTTTTAAAATGTCAGCCACAATAGAAATTCAAAATGTTATAACTCAGCCATTTTTTTAGATATAGACGAAACAAAACCTCTTCCGGAATCTTTGTATTAAGGTCAAACACATACGAAAAGACTCTTTTTCATTTTCCAATTTTTTGGTATCTCATTTTAAATTTAATTTTTTTTAAATTTTTTTAAATGGCCGCCATTTTGAAACAAGATGGCGGATGAAGCTGGCCAACGAACTCGGTTGAGTTATTTGTATGAACTATGTACACACCAAGGTACATCCAAATCGATTCATAAATACGTCTGTTATCACGTGGCAAACTCAGGGCGTTTCAAAATGTCAGCCACACTAGAAATTCAAAATGCTATAACTCAGCCATTTTTTAAGGTATAGACGGAACAAAAACTGCTCCGGAATCTTTTTATTGAGGTCAAACACATAAGAAAAAAATACTTTTTCAATTTTCAAATTTTTGGTACCACATTTCAAATTTAAATTTTTCTTAAAATTTTAAATGGCCGCAATTTTTAAACAAAATGGCGGATGAAGCTGGCCAACGAACTCGGTCGAGACATTGGTCTGTACTATGTATAAACGAAGTTACATCCAAATCGGTTCATAAATACGCCTTTTATCGCGTGACAAAATTCAGGACGTTTCAAAATGTTAGCTTCGCTAGAAATTCAAAATGCTATAACTCAGCCATTTTTTAAGATATGGACGAAACAAAAACTGCTGCGGAGTCTTTGTATAAAGGTCAAATACATAAGAAAAAAATATTTTTCCATTTTCAATTTTTTGGTACCACATTTCAAATTTTAATTTTTTTTTAAATTTTTAAATGGCCGCCATTTTGAAACAAAATGGCGGATGAAGCTGGCCAACGAACTCAGTCGAGACATTGGTATGTACTATGTACACACCGAATTACATCCAAATCGGTTCATAAATACGAGAGTTACAGTGTGACATAGGTGAGATATATATATATATATATATATATCAATTTTGAACGGAGGGTGGTTTCGGGGTCTGGGGGTCATGATCGATGAAAATATACCAAAATTTTTTGAAATCGCTTTCCTCCGAACGGCTGCAATAGGTAGCTTTTTGTAAAGAAAGCTACCTAATAATGATATAATTTTGAGTGACGCTATGCTGTTAATTAAAAAATTATATATTTGTATTATTTATTTCATCATTTTATTTTTGTTCTATTTATAACCGCTCTGATAACATTTTAATCTGAAGAACAAATTTCGGCTGCTGCTTTTAACCCTCCGCCTAACAGGCAGGTCCAATGGACACGACAGTAACATTCAAAGTATTTATTCAAACCAGAAATTTCTTTAAAATAAACTAAATATATAAAGCAGACAATAATAAGTTAAATAAATAAATAAAATAATTTTAAATAAAAATTCTGGTACAGACTATTTTTTTTTTTTTTTTTTTTTTTTTAAACTTGAGTAAAATTCTCGTTAGTTCTAGGGTTAACACGTAAATGCAGCACGGCAGAATTTTTTTTTTTTTTTTTTTTTGTAAAATTCCAAATTTTAAAGGTTGGAGGGAAAAAATATTCTAAATTATGACTTTTGCGATACTAGAAGAAACAAGAAGCTAGAAATCTTTACTTTTAAGATTTTTTAAGGTTACTTTTAAGATACAAATACTCGCTGCGAATGGTTTCTAAAAAAATTCGAAATTTAAAAGGGTGAAATGCGCAAAGACGTTCTAAAAACATTCTAAATTACGATTGCTATGAAATTTTTAAGGACCAAAATATGAAATTTGACATGACTGCTATCTTTAAGACTCAATAGACGCACAGAGCAGTTAAAAAAAAAAAAAAAAAAAAAAAAAAAAAAAAAAAAGAAAAAAGAAATTTAAAAAAAATCGAAATTTAAAAGGGTGCAGGGGCGAAAAACGTTCTAATGTTGTGGTACTGAAGGAGCTAGAAACTTGAAATTTGGTATGATAGCTACTTATATAAGATGTAAATGTTCTGTAAGAACGATTTCTGAATGATTCGAAGTTTAAAAGGATGAAATAAGCGAAAAATCGTTCTAAAAACGTCCTAAAATCACGATTTATATGGTACGAATAGGGACAGAAACTCGAAATTCGCTAATGCTGTCACCTTTTAAGCCGTAAATGGCACAGAACAATTTTAAAGAAAGTTCGAATTTTAAAAGGGTGAAATGCACGAAAAGCGTTTTGAAAACAATCCAAATTACGATCGCTATGGAATTGTTAAGGATAGAAACTTGATTTGACATGGCTATTGTCTTTAAATTCTTCAGTTCCGAAGCTAAAATAATAATACAAATGCTTATTTATTGGTTTTTTCCAAACAAAATGACATCTCAAATGACAGAAAAAATATCTTTTCTGAAATTCATCCTTTAGGCGCTTAGTAATTTAGGTTCAAAAATATGGATCTAAAACTAAAAACCCCTTTAAAACATAAATTTAATAACCATTAACCTAAATTAACGCAATCACAAATTTAAGAGCTTTATACAAGTAAATAATCTACAAATCCTCAAAAATTTCTATTGAAAAAGATTTAAATTAAATACTTATGAAAATTTCTCACTTTCTGGGTCATACTGTCTTTTGGGCATTTTTAGGCATTTTGCAAACTCAGATGAAAATAACATTTATTTTATGCGGGAATCAACTTAGATGCTGCCACTTATTCGTTTGCTTTGAACACAAAAAACATTCAGCTATTAAGAAGTGATGTGAAAATGTAAAAAAATCGGACATTTTAGTTTTTATAAGGAAAAGAACAGGGGCCCGCGTTTGGGGACCCAGGGACCGAAGAGGTTATGACGCAAACAGTTAAAAAAAAAAAAAAAAATCGAAATTTGAAAGAGTGTTGGAGAAAATAAAAATCGCTCTAAACTTACTGTTTTTGTGATACTGAAGGAACTGGAAACTTGAAATCAGGCAAGGCGGTTATTTTTAAGATACAAATGCTTCCTATAAATGGTTTCTAAACAAATTCGAAATTTAAGTTAAATGTGCAGAAGATATTCTATATTACGATTTCTATGGAATTGTTAGGGAATATAAACTTGAAATTTGACAAGGCTATTAAACTTTTAAGTAAATGCTCGCATCAAACAGTTTAAAAACAATCGAAATTTTTAAAGGTGAAGTGCCAGAAAAGAATTCTAAAAACGTTCTAAATTACAATTTCTATGAAATTGTTAAGGATAAAAAATCGAAATTTGAAATGGGTGCTATTTTTAAGACTCATACATGCATAGAACAGTTTTTTTAATTCAAAATTTTAAAGAGTGCAGGAGGGGGAAAAAGTTCTAAAGGTACTATTTTTGTGATATTGAAGGAACTTGAAATTTGGAATGGCGGTTATTTTTAAGATACAAATGCTCTCTACGAATGGTTTCTAAACAAATTCGAAATTTAGGTTAAATGAGCGGAAGATGTTCTAAATTTCAATTTCTAAGGATTTGTTGAGGATATAGACTTGGAATTTGACATGGCTATTACTTTTAAGTAAATGCTCGCATAGAGCAGTTTAAAAACAATCGAAATTTATAAAGGTGAAATGCGGGAAATGCATTCTGAAAACGTTCTAAATTACGATTTCTATAGAATTGATAAGGCTGCCATTTTTAAGACTCAAATACACACACAGAACAGTTTTTTTTAATTCAAAATTTTAAAGAGTGGAGGAGAAAAAAAAAGGATCTAAACTTAGTATTTTTGTGATTACTGAAGGGACTGGAAACTTGAAATTTGGAATTTTTTTTTTTAATTAAACAAATCTTATGTGCCAATCCCAAAACTTTCTTCTTTCTTTTCAAAAAGTTAATACTTCAATGTTATTACTTCAATATTACAGCAACTTTCACTTTCCTCTTAAGTTTCTGCTTCATTTTATTAATAGGATTAAAAACGAGTTAACCTAGACCAGAATAATTATAAAATAAATATTTTTCGCTATTTTATTGTACACCAACGGCTTAAGAATCACCGGGTTTGTTGTATACGAATTGCCCGTCGCTGCTTGAACAGCCGATATACAATAAAACTATGAAAAATGAAGAAAAATCGCTATTACAGCGCCTCCTTCCGGCAGATTGCTACGAAATTCACATGAGACCTGCTGGCCATAGGCAAAAAACATATGAAATTTGGTTCACTTCTAGCTCTATGCATAACTTCATACGCTTTTCAACGTATAGTAATGAAAATGGCCAAAAATCGCTATTATACCGCCCCCTTCCCGCGGAATATTTCCAAATTCACGGGAACCTGCTAGCTACAGCCAAAAAACATGTACAGAAAATCTGGTTCAATTCTATGAATAACTTCATATACTTTTGGATGATATTCGAGGACATATCAATAAGTTTTTATCCTCACATAGAAATAATTGAGAGAAATTTATGAAATTGCTACATTGTATTAGAGCTTTTCTATATAGTCACCGTGCACAGTTCTGCAAACGATATTTCAAAGAGAGGGGAGAGGATGTATTCCCGGAGGCGCGATAGTAGAACCAAAGAAGGACATTTTTCTAACTTTTGCCGGCACCACGTGTGACATATTGTTGGAAAGGCCTGTGATCACTTATTCATGTTATGCACCCCCTGAGTCTCTTCCCCCAAATTTCTCCCCCGGGGTGCATGAATGGTGTCCGCAAAATTTAGAAAAGTGTCTTCCCGGAGGGCAAATGGGGGGGTAGGGGCTCAGGATGTGCATAACATGAATAAGTGGTCACTGGCCTTTCCAACACTATGTTACATGTGAGGGTCGGTAAAAGTTAGAAAAATGCCGCCCTTTGGGCCTACTCTCGCGCCTTCTGGAATACATCCCCCCCCCCTCTTTTTGAAATACCGTTTGCAGAAATGTGTTACTGTGTTCGGTGACTATATAGAAAAAGACTAATACAATGTAGCAATTTCATAAATTTCACTCAATTATTTCTGTGTGCGGACAAAAACTTATTGATACACCCTCGTACAAAGTGAATATACGGACAAACAGACAGGCATTTTGTATAAATATGTGTTTTTCGGGATCTCTGACCCTTAAAACGTGTAAATCCGTCGAAAACAGGAAGTCGAAAAAATTCAATTGCAATACTTTCTTCTACTGAAGATAGAAGACTTTCATACTTTCTTCTATTGAAGATAGAATAAAGTAATAAGCGGTATTGATATAATGTTATTACTTTATTGAAGCTGGGAAAGAAGAATAATACTGACCAATATTCGGCTTCGAACGAAGAGGATTGTTATTACTTTCAGCCCCTTTTCCATCCAAGCGTGTCTGAAACATGTATAGGAAAACGAGGTAACTCACGATAAATGAAGCATGCAAAAAATCGTTGTTATAACCAAAACATCTTTACAGATGTGTGGTCATGCAGGAAAATGCAATTTCTCCATAGCTAAAAGCGACTTAGAGGAAGATAATCCCAATTAGCGTTCTAATTATACTTTTTCTGCGACATCCATTGTTTATCTGAGTTATTGAATTGTTAAAGAAAGATGCGTGTTTTCGGAACAATATTAATTCGAAATTTATATCTTGTTTGTTCGTTAAAAAAATGCTATATCAAGCATGAAATTTATTTTCACATTTATTGATTCGGGTGAAAAGCTGTCTAATTTGTTACAGCTATGCTTTAAATGAAATTATCATAGCATTTTGAATAAGAAAACAAACAAACCAACAACAACAACAAAAAAAAAAAAAAGGTAGAAAATTTGTGTCAAATGTGGCAAATGATGTACTATACTAGTTACTATATATACTATACATGTACTATACTATACATGTATATTATACTATTACATGTATTACTATACTATACATGTTCGTACTATTAGGGCTAATTCCATGAAAACTTGTCATGTCTGTCACACAGCTGAAAATCGCTGTGCTTGTTGGCCACCGTTATTGTCGCAAAGTTTGCTTCGCGTTATTCAATTAATGAGATATCTCCGATAAAATAAGTCACATTTTTTCCGTTTTAAAATACTGGTAGCCAAAAATCGTAGTATGTGACAGACATGTCAAGTTTTCATGGAATTAGCCTTAGTTTTATAAATATTTAGATTTTGGTGCAATAGCTCTTGCACTCTTATGCAAAAATGCATGAATTCAAAATTTATTACGATTATATATATATATATATATATAGTTGATGACCTTGGCTACGTATAATGGACGATCCCTATCTTCGGAAAATCGTTTTCAGGAACTTGAAGAAGAATTAGAAAGAATCAACTGGGACATCTTAGGATTATGTGAAGTAAGAAGAAAAGGAGAAGAGAAGATAGATCTTGCCAGCGGACATGTATTATACTACAGAGGCACAGAAGATGGAAGAACAAGCGGTGTAGGATTTCTGATTCATAAAAAGTGGAAGAATCACATCGTAGAATATGATAGTGCATCAGATAGAGTTGCAAGGTTAGTAATACAAGTGTCCAGAAGTTTATGCACCAACAGTAAGCTATACTGATGAAGAAGTTGAGGATTCCTATGAAGAAGTAGCTTCAATGCATCAAAAGGGGAAATGCTACATAAAATTAATAATGGGAGACTGGAATGCTAGAATTGGGGAAAAAGAGAAAGGTGAGTTATCAGTAGGAAATCATGGATATGGGGTGCGAAATGAAAGAGGAAACAGATTGATTGAGTTTGCAGAATGTGAACAGTTGTATATCATGAATTCATTTTTCAAGAAAAAGCCACAAAGAAAATGGACATGGCGTTGTGCAAATGGCTCAACAAGTGAAATCGACTACATCTTAACAAACAAAAAGCATCTTATTCAGGATTGCAGCGTTCTCAATAACTTCAATACATGAAGTGATCACAGGTTGGTTAGATGCAAACTGCTGTTAAATACTAAAGTGGAAAGAATGAAGCTTTTGCAACACTCAAAGAAATCAATCGATATAATAAATCTCCAGAAACATAAAGAAGAATTCCATTTGGAACTTAAAAACCGTTTCTAAGTACTTCAATCAGCTTTAGAAGAAGAGCAAGATGTTACAGTAGTGAACAAGAAACTAACCAGTACTCTACAAGATATTGCAAAGAAGATAGCCGGCGATGCACAAGTAAAGCAGACAAAGAAAATAACAGAAAAAACAAGAAGATTGATGAAGAAACGCAGAGAATTTAAAATGAAGAAAAACGATCCTAAATCAAGAGTTGAATATGCTGAATTATGTAAAACGGTAAGAAAATGTGTTACAGAAGATATCAGAAAATTTAACTCTGATCTTGTCAAGAAAATTCTAGAAGATAACAAAAGTTTAAAATCAGCTAGGCGAAAACTTTGTGTTGGAAGAAAAGGTATTTTTGCACTAAAGAGGGCAGATGGAACAATCACCAAAATCAATAAAGAAATAGTACACATTGTCGAAAAATTCTATAACGATTTATATAAATGTGAAGATCAGAGGGAAATCAACTTATGTGATCCACGAGAAAACTTAACAGAAACCGATGCCATAATCCCAGTGACGACAGACGAAGTTTTACAAGCCATTAAATTTATGAAAAAAGGTAAATGTCCCGGAGAAGATGGAATTACAATCGACCTTATCAAAGAAGCAGGAGAAGAATTTGCAAAAATGCTATCCTTACTGTTTTCCAAATGTCTCCAGAAGTCAGATGTACCAGAAGATTGGAATAATGCTGTGATGGTGCTACTTTACAAGAAAGGAGAGAAGGAAAACATTAAAAACTACCGTCCAATCAGCTTACTGTCAGTGATTTATAAAATTTTCACCAAAGTTTTAACGACAAGACTTGAATCAGCTCTGGACTCAGCTCAACCTAGAGAACAAGCAGGATTCCGAAGTGGATTCAGCACAATGGATCATATCCAAACGGTAAGGGAACTCATAGAAAAACATAAGGAATATAATTTACCTCTTTGCCTTGCCTTTATTGATTATGAAAAAGCATTTGATTCGGTCTACACATCAGCAGTAGTGGAATCTCTGGAGGACATTGGTATAGACAAACCTTACATCAATATTATAAAGAAGATTTACAAGAAAGCAACAGCAACCATCCGCTTGGACAAAGGAAAAGCAAAGACCAAGCTTGGAAGAGGGGTAAGACAAGGAGACACCATTTCACCTAAGCTTTTTACTGCTGTCTTAGAAAATATTTTCAAGAAGATGGATTGGGAAAACAAAGGGATTAGAATAAATGGGGAATATTTAAGTCATCTCCGATTCGCTGACGACATTTTAATTTTCAGTAACAGTCCTGAAGAATTGGAAAATATGCTAAAAGATTTGGCAGAAGCTAGCATTAATGTGGGATTAAAAATAAACTTGGAAAAGACTAAGGTGATGTTCAATTCATTTGCATCAAAAAAGAAAATCGTCTACAACAACACTGAAATTAAAGAAGTGCAAAGTTATGTGTACCTTGGGCAAGAAATATCATCTGATAATAGTATCATGAATGAAAGCAATAGAAGAATAAGAAATGGATGGAGTGCTTTTGGGAAGAACAATATTATTCTGAAGAGTAGCATGCCCCTGTGTTTGAAAAGAAAGGTATTTAACCAATGTGTTTTGCCTGTCCTAACTTATGGAGCAGCTAACAAAACGGATGGTACAAAGATTACAAACAACACAGAGAAGTATGGAAAGATGTATGCTAGGTATAACTAGAAGAGACAGAAAAATAATAACCTGGATAAGAAGTCAGACGAAAGTTTTTGACATCATTGAAAGAATTAAACGGCTAAAATGGAAATGGGCCGGGCACATCGCAAGAAGACAAGACAATAGATGGAGCACAAACACCCTACAGTGGTATCCCAGAGATGTAAAACGGCCAAGAAGACGACCTCAAGTAAGATGGAGTGATAAAATCAGAAAAGTAGCCGGTGTAAATTGGATGACTAAAGCACTAGACAGGAAACATTGGAAAAATCTGGGGGAGACCTACATCCAGCAGTGGATTGAAAACGGTTGATGATGATGATGATGATGATGATGATGATATATATATATTGAATACAGTAATACGGTAATAATAGGCATCCATCTTAAATAGGACGTCATCACCATAGCAACCTACACACCATAGCTTACCTATCACGGGATAGCATTGAATTAATTACGTATGATAGGCAGTGGCGTAGCTACATAGTCAGCGCCCTGGAGCAAGTGAAGTTTGTGCGCCCTATTCTCACTCGAAAAAGTTCTGCGCATTTTTTGTTTTGAAATTTAAAATTTATATACTATTCTTAATTCGATTTAAAGTTTTACTTTTATTTGAAAGTCAAAGTATTTCAACAACGTGTTAAATACAGATAATTAAAAATAAATAATGACTAACGAAATAAATTATTCTGTATGCACCGAGATATGTTTTGCGAATAGGGCGGGATTTTTGATTTTTGTTTTAAATGCGCCAATGGGCCAGTACAACCTGCCGCTCTTAATGTATGTTTTTTTTTTTTCAAAGGGTTTCGAAGCATTGTAGAATACTAATAAAAAAAAAACACTTGTCAAGTTTTTTTTTTTACTTTTTATATACGGATGAAATACGTTTTTCTGGTTTTAGTGCCAGGAAATCCAAAATCCTAAGTAACATAACTCGGTAAGTTTTGGTCATACAAAAAAGAATGTATTATTTTACCTGTTAAATTACGGAGTAGAATTTTTTTAATTTAACATATAGAACCAAGGAACGAATAAAAATGTAAACCTCGTAACTTTTAAAAAATAACTATTTTGACATAAATTACTTTTAATAGGATGAAAATAAAGAGAAGATGATAACTTTGAAACTTTTTTACTATTGGAACTATAATTCTACAGCTAATGGTTTAGAAAATTAGCCAATGAAAAATGATAAATGTTGACACCGGGGTTCTCACTGGCTTTTGACTAATCTGAGCAGTTTGGCTAATCGCTAAAGAAAAACTAGCCAAATTCAAATAATGGTAGTAATAGATTTGTTATATAACACTAAGGATATCAAAACACAAATAATGAGTTAGACGGAAAAGGCCTAATCGTACAATAACATCATTGAGAGTGTCGCCGAAACAACAACAACAACAAAAAAAATCTCTTGCAATTTGACCATTTCAATCTTTAGTTTTCTCGTCTTGTAAAACATTTTGGCGCAGTGGCGATCGTCCTGATTGACACCTTTATATATTACACAAGATTCCAGTTTTTACATTCCATAAACATACAATGCTAGGAAGGAAATAGGAAAGCATAGTAATCACAATAAAAATAAATGAAAATAACGGTATATTTTACATTTTCAAATACTCTGAATCAGTTCTCACAATTTTTTCAAATATTCAATAGGTATGCATGTATGTTAGAATTTACTCACGTTTTCAGATTCCCAGAGCACGGTTTGATGTGTTTTTGATGATGTCAGCAGTAACGTTATAAATTTGTCATTAATTTTCGAAGTTTCGAGTGACCTCATGGTTTGGTATCTAAACTTTTTATCAATCATTCTGCAACGATAACTGATGAACGTTTTCCCTTATATCTCAACCAAATTATTTTTATTGCTCACGTTGAGCTTATATCCATACAACAACATTTCATCATGCAGACAGTGTCTGCTCGATAAGGGGTTCACAATCACTTTACTGCTTTTAATACCAGTAATTTCAGAAAAAAAAATTCTCCTTGTTTAATCGTAGAAAATCCTACTATTAAAACAGATCAAAATTTATATACCGGTTTCTGATAGGAAAGTGATTCTGAAACTCTGAAGAGCCGCTACTGCACGCAGGGTCGTGTTAGTTACTGTGAAATACGCAGACTTTGCGTTTTTGGAGAGCACAACATTTTAGAAACTCATTATTTTACCACCTTGTTAGTAAAAACCAACAATATCCATTAACATTCCAGTTTTTCTTTCTGCAAATGCTTTCAATTTCGGAACTGGATCCGAACTTGAAAATGTCTTTACAGAAAAAAAAAAAAAAAAAAAAAGAAAATCGAAACAGTGTAAATAACTGTTTAGACATCGACGTCATATATGCTACGGAAAAAAAAAATTAAATGTAAATGAGAAATTTTTAAAGAACGCTGACATTGGTTTAACATTAGCTTGAGAATTACTAGTGTAGGATATTAAGTATTCATAATTTTAGTGTTAAATTAGAATGTTATGGTTAATTAAATCTATTTTAAACTATTTTTGCAGCTGGAGGATAAAACGTCTTAATGCTGCTAGAAATATTAAGAAACGTGCAAATAAATTTTTATACAATAAACTGTCTAAAACTCTGTGCAAGACATATTTTCGTCTTATGCAGAATGCTCTGTAAATCCTAGCAATAGGGTATAATCGAAAAGGCGCAAAAGAACCTTCAAATTGGCTGAAAATTCTTGGAGAAGATCATGCCGCCATTTTTAACGAACAGAATTAGAGAATATATACATTATATATTTTAAGATTTAAATAGTCCTCTGAAACAAAGAAATTTTCAAGAAAAAAAATTGAAATTCTCCTACTTTGGAAAGAGAAACAAAAATCCTTAATAAAAAAATTACTTCAAAAAAGTATTTTTTTTTTTTTTAAATTATTAAGTAATTTAAGACTCTTCAAATCTAATGCTTGTAGCAAATTTTGTAACTATTAGCTTCACCTGGGGATGGTCTCAACTTTATCTGGTTTAGGGCCCACCCACCCACAGGTCGGTTGCCCGACGGGTCAGTTTGAGCCTACCAGAATATGACTTAATTTAGTAAAGTCCTATTTTTCCTATTTTTTTTTATTTATTAGCCTTATTTCAGCACATTTGAAAGGGAAATTATGTCATTAAAAAATGTTTAAGCTTTATGAATGAAAGTGCACGTTTTCTTTAAAACTCGAGGTCTTTATCACCAGTGAAAATGTTTCACCTTTGTATAAAATTAGGATCTAAGTTTTTATTCATTTTTATACTGTTTTGAACTCTCAGTATTTCTATAAACAGTTCGGAAAGTGGAGTAATTTCAGATTCATATCGAATTGTGGCGGGAAGAAGGAGCAGAGCCTGATTACGGTCTAAGCAAATTCATATTAGTAACTTCCGAAAAATATGTTTTGCTTTATTTAATCCCAAAATTCAGCAATTAAATAAGGTTTAATGCTGAAAAATACTTTTCGAAAAAAGTGGTGTAAATTTGTATAGGCGATAATCAGGTCCGAAGGAACACTAAATTTTTCTCTCTTTTTGAAGAAAAGACTTATCAATTCTGCATTTGAGATTTGCCATATTTTCAAAATCTCAAAAAAAACTTAATTTTCCGCCTCCCCCCCCCCCCCCCCCCCCATCCCCCATCTAAATTTTGTCACCGTGGACCGATGTGGAATATGCGTAAGTCCTGTTCTGATTATTGTTTTGTAATCTGTATTGTCAATGTTATAGTCCATGTTTAGTTTCCCCAAAACAAAACAAAACTTCAAAATTTTCGTTTTCTTGTTGTTGCTTTTTGTTTGTAAAATGGTCAATGATTTTCTTCAACTTGTCAAACTTTTTTTTTTAAATCTTAAATTAACTAAATAGGTGAGGCTGTTACATCGTAAATATAGGTTTCTCAGCAGAGATTTCTTTGGCTTACATTATTTCCGTACAGTAATCACCATGATAAATTTCTAAAACATTTTCAAGATAACTGTACCAGGAAGTTTGTTTGAAAATGGTGGTTGCCGATAAAGTGACCAATGACAGCTCTATAAATAAGTTTTGATTAGTTTAACATTTGAAAATCTTCAACTTTCGTCTACGGAAAAGTTTCAGAAAAATGCTGAAACGGTGTTGGAGAAGTTACTCGGGGCTACAGTACGGTATGAATTACAATTAAAACTTCGCGAATAGAAGTAATTTCTTTTAACTGTGTATAAAACATTTTTTAAATCGAAGTAGTTGAGGTTAAACACAGTAGAAAGTAACACACAAAGACACAGTAGTAAAAACATAATAGTGAGGTTAAAACAAAGTAAAATAACATAGGAATACGCCTATTGTAACAAGATTTATCTATAATATCTGATTAATAGTGAAAAAAATATGCAAATATTTTTACGAGTTTTTATTTTGCTCTTTCTAATTTTGCACCCTTAGGATTAGGGCGCCTGGAGCAGTTTGCTCCAACTGCTCCACGGTAGCTACGCCCCTGATGATAGGATTTAATAGAATGAAGAAAATTTTTATTAATATCTGTTTAAGTAATTTCGATAATAATCGATTTTCATAAAATTTGAAATGACTCGAGAACATTCTGCAACGATTCTATATATTAAATTTTAAACCATTCGGTTGAGTAGTTTTTGCGCTGTTATATGCAGGCAGACGGACCAGACGACGACTGTAGGTGCTACGTATTTATATAATTAAGAACGCACCTCAAAAAAGAGATACGAGGTTACTTTTTGTGGCATTTTATTTTGGATTTTTTGAAGGAATTTTGTAAAATTACTTTTTTTTTAAATGTCAATGTTAAAATAATTGAAATGTACAATATTTCCTAGTCATATTGCTGATGTGTAATTGAGCTATCTGAAACACGTAATTTAAGTTACACAATATATTACGTTTAAATTATATATATAAACTCGGTTTATGGCGTCAGATGCCGCCTTTCGAAGAATCTACAAGAGACTTTTTTCCATTTTTTCCGGTCAAGGGTCCGTTCCTCTTCCAGACCTCTATCCCTCATTGCCTTTGAAATATCATCCATCCAGTTCTTTCGTGGTCTTTCCCGTTTCCCTTTTTTGTTTGTTTCATAATTGAATGTGATTTTGGGTAGTCTTTCGTCATTCATTTTTTTGGCATGACCATACCAGATTAATTGCTTTTTTTTAAATATCATCTAATATGGTTCCCTTTATTTTCATCATTTCCTTGATTCTGTCATTTCTTATTCTTTCTATTATTGATATCCTACATGATCTTCTTAGGGCGTCCATTTCTACTGCCGCTAATTTCTTTCTTTCTGTCTCCATAATTTTCCATCCTTCTGCTCCATATGACAATATGCTCTTTACAACAGAGTTGTATATATTATAATTTAATTGAATTACATAATATAATTAATGTATTAGGATAATATAGAAGAAAGTTTTGTAATGACCAGACCGTACTAATTTTCCGCGTTATTAATATGAATGCTTAAGAACAGAACTTTATCCCCCCCCCCCTTATTCCATTTTAACACTTTCCAACATAGTTGAAAGTTGTTTTTAACTATCGGTTTGTCTGGCCTAAGTGACATTTATTTAAAAACTGCAGCTAAATTTAGTGACTTTTAACGACTTACAATAATGTAAAGTAACTAGTGGCTGAGTTACCACAATTGGCAATAAGCAAATAATTAAAAAAAGCATTTTCTTTCTATTTTTCTTTTTTAACACTTTCCAACATAGTTGAAAAGTGTTTATGAATTCCGTTTGTCTGTCCGTCAGTGCTCTAACTCGCTTAAATATACTAAGATTGCCACGAAATTGATATGTGTTGTTGAGGTCTATTATGGCATGTTCGGTATTGAAAATGAAGTACGTATAGCTCTTATGACTAGTTTACAGGGACATTCGAAACAATTCCTTTACATTACAGTCTATGGGGAACAATCTTTCGCGGCGTATCTCAATGATGTTACACTTTAAAACTATTCAAATTTATATGTATCACTGAGGTATACTACAAGGCGCTTACTGTAGAATATGATGTTCATTTACAGGGACACACAAAAGAATCTGGCTACAGAAAAATATGAACAAGAATTCAACTATTGAAGGCTATGAACAATAATTGCTGGAAGTGCGTTTCCAATTGTGGTACGCATTTTTGAATTTAATTATTATTTTTAAATATTACTTGGTGTGTGTAAATTCTATAGATCATATGCAGGGCTGCACAAAAGTTCTCAAGCACATTTCCGTTTATTTACGTAAATTGCTAAATGGAAATTTTAACTGTGCTATGCGTTTAACCGAACTATTTAAGCATACTATGTAGCACACATACAAATCTATAGATCATATACAGGGCAGTACAAAAAAAAAAAAAAAAAAAAAAAAAAAAAAAAAAAAAACTCGGATATATTTCCCACTGTTGAAAGTTAGCAGAAATTAGGTTTTCAAATGCATTATGCGTTCTCTAAATTCCATATAGAATGTCTAACGTACACAGAATATATCGTTCATTTACAGGGACACATAAAAGAATTTGTTACAATACAGCCTATGAACAATAGTTGCTGGTAGTGTGTTTTCAGTTGTGATACGCGTTTTTAAATCTTTATAATTTTTTATATATTAGTTGGTGTATATAAATTCTTCAGGCCATATACAGGGCTGCTCAAAAGATCTCAAGTTATAGTTCCGTTAATTGACAGAAATTGCTGAACGGGGATTTTCGAAGTGCTACTGGTTTTCTCACGGAACTAAATTTTATCATACTATGCAATATACAAATAAATATATGGATCATATATACAGGACTGCACAAAAGAATTCGTATATTGTTTTTGAGGGGGCAATTTCAGATTTGTTATTAATCCCTTCTCTCTGTTTTTTGTTTGTTTTGTTTTGTTTTCTGTCATTTTTTAATAAAAGTGTTGTTGTAGGCTTAAAATAGAAATAATACATGAAAATTTTAAAATACCTGAATAAAAATAATTTTTCCAAAAGTTCCAACTTAAAAATTCAAAACAAAACTATTATCGGATTAATTATATGAATTTTTTTCTTGGTTATTTAAATAAAAACTTTTACAATTGTTCTGGTTTTAGTATTATTTTAGTGTTACATACCTGTTTATTTTATTATTTATTGAACTTGTACTATTTCTATTCACAATGCAATATGTCACAGGAAGAAACTTTTACATATGAAATTACTTAAGGCTATATCTAAAATTGATTATGTTGAACACATTTAAACTAAAAGATGTTTTAAATATCTTAATGATGTACTACTTTTATAAAATTAATAAGTCTTCAAATGAACATGACAGAAGGAAATGGGCAGAAGAAAAATCTTTTATGGTTCTTGTGCGGACCATATACACAATATATAAACAAACATACATACAACATGACATGTGTATTTGAAAATTTAAATAAGGTTAACGCATGGTGGCAAACTAACAATAATGGGAATAAGAAATACCGCTATAAGATAAAAATGTTATGAGGGAAAAGAAAAAAGACTACTTAGAATGGATAAAGTTGCAAATCTGGAAATGCTACTTGTGAATTATGTTATACAATGCAGTCTCGGTGTTTAACCCCTTTCTCGCTCCCGTCATATTCACGGGCTGTGTCTTTTACTCAAATTGTTTGATTCCCACCAGTTTTATAAAATAGTGAAATTGGGTATATTTTGGTATTGTTTTTACTGTCATTAAATAAGGTGAATATTTCTTTTTCATAAAAGTGGTGCCAATAAGCAATTTGAATTATTCAACCGTAATTTAATTCGAGCGTTAAGGGGTTAAAAAACTTCACCTGTTATTAAGGAAGTACAAAAATCAGTTATAAAATGTATCAATTTTATCAAATGTAATGCAAAATGCGAGTTTGTTCAAGAATTTTCATGAAGGTGAAAATGCAGATTGTATAACAATTTTGTGTCTGAGGAAAGTTGCCAAAGAACAAAAAAAATTTTCTAGATGTAAATGCGAAGATATGTGGCCTTATTGATATTCATAGAGTTATGCTAAAATCATATCTATAACAAAAATTTGATCCTTTAATACTTTTGAATGTGAAAAGGATTTATCATACATAATTAACCCTTTTAGGGTACTTCTGTGTGAATAACAGTTCATTTTTTACCCGACTGCCAAGAAGGTTTATGTGTTTCACGCGTATCTGGGTATGTGGATTTCTTTATACCCTCGAAACATCCCAATGGCTGGATGGATTTTAATGAATAAGGTCTCTATCGATTCGTCTTAACCGTCCGATGGCTATAGGTTAGGTTTTGTTTTTATAAATTCAAAATGGCGGCCGTAAAATATAAAATGGCGGTAGAGACGAAAAAAAAATTACGCACCCTATTGAGTGGCATATCATTGGATAGGTCTTTCAAAATGAAGACGATGTTTCATTGACTATTTTACAGTCAGAAGCTCCGTTTAAACATTATACAACCTGGAAGTTGTGTAGGTAGGATCTCTAGCTTTACTGCAACTCTAACCATCATAGACATCTATAGGCCTCATAATAACAGTGTTTATAGATAAGAACTAACAATTAATCATAGCTTAAAAGTCATGAATACAAGTAAATAACAAAAATAGGTAAGTAATATAAAAAATAGTTTCACATTGATGAGAAATAATTAATTAGTTCGCTTTTTACGCAGTCAGTATTTTGATTTTTTAAGTTTAATTTTTACTTGTTATATAATAAAAATTATATGTTACAAAGGCGAGGAGTGAGGGGGCATCATGAATTGAAGGATGCTCAGGTGAGGCGCGAGCAAAAAAAAGTTGGAACCACTGGTTTGGAAGAATACTAAAATAATTCCATTTCGTTATGGTCTATGGGAGGGAAATAGTTTGCGATGCATTTAAATGATCTTATGATACTTAAAACTAAGAATCGACCGAAACAGGTTTTTAAGAACGAAACAGAATTTCGGTAATCTTCCTATTTTCGGCCGAAAACGAAAACAAAAATGCACAATTTTTTTAAAGTAATTAATGCATACTTAAATATACATAATTATTAATTACTTATACGCGATTTTTAATTATACGTAATTATTAATTAATTATGAGTGTAGCCCAAGTTGGTTCTCTGTGCATCATGTAATTAAAAAGGATGAACTCCAAACACTAGTTCTCTCAATGAAAAGACGCTGTGAAGCTGTAATTAATAAAAATTAAATTTAAAAAATAAAAAACCCGACTGCGTAAAAAGCGAACTAATTCATTATTTCTCATCAATGTGAAACTATTTTTTTTATATTACTTACCTATTTTTTTTATTTACTTGTATTGATGACTTTTAAGTTATGTTTAATTATTAGTTCCTATCTATAAACAGTGTTTTGATGAGACCTATGGATGTCTATGAAGGTTAGAGTTGCAGTAAAGCTAGAGATCCTACCTACACAACTTCAAGATTGTGTAAAATTTAAACGGAGCTTCTGACTGTAAAATAGTCAATGAAACATCGTCTTCATTTTGAAAGACGTATCCAATGATATGCCACTCAATAGGGTGGGTAAAAAAAAAAAAAAAATTCGTCTCTACCGCCATTTTGTATTTTACGGCCACCATTTTGAATTTATAAGAACAAAACCCAGCCTATAACTATTGGACTGTTAAGACGAATCGATAGAGACCTCATTCATTAAAATCCATCCAGCCATTAGGATGTTTCGAGGGTATAAAGAAATCCACATACCCAGATACGCGTGGAACACATAACCCTTCTTAGCAGTCGGGTAAAAACAAGGGTTATCCAACTAAATATTGAATATGTAAGAGTAACTTTAAAATATAATGAAATCTAAGATAGATCTTTTTTTTTTTTGTAATGCAGATATTTTAAATTTTTTTTTAAATGAAATTCTACATTAAATTTTCTTGAATTTGATACATAAACATTTGTATTTAAGGGAAATTTATTATTACAGTCGAACCTCTATTTAACGAAGTCGCTAAATCCCGGAAAAAAGTTCGTTATATGGAAAATTCGTTAAATAGAGAGTCACCCTTTAAAATACTTTAAACTACATAAAACAGATTTTAAATTCATAAACATTAAATATTTTTACTAAAAGTAATTAATCACATTTTTTAATAAATTATATCGATTTGCTTTATTTATTTTACCCAGTCAATATCCATCATCAATTCATTTTTTCTATGTGTTTAAATCTTTGAAATCTGCAAGGAAAACAAAACATTGTCCGGGAATACACTGTATTTTCTGTTTAAAGTAAATAGTTTTACATTAAAATTAAGGAATTTTAATGACATTATCGTATTTATTATTATTATAACAAATAATTTTAACCACACATTAACATATGCGTCCTTAAATTTAATTTCTGAAAAACTCTGTTAATTTTGCCTGAGTTTTTTATTTAAAAAAGTGCTTTCTCTAATAATATGTCTTGCATCTTTGCAATGCACCAAAAACCCCTTCATGCTATTTTCTTTTAACTATAATCCGCGTCGGATTGTTTCAAATGATTTTAGCATTTCATCATACATAGTTTTGTTAATTCCTGCATAATGATCATTTCCATCATCATCATATTCGTCTTCATTGCTGTATTCTTTTTTTTTTCACACTGTCGAAAATATCCAATTCGAATAGTGTTTCCGAGGTCTCAATTTCAGAATTAAGTGAAATACAATTATCAATCAACACATCAATGTTAATTTCTTCTTTTTTTCTCACTGTGTCCACATTTTTTAAAGTTACTCTAAGGGATTATCATCTTCGTCCTTCATACGTACCGAATTCTCTCCACTGACAAAGAAGGCGCCAGGTAAAACCAGTTCAAGGCCATTGAACATTATAAAATGTGTTTAAAGAAAGAATAAGTTTGAAATGTCCAGAAATATTTTGAGAAATGGGCAGAAAAAAATTTTTGATCAGAAGAAAAAGTTCGTTAAATAGAGAAGGCACTTCGCTATTTGGAGGTTATTTTACGAAGAAATTCGCAAAATGTTCTTGGTTCTAAGGAAAAGTTCGCAAAATAGAGAAATTCGCAAAATAGAGGTTCGTTAAATAGAGGTTCGACTGTATTATTCAAGCACACAATGTTATAAAACACGAAAATTTCAAAAAATGTCTACAATTTTAGCCACCACTGTACATATACAGGGTTGTTATAATTAAAGTTCGCCTATTCAGAAGGCTCTAGAGCCGGTTCTATGGTTCCAAATGAAACAAAATTTCACTAGTACATAGTTGAAGAGATGCGCTCTGCAAAAATCGAAAAAAAAAAAAATAGTTATATTTTTCAGTAGGTGGCGCTGTGCTAATATTTAAGGCGATGTTTGCAGATTCATTATATCAATTTCAGTCAATCAAGACGAAGAACACAAATTTCAAAGTTTTAACTAACTTCGAGGAACTGCGAATTGTTATAATTAAACTTCACCTAATCAGACAGCTCTAGAGCCTGACCTATGACTCCAAACAATACAGAAAAATGAATATAATTTCATGTGATGTAATCTGCATCAACAAAAATAAAACATGTCGCTCGGCAACGAGGAAATAACGAAGAATAACATTACGCATGCTCAAAGAATCCTCCACCATTTTCAATAACGCATTCCATTCTCAGAATTGTACTTTCTACAGCATTGCGTAAACTGTCCTGTGAGATTGAGCGAATATGGTCTAATACTGCCTTTCAGATCAGAGATTGTCTGACATCTGTCTTTAGATACAGAATCTTTGAAAAATCCCCACCACCAAAAATCGCATGGTGTTAGATCAGGCGATCGTGGTGGCCAGACTGTTTGAAATTAACGACTTATGATGCGGTCTTCTGTAAAATGACTTGTTAAGAAAGTCCGAAATGCTCTATAAATGTGTGGTGGTGCACCGTCTTGCGATATTTTGAAGGCAGCCTCGCTGTTGCAGCCCAGGAATAAGAAAATTTGACAACATATTGAGATACCTTCTTCCATTTACGGAACATGCAATGTGTCCTGTGGATATTAGTTTCTCAAAAAAATATTGCCCTATCGTAAACGTAGCTCTGAAACCGCACCACATCGTCACTTTAGATGCTTGCAATGGAACTTCTTGGACAACATTAGGATTATCTTTCGCCCAAATTCGACACTTGTGTGTGTTCAGTTGTCCGTTTAAATAAAAATGCGCTTCATCAGTCCATAGAATATTCCAGGGACAAGAATTGTCCACATTCATTCGTTCAAGAAACTGTACTGAAAATGATAGCCGACTTTCGGTATCACCCTGTATTAGTTGTTGCACCCTCTGAATATTGTATGGATAGTAGCACAAAAATTGACGTATCACTTTTCTCACAGTGGAAATCGGCATATCGACTTCATTCGCAATAGCTGACACACTCGCATTACCAAATGATGACTGGCTGGCTAAATCCACGGCAGCAGTAACAATATCTTCAATGCTAGAAATGTCTACCTTTTTTTTCGTCCTCTGCCAGGAAGAATGTCGAGTTTTCCTGTTTTCTCGAAATTTTTAATCATTTTGTGAACTCCACGATCCGACATTGGTCCACGTCTAACATCTTTTAGTTTCCGGAATTCTCGAAGAGCTGCACCTGCGTTGCTGTTATTTTGATAAAATAACTTTACAAGAAGTGCCTTTTCTTTCAAAGTTACCATTCTCCACAAAGCGTAGATTCAAATGCTTTTCAGAAACAATCAACTGTTCCTGTGTCAAAGAAATCACAGACACACTTTATCAGCAAGTTTTAATTTGTCAGGTGGTTAGAGGGGTGTTTCAAGTTTTCGAAGTTGCGACGTCACTTTGACGTCATTCGTCGAAAATTTGAATAAAATGTGATCTGTTTCAAGCGTTGGGCGAAATTTTGTGATTTTGTGTGTTTCATCTGGATTGACCGAAATTGATAAAACGAATCGGAAAAAGTTTACTTTTACCAACTGTGAAAGAAAATTTCCTGTATTTTGTTTTTTACAAAATAAAGGAATCTGCAAATATCGGCTTAAATATTGGCGCAACGCCACCTATTGACAAAAATTTTAACTAATTTTTTTTTCGATGTTCGCAGAGCGCATCTCTTCAACTACGTAATAGTGAAATTTTGTTTCGTTTGGAGCCATAGAACCGGCTCCAGAGCCTTCTGAATAGGCGAACTTTAATTATAACAACCCTGTATATAATACCCTTGAAAATCAAACAATTTCTTTCTACAGTTCTTTTAACAAAGCCTGTCAAAAATCTCTTAGTTTTAAGATGACAGATATATATATATATAGATATATATATGAAGAGATCAGATGATAAAGGTGGTAAGTAACACAATCATCATTTTGAGAAATTGAGCTATAAAGTTCCAAATTTGCGTTCATTTTCAAATTCCTCGTTTATCAACAAAAGTCTCTATGAGCATTAGGTTTTTCACAAATAGTAGTTTAACAGATGGTAGAGGACCATTGATTATCTTCAATCGTATAATTAACTCTTTCTTCTTCTTTTTTTTTTTTTTTTTTTTTTTTTTTTTTGTCACACACCCCTTTTATCATCTGGGCTTTTTATATACTAAAAAAAAGTGTGTGTGTGTGTGTGGGGGGGGGGAACTCGATATTGTAGCTCTTTAATTCACGCCTATTTATTTCCATTACAATGAAACTCAAGATAAACTTTACAATAGCAGGAAAGGTTTAAAAATATATACAACCATCAAAGATTCAGAGCTCAATGATCTCGATTTTTACTGTGTTCTTCATCGGCTGCAAGCCAAAAGGTTAAATTAAAAAAATCTACAAAAGAAAAAAAAATGAAATTATGTTTTATGAAGGTTGAAAAATAAACAAATTAAGGTCATTTCGATTGCTTTTATAAAATGTAGTTTACTAATTATTTAAAGTTACGTAAAAAGGAAGTCTTGATTGGGATGATCAACAAGGCTAACTAGAGCACATTAACTTTAAATTCAAAAGAATATTTTATTATCGTGCCAATTTTCTTTTATTGGACTCGGGCCGGAACCAAGCATATTTTTTCTGCATAGATAGAGCAGGGCCAAGCCACTTCTTATTTTTCGGCCCAAGCCGGGCCTGCACTTTATTTATCCCCCGAGCTCGTGTTGGACTGGTATTTTATTTATTTATATTTTTTTGTAAAAATAAAAATTAAATTTAAAAAAAACGACTGCGCAAAAAGCGAACTAATTAATTATTTCTCATCAATGTGGAACTATTTTTTATATTACTTATCCATTTTTTTATTTACTTGTATTGATGACTTTTAAGTTGTGTTTAATTGTCAGTTCCTATCTCTAAACACTGTTTTGATGAGGCCTATAGATGTCTATGAAGGTTAGAGTTGCAGTAAAGCTCGAGGTCCTCCCTACAGAACTTCCAGGTTGTGTAACATTTAAAAGGAGCTTCGGACTAAATAAATGAAACATCGTCTTCATTTTGAAAGACCTATCCAATGATATGCCACTCAATAGGGTGCGTAATTTTTTTTTTCATCTCTACCGCCATTTTGTATTTTACAGCCGCCATTTTGAATTTATAAAAACAAATATTCCTAGCTTATAACCATCGGACGGTTGAAACGAATCGATAGAGACCTCATTCATTAAAATCCATCCAGCCGTTGGGATGTTTCGAGGGTATAAAGAAATCCACATACCCAGATACGCGTAAAACACATAACCCTTCTTGGCAGTCGGGTAATAGTGGTGTTGTATAATTGTTTAACGCAATCTTTAAAAAATTAATTTGTTTTAAGAAATTACAAAGAAATATTTTTTATGTACTTTTTTCTTTGTAGAGCTTTAAACTTGTGATTTTCTTTAACCGTCTTTTTCTTTTTCATTCTAAACTAGATTGATTTTCTTACTGAATTTTCCTTTGAATGTAATTATCTAAGTCAAATTTATTTTAACACGTTGAGTGCCGCCATACAGATTTGCCAGTTTGGCATCCATTTTTATCCTGAAATTTAGTGTTCATACCAGAAATAAAAAATAGTATCTTACGCTTTATTTAATAAAAGACATTTAATGATAACAAAGTAAAATATTTTCTTTCGAAATTTCCGGTATCAATTTTAAAATTTCTGATCACTTTCGCTGCAGATCCCGCGACAGCACGTGATACGCAATTGTCTAAATAAGTAGTCTAATTAATATAATTGCTATTTCGTATTCCATGAATTGGGGGTATGTATTTTGAATGTAAAATCTACGCATAAGTAAATGGGCTTTTTGAAGGATTTCATTTGTCGGATAATAATGATTCATAAATGTCTATGTTTTGTAGAAATTGAGTCGGGCCGGGTTGGGTACGGGCAGAATTTTTAGATTTCATAATGGGCCAGTCAGGGCTCAGTAGGAACTTTACTTATAATCAATGCTCTTTTAAATTCTAATAAAAGTTGCACTGGACTACGCAAATGATGACAAATATAAACTTTACCAAATAAGAAAGAAAGAAAAATAATGCGTCAAGCATGGATTATTGAACACTTTCCAACACATTCAGAATGCTGTAACAAAATTTCACGGTGGTTTAATAAGGTGAACGATTATGTCTAGCTAAATATGATTTGGAAAACGCCTAACACATTTGGAAACCCAATTTAACAATTACCATCAATAGTCGAGAAAATATCCTCTTTTGTGCAGTTCTATATACAGTAGAACCTCGATTATCCGAAGTAATTGGGACCGACCCTCTTTCGGAAGATCGAAATTTTTCGGATAATTGAGAATGCTTCAATTTTAAGATTAAGGAGAAATATATGCAATATTTCTTATTATGGTAACAAGTGCTTAATAAAAATAAAGCAATAGGGAAATAGAAACAAGAATAAATTACCTGAATTTTTATTTTGAAATTAAGTACCTTTTACATAGATCACAAGGGCTAAAAAAAAAAAAAAAAAAAATGTTTTGTTTGTCGCAATTTCGATTGTCTTTTCTTTGCAGCTCTATCACGGAGTTTTGTAATATTATTAGTTTACCTGTATTATAGTCTTTCTGCTGCTCCAGTCATGCAAAACCTTTTGCAAAACATTCAAAAGCTTCAGAATTGCTAATTTGTTCGTTAAATTCAAAGGAACTCTAAGAAAGAAGATCGAAAGTATTTATATGTACTTGTAGTTCGGAAAGGACCGCTTGCACACAAGGAATACGATAGTTTTTTAAAAAAAGGCTTTCAAAATGGATTTTGCACACAAGAAATGTGATAGAAAAAAAAAAAAAAAGCTTTTAAAATGGATTTCGGTTAACCAAGAGTTTCGGTTAAAAGAGCTTCGGATAAAAGAGGTTCTACTCTATATCTTATAGATTTGCATATATATTCCATAATATTCTAAAACTTAATTCAGTTAGAAAACGCTTTGCATTGTTGAAAATTCCCCTTCAATTATTTCCGCTAATAAATGGAAAAGTACTCGATATCTTTTGTACAGTCCTGTATATGATCAATCGAAATTAAATACAAAAAGTAACATAAAAAAATCTAGTTATGTTTAAAAACTCCTGAAATCATACTTCCGATAATTATTGTTCATAGACAATATTATAACAGAATTATTTTGTGTGTCCCTGTAAATGAACGATGAATGCTATGCGCGCCCTATTCTGTAATTAGTATCTTGTAGTTCACCTCAGTGATATATACAAATTTCAATATGCTTGAAATAATGTAACACATTAAAATGCACCGCAAATAATTTCCCATAGACTGTAATGTAACGGAATTCTTTTGATTGTCCCTGTAAATGAACTATACATGCACATACTTCATTTTAAATACCGAACATGCCATGGTGAACCTCAACGACATATATCAATTATACGGAAATTCGAGTACATTTATTCGAGTTAGTTAGAGCACGGACATACGGCAGACAAAGAGATGGACAGACAGACAAACCAAATTGATAAACACTTTTCAACTTTGGAAAGTGTTAAAAAGTTTTAGGAAAATTGAAACTATTTTAAAGTTATTTTTGTACAAACATTAAAAACATACATTGATTTTCAAAATTGTAGATACTTTTTCAAATGTTTTTGCAGTTGTACACAAATTACAAAACAAATAAATAAACACGAATAATAATCCATTCAAAAAGAATGTATCCAAAATTGAATTAATTACCTATGCAGTGAAACTTACGAAAAAGAAATCCGTTTAATAGGAAATCCTGCTTGCAATGAAAAAGTTTTACGAACGCGGTGAAAATAATGCCATACAAAGATGAAAACCTATATCTATAAAACGGATTTTTTCCCGTTTCTCTCTATTCCGTTTTAAATAGGTTTAACTGTGCTTTAAAAAATATTACTCTGTACAGGCTGTCCGGTCTCAACGGTGTCCAATGGCTAATTCCTAAACCGTTAGTCTTAGACATATAGTTCCAATTACAAAAATGTTTTAAATCAGGTAAAGAAATATTTTAAAAGCGATTTGGGTCAATAAAAACACTTCTTAAAAAATTACGAATTTTAAATTTTTATATGGTCCCCCGGTCCTATAAGTTATATTTAGTAAAATTTTCTTTTTACTCTGACAAGTAATGCAAAAAAAGTCCCGTTATTCTACGATTAAAATTGACCAAGCTGTTTAAAGTTGGAGCATATTTTTTGCTGCAAATTGGGGGTCATTCACAAATTTAGTCGAAATATAATTTTGTCAGATATATTAAAAAATGGTTGAGAGTAAAATTAACATTGCAATATAAATTTAAAATCTTTAATCATTCTGACATATTAATGCAAAATATACAATTTATAATAAACATTTAAGAAGAAAGAAAAAACAGAATTTTTGATAAATAAAATGATGCTAAATTAACAGCCTCAATTCTTTACAAAATGATACGTATTTTAAAATATTATTAGATTACACTAGCCTGCAAAAGTTGGGTTATGTGATGTATTTTAGCTTTTAATAATTGATTCTTATGTATTCTGTACCGCTGAATCCAAAATTGAACTTCATTTTTAACCATCACATCAGGATTTTTCGCAAATTGCAAATTTCAAAGTTTAAAAGTTCGAAGTTAAAATTGAACCTCCTCCCCCATCTCATCGGGCCACGCAGCTGTTTACCTGTAATAATCCCAGGATAAGCAAAAATATCGAATAAATTATTGAATAAAATAAAATAAAATAAAATAAAATAAAAAACATGTTTTACATATGTTTTATAGTATGAGATTTTCACTATATTTTAACTTACACATTTACGATTTGCAAAAACATTCTAACGTGATGGTTAAAAATGAAGGTCATTTTCAGATTCAGTGCTAAAAAGTACGTAAAAATCAATTATCAAAAGTTAAAAAACACAACCATCTCCTCTACTTTATAGTATAAGATTTTTGTTATTCTTTATGTTTGACAAATTATGATTTGCGAAATATCCTGACATGATGGTTAAAAATTAAGGTAATTTTCGGATTCAGTGCTAAAAAATACATAAAAGTCAAAAAACCCAACAATCGCAGTCTTGTATTATCTAATCTAAAACTTTTTCTTAAACTTCTTGGCGGTAATCTATCCGAAATTTTTTGTGTTATCCTATAAAATAAGTATAAATGGTAACCACCGAAAATCATAATAATATTAGATTGTTATCGGATTTGCGCCAGTATGTAAAATGGAATCTCGATCGGATATTTGAAAGTGAGTTAAAGTTTTGAACAAATTTTGTACGAGTACAAATTTTGAACTGGAAAAATATACATACAATCGTTGAAGTAACATAAAAACTTATAAAAATAACATAATTTGTGTTAAAAGAAATAGTCTCAAATCCTGACAAAATAAAACATATGTTATTTTAGCCAATCTGAAACTTAATAAATGTTAACTTAATCGTAATACTTATACGATTTTTTTCAAAGCGCAGATACGCATGAAATAAGATCTTCGAATACTTTAAGCACATGTTATGTGGCCCCTCAAAGCCAAGGCGACCTCATTTGTTTTCAGGGCAGAAAAGTGGCATAAGTCATGCATTTTTAAAGTTTCGTAACTCGCTCAATTTTAGAGTTATATGAATGGGACTTTTTTTTTTATCTACATTGTCAGTGTAATAGGAAAAAATTACTAAATATAACTTATAGGACCGGGGGACCGTATAAAAATTTAAATTTCGTAATTTTTTAAGAAATGTTTTTATTTACCCAAATCGCTTTTAAAATATTTCTTTACCTGACTTAAAACATTTTTGTAATTGAAACTATATGTCTATGTCTAACGATTTAGGAATTAGCCAATGGACACCGTTGAGACCGGACACCCTGTATAGGGATCATAAATATCATGTATTTTCGAAAGTATCAAAAATGTCTGATATTTTTTTTTATATATATATCCGATATTTTCAAAATAGTCAACTTCCTGCTGAAAATAAATATTTTCAAGCGCCATATAAATTAGAAACTGAAACGTATTGCACTTAACATAAATCTTAATAAAACATTATTATAAAAATGCATTTTGCTCCTCCCCAATTTTTTCTTTTCAATTAAGAACGAAATATCAAGGAATTGAAATTAGAAACAATTTGTTTTATACACACATGCACGCACACACACACACACACAAAAAAAAAAAAAAAAAAAAAAAAAAAAAAAAAAAAAAAAAACAATAGGATTCCGTATCAATTAATAAAGAAAATTTTATGTTTTATAAAACAAGATTTTAAATACAAAATAATTTTTTTTATTAAAAAATTCTAACATAAATATAAGTTTGTCTTCTTTTTTATTTCCTAATATGCATGTTTTAACCCTTTCAGGGGCAAGGTACTTGTATTCGTAAAATGTTGAAATAATTTAATGGTACCAGTATTTACAAGAGAATTTTTTTGGAAACAAGTAAAAGTATATTTTCGCGTACTTAAAAAAGGTGAAATTTTCATTATAAAATTCCTGTGCCAATGTGGCAATCATGGATTAAAATTATGTGATGCCGTCACGGCATCACCGCCCTTCAAGGGGTTAAGCTCAACTAAGCCAAAACCAGAAAAGATTCTTTTGTGATGAATGATTCTTTTGTAATGAAACTGCGATTATCTAAATTAGTTTATCTTTCAATGGCTGTTCTGAAGTAATTATGTCCCACATAATTATTAATTCTACATTTAAAAATAAAAGCTTCAAACATAAAGCTTGGAAAAGATATTTGTTATCTTTGTCTAAAAAAGTCACTGCCAGACACAAAGGCTCTTTATCTACAGAACACAGTCAGTAACAGTTGAAAATTTCCTTTACACTTGCTTTGACTAAAAAATATCAAAAATATCTTGCTCAAGTGAGATTTTGAAAATACTAGGTTGAGCAAAAAGTGCTGCGAAATTTGTGAAAGTTGCGTTGTTATGCGCAAATTAACAACAAAAGGAACAAAGACTATTCTTCAAAGTACAGACCATCATAATCCACCACTTTCTGCCACATTCTGCCAGATTCCGGATTTGCTGGAAGTACCATGAAGGCTCCTTGAAATCGCCGTACGAGCACCCTCACCCTCATTAATCTCATCGACGCGACGGCTTTCAGAATCGTTACACCTTTTCTCCAATAATGCCGGATCAATACACGCAAATCATACTGTTCAATAGGCATTCTGGAGCCCAAATTCCTGAAATCCTATAGATATACCACTAGTACTCTTATATACGATACAAATTCTGGTAACTATTAGATTAAAATTTTCCCAGAACTTTTTGCTCTACCTAATAAATATCAAATATAGAAAAATGTAGAAAAATATAGAAAATATCAAATATCTTGATATTCTGAAAATAAATAGCAAATATTTGGAAATATGGAAAAAAATCAAACATATAGATATTTTAAAAATATAAATGTCGGATACATTATGTCACGATTCACGATATATATCCATTGATCAACGAACCCTGATTCTATATACTTATAGAAACTTTATTTATACTAATAAAGACTGAAAAATAAGCAGAACTGTTTTGCAAAACGAATGAATATACATCAGATAATTAAGATTGTTAATGTGTCATTAGTATTAAGTAGGATATACCTTTTCTGTCTTTCTTTCTTTTTGCTTCGTAACAACGACGTCGTATTGAGTTGAAAGAGTCTCTTCTTTTACCAGGAAATATTTCTCCATAATTATTATTTAGTTGTATTTTGTTTTAATTAAAGTTTCTTTTGTGCAAATGTTTTCGTAAGGTATCACAGTAGATTTATGTTCAGGGTCGTTTTTCCTGGTTGTACAGGAGAATAATAGATAAAAATTACTCAGAAACATTTCCTACAGTATTGAGACTATTCTGACACACACAATTTTTTCGTACGGTGAGTTTGCATTTATGTATATGATTAAAATTAATTCTATTACTATCACATAAATATGTTAATTATTTGGATAACTATTATAAAAGAAATAAAATACGAGGTCCTGGCGTTGGTATATGCTAATCTACTGCAACTTAATCTCAGTTTGGGTAATTTATGGTGTTTTTTATACCAGAGGACTTGTTGTAGAAAATTGTCATCGAATCATTGAGCGGCATATATACATGGTGTTAAGTCTTGCCACCCTTTACTCAATAGCATACTGTCAATAGACTAATGCTTAACCTAAATATCCCCTCTCTTATGGAAAACCGACGCAATCTGCATCCCATAAAAATCTTTAACGCACTACTTAGACTTAGAATAAATTCCATTTCAATCTCTCCATCTAACAGTATAATATATATAACTTAAACCAAGAGATTAAGTCTGACAGTGTATTAGACAGCCTGAATATAACAAATATCAGCATACTCGAGATGCTTTTTCGGAGCGGCGAACAATGAAGGAGTTCGCTTCCGAATATATTCAATTGCTCATGGGGGGGGGGGGGGGTTCGGGGATTTTAACTTCGAACGCGCATGAAAGCGGGTCAATTCTGTTTCTGTCTGTTCTGCAGGGCAGTTTTGCGTCAAGTGGGAAAAAAAATCTTGATGAACATCTTTCTGAAAAATTAAAGTAGAATATAGTTTGTATTTACACCAAGAAACTCACGCGTAGAACGGAGTTCTGTGAACAAGAACTTATGGACTAAAGTTCTTCAGAGAAATCTGTGTAAATTTCATTCGTGTCGCTAACAAAGGCTGCACTGTAAATTAATCTCGTGATGGTACAGCAGCAAATATAGAGGAGTCTCATATCCAGACTTGGAGATTACCAAATCGCCTTGACACATGGTGCTATGCGCATATGAACCCCTATAACGTGTAATTCCAAATACAACGTAATCATACAATGACTTACTTTTTTGTGTTTGCTTTTACTTCCATGGCTGTACAATCGTTCAAAAGATAAAAATAGACCATCCCACACATTTTAATCTCCAAATTATTACTGAAAAAAAATTGAAGAAGCCAATCGATTTTTACCTTAAAAAAAATAAGCTTGGGGGGGGGGGGGGCTTCTTCATTGTTCCAAACTCTAAAAATTCAATACATTTGAAATCATATTTGGCTTTTTCAGTAAATTTTACCTTAGAATACCCAACAGGGAGTCATGCGTTTAAATATAGTTTAGGAATTATGCGGGTTTAAAATTTGGAACTCTTAATTGTTGAATTCATTTATATTCGTTTCAAAATAGATTGCAATCAGTTCGTTTTTTAAACATAACCCAAAATCTACTTTAGCGGAATGTGGTGCCATTTTGGATTCCCAAATTTGAAGCTTCTAGCAATTGATTTCTGTTAAAACATTCATTACTTACAATTCATGCATTTTTTGAAAATTTCAAACTATACATTTTTTCGAAATATTTTTTCGGAATAGTAATCTATGAATTGTTTAACAAAAATCGACTTCTAGAAACTTCAAATTTGCGAGACCAGAATTACAGATCATTGCGCCATGTAGTTCTTGAGTTATTCTTAAACAACTACTCGCTTTGCAATCCATTTGAAAAAAATATAAATGCATTTAACATTAGGAGTTCCAAACTTTAAATCTTCATAATTCTTAAACTATTTGACTGAATGGATTTCCGTTTAGTAACGTAAGTAAAATTTACCGAAATATCCAAATATGGTCTCAAAATTTTGTGGTCGTATTGAAAATTTTAGAGTTCTGTGCAATTTCAGTATTAAGACCCTCCCCCCCCCCCCCCGAGTATATTTTTTGAAACATATATTGAAAGAATACATAATTGCCAGTCGAATGGCTCTTGCTGTTTTTTGGGGGGGGGGGGGGGTGCAGGAGAAGGGGGGTTGTATTTATAAGTTGTATTTATAATCAGTGCTGCAGCAACTCTATTTCGGTGTCTGGAGTGAAAACTTTGTTAGCTCTATTGCACCATTATAGTAGCGCTGCATAGATAGTGTCACATTTGGAAGGTATCAAAAAAGTGCCTATCCGACTTAGCGACTGTTGTCAAGTCACCTCTAAATAAAATAAATTTTCCCAACACAAAGAAATGCCCATAACGAAAAAAATTAAAATATTTTACATATTTTAAATATCTCATGGGTACACTAAATGATAAATGAAATGAAATGATCAATGATCAATAAACCACATGGTCTTTCTTGGACTTTTTCAACAATACCCAATGTTTTTCCTGTTAAAAAACAGTTAAATACGTCATCTGGAGAATAGGTTTCACATAGCATAGGAGCAAAATGAATTCGATACTCCTTTTGCGTATTCTAAACTTAGTTTGTTCTGAATATCGTTTTCGTTTTCTCTTTATTTGAAACGTATTCTAAATTTACCTACTTCCGTCTTCGGCTATTTAGTGGTGAAAAAGATGAAAGGTAAATGAAATGTGAATACAAGGCCGACTAAAATCTAAAATAATAATGCTTTCGCTGCAAATCTCGGACGTTATGTTTCAATACACAGTTAGTAAACATTGATTTAGATTATTCAATAAAAGATTATGTTATAACAGACTGATCCATGAACATAGGTGCCAACAAAAGAAAATCCAAGGAGGGTATAATTTTGTAGCAGACGCACCTGTAGTTCGCAGCCTAGATCTGATGATTTTTCTCAAAATTTCGCCAAAATGCCTTTTGTGAAATTGATCATCTTCCTAATTATGGATACCATTTTCATATTTGTAAAGCATTCCCATATGCAATTTTACTCGAGATCGTGGTTGCCAGATTTTTATTTTACCAAATCAGAAATTCTAGTGTGCAAAGCACTCGATTTAGGCAAAAAAAGGTGAGATAAATTTAAACAAACATTTAAATATTTCAAAATGTTTATTTAAATGAAATTATGCAGCCTGAATTGTCTTATAGTGACAAAATACCAATTAAGAAACTACTTAGCTATAAAAATAATAAAGTCAAGCAAGTAAATATTGCTGAAAAAAAGTGTCTTGTTGAAATTTTTACATCTTGGAAAGCTCCTTTTCATCTGTATACCTTTACGTCAATTTCGATCAAAATTTAAATTTTCTGTTTTTAAATTAATATAAATTTCAATATTTTTCTTTCGATTTTGGAATTTTGTAAACATTTATATTTCTTACAAACTTTAAAAAACTGAGTTGAAAGTTGTTTTACGATTTTCTTCAAAAGTGTTTTTTTTTTTTTTTGTAATATTGTGTTGTGAAAATTGTCAATAAATAATAGTTCAATTACCTCGTGTTTTAAATATATATTCAAAGGAAAAAGACTATGATTATGCTGATTTATTGAAAAGGTTGTGTGACACAGTTTTAATTTATAAACTATTAATTTTTTTTCAGGAATTGTTTGTTGTTTTATGGGGCAATCTCACAATCTTTTGACTTTCAGGAATAAAAATCTGGTGAAATAAAACTTGCTAAAATAACATTTTAATCTGATAGACGAATGCCTTAATGATTCAAAATAAAGAAAATATGGTCAGCAGCAAAAATTTTTTTATTTAACTTGAGATTTAAGTTAAACTTGCGAGTTTAATTTTCCTTACCATTTTACCCCTATAACTTTTTATTTCCTTCTAAATTTTTACTTATAATGAATTTGCATAGTACCCACAGGATAATTCAAATAAGAAATAATAACAATGTAGTATTTTTAGTACAAAATTTTTGTATAACATTGTCTTAAAGGGGTGTTAAAGAAAGGACGGTAACGTAAAAAAAAGGGAAAGGTATAGGGAAAAAAGGGGACAGTAAGGGGAGAAAGATGGATGGTAGGATGGGACGGTAATGAAAATTACCACCTATTTTTAGGCAAATCATGTTAAGACTAAGTGATAGCCACAATGTTCATTGATTTTTAGAAACAGTTATTTACATAGGATTAAATAAATAAATAAAAAAAATTAATTTACCTTGAAAAGTGCAGGAATAAACCTTGGGGACGGTAAGACTACCAATCAAGCCACGATGCTTGAAATTCATATTTAAATGCTGATTTAAATTCTGCAGTAAATTTCCTGTCAAAGAATTTTAGACATTATTTCTCTAACATACTTCTGCATGAGAATAAAGTTGAAAAAAATTCTGTGGCTGCATCTGAAGTGATTTTCTGTATAATTTTAGAAGAGGAACGGTAAGGAATCTAAAACACAGGGACAGAGTTAAAAAAATAATAATAATAATAACCGTAAAAATGTGTGCAGGTTAATCTTTTTGCTACATATTTATATAAAACAATAGTCAAGTTTCAAAAAAGAATTACACCGAATTGCTTTTATTGAAACAATTTTAAACAGATAGCTCCAAACTTAAAACTCAGCATCAGGGACACGGGGCGGTATAGGAACTTCCTGGATATTTGGGCCCCCAATATCGTCTAAAACTTATTTGTCTCGTTAATATTGCCATGCAGTCATGTAATGGGATGTTTCCCAGTATATGAAATAAAAAAATCCCACAAGAGTATGTACTAAAATAAAAAATATTATTCAGGGAATTAAAAGTCAAAAGATTGTGAGAATGAGCCTTATACGTAGAACATTTAAAATATTCATTTTATTGTCATAAAAATAATCTAGTTCCTCTATAACATTATTATATATATTTTGGTGTGTTGGTGTGGTTTATGACGGGCCAATTATCTACACTAGGGATGTAGGCCCAAGGGAGGATACCCCCTTACAAACAAACAGACAAACGTTACTTCTTTAAAATATTAGTATAGATTAAAAGACATTTATTGTGAAGTAATTAAAAACATAAATTTTACGTTAACTTGCAATAAGATTTAGCTTTAACCTTTTTCTTTTTCAAAATGAACTTTCCCAATTTCAAAATCAACGGCTCACTTAACACCAAAAATGAAGATATGTCCCTTGCATTAAGATTAGAGCCTTTAAAAATTATTCTAGAAAAATCACTCTCGAGATAGAAATTGCAAATAAAAATGCTTTAGAATTTTAATTTGTATATTTTTAACATATTTTTCTGAGAATGTCTTAAAATATTGATTCCATTTCTGTGTCATAAGTTTTTTTTTCTTTTTTTTCTGTTTGTTTTTTCAAAATTACATTAACTATCAGGCGATTTTAACAAATTACATTAATCATGCAACATTTCCATTCCGTGGATACTATAAAAGAAATTAAGTGCTGTGTTTTACGATCCTGAATGATTTATACCGTCAACCTACTTTGGGGCTACTTTGGTCCTTGCAGGGTTACTTTGGTCCATGCCATAAAAAAATGTTTTTATTCTTTGTATTGAACAAACAATACAAGGTAATTCGGAGTTTTTGCCCTTGAAAAATATTTTATATCCTACTATAGGTTTTTTGAATAGTTTGGGGTAATTTAAATTTTTGTTGGTGGCAACACTGGATGTGTTTGTAAATAACTGTTTTCGTGTGTAGATTTTAACTCCCCAAACTTTCTATAGTGTGACAATGTGGATAAGAGATACAAATAAGGTAAGTGTCAAAATATTACCTTTAGTAACCTGTAACCCATGTGTGATCATAGTTTTTTCTGTAACTTTTTATTTTGACAGAAAATGTTTGCGTTTTCGTAAAGCTAACATGAAAACTAGTTTTTCCGGCTACTTTGTGCCAGGCCTTTTTTGGTCCTGAAGTAGCTCCAGTTACTTAGAAATGCCTTTTATACAACCAGATCTCTTCACAAATATGTTAAGTAACATTTTTTCAAACGCTACTGTAGCAAAATGTTACATTAATTATTTTTGTTCCAGTTGCTGAGGATAACATGATGAAACTGTTTCTGGTGCCTTTAATATTAACAATTGGTTTATTGTTTTTAAAGGTTAAACAAAACATTTGTCTATCAAGTTTGCAGCGTTAATTCATTAGCAGATCCTATTGCAAGGGGGTTTCATATTCCAACATATGAAATGTATTCATTTTATATGAAAATAAGTGAATGGACCAAAGAAGCCCACAGTACTTTGTTCCACAGTACTTTGTTCCAAAACTTCAAAAATAGTTTTTTTTTTTTTTTTTTTTTTTTTTTTTTTAATTAAAAATTGCCTCTTTAAAACCTTACAGTTTGCTTCATTGTTTCATTTTAATTGGTTACAACTCAATTTCGACGTTGAAAAATCATACATAATACTTTTTAATAATGGAAATGTTAGTGGAACTAGATCTCTATTCCAAAAATTTTCTTTTCTTCTTTCGGAAATTTTCAACATGACTTATTAAATTGAGCTGTATCGGTTCAAATGGGACACTCTTTGCTATGAACTTCACTGTTTATAATTATCAGTCATCACTGACTCATGGCGTGAGTGCAAATTATAAAGCAAGAAATGCCTATAGTACTAAACTTTGAAGACGGTTTTCAGATGCTCATTAAAAATTACAGACTTAACAGTAATAGAAAATTTTTAGTTTGGGCCCACAGAAGTGTTTCAAATACTCTTTGAGAAAGTTCTAGTGTAACAGATGATCAAATACAAAAATCATTATAAAAGATAAATCCAGGTACGCATACCTAAAACATTTTTTAATTAGATGAAATTCGCATAATTAGAAAATCATTCTGTGTTGTTGATGAATTAATTACATTTTATTTTTTAAGAAAATAAAAAGTTTTGGTCAGAGGCACAGAAAGTCAACTTGGGCCACTCGTATAACTAATGAATGATTATGTAAATTTAATAAACACGTATAATTAATTAATAATTATGTATATTTATATATGTATTAATTATTTTAAAATGTTTTGGGAATTTTCGTTTTCGTTTTTGGCCGAAATAAGAAGATTATCGAAATTCGGTTTCGGTTTTTGTCTTACAAACCTGTTTCGGTCTATCCTTAGATAAAACCGCAAACATTGCATTACTAAATCTTTTACTATACTTGAAGGTTTTACAGTTCCATCATCGCTTTGTTTGTCTATTGTGAGTACGCATACGCATATAAACACATGTCCCAAACGAGAAGCAGCAGATTACTCACTGTTGTTTTTGCAGTGCCAACAGCTCATGATTTTTCTGCTAGGACTATGAGAAAACTTCAGTAGTATGAGAATTTTCAAGGCGCACTGAAATTTTACTTTTTTTTTATTTTTTAGGATAGATTAGTAAAATCTTGCATATTACTTTATGAGGCAGTGTTTTAGTAAATTCTGTTTCTTTTAAATTCTTGATATAAATTATTTGCTGAATTGTGTTCTTTCGAACTTAATGTTTGTCTCACCTTTTTTTTTAAACAATTTGCAAAAGCATAACATTAGTTTTATGTTATTTCATTGGTGTATTTTACTTTTTGCAAATTTAAGATAGTAAACGCTCTGAAAATAAATCATATCTAACATAATATTTCAAAAGGATCAGGGTGCATAAGCCGCGTTTTTGGCCCAGGAAATAGACTTAAATTCGATTATGTTATACTGATTTAATTATTTCACTTTTTAATATTAGAAGATATATATTGCATGATTTTAACAATAGTTTTTGTATTTTGTTTGGATTTATATGACACAAGCTCAAAGTTCGTATAATTCGTAGTTTTGATGAAAAATACGCAATTCTCCTATTTTTACCTCAATTATTTATGAGAGCGCAATCGTGCAACACTTTCTTCTTGACATATATTGTAAAACACATCAAAATATACAAAATATGTTAAAATAAAAGTGTTGCAAAGCTGCGCTCATAGTAAAGTATTAAAAAAAGAGTGTAAATTGATGGTAAAAACAGCAGAAATTGCGTGTTTTATTATCAAAACTATGAATTATACGAACTTTGAGCTTGTATAAGTCATATAAATCCGAACAAAATACAAAAACTATTGTTAAAATCGTACAATATATACCTTCTAATATTAAAAAGTGAAATAATTAAGTCAGTATAACCTAATCGAAATTTAGTCATATTTCATGGGCCAAAAACGCGACTTTATGGACCCTGATCCTTTAATTGCTTAAAGGCGTACAGCCAACAAAGTGTCCGAGACGGAACTCGAACCCGGGTCATCAGCGAAACGACTTTCTACCAACCTTACCACTTGGAACGATAACCAGTCTGGCGCTTTCCACTATCCTATGTTGGCAAGGCTACAACCGCAGCACAAGATGGGATATTTTTCCGTGAGCCACCGACTCTGGGGCAAACGCGAAACTAAAGAGAATCCAGCATCGATGAAATTTAATAAATCTATATAAATCTTGAAAATTGTTCTATAAAAAACTTCTCACGCCTTACATTCAAATATTTCATATAGAATGTTGGTGCACTATGCCGATGACCTGGGTTCGAGTCCCGTCTTGAACACTTTTTTCCCTCTGTTGGCTGTACGCCTTTTTTGCAATTAAATTTTGAAATATTAATTGAATGCAAGACGTGAGAAATTTTCTACAGAACAATTTCCAAGAATTATATAGATTTATTCATATCTAACATAGTTGCTGATTTTAATCTTACTGAAAAAAAAGTAGTATAACATTTAAAAAATATATGTTGATTCAACTAAACAGTGATTATAGACAGCGGCGATTACTCTACTCTCTTGTCCCCTCTTAGAGCTAAATCCTAGCTGCACTAGAGAATGCACTACTGCTTTTACAGATAGCAAGCAGTTCCAATCCGGGATACCCGGGTTACAGAATATAGATGAAAACCATATATATTTCTTTTTTAGTTGAAAATTCTCACAGATATTTTACATTTAATACATGTTTTTTTTTTTTTTTTTTTTTTTGTTTTTAAATTTTTCACTGGAAATACCAACGATTATTTTTGTATGAAAAATAGCAATTACGTATTAAAATAAAATTTTGAAATTTATTAAAAGCGATAATTTCGTATTGGTTTCGTGCTATGATTTAACGGTCGGAGAAATCGCAAAAGATCGCTAGCCTTTTGTATTCTGATAATTTCAGGGGTTTAAGCGTGGTTTGATTACCTGTTTTAAATTTGTGTTTTATTTATATTTTATACATGGATTGATAAAGTTTTAATTTCTTTATAGAATATAAGCCGGGAACAAATGCTGAACTGTTTTATTCCTATTAATTTTAGTGCAAAGAGGTTTACCTTTTGTAATCGTCTGTCTGCAAGTAACAGAGATATAAATTTAAAAAATCATGCTTGAAAATTATTTTTAAAGCAATAGAATTTCAGTGAATTTCGACACAGTTTTCAAACAAATTGCGATGTAGTTTTCAAACAAATTGCATTTTAAAGTACTTTTTTTTTTTTTAATTTGACAATATAAAATTTGAAAATGTGCGGTATTTAGAAATTAAAAAAAATGCAATAAAAGATAATTAAAGTTAAATTTAATCGTCTGCTGTTGCCATTCGCAAAATGACGACGGCATTTCGCACAGACACGTTTGTTCTTTATAATATAGACACAAATTCAGTAAATTGCGATACAATTTTCTAACAAATTGCAATATAGTTTTCAAACAAATTGCATTTGAACGTACTTTTCTTTCTCTATTTGATGGTGTGAAAATTAAAAATTTGTGGTATTTAGAAATTTAAAAAAATTGCAATAAAAAATAATAGAAGTCAAAATTTTATAGTCTGCTGTTGCCACCTTCGAAATGACATCAGCGTTACGCACGGACACGTTTGTCCTTTATAATATAAACTAGGGAATCGTACCCGGGCTTCCCGGGTTACAAAACATAGATGAAAACATTTTTTTTTTTTTAATTGAAAACTTATAATTTTTTATATGCAATAAATTTTTTAGACTGCCCACTTACATTAAAAAAGCACTTTTTCATATGAAAAATACGAATTATACAATCAAGTAAATTTTTGAAATTTCTCAAAAGCGATATTTTCTTATTAGCCGCGTATGCTAAGAGTTATTTGACCAAGATTTTGCTACTTACGGCATCCTTTTATATTGTGATAATTTCAGAGCTTATACATGTCTATTAAACTTTTGTTTTCTTTATATTATTTTATTTTTTTATTCATAGGGATTTTTTTAAATAGATATTAGCTGTAAAAAAATGATGAACTCTTTATTTTGTTTTAAGGGCAAACGGGTTCTTTCGTAATCGAGCTCCGCACGATATAGATAAATTAAAAAATATTTCATTCTTTACAATTATTTTTAAAGCCATAGACAATCAGTAAACTGAGATGAACTTTGCAAACAAATTCCATTTGAAAAAAAAATCCTATTTGGTGATCTAAAAATTTAAATTATACGATTACAAATATGTTAGATTTTTTTTTCTTTTTTTTTTTTAATGTTATTTTTTTATTTGTTTGTAAAAGAAGTATTAATTTCGTTAATTTTTCTTTCACAAATATGTTAGATTTTTTTAAAAATTATTCATTTATTTGTTTATAAAGGAAGTATTAATTTCGTTACGCAAAAATAGTCAGAAACAAATGCTGAACAATGTTTGTTGATTTGTATGCAAAATGTTTATTATTATTATGTATTGAAACTGGCACGTGATAAGATAAACTTTAAAAAAATCATGCTTAAAAATTATTTTAGAAAACATAATACATCAGTCAATTACGATACAGTTTTTAAACAAATTGCATTTGAAAGTAAATTTTTTCCCTATGCGACGAAAACTGAAAATGTACGATGGTCAGAAGATTAGAAAATTTCAAGACCGAAATTTGATCGTGAAGTGTTGCCATTCGCAAAATGACGTCAGCGTTACGCACAGATACGTTTGTTCTTTATAATATAGATACTTAATCAGTAAAATATTATAAAGATCAGTTATTAGGATGTGGTAATCAATTGCGGCTCTTATGCTTAGTATTCCGGAATGAAAAACAGCATTTTTCACCTTCTCAGAATTTGCATACCCACCTCTCATATCGATATTCATCATTCGATATTCATCGAATGATCGATATTCATCGATCACATCATTTTAAAAAAAATTGTATTTTGTTTGATCCTTTTAAAATCACTTTAACTCAAAACTTGAAGTCGTGATTGTCAGCAACATCTTTTATGTGAACGGAAGCATTCTTTACTTGAGATTCTAATCTCAATTCCGGAGAGTAAAAATTTCCGTAATTTATGTTTTTTAGACGCATTTGTGTTGAAATGTTTAGTTTTATCTAAGAAAATGGTCGTTTTCTTTTAAATATGACTTTATTTTCCCTTAAATAAGTATTTTCCCTAGTGTCTGAAACTTAGTATCAGTACACATGCAGAAAGAAAAACAATATAGAAAATTTATGAGGAAAAATGCGTGTTTTCAAAAGCAGTATGTCATTTTCCGTTGTTATGTCCCATATATATTATTATGCTCCTAATGGAATTTTGCACCACTAAACATTATACAACAGTTTTTATCAACAATTTTGAATTTTTATCAGAAAATGGCATGAATAAAGAAAAAAATACCTCATTATTTCTCTCTTGCCTGCAGTAATGAAAGCTAACTAATTTTCACCCTTTTCAAGAAATTTCATAAAATGCATTTAAAATTAAAATATAAAAGAGGGGATCGGGATATTAATTTAAAAAAAAAAAAAAAAAAAAAAAAAAAAAAAAAAAACAGATAGTGCGATCACATCTACAAATGAACAGCTTTCAGTTAAAAAAAAAAAAAAAAAAAAAAAAAAAAAAAAAAAAAAAAATAGCATTAAAATTTTATTATTCGAGAAAATTTTGGCCAAAAACTTCAGGAACATGATATTATTTTAAACCTCGAATTATTTGCTTGTCTAACTTGGCGAAACAAATGCATCCAGGCCAGAATCATCAATTTCTGTAATATAAATCGCTATTATTTGCATGTCACCTCTCTTTTATAAAGACACTCTAAATTTTTGTAAAACATTGCGTTTTATCAGTGTGCGATTTCGATTATACATCATTTTCAAAGTGTAACATTTTCACCTGTGAAAAATTTCAAAGCAGCTGGGCTGTGAAAATGACGCACTTCTACAACATAATTCAGTTTTAAGAATTAAAATACACGCTTTTTTTATAAAATGACGTGATTTGCATCCACTAAAACAATCCACTTTTACAATCCAGTCAGCTTCGTCTATAGAAAAGTATGCCTATGACGTCATTATCACGGAATAACAGACAATATTCTTGACATAACCCGTATTTTAATTTCAACTTTTTTTTTTTTCAGGTTTTATGAGAAAATGGCAAGAAAAAGATACAGTAATCTCCTGTCTTCGACTATTTTCCGTTTACTTTCAATAGAAATGGGGTACTTTTGTTGCCATGATTAGAAAAATGGTATTAAAAACTACAAAAATATTAATATCTCAAAAATAAACTTAGATATAGCTTTCAAACAAATTGCATTTAAAAGAGCACTTTTTTCCTTATCCGACGGTGTAAAAATTTAAAATGTGAGATGTTTAGAAATTTAAAAATTTGCAGTAGAGAAAATTGCAAAACCAAAATTTTATTTCAAATTTCAAAGTGTTGCCATTCGCAAAATGACGTATGCGTTACGCACAGATATGTTTGTCCTTTATAATATAGATAGATAGATATTTATCTTCTGAGCTATCAATTAAAATTTTATCGTGCAAGTAAATTCTTAAATATAAAATAGATGATTTTTTTTTATATAAAAAGAAAGACGTTATTCCTTTGAGGAAAAAGAAAGAACAATGGTAAAGAAATTAAGAAAATGAGTTGTTCGAACAAGGACAAAACAAGAGCAGGGACAGCTACCGCTATTCGTGTGAATGATTCACATCGGCGAAATTGGTCACAGATAACAATGTCTTTCTATTCGGTTTTTCTTTTATTTTCTTTTTCACTCTTTCAAAATACGTGATACGTTCGTTCTTTAAAGAACTGCTGTTGAAAAGACTGCTAGTCCCACGATAAAAATAATATTAAACTAGTATGTTGTGGCCATCACAAAACTTTCTTCTATCTCATACTTGTCAATACTTCAAAATTCATTATCACAGTGCATCTATGCTCATCATGAGGATTCTAAAAAGATGAAATTCCGTGCATTAGTTCTTGAGATATTACTGTCCATGAAATCGTGTAAATCCATCAAAATGCAGCATAGCAGCGCCACCTATTGGGTGATTTACACCAGAACCTAATTATCATCAACATATGTCAATGTCTAACTGAATATGAAGTTTGGGGAAAATCCGTGCATTAGTTCCTAAGATAGAGCTATTGCGCAAATCATGACAAATGCAGCATAACAGCTCCACCTGTTGAGCGATTTACACAACCACATAATCAGTATCAACATTTATCAAGGTGTACTTGAATCTGAAGTTTGATGAAAATTCGTGCATTAGTTCTTAAGATAGAGCTATTGAGGAAATAGTGCAAAATGCAGCATAGCAGCGCCACCTATTGGTCGATATTCACCAACACGTAGTCAGCATCATTTCATATCAAAGAGTAACTGAATCTGAAGTTTGATGAAAATATGTCCATTAGTTCTTGAGATACAGAGATTGCAGAAATCGTGAAAAATGCTGTATAGAAGCGCCACCTGTTGAGCGATTTACACCAAAATGTACAAAATGACAATTCATATCAAGGATTAACTGATTCTGAAGTTTAGTGAAAATTGTTGCATTCGTTCTTCAGATATCGCTATAATGGAAATTCTGAAAAGTGCAGCATAGCAGCGCCACCTGTTGAGCGATTTGCACCAAAACACAAACAGCACTAATTCATATCAAAGTATACATGAATCTGAAGTTTGTTGAAAATCCAAGCATTAGTTGTTGAGATAGAGCTATTGCGGAAATTGTAAAAAATTCAGTATAGCAGCGCCACCTGTTGAGCGATTTACACCAAACTGTACAAAACTTTAATTCATGTCAAGGATTAACTGAATCTGAAGTTTGATGAAAATCCGTGCATTAGTTCTTGAGATAGAGCCACTCCGGTAATTGTAAAAAATGCAACATAGCAGCACCACCTGTTGAGCGATTTACACCAACACGTAATCAGCATCAAGTCTTATCAAGGACTAACAGAATCTGAAGTTTCATGAAAATCCGTGCATTAGTTCTTGAGATAGAGCCATTTCAGAAATCATAAAAAATGTAGCATAGCAGCGCCACCTGTTGAACGATTTGCACCAAAAACTAATCAGCATCAATTTGTATCAGGGACTAACTGAATATGAATTTTTATTAAATTCCGTGCATTAGTTCTTGAGATAGAGCGCCCACAAAATTTGTGTCACATACACACAGACAGACAGACAGACAGACAGACTCACAGAGTCACAGACAGACATTTTGTAAAAACATGTTTTTCGGGTTCTCTGACCTCTAAAACGTGTAAATCCGTCGAAAACCGGAATTCGAAAATTTTCATGAATCCAATACTTTCTTCTTGTAAAAATAGAAGAAAGTAAAAAGTAAAAAGAAAAGAATAAACTTGTTAGAAAAAGCAAGCATCAAAATAATAAAAAATTAGAGAGTAGAAATTAGCTCAGCGAATCTATTTTCTCGAATTCAATAGAAAACTAGTATGTTGTGTCCATCACAAAACTTTCTTCGATCTCATACATGTCAATACTTCAAAATTCACTATCTCATTGCCAAATTAAATGGCAATCTGTGTTCATCATGAGAATTCAAAAAATATGAAATTCCGTGCATTAGTTCTAGAGGTATGACTGTCACTGAAATCGTGTAAATCCAGCAAAATGCAAAATAGCAGCGCCACCTATTGGGGTATTTACACCAGAACCTAATTATCACCAACTTATGTCAACGTCTAACAGAATATGAAGTTTGAGGAAAATTCGCGCATTAGTTCTTGAGATAGAGGTATTGCGCAAATCCTGACAAATGCAGCATAGAAGCGCCACCTGTTGAGCGATTTGCAACAACACATAATCAGCAGCAATATTAATCAAGTTATACTTAAATCTGAAGTTTGATGAAAATTCGTGCATTAGTTCTTGAGATAGAGCTATTGAGGAAATAGTTCAAAATGCAGCACAGCAGCGACATCTATTCGGCGATTTACACCAACACGTAGTCAGCATCATTTCATATGAAGGACTAACTAAATCCGAAGCTTGATGAAAATATGTGTATTAGTTCTTGAGATAGAGCTACTGCGAAAATTGTGTAAATCCTGCAAAATGCAGCACAGCAGCGCCACCTGTTGAGTGATTTACACCAAAACGTAAACAGCATCTATTCATGTCAAGGACTAACGGAATCTGAAGTTTTATAAAAACCCGTGCATTAGTTCTTGAGACAGAGCGTTTGCGGAAATCCTGCAAAATGCTACATAGCAGCGCCACCTGCAGGGCGATTTACACCAAAAACTAATCAGCATCAATATATATCAGGGACTACCTGAATATAAATTTTTATTAAATTCCGTGCATTAGTTTTTGAGATAGAGCGCCACAAATCTTGTGTCACATACAGAGAGACAGACAGACGGACAGACAGACTCACAGACAGACATTTTATATAAACTTTTTTTGGAATCTCTGACCCATAAAACCTTTAAATCCGTCGAAAACTAGAATTTGAAAATTTTCATGAAACCAATACTTTCTTCTTGTAAAGATAGAAGAAAGTAAAAAAGTTATAAGTCCAGATATTGTATTTTAAGACTGTTCTAAAATTCAAAAGGCGACGCATTTTTTAATTCATTTTTGTTCAAAAACTTATGAAATTGGCAGGTGTTCTTATTTAGAAACTATGTAATCGAAACATGTTTTCCCTTTTTGGTAAACACAAAAGATCTTTCAAAAAACATTGTCAAAGTTGGCGCTTTGAACAGAATTTCGAGACGTAACAAAGCCAGGAAGCCGAAAAACCAGTCTTCATGTAACAAAAATCGTTTATCGCCATAAGTAATTTTTTTAACAAAAAATTGAAAATGCATTCCAAATCATTTCAATAGTCAATTCTGCCGATTTTATGCCTTTACGTTTAAAAATCAGAATGAAAATGTGTCGGAAAGTTTCGTGTTTTTTGAGGTGGGAATTTGAGAAGCACCTTAATATTTAAAATGCGCAATCAGCGCCATCCTGATGCATTCGGATATCCTAGGCCTGACTAATTATTTATTTAATTAGTTTTTGCGATCGAAAGAGGTTTTTTTTTTTATGTGTCTCCTAAAATCCCATTCAGTTTAATCAAGTAACTATAACATGTAAGTAATATTGGAATAATATAGATAATTAATATAGGAAGAGCAGTCTTTTATTACCCCACACAGAATGCTTCGTTAAAGCTAATAAAAAAAGACTAAAAAATTTTTAAAAAGAAAAAAAATGAAAGCTTCAGTAAAGTTGTAGAATGTAATTTTTATTTTTTTTTATTTTATTTTATTATTATTATTATTATTATTATTATTATTATTATTATTATTATTATTATTATTATTATTTTGCAATAGCCTTTAATCATCACAAAACAATTTATACATATATATATAATAAAACTTTTTGCAATTAATATATCTTTCCAATCGCAAGAAAATCGACAAAATATAAATTAGCCATTAATTAGAATACGATAGAAAATATACATCCAAGACTGCAAAATGCAAAGATTGAATTTAAAGAAAATAAGAGGAGAAAAAAATCCAAAAACAGAATGTAATTATATATATATATATTGTGTAAGCCTTATTACATCGTTTTCTTTAATTATCCCACCTTCCGTTATATGTGCTTCCCCGCAGAGATTGTGGTAATCGACATTTGCCTGTAAAAGTGTTTTCCTGGCAACAGGAAGGTAACTGCAGAAAAAAATCATCTTTTCACAAGATAAATTAAGAGTGTGGTTGAGTTTCAATGAAATTAATCCTTTATTTTTAAACGAATATATTTTGTAAAATGTTTATTTGGAGCTTGATTATCAACTCTAGCAAAATAAAGAATTGAAAATGAAAGATTACCCTGTTTAAGCAGCAATATCACATTGCCCGATTAAATATTTTGAAATATTATTTTTTTCGCTTAAAACTCTCTTTACACTTGGGCTTATCCCTCCGTCGATCGCAACTCTGGGAGTACGACCTCTGTATATAGATCCGTTTTCACAGGTTTTACTGCATTATGAATTGACAAATTAACTTTGACTTTGTCTATAACCATAACCCATCTATAACGATGCTCCTTTCAATATCGTTATAGAACAGATTTAACTAGTATTTTAAAACACACTCCCCTTTAGAAATTCAGTAGAAATATAAAAGTAGTAAATGACAAACTTTTTGACAGAAGAAAGGAAAAAAAGAATGCGTATGATCTGAAATAATCATAATGCCAGTGTTTATACATAAAGTAGACACAGAGAAAGAGAAAATACCTTATTGTTGATTATGACATAAAACACAAAGTACCTCGAGATATGCGTTAAATATGTTAAGTTTATCGCATTTCTTGAATCCTCTAAGAGACCTTGATGTCAAATAAGCGATAAGTTTGAGTTTCAGAATTTTATCTGTTGTGGATATTTTATTATCTGATAATAAGTTTCGTGTTTTTTCTTCATTTCTTACTGCTATGTTTTAGAAGCTTTTAGAGTGGCTCTCTGTTTATAGCAAGAAAATAAGCAATAATGGTAAAACAAAATGTTCCTGTTGTTAGATATTACTTTCGGGCTAGGGTGATTATTAAGGATTGACCGAAACAGTTTTTTAAGACCGAAATCGAATTTCGGTCTTCCCATTTTCGGTCGAAAACTAAAAATGAAAATGTCCAAAATCTTTTTTTTTCCTTAATATTTAATACATACATAAATATATATAATTATTAATTAATTAACGTGTAATTATACGTGTGACCCAAGTTGGCTTTCTGTGCCTCTGACCAAAACTTTTATTTTTATATAAAAAATATATATATTTAAGTCATCACGCAAAATGATTTTCTAATTACAGTCATCCCCCGACTTACGTAAGCAATTCGTTCTGTAAACTTTTACGTAAGTTGAATTTCTAATTTCTGAAATGATTAGGTAAATTCGTTCTGATTTGAATTCAGCTAACATAATTGTTACTTGGGCACTTTTTAAAATTTTGCAGACAACATTCATGGCCCCCCGGGGGGGGGGGGAATTTGGGGGGAGGGGCTCGGGAGGTGCATAGCATGAATAAGTGGTCACAGGCATTTCCAATAATATGTCACATGTGGGGGTCGGCAAAAATTAGAAAAATGCCCCCCTTTGGGTCTACTATCGCGCCTCCTGGAATACATCCTCCCCCCTCTCCTTGAAATACCGTTTGCAGAAATGTGTTACTGTGCACGGTGACTATATAGAAAAGGACTAATACAATTTAACAATTTCATAAATTTCTCTCAATTATTTCTATGTGAGGGCAAAAACTTATTGATCCACCCTCGTACATGTTAATGAAAGTTACCATAGAATGTTCGGTATTGAAAAAGAAATGTGTAGCATTTAAAATCCGTTTACAGGCCACTCAAAAGAATGCTTTACATTATGATGCTTACTATTTAATATGCTATGTGTAGAGCTTGTAGTTAGTTTACAGGGGTACGCAAAAGAATTCCCTTTTATTATGGTCTATGGAGAGAAACCACTTGCGGTGCAGTTTTAATAATTTTACGCTATTACAAACATAATGAAATTGATGTAACTTTCTGAGACGCACTAAAACATGCTTTCTGTAGAATATAGACTATAAAGCATTCACACAAAAGTATTCGGTTACATAATGCCTACACTACAGGGAAAACTGTTTGCAGCGTATTTCAATTAATTATGTTACACTATTTCAAATATAATGGAATTTATATGAGGATATGAGTTTCAAAACTCGGCCCTATCCAAAATTAAAAAAAAATAACCGAGTTTTCTGTATCAATGTATTCTATTGGAGAAGCTGTACCCCAAAAAACACTACAATTTGTGAAAAAAAAAAACTAGTTTTGTTCTGTATTTTTCGGTATTGTAAAATCTTGATTTGCAATGAAAACCAGTAGATGCAGTTAGAGGTTTTTCGCAATTTCCCAAAATTTGATTTTCTGGATATAGCGAGTTAAATTACTGAGTTTTACTACAAGATACTTGTTGTATATAATATGATGTGCATAGCATTTATCGTTCATTTACAGGACACACAAAAGATGTAAAATACAGTACTCTATTCGAAGAATTGTCACAATTTCTGGAAATGTATTTTCAGCTATGGTATGCTGTTTTAACTAAATTTTAGCATACTTTGTGGTGTGTATAAAAGCTACAGACATACACATAAGCATTTGTAAGCTTTATTGAATATGCGCATGAATTGCTTAAAAGGAGTTTTAATCGAATTATGCATTATTAAACTGAACTTTATTTATTATACAAAAAGATTGTGTAGAATATAAATAAAATCATATACAGGAACACGGATGATATGGATGACTATGGATGATAATTTCTGGAAGTGTGATTATTCCAGCAGTATTAAGCGTGTTTTTAACTGAATAGAGTGTTTTTGACAGAATTTTAGACCATTAAGTGGCGCGTATACGAATCTGTGGATACTATACAAGGCTGTACAAAAGAATTCAAGTATTTTTTCATCTATTGGTAGAAATTGCTGAAAATTAATTTTCAGTGTATTTACGTTTCCTTACAAAACTAAATTTTAGCATGCTATGTAAAATAACACACAAATCTTTAAATCATATACAGGGCTGCACAAAAGAACTGGAATATTTTTCTAGCTATGGACTGTAATTGCTGAAATACGGTTTTCAAATGCCTTATGCGTTTTCTCAAATGATTTACTTAGGTAGCTTATTTATTTTATTAATCAGAGAAAGTTTGTTAAAGTATTTTGGACGAACTGGAAAATGTTTCGTAATCTATGTTTGACGCATGTTTTTTATTTTTTGTTTCTCGAGTCATTATATAAGTTGCAAAAAAAAAAAATTCCTTTCCGTTTTAAAGTTTACAATTTTGATTTTGCGAAGTCTGCAACAATCAAAGATATATATAAATATTATACAGACATACATACAATAAATACAATAAACCCAACTGGAGTGAAAAATTAGCCAGAGCTATAGGAATCGAACCTGAGACCACAGCGTATTAGGCTGTTGCTCTAACGTCTAACCACTGAGCCACTCCGGTATCGGCCTGAGACACCAGAAACAGGCACCTGAGACCCAGGTACCGGTCGGAGTGGCTCAGTGGTTAGAGCAACAGCCTAATACGCTGTGCTCCCAGGTTCGATTCCTGGCTCTGGCTAATTTTTCACTCTAGTTGGGTTTATTGTATTTATTGTATTTATGTGTATAATATTTATATATACCTTTAATAGTTGAATGCAGGCTTTATTTATGTGTGTATGTGTCTTTTAATGCACGTTATAGTATGTGTGTTTTATTATGCAACAATCGATTATGGTTATTAGAACAACAATCCCAAATTGCTTTTATAAAACAGCTTAACTTATTTTATCACATAACAACGCAAAACTGAAAATATTCTTCGATACAAACAGCGGAGAAAATATTCCTGAAAACAATTAAAGAACTTCTGTTTGAAAGCTGTTGAAGCTATGCATTTTCCCATAGCTTTCATAGTTACTTTTACTTGACATTTCAATAGCAATAAAATATAAAGGAAAAATATTTTTTTAAAACAGAAATATAAGCTGCAATCACATTTTAAAATGCGCCTCATTTAGTATTTAAAGGAAAACAAAACTCTCAAAGAACAGTACAGCGTTGAGTAGAAATGAGAAAGGTTCTGCTTCAAAGCTTTCCGAACAATGCATTTATATGACTTTTAATTATTTTTCATTATATTTGTAGTAAATATCAATTAAAAAAAAGAAGAAGAAGAAAACTATTTAAAAATAAGGTAAAACAATAATAATAATAATAATTAAACAAAGAAAAGTATTTTAAAATAAAGGTAAAATAATAAAAAATAATAATAATAACTAAGAAAAATAAAACTAATAAAAAATAAGGAGAAAATAATTTTAATAATAGTAATAATAATAGCCTATTGTCAGATTTTATTTACGCACTTGAATGGTTAAGATAAGTAAAAGATTTCATTTTTAAATTACCTTCATGACGAATATCCATACTTAATATACTATTTCCATATTTACATGCATCTTTATATGCTTATACATACACCTTGCACCCATTTTGCATACTGACATCAATATAACGTACATACATCTTTTAATATACATTCATACTTACATGCAACCAATTTCAATTCATGCAATGAATATAGCGACCCTGTTTTCAACAAATGAAAGTACAGGCATCCCCCGATTTACGTAAGAAATGCGCTCCGTAAAATTTTACGTAAGTCGCATTTGTAGATTGCTTAGGTAAAATTTCGTCAGAAACTGCAATATTTATTATATATATATATAATATTTACATTATTTACACAGTATTATTTTATAAATAAAGTAGCATGCAGCAGTATTTACTTGGATATAAACTATAAAAGTATGAAAAAATATAAAAACAAACTGAAATAACACTTTTCAAATAAAACGTATCTTGTGGAATATGGGATTTATAAATTTAACATTGATGAATTAATTTATATCAATTTTGAATCTACATCAAACGAACAGCTCTGAAGCTGGAATAAAAAATACACTCGTTCTCTTCACCGAAACTTTAAAATTAGGTTTCCTTATGGTTTGAATTCAGCTAACAAAATTGTACCGGTCAAAGAAAGGTTTTTTTGGCTCATTTTAATCAGATTTTTGTTAGAGATAGATGTTTTTGTTAAAGATTTGATTGTATATCCCAATAAAAATACAACTACTTCTAATATATAAAACTATATTACTGTTGTGGTTTTTATCTGCATATTTTATTTATAAAACAATTATCAAAAGTATGCAAATGCGTATCAAACGCGCTAGTATGTTCATAAATGTAGTTTTCGAAATTTCTTACGTGCGAATTTATGTAAGTCGAGTATTACGTAAGTCGAGGGATGCCTGTAATAGGAAATAATTCCCTCTCACATCTTTCACTTCCGGAAGTCTACAGATTGAAGCGGTTATCAAATTTCCTGATAAAAAAAACGCGAAACTTTCTGACACATTTTCTGATTCATTTTTAAAGGTAAAAGTATAAATTGACTATTGAAGCAATTTAGAATCGAATGGCGTTTTCCATTTTTTTTTTTTATAAATTACTTACTTATTGATTTATAAACGATTTTTGTCACTTGAAAACAGGATTTTCTCCGTTTCCGCACTGTCGCTTTGGGGAATTCGGTTCAAAACGCCAAATTTGACAGTATCTTCTGAAAGATTTTTTGCCTTTAGCGAAAAATAAAAACGCTATTCGATTACATAGTTTTTTAATAAGAAAATCTGCCAAATTCATGCGTTTCCCAATAAAAATGGATTCAGAAATGTGTCAGAAAGTATTTGGATTTGACCACAGCCTTACGAGTACAAATTGCAGCAACAAAACCAAAAGTGTTGCTAACCGGTACCGGCCTCCAAGCGAATCCATGCTAGAAAACCTGAAGTCGAGTTAATGAACCCTGGGTAAAGAGAAATCTTCCATGATCCTAATCCACAACACAAAAATTGCCAGCAATAGTTTCTTTTCGTAATCGGGATGGTATTATCATAAGCAGTAATAAGGTTTTTGGGAAATAATAATAATAAAAAAAATTAAATAATTATGCTGCTTAAAAATGAAGGATCCCAATGTCATCTCTAAATTACAAAGTAATTGCATATTAGATTTATAAAGAAGTAGAGATTTTTCATATTAAATTTAGTTGAATAAAAAAATTATTCATATTAAATTTAGTTGAATAAAAAATTTATTCATATTACATTTAGTTGAATAAAACATTTAATAATGGAAATGAACGAAAATTAAATGATGCATTTTCTAGAATTTTTATGAGTAATTTTCAAATTAAAATTCAAAGACAAAATGGGAAAAACAAAGTTATACAGCAGTCAAGAGTAATAATAATAATAATAATAATAATAATAATAATAACAATAACAATAATAACACATATTCTTAATCACTGAGGGTTTTTATTATCACTCTCTGGGGACTATCACTTGATTCTAAATATTTCTCTTTTGTGAAATTTTTGGTGAAATACATTTGTTTAAACAAAACTCGCAAAAGTGAAATTAAATATTACTGTTTGATTTCGGAACATTTTCAATTATTATTTTAAATGCATTAAATAAATATCTTTTAAATTTTGTTCGACAATTTGTTCATTATCATTCTAAAAAATAGCCGCCATAAATAGTAAACAATTTCGAATTCTTAATGCAGGTTTGCAGGTCTAAACTAAATTATTTAGCTTAGAATATTTATAATTTCTAACGTATATAGGATTCACCTAAATATCACTGTAAAACTTTTTATTTGAAATACTAAAATTGTATCTTTTCAATTTAAAATATTACAATTTTATAGAAATGTAATTCAAATAATAAAACTATTTTAAATATTAACGTAAGCAAATTTCCCATACCATCTCGCATAGAAAATTATCATCGCTTCTCTGTGATTTTAAAAGTTTCAAAATTTCGTTTTTTCTATTTAATTTTATTATTTTTATTATACATACATAAAGCTGCAAAAGTATTTATTACGTGCATGTGGAAGGAGTAAATATTAAAAATTTGGCGTGAGTATAGATATAGTAAAAATATTTAAATGTATTTAATGAGTGTTGATATAGAACATGATAAGTAAACCTTTTAATATTTGTCCTGAAAAACAACATGATTAAGAAAAATTATATTAATTTTCGCTGAATTCCCCATAGGGAATTTCCTATAATAGTTATTCACATTCAACCCTGATTAACAATGATGAATTCAGGAGTAGCCCGGGGAAAGGACCATCCTTCCTCTTTCAGTATCAAAGTGTACCTCCGGGAAATTGTTGGATTTTCTAAATTGCTGATGATTTTAGGGGATAAGGGACCTTTAAAATCCTTCTTTTATTTTTTATAAATTTCACTTAGGAAAAAAAAAAGGAATTTCCCGTAATATTTTAGATGTTACGGAGAACTTTTCAAAATACCCCCCTCCCCCCATGCGCATTCCATATCAATGAAAATCCCCAATATTTTTTTTATAAAAGTTCGATTTATATATAGTATAAATAAAACTGCACATCGAATTTTATATACCGTGAAACCTCCCTGTGCGACCACCTCCCTGAACGACCATTTTTTCATGAAACGAAATTTAATCCCATAAGCTCAATACTAATTTTACCTCTATTCAGAGACTATCCGAGTTGAACTCCCTCCATGAGCGACCCATTTCTTTGAAGAAAACGAAACAAATTCCGTTTCTTCCCGGTCGCTTGAAGAAGGTATTATTAGAAAAATAATTCCGGAGAGCGCATGATTCATCAAACTTCTAAACTAAGTTTAGATTTTTTTTAATATTTCATTCCGGTAACTTTGAAGTGTTTAAACCTCTTTGTATCTTTTTAGGCAATGAATTTACTCGTAACGTTGATGACAAATTAAGAATGACGGTTAATAAACTCCCCTGCCCTATTATGTCAGGAAACTCTCAAAGAAATAGATAAATTAATGAAATCGTCATTATTTGTTCCCGCCACCCCCCCCCCCCCAAAAAAAAAGCATTTATTTACTGAACTTTGAAAGGACTTGGAATTAAAAGTTATAAAAGATAACACGGTAAAATTAACACAAACGTCAACGGATTCATTTTTTAAACTCTGCAGTAATTAACTTATGTAATTGACTTTTGTTTCGATACTTAAATTTTCATATTTTTTCCTAATGTGAAAAATAAGTTTTAGTAACATTAATTACCTTCTTTTGAACAATTAAAATCTAGATTCAAACATGACCTCCATTAACAGACCACCTCTCGGAGCGACCGATTTTTATTGGAACGGAACGTGGTCGCTTTAGGGAGGTTTTACTGTATTTGAATATAAAGGTAAGAAAAAAAGTTTATATTTAAATATATAAAATTCGATGCACAGGTTTATTTATATATATAAGCCAAACTTGTATAAAAAATATCGGGGATATTTTTGGGGGGAATGCCCCATGCAGGGGCATTTTGAAAAGTTCTCCGTAGCATCTAAAATATTACGGAAAATTCCTTTTTTTTTTCAATTTTTTTTATTATTTATTTATTTATTTATTTATTTATTGTTATAAATGTATGCCTAAATGCATATAATGTACCCCTGAATAATATTTCAAGTGAAATTTACAAAAAATGAAAAAATGATTTTAAACGTCCCTTGTCCCCTTAAGGTGCACATCCGCTTCCTCCGGAATTCCATAATAATCCATCCCTTTTAAGAGCTGCAATAATCCCTCCTGAGCCTGAATTCACATTACTGGTTAAGAGTGTTAATAATAATAATAATAATAATAATAATAATAATAATAATAATAATAAATAAATAAATAAATAAATAAATAGAAAACGGGAATTCCGCTTTTTCAGAATTTCGTGTCGCCCCCGATGAAAAAAAACTGTAAATATAGACAGTACAAAACATATTTTAGTTTTAAGACTTAAAATAAACGCTTTTATTTTATATAAAATGACGTCATATGCATCCGCTGAAGAATTGCACATTTTAGATCCAATCTTAAACAAAATCTATTGAAAAGTATGCAAAGGACGTCACTATAGCGGGATAATACACAAACCCTGCAAAAAGCGATGTCAATTAAGAAACTCGACAAAAAAAATCGGGTAGCCAATGATACATATGCCTTCATTTGTTGGTAACATTAATATGAATACTTAAAATTAAATATAGTTTTTAATAGCTCCATGTTTCATCAGAAATCATTCATTTGTATTTTTTTCAATATAGTACGTATTTTAACTACATTTTTTTTCCAGTTGTTATGAGAAAATGGCAACAAAAATATATTGTAATCTACTATTTTACAACTATTTTTCTTTTACTTTCTATAGATATGAAATACTTCAGTTGCCACCATTACAGAAATGGCATTAAAAACTACAAAAAAAGAAATACAGTGACCTCTCACTTATACGACTTTCAAGGGACCGTGGAAAAAAGTCGTATAACTGAGAGAGTCGTATAAGTGAGAGACCGCCTTATTATACAAGTTTCAAACTTTATAGGCATTAATCATTTTACCTATACTAAAAACGATAAGCTTTGAGTACTAAGAACATATTTTAACAAAATTTGTAAAATGTATTAAAAAATTAAACATAAAATATGTTTAAAAAGTTCAAAAATTGTTCATTTACCACTATGTTTATTTTAAAAATTTACAGATCAGATTTTCTCAAAAAATGAAGTGATATTAGTTTGTTTCTGTCGTAGATGGAAATAGAAAATGTCTTTCTCAAAGTCTAATAAAGCTTTCAAGCTAGTTTGGGAATAATCATTTTGATGGACATAATTCTGTAATTTATTTAAAGCGGTACTTGCTTTTGAAAAATTTACAACAGCAGGATCATTGCTCTCATCTTGGTCATCCTTCTTGCTCACGTCTTCATTATTAATATCCTCAAAGATTTCTTCAGCAGTTCTCAGTTCTGACAGAAGACGTTTATCATCACATTCTACATAATCTTTGAAAATAATACCTTCGTCCATAAACATTTTATTCGAGTCTTCGTTATTAAAGGATTCCATACGCTTTCAATATCAGGTTCATTCGTTCAACTAGCAGTTTGGTCTTGTGGGAAAACTGAATTTCCTAAAACAAATTTTAAAATTTAATTTGCTGCAGAAACGGCAGATCTTTTACATCGGGATGTGATGGACATTGATCCATTAGAAGTAAAACCTTTCTTTGTTGTTTTTGAAATTTATCATCCATCTCTTTTAAAAAATCATTCGGAATCTCTGATGTCACCCATGCTTTTTTAAAATTTCTGTAGCCACATGGTAATTATTTTTTATTCTTAATGTATCGAGATTTTCCTGATTTTCCTATTACTAAAGGTTCTATTTTTTCTGAATCATCACTATTTGTGCAAAAAAGGATAGTTAATCTTTCTTTACTTTTTCTGCCCCTTGACATGGTTCCTCTTTGTATGATAATGTCTTATCTGTCATCAGCTTGAAAAACAGTCCGTTTCATCACAGTTAAAAATGTCTTTAGGTCCCTTAATCCTTAATTAACGTAAGTAGATTTTGAAACCATTGTCTAACATCATTTCCATTAACACATGCGCTTTCTCCTGTGATTCGACGATGCAAAAGTCGATGTCTTTTTTTAGCTTCTCGAATCACCGCAAGACGCTCAAAAATTCTCGATTCCATACTTCTCAGTAAGAGTGCGAGCCTTTTCTTTTAAAATCTATCGGTAAATTTGAAGCTCGCATTTGGTTAAACCACGCGATTAATGCTGATGTCAATTTTTTAAATCTGCCACATTGTATCCTAGATCTCTTTGAATCGACCAGTGCCATACAGAGACATGATCTGCAGGTAGTCATTTGGCTTTTGTTAAATGGCAGACACAAGAGAATTCCATACAATCACCCTCCCGCCATAGATTTCATCGTTAATAACAAACGAAGGTAGATAAGAAATGTTATTCATTATTCATAAACACTTTAACAATAATGAAAGGATAAATGTAAGAAAACGTGAATGATTTGTACTTTAAAGATTATAAAAATTAATTCTACATGGAGAAATGTAAAATCGCCTGAACCGTTTAAAGCGTCGTATAAGTGAGAGAAGCAGTCGTATAACTGAGAGAAGTTTAGCATTATTTCCCATAAAGCGTGGACGGGACCGAGAGAATTCGGCGTATAACTGAGAGAGTCGTATAAGTGAGAGGTCACTGTATTACAAAAATAAATTGAAATGCAGTGTTTTCAAAGAAATAGCAGTTAAAAGTACTTTTTCACTTATACGAAGGTGTAAAAATTGAAAATGTGCGATCCGCAAAAGGTTTAAAAATTGCAGTAGAGATTATCAATATTTAACCGTACAATGATACATCTGCCTCGTTTTACGTCTGGCTTCTGTAACGTAACGTTAATTTTTAGGGACGATACTTTAATTGTTGCCTGAAAGAAATAACATATCGGGGTTAATAATAATAATAACACTCGATAAATCGATTAAATGCCAGATATATCTATATATTAATTCCCCCTCCTATATGAGTCTCAGTTATTCTCATACGTGTCAAAGGAAAGAACAGTTTTCCATTTTACTATAAATGATATTGAATTATAGCTGATATCTACATAATGACCTACTTTTTCGTGAAGTTCATGCTCTGAAAATCCATTTTTTTTAAGATTTTTTACTTATGAGAAAGTGGAGAACGAACTTTTTGCTTATTGTATATTGCGTTTCTTTTTATGCACATTTTACGAGCCAGGATTAATGCACTTGCACAGGTGTTGAATAAAGAGCATTCTCTGAGAACACCTTGTTTTTTGAGGATTTCTTAATATTTTGATAACATTGGAAAGTGTTTCCCGATTTCTGTGTGCCGCATGATTTTCCTTTATAATTTTCTCTCGTCTCTCTCTCTCTCTTTCTCTCTGTATATATATGTATATATATATTTCAACCTTTAAGGGTTCTGGTCACCCAGCTTCCGATTTCCCCTTACTAATGTCAAGTCTATGGGCATTGGATGCATTCGTCTATTTAAAATATCTCCTCGGGAAATTAATATTTTTAGCTTCTATTTTTTGTGTACACTTCCTAAAAGATGTCTCTTTTTTTTTCTTAGTTCTCAAAATATTTTTAAAATATAGACTTAATTTTATATGAAATGCTAAAATTTTACTCACACTTCGCCCTCATTTAATACATAAAATATTAAATTCAGCATAGATTTTAGAAATATTTTGAAAACCAAGAAAAAAAGAAGTAAGAAGAGTACACAGAAAAAAGATGTTAAAAATATGATTTTCCCGAGAAGATATTTTAAATATACGAATGCATCAAAAGTCCATAGACTTAAACATTACGGAGGAGAATTCCGAAGCTGAGTGACCAGCCCCCTTAAAATAGATAATACAGATTCTGCTAATTCGAGCCTTGAATTCAGACTTTTTCTCCGGGAGGAATTTCAGTAGCTCCGATGAGAAAGGGGGGCGGGGGCCGACACTGTGGATGTCTAGAGGTGAAGACTTATTACACCTCTAAATCAGATCATTAATAAGCATAAAATTATCAATCTTCTGAGGGTGGGATTTTCGATTTTCTAGGGGAATGATGACCCCCCCCCCCCCCCTGAATTGAACACTGATCGGCAAAATGACATACAGAGAGAAGCAAGATTTTAGATTCTGTGATCCGCAGCTTTGGCCACATATTTTTTAAAATGAAGAACATAGACATAAAATGCGCTAAACTGATTTTTTTTTTCTTTTTTGTCAGAACCATTTGTGTAAGGCAATTTTTCTATGATTCCTGCATTCCAAAAAGCAATACAGAAATTTAATTGTTAAAAAATGTTAAATACTAAAAAATAAGTTTGTGCTAGCTTTTTTCAAAAAAAAAAAAAAAAATAAATAAAAATAAAAATAAAATAAAAAAATAAAAACCAGAGAACAGGAATTCTGCGTTTTCAGAATTTAGTATCACCCCTGGCATTTCCATTACTTCATTTTCTTCTGATGGACTGATGGCCTCTATTATTATGAAACAACCATTATAAATAAAGTGTTAGGTGAAGATGAAAGAGCAGCCGTAAAAAGTTAGAATTCTGTTTTTCTGGTCAGAATGGGGGGGGGGGGGGGGTGGACGGCCATAATTTTTTTTATGGCTGCTCTTTCATCTTCACCTAACACTTCATTTATAATGGCTGTTTCATAATAATAGAAGCCACCAGTCCATCAGAAGAAAATAACTCGGTTAAGCGGGACTCTACTGCAGTACAAAACATATTTCAATTTTAAGACTTAAAGCACACGTTTTATTTTATGTAAAATGACGTCATTCGCATCCTCTTAAGAATTCCACATTTACGATCTACTCTTAAACATCTGCAGTAAAGAATGCATAGCACATCACTATCGCGAAATAATGCACAAATGCAGCAAAAAGATTCCGTCATTCAAGAAAATCGAAAAAAAAAAAACCCCAACAAAAAACGGCTATCTAATGATTCATAGATACTTACAATTAAATATAGTATATAATAGCTCCATTGTTTTCACAGAAATCATTCGTTTATATTTTTTTTCAAAATAGCACGTATTTTAATTACATTTTCTTTCGGTTGTTACGAGAAAATGGCAACAAAAATATATAATTACTATTTTAAAACTATTTTTCCTTTACTTTCTACAGAAATGGAGTACTTCCGTTGCCAATATTAAGAAAATGGCTCCAAAAACTACAAAAACATTAATATTTCAAAAATAAATGGAGATACAGTTTTCAAACAAAATGCCTTTAAAAGAACTTCTTTTTTCCAATAAATATTGAATTGGTATAAAAATTGAAAATGTGCGATGCTTAGAAGTTAAAAAATTGTTAAAGAGTATTTAATCGTAATGCTTTGTTTTACGGCTAGCTTCTGTAAAGTAACGTTATTTTTTGGACACAAAATAAAGCTGGGAGAAAGAAATAGCATACCGTACCGGAGGATAATAAAATAAAACTTTTTTTTTTTTTTTTTTGTCAAAGTGTTCCTGCCTATGTATAAACCCTCTCTTTAAGGTAAATTTCAAACGCATAAACGTAAAAAGAAAAACACACCTAAAAACTTACTTCTATTAGGTTGAATCTCCCTGACGAAAAATTCTTAATTTTTTTCTTAGTCTGTAATTAGTTTTAAGTTGCTAGTGAAGAATAAATTCTTATCTTTTAAAAATCATCGTAAAACAAGAAGATTTAATGGGATCCGGGGCTCAGAATTCTATTTTTTTTTTTTTTTAATTTATAGAGATTTTGTTATGAAATTTTTTTCTGAAATATGTTTTAATATAATAAGAATATTGCATTTTAAAAAAATCTGAAAAATTTTAAATATTTAAAAAAAATTTTAATTTTAAAATTTTAAACATATTTAATTTTTGATATAACTCTAGAAGTACTTACTCGATTTACAAAATTTTTACACTTTTGTGTACAGAAAATGTGTCATTTTAATTTGTCTTCAAGATTTCTTAAAATATTGATTATTAATTTTAATATAAAAAAAATTTAAGTAAAAAAATGAAGTTTTTTTATAGCTTCTCAAGGCAAAAGGTGTTATATCTCTGGATCTAATGAAGATAAAAGCATGGGGTTTGCGGTATTTAACGCTAAAAACTCAGTATTTTTTTAAGCCAACAAAAAAAATTGAATTTTTTTGAGTATTTTTACCCCCGGGCTCCTCTTAAAGTGATGTAACGAGTCTTCGGCCTGTTTTTCCTTTTTGCTGAGTATTTGGTTGACCGGTTACTTTGGTCAAACACTTTGGATATTTAGAGTGAAATATATTCAGGATAAAAATAATAATTTCTTCTTTATTTGCTAAATTTTCTCAAATTCGAACTTGCTACTTTCTGACTTATTCATGAAGTCATTTTCATGCTTAAATTCACAAAATTTGTATTTTTATACAGATATTTATAATATTATAAGTATTCTTATTTATATACTAACAAGTCGAATAGCGTTTCTCTGCTTTCTTGTAAACGCTAAGAATCTTGAAGAAAATATTGCCGTAGTTCGAGATCAGCACATTTTTAAAAACACAACTACTGGGGTACAACTGATTACAGGTCCGAAACTAGGGGGGTGGGGAGAAGAGGCATGTGCCCCGGGCGTCAGAACGAAGGAGCGCCAAATGAAGGATTACACCTTTGGAATGGATCCTTTTCTTCTGATGGACTGATGGCTTCCATTAGTATGAAACAACCATTATAAATGAAGTGTTAAGTATTATAAATGAAGTGTTGAAAGAGCAGTCATAAAAAGTTAGAACTCTGATTTTATGGTCAGAAGGAGGAGAAAAAATGGCCATAATTTTTTATTTTCTGGTCAGAATGGGGGAAAAAAATGCCCCTTTTTTTTTTTTTTTTTTGTCAAAAGAAAAAAAAATATGGCTATTTTTTTACCTATTCTGACCATAAAATCAGAGTTCTAACGTTTTATGACTGCTCTTTCATCTTCATTTAACACTTCATTTATAATGACTGTTTCATGATAATAGAAGATATCAACCAACAGAAGAAAATAACTCGGTTAAAGCAGAAACTCGGTTAAGCAGGATTCGGGTGATCGGGACTCTACTGTATATTTCATTTTAAAAATGATCTGTAGAACATTTTTGTTGGTGTTCAGAGGGGATTCATGACCCCCGTGACCTCCTCCTTGGATTCGCCATTGTAGATTACGTAGTTCAGTATTACATATTTTATGATTACGTATTTTAAATTTTAAAATAAGTCGGCTATTAGAAAATCAGTAAAATTCTCTTTGTAAATATACTTTGCGGAAGAGGTGTGTGTGTGTGTGGGGGGGGGGGGGGGGCTCCAAAATCCATGTTTGCCCCGGGTGCAAAAAAGGCTAGTTTCGGCCCTGACTAATTATCTATACATATTATGTTTATAGTAAAACGCAAAATGCCGCTGAATTCTAAAACATTTGAATATTAATGTCTGCAAATTTTCATGCGCATATAAAAATGAGAAATATTAGTGTGCCAAGAAGATTTGTACTGTTCACTAGTATCACTTTTCCTCGAATAGCCTCATATATTAAAGCACATATAAATTAACGTCTGAAATCTTTTTTTATTAACAGTACATATATTAAAACAGACTTGAACGCAATTAATACAATAACCCAACAGGAGTGACTGAATTTAATTTAAAATATTGCAGAATAATAATTTAGTATATTAAAAATTCCTTGCAGCAAAATGTATTTCACCAAAGCTATTCAAAGGGTATTTATGTGAATTCCACCGATGTGTGTGCCCACTGATTATGTGGAAGAGTAATCATTATAAATGCCCCCATTAAGGGGTCTTAGGACTCTTAAAGCTTTAAAATTTTCGAAATTATAATTTTTTTAGATGTTAAACTCCTAACTTTTCTGAACATTTTGATGTAATTGTTTCCTTGAAATTCCTATTATAACTGAAGTTATAACTTTTACATTTATACACGTTCAATAGCTGAAGCGTCGTTTCGGAAACTTTGAAGCCATTTTTCTCCAAATGACGTTTTTGGGCATAACGCGCACGATATCTCAAAAACTTATCACTATTTTTTCATGAAATTTTCAAAACATATGTTTCATGTTAGTCTGTATAAACTGAACCTAAAATTTCCTGCTTATTGTTCGGAAATATATTCTTTATAGGTGATTATACTGTTGAAATTTTCTTAATTTTGCATTAGCAAAATACAACTTTGTATTAAAAATATAAAAAAGCTTTAAATACGAATTTATTTAGGTTTAGGGTAATTATTACAATCTGAAGTATAAGTAGGCACTAAAATTTTCCTTCTAGTTGTAATACTTATTTTGTAATCGTGCGCGTAATGCGTTATGCCGATTTTTTGCTCGTCAAATGTCTAACAGTTTGGAGCCCCCTGTAAATGCTAATTCTACATCTTATAATTTTTTAAATACATGAAATGAAGAACATATTTATATATTTTATTCTAATTAAAATTGTGTCTTAAAATCAAATACAATTTAAGATATTAAATGTTGAAAATGGTCTTTTTTTTTTCATTTTTTCCAATTTTAAGAGTCCTGAGACCCCATTAATATTGGATACAAGAATGCATATACGTATGACTGGATAGTAGAAAGGAAGAAGTTTCGTTGTATTTTAATGAAAATAACGTACTATAGCAACTAACAAAAAAATCTATTTGACATGTCTGAGTAAAAAAAGAATAAAATCCAAATTCTAAACTTTTTGTATTGAAATAATTTTTTTAAATGCAAAATAATTGTTTTGTTAAATAAAAGTGCATTTAACAATGATGATAAGTTTTCATTTTACCGAATATGTATATATTATGAATATAATACAAGATCAATTTTTATTTTTCTGAATTTCCAATTTAACTTAAAAACAAGAAAGATAAAATCATGCGTCAAGCATAGATTATGAAAGACTTTCCAACCCATTCAGAATAATGTAACAAAACTGCACCGTTTAATAAGTTAAAACGTTATGTCTATTTCAACCATATGGAAACGCATAACACGTTTGAAAACCCAATTTCAGCTGTTGCTGTTCCCATCTACAATCGAAAAATTATCCGAATATTTTCTATATATGATATATAGATTTGTATCTATTAACTACATGCATGCCAAAATTTAGTTCACTTAAGAAATGCATATACCTCAGTTGAAAATTCCAATTCAGCAACTTCCTCTAATGAGGAGAATGGTACGTGAATACTTTCGTGTAGCCCTGTATATGAGTTTATAGAATTTATATATGACGAGTACCATGCAAAAAATTAGTTAAATTGAAAAGCGCATACCGAATTTTAAAACGCACACTCCAGCAATTATTACTCAAAGACAGTACTGTAATTCTCTTGATTTCTTTTGTGTGTCCAGTAAATGAATAAAAAATGCTATGAATGCCCTGTTCTAACGTAATCGTAGTGAAATTCAGTGATTTATAGCTGTTTCATAACATTTGAAATGGCATAATCTCATTAAAATACACCGCAAACGATTTTTCACCATATACTATAATGTAATGGAATTCTTTTGAGCGCCCCTGTAAAGAAACTATTAATCCAACGTACTTCATATACAATACCAAGGAAGCTTTGGGGACCCTAAATAACCTTTATCAATTGCATAAAAATCCGAGTATATTTACGGCTGTTAGAGCGTGGACAGACGGACAGACAAACCAAATGCATAAACACTTTTCAACTTTGTTGGAAAGTGTTAAAAATATGAAAATATATATGATCAATATGCATTTTTTTAAGTTGGTGTCCGGCCTAATATTTGACCGAATATTCGGTATTTGGCCGAATTCGTTATTTCTCTAAAAATTTAGTTAGTTAAATTAAAAAATCCTGGTAGGGGCAATGGCCCTCTCTCTTTATCTTCTTGCCAGCACCTATGTATGTCGGAGTGTAAGTTAAAAATGTTAAGCAAAACTTACTCCCTGTGCGACTCTCAGCTGGCCAGCATGTGTTTTGAAGTAATCCAAATTCAAATCCAGCTGTTTTTTCGGCTGCTCCGCGGTTGTCGCTGCTGGAGTTGTCATGTTTACAATCCGTTTGTTACACAACCTGAAACTAACGAACAAGCGAAGGCGCTTGTAACCGAGAAGGAAAAAACTTTTTTCTCCAATTCATAGGGATGTGGATGGAATAAACTGACGAACACTCACGTGACCTCCTTTCGTCACCACCCGGAAATCGAATTTCATCTTGAACTCCACAAGTTTTCGCCTCGAGGTAAAAACAACTTTTAAGCCAAACGATGACCCAGAAATTATTATGCTAGCATCTACTTTGGAAGTGATGTAAAATTATACTTCAAGGTCAAGTTTACACACGAAATTTACTTTAGGCAGGGATTTTTAATTGCAATTATCTTTCGGACAAGTCATGAGTTACTTCTTTTTCTTCGGAGAACTGATCGAGCAGGCTTGTCATATTTTCTGGATTTTTTTTTCTTTTCCTTTCTTACTTGTTTTGTTTGTAAATTTAGAAACACTTCTAAACTGTTTATTTTCTATTCCACCTGGAATCGTGATTGTTTTTCGGAGTTTTGGCACGTTTACAAATTGAAATTATCCCTCACGTGCGAATTTTATTTCCCTTTCAAAAGAACATCATGTACTTGTATAAAGAAGAGTGATTTTCATTTTTAGGGTTTCATTCATCTGACGAAACCCTATTCGTCTCGCTCCTCTGTCTGTTTGTCCGTCCGTCTGTCTGTCCGTCACAGAGCCTGTTCTCAGAAACTATACATGTTGGAGACTTGAAATTTTGCATACTTATAGATGAACACCACACATCAAACAACAAATCATAAACTTTTGAAAAAGTTGGTAATTAACCTAATTACGGGCTAATTAAATTCTAAAATTAACCAATGAACCTTTTGAATGCAGGTGCGAACACACGTTATCGAAATCCTCCTCAGTTTCTCCTAAAGGTTGCCAGTAAATTCGGCGGATGCTCCGTCAAATCAGCCGGTGCAGGGTTACCACGGAGTAATTTAAGCAATAACTGAAGTGGACCTTTAAAAAGCAAAATCGGATCTGCCGAAGTATCGGTCGTGCAAATTCGTAACTGGTGTAGAAATACGCGGAAAAAATTCTACTTTATTTTGGTATAAATTTCAAATTTCTGCGTAGGATAGAACGCAAAAAATCCACTAAAAATCGACCGATAAAAATTTTATTTCTGTGTTTGGAAAGACAATGAAAACAGATTTCCATTCACCGGAAGGCAGCTGTCGTCGTCTCTCAGACATATCGGCGCGGGAGAAATTTAAGGGGAGGAAAGTCTAATACGAAATTTAAACTTTTTAAATATTAAATTTTTCGATTAAATTTTTTGACATCCGGGCTGGAAATTTCTCGCAGATTTCATACATACCCGGTTCGAAGAGATAGCTTCATTACGAGCTGAGATATTAATTATTATTTTATTAATTCCTTTTATTTCCATCAAATGCCAGATTAAGATGGAGGCACGTGCTTTTTTAAAGGAGATTTCATTTAAATTAGGAAATCTAACAATTTGCGTGGGGTGTTTCGACGGCGCTCTATGAGATAAGTATTAATAATTCAATATGAAAAAGTTTATAGGTTTATTAAGTGTTCATACCACTATTTCCGAATAGCAATTTCAGGAAATATCTTAAATTATTGGTTAAGACCGCCACTCGATGTGTTCGAAACTTTAAGACACTTTATAACACATAAGAAAAAGTGTAAAAAAGAATGGAGTGTGATATTTCGAGGAGTGGGGGGGGGGGGGCTAGATTTATTTATTAAATCTTAGCGTTTGTTATCGCAGAAAATGTTTTAAATTCTTGGTTAAGACCGCCACCATCCCGACCCATCTAACTACGGAGAGATTGCGCAAAGGAGTTTCGTTCAGATATGCTTTTGTTAAGACTAGAGTGCGCTCCCTGGTGGTGGAATGCGGAACTAACGTAACGCGATTTTGTTAGAATTAGGAAATATAACAAGGCGATCCGTTTGCAACTTTAAGATACTTCATGACACATAATAAAAAGCTTATAAAATAATGGTGCATGCAATTTCCTGTTAAGGGAGGGTGGGGGAGGGGCGCTGGATTTCTTTTTTAAAAATTAGCGTTTATGACCTTTTTAGATGTCGTTTTTTGAGGACTATGATATATTCAGACACGTGCTGCTTGTGAAATTTAAAAATGTTTCTCGCTTAAGGCCGCCACCAACTCGAGTAACACATCCACTGATAGGTTGTTCAACAGAGTTTCGATCTGATACACTTTTGTTATGAATAGTGTGCGCTCCCTGGTGGTGGAATTTGTAACTAACATAACGCAATTTTGTTAAAATTATGAAATCTAACAAGTCGATCTGCTGGAAACTTTGACATAGTCATAACACATAATAAAAAGCTTATAAAAGAATGCTCCGTGCAATTTCCTGGGGCGCCTACCTGTCTCGGGTGCTATAGACCCGATCCCCTCGACTAATATACCTACGGATAGGTTGTAAAACGGAGTTTCCTTTGGATAGTGGTTTGTGTAGAATAGAGTGCGCCCCCTGGTTGCGAAATGTGGAACTAACAGATTTCGCAAAAGGATAAAGTGTTTTAAAGGAATATTAAACGAAACCCTCTGTGCGATCTGTGATCACACTTACCCACTTGTTTTAGGTGCGTTCGTAAATAGTATATAAATACGTAGCACCTATAGTCGTCGTTCGGTCCGTCTGCCTATCCGTTTTAAGTAATTGAGAAGAATAAATTTTACTTTTTTTTTTTTAAATCATCGTAGAACAAGAAGATTTAAAGATATGTAACGAGTCTTCGGCCTGTTTTTCCCTTTTGCTGAGTATTTAGTTGGCCGGTTACTTTGGTCGAACATTTTGGATATTTTGAGCGGAATATATTTCCGTATATAACAGAGCAAAAACTATCCAACCGAATGGTCTGAAATTTTAAATACATAATTGTTTCAAAATTTTGTCGAGTCATTTCAAATTTTATGAAAATCGGATGCATAATTTAATTACAGGGACAATCAAAATTATTCCGTTATATTACGGCCAATGGGAAAAAATTATTTAAAGTGCATTTTAATGATGTTACAGCCTTTCGAACAGAATGAAATTGAAATGCACTTATGAAGAGCACTAACATTAACATGTACATTCAGTAAAATATGCGGTGCAAAAAATATTTATAAAACTAATTATAGTAGTGACTATTATAGAGTAACTAACTATAGTATGAACGCACCTCATTTACCACGTTTGACGTGCAATTTCCAACTTGTTTTCTTTTATTTTTTTAATTTCTTATATGTTTTGTTTTGTTTGTAAATTTGGAAGCACTTCAGAACTTTTTATTTTCTCTTCCACCTGGAATCGTGATTGTTTTACGGAGTTTTGGCACGTTTACAAATTGAAATTATCCCTCACGTGCGAATTTTATTTCCCTTTCGAAAGAACATCATGAACTTGTTTAAAGAGGAGTTTATTTGTTTTTTAAACAGCGATAGCATCTCTCTATACTAAAAAAAAAAAAAAAAAAAAAAAAAAAGTAACTAACGCTGTCAGCTGCCCTGACAATAATTTTTTTGTGACCAGAGGTCTTTCTTCGTTAATATTAAGAAAAATACTGCACATAAAAATATGAAAATTTGTGATACTATTGAGAAATACACTGTATGGCCAAAGGTGACCGGTCACTTACAATTTTAGATGTTTTGTTAAATATCTAGAAAAATACATGAAGAATTAACCTGAAACTGCAGGTGTGTAAACAGTATAGTATGCGTCATATATTTCCGCGAAGATTTTTTTCCCGAAACCCCATAGAGGGCCGTCAACAAATTGAAAAAAAAAAAACGAATATCTTTGGATAACCCTATAAAAACTAATGTAGAAAAAGTGTTCAAACTCGAGATTATTAATAAGCGGCTTATTGTAATATAATGGGTTCATTTTTATGAGGATAGCATGTAAACTCGTAGAGAAATTAAGTTTTTATAAAAACAGTCCCGAATTTCGCAAAGTTTTTTGCTTATAATTTGCAGAGTTCTTAATATCAAAAAAAGTTATTTTCAGAAAATATGACAAACAACATTGTACACAATACCCTGCAATTAGAATGAAAAAATAATAATAACTGTATGAAAAATGAGCAGGTTTGCTAAATAATGTTTCACTGCGCATGCTCGAACGTAATCAAAATATAATTTGCATAATGTGTTAGCTAAATGTATAGAGCAACTTTTGTGAAAGTCTCAAAAGCATAGTTTGAAAAGTCTGATAACAATCGTTTATAGAATAGGCTCAAAATCCTTTATTCCTAAAAAGAAGCAAAAAGATGAGGGGCTGTATCCAAATACAGTAGTACGTGCAATATTGTGCATGCTATATTAGCACTAATCAATGGATATATGGATACAATCTCTCATCTTTTTGCTTCATTTTGGGAACAACGGATTTTGAGCTTATTCTATAAACAATTATTATCAGACTTTTCAAACTATGTTTTTGAGACTTTTACAAAAGTTGCTCTATACATTTAGCTAACACATTATGCACATTATATTTTGATTGCATTTGCGCATGCGCAGTGAAACATTTTTTAGTAAACCAGCTCATTTTTCATCCAATTTTTATTATTTTTAAATTCTGATTGCAGAGTATTATGTACAATGTTTTTCGTCATATTTTCTGAAAATAACTTCTTTTTATATTAAGAACTCTGCAAATTATAAGCACAACACTTGGAGAAATTTGGGACTGTTTTTATAAAACCTTAATTTCTCTACGAGTATACATGCTATTCTCATAAAAATGAACACATTATATTACAATGAGCCACTTATTAATATTCTTGAGTTTGAACGCTTTTGGTACATTAGTTTTTACAGAGTTATCCAAAAGATATTCGTTCTTTTTCAATTTGTTGACGGTCCCCTATCGGGTTTCGGGAAAAAATCTTCACGGAAATATATGACCTATACTATACTGTTTACACGCCTGCAGTTTCAGGTTAATTCCTCATGTATTTTTCTAGATATTTAACAAAACGTCTAAAATCGCAAGTGACCGGTCACCTTTGGTCATATAGTGCATTTGATAAACACGCTGAGTCAGACAGTTTTCAAATCGACGAATTATTTTAAGAGATATTTAATGTTAAAGTTGGTCAAAATCGTTCCAATAAAAAAAAGTTTTATAGGAGCAAAAACTATACATAAGAATTTAATTATTTTTAGATCATTTTATACATTAGAAGTTGACGGTGTGCAGACTGCATTTATTTTTTTTTATTATTATTCATGTTTTGAGGATTTATTTACATTTTAAATTCCCATTTTCAGCATTTAGAGAGAGATTTTTTGCATATTTTAGAAAAGGGTATTATTTTACATTGTTGCCAATTTTAAAAACAGGGCAAAGAATAATATTTACTTCAAATTAAAAATTTATTTAAGTGTATCTATAAACAGAAAAAAAAACTTTCAAATTAGAATTAAATGATTATGTGTTAAAAGCAGGAAAATATTGAAAATTAAGTCATAAGAACTATATTTACACTTGGATTTTAAAAGAGAAAGAAAATTTTAAAATACAAAATTCAATATTATGCGTTAAAAGTCGTAAATGGAAGAAATTAGGTCATATTTAAAATGGTCAAATAATAATGCAAAACAGTTTAAATTTAAAAATACATTTGCGCGAGACATTTATATATTTTATATTTTGAGATAATGCTTTCAACTATATTATTGTGAATTCTAAGACAGCGCAAATAATATTTCCTTCTAACAACAAAAGTATTTTCACGTAAATATTAAAAAGAGAAAGAAAACTTTGGTGAAAAGTACGTCAGGTTTAAAACGATACATTTAAAATGACTTAATTAAAAGAATTTTCTCATAGCATTGTTAAAAAATACTGGGAGTTAATGACTCTGTTTACTTAATTCGATTTACATTAGCTTATTTTCTAATTTTAAATTAATTTTTTTTAATCAAAGACGAAAACAGCCATTGTATCTCTTAACAGCAGCTGATTCGGTCTTAAAAATCCCCAATCAAAGGAAAACGAATGGAAACACGTTTACAGAGAGATCGCCGCTGTTTTCTTAAATTATAATTCAATCTTTTTAAAGCCGATCAAATTAGCGTGCTTTTAGAATCTGGGGTGTTTGAACAGGGGTTGGCGAGCGTAGCTCGTATGAGGCAGTACCCCCTAGTTATTCTAAAAAAAAAAAAAAAAGGTAAATAAATAAATAAATAAAAATAATACGTTCTTGCATCATAAATCTAGCCTGCTAAGACACTTTTAAGATTGAATGATTTTATTTCGAAAGTTCTTTTTCCGATATTATTATTACTTATTCCACTCAAAATTGGCAATTCTTGATTTTAAAAAAATCCCCTGGGAAATTCGTGCAGGACATAATGTACAAAGAAAAGTACAATCAGGGAAACTTAAAAGGAAAGCTGCGAGAATCGAACTACACACCACCATGATAAAGTTCGAGATTTCCACCTCTGGGCTGCAAGCGCACTCAAAGCCGTAGCCAGAAAAATATTTCGGGCGGGAATTTAGGGCCGTGAATTTTAATCTTGATTACTTTAGATTTGTTTTTTACTAACTAAATAGATGGAAGTGTTAAGAGTTTAATTACATTTTATTGTGAATTCAAATAATTCGATTTTGTATGATTACAAAATAAAATTTAAGCCCTTTTACTTACCCTTACCTTTTTACTTAAATCTTGTAATCGTTTTAAAAATCGAAAAAAAAAAAAATGACAGATTTACGCGTTTCACAGACACTAGAGATTCTGAAAAACATACTTTTAGAAAAAAAAATTTGCCGTCCATCTGTCTGTCTGTGTATGTTTCTGTAAATGCTCTATCTCCCGAACGAACAACTTGAGATAGAGACTTGAAATTTGGTGTGTACTTAGTATGTAATAATCAGAAGAAGCCCAACGAATTTCAGTGACCTCGATTATACGGAACTATTTTTTTGGACACTCGAAGTATTCGTTCTGATAAAAGGTATATAAAAAGTTTCGAAATAGTTTATTTTAAGGAGTGAATATAAAAGAGAATAAAAAACCATAAATTTTGCATAAAGAATGAAGTAGATCGGATAATTAGTTGCCGAGATAGTTGTAATCATATTTTCCTCAATCTTCGATTTTTCATGACACTGCATTTCATTCAAATCATTTCATCATTTAAATTTCAATTCAAAGATGTATTTTAATTGGAAATGAGACGCTTAATTCGACGCAGTAAACTGTTGGTTATTATGATTATCATTTTTGGAGTTATAAGGGTTCTTTTACGTAATTCAGTAATAGAGCATTTAAAGTTTATGACGTCATCAAGCCACGATTTTAAACACTCTATCTACCGAACAAATTGAGATAGAGGCTTGAAATTTGGTATGTACTTAAAATGTAATAGTGCGACAAAGACTGTTAAATTTCAGTAACCTCCGTTATCCCTGGATATGCATTATAAATAGTTTACACACGTTTTATTTTCATATTTTATATTATGCATATTCATGATGGGCAAGTATTACGATGGCCCCCAATGGACTAGTTTCACTGCAAAGAAAATTATAATCTGATTTAGGTACTCTTTCGGTGACGTATTGCCGTTAGTGTCAACCAAATTAATGTTTGACATTTTTAACACTTTCCAACATAGTTGAAAAGTGTTTATGGGTGAATATCACAAAATATGAGATTTTGAAAACAAAAATTTTGAAAATTTAAATAAGCTTCTGATTTTTTTTTTTAAATGTTAGTTGAACAGCTGAATAAAGGAATGTGTATGTAAAATTGTTAAAGTTTGAAGAGCTTAAGTTCATTTTTATGTAATTATAATTACATGCCATTTTCTTGGCATATGTATGTCAGGATAGTGACAATTTCATTCTAAAAGATTTTTCACATTCTTGTTTTTTTTTTATTTTTAGATCTAACATTTTAATTTTGTTTAAAGGAACATGTTTCCTCTATAGTACCTCAAATTCAGTGTAATGTTCAGTTTTATTTGTAATTTATAGAAGGCAGGAAAATGACAAAATAAAAGTTTACTCAATTTTTACAAAGCCTTTAAACACATTATTTTCAAAGAAATATCTAAAAGATCTTGCTGGTAGCAATGATTTTACTACTTCTGGCTTAAACTATGTCAAGAACAAGAAGAATTAGTCTGCAGCGCCACCTTTATACCTCATACAGAACTAAAATGAGCAGGCCAGGACAATGACATTCATTTTCAGTGACAATCATATTTTAATTATGGAAAATTATTTGTAAAATACAGAACTTGTTACTTTCCACATATATATGTTATATAAGGTATAATTATTAATTAGAAATAAAAAAAAAAATTGAAAAAGATATTTGTACATGATATAGCAGAAAGCCTTTTACTTTGCACACATCGTAGTGTGACATGCCAGGAAAAGGACAATCTGAAATTTTAAGTCTTTTAATTGCTTTATTCTTGTGTTATTATAACTATAATATCTCTTGAAAATACTTCTAAGAATATTTTTTATTAGAATGTAAAAAAGAAAATTGCGTTATATAACATTAAATAGAAATTTTATTGTGCGGACTGAAATTTTCGTATTTTGTGATATTGACCCTTATAAATTTGGTTTGTCTGTCTGTCCGTGCTCTAATTCGCCTAAATATAGTCCGATTGCCATGAAATGGATATATATGTTATTGAGGTTTACTATGGCATGTTTGGTATTGAAAATGAAGTGTATAGCATTTTCGGTTCACTTACGGGTCCACTCAAAAGAATTCCTATTCAAGAAACCGGCATCACAATCCACTTATTTAATGATTAAGTGCAGTGTTTTTCACTATAAGTGGAATCCAAATTTTCGTCCACAACTTTAACACTGAAGATGTTTCAGTGAGATTTTCACCCTATTAACTTTGCTTTGTATGTTTGCTATCTATGATGATGACTGTGGAATTGACTGAATTTTGGACAGTGATACGATATATACTATCACCTGCACCTTCAATAATGGGATGTCTAATTCAGTGTTGTCTTTACTGCAATAATGGCAATTTTTAACATTTCTCGTCATATTTCATAGTAAGGAAAGTACATCTGTTGAAAATATCATTACAATATCTTCATTATTGTTAACCCTTTATCGACTGACGGTACTTATAAGTACGATTAAAATAGCTTGTTATAAAATTCATTTAATACATCGATTAGCAGTAATATAGTTCAGAATGAGCTATAGATGCATTATTTTATCTTGTTCCAAAAGCATTATGGGTTACACAAAACAAAAATATTTTTAAAAGGATGATTTCTTTTGCCTTTGCTTCTTTGCAGCTTTCTTGGCACTGGGAGCAGGGGGGGGGGGGGGGATTTTTCAATTCGAAAATATTTATATATTTCTATTGCAAGAACATTATATTTGTACATTTCCTAATCCTACAAAACATTAAGAAAAATATTTAAAATAAAAGATTTGAGTGGGTTATAAATATTGCACAAAATCATTATACATTCAAATTTAATGAATCCTTCTAAAATTTATTAAATGATTATGCAAATCTTCTAATATAGTTTCAAAAATTCGCGAAAAGTGCTTTAGAAGATAAAACTTTCATGAAGTCATAATTCAGTACATAAAGGGTTAAAGTTAAACGAATACCAAGGTTGACTTTGTACATTTTTCACCAAAATTCAGTTATGCTTTTATACGAATTGAATATTTTCAACTGAGCGAAAATATACCAGCCAGGACTCTAACCCAGATCCTTGGCTTACATTGCTAATGCTCTACCGTTTAAGCTACATGAGCTGACAACTGGCGAGCATATTTCGCTCAGATAACCTTATTGTTCGTAACATCTGGTCTGCCATGTAGACAGCTCAACAGAATAAACTGCAGGTAAAGGAGCTCCTTATACAAGGGCGGCACCAAAATTTGACCGACGGGGGGAGGGGGGGCACGGTATACCCGACAGGAAGGCCAAATTCTTAATATATATTAGAGGTCTCCACTTGCTGGGTCGGGGCCTAAACCGGGCCAGTACAAACTCGGCTAGTATAAAATAAATTAATGGCCCGGCCGATATAAAATTTAAATGTTCAGCCTGAGTCCGAAATGGCCCGTAAAAGAAAAAAAAAAAAATTAAAAGCAATTTAACAAATTACAACGACCATTTGGAAAATGATTTTTTCAAAGACTAAAATTTAAGACATAAAAAATCGCACGGAGTTGATCATACATTACGTACGCCATGAATTAAACATTAATAGTGTTATTACACGTAAAAATTCCAAGCGACAAAAATCGCCTGCGACTCGTATTTGGTGTGAAATATTTATATGTATTCATTCCTGTCCTATTTATCTTTTTTTTTTTTTTTTTTTTTTTTTTAATTGGCTTATTCCATTTTTCTTTTGCACGTGAAAATCTTACAAATTAAAATTCTCTTTGGCAGAAATTGTTATTCATTTTCTTTCATTTTCATTAATTATTATCCACCTGAAACTTAGGTATTATCCAAGCATTTCCTTGGCTGTTCGGGAAAAGGCTTTTCCATCGTCAGATTTCCAAGAAATCTGACGGCCAATTTTAAATGAAATTTCATTCTTAAACTTCTAAACATCCGACAATATTATTTTTTACATCGTCGGATAGAGAAAAAAAATGTACTTTTAAATGCAATTTGTTTGAAAGCTGTATCTCAATTTGTTTCTGAGTTATTTTTTTTTTTTTTTTTTTTTTGTAGTTTTTATTACTTTTTTGTCATAGTGGCAACAGAAGGTATCCATTTCTGTTGAAAGTAAAGGGAAATACATATTACTGTATAGACCAATCAGAATACGAATAAAATGCGTATTAATCCAATAAAAACCTTCAGATATGCTTTTGATTTCCTACCCTGACGAGAACAATAACCATTTTTCCAAATGGTTAAAAAAAAAAAAAAAAATATTGGTCCGGCTCGGAAAAAAGTTAAAATCTCGGCCCGACTGAATTTCTGCAAAAAAATGGATTTTTACGTATCAAAAATAATTAATCATCATTTTTAAAAAAGTGCTCTAGGCGGCAATATTTATTTTTTCAATGGATCTCTATTTGTATGTAAATGTTTCAGTTATCATTAATATCGTTAATACAAATTCAGACTTAAAAATCAGAAAGATGCTATTATTGTAAAATCTTCTAATACGGAATCGCACAGAAACGAAAAAAATGTGTTACAGTTAAGTTGCCCTCTAAAAGCTGCTATCAGATTCACCAACTTTTCGAGCAATTTTTGAGCCAACTCTTGATGTCCTCCAACTTTTCGCGAAATATTGTCTCAACATCTAGTGTGGCAGCAAAGTTTAAGACAGGATTACGTCATACGTAGGTTCTTTTTTTCACAGATTTTACTTATTTAAATTTTATTGCCTAGAAATCTGCTATTCTATAAAAATAATAAAGTTTAAAGTTTAAATGTAGAATAATGGTGATCTAAACATATAAATATATGTGACATTCTCACAATCTCTTGACTTTTAAGTTCCTGAATAATAATTTTTATTTTAGTACATATTATTGGTTTTTTTTTTTTTTTTAAGTTCCTATACTGGAAAACATACCATTGCATGACTGCATAACAATATTAACGAGATAAATAAGTTTTGGACAATACGGAGGGCCCAAATATACTACGAAATTTCTTTTCCGTCCCGTGTCCCTGATGCTGATTTTTAAGTTTGGAGCTGTCTGTAAAAATTAGTTTCTATAAAAGTAATTCGATGTAATTTTTTTTCCGAAACTGGGACTATTGTTTTATATAAATAGGTAGCAAAAAATTAACCTGCACACATTTTTACGATTGTTATTATTTTTTTTAACTTTGTCCCTGGGCTTTAGATTCCTTACTGCCTCTCTTGCTAAAATTATACAGAAAATCACTTCAGATTAACTTCGCCACAGAATTTTTTTTCAACTTTTTTCTCATGTAAGAAGTATACTAGAGAAAGAATGGCTAAAATTCTTTGACGGGAAATTTACCGCAGAATTTAAATATCAATTTCAAGCATCGTTGCTTTATTGGTAGTTTTACCGTCCCCAAGGTATATTCCTGCACTTTTCGAGGTAAATTAATATTTTTTTTTTATTTAATCAACTGTAAATATCTGTTTCTAAAAATCAGTGAACATTGTGGCTGTCACTTAGTCTTAACATGATTTGCCTAAAAATAGGTGGTAATTTTCCTTACCATTCCCTTTTTTTCCCCCTTGCCGTCCCTTTTTCTTATACCGTCTCCTTTTTTTTCCCTTAACGTCCTTTCTTTAACACCCCTATAAGACAATGTTATACCAAAATTTTGTACTAAAAACACTACATTGTTATTATTTCTTATTTGAATGCCCTGTTGGTACTATGCAAATTCATTATAAGTAAAAATTTAGAAGAAAATAAAGTTATAGTGGTAAAATGGTAAGGAAAATTAAATTCGGCGGTTTAACTTAAACCTAGGTTAAATGAAATTTTTTTCGCTGCTGACCATTTTTTCTTTATTCTGAATCATTAAGGCATTCGTCTATAAGTTTAAAATGTTATTTTAGTAAGTTTAATTTCACCAGATTTTTATTCCCGAAAGTTAAAAAATTGTGAGAATGCCTCATCATATATGCATTTTCGCAAAATTTTTTTGACCGTGTCAAATTTTACTGATTTTTGCACGGACCAGGTCGTGCCGAGAGAGTGATTTTCATACGGGTTGGGTCGATACTGGGACTGAAAATTTGGACCCGTGCAGTCCTAGCAAGAATGAAGTCAGTCCCAGCTCGGTATCGAAAAAATAAGTTAGGCCCGGCCTGAAAAGAGTGAAGACCAGGCCTGGCCCGGACGCTTTTTCAGGAAGGCTCACGTTTTCAGCACCAGTCTTGGCGAGTTGGCGAAAGCGAGAACGTACAGCCAGCTCTAACGCCAATCGTCGTCTTGTGTTTTGTTTTGAACCGAAATGGCAGAAGAAGAACTAGCATATTTTAGAATAACAGTTCTTCCAAAATTAAAGAAATATTTTCAATTATGTGTTCTAGATAAAAAGAAATCTTCGAAAGAAATTGTATTACGAACTCTTATACTCTGTTTTATCAAAAACCTTTATTACTTTTGATGATATAGACTAAAATTTTGATTATTTGATCCCCTCAAAAATCTACATTTTCATTCAATTGAGTATTAATAATTCCACACCTTTATTATAACGCCTTTATTATTTTTATATAATTCCATACCTGTTAAGCAAAAACTCATTACCTTCATAAATCTAGATATTTGATTACATATAAATATGGATTTATGGGGATAATGAATTAATGCAGTTTCAGTGCATTTTGATGTATATAAATACAGATTTAAAAAAATACGTGACAGAAAATTACTATATTTTCTGCGATGAACTTATATAATTAATTTAATACCAAATCATTCTGCAGAAACAGTACCCAAAGTCAAGTGAAAATAGGCTAAACCAGGAAAAAAAAAACCCTATCACACCCCCAACCAGGATGTTTAGAAATTGCTTTTTTAATGTGAGATGAAATTCTTAGGGCTATTCTCAACTGCTCTGCTCAACAAGCGCAAAACGTTTTCACACATTTACAAATTCATTTTTTAACGGAAAGATATAAAATTGGAAATCCTGATCATGGAAGCAATTTGGAATCGAACTGTGTTTTCCATTCTTAAATCCATCCATTACCTATTGAGTTAGAAGCGATTTGGATCACGTGACATGACATTTTTCTCCCCTTACTGACTGGATTTTCTACTTTCGTTCGAAAGTTTGGTTCAAAATGCGCACTTTGACAGTATTTTCTGAAAGATCTATTTATTGCGTTTACAAGAAAACGGAAAAAGCAGTTCGACATAAGTTTCTGAATAACAACACCTTCTAGTTTCACGAGTTTTCGAACAAAAATGAATTAAAACTTAAGGGTGTATTCGAAAAAATATTTTTCCACCCTCAACAGCTCGAAATTTTCTGAGACATTTTCAGACTCATTCTTAAAAGTAAAAACATGAAACTTGCTGGGGTGATTTCTGAAGACATGTTTAACATGCCGTGTGATTTCATTTTCAGCTCAATTAATTAGAATTTGATTTTTAAACAATTATTTTCTCAGTATGACCATTTTTTTTTTTTTCATTCCCAGATCGCCCGCTTCGGAAAATTCGGTTCAAAATGCCAACTTTGACAGCTTTTTTTACAGTATTTTCTGCATTTATCAAAAAATTAAGAAGCACCGCACATTATATAGTTTCTAAATAAGAGAATTTCCAAGTTTGATGCGTTTGAGAGCAAAAATGAATTTTAAAATGAATCAGAAAATAAGCAGTTTGGATCGGAATACACCCGTAAGTCAGAAAGTTGACCCTTTGGATTTGAGAACAGCCTTAAGGGGAGGTGGGGAGAAGGAATATTGAATGACTATCTCTTGCTACTTCAAAGTAACAAATAAAATCACTAGAGAAATTTTTTAAACTATGTATGATAGTGAAGGGCTGTAGATTTAAATAGTTAAATTTATCAATTAACAAATGGAAAAATAAACCAAAAAATTAAAAACTTGGAATATTTAATTTTTTTGAGGGGGGGGGGGGGGGGGCAGAATTTGAATAATGGGTCCTTTACTTATAGTTACTTCAAAGTAATAAATAGGACGGAAAATTAAAAAAAATGTAGATAATTAAAAAAAAAAAAAATGAAAGCGTGTGCACAAAAGGTTAATCCTGATTTTTTTTTTTTTTTTAAATCTTTTGTTCTATTTCTTTCCTTTTCTTTTTTTATGGTAAATTATTTATTTGTTATTTAAAAATCAACAGATAGAGCAAAACACAATTTTAACTAATCTTTGCTGCAAGACAACAATGAATTTTAAATGGTCAAAAAATAGTGTGCTGGAGGAGAGGTGGGGGGGGGGAAGAGAAAATTCGAAATGGGAGGTTGCCTCAGACGATTGATCATTATTTTATTGCCACTTCAACTTAATAAATAGTGCCATATATGTGCAGAATGACGAAAAATGGTATGTGTGTGTAAGGGGGGGGGGATTTCATCCGAAAGAATTTAGATGATTTATTCAAATATGACGAATGACTATTTTAAAATAACAAATAAAATAAAACAACTAGGACGAAATAATATTTAAAAATATGGCAAAAATTTTAAAATAAAAAACTGAAGAATTTTAAAGATTTTTAATTTTGTGCACTAGGGGCAGACCAATGTTTTTTTTCATAAAACTCAAATAATGATAAAGATTTAACAGCATTAAAATGTAATAGTAATTGATTTAATTGGCATGCATCAACTTGCAATTATTTTAACTGATTGATTTAATTGCAGGATACAGCTAAATAATTTATGATTTATCGTTCAATCTAATTATAATCGAATTGATTTTAGTTTCAACTTCCTATTAACGTCTAATCGCAACTAAATTAAGAACAATTAAATTTTAATGAATTATTTCAGTGAAAATGTTTTATTAATGCAATCACACAATGCGTCACACAATTATGCCGTTTAATAATGAAAAAAAAAAAAACTAAATTAATTCAATAGTAATGCTAATAAAACTACGTTCAAATGTGTCAAAAAATTATCAATAGAATTATATATATTACAAAATAATCTTTACACCTGTTTTTATTTTCCCTAAAAAATAAAATACGTTCTTAATTTCTTCGAATATAGCGAATTAATGAAATAAATGAAAACTATTGAACTGAAAAACGTAACTTATGTTTGAATTATATATATTGTGCAATTAAAAGCATTTTAATGCGAAAAAGCTCTTTGTTTTAAAAGCAAAAAGCTCTCAGCAAAGGAATGGGGTTACTGTTCGCTACGCGTAAGACGTCAGGAACAAGAAAGGGTGCGTAGCATTGAATTCATCCCCGCGCCAACCGTTACTCTGGCGATAAAGCGCTCAAAACTTGAGCCTTCTTGAAAAAGCGACCCGGACCGAGTGTCGTGAAAGATAACAGGTCCGATCCCGGCCGGTGCAGACCTCTGGCGAGACCTATCCAGAAGCACGAGCTCGGTGAAATTTTCTTTCATTAAACTCGGGATGAGCTTAATTTTATCTGAAGACTCGGACTAAATTTTATTTTTTGAAAGTTCGGACGGCCCTAAAATTTATTCTTCGTGGGACAGGTATCAAAGGGCATTGCACATTTTTTTTTTGTGTGTGTGTGTGGATTTTGGCCGTACCGGGACTGTATTTCATTCTTTCCGGTCCGTGTCGGGTGAGAATTTTTTTTTCGCGGCTGATGTCGTGGTAACGTCTCACGTTTATTAGAAGAACAAGTTGGAAGTGGCACGTCAAACGTGGCAAATGTGGTGCGTTCGTACTATAACTAGTTTTATAAATATTCTTAGCATCGCATATTGCACTGAATGTATATTTTAGTGCACTTCATAAGTGCATATCATTTTCATTCTGTTCGAAAGGCTATAACCTCATTAAAATGCACTTGAAATATTTTTTTCCCATTGACCGTAATGTAACGGAAAACTTTTGAACGTCCCTAATAATTAAACTATACATCCAATTTTCATAACATTTGAAATGACAGGACAAAATTGTGCAACAATTATATATTTAAAATTTCAGACCATTCGGTTGGGTAGTTTTTGCCCTGTTATATGCGGACAGACGGACCGAACGACGACTATGGGTGCTACGTATTTATATAATTACGAACGCACCTAAAAAGTGAACGATGAACAACAATTCTTTGTTTCTTTTTCTTATTCTTTTTTATTTAATTCTTTTTATTTATTTATTATTATTATTATTATTATTATTTTTTTTTTTTTGCGTTTTCTAAATAAAGGTAGAAATATGTTGGGGAAAGATTCTTTGACAGAAGGCTGTGAATAGCATTGTTTATAGTATGTATAGCCGTGAATAGTATAGTACTTGCCCGATTTGATTGGTCGATTTGTCCAAACGAACCTTGAATCAAACGAAATGTGTCGATGATTTTGACGTTGTGTTTTAACCCTTTCAGCGGCGTCGTTTGCACATTTAAAATTAATTCTCAATCTGCCAAATGCCAACAAGGATTTTTTTTAGCACGATTTTGCTCTCATAATATATGCGAAGAAAAGCGTTTCATAATTTTCAAACATATTTGTTCGCAAATTGTGGTGTCAATTATTTCAGCATTTTTGGAGCAGAAATGTCTTGCCCCTGATAGGGTTCAAGCAATATGAACCTTTATCTGGAATATCCTTCCGCATTGCTTAAAACGATATGAACGCCATTGCGCTATTATATTTTCGAATGTGCCAGACGAAATTTGGCCTGTTAAGGACAAAATCTTTTAGTTGGTCATTTAGTTGATCATTTTAATTTGTAAAAAAACAATACAATATAATAATATGCAATATATATTAAAATCATCCCTAAAAAATTATCTAATACAAGTCTCAACAAAACTCGTTCAGTAGAAATTTTTAAAAAGGCTACTCTCTCATAATCGAGTAATTTAACTGATCATATAATTCCTCGCCTCCCCCCCCCCCCACCATAATTGTATAGCTAAGCAACGTAGAAAGATATGAAATGTGCTAAAACCAGGGATGTAGTGGAGGGTATACGGGGGTATACGCCGCATACCCTCTGGATTTTTTTAAGGAACACCGTATACCCTCTGTTTCTCAAGAAAGCTATAGTATATATACATTAGGGCATACCCTCTGCCTTGAGCGTATACCCTCTGCATTGAACGTATACCCTCTGTTTTTTTTACGACTACACCACTGGCTAAAACCATGCCTGGAAACTTGTCTAACTAACACTGGAAGTTCCAGCGGAATCTACTATGCAAAAACTTTTTAAAAGATGATCTTTTATAACCGGGTCCATATAATTATGGGACTTTCCATATAATTCTATAACTAAGCAGCATAGAATGATATACAGTATACTAAAACCTTCCTCAATAAATTATCCTACTAACAGGTGCAAATCCCATCAAAATCCAATCAGCAAAACTCAAGTTATAAGTCGGAACGAAGTTCCCATTTGCATTTTATATAGATAGTAAACAGAAGTAAATGGTAACAATTACTTTTTAGAAAGTAATAATAAAAAAGAGAATGTGATTAAGGGGCTTTGCATATATAACGTTATCATTTTAGGGAGGAGGGAGGGGGATCTGGCACATGATATCGTAAAATATATTCTAGGAGCAGGAGGGGTGGGGGGGGGTGTGAGATGAAATCTCACAGTGTTTAAATTATGTTACTTTTTTATTTCTTTTGCCTTATACATCGATGTTCTTTAAACTTAAATCCATATTTATTTTTGCGCGGGCGATTTCGCTTCACCGCACATCGGCAAGTTCGCTGACGTTCGGCTGCCCCTGGTATGGGATGCTTCTCCTTTGAACTTTGTACGATTGTGATGACGTCATCGGAGCAAGTCTCTCACGGCATATGCATTGAATGGGTGTTTGATCTTTCGGAGGTGTGTCCATTCGCTGTGCGGGGAGCAAATTAAAACAAAGCTTTTTAAATGTTTTCTTTTGGATTTGTTTATTAAGACATTACCTAATATTTTAAATTCTCTAATAGATTTAAATCTTTTCTTTCAGTAACTTTTGAAGTCCCCGTATTCTTACTATAAATTAAAAATTCCGTTAATTTTAAATCAGAATCTGTTTTGTTGGAGAGCTGTCATGACTTAGTTTTGGTTTTAAAAAAGATCGCGGGCTTCGGCTCCGGTCTGTGCCTGCCGATGAATGTGGAATCCGGTAAAGAGCTTTTGCGTAAACGATGTCTGCGATTTTTAACAACTCCTGTTAAATTATTTCTTAATAATTTCTTGATTCATGCTGCACTTTTAAACTAACTAAATAACTTGAATTAATTTATGAACGGTGACCAACGGGAGCCTTATCTTCTCTTCTCAAGATGAAAATAAAGGATTAATTTATATTGTTATCAAGTCTCCTCTTCATTTATTTTACAGACTACACGATCCAAGTAAGAAGTTTCATTTATTTCTATTTTTTTACAATTGCTGACCTCAAAGAACAGAGGGGTTTATTGCAAACATTACACAACGCATGTTACTAAAAAGAATTCCAAATTTAAATTTTATTTTTAATTAACGGCCTACAAATATGGATTATAATATATTACAAAATATTTCCATCACAGGGGGGGGGGGGGTGTTGTCTTTTGATATCGATATCATTTTTGATTCAACCAAAATTTTCTCTTTTTATTTGTAACATGGTCTTTACATGAAAATAGTATGGTATCTTTTTTTTAGTCTGTTATCTATTTTTATGAAAATACAAAGTTATTATAAAATTATTTAAATTCCAAAATGTCTAATACCCCCAACGTTTGACATTCTTATTCGTATGTGTTTGATATATAATCGCTGTTCGAGAAACCATATGAGAAGTATATTTGAAATTAAACTTGTATTTACTAATAAATAAAAGAGAAAGAGAAAGAATGTTGTCCACCTGTTTCGTAGATAAGATTTGCACCCCGCCACCCACCATCCGTGAGGGGCAAGTGAAAGAAGACATCAATACTGTTGAATGCATCATGTTACAAAAAGCAATTATAAAATACTTTTAAATAGTAATCATTTCTTTTAAGTGTTATTTGATATAAAGTTATTCCATATATAAAGTGATATTTTATTGACTTATCTTCATTTGAATCAATAAAGTATGCGAAAAATAAATGAAACCATTTTTTGTATATCACTCCAAACAAAAGAAATAAATTCCAAAAATCAAAGAAAGTTTAGACATCGATAACGATATCATTACGGGGGGGGGGGGGGAGTGTTCCAGGAATGATAACGTATGATATCGGAAGGGGGGAGGGGGTTCAAAATTACCAAAAAGTTGATAACGTTATCTATGCACTGCACAGCCCCTAACTGTTTTTGCATCTTACACGAACTATAATTAATTATCTGGTTTATATTTTAATCTTTTACTCTTATTGTTACGTTACTTTTAATAGAATGCGAACTGAACTGGGAATCATCTGACAAGTGGCTGAATAGTATATACTCGCCCGATTCGATTGGTCGATTTGTCCAAATGAGTCTTGAATCAAACGAAATGTGTCGATGAATTTCACTTTGTGTTTAAATAAATAAATAAAATAAAATAAATAATATAAAATAAATAAAAACTTTGAAATGAGAACTGTACGCATTCACTCATAAAAAATACAATTTCATTGAAATTCCTATTTAAACAGACGCACATCGTTTAATTGGAATTTTGAAAGTATATTACGGTGATCTCTTAAGTAATACGCATCTTAACAGTTATACTAACAATCTCTCGAACTATTTCAATTCAAGCAAGAAATTTTTTCATAAAATAAATTAAATATAAATTACACAGGAATGAGTAAAAAAAAAAAAAGGTCAAAAATGTAATAAATGATTTTATATCAAAATTCTGGTAACAGTATTTTGATAAAACTTAAGTAAAATTCTCGGTATGCTTTGCCAAAATCATCATCGGAGGGCTTATTTTATCTTTAAACAATTCTGGCAGCAGGCAAATCAACATTATAGGGTCTCAGAAAAAAAATCGTAAGGTAGTGATACGAATAAAATTCATCATCTGACATGTGTAAGATAAAAAAGGGACATCTGGCATTGGCAATTAAAAATCGATTTCTTTGTTGCTTTTTCTGCGGTTTTTGGCCTCAAGACAATTAAAAACCGATTACTTTGTGCTTTTTCTGCAGTTTTTGGCCTCAGGACAACTAAAACCCAAAATTTCTTTGTTGCTTTTTCTGCGGTTTTTGGCCTCAGGACAGTTAAAAACCGATTTCTTCGTTGCTTTTTCTGCGGTTTTTGGCCTCAAGACAATTAAAAACCGATTTCTTTGTTGCTTTTTTGGCCTTAGAATAATTAAAAACCGATCCCATCCGATGTGGAATCTATACTAATAATAGAACAAATCGCTCTGTGTGTGGGTGTGTGCGACGGCTAGCGAAAACTACTGCACGTAGAAGTCTGAAAATTTAGATGTGAATAGTCCAAGACAGGTCCTAATGCACCTGAGGCTCAGATATTTAATTTTTTATGGGCCGGGGCCCCTTTAAGTTTATATGCACTAAATTGTTAATAACTAGCCCCTTTTCATCCAAACTTTTTCGTTTTGGGGGACCTATCTCCATTTAGCGATTATCGCCTTTCTACTTTTCAGTTAAGACCCTGGCCCCTTGAGGTCCGATACAGGCCCCTTGAAGTTTTTGTGCAAATAAATTGTTAATAAATTGCTTCCTTTTAATCAGATCTTCATTTTTGGCATCCCTTTTCCATTTAGTTATTCTCACGTTTCTACATTCCAGTTAACACCCTGGGGTACGTATGGCTGGTTCAGGGCCCCCTTGGACTTTTTATGCGCCAATCATTTTTAAGCCTCTATTTTTCTCATCTTCTCAGTGCATACTTTTAAAGTTGAGTCTTAGACTCTTCTTCCCAGACCAATACCCTCATATTTTTATTTGGGCCCTAGGGCCTTTTTTTAAACATTTACCCCTTTTTGGTGCATTTCTTTAAAATATTATTTCAACGAATAATTCATATTATTCCCTATGCTTAATTTTAGACTAATTGGAGATCTAAAGCGCTAAGTACTAAGACATTTTAACATGTTTTCATGTTAGCGCCTTGTTTTTAATTATCAATTGGGCTCCCTATTATATAGCTCTCTTAAAAATGGTCCGATTCAGAAGCTTTTTTTTTTTTTCTAACAACTTCTTAGGTCTGCCAGCTACTACATGAACAACAAAAGAAAATTTTCAGACTTCAGCTACCACCAATTTTGAATATTAATCGCCTTCTTGTGGCCCTTGGTGCAGCTTCTTTAAAAATTATCCGAATAGCTTGCAATTTTCTTTAACATAGTTATAGCGTCCTTCGATTACTTTAAAATCTACTAAAAATATCTTTATGCCCAACTACATGCCAGTTATGTCCCTGGCCCCTTGAAATTTTTGCACCATAAACTGTTAATAAATTGCCCCTTCTTAATATGATCTTCATTTTTGGAACCTTTTTTCCATTTAGTTATTCTCACATTTCTACATTCCAATTAAGATCCTGGGGCCCCGTATGGTCCGGTCCAGTTCACTTGAACTTTTTGTGCACTATGCATTTTTCACTGCCTAATTTTCCCACTTCCTCAGTGCATAATTTTAAAGTTGAATCTCGGACTTTTCCTTCCAGGACCAACACCCTCATATTTTTATTGGGGCTCTAGAGCCTTTTTTGAAGCATTTACCCAATTTTTTGTGTATTTCTTTAAAATATTATTCTAACGAAAAATTCATACCCTATGCATAGTTTTGACTAATTATAGATCTAAATTGTTAAGTAGTAAGACATTGTAACATGTTTCCATGTTAGGGCCCTGTTTTTAACTATCAGTTGGCCCCATACTACAACTTCCTTAAAAATGGTTCGATTCAGAAGCTTTTTTTCCCTAACAACTTCTTAGGTCCGCCAGCTACTACATAAACGACAAAAAAAAAAAAAAAAAAAAAAAAAAATCAGACTTCAGCTACCACCAATTTTGAATATTAATCGCCTTCTTGGGGCCTTTGGTGCAGCTTCTTTAAAAATGATCGGAATTGCTTGCAATTTTCTTTAACACATTTCAATATCCTCTGACTACTTTAAAAACTACTAAAAAGTATCTTTATACGCAACTGCGCATACCACTTAAGTCCCTGGTCCCTTAAAGTTTTTTCACCGTACATTGTTAATAAATTGCCTCCTCTTAATCCAATTTTCATTTTTGGAACCCTTTTTCCATTTAGTTACTCTCCCGTTTCTTTATTCCAGTTAAATTCCTAGGGTTTCATAGGGCCCCTTGAACTTATTGCGCGGCATGCATTTTTCACCATCTAATTTTCTCGCATTATCAATGCAAAATTTTAAAATTGAGTTTTGCTTTCTTCTCCCCGGACCAACACTCTCATTTTTTTACTGGACCCTAGGGCCCTGTTTTAAGCATTTCCCCCCCACTTTTTGCGCATTTCTTTAAAATTTTATTCTAATGATTAATTTGTACCCTATGCTTAATTTTGACTAATTGAAGATCTAAAGTGATAGAACTAATACTTTTTAACAAGTTTTCATGTTAGAGCCCCGCTCTTTACTATCAGTCAGCCCTCTTTGGGCCCTTTGTTATAGGTCCCTTAAAAATGGCCCGATTGCCTAGCTTTTTTTAAACAACTTCTTAAGTCCTCCTGCTACTACATGAATGACAAAAAAATTTCCCAGACTTCAGCTACCACCAATTTTGAATATTAATCTCCTTCTTGGGCCCTTTGTTGCAGCTTCTTTAAAAACTATCCGATTCTATTACATTTTTCTTTTACATAGTTTCAGCGTCCTCCAACTAATATAAAACTACAATAAAATTTTCTTATACCCAACTACATCCCAATTAAGACCGAGGCCCCTAGGGCCCGGTCTTTCTTTATACCTCAGCTACCACTTTTTTCGAACATCAACTTACATTTACTCACTGCAGCTGTAAATTAAAAATCGCGTTAATTTAAAGGTAACTTCACATAATGGATTTCATCAGTTTATTAAATGTATCATGTTAATGTTAAAAGTAATTCATGAAATTTACAAGGGGAGAGATCACCTACCACCGCTTGGGGGCGCATTCTTTTCTCCGATTCTAAGGACCTAACTTCAACGGGATTTGATTCATTCAACTTAGATTACAACTACAGCTACTTTCTGTATTATGAAATTTTATTTTAGACTTCAGTTACCATCATTTTCTAACATTAATGATGCATTCTTTTTTTTTTTGGATTCCATGGGCTTGATCACTACGAGGTTTGGGTCACTCAACTTGGTTTTCAATTGTCTCTGGCACATGCGGAGCACTTCCGGCACATGCTGCTTTAGGTAGCGTGGACACAGGTTACAGGTTCGTTCGGAAAGAACTTTCTTGGGAAAACACTAGACGCTGTGGAAGGCAATGGGTGCCTCCGAAATTAGGTTCATTTAAAAGAATTTCAAAAGTTATAAAATCATACAAACTTGAGTTTTGTTTAAGGTTATTATTTACGGACCCCAGGCAAACGCCGGGCGGGTCTGCTAGTTCAAAATATTTTCCCCAACGACAGTGAATTTTGACGCCGACAGTGGGGCCAGGTATGCCAACGGGAAGGGGGGGTATTTGACCCCTCAGACCCCTTTCTGGTCCATATAAACGATGGGTAGTAGATATACTATTATTCATTTGTTTTTTTAACACAATCATACTGATTGGTAATGTTATCATACGAATTGAATTTTTTCAACTGAGCGAAAATATGCCCAAGCTGGGACTCGAATTTTAAGCAATTAAAATTTGAATATTATTGAATACAAGGCGTGAGAAATTTGCAACAGAAAAATTTCCAAGAATTATATAGAGTTATTCAATTTCATTGATGCTGGATTCTCTTTAGTTTTGTGTCTGCCACAGAGTCGGTGGCTCACGGAAAAATATTCCATCTTGTGCTGCGGTTACCTTGCCAACATATGATAGTGAGAAATGCGGGTATCATCCCAAGTAGTTCAGTTGGTAGAATGCCGCTGTGCTATACTGATGACCCAGGTTCGAGTCCTGGCTTAGATACTTTTTCACTCTGTTGGCTGTATGCCTTTTAAGCAATTAAAATTTCAATATTATAACATTACCAATCAGTATGATTGTGTTAAAAAAAAAAAAAAAAAGTATCAGTTATACTTTATTAAGATAGCATCATCAACAATGAGAAATAAAGTTTCAAAATTTCATTTCTATGTTAAATAATATGATGAATATATAAATAATATGAAATAAATCCTTATTACAATGGTCCTTGCACAATTAGGATTTCAAAATATCTTCACTAAACATACATATATGCCATGCATGTCATACTTGCATCTTATACATATAAAAGTATACTTTTTGAATTCAAATAATCAAAAATAACAAAATAATTTTATCGTTTTTAAATATAAAAAAAAAATGGAATACTAAATAGCTAAACTGATACCTTGAATTTCTCTCTCTAAGCACCCTTTGCAATCCTCAAAATTGCATTAATTTCATTAACCTACTTTAATGCACGAAAAAGTTGAAACATGGAGGCTATCAGATAATATCATCAATTCTATTTTAATAATAATGACTTCATGTTCTTTTAATGACTTTTGATTGTGTTGTTATGACTTGTGTGTTGAAATCAGGTATAGATCAGTTGCACTGGCATTCAGAAAAAAAAAAGAGGTCAATTCCCTGGAAGATATTATGTAGAGATTTACCATCTGCCCCAATAGATTTCCCATTGCCCAGTATGAATGGTATCTCGAAGTGGGATATGAAAAAAAAAAAAAACTTTTTTCATTATTAGGAATTTAAAATAAGTGATAGTTAATATTATAGTGATTGCAGCATTAGTGAATTTCATGTACTCCTAATTATCCATTTTTTTTTTTTTTTACATGGTGTGGAACTCTCATACATATGTTTTAGTGATTGTGGCATTATAGAATATCACGCGCTTTTGAGATTCCTATACAAAAAGATTGTTGTATCCAGTATTTTTTATTTATTGATGCAAAACTCATATACATGGGTTTTAGTGACTACAACATCATTGAATTTTGATTTAACAGACAGAAGGTAAATGGAAGCACAAGTATGGCATACACTTTGTTGCTAGTAAATGGAACTTTTACTGCCCTTAAGATCAAGAAGATATCCGTTGGTATGAGGAACTTTTCAACACAAGAAACGTCTATAGACTCTCAGATCAATTTGCAATAAGTGGTGGGATGATTTGCAATATAAATTCGCATTTCCATTACTGTTCCACAAAGTAATGTGGCAGACATTTGTGTCTTAATTTATTAAACACAAGTACATTACATAAAAAAAAGAAAAAAAATGATATTATGCATAAAAAACCTTATATAAATAAAAATTATTATGCTAAATAAAAATCTTTGTATTTTATGAAATTTATTTTGTTTGAATTAAGAAATCCCAAAATTATATCACATTAATAGTTTAGGAAAAAAAGTCATGAATATTAGTTTTCTTTTCTTAGTCTGTGTTTATATAACAATATTAAGTCATTGAAATGCATTAAGCATTTACAAAGATATCTATCCAATTTTGAGTTGGCGTCTCAATAATTTAAAATTTTCATTAAAAAAGATTCGTATAAAACTTGGAATAACAAGCAGAACCATCCCCATGAACTTTTTTATAGTATGCTTCTTCAGCCATAAAATCTTAAAAATACAATTACATGTCTTTTAGTGAGAAAAATTCTATAACTTTTGCCTAGTATCTAAATTTCTTTACATATCCAAAAAATCTCCCGTCAAAGAGAAATCAATGGCAACTAAATTAGATTGCCAGTGATCATAATAATCTCATTCAATCTTACCTAATCAGGTAATCTTTTTTTAAAATAACATAATAGTATGTTCTTACTCTTTATACCCTGACGGTACTTTTAAGTAGCATTAAAGAAAATTCAATGTAAAATTTATTTAATTCGTCTACTAATAAAAATAGATTACACTTTTCATAGAAAATAATGTGCTCAAGCATATTTAGAAAGCACAGTGAAACCATCAAAGCTAAATATTTTTTTATGTGGTCATTTTCCCAACCATTTACCTAGGTGTAGCTTTTATCCTATTAAAAAATGCTATACGAAAAATTTGCAACTACAAAACACTTTTCTGTTACAGATAGGAACACAATACATTTATTGACACTGTTCTTATAAGAATTGTGAGATTTCCATAACAGAATTTTTCGTTAGAATCTAATTATTCTTGTAAATATTTTGCAAAAGGAGCTCTAACTACCGATTTATTAAATCAGTTTTTATTAAAAAAATTATCTAAAACTCAAATTATTATTATTTATGTTGTCTTGGATATCTTAGACATAAACATAAATAAATTATTCAAATGAAGCAATTTTTGTATTCAAAATTCAGGATATAAAGGGTTGAAGCCTGTAGTGTTAGAATAGGGGTTGGTTAGTGAAGCTCAGAGGAGACAGTGCCTCCAAGTAAATTAAGCGGGGGGAAAAAAAGAAAAGAAAAATAAACATTATGTGATTACTATTTAATATTAATCATTGTTATCTAAAACCAATAAGAAAATGAAAGTCTGTATCTAAATTAAAACTGTAAATTCATTATCTATTTGTATTTAAATTAAAATTTTAAAATAGATCAATATTTCTAATATAATTTATATTTACTGCAGTGGCAATACTTATGGAACAATAAACAATGACTTATGTAATTCTGTGATTCTACAACTCATTTCAAAAGAATTGTTTGTGAAGCAGACCAAACAAAAGGAAAATTTAAAAATTATATCATAAAAGATTATGTATGCAGACATAGATGTACATCATATGTTTTAAATAAATTGTATAATGCAAATTAAGTAATAATAGAAGGAAAGGAACAAATAGAAACAAACATGTTATTTTATTATCACAGTTTTGCAGAACATTACTATAAACATTTCGATAAAAAACATACATTCATTTCAAAATATATGATTTGAATATATAATCATCACAGGAATGTATTTATTTCTCCATACAAAATATCTGAAGCCATTTCATAAGTCAATATCTTTTAATTACTGGAATGCTTTATAAAATGCAAAACAATAAAATTTTAAACTCACAACAAGAAAAAATGATATCTAATATATTATAATAATCTTAAAGTACAATGCAGAAGTATCATGTAAAGAATTCATACTCAAACAAATCTTGGAAAGTACTTAATACAAAACTACTTTAAAAAATGAACACTTAAGCTGCTATCAGATTCAACAATTTTTCGAGGAATCAACTTTTCAGCATGAAAACAAAAGAAGGGTTGCAACTGTTCTAGCAAAAACTGGAGGAAAAACTGGTTATTACTATTACCAGTTGTTATTGTTTATCGCTCTCTCGTTGACATTCCAAAAAGCATATCTCTGATTGGGTTATCAGGGGGAAAATCACTAATAGGAACGATTTTTTTATGAGCTATGGGTAAAAAAAAAAAAAAAAGAAAAGAAAAGATACTGCTGGTTGCTATTACACTGGGTGTTGAGACAATTTTTCACGGGAAAACTGGCTCAAAAATTGCTTAAAATGTTGTTGAATCTAATAGTAACTTTACTTTCAAACAAATGAACAAACAAAAAATAGTTATTTCTTTGTATAATTTGAGCAATGATGACTATGACTAAAAATTTTTATTTATAAATTTTCATGGAAAAAACAAATCCAAGAAAACTTGTACCAACCACTTACATTAAAAAAAAAAGAAAGAAAAACAGAATACAGGATAAGGTCATTTTTTGTGGGAGCTATAAAAACATACAAAATTTTTTCCTTGGGCATATTACTGGTAAAGTGCAACTGTTCAATTTCAAAAGGTAAGGAAATAAAGTTGATTCATTTTTTTTCAAAGATATATAATTTAAAATTATTTATAAATAATGTCCAAATAGCAAATTTAACTATTTCTTATTTATCTTTCATATTAAAGAAGAGAAGATTTGGTGAAGCAGATACATGACAGTTTACTATGGTCCCCTTGAACTCATTATTAGCTTTGTCCTAAATGTAAATGGCTTGAGATTAAATATAGCAATTGATAAAATCCTGGATTTAATAAAGAATGATAAGTTGCAGTATCAAACTGAATGCACCCATTGTATCACCATATACTTTTTCATCGTAGTCTTAAAATTATAGTGTCATACTTCACTGATTTTCATTCTCTAATAGGCAGATACAAATAAGAAAACTTTACCCATTAAAGTGATTAACAACCCAAATATTATTAAATTCTTCTTATTATTTTTTAATTGTCCTGTCCCATTCTAAAAACGTCTAAGCCATTTACTCTGATTGTACCTTTGATATTTTTCAGCTGCATGCAATATGAATACTTATACAGGTTAATTAGTTAATTAAACTAAACTTTAAACAAGTAGTGATTCACATATTATACTGTTTTTCACAGGAGAAATCGACATTTATTAAAACATCATGTTTTAGCTGCAGAATGAACATTGATTATTTTCATAGTAATCTAAAAGATCAATGTAATGGTTGCACAGTGAATAGAGTTAATTTGAAATTTCAATTCACATAAGAGATGGTTGTTTGCAATATGAGGCGGTATAATGATAAAAAATACATCATTTGACTGTAACATTCATGTTCAACTTCAAATATTTAAAGATAACCTTCCTTCTTTAACCCCTTGACTGCCAGGCTTAATTTCGACAATGGGCTATATACCAGGCTATGCAGCATAAATTACTACACAGCTTCGACCAGTGCCCTGTTATATCAGTTGCATATCACAAACTAATTTGGTTCAAATATGCAACCATTATTGTGTAGTGAACGACATACAGGGTGTACATAATGGTCGTTGAATACTGAAATGAGAGGACGTATGTCCTGGCAGTCAAGAGGTTAAAAGCAGATGCATCACTATGAGGGGTTACGGGAGGGGCGCCTCCCCCCCCCCCAAATATATGTAAACTTGGGAAATTTGAGCTTAGAGTCGAGAAATTATAGATATTTGAAACACTTTTTCTTTTTCTTTTTTTTTTAAGTAAAAGGGGAAAAAAAAAAGAATTTTTTTATTGTTTTGCTGACTATTTTTCTGAGATCTGTAATAGTAAAATAGTTAAACTTTCAAAAGAGACACAAAAAGCAGCCAGACTCAATTTCTAATAATGTTTCTCTGTGCTATGAAAATATCATACATCTATCAGACCTGAATTTCTCTATTGTTGTTCATCAACAATGTCTCTAATGCATTTCCTCCAAAACTTTGTTCCTTTCTCAAAAATCTAAAAATATGAGGATATTTTCATGTGAAGCACAATTATGACTCGTACACAATTGAAGGCAAAAACTTTCATTAAATGAACCAATAATTATGTTTTTAGTTTCAGTATTTTTCTTTGGAATTTTTTTTTTTTTTTTGTATAATTATTATTAAAAATTTTGTAGCTATGCTTTTGGTTAAAAGTAATATTTCTTCATACTTAGAGCATAACGATTTTTTAAATAAAGCTTTTATTTAAAGAATACAGTTGAACTTCTATCTATCAAATCTCGTGGTTCCTCAAATAAAATTCATACTACAGAAATTTCATTAAATGGAAATTTAATAAGATATCTTTTCAAAATAGAAAACTAATTCATAATTTTTAACTCTGGCATAACTACTATATAATATTTTGAAGTGGTACAGTTTATTGATTTCTGTATTTTTTGTTAGAAAGTGAATAATGATTTACCGAAATTGCAAGACATGGTGAAATAATTACAGCTGTGTTTCAAGATTGCATTTGAAAGATGAAATCGTTTTTATCTGAGTGGAAAGCAACTACCCATTTTCCCTCTTTTCACGTGCAGAGAGAAAAAAAAAGGAGGAATTTCCAACATCTGGTATACATAAAAGTGTTGCACAACGAGATGCAATAAGAAAGACTAATGAACTGAAAACTTTTCTTTCTTTTTTTAGTCAGTCTCTAAATATATGCCCTAAGCAAAACACGCAGTGTGTCTGCGCTCTGAAAAACCTTAAAGATATATGTTAATTAAATATATAACTTTGAATGTAAATTTAATTTTAACTTTATCTATGTTAATTTAATTAAATAGTGTAGTCCTGTGATCCTGTGCCCTCTTTTGTTACTGAGTGGAATATTTTCGTGCTGATTCACTTTGGATTTTTATAGCAGGTTGGATTACCTTACGCGGATTCAATCAACGCTGAAAATAAAGGTAGGAGCATGCCAATTTTATCTTTCTCCTTTTTTGTGAAGATGTTAAAAGGGAAAACATTATTTTCTAAATATAATTCATGAAGAGAAGCTCAGTTATTTAACTGCCGTGATTTCACAATAAAAATTCAATAGATTATGAGAACAGACTGAAGGCTGTGAACACGGCAAGTTACCGCTCTCTTCTATTTAAACTATTGTAACAATAAATGAAAATAAACGAAAACTCTTGAAAGTTAAGAAACTAAAATAAAAGAAACCTTTTAAAGATAAAACAATGGCCTCCTCCCTAAAAGAAACATTTAATGTCGAAAAATTAAATCCGCATAACTATGCCCAATGGAGTTTTAAAACCCAGATGCTCCTAATGAGGGAAGATTTATTTAATTATACACAGGATGACCCCCCAACACCACTAACTACTGAGTGGACTAAGCGAGATAATCGTGCTAGGGCTACAATTATATTAACTTTAGAAGACTCACAACTTATTTATGTGAAAAATGAAACGACAGCCAAGACAACTTGGAATGTTTTAAAAACTATACACGAGCGCGCAAACCTTTCGAGCAAATTATATTTACTCAGAAAGTTATACAGTATAAAACTCGGGGAAAACGGAGATATGATAAGTCATATCGTAAAAATACTAGAAACAGCCGACAGATTAAAGGCGATAGGGGAAGAAATTAAGGACACGCATTTATCCGCGTTACTTTTATGCTCCCTCCCACCGAGTTATGATACTTTGATTATCGCACTTGAAGCGAGAAATGAAGAGGAGTTAAACTCTGAATTTATAAAAGGAAAATTGACCGATGAGTATCAAAGGAGACAAGATAGCTCGAATAATACGTCGCGCGAAAATGCGTACAAAGCAGAAAAAAATAATACTAAACCACAATATCGCAAACAAGAACAAAATATGTTTTGTACATATTGTAAAAGACGAAATCACATAAAATTAAATTGTTGGTTCCTTAAGAATAAAAATTCAAATTCTAAAAACCAAACAATGAATAAAGGGAGACAGAATGCTGCATTATGTTCTGAAACGAACAAAATCACTCCGGTAGTAGAAGTACAAACAAACACACAGACTCTGGGGAATAGTAGCAAAGAAAACAAAACCACTTTAGATACAAAGGTGTCTAAAAACAATTGTTCCTTTTACGCGAACATTGAAAATAAATCTACCTGGATAATTGATTCAGGGAGCTCTTCACACCTTTGTAACGACATAAACCTATTCAGTGACATTGATACAAATAATAAGAACACAGTCACGATTGCAAGCGGAAAAATTCTTGCTTCACACGGGACAGGCACAATAAAATTACAAACACAATCAAATGACATTACTTTAAATGAAGTTTTGTACGTGCCAGAAATACAGTCAAATTTAATGTCTGTTAATAAAGCAGTGAAGCATGGGTGTAAACTCATTTTTGAAAACGAAACCTGTAAATTAATCCAAAACGGCATAACCTTTATAGAAGGGAAAATTAAAGGTAATTTATATGAAGTAGACCTTTACAAACATAAACAAGTAAACTATGCGAATTTAGCTCATCAATGCAAGAATAAAAACTGTATTGAACTCATGCATAGGAGATTCGGACACAGAGATATAAATGCTTTAAAGCAACTGCAAACTAAAAGTTTAGCAACAGGTTTTAATATGGAAAATTGTAAACATGAAGTAATATGCGAAAGTTGCATAAAATGTAAATTAACAAATGCTCCGTATCCTAAACAAGCTACAAACAAAGCTAGTAAAATTCTCGATTTGGTTCATTCTGATGTATGTGGCCCGATGCCAACAGAAAGTATGGGAGGAAAGAAATTCTTTCTCACATTTACTGATGATTTCAGTAGATTTACAATGGTATTTCTTTTATCAAAGAAAAGTGAAGTCATCACTAAACTAAAAGAGTACGTAGCCATAACGAAAAATAAATTCGGTCGCAATATAAAGGAATTAAGAACTGACAACGGCGGGGAATATACCAGTGATGAGATAGAAAATTACTTAAAAGAAGCAGGTATACACCATCAGCTAACCGTGCCAAATTCTCCAGCTCAAAACAGTGTTTCGGAGAGGAAGAATCGTACACTAGTTGAAATGACGCGACGCCTGTTATCGGAAGCGAAACTACCTCAGAAGTTTTGGGGTGAAGCTCTAAATACAGCGGTATACTTAACTAATCGACTCCCCACGAAAGCTCACAATTCTACTCCATACCAATTATGGACAAATAAAATACCGGATTTAAGCAACATTAGAATGTTTGGCTGCAAAGCTTACGCTTATCTCGACAAATCCCAAAGAGGAAAACTTGATGATAAAGCGATTGAAGGAATTTTTGTCGGTTACGACAATAGATCTAAAAGTTATAGGATCTATACTGGTAATAATAAAATTATACGAGCAAGAACCGTCAGATTTCTAGAAAACTTTAATTCAAACACAACACCAAATTTAAATCTGAAAAATGATAGCGAAGTTCAGAAACAACCCGGAAAAGCAGGGGAAAATTCCTCAGAAATTATAATAAGTATGCAGGAAGAAAAACAAACAGACAGTGAGGAAAATACAACAAATGAACCTAGAAGATCACAAAGATCGAATAGAGGTGTTCCACCAGACAGACTCGCATACATTACTAAAGAAAATAAAATTATAGAGCCGAAAAATTTCGAAGATATTAAAAATCTAAACAATCCACATGAGAAAAACCAATGGTACGAAGCAACTAGTGAAGAAATTGCTTCATTAATAAAAAATAACACCTGGGATCTAGTTGATCCTCCACCAGGCGTAAAAGTAATTGGAAATAAGTGGGTTTTTACGGTTAAATATAATTCAAATGGAGAAATTAATAAATACAAAGCGCGTTTGGTAGCGAAAGGCTATTCTCAAAAATTTGGTAGTGACTATTATGAAACCTTTGCACCAGTAGTAGCCTATACAACGCTAAGAGCATTTCTAGCGTGTGCAGCTCACAAAAACTTAAATGTAAACCATTTAGATATTAAAACCGCGTTTCTCCATGGAAATTTAGAAGAAGTTGTTTATATGTCGCAACCAGAAGGACATATTAAACCGGGTGAAGAAAATAAAGTATGTAAGCTAAGAAAGGCTATATATGGCCTAAAACAAGCAGCAAGAGCATGGAATATTAAAATAGCTGAAAGTTTAAACAAACTAGGTTTTGTGCAAAGCACCGCTGATCCATGTCTCTTCACACGAGAAACTAATGGAAATAAAACTTATATCATCATTTATGTCGACGATCTGTTAATTTCAGGAGATACTAAGGAAATAAATGAAATAATGAAACAACTTAGTAAAGAATACGAAGTGAAAAATTTAGGTATGGTAAATTACTACTTAGGGATAAACATAAAAAGAATTAAAGAAGGAACTTATGCACTCGATCAGGAAAATAAAATAAAAGAACTGATTGAAAAATTTAATTTAAAGGACTCTAAACCTTGTGATACTCCGATGGAGGCAGGTTACTTAAACTTAGATGACGATGAAAATTTACTACCTAATAATCATAAGTATAGACAAGCCATAGGGGCATTGCTATACATAGCTACGATAACTCGTCCAGATATTTCAGCGGCTATTAACATCCTTAGTCGCAGAAATGAGAAACCAAGAGAAAAAGACTGGAGGGCAGTCAAGAGGGTTATAAGATATTTAAAAACAACACAAGAATTAAAATTAGTTATAAGCAACGAATATGATCCGATTCTGACGACATTTGCAGATTCAGATTGGGCAGGAGATAAAAGTGATCGAAAATCAACCACAGGAAATTTAAGTAAATTAGGAAATGCAGCGATTTCCTGGTCAACAAAAAAGCAAAACTCAGTTGCATTATCATCTGCTGAGGCTGAGTATATTTCCGCAGCCACATCAGCACAAGAAACCATATGGTTGATAAAGCTATTAAAGGATCTAGATTTAAACCAAAACCTACCAATTATTCTGTATGAGGATAATGTGTCATGCATCAAGATGACTCAAAATTATAAACATCATTCAAAAACAAAGCACGTGGATATCAAATTTAATTCAATTAAAGATTTACGAGAGAAGGGAATCATCGAATTAGAATATTGTCCCAGTAAGGAAATGACTGCAGACATCTTTACGAAGCCCCTTCCCAAACCTGACTTTATCAAACACAGAGACAACTTGAACTTAAGAACTATTGCAACTTCAGAAATCAAGCAGGGGTGTTAGAAAGTGAATAATGATTTACCGAAATTGCAAGACATGGTGAAATAATTACAGCTGTGTTTCAAGATTGCATTTGAAAGATGAAATCGTTTTTATCTGAGTGGAAAGCAACTACCCATTTTCCCTCTTTTCACGTGCAGAGAGAAAAAAAAAGGAGGAATTTCCAACATCTGGTATACATAAAAGTGTTGCACAACGAGATGCAATAAGAAAGACTAATGAACTGAAAACTTTTCTTTCTTTTTTTAGTCAGTCTCTAAATATATGCCCTAAGCAAAACACGCAGTGTGTCTGCGCTCTGAAAAACCTTAAAGATATATGTTAATTAAATATATAACTTTGAATGTAAATTTAATTTTAACTTTATCTATGTTAATTTAATTAAATAGTGTAGTCCTGTGATCCTGTGCCCTCTTTTGTTACTGAGTGGAATATTTTCGTGCTGATTCACTTTGGATTTTTATAGCAGGTTGGATTACCTTACGCGGATTCAATCAACGCTGAAAATAAAGGTAGGAGCATGCCAATTTTATCTTTCTCCTTTTTTGTGAAGATGTTAAAAGGGAAAACATTATTTTCTAAATATAATTCATGAAGAGAAGCTCAGTTATTTAACTGCCGTGATTTCACAATAAAAATTCAATATTTTTCACATATACTAATTCAGATTTTTTTTCATTAATAATAAAAAAAAAAAGCTTAAGTTTCAAGATTTTACTTTTTGAGGTTTACAGCATCAGCTAAAGTAATCTGTAAATTGGTTTTACATGAATTTCGAAAAAAATTATTTCGTCCATTAAGTTTTTTACATTTTTGAAGTAATGATGATGTGTGCTTTTAAAAATTGCCACCTTAAATGTTAAATACTTTTAAGAAGATAAAATTTCAAAGTTTATACGGATTTTTTAAATATTTGAAATTTAAGAAGACAATTTTTAAAAATGCACATTATCGATATCTGAATTTACTTTCTGATGGTAATAACTGTATTTTAATAATTATATTAGGGAATGAAAAATCACACTTTTAAGTTTTCCCATAGGTTAACATGGGATTTCATTATTGTCGAATTTCAGTGAAGCAGTCCCATGAAAGGTAGAATATGTTCACGAACATTCATAAGTATCAAGTGCTACTAGTGTTCTTATGATTCGCAAAAAAAGATATAAGATTTTTCCAAAATGGCTTTGACGGTAAGTTGAAAATAATTAGAATTTGGAAATTTGATGAGCTAGACCATTGTGGCAGCATGAAACTTTTGTTAAAAATTTTAAATGCGTTTTTCTCAAAACTACTTTTTAAAAATATAGTTGACATTATACCTGAAGTTCTATCTAGCTGATTTACTTCAAATTTTGTACCAACCTTCAATGTATAACTTTCCGGCCCTAACATTTAAAAAAAAAAAAAATAAGAAGAATTTTTTTCAGAAAGCTACTATTTTGAGAAAACACGTTTTTCTGTTTTTTCTTAGGTACGGGCTATATCGACATTCTTACTAATTAAGAATCTTTTTAAAATTTTCATTTTAGATGAGCAAAAGGGTTGCAATCATGTCAACCAGCACACGTCAATTTTTTAACCCCAACTTTACCAGCTTATAACTTATTTAACATTTTATTTTACTTTTAAAATGTTGTAAAAAAAAAAAAATGGTAAATATATATATTAATTTATTTATTTTCATTGAGCTAAACAAAATGCCCAAAATTTATGCCCCTGGACCATAATACCCCCTTAAGAATCAAATTATTCATCCAAACACTTTGAACTTGAGTATTATTAGCACTGAGAACTACTATAGATTCAATCAAATTAGATGAGGGGCAATATTTGATTTGTCACACTTTTCAAATGCTTAGTCTACTTAAAATCACTCACTTTTTTAACGATCACATGTAATATTCACATACTGGGTATTTGAACCAGATGAGTAGTGACATTTCGTCTCTTTCAGCCAATCAAATGTTTATTTTCCATATAATCAGTTTGCTTTTGTTAACATATTATAATTCTCAAACCTGAGAGCATTTTCTTTCCATTTTTATGTTTTTAAGTTCTGATGAAGATTTGGGTTATAATTTTTCGTTTTAAAAATTATTTTTGAATGTTGAAATTTTCCTTAGAAATTTAAATGGTAAACTTATCTATTGCATTTAATTAATTACATGTAAAGCAAAAAAGATGAAAACATGCAGTAAAAGATCAGAAGTTTCAAGGGGTGGGGTGGGGGGAGAGAGAGAGAGAGAGAGAGAGAGAGAGAGAGAGAGAGAGAGAGAGAGAGAGAGAGATGGAGTGGTAACTTCATTACTTGCAATGTTTTAAAAAAGGACTTGAAAGTCTTTGGGAACAACTACCAATCTTAATTTACATTTAAAGACTGCATCTATAGTGATGATTTCTTGTACAGGTGGTTCCTTTTTCATGATAATCCAGAAGCATCAGCAGGCTGTAAATCAAATGTGACTTATTTGAATAAAGGACAAGAGGCAGTTTAATTAAGTGGAATCAGTGGAATAATATTTGAAGGTCTTTATTGTGCCCCGGGATTCCTTCAAACGCCACCGAGATTATTCGGCTAATACCGATGCTGGAGAGGAGAGCAAAGTTTTACATTTTTTATGTTGTCAGTACAAAGTCAAGAGAGAAAGTGATCAAAATTACATTTTCTCCAAATGATCGAGTATTGACAGGATTACACATACATTTTCGCAAATTACGAGGATAAATTGAGTGGAGAGATGTGTTGTGAGGTCGTTAATTATAACTCAATGGTAGGCGTCAAAAGAGTAATATGAAATACTTACTGCCAAATGATACGTGGTGAATTTATGGGAGCTGAAACTACAAGACAACATTCAACAGGGGGTTCCCAAAAGTCTCATGGGACAAACGCAGAAAAGAGGAATGTTAATAAAATAAAATAAATTAAAGACCGAGTGCCAATAATGAGATGATTAATATATTGCATCTGGAGTAACAGCTGCAAAAATGTGGAAGTACAGAGACTGACTAATTCCTGCATAGCATCAAAAATAAGGCACTAGCATGAAATCTGAAAGACCTTGGCAGAAAAGGATATTATTTCTTTTCTTTTTAATGCAGTGCGCTGCGGTTAAAAAATTAAAGAGAATGAGAATTGACTGCTTAATTTTATGAAAGGAAAATCAGTTGCACACTAAAATGAATCCAAATACAGACAGATAATTAAAGTTAAGAATTTAGAAAAGACATAATTTTAAAGGGGGGGGGGGGAAGAGAAAACTATTAATATTAATATGTGAAGGTAGATGCCTTCACAGCATCCCACAGTGATTAATTCATTTCTGCCTGGCTATAATTCAGGCACCTAATTTTCTTCACATCTGACTAGTATTCAGAAAGAACTTACTGAATGTACATCTGCTGGGGAAGAAAAACATAAAAACATCCTTTTAAAAGGAAGAGACAGTTATGAATATTTGGCACTATAATGGAGTTATCCACAAAAGAAAAGCAGAAAAAGGATAGAAGCTTTATTCTTGAATTTAAGTATCATTATTTCAGAATAATAATATTCATCTTATTTAATGGTAGAAATTCTGTGATTAAATAAGGCAATGATCACAATTTAGAAAAAGGGATAATGAAATTTCAGAGAAGTAATCCCCTTACAAGACAACTTTGAATTCTCTTTTCCTTTTAACGTTCATGTGTTTATTTTTATTATTTTTTAAACAGGAGGTTCAAGACTCCTGGCGAAAGAAAAAAAAAGTTTCAATTCTCCATTTTGAAAAATGTTGGTAGTAACTTATTTTTTAATATTTAATATTTTTAAATTCTTAAATTTTCATATTGCTTTTTATGGTTATATGTTTAAAACTTGTATTGCACAAACAGTTCTTAAAAAAAGAAAAGATTTTATGCTTATATTCTGCATTAAATAATAATAATCAGTCAAGTGTGAGTTTTACTTGTGCACAAGGGTACCATGTAGCAAAGACCTTGCACAAAGTTACTTGGCATTGTGCCTATTATATTTTTAAAAAGTAGTCACGAAGTTGCATCGCCACCATAGCAGTCCATGCCACTGTTTTCTAGATAGGTTTTTAAAGTACTATCTCAACTAATTACTGACAGATCGTTTTGAAAATCATTATCAACAATCCTTGGATGATTCCATCTAGATAGGTATGTCGAGCACCCCTCGACTTCCCTGATTACATCTGCAAAATAAAGTTTGTGTGTAATGGAAAAATTCTATTTTCTCAAAAATTATGTGATCTAGGATAATCACTATAGTTTCCTGCAAAGTTTAAATAAATTCCTACTACCTACAATTTTTTCATAATTTTAATTTCAATAGATTTGGAAATAGGGGGAGAAGAAGATATTTTTGCAGTACATTTTCGACGATATCTATTAAAAATATAATAACTAAAATGAAAACAAATATATTTTTGAGTTTGGTGTTATGAGAACTTTCAAACAACTCCATGCGACATAATTCCATGCAACATTAAAAAAAAAAAATGAAGTAACTTAATTAATCCCTCTAAATTTCTCCTAAAAATATTTGTGAATATGTGGGTCAACATCTTTAACTCTGGCAAGTTTGAATTTTTCATGTTCTGTAGTTTTTGAGAAAAATAGCTGTGACAGACAGGCACACAAGTGATCTTATAATGGTACCATTTTTATCTTTTAACACGTTAATGGACACTTGCGTCTATAGCCCTCAAAGCCATCAATTTTCGAACTTCACTTGTTCCTACTGTCCATCGATGTGTTAAGTTTGGAACCGTAAAAAAAAAAAAAAAAAAAAAAAAAAAAAAAAAAAAAAGACTAGCCTACGAAACTGAGTCACACATGTTCCAAAATTTGCCCATCCTTAGATATTTCTAATGACGCACATGCTTCTTAGTATTTCAAGTTATATCTTACAAATTTCCAAGGTTATTTTTTTTTTTGTATGCGTATTTGTGTGTATGGGGGGGGGGGGGTAGGGGAGGTATACCCGAGCATCCCTTGCACAAGTTTATGAAAGCAAACAATATTTCTTTAATTACTGTAATCAAGAAAAAATTTTGTTTTTTAAATGCATACATTTATTTTCCGCTATGAGCAATTATTTTAATTGCTATATATTTTTTTAATTTAATAATTTTTTACACTTACAATGCTTACAATTAAGCAAGTTTACAGAATTTTATGCATTATAACCACTTTAATAAAGCATTCTAGCTTTAACTAAAAAACAAATGCATATAGTTTTGCTAAACTGATAAAATATATATATATTTTTTTTTCAAATCTAAAATAGTACAAATTACCCTACTAACCACAAGGTTATGGAGAAAAATATCTGGAACAGCACAGAAGAGTCTATTATTTGAATAATGACATTCACTGGCATTTACCAGACCATAAAAAAAATTAATAAAGCTATCAGAATTGAAAATATTTGAAACTTGAAAACTGCAGTTTTCATTGCCGATATAAATGCCAAGTGGTTTGTTTTCAAACAAATCTTCTTTGAATTGAGACCATTCAAGCACATTGCTGAATCAAGAACTCAGACATTTAGCATTTTAAAACTTTCACCACATTTAATCTTGCAAAATACAATGCATAAATTTATTAAACTAAAAAAACCTCTTTTTGCTATATTAGTAGCAAGTGGAAACAAATTGCTGAGAGAGCAGAAAACTTAATTTGTTGAAATTAAGTTAAAGGAAAAAACAGGAATATAAGGAAATTAAATAATAAAATTCCTCTTTAAATATATCCAGTCTGAAATTTTTCTCATGTAAACAATCTACTATTTATTAAACTAATACCTTAATTTGCTCATTACTAATTCTGTTGCAGCTAGCAAGAACAAGTTTTCTTTTATCACAATACAAAACTTATAAATGGTAAAGCAACAATAGGAAATGAGGAGTTCACCATCTGAATATACTCTGTTAAAAAAAAAAAAAAAAAGTAAGATAAAAATGATAAATAGTCTCTTTTAAATGGATTCAATTGTAAGTCTTTCTCATAAAAGGAATTTACTATTACTAAACTAATTAATTGAAGCTGATGTAATTAATGATTTAAAATTATGTAATTATAATATTGGTACGAAAACTGAAATAATCATAAAAATAATTGTTAATAGAAAGTGTAAAAAGCAAGACCAAAAGGAAAATAGACAGTATTCACTAGCTTATTCTAAATGCACACAGGATTATAAAAAGCATGGAATGGGGTGGAAGACAGATTGAAAAATACTGTGGTAAGATGGCTGGATATCTATGCAAATTGACATACATTCAGTGCTGTAGTTGGGTGGGAATGCTATTCCCAGAAATATTTGGTTTGTTACTGTAAAAAAAAAAAAAAAAAAAAAAAATCGCATACAAGCACAAACCTTTTTTTTTTTCTTCCAAGTGAAATGAACCTAGCCTGGGAATGAGCTTAGAGAGATAAATCCTCTTCTCCAAACTGTGAAAACTATGCCATTTCAACATCTGAATGCAAAAGAGCATTCAGCTGTATGAATAACATCATGACCGATGCGAGAAATTCACTCTTTATAGAAAGAGCCAGTTCACTTATATTTATAAGACATGTAGGACCTCCATTAAAAGAATTCTGTCCTGAACCATACGTAAAATCTTGGCTGTTATTAGGAAGAAGAATACCAGACAAGACAGCTTGTCGTAAATCAAAGAGCACAGAAAATACCTCTCCTTATCGTTCTTTATGGAAACTTCTAGCTTTTAGCATAGATGTGTCAGTAATATACCAGGACGCGGCAGCACAAACAATCACCTCATCGAGTTCATGGCTGAAATTCCAGAATTAGTTAAAACTCGATTCGCATATTAAATTGCAATCGGTCTGCCAAATCATATCTTGATGGAAAACAACTGAAAACCCAATTTTAGCAGTTAACTCATAGATTTACGATTGTGTTTGCCTACTTCCAGTCCTCCATGTTTTCATTTTCAGGTTTTTTCCACCAAGATATGACTTGGCAGACCGATTGCATTTTAATATGCGAATCGAGTTTCAACTAATTCTGGAATTTCAGCCATGAACTCAATGAGGTGATTGTTTGTGCTGTCGCCTCCTGGTCTATAAGTAATATATGGATTTGTTTCTATTATTTCAATTAAATTTTGATTCATAATGGAAAATGTTACTATGAGATTTATTAAATATTGCTCTTAGATAAATGTTATACAAATACAATACTATAAAAACTAGAATATAATAATTATAAATGTTAATTTAAAAAAGTTGGCTTTTAGCTAAATATTTTAAATTGGCTTTTGACTTAACAAAAATCCAGTAGCATCAACATCTACTCAATGAAAAGGTGAGAAATATTTTTTTCCAACTACAGCACTGCATACATTGCATCGCTAATTTTCTACATGTTATTTCTTTGCATTTTTCATGGTAATAGAACAAAAAATAAGTAATTAAGCATTGTATAAAGAATTATTAAGGGACAAAGAGATTAACTGACAATTCGAAATAATATCTGTGCATTAGTGATAATAAAAGGATAAGTAATAACAGCAGTATTATATTTTCCGATAAGATGAATTAAAAAAAAAATTAAGAATCCAATGATATCAGCAGGCTTTAATATTCTAACTAAATGAACTTAATAATAAGAGTCTACTCTTACATCTAAACTTTTTCAGGAATATGTTTCGTCCAAGATTAAAATCTGTTTTTTGATAAAAATCAGCGGATAATTTAAGTACAGTAAAATACATTAAAAAATTTCAGAAATTAAACATTTTTTTTAACTAATTAATAACAATAATAAAGAAATAAAGCGAGACGCAAACAATTTAGGTCTTTTCTGATAACTAATTCCAATAAAGGTTTTTACTGTCTCTTATTCTTTCTTGTAAATGAAGTTTATAGAGCTCAAAGTGGATAGACAAGCTTCTGCATTAAATAGAAGCAGAATGTACATGTATAATATTAATATATTTTGCATGTACTTGTATTTTCAAGAAGTCCTAATCATTGAACTTTTTACAAAAACATTAGCTCTGCTAGAGCAAATGGGAAAACTGCCAGGAATTTATTAAAAAATATACAGAAACCAATACTGAGTGCAAGTGATTAATATATATATATATACAAAATTATTCATAATTCCTTCCAGTGTTTCGAAGTGCTACAGTAAAAAAAACTAAGACGAATTCAGCAAAAAAGAACATTTGAAAGAATACAGAAACAAATCAAGTTTTATTGTCAGCAGTTGCCGGTAGACCACTGAAGGCAATTACTAAATAAAAACGGCATTTACAGGCAAACAGAAAGCATTTTGTCTTAGAATTTGCAAAATCTGAATCAGTGGTGTTGGCTCAGCGAGCATTTCATATGAAATATTGAAGACAGGGACCAATTGACAAGACAATTCATGTGGGGTAGAATAAGGTCAAAGAATGTTGATAGTACCATGTTGAGTAGAGTGTGGCAGAAACCTATCACATTGATGTGATAATGTGCACATGGAACACCTGTAAGTTATGTAAGTAAAACTTGATTCGGTTTTTGTATTCTTTCGAATTTTCTTTTTTGCTGTATTCATCTTAATTTTCTTACTACAGTGCTTCGAAACCTCGGAGAGAATTATAAACAATCCTGTATATATATATATATATATATATATATGTCCAAATCTTTAAAAACTCAGTCCATAAAATTATCGTTAGAATCACACTAAAGGAAAAAAAAAAACTTATAAAATAAAGAACAGTTTCATTTTACATGAGTTCAGTTTAGAATACATCTTTTTTTTATAAATAACATTTTGTGATAATAATAAAATTTGATTTAGAAATATTTTTTTCATATGCAATAGAAATGCCCAATATTATTTATATACAAATGCAAGATTTTAATTTCAGTAAGTTTTGTCAGCAAAACATCTACATAGGGATGAATTCTTTTAAAAAGTAAAAAAAAAATCATCCTAAAAGATCATCAAGTTCATTTTTTGCTGAAGACGACACAGGGCTGGAATAAGAAGGAGGAGAAGGTATTTTTGGAACTATATTTACAGGAGCAATAGGTCTAGAACTCATCTGGGACATAGGAATTGAAGGTTTTGTCCCTATATTTGGTAAAAGACTATCTAAAGATCTTAAATCAAGACTCTGAGGACCTGGAGGAACACTTTGAAACACAAAAGCTTGAGGTTGAGTAGGACTTGACATAAATGAAGAATATGAACCACTAAGAGAAAGTGGAGGTTGTGGAGACATGCTTAAGTTTGAAGACATAATGTTCATGTTTGACATATTTGGTGAATAACTAGGCATAGAATTCAAGGAGGGATAAGAATCCATAGTCTTTGAAGATGAAAGGCTTTTAAGGTTTGAATTTATAAAAGAAGTAGCTGGATCATGTTTTGGTTTAAGAGGTTCTTTAGAAGTGGTGTTCCACTTTCTTGTTTGTTCTTGGCTCCATGCAAGGTTCTTTTTTTCTTCTAAAGACATTGATGAAGCCTTAAAAGTAAACAAATAAATAAGTAATATAGATACACGAGAATGAACTATTGTAAAAATAGGAGGATACGATTAAGTAGCATATCTAAAAAATATTTAAAAATATTTCTTATCAAGATTTGATACAATTTTTATTATGATGGTTTTCAAATAAGAAAATACTGTATTTGTATGTAGCAAAACACAAATATAAACATAATCATGTGAATTTGCATACACACATTGCAAATGATAGTCTTTTTCATACTGATAATTTATCCAAGAATTTTCCATTCCAACATAAAGTATATAAACATAACCAACTTTATCTGATGATGTTTTCTACATACATAAGTATCAAATTTTATGTTAATATGATATAAATGAATAATTTTTTTGATGGATAACATTTTTTTTGAATAAGTTATAATCATTATATTAAGCATGTATATGACCAACATGTAAGGACAATATTGAAGAAACCTGATCTAAATATTGAATACAATAGTACATGCAACCAAATTCAATATCTCATACATCAAAAGAGTTATTGAAACTTCTATCTAGATATATATACAGTAAATTTCCAATTATTCGCCACTCTAGCAAGCACCATCCCCTCCTTTAAATTTTTTTACAGAAATCAACACTGAATATTCAAATGCACAGTAAACCCAAGTGAGACGGCACTATTCCGAGAAAAATGCTTGTCTGATGTCTGCAAAAATCATATAATATCAAAGATGCCATATACAACCTGACTGATGTCTGGAATGATTTACCTGAGGATACTTTGCAGAGAAGCTGGATAAAATTGTGGCCTAACATTGTTGATAGGACACAATAGGATGAAGAACCTGGTGATAATTTGGAGATATTATCTTGGTGTCAGATGTATTCTGTTTAAAAAAACCTTTCTGTGGATGAAATCACAGAGTGGCTTGATTGTGACAAGAATGATATTAGTTATGAAGAATTAACAGATGACGAAATTATTTCAAATATTTTGAATCCAGAGAAACCTGGAGTGGATGAATCAGAGAATGATGATCCTGGAGTCAGTCAATGACGCAGAAATGGAGACTATGCTTTATAAGTGCATTAATTGTTTTGAGGTGCAAGAGGAAGCAGATGCAACCCAAGTATTTTTATTATATAGAATTCATAACCTTGCTGAAATAAATGCGCAAACAAGATGCAATCAAAAATGTATGATTGATTACTTTGGATGGGAAGAGATGCTACATATTTATTCTGTAAAATTCTAAATTTGTCTCATATTAAATATTCTTATATATAAACTGACAAATAGAAATGTAATTTTAGTAATGGTCCTGTACTGTCTTTCGATTATCCACCATATCACCAATCCTGTGAGTGACTGATAATGAGAAGTTTATTGTGTATTTATACATATGGAACTTGGTTCTTGGAAACATATGGAGGGATCCATATATATTATCTACATTATATATTATAATTTCCGACAAGTCATGATAAAAAATAAAATGAAAAGTATCCACTTGAAAAATGTTTCCTAATAACCTAGTATCATCAAAATGTGTTCTTAACTCATGATCAAATCTATAAATATCATTATCTATACTAATAAAAGAAAGTTTTGCTCTATTTGTGTGTGTCTGTGTGCAATGGCTAGCAAAATGTACAGGAAATATGAGGCTGGAAATTTTTGTGAAGCCCAAAATGTCTCCTGAAGCATCTGAGATTCAGAATTTTAAATTTGTAATAATTAGTTGAGTTATTAACTAAACATCATAACTCACTCTCATCAAAAAGTCATCTATTTGATCTGGTCAGTGAAAACACTTGCGCATGTACACAAACCCATTTATGCATCGAGAGCTAGTGAAGAAATGTTTTTCGACTTTATTTCTGCTTTTTGATTGTTTTGTTTTAAGACAAATCGGCCAAACCACTTGGTATAGTTAAAATTGAAAGACATATCCCAAAAGATCTTACATCTCAAATGCCGCAATCAATTAAAAAAAAAACATCGCAGTTAACCCTTTGAATTTTTTAAAAAGGGTCTTTTTCTACAAAATTTTTCCTCCTCCTTATTACAACGCCCCCTCCAGGAGACAATTTTAGAGATATTGACAAATCACAAATATGCCCTTAACACTTTTAAGGGCGAGGCATTTCTGCTTAAAAAATGTTCAAATAATTAATTAACACTGCAATTTATGAACAAATTTACTTGAAAATAACCAAAAGATTTCTTCACGTATATTATAAGATTGAAATTGTACGAAAAAAATTACTGGTGCCATTTGGCAGTTTAGGCATTAAAATTAACCGTTTGCAGACTGCAAACGGCGCTCAAGCAAAAAGCAAAAAGCTCAAGCAAAAGCACGACTGCAAAAGGGTTAAAGCTGAAACCACCTTCTAATCAATGTTAGATTGGTTTTTAAAAATATGAACTTTAACCCTTTCAAATACACTGCCGAATGCAGGTCACTTCATGCCTCACGGAGACGATATTTTTTCTATGCTAAAAGTAACTAAACGTCATTATTTTAACACAATCTTTTTAGAGCATCTCAATACACCTGATTTACATCACCTACAAAAATTTTGAAATGTACGGACGGATAGAAATATTTTTTATAAAATAAAATGTGTGAAAAGGTTGATGAAATCAATAAAAATCTGAGTTTTTTGTCATGGTTTTGCTAACTTTCAATACAATCTCCAAAAATTGTATACAAAATAGCATATACTTTCAATTCAATAATTTTTTGTGATTGTTCCATTTAAAAATATAAATTCAGACAAAATGGAGTTAAAGATATAAAATAATACAAATTTGAAGTTAATTTAAGGGTCATTCATCACGGCCTGGGTGACACCAGATGGGTCAGCTAGTCATTAAGAAAATAACTCCATTTAAATTGAGTTTTGAAACACTTTGCTAATTTTTATATTATTAAAAAATAATAATACATGCATACATATATATATATATTACAGAATTATTTTAAAATGTTAGAAATTCACTCGTTTTAAAAGTCATCTTGTTAACACACACACACACACATATGTATATATATGAGATTAATATTATGATACATCTAAATTTATGTATATATAAAAATAGAAAAATTATGCGGCAGCTTTATGATGTTTTAAACTACACATATTAAAAGATAGTTCAGGAGATATAATAAAATAATAAGAAAACATAAACAGCTTGGAAACTTCAATAGTAGAAGAAGGATTAAAGAATTTTTTTAAACAAATAAATAAGAAACACTACAACATATAATACCTTTGGAAATGTCTTGTCATTCATCAGGGTATTTTCCATATTTTTCAAAGTATTAACAGATTTAGTAGGTGCAGTAGTTTTAGGTGTGCCACTAAATGATGACAATCCTAAATTTTTAAACATATCATCAATCTGAAAAAAAAAAGAAAGAAAGACATTAATTATTCCGAAAGTGATACGAATTTGCAAATAGAAAGAAGGATTATTAAAATGTGTCATTCCTTTTCAAAATCTAGAAGTAATTCTATTACACATATATTGAAAGCAAAATATCCCATTTAATAAACTTTAGAATTTTGAGTACCATCAACTGGGGTAACTTTGGCCCAAATTTCTCTGTTTCATGGCATGTTCTTATTTTAAAAATGACTATCATGTTAATTTTTTGTTTGCTAAGAACATATGGAACCACACCATTATCATACATTTGTCAACCTCAACATTTTTCTTACAAAAAAGTGTTTTTGAAAGTTAGGGTAACATTGGCCCATGTGTTAAAACGAATGTTATAGGGCCTACAATATGATGTAGACCAATGTTATCCTATTGAAACGGGGGAGAGAATGTAAGAAGTGTAAACATTTAAAAAGACAGTAAATTAACATATATTTTAATAAAAAAATCATTACAAAGCTCATTAATACCGCTTAACGTGGATTGTCCAGGTCTGGGACAGAATACTGGTTTTTCTTACATAGAAATTTAGGTGGACTAATTATTGCAACAATATTGTTCCATTCATACACCATGGAGTTTGGTCGCTGTAAGCAATGTCAACACTTGGACATCTTTTCCATGCAGTCAATAAAACAACCCTCCTTTGATTTCAAAGTAATGCTTCTGGGATAGATATTGCCTATCAGCACAAGCACAAAAATTTCAACATTACAGTCATCTTTGTCAATAGTTTTCTTGTTTGGTTCAGTTGGAATCAATACATTGGATGTGTTTTCAGCAAAATTATTGTTTGTATAAGCACAAATGTCTATTTTCATACGTATATCAAAAATAAACAAAAACATAACCTCAAAAACATCAATGTTTAAATTCAACAAAATAAGAAAAAGCTCCCTTTCAAATATAACATTTTTTTATGCATTGACAAGAAGTATGCACAAAAGTTTAAATAACAATTGGTTGGGCCAAAGTAACCCCAATTAGAAAAACGCTTTTCTTTTTTATCTCAGGAAAGACAATGCATAATTCTACATTAGGCCTTGATCTACACTAAAAAGGTTATAATAACACGTACTTACCAAGGTCCAAATACCAAATGAATTAATTTACAGCTTGACAGGCAAAAGTTGTAAGAGCTAAATTCTCACTGTCTTCACATGTTTTTGTTTGACTGGTGCTACCACGATGGAAACTTGGTGAATTACTTACAATGAGCTGCCAGCCTCAAGCTAATGCTACCACCTATATTTTGAGACCAAAACTTTGTTGATAACATGATAACTCAAACAATGTAGAAAATATAGCAGATTTAATCTTTTTTCTCTGTTGGGCCAAAAATACATTTAAGGGGCCAAAATTACCCAGTTGATGGTATGTTGTTTTATACTTCTTATTAAGTGTTCTATGTATAAATCACAAATATGAAATTTTAACAGTAGAAATTATTTCAGGTTTTGTTAGAGAACTTGATAGTTGTCTTTTGATTTTCAAAGGTATTATATACATATATATATTCCATTAAACTTTGCATAGTCGCAAAGATTCATCTCGTTGTATATGTTATTCATGCTCTCACAGTTCTTGTTGGTGGTTGGTAATGTTTATTTAATGGTTATATATATATATATATATATTATATATATCACCCCTATGCTGGACAGAATCCAATAAAATATGTGTTAGATAACTTTAAAAATGAAATAACCCAATCATTCCATAAAAAATATTCTAAATACATGTATTAGAAACTAATGCAACTTACTGCACTTTTATTTTCTTCTTGAGAAAGATCTGGTACCAGAGTTTGACTATTATTAACAATTTGAGTCATTTCCAAAGTAGAGCTACATAAAAATAAATGAAGTTACTTTTATAATTTTATATTTATCATAATTATAATAAATAATAATAATATTTATATTATATAAATTTTATATTTAAACCTTGCAGGAAAACTATAACAATTAACCTAGGTCACATAGTTTTCGAGAAAATCACATTTTTTCATGACGCACACTTTACTTTGCGGGTGCACAGCGGCAGAGTTTAGGGGCATTCAAGGTGCCTATCGATGTGAATCATCCAAGGATTATTGATAATAATTTTTTTTTTAAAATTGTCATTAATTAGCAAAGACATTAATTAAAAACCTATCTAAAAGACAGCAGAATGGACCAAGGTGACACTACAACTTTATGACCTCCTTTCAAAGTGCACTTGCCACAATGCCAAGTTTAAACTTTGTACAAAGTCTTTGTTGTACGAAAATCTTTGTGAGCGAGTAAAACTCACATTTGACTGATTATTATGTGTCTCTTTTTAGTCTATTTTTCAGATTTTACTTTTTTTTCGTGCTTTTTGCCTCGAAATTTGCATTATTTAATCTAAATTCAGTGAATACAACATTTATGCAGAATAGAGAAAAAATAGCTTGCTAAACAATGAGATCTTTCTGGATTCAATATACGTAGATCCAAAGTAGCAAATTTTGTTGAATGATGAGCAAATGAAAAAAGCAAAGAAAGCCCTCTAGAAACTTTCAATAAAAATGAAATTATTCTCAGAACACTTAGAGTATCCATGTCAGAGTGCAGAGGCTGACACAGCAATTAAGTCTCTATAATCCTTTTCCAAGGATGAATTGGATTTTGAAAAATATCTAGATAATATTTAATAGGCTTAATCAGGACTTTGATGAATATTGTTTAGTTCATTATTTACACAAATTCATTTTGAGAACAATTGATTTTTAAACTTAATTTTTACCTAGAAAATATAAATACAGTAGAGCCCCACTAATCCGAAATTCCACTTAATCCGAGGGCCGGCTGAGAGGTTCTGTTCTCAAAGCTGATAAACAGGAAGTGCTGGGTTCGAACCCAATCACGCCCGTCGGTCTAATCATTCGGAGTTTTCTTCGAACCTTGGATTTCCAAGTGTTAATATGGGTTAGGTTCCCTTAGAAAGACCCCCACAAAGCGCACTCCACCCCTTAGGGCCTATATCCCTCGTGTTGATAATTGGTCGTCATAAACACAACCAACCGTTTAATCCAAACAGATTTTATTTTCGAAAATTATACTTGAGAGATTAACTGAAAATATTGAATTATTGTACTAAAAACAAAAAAGTACTTTTTGCTACAAAATTTTCCGGATTACAGGATGAATGTTGGGAAAAACATGTAGAAGTTAGAATTAAACAAAAAATAGCAGTAAAGCATGTTTTTTATTCTTTAAACACCTTGAATAGAAAAAAAATATATTCAATAATGTAAAAGTACAACATATGTACTTGAATATAAAATGAAAACATGCGATTCAGGCCTATCCGTAGAAGCCACCTTAAAAAATCTCGAATATAGTTTGTTTGCAGTCACTATATATTTTTTTTAATGCAAAAAGCATTTAATTCAGATGATAAAAATTTATTTTTCTTTTCAACAGCTTGATTTCGCAAATTATCCCCAGAAATATTTTTTTTCTCCCCTCCACCCCCTCATTGATGTAGTGACTGAGCTATTTATAGATTCACGATTTTGTACCATTTGTAATGAGTTGTTACGTAATTTCTTATTCTGAAGTTCCATTAGACTATTATAAACATAAAGAGTGATTAAACAAGCAATACTTTTTTTTCTGAAAGTTGTGCCGGATTATCCAGCATGCTGAATTTTAGGATGCAGGTTTGGAGGATGTTTACTGTACTACTCAGTACTTATAACTTACATTTTCTTTCAGCAAACACCTTTTTCTTTTCTATTTTTATCAAAATTTTGGGTAATCTAAATTTTTTGTAATCCGAACAGGCACCAGTCCCAATTAGTTCAGATTAGCGGGGTTCCACTGTAATTCACTTACTTAACGTTTATGCCTACAATTTTATTTTTATAGCATCTATTACTTCTGCTATATTTGAATAAAAATAAGTTGTAACGTGTGTGTGTGTGTGTTTGAGTTCAAGGTAAAGTAGGAATTAAGATTATGTTGATAAAATAGTCCTGCCAATTAATTAAAAAATATATACTTAAATTTGATATGGTCATTGGGTTCTATAAGTTATATTTAGAAAAATCTTCATGCTCTGACAAGTAAAACATTAAAAAATTTCTGACAAGTAAAACATTAAAAAATTCAATTTTTGTATGACCGAAACTCACTGAATTATAATATGGGGTTATCCATTCCAAATCACCCAGGTGGTTGCGCTCGACATTTTTAATTTACCTAATCTTTTAAACAAGTTTTCTTCATAGTTTTCTGAGTTTAAAAACATCATTAAAAATTTTTTTGAACATATAGTTTTTTCAGGGTAACCATTTTTAATGAGCTACAGAGCCATTTTTGGGTGGAAAACAAAATTATGGAAAATGTTGTAACTGCTTTATTTTTCTACCTACCAAAATGAATCAAATACCCAAATGTTCAGAATAAATTTGTCGACATTTTAAGTAATTATAAAATTTTCATTAGACTTAAGGATCTAGGCCAAAAACATGCTTAAAAACCACAGAAATAAAAGGTCAAACACCACATTTCGCTGCCTTTATATTTTATGAAGGAGATCACACTCGCCTTAAATATTTTTTTTCTTACACAGATCTCTTATAGGACTACTTACTTTTACAAATTTCAATCCTGAAAACCTTTTCCCTATTTTTTGCACAGTTCTTCAAAAACTGTGTTAAGTCTGTTTTTGGCAATTTTCACTAATTAACGTCTCAAAAGCGATTGTCTAAGAAATTCTGAAAACGTAAAATAATAAACATCTTTGTAATATAAAGTTAAATTGTAAATTTTATGACTGAGACTTAACTGGTTTTTGAATAACAGTTCACTAAAAATGCAACCCCCTCCCCCCCCTTCTTTTCATTTTCGTTTTGTTTCACATACATAGCATTACAGGTACTTTTTGCTTAGGGACGTTGAATTGATAAAAACAAATGTTACGCATTGTTGTTTAGTTAAATAGGGCAGTGGCACCTTTTCAAAAGTTTCTAGAAGGGGGTGGGGAGGGGGTCTTTTAATTTTACTGTGCACAGCTGAGGAGTGCAGTTTTATTCTGACATGTTTTTGAAATTAGCCTAGATACTCGCTAAGAGGTTTCTTCATTAGCCCGAAAGCAAAAACACCCACTCACTAATGAAATTTTATAAAATATCTCATAAAAGGCAAAGAGCAGTTGTGTATGCAAACGAGATATTTTATAAAATTTCATTAGCAAGAAGTGTTTTCGCTCGTGAAGTGAATTAACCTCTTAGTGAGTACTTAGGCTAATTTCAAAAACATGTCAGAATAAAACTGTATCAGGTGCTCCTCAGCTGTGCAAAATAAAATTAAAAGACCTCCCCTCCCCACCCTTCAAGAAAGTTTTGAAAAGCTGCCACTGCCCTATTTAACTAAGCAATAATGCATAAAATTTGTTTTTATCGCCAGTTTGAACGTACCTAAGCAAAAAGTACCTGTAATGCTATGTATCTGGAACAAAAGAAAAAAGAAAGGGGGTACTTGGTGCATTTTTAGTGAACTGTTATTCAAAAACCAGTTAAGTCTCAATCATAAAATTTACAATTTAACTTTATATTACAAAGATGTTTATTATCCTATGTTTTCAGAATTTTTTAGTCAGTCCCTTTTGAGATAATAATTAGTGAAAATTGCCAAAAACAGACTTAACACAGGTTTTGATAAGCTGTGCAAAAAAAGGAAAAGATTTTCAGGATTGAAATTTGTAAAAATAATTAGTCCTGTAAGAGATCTGTGTAAGAAAAAACTATTTAAGGTGAGTCTGATCTCCTTCATAAAAAATAATGGCAGTGAAATGTGGTATTTGACCTTTTATTTCTCTGGTTTTTAAGCATGTTTTTGGCCTAGATCATTAAGTCTAATGAAAATTTTATAATTACATAAAATTCGACAATTTTGTTCTGAACATTTGGGTACTTGATTCATCTTGATAGGTAGAAAAATGAAACAGTTACAGCTCTTTCCGTAAAACACATTTTCCACCCAAAAATGGCTATGTAGCTCATTAAAAAATGGCCACTCCCAAAAAACTACATGATAAAAAAAAAAATTAATCATGTTTTTAAACTCAGAAAACTTGTTTAAAAGATTAGGAAAATTTAAAATGTTGAGCGCATCCACCTGGGTGATTTATAATGGATTGATCCTATGTTAATTTTTATGAAATTTGGAGCTTTCTGATACAGTCGGCCCGGCCCCACTTAATCAGGTAACAGATAAACAAATACCCTGCTTATAGAAATAAAATCTTCTAGAACCAAAATTTTTCCCATAGAGGCAATGTTAAAATTCCCCACTTATTCGAATAATTTCCCCGGATAATGCAATAACGACTAATCTGGTGTGACAAATATTTTTCCTAGAAAAGGTCTTTCGTTCGAAAATTTCAAACCACTGAAATGCAAGTTTCTCTGAGGAAAGGGAATGAAGTCCAGTTACGCGCATCACGTCAAATTTGAACAACTTTAACCACAGTCGCCATAGCAACAGACGTCTCCAATGAAAGGGGTGTTGAGGAGGGAAGAAACAAAGAGACTACGCTGTATGATGACGGTAAGAAAAACGGATTGGTCACGTGATGTTGTAGAATATTCGAAGGTAATTGCAGTTCGGTTTTCACTTTATTTATTCAGTTTGTTTTAAGGTTCTGAAGTAGAAAAATATGAACGTGAAAAGAAAAAATTTAAGTTTGTGCGATAAATTGAAGGTTTTGGATGCCATAAAGCACAGAAAAACACAAACTGAAATCGCTAAAGAGTTTTAAATTTCTCAATCTCAAGTCTCGACCATTAAGAAAAATGCTGATAAAATTGAAGAAGAATGGAGAAACAATGGAAACCTACACCGAAAACGGAAAAGGAAATCTAATGACGATCTCGACAATGCTGTGTTGGAATGGTTTCATTCAAAACGAAGCAAAGGAGCTTTAATAAACGGGGCAATGATTATGCAGAAAGCCGAAGAAATTGTGAAAGATTCTATTGATGAGAATTTTTCGGCATCTAAAGGATGGTTATATAGATTCCAGCAAAGACACAATTTAACCTTTAAGAAACTACATGGAAAATCAGGTTCTGTAAATGATGCAGTTTGTGATGAATGGATTGAAGAAACTTTACATCAAATTCTTGCTGAGTACAAGCCATGCGATATTTTTAATTGTGACGAAACAAGTCTACTTTATAGAGCTATGCCTAAAGGAACAATTGCCAAAACCCCCAAAAAATTACACGGATTTAAAATAAGTAAAGATCGCGTAACTGTGTTACTCTGTGTAAATCAAACGGGAGAAGAAAAGCTTCAACCTCTTCTCATTGGCAAAAGCAAACAGCCTAGTTGTCTAAAAAATGTAAAAAATTATCCTGTTGCATATGATTATTCACAGAATGGTTGGATGACAAAACATATTTTTGCAAGTTGGCTGACAAATAGACCTAAACACAAAAAAGCAAAATAGAAAAATTGTCCTGTTTATGGATAATGTTGGCAGTCACAAAACAGAGAACTCAATTCGACTGAATAATGTCAGATTAGAATTTTTGCCTGCAAATACGACGGCCAAAATACAACCTCTTGATCAAGGAATCATAAGATCGTTCAAGGCGTTATATATAGACGGGAGATTATAAATGAACTTCTCCATATTTTGGACTTAGAAACAGAGAACTGTAATGAGACATTTTCCAGTCTTTCAAAAAAAAAAAAAAAAAAAATTAACCTTTTGGCTGCTATGCAGTTCTGCAACAAAGCTTGGAATAATGTTCCTGTTAGTGTAATTATAAACAGTTTTAAAAAAGCGAAATTTTTAAAGCCTAATTCTGATGAAGATGATTGTTGGGATACAGAAACTGAAATTTGTGATCTTCAAGAATTTCAAGAAGAGCTCGATAAACTCCAAATTACACAAGAAGAACTTTTGGAATTTATAGAATTTGAGGAAAATGAGGCTACAGAAACTGAGGAGACGTCAGAATCATCTGCCTGCATAGAAGAAGATGAAAATAATGAAGTTGTAATAGATCCTCCCCCATCCTTGAGTGAAGTACAGAAATCATTATCAATTATACGAAGAAATTTTGAAGCTCGAGGTGGAGATTATAAAATATTATATGGTTTGGAAAAAGAACTGCAGAAATGTGTGCAAAAAACATTAAATAAACAATCAACTGTATTGGATTTTTTCAAAAAATTGTAATGAGGTAAGCCATAAAACCAGAATATTTCATCATGTAATTTAAATGAATGTGTATTATAATGCTTAATAGTATAAGAATTTTTATTTCATTTTGTAGTTCTCTTTCTTTTTAAAGAAAGTAACTTTTTTACAATTAAAATAATTGGGTTTTTTTTAAGTGCTATAGATTATTAGTTAGATTTTAAGATATTATTAATGATGTGGTAAGGTAGAATAAATTTCCCCACTTAATCGAATAGCCCCGCTTAATCGAATAATATATATTGGAACCACACGTATTCGTTTAAGTGGGGCCGACTGTACCAAAAACAGAGAAACTATTTTTTAACCCTGGAAAGATCTACAATTTCATAAAATTCAATATATCTTAACACGGTTAGGTTAGTTTGGGCCACAGATGAGTGGAATCTTTGCTGTTTTACCTATAAGAGCAGGCATTTTTTATAATAAAAATATAACCCATGGGATTCATTGACTATATAAAAAATATTAAAAGGTAATTTTAAAAAATGGATGTCATGATTATTTAATTAATGTACAGTGCAAACTCGATTATCCGAGCTAATTGGGACCATTAGTACCTCGGATATCGAAAATCTCGGTTAATAGAAACTGCGTGTAAAAACTCACCGCGCTTGCAAATTTAACATCTCTTTAAAAAAAACAAACCAATAGAACGTTTTTTATATAATAAAAATAAATATATGTAAAGTTCTGTTTCATAGCTTAACAAATTTAAAAAGGAAATCAACTACTAGTAGTAAATTTTAAAAAGCAAATTGAAAAATTTACAAGAGTTCACACGGCCACTGGAAAAAAAGCATTGTTCGCTGTTGACTTCTCAGGGTCAAAAGTTTCTTGGGAGTTGAGTGCTTTTGGAGACAGAAGAGCCTGCATAGCAAGGACAGTGAACTAAAAGGTGTGGTCATTTTCAAGGCTCATTCAAAAGAAAAAAAAATCAGACTTTGTTATCGGCTCGGTTAGCAGAAACCTCGATTAATCGAAGCTCGGTTAGTCGAGGTTCTACTGTAATTTTAATGTCTACTATTTCTGATTAGAATAAAAATTATGTACACAAGAGTGTTTTCAGTGGAAATACATTATTTTAATATTTTTATTACTTAATTATAATTCAATACATTAATTATAAGCATTTTTCTGTTAACTCACCATAATGATAAATCGCCAAATATTCTTTATGATTACAATTGTATACAAGTTACAAAATCAATGTATTTAATTATGCACCAAACCACACTAGGCAAAACAGGCCAACAATGAAATATTTAAAATACTAAATAGTATATAATAAAACATAGAAAAAAAAATGTGAGTAATATGAAAAAATGCACTTTTATCAATTAATAGTTTAATATGAGTTAAATTATGATTATACATTGAAAAAACAATTTAAAAATACTAAATTGACAATTTAAATTTTTTTTTTTTTTTTTCTGAAGTCTTATCTTAAAAAAAGAGCAAAAAAATATATTTTTTTAATTCATTCATTTCTTTGTATTTTCTCCCAAGCATAAATTAAAAGGTGAATTTACCATAATCAGGTTCATGCCAACTTAACATATTTTATCAGTATTATTTTGGAACCACATGAATTGCACTTATTAAATGAGACATGATTTTTAAGATAAACACTGAATGCTTATAAAAAAGTGTTAAAAAAAACTATATTTAGTTAGATTTATTTATAATGTAGATAAGATAATTACCCATGTTCTTGCCGTATAGAGTTTAACTGCTCCAATTTCGTTTTATGTTCTGCTTCTACATAGCTGACCATCTCTTTAATGACTGACATAATAGAATTAAACTGCAAATAAAAAGAATAGTTATGCTCATATATAATGATAACTTCCATTTATACAAAGAAGTTATGCCTCCCAAGCAAAATTTACATTCATAAAAATAACATTCATAAACATTATGATATGGTAATAAACATTAAAATATGTATAAAATTCAAATTTGTATTTCATTCTGACTGTAAATAACTTGAATTCTGTTGAACAATTTTGATGGAACTTGCACTATTTGTTAGATAATTTTTCAGGGGTGGTTTTATTATAAAACACATCATTCAATACTTAGTTATAGAGTTTTGGAGAAAAATTTTATAATCAAGTGAACCCCTTTTTTAAAAGGTCCAACTGAATGAATTTTGATATGACTTGCACTGTTTGATAATTTTTCAGGAATGATTTTAATATATAAATTGATGTTTTATGTTACTTATTTATAGAGATATGGGGAACAGTTATATAATCAGGTAAACCCAATTATGATAGATTAGCTTTTTTTAAAAAAATAATTCAATATGTTTAACTCTATTACATGTATAAAATGCAAATTCTTATTTAATTTCGTCTGTTTATAACTTAACTGATTTTGATGAGACTTGCTCTGTTAGTTAGATATTTTTTCAAGGCTGATTTTTAGAATATGACACACTGACCTATGTTACTTAGTCATAAAATTACAGGGAAAAGTTCTATAATCAGGTGAACCTGATTGTGAAAGATGAAGCATAAGGCTCTAACAGAACAGTAAGAAGAAAAAAAATAATAATAATAATAAATAAATTGAAATTTAAAATTGTGAAATGAGCGGAAAACTTTAAAAAAATTTCATTATTATTCTGGAACACTAAATTCATTTCAAGAAAATTTTCAGAAAGGATACGACTGATGACAGTCTACTTAAAACTTGGCAACTTTTTATCTCTATGTAACTGCCCTTAAAGAAGTACAAGAGCAATAAAAATTCGACAATTGCAATGTCTTCGAATATGTTGAGGCTATAAACAAGAAATTTCACATAATGGTTATCTTTAAGATGCAAATATTCGATAAGAGCAGCTCTAAAAAAAATACTAATTTAAATATGTAAAATGGGGTGTAAAAAAATCATGATTTTTTTTAAAAAATCAAAAAGATCGGATTTTTTTTATTTAAATCGGATTTTATTCCCTGTGTTAAAATATTAAACATATACCAAGAATTAAGCATTTCTAAAATGAATAACCCTCCAATTACTAACATAATCTACCTTTTTTTGCTTTAATTAATAAAATTTTAATTATGTAATAATAGAAATTACAAAAAACTGCAAATTAAAAATTTCTTTAGTAACGTACAACATTATAATCATTAATATTTTGTAATAATTATGTAAACCAATGTTAAATACTGCTTATATTTTAAAGTTATTGATAAATTGCATTTAATTTTAAATTGATGATACAGATTAAATTTTGTAATTATTAAACAATTTACATTTAATTAAGAACACAATCTACATTTTTGAAGAAGTGGTTGAAAACAGGTGATAATAATTTGATAAATTCATAAAGCAACCAGTAATTTTACACAGGTTCTAAAGCGTATGTATATATCAAATTGATCAAAAATTGTAGCAATGTATATAGCAAACTCACACATAATTTATAAATGGATTACAAAAATTGTATTTTTGAAATTTAAATCAGATTTTTCCCCCACAACATTAAAATATTTGAATAGCTATTAAATATTATAATGTTTTGAAGTTATTTAACATTTAGTTAGATGTTTTTTAAATATATAATACATCTTTTTATGCAGTTTAATATTGTTATAATTAACAATAACAAATATTACATTTTTTACAAGTGATTTAGTGATCGTTTTCATTACTGATTATAATGCTTTTTCACACCATTTTAAAAAAACAGAAAATATGTGATTTTATCATTTGATTTAAATCATTAACACTCTATTGCTATGTTTATTGTATATAAAAGAATGAATAACTTGATTATTAAAAGGAAATTATGACATTGTAAGTTATATTAGATTTAAATATCATTTTTAAATTAAATGCTTTTTATGTTTGTTAGATAAAAACCATGCTTTTACAAACTTACTGTACTTAAATTTTTCACAATACTCAGGATTTACGTTTAGAAAAAATTATTTAAAAAAGCTTTGTTTTGTGTATTCATAAGTCACAATACCTGTAGAAACTTTCCAAATTATGTTAATCTTAGATTTGAATTCTTTCTTATGTCATTTTAAACATTTAGGAAATTTTGAATTTTAATCAATGATTTTTTTAAAAAAAATCTCTTGATTAAAATCATAATTTAAATCACTGATTTAAATCGTTGACACCCTAATGTAAAATGAACCAAAACTTTTCCAAAAATGCTCTAAATTACTATTCCTTTGTAGTTGTTAGGGTTGAATCGTGAAATTCCATATGATAATTACTTTTATGTCATACATGCTCGCTCATATGAATTTCTATAATTTCGAAATTTAAAATGGTGAAATGAATGTAAAGCATTCTAAAATCACAATCTTACTTTTAAACTAGTGAACTGATTTCACATCATCTCTAAAGGTAATAATATCAATATGTGCTTAAAATTGGCTATATATTATCTCTGTACTCAAAAGTGCCCTTAAAGAGCACAAAATGTTCTAAAATTTCAATTTTTTTAAATTTGCTGAGGCTAAAAATTGAATTTTGATATAGTGGTTATTTTTAAGAGATAAATGATTTCTAAGAACGTTTATTAAATTCGAGATTTAAAAGGATGAAATGATTAAAAAACATTTTATAATCATGATTAAACTGAAACTATTGGATATAAAAAATTTTAAATTTTACATGCAGGTTTCTATTACGATATGATGTTCTTAAAGAAAAGTTATGAAACAAAGTTCAAGTTTCAAATGGTTGAAATAGGAAGAAACGGTTTGAATGCTTTATTTTCACTGTGATTTTTCCAAGTCTGTCAGCTTAGAAACTTTAAATCTGAAATAGGGATAAATTCTAGGATTCAGATGGCACAAAGAATTTTTTTATTTATTTATTTATTTATTTATTTTTAACTTTTAAAAATGTATAGAGAAGAAAAATCAATTATTTGTCATGCCAGTGTTACATACAACTTTTCTAAACAATAGGATAAAATGCAAGTACCAGTAACTACCATAATGAATTAAAATCACAGTAATAAAGAAACATGATTACCAACTAGGTAAGGAAGTGCTGTACATTTAGCCTTTTGTCCCACAAAAATGACAGTTTAATATACCAAACCATTGTCTTTCCATTTAACAGTATTTTAATTTTTATGGTTTAAAATTACAAAAATACTTTTTCACTAGGGTTTTTACACATACTGAAGAGATATTACAAAATACATTTACTACATAACAAAATACATAATACAGCAAATACATTTTATACAAATATGGATTTGAGTAATATTTGTACAACATAAATTTCACTCACTGAAAAATAAACGAAACTCAAACCTGATTTAAGGTCAGTCCATTCTCAATAGACAGTGGCATAAGGAAAGGAATAATCTTAGTTGCCATGATTTCTTTGGTTATACCTAATTTTTTGTGAGTCATTGTAAGCTTTAAAATACCTGAAAAAATGTATCTTAAGTTAATTTTAAAGTTGCATTTCAAATAAACAACAATATTATAAGCAAATAAATAAGTAGAATGCTAAAACTCATCTCTAAAAAGTTAAAATTACACATTCGCTTACTGTTGCTTTATGTGTAATAGGGCAGAAGAGAAACAAAAGATGGATGTGGGGATGTAGAGATCTCTCAAATGTGACCTCAAATACAACTGGCCAGCAACAGCCCTCCTAAGATTTAATGTGAAGCAGAATATAAGGTTAATTTAGAGAAAACAAAAATTATATGCCCCTTAAAGAATTATCATGATTTAATTATGCATGAATCAATCGAAATTATCACTAAAGAGAATAATCTTTGTAATGACATTTTATCCTATAATAAAACAAGATGTTAGTAACATTTATTTTTTATTTTTGGTATTTTGTTCCTGAGACTGACTATGTTTACAGTTGAAAGTGATAGGAATTAATATAATTTAACATCTTTTAATATATTTTTTTTATCTTTCAAGTAATGAAGCACATTGTGTAATTTTAATTTTAACAATATTATAGGTCATACAATTTAAATAAAACCTATAGTTAAAATAACAAAATTAAATAACTATTCAATATTTGATTGGTTTATATTCAAATTTAAATGAACACAAATGAGAACAGTGATGATGTCATAGCATTTTAAGAAGGGATTTCACTGAAATAATATATAGTAGACAAAAAAGTAATAAATATATTTTTTTTATTAAAGCTATATCAATATTTGAGTACAAAGCACAAATTAGTTAACTAGTAAAAGTAATTATTTTAAACAAATCCTTAATTACATTAATAAAAGGTTCCCAAGCTGTGCTCTGCGGAGCCCTAGGGGCTCTGTGTGAATCCGCCGCACTTTATGAAAGTAATGAAAATTTAAACAAAATCAACACATTTTAAAAAAAGTTTTTTTTTTCTTTTTCAAAAATGGAAACAGATTCTTTTGCTACAAAAGTATTTATACATTGATGATAACTGTCTTCAACAATCTGAACTCTTTTAATTAACTAAATTTTATTTTCTTTACAAAATTTAAGGTACAAATATTAATTTTACGCTTTATTTTTATGTTTTCCGATCAAAAAATGCGATAAATGGAGAAATAAACATACATTTGCTGTAAGAAAACCAGAAATTGTGTTCTGAATGAAAATTTGGATATTTGAATTTCCCAACTCCTCCTCTCTCAGTGTGACTTGAGGTGAAGTGTTATCCAATGACTCCACATTTCATGCTCAACTACATGATCGTTCCGAAAGAAATCAGTCTAATTTGAAAGATAAACAGCCTGATTTTTTTCAATATGAAGGGCAAAGTATGCATGCTTCAAAAGAAAATATCTACACTTGTTAAAACAAATATGAAATGTCCTGGGCATAGGTGCAGACTTCACGGCTGCGAAATAGGCAGTAAGATATACTTCTACAACTAATTAAAATATTTTCTTTTGTCCTTTTTAATCACTGTGATTAATTAAAACAAAATAATGTTCTATAATTAATGATAGAAATTTGCCTTGTTAGACCTCATCGTCCCCTTTAAGTCGGCACTTACCTGATATTTTTAACAAGTCGCTTGAGTTTGTGAAGATCATGTAATTGCAAAGACTCTTGATAAACCTCATAAAATTGATATTGTTATGAATTTGCTTTATGAAAAAGTTCTTAATTTAGAGTCAATATTTCCTTGTCAAATACATCTTTTTCTTTTAAATTAACTCTATAACAGGTGACGTAAAAGAACACTTAACAGCATCTTCAGATGTACAAAATTTGCCTACAAATGAATGAATCTACTGACATCACTGGATTAGCAGTTTTGTTAGTATTTTACAGTTATAGTCCAGGCATTTTGTGAATGAACATGGACAAAATTGTAATAGAAGCTTTTTACAGAGTTTTTTAATCAAGAACTACTGCTTAATAACATATTAAAAATCAGACAAAATCTGAGCACGGGAACACCCTTATATTCGGATTTAAAAATGGCAGAGGGGATTTTCTGGAACTAAGGCGAAAAATATGTATCGCTTATGGAAATATATTGCTTTATTTTGACAACTTAACTTTGAAGTATAGTCAAAAACATTAAATAGCACACAGAGGTCTACTATCCCTTACACATTACTATTTCAATTCATTTTTACAGAAATGTCCCAGTGAAAAAAAAAAACATGTATCAATAATTTTCATCACTTTCATCATATTGATAGTTAGAAGTTAGGTAGTTGTTGTTACATCCATTGACTTGGCACACCCCACAAGCTGTAGAAAAGGGCAATCCATTATGCTTGCATACGCATCATAAAGTAGCATAGTTTGTCTTGCAGGAACATCGAATCATATTAAGTAGATAATGTGGAGCTGGTGGTAAGTCGCAGAGTATTGGGTAGTATGAGTTACTTTTTACATACCAACCCCATTCTTCTGGTTTGGTTCTTTCTTCAGTAGCTTTCCAGATATTTATTTGTAAGTGCGATAGCTATGATATTTTGTAGAAGAATCGGTCGGAAGCAAACGTTCAGGCCTAATAAATAATTTTGATGTAGTTACCACTCCCTACCAACATTTGCTGACGTAGATTGTCTGTGGATTCCAGTATCTTGCAGTCATAAAACAGAAACTTTTTTTTCTCCCAACCTCAGCGATATCTGATGTAAACATGAATTTGAACCAAATATTTTTGCAACTGAACGGAGCTCTGTCTCCTTCATCAGTTTGAGAAATGCTGAGGGTTTACCTACTACAAACATTTTGTGCACCTTTGCGTTTTCAAATGGCAGATTAAACATTTTCTGTAAGTGCAGGTATGGTGACTTGAGACAATTAACATGTCCTCCTGCTGTTATTATAGGGAGAATCTCCAGCATAGCACACAAGTGCAATTCCTAAGAGTCAATTTTGTCATCTGTTATTAATGCTCTTACAACACTGGTTATTTGCTGATATTCTAACCAGAGTTTACTTGTTCTCTAAGTAGATTGCAAGTGATTTTATTCGTCTCCAAAGCGATGTCAATCTGAGATACCGCGTCACACAGTTCAACGTCTTTCATTTGTTTTTGGTCGGTCATAATATTCTCGAACAGATCACAGTTTCCTTTACCAGGTTGTGGGGAGATCCATGTTCATTGCGAGAAAAAATCTCTCAAACTAGTAGGCAACTAAGAGCTGCATCTACGAGCATATGTCCTCGTATCGCCCTAGAAATAGCTTTCCCAGTCATCATATGTACAACAGTATTTGATCCGTAGATTTCCTCAAGCACTTCAAATAACCCTGAACCATTCATGAGAGTTCCGATTGCACCTAAAATATTCATTAGAGTATGAAATGTTACCAGCATTAAAGTAATATCTTGAAGGTCTGTTTGTCAGTAATGATTTGGGAAGCTTTCCAAAATAAAGGCTGATCAAAAGTAACTGCACATGGGGTGCTATGATCTTATGCTAGTTTGTTAAGATATATTAGTGTCGAAAAAATACAAGTCATGTCGGTGGCTGCCATATCAATGACAGGAAGAAATCAAATAGATGATTCCCCTGGATGACAAACATTCTGATTTGAAATGAATTAATTGGATAGCTCCTGACCAATTTGGACCCTGTCTTTTGGCTGCTGAGATTTGCCACAAAAGAGTGACTCTATTTAGCGAAGCATTCGGTAGTATTGGAAGTTTACAGAATAAGATCTTCTTCATGATTATTTTCGCATGTCTGTATTTTGCAATATCAACTTTGGCTAGGTTCTTAATATCAATATCACCAACATCACGCCTATTGACAGTAGGACAGGTGTTGCCCTTTGGAGTTACTACAGCAATCCTACCCATACCATGAAATGTGTTATTCCCTTCCAGAGTGCCGATATTGTGATCGACATTATCTGCTGCTTGAAGTAATGTGGTGTTTTGAACAGCACTCAAAGAAGTGGGACCGCCTGATATTGCAGCTGTTTTTTTTAATCTTGTTACTTTTGAGTAGGATGAGCAAAACCCAAGATTGTGAAGAATGTTAACCTTCAGACTACCAAAAAAAAGTATATGCAAGAACTACCATTCGGGTCCATTGGACCCATATGTAAAATATATAGGATTTCAAAATATACAAAACACCCATTTATCTACAATGAATATATTTGTTATTAATGCACCTTATACAATATATAAAAGTGATATATATAGTAATAGAGTAAGAAAGTAACACATACAGTAAGAAAGTAATATATATAGTATATTATAATGACTACAAAACGTTTTTCATCATAATAAAATTATTCTGTACATGAAGTACAAATAACGACGGAATGTTCTCCGCAAACATTTTTCGTACACTTCTTGCATAATGTTTGTGTTTTTCGATCTTTTTTAGAGGGACAAATATGACATCTTGATTTTTTTCGTGGCGGTTCAAAACTATTTGCGTAAAGTTGTTCTGAAGTAGATGTTGAGACGGCGATACCTCCTTCACCTACTAATTCTTCTGCAAGTTGAATAATGAAATTCCGCCTTTTTTTCATTTTCGGATCACATTCAGCATTCAGTAACAACCATATTATGTATGCATTCATCGCACTTATATCGATCATATTATAAAATACAATCAAAGGCCACCGACGTGTCATGCGTTTCACACTATATGCTCTTACCATTTTGTCCATCGTATCTACTCCGCCTTTGGTTTTATTATAATCTAGGATTATTTGTGGCTTTTTTTCTAAGCTGTTGTCAATATCATAAGTGTTATGCATTGTGCTTAGCAAAGTAACAATTCTACCTTTTCTGGGACAGTAAGAGATGATGGTCGCCTTCTCTTGAAACCCAAATAAAGTAGAATATACAGAACGATGTTTTGGATTTGTGAGCACAGCGGGTAATTCAGGTTTATTTTTTCGAATTGTTCCAATAAGAGATAATTTTTTAGAAGTAAGATGTGTTGCTAATGCATATGACGTAAAAAAGTTATCACATGTAATATTACGACCAGAATTTTCAATTTCCTTCGTCAATCTTTTAACTACATTTTCTCCCTGATGAGATTCTCTTACTTCATTTTTGCCTGTATATAGTTCCAGTTTCCAAGCATACGATGTTACGCTGTCACAAATAACCCAGAACTTCAATCCATACTTTCCAGGTTTAGATGGCATATACTGACAGAAAGGACATTTTCCACGAAAAGAAACTAATTGCTCATCGACAGTCATAGACCAATTAGGAATATAAGGGTCTTGTAAATAGCTATTCCACAATTCAAAGCATTCTCTTATTGGCTCTAATTTATCAGTTGATCTTCTTTTACGCCTCTCAGCAGCATCATCAAATCTTATGACACGTAATATACTTGTGAATCTATTGCGACTCATAATATCCCGAAATATTTGTCTTCCATTTTTTATGCTCCAAAGTTCGCTTACTGTTTCATTTTTCGATTTATATACTCCAATAAGTAATAAAAGTCCGATGAATTTTTTAAGTTCTATAATATCTATAGGTTTCCACTCTTTATCGAATACTCTATTGCCTTCCGCGTTTGTCCATTTTACTATAATTTCCAAAAGTCTTTTTCGGAAATAGATAAGAAATGAGGATGATATGGAATCCACTTCACAATTTGCAAATCTTGAAGGTCCAGATTTTTCACGTAAAATATTGATTTCAGTACGTCTTCCTTGTGGTCTGGCAACTTCATTCTTATACCAGATCTGTGAATTATTTTTGGAAACAAAAGTAGAATTTGAAGTACTTGTGGTTGCTACATTTACTTCATTGGAATCATTATCAGATTCTGAATAGGAATCAGAAATTTCATTATGTATTTCAACATAATCTACTTCACCTTCATCAGACGACAGATTTTCATCATCGGTGTCGAATTCTATATCGTCCGGATTTTCCATAATTTTTTGAATTTCCTCTTGAGTCAATACTTTTTTTCTGTTCATTTTCAATTCAGTTTTTAACAAAAAATAAGTTAGGAAATAAGAAAATGATGAATATTTGTAAAATAACAAAGCACGTACAAACTACACTTATTACTTGTCTTCAAATATCAAGTCCTATTTTCAATGAAAAGACTCAAAAACATCAATAGACACCATTCGCTCACTAACTGTGTCTGTTGATAAATGATTCTCTGAACCAGAAGTAACCTTTTATATATAGAGCACGAAGTTTACTAGATCAGTCTAGAATGTTCTCAAAACTTCATTATAAAGTCGCCAAATTTGGCGAGATTGGCGCTAAAAATCCATCGCCAAATGGGCGATAAACAGCCAATTATGGTAACCCTGTTCCTCCTCATGATTTATGGCAACCCTAGAAAAAGAAAGCAACAGTATATTACGTTTGTTTTAATGTTGGGTCCAATGGACCCGCGTGGTAAACAATGAAACAAATTAAAAATAGGTAAAAAATTTCGAACAAAATTTTAATCGCAATCGCATATACATAGAGGAGACAATTGCAGGAAAAGTCATGTAATCGCGAAACTTTGAATGCTATTTTTCATGAGAAAAATTTACATTAAATATTGCTGTCGGGTCCAATGGACCCGTCTGGTAGACGGAAGGTTAATAAGGTATCTTGATCTGTAGTTATGGTGGAGCTGAACGGACAGACCAATTTGTAGTGGACATAGTAATGTTCCGGAACCGATAGCTTGCATAAAGGTCTGGCCAACAGGACTTTCCGATTTTCATGGACATTTCCTTTTGCAGAAATAATTTTGATAATAGCAATTTCAAGCTACTAGGTATGTAATCAAAGCGCTTTCCTCCGTGAAGTCATTACGTAAGGGATACTCATAAACTTTAGTGGTGTTGACTTTTGTTAGTAACTTCAAAGAATTTAATTTTCTGTCCCATGCAGAATTACGATATCTGATTTCCTTTTTTTACCCGATATTATAATACTTTCCCATAGTGTTAGTTCTAAAAGTTTTCTCTTCATGTTCCTTCGTTCTTACGCATTGCTCTGGCTTCCTTCAATATATTCTTCCATTTTAGAAACGAGATCGCTTATAACCATTTGCTCTTGATCATTGTTTTCAAGGTATTCACAGGTGCGAAGGGATGCTTGTTATTGCTCTTTATTACTTGGTCGTCCTTTACCTGATGATCTATTGGAAGAGCAATATTCGTGAGTAATATTTCTTTCTCTACAAAAATGTGTACTACATAATTTATGATAGACACAATCAGCAGCAACAAGATCACCTGAGTAATAAGCCAACATACCTCTTACCTTAAATGACCATTCATCACAACGGCGTTCACAGCATTTCTTTATGGCCTCAGAATATTGTGCAGTTCTTACCTTCACATATTTTGATTTAGGTTTATGTTTAGAAGAAAAGTCTACAATTTTTTCACAAAATAAGCAGTGAGAAGCACTGGTAACAGGGCTCTCAATTAAGAGAATACTTTTGCTTGGTATTTCTCTACAGCTAGCTTTCTGCTTTGTAATTCCAATTTTCTTTTTATCAGTAAATGTCATCCGAAACAAAACATGGATACTCCAGCAGTTGCAACTACAACATTTTACGGCTTCAGCTGGCTTAATTTATAAAGTCCCTTTTGAGAAATTTTAACTACATTTTGTCCGTTGTCTTTTTCTTTTTCACAAATCACACGAAATTCAGTACTGTCCATTTTTACAGGAAATTCAGTTTGAACAAAAATAAAACTCAAATTGTTAAAATACCATAAATCCAAAAAAATCAGAAATTAATAACAACACAACGTGAAAAGACATATGACTCAGTCCGTCATTTTTAAATCCGTTTTTAAGGGTGTTCCCGTGCTCGGATTTTGTCTGATTTTGGTAATATTTCTCAATAATGGTTACCGATTCAAAATCAGTTAACAAAGCTTCTATTGCAATTTTGTTCGGGTTGAAGGTGTATTTATTGTAACTTACCTGGACACATACTAATATCCTATTCAGACCAGGGAAGTTAAGAGTCTTAAGTGATTTTTTTGAAAAGAGCACTCCGAACTTAACTTGACTTTTTAATTATTACGGTGTTTGAGAACATTAACTTAATTAAAATTAAGTACCTTACTAATGCCAGTCTGAAAGTAGTTTCACAAAGCTATCAGGATCATATTTTTTGTAGGCCACTACAAACCAACGCATTAAGGGACGAAATAATTTTTGATTAATACATAGGAAAACACATATGTACATGAATGCATTGATGATGCGAAAGCAATGATCGGTAACAATGCCATTGCAAAAATTAAAGAGATGATTAAGCACTGTAGCATCATCTATTGCATTCTTTATAGATACACACTATCCCCTGGAAAATGTGTTCTGAACTTATGAAAAGGTTAAATGCTGCCATTAAAATAATAAACTATATAAAATCACGAACTCTTAAAAGCAAACTTTTAAGCTTATGTACGAAGTTATTGGATGCCGGCATCCGCTCCTACTACTACATACTGAAGTAAGATGGTATTGTCTATGAAGAGCATTTACATGATTGTTGCAACTGTAGAGGTGATAATAGAAGAACCATAACTCAAAATTGGCAAAATTTTTAACTAATGAAGATTGCGAATTCTAATTGCATATTTTCCCGATGTGTTTACCAAAATGAAATAAATGTATCTATCATTGCAATGAAAATCTGTCACAATTTCCGATACATTTACCAAACTTTTCTTTTAAGATGAAACATGTATTGGTCAGATTCTGAGTCAAACAATGATATTGATTACATCCCTTTTGTTAAAAATGCAAACAACACTAGATAAAAAAGTATACAAATAAATAAATATTCAGGGGCATCCTACAGCTTTGAAAAACTCTTTCAAACAACATTTTTCAACAGTTGAATAGAAAAACCTATGGCCAGATTCTGAATCAAACGATGATATCGATTACACCCCTCTTGTTAAAAGGAATGCAAACAACTCCAGATTAAAAAAAAGTATACAAATAAATAAATATTCAGGGGCATCTTAGAGCTTTGAAAAACTCTTTCAAATAACATTTATCAACGGCTGAATAGAAAAGGCTTTGGATAACTCTACATGTGTTCAGCGTTATAAAAAAAAACACATCCAGCTTAAACTCACTGAAACACTGAGGTCTTTGTTATTTGACATCTTATAGAAAGTTACACTAAATATAACAACAATAACTGGTTATTTGGTGGTACCAAATGAAAATATTTCAATTTGAACCAGAAATTTTTCATAAAATAAATAAATATAAATCAAACAGAAATAAGTTAAATAAAAGAGTTAAATAGTTTTAAATAAAAATTATTGGTCTGAAATATTTTTATAAAACTTGAGTAAAATTCCTGGTATATGTAGTAATGTTAAAGATCTTACTTTAAAACCAAATCGAAATACAGAAGTCTTATAAATGCATAACCAAACACTCGCCTGCAATTACTATCAACTGGACCTGAATTCAGACATTTGTGCAAAATAATGCAATCACATTAAGCGTTTATGCATTATTGTTCATCACTCTAATAATGTAAAATTTATTGTAAAGCAAATGTTACGATTTCTTGAGTTTTGGAGGTTTTTTAATTGTAGGTTTGTAAACTTTTGACAATTCCATCTGTATTGATGATAATTGAAAATAAATTCAGTATTACAGTAACAGTTTCAGAATATAATTTTATTTCTGGGACAATGGACAATTGTTTAGATTACTATTCATTCCCTTTTCCTGTGCTCAGTAGCAATGCATCTACTAAAAAATATTACCTTGTAACATAGGGTACGGTAGGCTTCAGGGGCTCCGCCATAGAAATTCATTCTAAAATGGGCTCCACGAGTCAAAGAGTTTGGGAACCACTGTTCTAAATTAAAAAGTTTTAGTTGCAGAAAAAAACCGTCTACCATAAGTCTTGAGTATAATCCAGTGAACATGAATTCCAAATTTCATCACAGTCAGTCAGGTAGTTTCCGATTAAATGGGTCTTGATTGCGTTTTTTTTCGCCCATACAAATTCTCATTTCTTTACTATGTCCGTCACAAAATTTTGCAACTTTCTGACCAATAGATTCGTATGTAGACAACTTTAAAGTAGGGTCGTTTAATTATGGGCACCCTGTATATAATAAAAACAAGCTGGAGAGAGCATAGCACGTCCAATGTATGGTACTGAAGGCAGTGGGCCTTTAACTATAGGTTCATTGGGACATATTTTAATTAAAAAATATAAAATATCAATTTGAGCAAATAATATCAATTTGAGAGCATAGCACGCCCGATGTATGCTGCCAAAGGCAGTGGGGCATTTAATTATAGGTTCATTAGGACAGATTTCAGTTTTAAAATATAAAATAATATCAATTTGAGGATGTATGCTACGGAAGGCAGTGGGGCTACCAATTCCAACATTAGGTTTATTTGGAAAGATTTTCATTAAAAAAAAAAAAATAAATAAAAAAAAAAAAAAAAAAATCACCATTTATTTTAGATATACTTAAAACTAAATGGGCCTGGGTAATGCTGGGCAGGTCAGCTAGTTTAGAAATAAAAAGTGATATTTTTAAGAAAGAATATACCATACCAAGTTAGAAAATTTTAAATTTAACAACATTTTTTTTGATAAAATGCTTTAAGTCTTTAATATTTTATAAATTATAATGAATAAAAAGAAAGGGGGGGGGGATCATATTCAAGAGGGTAGTTTTAAAATTAAAACTGATACTATCAATAACAAGTGAAAAAATGTTATTTGAAAGAATGTTCATTTATTCATAAATCAGTAATTAGTGTTAATTTGCTATTAAGATTCAACTTTTTGAGACTTAAAAAATAACATATTTCAAATGAAAATCAAATTTCAAATTCTGTATATTTGAAATACTGTATGCAAGGCGAATGTTTCTCTCTGGAATAATTTCCATGTATTAATTAAAAAATAACATTTACCTAAAATGCCCATTAGAACTGCTGGCTCTTTTGAAGGAATCTGAGGTAGGAAAGGTAATATTTCATCAAGAACTAGCCATTTATCAAGATGCTCAAGGAGCTTCCCAAGACAGACCAAACAATTGACACGGACCTTAAAAAACAAAATAATATATATATATATATATATATATATATATATATATATATAAGTCTGCATATAAGTACATATATGTATTCAAATTTTGAAATGATAGAAAGCAAATAAATACTTACAGACAGATAACTGGTGGCAATACATAGTTTTTTTATTCTAGGCAAAAGAGAATTCTTCATAGCTGAATATTCAATAAGATTAGCAAATTTTGGAATGATGCTCAGACACAATTCCTAAAAAAATGTTCAAAATATTGTTATAAAATCAGTTGCACTGGGACCTGTCTTTATCTGTGCAGATACTGAAACAAGTTTCCCTTTATTAAAAAAAATAAATAAATAAAAAATAACAGTAACTACTACTGCCTCTCTGGCAGTAATTGAATTTGTTGTGACCTTTTGATACTCTAGGCTCATAATAAAAAAAAGTATTGCATATAAAACATGAAAATCGGTAGTTTTATAGAGAAATGTATGAAAAACATGCTGAAACAGACAGTTTTAAAATCAAAGAATTATTTTAAGAACTATTTGTGTTAAAGTCATACAAAATAGTTCAGTTAAAAACGTTTTATAGGATCAAAAACTATGCATAGCAATTTAATCATCTATTGTAGGCACATACTTGACTATTCTGTGGTGTAACATAGAACAATCACTTTTTAAATTTGCCTAACTTTGAGTTTTTTTCCAATTTTTTGTTCAAACTTTCATCATCTCAATAGTATCCTCTCAATTTGTATTTTGAAAAAATAATTTTTTTACCTATTGTATTGTATTGTTGCAAACTTTTGAAAAAAGCATAAATATTAATATTTCGAAACATTTTACAATTGAAAAATATATTTACATGTGGATAATAAAAGACAAAGAAAGCTTTAAAATAATTAAATTATTATGTGTGTAATGTTTGAAAAATGGTGAAAATTAGTCATATTTAAAAAGCCAAAAAAGGAATATTCCCAAACATTTTACAGGTGAATATTAAAGGAGAAAGAAAACTTGAATTGTTTAAATTACTACATGCAAAAAGCATTAAATGTGGAAAATTACCTTATATTTGAAACAATATTTTAAAAAGATTTTCCTATAGCGTCTAAAATTAAAAATTTTATTTGAATATTTAGAGAGATAACATCAAAAATATGCATGATGTGAAATTAAAATAGAGAAAAGAATTCTTGTAAAACCTAAGTCTGTTTCTGAAAATATCTAAACCTCATAAAAAAATAAAATATACCTAAATTTTCTAAACAGAATGCGCGGTTTTGAATGTTATTCCCAAGCAGACAAATTTTTGTAGCTTTGAGCGAAAAATGAGAATACCATAGTACCATTATAAAAATATGGAAATATTGACATTTTTTTACTCCACCATTTTATACAAGCTGATTTTCAAATATGCAATTGATTTTTCTTAATCAAGCATGAAAACAGCCATTGTCTGTTATGTTAACACTAAATGTGGTCTTGGGTACTGACAAACCCTGCAATGAAAGGGAAATTCAGGTAGGAAAAGCATAATTAAAAAACAATAAAATAAGCTATAAAAAATAGGGAGAAGTTGTAAAAAGTAGGAAAAATAGAATTTCAAATATCTGAAGGGAGTCGCTAATATTTTTAGGTTTAATACCCTCATATAATAATTAATAAAAATCTGCTTTCCAAAAGTGAGAATCAAACAGTTTTTAATGAAAAAAGAAAGATTTGAAAATAGCTTTGTGGAAAAAATCAGTTTCAAGTTAAACACACAGTTCGAAAATGCATCAATATGCTGTGTGTTTTCAGAACTGAATTATTTACAATGTTTGCTTTTTAGTCTGTTCGATAAATTTATTACTTTGAAACAATTTTATCTATTACTTGTTAATGAATATTTAAATATTTTCTATTAAATATTCAATCACACTATTTTGTTTGTTTGTCATAAGTAGATGAAGGATTTCTAAATTCCAATAAGGGATTTACTATAAGAAGATAACGTTTGATAAGTTTGTCAACTTCCCTTACGTTGTTTTTGTTTCATTTTCACTAGTTGTTATCTGGAGATCCACTCGCACAAAATTAACTTGCAATAGAATTTTTTATATTATTGCTTAAAAAAAGTGTGAGGTAATGATAATTTTACATTATAATGCAAGTTTTTAATAAATTTATTTTTAAATAATCTTAAAATTTTTTATGTAAAAGCATTTTATAAATTATGTATTTTAATATTCGAATGACAGGCTTAAAAAATGAAGTCATTATGATGAAATTGTAATAAACTTTGTTTTATGAATAATTATGCAATGAATGAATAATTATGAATAATATAACAATTTTTTCCTTTGAAAATGGTATTATTTTAATAGCACTGGCATATAAATTTGCGAGATTAAAGTCTTAGAATTCTTGTTTTATGACTGGGTGCTAAAATGTATTAGCTAGTGTTCGGGGAACTAACATTATGTTAAATAAGACTTACAATTTTCTCACCTCTTAAAAAATTCTTGCCTCATTGTGTAAAAAATTATACGATATTTTAAATCACAAAACTTGACTGGTATATAACTTAAACAATAAGAAAACAAAACAAACGAATAAATATCAGCCATAAATACACAGAGAGTGAAAATTATCAGTGATTATTTCTATAATTTTAATTTTTACTTACTTGAATTTGTTGTGCATCAGATTCTAAAGCTCGATATATCATTGGCAACACATGATTAGCAATTACTGCAGGGGGGCATTTTGACAGCAGCAACTCCATTTTTTGCATGAAAATTAAAGTAACCTATATACATAAAATATATTAGTAGTAAAGAATTAATAAAGAAAGTTCATTATACATTACATAAAAACAGAAAATTCACATACATGGATATGAGTAAGATGAAAATTATAATATCAGATTAATAAGAAACTATAATTATGCCCATTCTTTGCATAGGAAAAAAGAAAATAGTGCAACAGTATCAATCTCTTAAAAGCAAAATGCCTTCATTGATGTAGATGATCTCATAGTAAAAAATAAAACAGCATTTTCATCAGTGCAATTGAAACATTTTAGTACAATTCTGTAAACGTCATTTTTCATTTTCTTATTTTGCTTGAATAAGAATTTTCTTAAAAAAAAAAAAAAAATACAGATAACTCAGAGTCACAACAAGTTATTATTTAAAAAAACATGAAAAGGTTTGGGATGACAATGGACATGAATGCCATTTGACATAATTGCTACCTACAATATATTTAAATTTTGTGGTCTTTAGCTCATTTCTATGAGTTAGGTGAGAAAGACAAGCAGATAAATATGCTTGGTTCCCAATAAAATTTAGATGGATCATCACGAGAATGAAACCTTTCCACAAAACAGAAAAACAATGAATAAAATTGGAACATCCATTAAAAAATTAAGCATGAATGGTAACAAAAACAATTTGTGAATTGTATAACCTTTAACCTATTCTTTTAAAGTGGGTTAAAACTTTTACAAGAATCTATGCCAAATTAAATTCTATAAAGCATCTAAAATTATTCCAAAAGTCTTATTACATGCATTTTTAGTTCATACTTTTTTTTTAAAATTAAATTCTTCTAAAATATTCTTCCAGTCTATTCAAAATTAATTGAGAAATCAATTAAATAAAAGCACACTCAAATTCATATCTTTTATAATAACCAATATTACTTTTTAAAATATTATGAGGTTTAATATTTTCATATATTTGATATTTATATTCAAAAAATCCTTAAGTATATTTTTGGTGCTTTCAGTCAAAACAAGTATAAATGAATTTTTCATCTGCTGCTGACTGTGTCAATCTGTGAATAAAGAACTTTTCCTCTGGCAGTGACTATTATAGCCGAAAAAAATTCTTTGCAAGCTCCCTGCGGCCCTTGTCTTCAATCTAACCAAATATTAAAACATTTCTGTAAAGAGTGTAAAATAATTTTCGAAGGCAGCATAACGAATTTCTTGTCAGGAAATACTTATCAAGGCTCGATTCATTTAGAGAAATATTCAGAAAATGAACCCCAAATTGACAAAATTCTCTTAACTAAAATAATTATCAAATAATTACACCCCCATACACCCCTAGCAAGCAAAATAGCTTACAGAATACCAGAAATGTAAGGAAGCTATGAATGAATAGATCCAAACCATGCTTGATAGAAATGTTTAGACACTGGTTCGAAAGGAAAATCTAAATCCAAAGATTATAGAAACCAAATGGGTATGTATGGTGAAAAGATGTGCTCAAGGTAAAAGTTGTACATACAAAACAAGGCTAGTCACAATGAGAAATAATCAAAGAGGGGGATTAAACTATAATGAAACTAAGGTTGCCAGATTTATCTCAGAAAAAAACGTAAGATTTTGATTGACACTAATTAGTTTTGGTTTTATCGTGCTATCAACCATTTTTATAACCATACTACTAAACGATGTTGAATGTTCCAGTAATGTTTTTGGTAACAAATTTTTTAAAAAGATGTCCTCTATACTAACAAAAGAACAGATCGCTCTGTGTGTGTGTGTCTGTCTGTTGCCAATAGCTAACGAAATCTACAGCACGTATGAGGCTCAAAATTTTTGTAAGAATAGCCCAAAGTCTCTCCTGATGTACCTCGTTTTCAGAATTTTAAAATTCTAATTAATAGCTGAGTTATTAATTAACAACTGCAACTCACTCTCATTAAAAAGCCACCTCGGTCCTTGGGTGATGGGAAAATCTCTGATGCATGCGCCGAAGGCGAGACGCAAATGAAGAATGGAAAAAAAATATTTCCGGGGTATTTTGTCATTATTTATTAACTAACATTGTCCAAACCGCTTAGTACAGTTTAAAACGGAAGACATTTTCTGAAAGATTGTACTCTTACATCTCAAATGCCGTGATCAATTAAAAAATATATCGCAATTAACTGCTTGAAAAAAAAAAGTTCAAAAAGGATCGTTTTTCCGAAAAACGTTTTTCTCCCTTATTACACCTCCCCAGGATGCAATTTTAAAGGTACTGACAAACCAAATATATGCTTATAAAGCTGAAACCTTCTTCAAATCGATGGTGTAATTGGTTTTAAAAAATATGAATTTCAACCCTTTCAAATACACCGCCAAACACAGGCCACTTTCCACCTCATAAAGAAGATTTACATTTCGGTTAAATGTTTACCCTCAAAAATATGCATATTTTTTTATGAAATTTTAAAAAGGGCTTGGTTTTAGTTATATTAACGATCCATTAAAATTTCAGAGAATTCAGACAACAATAACAATCTATTTTGTTATTCTAATGAAACCGATGCGATGCGGAAAAAAAGAAACCATTTACACTCTGATATGGAACCTTAATTTACTAAATTTTTCGTAGCAGTTGTAGCATAGACGCTTAAGAGGGCTGGTCACTCAGCTTTGGAATTCTCCTCCATAATGTTAAGTCTATGGACTTTTGATGCATTCGTATATTTAAAATATCTTCTCGAGAAATTCATATTTTTGACATCTTTTTTCTGTGTACTCTTCTTAAAGGATGTCTCTTTTTTTCTTAGTTTTCAAAATATTTGTAAAATTTATGCTGAATTTAATATTTTATGTGTTAAAAGCGGGCGAACTGTGAGTCAGATTTTAATACTTCCTATAAAAATAAGTTTATGCTTTAGAAATATTTTGAGATCTAAGAAAAAAAGAAACATCTTTTAGGAAGTGTACACAAAAGATAGAATTTAAAAATATTAATTTCCATAGGAGATATTTTAAATATACGAATGCATCAAATGCCCATAGACTTAACATTACGGAGGAGAATTCCGAATCTGAGTGACCAGCCCTCTTAATGTGTTAGTTTTCTGTACGAACACACCCAGGTTCGAAACTGGATAGGACTAAGTTGAAATTTGAATTAGTAGATTTTTGTTATTTTAAGGATTTTATTTTTTTTTAAAGGTATCTAAAGCGAAAGTTCCACCGATTTCGTTATAAACAGGCTTTACTCTATTAGAAAATAAATTTGCTAGATAGTATCTTTTTTAAAAATCTATATAGTAGTATTTGCTTGTAGTTTTATTATTTCTTTTTCAATATTAGTTTCGGATGCATTTGTAATTACTTTTTCATCTAAAGATTTTAAATAAAAATTTAAAATATTGAGAACATAATTAAATTTTAATTGAATTCACCAATTAATTTTGAATAAAAGAGTTTAAAGTGTGAGATAAATAAAAATTCCAAACCTTAACCACTGACTTTACATAACTTTCCAACTGAGCATGAGTCGGGCCCTGGTAATTTGTAAAGTCTCTACCTCTTCTCCCCCCCTCTGTACCGACCTGCAATACAAATTTCAGGTTTATTTAAGAATATTATTACGGGCCCGGGCAAAGCAGCTAGTTAATTAATATGTATAATCATTATTTTCCAACCGTATTTGTATTACATCATTCTATTAATATTGCTTAACTAATTTTGCTATCATATTTCCTATTATGAATGAAAAATTGAGTTGTATCTAAAGAACAAAAATAAATCGAATCATCCTACAATTCAATCAGGATCACCACACTACAAAAATAAAGGTTTGCTTTTAAACATAAAAGAATATAAAAAATCAAAGTAAATATTAAAACTTAAGGTACTGATATACTGAATTAAAAATTGATAATTTAGATATTATAATAATGTCAAGTTCAGATGATCTAATACTACTAGAGGGTTCGCTAATGCACAGTAAATATTACACAACTCTCTCAAGATTTTTGTCATCCTGTCAGAAACAAGCCATTTTTAAATTTGATGTGCATATGTAAAATATTTTTTCGACAAAAGGTGAAAATTGGAAACAAACTGAAAAAGGAAAAAAAAAAAAAAAAACTATAAAAAGTAAGATGTGATAGAAAAATGGAAGAAATCATCTTACGGAACTAGTTTAAATGTACACCGTATGATAGGCCTAAAAAGCACTAAAAAACGTACAACTTACAGGAAAAACGTACAGCCTGACAACCCTAAATGAAACATTTAGTCTGGTAGTAAATTTTACTTTAATTTGTCTTGTTGCTTTCTTCCTTAGTATATTGAATTGGACACACTGCCTTCTTGATCTTAAATTCGCTTATTTATAGAGATGTAACAAATAATAATATGGCTAAATACCGAATATTAGAACAAATTTTATACTGAATACTCAACAGCTGAATAGCAATATTTTAAAAATAAGTATTTTTATTGCATATATGTATAATATATACATATTAATTAAAAAACAGAAATAAAATTAAACACAAACTAAGATTTTTTTTTGTTGTTGTTGTTGTTATTTATATGTTTAAAAATGTTAACAATTTGATGTATTTTTTGTAATATTTCAAAATCTTTCATGATAATAATAGAACATAACTTTTACTAAATCTAAATTACTAACAGCATAATTTGATTTATAGATATTTGCAATTCCTACATTTTATCTAATACGAGCATATATCTCCCATCAAAATGACAGAATGTTGATCTGCGTTTCATTTTTATAAGACTTCATACAAACAAACAGCACGGATATTTTATTATTGAAAGGTTTGCATTGTAGAAAATTACATTTAAAAAAGATAAATGAATACCCCAAAAGCCAAGGGGTATAAGTGACAAAATTGAAGAAACTGAGCTAAGTTCACAAGCTATCCGGAAATAAGGCTATTTGATTGGAGGAGAGAAATATAAGTGATTTTCTAATTATGTGATGTGTACTAGAGGTTAATTGCTTAAGCTCTTTAAACTACTTAACCTCTTTAATCTCAACTTTGGCTTCTGGGGTCCTCAAATGATTTCTACAAATAGGATATTTTTTTTTTTACTCAATATTCAATTTCTGAAATAGTTCAACGATTGGGCAAAGCATTCAAATTAAATGTTAAAAAAATGTGTGAAAGTTTTTATAAAAAAGTGTTATCAACGAGTTTCTAAAGAGCTTGATTCACCCCACAACTCATTGTTTGGTTACATAAACAAAATTAAACACAAATTCTGAAATGGTTTAATGACTGCAGAAAACATAAAAATGTTTGTTCATTTTAAATTGTATAAGCTAACTTCTTGGGGATGAGCGTCACGCGTATAAGATGCTCAGAATACTTGATTATTCCCACCTGTTATTTTTTGTTGTAAACTAGCTGCCCCACCCGGCATTGCCGGGTCCGTAATAATATTCTTAACTCGGCAGTAGTCTCGTCTTTTTTCAGAATGTTATTAGTCACGTTCAGTCTTTTTGCCGCTGGCTCCCTCTATACAGAAAATGCAAAATAAGAAACGTTTTTTGATTAATATTCGAATATTACATTTCAATGAAGTTATAAATTTGCAGTTTACTTAAATTGTACATTTTATTCATGAGATTTGGAATAATAAAAAAGGAAAAATAATTTGACATTATGGATCATTGTGTAGACATTTCCACAAATTTCAACTTTGCTTGTAAAAATGTACTTGAACAAAAAAAACAGAGATGTCTCAATATTTCACTGTGGTGATGCAGAAACATTTAAAGTCAGCTATATGATAGCCCTCTATTCTATTTGTAAAGTGATACGTGTTAGGAGAAGATAATTCATATGGGCTGCAAAAAGACCAACGCACGACTACTGCCGGGTTAAATGAACCTGAAATTTGTAGCGCAGGTTTGTACAGAGTTTTTTTTTTTTTTTTTTTTGGAGGGGGGGGGGGGTGTAGAGACAGTGCAAATTGTCAGGGCCCGGCTCAATCTGAAAGTCGTGTAAAGTTACAGATTAAGGTTTTGAATTTTTATTTGTCTCTCACTTTAAACTCTTTTATTTGGAATCAGGCATATTTTTAAGCAAAAGAGTTGGAGTAGCTTAAATACAACCCGAGTTCGACTCCAGCTTTTTTTGTTATGCAGTTTGAAGTGAAATTAAATCAATTATATGCAATTTTAAATCTATAAAGTGAATTTTTATTGGTCGTTTTTTTAGTCTAGACTTGACTACCTAAGTTAAAGATGCCCAATATACTGCCCGGTGTACAGAGTAGATGAAAACCACTTTTACTTCAAAACAAAAGGTAGATAGTTTACATTTAGTTTATAAGTACTTTCCCTAAGATTTTTTGGGTTTGTGGAACCCAAGGTAAAGAGGTCTCCACGGATTCAGGACTTGCAGAATAAAGACAATTTTTGTTAATCATCAGGACCGGACAGGTAAAATATTAAGCAGGGCCACCCAACATAACAAATTTGAAAGAATCAAGCCACACTGATAAAAAAGGAGGAATTATCAACAGACATGACAGGGATGAGAATAAGTAGAAATGTGCTGCATGAGCTGATGCTAGTTTCACAACACACATATAGAAATGTAATATGACCAACTTGAGATTGGCATTGAACAATTAGATAGTGTCTGAGCTCAAGTTGAATTCTTTCAGCAGACTCAGACCATGCCGAGATCAAGCTTACATTTTCCCTTCACAATTGAGACAGCTGAATGATAACTGGTCTTAATTATTCCCAGGACATGTTGGATGAAACTTGTTTAGTAAAAATTGTAATAGCTATAATAAATTTCAGTTTATAACAGAATCTTTAAAAATATACTATAATAAATTACAGAGAAATATAAAAAAAAAATCCCTCTTTTATTATACACATACAGCTTCAAAATTTATATTTTAACCACCTTTTTTCGTTTATTCTAAACTACATTAATTTTTTTCGATGAGTCTTCATATGTTTTAGAATCTAAGCAATCATTAATGTTGCTGATCTGTATTCTATGGCTTGTGAAGTTTTCATAATCTGAGATATACAGTAATATTTTTTCCATAAATATGTACACAGTGTTCTTTATAAGAATCGTCATTGCATATTATAAAAACCTATTTTTTTTGTAGAAATTGAGTCGGGCGTGTTTTCCCTGATTTTAGAACGGGTTGGAACATGAACTGCAAAAGTATAAATGGGCGGGGCTGAACTTTTAAGGGTCTGGGCCTGGCAATTTTGCTCCAGGCAGATCTCTAACCAGAAATAATGCCAAAGATGTAACTTTCTGCTATTTTTTGAGGCCAAGGTACCCGAAATAGCATTGTAATAGAAACCTGTTTTCCCCCCAGATTCTTCAGGTCTGTAGGACCAAAAGTAATGCTAAAATTGTAAATCCCCACACCTCCACTTTATTTCCATGTACGCAGGACTCAAAATAATGTGAAATTGTAATTCTTTTATTCTGAATCAGCGATACCCAAAATAACGATAAAATAGCGAAATTTTGTTTTCTTTCTCCTGTTGATTTTCAGACTTTTCAGGTCTGCAGAACCCGAAATAAAGCCGAAATTGTAAAATTAATGCAAGAAATGTAAACTTTCACACGTTTTCTTTCGAATCTGCAGAACTTGAATTATTTTCAAAATAGTAAGATTTTCATCTTTATTTGTATATTTTTTCATAGAAATTTTTCGTGTCTGGAAGGACAAGAAATAACAACAAAATTGTAACAATTTCGCCTTTTCTTTGCAGAGTCTGCAGATCCGAAATAGAAAAATTTCCGCTTTGTTTTCTTCTTTATATTTCGATAATTGGATTTTTTGGGTTTTGTGGGAGGCAAAATTGTAAAATTAATAAAGCTGAAAATATAATTTTTTCTCTTTTTCCTTTCAAAGACCTAAGAACAGAATTGCCAAAATAGTGAAAATTTCGCATTATTTTTCTTGTGTTTGCTCATAATTTTAACCAACAGGCAGCACTACTATATTAGCCTGCCCCGAGTTGGAGCTGTTAAAAATTCCAGAGTCTGAGTTGGAGTCTGCCATTTTCCCCACCGACTCCGCAGCCCTGAAATAAACAGATCAATGGCTTAGTAATTGATCTTGAAAATGTTACTGAATGTAGGTACAAAACTAGTTGATTTGTTTATTAAAAGGTATTTAAGCCTTTAAGTGTTCTGTTATCATTTTTACCATACATAATTTTATTTTAGAAATTATGTTGAGAAACAAATTTAATCAATAATATAAACTATTAAAAAGAAAATTACCTGAATAGGCTCTTGCAAACGAAATAAAGGTATCATATCTTGCAATATAATAGACTGAAATTCTTCTTTAGTAGCTTCTTCAGCAACAAGTAAAACATTCGGGAGAACAAATGGGACCATTTCAGGTGTATGATATTCTTTTGCAAGGCAAGGAACGACACGATGCAGAGACACTCTCTGAAAATAAAATTTCTTTAAATAAAACGCTACTGACATCAATACCATTTAGAATTTTCAAAAACTAATATTAAAAATTGGAAATTTAGAAAGTAAAGGCTATATATACCTTAGGCATTTTAGAAAGAACTTGAGGTAACCCTTTGTAAAACTGTGATTTCTGCAAGTTGTCCCACTGGTATATAGAATCTAAATATTGAAGAGTTTTTACACCAACATCTTCAAACATTGGTAACTAGATAATAAAAAGTGGGAAAATGATTATTTTATTATATTATATTAATGATCATTTTCAAAATGATCTTCAAGAAAAGAAATCAGCAGATGTACATGAAAGCAATAAAAGACACAATATATTTTTTTAAATTATAGCTCCATTGATTAAAAAAACAAAAAAAATCATTGATTAAAATCACAAATTTTCTAAATGTTTAAAATGAAATAAAAATATTAAAATTTAAGATGAACATAATTTAGAAAGTTTTTATAGGTATTTTACTTTAAGAATAAACAACAACATACAAGCTTTAAATAATTGTTTATAAACTTAATTCCTTAGGTTGTAAAACGTTAAGTATATAATAAGTTTGTGAGAAGCAAGTTTTTATCTGGCATGAAATTCCTTTCATTTAAAAATTATATTTAATATAATTTTCAATGTCATAATTTCCTTTAAGCAATCACATTATTAATTCTTTTATATAAAATAAAAACAGCAAATATAATAAATTTCTGCAAGTAAAAGAATAAATAGCCAATATATTAGTTTCCTATTCTAGTGATGGGCGATTCTCGAGAATTCGACAATCGAGAAAAATCGTCATCGTAAAAAATCACAATCGATACAGCCATCGATTAATTCATAGAATCTACAATCGAGATGTTTTACAATCGATTATAATGAGAAAAGCTAAAAACAGTTATTGGAAAACTTAGCTATTATTCTGGCCGACAATTTCATAGTAGTGATAGGGCTTAGTGATGGGCGATTCTCGAAAATTTACCAATCGAAAAAAATTGTTATCGTAAAATGCACAATCGATACAGTCATCGATTACTTTCGAGAATCTACAAAGGAGATGTTCTAGAATCGATTATTGAAATCATTGTTTTTACATATATATAAGGCAGATTTTATTAAATATAGGGTAACTGAAAACAGATGGAATAAAAAAACAACAAACCAAAGGGAAACTATAAAGGAGCCATAAGACTGGAAAAGTCTTGTAAGGGTGCCCCCTGGTTGAAAAAAGCTGAAAAAACGCGAGTAGCTATGAAGCGGTAAGGGGAGTTTAAGTATCAAAAATTAGAATTTTTCGGCAATTAGTACCAAAATGGCCAAAGAAATAAGAATCAAAAGCACCCCCTAGTGGCAAAAATATGAACTAAAGGATGATAAAAGGGATCAAATTTTTTTATTGATTTTTCTACATCATTTGAGATTGGATCTTTAATTTCCCCATTTTTATAAAGTTTTCGACTGGAATACATTAAACGAACTCCCGCGGGGAGCAAAGTAGGAGGGAGGGGCAAGGAAAGTGCATAATATGAATAAGTGGTCACAGGACTTTCCAACGATATGGCACATGAGGGGTGTCGGCTAAATTTAGTAAAGTGCCCCCGCTCGGGGGCAAAGTAAGGGGAGGTGCGCGGGCGATATATAAAATGAAATAGTAGTCACAGAGCTTTCCAATGATATATCACATGAGGGGTGTCAGCAAAAGATAGAAAAGAGTCCCAACTCTCAGGATTCCAATTATCGTGCCCCCCCCCCCCCCCGAAATATACCCTGCCCATCCTTCTCTTTGAAATTTTCATATATTAAAAATTATTTATCGGAGGGCTCCGTAAAAAAATCCGATCTAAAATGTTTAAAAATGCTACGATTTCAAAAAAGTTCGAAAAGTGCCTCTCTTGGGGCGCCAAACTAAGGAAGGAAGAAGAAAGGTTCATAATATGAAAGAGTAACTTTGCGATGATAACTGAAAACTTTCCGATGATAGATCAAATGACTGGTCCAAAAAAAGTTTGAAATCTACCCCTCCCACATGGGTTCCCTCTTTTATCCTAGAATATACCCGGAAATCACGCAGCCCCACTTTTAAAATTTTATATTTAATAAATAATATTTATCGGAGAGCTCCATTAAAAAACCTCATTTAATGATATTTATTGTAGAAATCTCTACAATTTAAAAAAAAAGTCACCCCCGCACCGCTCGCCCCCCCCCCCCCCCCCGATCCCCTTCCGGAATTCAACTCTGGGAGGAGAAAGGTTCATAATATGAAAGAGTGGTGAAAGGACTTTCCGATGATATGTCAAGGAGAGGTTTGGTAAAAGTTTGAAAATTACCCGCCCCCCCCCCCCCTCCCTTTGTGCACTCTCGTGCACTCCAGAATTCACTCACCTTCCTCTTTGAACTTTTTATATTTAATAAATAGTATTTATCTGAGTCTCCAGGTATGGGGCAGCTTGGCAGAGCTAAAATAAGAGAAACATTGAAAATTCGTGGCAAAATGACACTAAATTTAACAGTAAAGTTTGAAACTAGGACTATACAGAACTGAATACATAAACCACTATGCTTCATAACCCACATCGGTTAATAGCAATAAAATGATAAGTGCCAGTTAAACTGATGGCATTGAGCTCACAGGTTATTAACACTAACTGTATATTACACTCTTATTTCAAAGAATAATGTCCCTCAAAAAATAAATGAAGGGAAATATCCCCCGTTTGCCCCTTTTATACTTAACCAATGAACCTCCAAATCTAATCAGGGAAACTCCTTAACTATAATAAATCAGTATATCAAATTTGAAGCAAATCAGGTAATTCTGCATGAAAAAAAGAAACATATTGCTAAATTAAGGGTGGTCTAACCCCTTTAACCCTTTTATACTTAACTAATGAACCTCCAAATCTAATCAGGAAAGCTCCTTATCAGAACAAGCATAGAAAAAAAAAATTAAAGTAAATTGAATAATTCTCCATGAAAATCCATTTATCTAAATTAAGGGGAGGGGACTTGCCCCTTTTCGCCCTTGTATACTTAACCAATGAACCTCCAAATCTAATGAAGGAAGTGCCATATCGGAATAAATCGGTATATTAAATTTGAAGCAAATCCAATAATTCTGCATGAAAAACCCTTTTATCTAAATTAAGGTGAGACTAGCCCCTCCCCTTTATACTTAACCCATAAACCTCCAAATCTAATCAAGGCAGCTTCTTAACATAATAAACCGGCATCCCAAATTTGAAGCAAATCGAATAATTCTGCATGAGAAACCCATTTATCTAAATTAAGGAGGGTGTCTACCCCCCTTTCCCCCCTTTATACTTAACTAATGAACCTCCAAGTTTAATCAGGGAAGCTCCTTAACATAATAAACCGGTATACCAAATTTGGAACAAATCGAGTAATTCTGCATGAAAAACCCATTTATCTAAATTAAGTGGGGGACCAGCCCCCCTTCTCCCCCTTTATCCTTAACCAATGAACTTCCAAGTTTAATCAGGGAAGCTCCTTAACATAATAAACCGGTATACCAAATTTGGAGCAAATCAAATAATTCTGCATGAAAAGCCCATTTATCTAAATTAAGGGGGGACCAGCCCCCCTTCTCCCCCTTTATACTTAACCCGTAAACCTCCAAATCTAATCAAGGCAACTTCTTAACGTAATAAACCGGTATACCAAATTTGGAACAAATCGAATAATTCTGCATGAAAAACCCATTTATCTAAATTAAGGGGGGTGGACCAGCCCCCCCCCCTTCTCCCCCTTTATCCTTAACCAATGAACTTCCAAGTTTAATCAGGGAAGCTCCTTAACATAATAAACCGGTATACCAAATTATGAGCAAATCAAATAATTCTGCATGAAAAGCCCATTTATCTAAATTAAGGGGGGGGGGGGGTCTAGCCCCCTTCTCCCCCTTTATACGTAACCCGTAAACCTCCAAATCTAATCAAGGCAACTTCTTAACATAATGAACCGGTATACCAAATTTGGAGCAAATCGAATAATTCTGCATGAAAAACCCATTTATCTAAATTAAGGAGGGGGTCTATCCCCCTTTCCCCCCTTCATACTTAACTAATGAACCTCCAAGTTTAATCAGGGAAGCTCCTTAACATAATAAACCGGTATACGAAATTGGGAGCAAATCGAAGAATTCTGCATGAAAAACCTATTTATCTAAATTAAGGAGGGGGGGGGGACCAGCCCCCCTTCTCTTCCTTTATCCTTAACCAATGAACCGTCAAAACTAAACAGCGGAACGCCTTATCAGAATGAACATAAAAAAAATTGAAGCAAATCGTACATTTTAATCAAGAGTTATCGCGTTACGTACATACATACATACGTACGTACAGTACATGCATACACACAGAACTGACGGGTACATTAGCTCTCAGGCTTAGATAGCCTGTGAGCTAAAAAGAGATTGGATAAGCAGATGGACTCCTTTGAGAAATTATGACTTAAACGAGAAATGCGGTAAGTTTGACTCTGAAAGCTTCATTTCCATCTCACATTTCGGCAAATCTCATCTCGATGATTTTTCCAGCATTTCGACGCTTCGAGATGGCAAGCTGCTCGATGGTTGCTTCTCTCGCGGTTTTAAACCTTTCGGGATGGGAAGTCTCTCGAGAGTTTCCTCTCGCCCTTTTCAACCTTTCCCGATGGGAAGCCTCTCGCTTGTTACTCTCGTCCTTTTCGAAATCTCCCAATGAAAAGCCTTTCGAGGATTTCTCTCGCGCTTTTCAACATTTCGCTATGAGAAGCTTTTCGAGGATTTCTCTCGTCCTCGGCAGAGAAGAAAAGTAAGAAAATTTATCGAGAGTACCAAGGGACGAGATAGAGAAAAAGGCATGACAATGAGCTGTGAAATGAAGCTTTAATTTTCAAAGTTTCTCTTATTTTAGCCCTACCAAGATGTCACATACCTGGAACCCTCCGATAAAAATTATTTATTAAATATAAAATTTTCAGAGGAAGGTGGGTCGAGGGAGGAGGACGTGAGAGTGGACTCATGGGGTGCAATTTTTAAAATTTTACCGAACCCTTCCTGTGGCATATAATCGAAAAGCCCTTTGACCACTCTTTCATACTATGAACCTTTCTTTGCTCAAAGGGGGGTGGGGAAGGGGCGAACAAATTTTTAAAACCGTAGCCGATTTCTATAATAAATTTAAATATCACTTTAAATATGGGTTTTTTATGCAGTCTTCCGGTAAATATTATTTATTGAACATAAAAATTTTAAAGTGGCGGCTGTGTGATTTCCGGGGTGAAAGAGTGGGCCCACGGGGGGGAGAGGGGGAGCAATTTTCAAACTTTTTTTGGACCAGTCATGTGATATGTCATCGGTAAGCTCTCGGATGACTCTTTCATATTATGAGACTTTCTTCCTCCCCTTCCCAATTTGGCCTCCACTGCGAGGGTAGTTTTTTCCGCTTTTATCATTTTAGATCGGATTTTTTTATGGAGCCCTCCGCTAAATATTATTTATAATATATGAAATTTCAGGACACTTTTCCAAATTTAGCCAAGACCCCTCATGTGACATATCGTTAGAAAGGTTTGTGACTACTTATTAGTGCTATGCACTTCCGGTGGCCGCCCCCCTCCACTTTGCCCCCCCGGAGGACACTTTTCCAAATTTAGCCAGTACCCCTCTTATGAGATATCGTTGAAAAGGTCTGTGACTACTTATTGATGTTATGCACTTCCGGTGACAGTCCCCCCCACTTTTTGCCCCCCCTGGGGGACACTTTTTCAAATTTAGTCAAGACCCCTCGTGTGAGATATCGTTGGAAAGGTCTGTGACTACTTATTGATGTTATGTACCTACGGTGCCCCCACCACCACTTTGCCCCCCCCCCCCGCCGGGGGCACTTTTCCAAATTTAGCCAAGACCCCTCATGTGAGATATCGTTGGAAAGGTCTGTGACTATTTATTGATGTTATGCACCTCCGGTGACAGTCTCCCCCAATTTGCCCCTCCCGGGGGATGCTTTTTCAAATTTAGCCAAGACCCCTCATGTGAGATATCGTTGGAAAGGTCTGTGACTACTTATTAATGTTATGCTCCTCCGGTGTCCATCCCCCATTTTGAACCCCCCCCCCCCCACCTGGGGACACTTTTCCAAATTTAGCCAAGACCCCACATGTGAGATATCGTTGGAAAGGTCTGTGACTACTTATTGATGTAATGCACCTCCGGCGACCGCCCCCCCCCACTTTTCCCCCATGGGGGTGTTTTTCTAAATTTAGCCGAGACCCCTCATGTGACATATTGTTGGAAAGGCTTATGACCACTTACTCATGTTATCCACCTCCCGCACCCCTCCCCCCCTTTCCCCCCACGGGCAGGGCATTTTTATAAATTCAGATCCAGACTTCTCATGTGACATATGGTTGGAAAGGCCTAAAGACCTGTGACGACTTAATCATATTATGCAGCTGCTGTGCCCCTCCGCTCGCTTTGACCCCTCCCCCAAGAGATCTGGTCCGACGTTCATTCGTTTCGATATTATATTTTTTACAAGATTTTGTAGTGCGTGCACACCACACCCGCCTGCTAGCATATATCAGTGCCGTATATAGCGGGTAACCTGTTCGTGATTTCATATTACAAGATTACGTATAAATTAGGGGCCCCGATTAAAGGAGGGGCCGGCTAGCGGTCGAAGTCACCTAGTCTTTATTAACATCGACTCATTCCAGTTCACCCGCAGACGATTCTTGATAAATGTATGACGTATATAATACATAATATATGATTTATAAAAGAAATTTGCAAACTGTAGTCATCGAGAAAAAATTTATACAATCAAAAAATATCGAGATGTCCATACAATCGAGAAAATCGAGAAAAACATCTCGTTATCACCCATCACTATCCTATTCTACTTTTATAATAACAAATTGGAGCTAAAGAAGAATCAATGAATGACATCCGCTCAACAGCCATTGTAAAAGAATGTACAAGAGAAAAACAACTAATTGGTATAAAAATGTCAGAGGTTGAATAAATTTATATATGCATATATACAGTGAAACCTCCTTGTGCGACTACCTCCATTAAGTGACCACCTCCCTGAAAACCATTTTTTCATGGAACGAAATTTATTCCCATAGGATTAATACTAATTTTACCACCATTCAGACCATCTCAGTTGAGCTCCCTCCATGAGCGACCAATTTCTTTGAAGAAAATTAAACAAATTCGGTTTTCTTCTGATCGCTTGAAGAAGGTTTTATTAGAAAAATAATTCTGGAGAGTGCATTATTCACCAAACTTCTAAACTAAGTTTAGATTAGGGATTGACCGAATACCAAATAGTTGATTCGGTATTCGGCATGTAAACCAAATATTCGGCTTTGGCCGAATACTTTTAAGTATTTTTGGTAACATCTTATATTGTTGGATAATGGACAATCATTGGTTCATCATTCAAAACATTTTTTACTGCAGAGAATTAGAAAAAGGGAGAACTATGCTGAAGGTGATGATTATTAATAATTTCACGAGAGTAATTAAAATTTTCTTGGCGATATCCAAAACATTGTCGTATTTACGTACAGTCGTGGAAAAAAAAAGTAAACCCCCTGTTAACTCTGCAATTAATTATAATAGAAAAATTTACAGATACCAAATGATTGGACATAAAGTCTACTTTTAAATGATGTATATAAAATTTGCTTAGAGGGCCATCTACAAATCAAAACCAGACCAAACTTTGTTTTTTTCAATGGCAACACCCAATTCTGAGAATATATTTAAATCTTCGGTTATAACTATGCTTAGAAATGAAATTGCAAGTCATTTGGCAGATAAGTTTTTAAATTATAAACATTAAAAATTTAGAGCTTCTAATGTTAAATTACAGTTTCATATTTTTATTAATACGTCCTGAAATTATAATCCTAATGTGATAATTTTTTTGTTTAATTATAATACTAAAAAACCAAAACATAAATACATTGAATTTGTAATTCAAAAAATTTTATGATATGAATTGTGAAATTAATATTCGGAAAAAAATATGAATTGTAACCTACAATTTTTTTGATAGATTTATGTTTATTATGTCCTGCTTTATCAAATTCTCAATTTCAAATTTTTCTTCTAAGTAATTTTCGAATTTTGAGCAAAAAACTTTAAAATGGCTGTTTAAGATTGCAGTCTATGATGTTTTCAGAAAAGCATAATTTAAAAAATATATATTTTACTCATTTTAATAAAACATTTGGGATGGCAATACTCGAAAAATATTAAATGAGTGAAATGGTCATATTGACAAGAAATAATACTGTTACATTTTCAATATTTCAGATTATTAATTTATCATCTGCATTATTTCTCTATTTAAATTTAAATATTTAAGTTCAAAAACAACTTTAAAAACGTATTAAGTAAATAAATAAAAAGCATTCTAAATAATTTATATTCCGTTAATAATCCTATAATTAATAATTATTCAAAGTAATAAATATTATAATATGCAATTAAGTATAATTCTAATAGATTACAGATCTTTTAAAATATAAACATTACGGCATATCGTTCGTTAAAGTAACTTACAATGCTTTTCTTACAATCGCTAACTTCCGAAAATATAAATTTAAAAAGTTATTTAATATTAATTATTTTATTCCAAAACTATTTTTATTGGATGCTACTATTTATTTCTAAGCGATTGCCAAAATTTCATTAATTTTAAACCGTAATTTAGCGAGATATCCGCATTACAAAATTTAATCACTTCTGTCAGTTTTAAAAGACGCGCGATCCATTTTTTTTCCCCGACGCAGTTAGACATTTTTTATCTTTCTTCTTCGCAGAAAAGGACGTCGTGACGTCACTCTATCCTCCATCTTGTTTTGGTATCACGGCGTGATATCGCCGGTATTCAGGAATGCAGGGGGAATGCAACTTCGATTATGATACAAATCGTTATCGATATTTCGATTGCGATGAAAATCGCTATCGTGATGACTCAGATGTGCACGTGCCGGTCGCTGATTGGCGAATTTAAGTTGAGCGTCGGTTTTAACGTTCTTTTCGGGCCATCTGGATTTTATCTCTCACAGTTTGTCAAAATGTAGCGGTGTGTTTGCACGTCCGTTTGAGGCTGAGGCCTCAGACGGAGAAAATGATGGCGAAGTACAGCACTCCTATCCGAACCTAAGAGCATATTTTCCATACTCCACAGATGTAATAGCATGCTGAAGCTCCTTCCATAAATAGATCTACCATCTCAACAACCTTCCAATTGTTTTGACTTAAGATTCATCTGAACGACGATATCTGAAATCTTCAATCAATAATCAACCAGAAGCTGAAGCATTGTTAAATATATTCCAATCAGCTGAGCCAAGCAGACATCGACCAATATCTGTAATGTTCCTGTTAAACTGATATAAAAGAACTGTATAAAATTCGTAATCATCGCTGCAACAAAATTGACGATCATCTTCCTAATTTGTGTGTGTAAAATTTGTAACCATATATGCACCGAAGTCCAAGATTAATGTGCGAACTATTCCTGATGCCGTGATATAAGTGAACCGTTAATTAGTCCTATACAATCTATGTTTTCGAACTGAATTCTTTTTGGACAATAATCCGAACTGTTACACTTTAGAGACATTTTCAAAATAACCACGGAATATAGCTGTTGAAATATATAGTAATTGATTTATATCTTGTATTCATCTTAATAATGGAAAATACGAAGTTGCTTGGCCAAGTATGATTATGTGTTGGTAAAGAAAATTAAATTCATGTTAACTGTACATAATTTTGTCTGTTTACTTCAAATGGGTGAGTCTCTTTTATTTTTATTTTTCAGCCTCCGATGTTTTTATGGCAACATTTTCTAAATTAATTATTTTGTATATTTAACTTTAATTCTTAATATTTTCATTGGTTGCCAATTCATTTTAATTTTCAGACAACCACTACGGCGATACACACACACACACAAATATAGCATTTGGCGCCTTTGACCAATTTTTAGGTGTTCGAACCTGGTCAATGTCTGAAAATCTTAACTTTAAATGTTTAACTTTTGGAAATTATAAATCAATTATAATGTGCAATATTATATTTCAAAGATCGTTTAACGATTTTTTTTTAACGGTTATTTTATTTTAACTTCATTAATATTTTCTGTTATTGCTGATAAATTTTAACTTGATTCAAATGATTAATTATAAAAAGAAATTGCTAAGATTTTCTTTTCCGTCCATGTGAGCACCAAAAAAAATAATATTTTGATATAAAGTGTATTTTATATATATTCTTATATTTTATATATATATTCTTATATTTTATTTGTTTCATTTCTTATATTTTATACAATAGATTTTGAAAAGATTTTATTATTATTTACCTATATTTGTTTATTGATAAATTTAATTTATACAGATATAATTTTCTCAGTCTTTTGAAAAAAGAAATATTGCTTTTTAGTTGTTTTCATATTTTGCTTATTAAAATTTTTTTTATTCTATTTTGCTAAATCATGGCAAACAATCGCACACTTTTTCGGTCGATGATGTCGGCGATTCCGCCTTTTCATGGCCACCCTAATGAAAATGTTAACATCTTTTTACAAAATTTAGAAGATGTATGCAACATTCAAAATATCAAAGACGAAAACCGCATTACTCTGTTGAGACTCCTGTGTAGGGAAAAGGCTTCAGAATTTTTGTCAACTGACAAACGTGTAAGCGAAGAAAAAAGTTTTGTAAATGTAGCAAATTTGATGAAATTAAAATTTGAATACAAACAAAATTTCCAGGAAGCGTCGTATCAGTATGGGCGCATAACTCAACAGCCGAAACAGTCTGTGCTTGATTTAGCGGAGGAAGTCAGGGCGACGGTTAACAATATGGCTCCAGGTTCTGAGGATAATGCAGCGTTAGAGTCATTTAAGGCTAATTTAATGTCTTCCAAATTTTTAGAGGCTTTACGAACTGACATTAAAGTTGAAGTTCTTAAATTCGGAAAAAAAAATTTTGATGAAATTGTAGCTAAGGCCGTAGATATTGAAAAAGCGCTGGAACATAATACTTTTGATCTTAACACTTTACAAGTTGCACCATCCACCAGTAATCCAGACAGTTTGCTAGAAAAACTTTTGAAATGCCAGGAAGATCAGAATAAACAAATTGCTCAGCTGACAGAAACGGTGAAGAAGATGAAAGAGGAAAAGCTGTAATGTCAGATTTGCCGCAAGGCACACAGTGCCAAAGATTGCTGGTACTACCTAGAGTTTCAAAACTCGAATGGTAGTAACGGTACAAATTTTTCAAGAGGGGGCATGAATAACAGTGAGGCGAATTATTTTGTTAATGAAAATAGCAATTGGTATAATAACAATCAAAGGGGTTTTCAGGATAATGGCGTAAGATATAACCGTGGAAGAGATCATAACAATTACAGACCATACAACCGTTCACGAAGACATTTAAACGGGTAAAGGGTTCTGAAATTGATGTAAATAATTCCCCCCCTCATGATTGCAGGGCCCTAGATTCTTTTTTTTATAATGATGAGGGTATTAAATTAAGTCCTAATGTAAATAATGATAAAATTTTGATGAGCTGAAATATAGATAACTCAGAATTACCAATAATTAAACTTAAATTTGGAAAACTCGCTTTTGATGGGCTTTTAGACAGTGGAGCGAATTTGTCACTAATACAACCACACGCAATTGATCTTCTTAAAAAACAAAATAAATTAAATTTCTTATCACGCTCTGTAAATATAAAAACTAACAACTCATCTATTCCTTTTTTTTCAACGGTACAACTTAAATTTCGAATTCAGAACACCTGGTTCACGAATACATTTTTCATTACTCATGACAATTGGCACTCCAATTATCAAATTATTTTGGGCTACGATTTCCTCAATAGAAATAAAGTTCTTTTGGACTCAGCGAATCAGCAACTTATTATGGGTCACCTTACTTTTCCTTTTGCCAATAAAAACCCTGATTCTTTGCAACCTGTAAATAATAATGACAATAGTAACATTTCACCTGCTGATAATTTTGATAATTCTAATTCTGTTAATAATCCTTCCCCTTCAGAATTTAATGCTAATGTTCATAATAACCCAGTAATTTCAAATGACTTAAATTCTTGTCTAAATAATCCAGTATTTTCTAATGATTTATTTTCTTCTCAAAATAATTCTGAAATGTCAAAAAATTTTGTTAAACCAGCCAATCAAGTAACTCTAAGACCCAATCAAGGCAAAATTATTAAACTTAAACCTCTTCATAAAATTAGTAATTCCTTAAGCTATTTATTTTGTGCAACATCAAATAAATTATCCTTAAAATTAAATTTCAGTCTACATCAACCTGATTCAAACAATGCCATTCTTTTATATGTCCACAACAATACTGATAAAAACATAATAATTAGAAAGAAAACTAAATTAGGATTTATAAAGCCCATTTCAGGAGACCAAATTTCAACTCATGACAATACTCAAACATATCAAGTTAATTCTTTAATTACTCAGGAAATGCTAGAACTTAGAGAAAAAGAACTTACGTCTAATAAATTTAATATTGCCCACTTACCTGATGCTGAGAAAAAACGTGTTCTTAGTCTATTAATGGATAACTCCGCTGTATTTTCTTCGTCTTATGACACTCTTGGCTGCACTGATAAAGTAGTTCCTGAATTTAAATTGCTTCATGACTTCGCACTGCAAACAAAACCCTATCCCATTCCTAAGATAGCCAAAGATTTTGCTCGTAAAGAAATTTCTGATCTCTTAAAGGCAGGAATAATTCAAAACTCTTCCTTTAACTATTGCTTTCCAGTTCTTTTTGTACATAAAAAATCTCTTCCTACTGATGATCCAAGTAAATTAAAATTCCGTATGGTTATTGATTACCGTCTTTTAAATGCAATTACTGAACCATATAAAATTTGTCTTCCTAGAATTAATGAGGTAGTTCAAAACATTTCAGGTAAAAAACTGTATACGGTATTAGGCTTAAAATCAGCATTTTTTCAAATTCTTCTGCAGGAAAAGGACAGGGCAAAATTAGCGTTTGCAACTGAGTATGGAAATTTTGAACCTACCAGATTAGCCTTTGGCCTCGTTAATAGTACTTCTTATCTTCACACATTAATTAACGATTGTTTGGACCCATTAAGGGGCAAAAATGTTCAATATTTTCTTGACGATATTATTGTGGCTGCTGATTCTCTAGAGGAAATGTTGTCATGGCTCCAAAAAGTATTTGACAGACTTAAGGAATTTAATTTAACTTTAGACCCAGCAAAATTACAAATTTGTCAACAAGAGATAACTTACCTTGGTTTTAATTTGCATCAAAATGGTCATTCCCCATCGCCAGATAATGTAAATAAAATAAATAAATTTCCAAGACCCACTAATGTAAAAGAAGTACAAAGTTTCCTAGGAATGATCAACTATTTTAGACATTTAATTTTCAATTTTGGTGATATTGTCCAACCAATAGTTAATTTGACAAAAAAGAATGCTAAATTTTTTTGGAGTAAAGAATGTCAAGATTCCTTCCTGAAAATTCAAAATATTCTCCTCAATAATCCTACAGTTAAGAACTTTGATGAAAATAAAGAGATATGTTTGGTAACAGATGCGTCAAAAAATGCTATCTGTGGAATTTTGTTACAGCGTCATGACAATCAATTTTATCCCATAGAATTTTATTCAAAAAAACTTAACAAGGGCGAATCTAATTATCCATCCATTAAAAGAGAATTTTATGCAATTTATTCCTCCATTAAACATTTTCACGAATACTTATATGGTAGGCAATTCAAAATTTTAACTGATGCCAAAGCACTCACCTATCATATGAAATTAGAAAAACAATCTGAAATAATAATTAGATGGATAATGTATCTACAGGGCTTTAATTACAAAATTGATCATATCCCAGGTCTTGTGAACCCCTCAGATTTCCTTTCTCATGTTGTTGACCCCCCTGACAACCCTAACTTAATTGTAAACGCATAAAATATTTTTATTCCCACTAATGACTCCCTAACGACCGAGAATATCCTAAAAGAACAACTTAAAGATGCTAAACTTAAAGATATAAGAGATAAATTAATTGCTAATAAAATGCCTAATTCTTCTTATTCTATAAATCCAGATAACAATTTAATTATGATTGCCAGGAAAAAGCGTAATAGAGTTAATAAATCTAAGAAAATATATATTCCTAAAACTTTAATTAACAGCTGTATCGCTCTGGGACATCAAGTGCATTTTGGGATAAATAAAACAGTAGATACAATTTCAAAACTTTATTTTTGGGATGGTATGGTTAAAGATATACAGAATTTTGTAAATACTTGTGAACAGTGCTTACCTCACAAAAGTAAACAAACAAATACAAAACCTAGTTTTATTTTCAAATCTGATTTAGCACCGGGAGAAATGATTGCTATTGATGTTGTGGGAAAACTTCCTAGATCACATGATGGAAAATTTTTTATTTTAACTATAGTTGATCATTATTCACGATTTTTAGAGGCTATTCCACTTGCTAATGTGACATCTCATTCTGTTATTAAATCTCTTAATGATTATTTTTCAAGGTACGGGATACCAAAAGTTTTGTTATCTGATAACGCTAAATATTTCACCTCGAATGAAATTAAACAATTCTTAAAATCATTAAAAATTAATCATAGAAATTCATCCATCTATTACCCGAAATCTAACGGTCTTGAACGAATTAATCGTTCACTTAAAGAGTCAGTTGCCTCTCTGTCTGATCAAGTCATTGAATGGTCAGACAGACTTAAATTTTTCGTTCTCCATTATAATAACTCTAAACATGCTGTAACAAATTTTACGCCAGCCAATTTATTCTTAGGTAGGGATTTAAATTTGCCAATCGATACTTTTCAACCGGCCAAAGAGGTTGAAGAACCAAGTATATATTTCAAAAAATTACAAGATCATATTTCAAAAACTAGAGAATTGGTTAAACAGAATGAGGAAAAATATTTCGCTCAGAATGAAAAGTATTTAAAAGGTCGTCCACCTCCAGTATTAAAGCTTGGTGATGTTGTGTATTTAAAGAATTTAATTCATACTCCTACTTTCATGCCAAAAAATACAGGACCTTTTAAAATTACAGGAGTCTTTAGGGGTCATAATTACCTAATTGAGCATGTTAATGAACCGCTAAATTGTGCTAAATTACATGTTAGCAAATTGATTCCGACTGGACAAACAAAGTAAGGTTTTTCTGCCATTTCTAATATTGTTTCATCCTTTATGTACAATTTTAACTTTTATTATTATTCCAAATCATAGTATATGATCCTAACTTCATTTCAATTTTCATTTATTCATTTTTAAATTTAATTTTAAACTCAATAGTGTGACAACTTATCCGGTTTCACCCATTTGATACTAAACGGTTCATGAGGTAGCTTCTTTTGAATTACTCAATGCATATGTGTCTAGCTAACTCGTTATGTTTTGAGAAGTATCTTTTAATATTCTTTACGACTTAATTCATTTATTGTATAATTCTTTAATTTAACTTTTTCCATAACTACCTATTTCAATATAAATCTTACTTAGTTGTCACAAGTCATATTTGACCTTTCAGTATTCTTTTATAAAGGATTGAACTTTATTTTGGCTTTTAACCTATACACTTTACCGCTGTTTGTAACTTGATGTGACATTATTTTATAATTTTAATTTAGGATCCTAATTATTAATTTTCTTTAAAGAATATCAATCTATTAAGTTTAATTAAATATTGAGACAAAAAAAAAAAAAAAAAAAAAAAAGAAAGAAAAAGAAAGAAAGAAATTAAATTAAATTGATTTCATAAATGTTATTTTGATAATCTCTACAATGCGTATGCCTTATGGTTCTAGAAGAGATTTATATCTATGTAAAAGATGGAGTTTCTGCTCTAAGCTTTTCTAAAAAAATTTTCGATTTTCTTTAAATTCTGGACCATTACACACAGAGGGTCAACTCGGCTTAGTTTGGGGTGTAAAATTTAGCACAAATTCTGCCCTTCCGACATTCCCTCACGGTATGGTCTCTGGCATAATTTGGAGAATTTTGAAAATTTGTGTGAAATTGTGTCGATGAATCCCCATGTATGGTTGTCGACTGGTTGGAATATTCCTTTTCTTTTCGACACTTGTGCAATTTTTAAGTGATGTCTTCTCTTAAATTTCAATTGCATTATATTTACACACTTATATTGTTATATTTTTAAAATGTATGTTTGTCTCACAATCACATCATTACTTCAGTAGTGTCCTGCTATATGTCATTGACTCTTGCTCAGTTCCATTTTAAATAAAGTATAGCAATTTTAATCATGTGCAATAACTCATATTTTTTTTTACAATGTGCAATTTCAACTCAGTTATGTATATAGTATATCTCTATCATTCGTTTGTTTATATTGCAATAAGAATTGTAATGGTGTTCACATGGATATTTACGTTTCAATTAAGTAGTAGGATTTTATTAATTTTTCACTCACCCAGAGAAGTGTTTGTATATTCTATGTATTGTTGTGTATCTGTTTCAACATATTTAGTGTTTAGTATTCAGTATTATTTCTAGATTCATTTTGTTTTGCATTTGTTTAGTGTACTGTAATTGTTTGATTTTTTTATTGGATTACTTACAGAGAAGTGCATCTCTGAAGATTTTCCAATTGTTTGAGTGCTTCACTTGAACGTTTAGTTTGTTTGTGCATTCAGTTATGCATTATTGAGATCCCAGTATCTCAAACTTTTTTTTTCATAATTTTTTTTTCTATAGGCTGCAGGTAAATGTTACATTTTCAATATTTCAGATTATTAATTTATCATCTGCATTATTTCTCTATTTAAATTTAAATATTTAAGTTCAAAAACAACTTTAAAAACGTATTAAGTAAATAAATAAAAAGCATTCTAAATAATTTATATTCCGTTAATAATCCTATAATTAATAATTATTCAAAGTAATAAATATTATAATATGCAATTAAGTATAATTCTAATAGATTACAGATCTTTTAAAATATAAACATTACGGCATATCGTTCGTTAAAGTAACTTACAATGCTTTTCTTACAATCGCTAACTTCCGAAAATATAAATTTAAAAAGTTATTTAATATTAATTATTTTATTCCAAAACTATTTTTATTGGATGCTACTATTTATTTCTAAGCGATTGCCAAAATTTCATTAATTTTAAACCGTAATTTAGCGAGATATCCGCATTACAAAATTTAATCACTTCTGTCAGTTTTAAAAGACGCGCGATCCATTTTTTTTCCCCGACGCAGTTAGACATTTTTTATCTTTCTTCCTCGCAGAAAAGGACGTCGTGACGTCACTCTATCCTCCATCTTGTTTTGGTATCACGGCGTGATATCGCCGGTACTCAGGAATGCAGGGGGAATGCAACTTCGATTATGATACAAATCGTTATCGATATTTCGATTGCGATGAAAATCGCTATCATGACGACTCAGATGTGCACGTGCCGGTCGCTGATTGGCGAATTTAAGTTGTGCGTCGGTTTTAACGTTCTTTTCAGGCCATCTGGATTTTATCTCTCACAGTTTGTCAAAATGTAGCGGTGTGTTTGCACGTACGTTTGAGGCTGAGGCCTCAGACGGAGAAAATGATGGCGAAGTACAGCACTCCTATCCGAACCTAAGAGCATACTTTCCATACTCCACAGATGTAATAGCATGCTGAAGCTCCTTCCATAAATAGATCTACCATCTCAACAACCTTCAAATTGTTTTGACTTAAGATTCATCTGAACGACGATATCTGAAATCTTCAATCAATAATCAACCAGAAGCTGAAGCATTGTTAAATATATTCCAATCAGCTGAGCCAAGCAGACATCGACCAATATCTGTAATGTTCCTGTTAAACTGATATAAAAGAACTGTATAAAATTCGTAATCATCGCTGCAACAAAATTGACAATCATCTTCCTAATTTGTGTGTGTAAAATTTGTAACCATATATGCACCGAAGTGCAAGATTAATGTGCGAACTATTCCTGATGCCGTGATATAAGGGAACCGTTAATTAGTCCTATACAATCTATGTTTTCGAACTGAATTCTTTTTGGACAATAATCCGAACTGTTACACTTTAGAGACATTTTCAAAATAACCACGGAAAATAGCTGTTGAAATATATAGTAATTGATTTATATCTTGTATTCATCTTAATAATGGAAAATACGAAGTTGCTTGGCCAAGTATGATTATGTGTTGGTAAAGAAAATTAAATTCATGTTAACTGTACATAATTTTGTCTGTTTACTTCAAATGGGTGAGTCTCTTTTATTTTTATTTTTCAGCCTCCGATGTTTTTATGGCAACATTTTCTAAATTAATTATTTTGTATATTTAACTTTAATTCTTAATATTTTCATTGGTTGCCAATTCATTTTAATTTTCAGACAACCACTACGGCGATCCACAGCCACATACACACCCACAATATAGCAAATACATTAATAGAAGTGACATAGTCACTCTCTAGCATTTTAACAATTGAGTGCCAAACTTCAATTTGGATACAGCCCCTAAAATAGACTCACATTTAAATAATTTATTTCTTGGAAGCTAATCAATCAAATTTTATGAAAATCTGGATTTAAGTTAATGGAAGGGTATAAAATCAATTAATGGTGTCAAACTTTGGTATTGCTATTGAAAAAACAAAGTTTGGGTTTGTTTTGTAATGTAGATGCCCCCCCAAGCAAATTTTATATACACCATTTAAAAGTAGGCTTTACTTCCAATCGTTTGGTACCAGTAACTTTCTTCTACAATAATTTGTTGCAGGGTAAATAAGAGGTGTTTACTTTTTTTCCCCACGACTGTACATAACGTTATTGTATGTTATTAATTAATAAAATTACTAATTTCCAGTTTACTTTATTCCAGTTTTATTACTAACTTATATAATTATAATTTTATTAATTAAAATACATTACATTTGTCATTAGAAGGTTAACTGTTTCAAAACCTAAAATTCTTGATAACTATTTGGTATTTTAATGCAGAGGAAAAAATCATAATTCAATTTAAATAAAATAAATCTGATTTTAAATTTTCAAAATGTGAAAAAGAATCATGACTTTTTTACACCCTTGAACTCAATTTTCATTAAATAGTCATTTTAGCTACTTCTTTCCATGCAGCATGACAACCTCATTGTGTGTTTTTGGTCCATAAACCATTATTTTTCACAGTTAATATTTAGTGAACAGTTATTATTATCAATATCCACTTTCTTCTTTTAATGCATCTTTTTTATTAAAAAAAAAAAGTAATTTTTAAGCTGAAAACTTGCTTTGTTCTTATATAATGCAGAAATGAGGTTTTAAAAAATTTTTAACATAAAAGGTTTTTAGTTTTTTTTTTTTTAAAATTACAATACAGCTTTTCTATTCTATATTCAACACTTAAGTATATAAAAAAAGCACCTATCAGAGAAAATGAAGCACAAAAACTAAAACTCAAGAAATTTAAAGGATTTTTGTGGTAATTATTAAGATGCCACTTGGCGCAGAATGATATATATTTTTTTCTTTCTTCACATTTCTGGTGACATTACCTATACTATTCTCCCATTGGCTGGTAGCTACATTTTCCTGTTTCCCCATTGTTTAAAGAACTTTTCAGTTGAACCCACTTCTCTTCTATATAAATGAGCAAATTTCCGTTATTCTTTGCACTGAGTACATACGCTAAACGCTACCGAAACTAGACTGCTGAATGTTTGCTTATTCTGGGATTTTTGTGGTGTTTTAAAAAACCAAGAACTGTATGAACCCTGTTTTTATCAATGACTGATGCAAGATATAACATACTTTGTAGCAAACCGAATCTTTCAATGAAAACTGAAAAATTACACAAATATGATTTCTTTACATTATTTTGCATAAATAAAATGACCTATGCTAAAATAAAGAAAACTTCCAACTTCTTGCAAGAAACAGAAAGGAAATACAAAAAAGAAGAACTCTTCTGCCATAAAACAGGAAGAAAGATATGAGAACAATCTGATTTATGATTTCGTACATTTATTTATTTAAAGAAATTAATGTTGTGTGGTATTACAAAGGCGTTGCAATTTTATACAAATACATAGAAATAATGATCTGATTAGCAGATGCTATTAGTTAAAATTAAATTTTATGTTTAGATAATAAAATTACCTTTGATGTTTGAAATGCATCGGGGCGAAGCTCAGGGGTAATGCTTAAAAGCAATTTCACATGATCTCTGCTTTCAGCAGGTAAACAATTCAGCATATTTGGTGAAATAGATTTTATCTGTTAAAAAAAAAAGTTCTTTCAATGTTAAAATGACGCTGACAAACACTTATACATAAAGGTTTCAATAATTGTTAATATATGAATTTAAAATGTCATTAATGAATTAGAGTTAGTTTGCCATGCTAAGATTTTGTTCTCCAGTTCAGCCGGCAGTTTTTGTGCAATTTTAGTTTTTTGCTGCTTACACAAATAAAAACAATTTATAAACTGAATTCACCATCCTGATGAACAGAGTAAGATTAATGAAAGGGCAACTTCCACCAGTATTTAATAATAGTATTTTCCATTTATTTAAAACAAAAATTCTGTCTAAAAAAGACAGAATGTTAATATTAAAATACTGGTGGAAGTTTCACTTGTGTTAATTGGCTCTGAAACATTAAATTCCATTAGATTTGTAAATATCTTTTTTGGCAACTGTAAAGTTTGCAGTCAAATACAAGTTCATGCCAGAATAAATCTATTTTGGCATTTATCAGGGTTCATACTCTATTTGAATAACAAAATTCCCTGACTTTTCCAGGCCATATTTCCTACAATTCCCTGACCAAAATTCACAACATTTTTAGAAATACGAATTACAATTCAAGATCTTAGAGATTTAACTTACATCTGAAAATTAAATTTAAATTTTTAATTTTCCCTGGCTTTTCCATGACTTTTTGAGCACTTGTCATTTTCCCTGGCAATTCCCAGTTTTCCAGGTTTTCCAGTCACGTAGGAACCCTGTTTATTTAACAGCCAGATATTCAAGGCCTTTTCCAAAGTCAGAAATTGTGTACTTTTGCCCTATTTGCCTTTTTTGTAGGGCAGCCACTGAAAAATTTGTCTGTTCAACCTCAGCTATCACTTTCAACCTAAATGTAGCTGTAGATGATTACACTTTCTCATCACAAGAGGAAAAAAATTGAACAAAAGATAAAATGCAAGATTTGAATGCAATATACAGTGAAAATGGAATACGCTTGTATGAGATACAAGGAAATTTCTCTTCAAGCAATTTTTTTTTGTTGTTTTGGTTTAGGCAAGACCCATTTAGGGTGAGGGAGGAAGGGATAACAAACAATGATCATATCATTTCTTGTGATCGAAAAGAAAAAGACAACAACATTTTCTCCAATTTTGTCGAGACATTTCAAATTTTATGAAAATCGGATGTATAGATTAATTACAGGGACAGTCAAAAGTTTTCCATTACATTACCGCCAATGGGAAAAAATTATTGCAAGTGCATTTTAATGATGTTACAGCCTTCCGAATTGTCTGAAATTTTAAATATATAATTGTTGCAAAATTTTGTCGAGTCATTTCAAATTTTATGAAAATCGGATGTACAGTTTAATTACAGAGACAGTCAAAAGTTTCCCGTTATGTTACAGACAATGAAAAAAAATTATTGCAAGTGCATTTTAATGATGTTACAGCCTTTCGAACAGAATGAAATTGATATCCACTTATGAAGTACACTAAAATATACATTCAGTACAATATGCGGTGCAAAAAATATTTATAAAACTAGTTATAGTACAAATGCACCTCATTTGCCACGTTTGACGAGCAATTTCCAACTTGTTGTTATTGTCAAAACACTGATAGATGCTTACTGTGGAGACCCAAAAAGATTTTGTTTCTGTTTGTTTGTTATTCTGCTTGTTTGTACCGGGATACTGACATCAAGGAATGTTACAACTTTTTTTTACAGTGAACAGGCTCATTTTTAGCATTTTCTTAAAAAAAAAAAAAAATAAATAAAAAAAAAAAATAAAAGCAAGCTTATCTAACGAAAAGAATTGAGGAAGTCCAGAAGGGTTCATTATATGGGCATGATATAGAGGATTTTATGCAAGTTGAAAATTGTCAATTATCTATGATTATAATCTACAATTATATCTCTAATACCAATTTTATTTGTTATATAGAAAGATAAACATATTTATGTACTCTAATATCCATCCAAATATAGTAAAACCTCTGAATAGCGGGCCTGAGCTGCTTGCTAAATGGAGAAATTTATTCTATTATAAATTGTAACACAAACTTTGAGACTTATTTTCTCAAGACCTCTGGGCTTTATGTCTTTGATATATTTATATACTAACCAAACTCTATCGATACACGAATGTTCACTGAGCCTCTCCTTGTTAATTTTGTGCAGGTCCTACATGTGATTCCCTAGTTTACATAATTTAGAATGTATGACATTTCGACTAGAGAACCCTGTACTCTCTCGCTCGCCCCAATTTTGTGCAGCCTTACATGCACTTTCCTGGCTGTAATCAAGCAATAATACAGAAATAGGAAATGTTAACTTTCATTTCCCCCCCATCTTTTATCTGTTTCAGTTACAAAGTAAATATGGGAAGATGAGCTGCTTTTTTTTTTTTTTTTTTAGTTTTAGCAATGCATATGCAATTATTTTTTATACCTAATCAAATTTCTAAATTCCAATTACAAATTACTTTTTTTTTTTTTTTTTTTTTTTTTTTTTTTGAAGAAAAGAAAATTTTCAGCTAAAAATTAAAAAACGATTAAATAAGCATATAATTATTTTTCTCATTAAATGAGTTTAAGACTAAAGTTCTAGAGGATTAAAAAAAAAAAAAAAAATCCTATCATCAATAAATTAACTAGGATAACTTACATTATTGAAATTTTGTTTAATACTTGACATGCCACACCCTGAATTCATCAATAAAGGCTTTCCTTGATTATGCACAGCATAAAATAAGAGACCAAGAGAGAACATATCACTTGCAGTACTATTTGAAGAGCCTAAAATTCGCTCTGGAGCAATATAGTCAAGATGTGGATGACAAGGAGGAGGTAAATCAATGTCAATCTCTCCAAAACTAAAACCTTCAGCCTGGATTTAAAAGAAGAAATTCATTAAGCTACAAATCAAAATTTATAAACTAGTCACAAATGAAAAAAAAAGTATTTTTTAAAGAAAAATTTAGCCATCTTTCCTTAAGGGAAGACACGACTGGGATGCCACACACACTCATATTAATTTTACCCTAACATTTTATACTCATTTATTATATGTAACTAAATTTTATCAGTTTTTATATACCTGGGTTGGCAAGTTTCTGCAGGGGTGGTTAAAATTGGCATGGCAGAAACAGTTTCTGCCAGTAAGTGTCAAAAAGACACAACTTTCTTACTGGCAGAAAGTAAGAAATAATACTAATAAGAACTTTAATCTGCAATGATTCATAATTCGCACATTTACTTGATATGTAAACAATAAAATTAAAATTAAAGATTATGAATGATATTCAAAGTAGCAAAAAGTTTCAAAATGATGATATAAATATACTTTGTTTATATAATACTAATTTTCTTTCACTTGAAAAACAGAAAATTTCATAATGGTAATCTAATATTGTACAAGTTTAAGTATATTTTAATTCATGTGTTTGATAAAACTGTGCAAGAACTTGACACAAGTTAGAGGTGTCTAAGCTTTTTAGCTCTCTAAAAATTTATAATTTTCAGCTAATAATCTCATTAAGGTTCCTGTCCCTGCTGGCGAAGACACTCACGAGATAATGCTAATCCTATCGGGAGGGATTTATCTAATATCTCGTTGGCATTTCGACATTTTTAAGTAATTTTTTTTGCATTGGATAGCCAAGATCTGTCTCTACATTGCATCTTTTTTACTGTTTCGATTTTGGTTGCAGATATTTTTATAAAGTTACTTTCACTTTCAAAACCAGTTCTGAAAATGAAAGTGTCATTCTAAAAAATATCTGTAACCAAAATCAAAAAAGTAAAAAGGTGCGATATAGAGATTGATCTCGGCTATCCAATGTAAAAAAAAAAAATTATTTAAAAATGTCGAAATGCAAACGAGATATTAGAAAAATTCCTCCCGATAGGATTAGCATTAACTCGCGAGTGCTTTTGCCAGCAGGGACAGGAGCCTTAACACCTAAAATACTTGAGCGATTTCAATAAAAAAATTTTTGGTAGCAGAGTATAAATATAAGATTATATGTGGCACAGTTTTAAAAAAATTTAATTTGTTTCAGGAAAAAATATTCCTGAAAAATTGAAAATTTCTGAAAAATCACCATTACTCTAAAATAAAAAGTTTTAGTCACAGAAAAAACTGTCTGCCATAAGTGTTGAGCATAACCCAGTGAATATGGATTCCAAACTTCATCAAAATCGGTCAAGTAGTTTCTGTGGAAATGAATCTTAAAGCTCACATATTTCCCATAGGATTGGGCCCAGTCTTATCTTCCCTTAAGGCTGTTCTCAAATCCAAAAGGGCGACTTCCTGACATAAGTTTTAATTTATTTTTGTTCCAAAATGCATAAAACTAGCTGGTGTTGTTGTTCAGAAACTATGTCATCAAGCTGTTTTTTCCATTTTTTTACAAACGCAATAGATCTTTCAGAAAATAATGTCAAAGTGGACCTTTTGAACTGAATTTCTGCGCGAAAGTTGAAAAAGCACTCAAGAGCGGGCGAAAAACAGGGTTGTCACGTGATCGATATCGTTTATAACTCAATGGGCAATTGATTGATTAAAAAATGGAAAAAACAGATCGCTTCCATGGCCAGGCTTTCTAATTTTATATCTTTCCGTTAAAAAATGAATTTGTAAATGTGTCAGAACGTTTTGCACTTGTTCAGCGGAGCAGTTAAGAACAGCCTTAAGTAAAAAAACTCAACAACAACAAATAACTATAGAGATAAATAAAGTAATTTTCTGGCAGATATGCACTTTGTTTAACATAAAATTAGAACAATGTTCATTTATAGTAATTTAAAACAACTTAAAAAAAGTTTTTTCTTTTTTTAAGAAACATTATTAAGATACTGAAACTGAAATTTACGGACTTAAAGAATTTCAATATGCAAGAAGCGATTTTGGAATTTATAGAATTTGACTTCAAATGTTGCATTTGCAAATTTGACTTCAATGAATGAGACTTCAAATGTTGCTTAATTTCTACAAAAGATAACAATGACAATGGTGCAACAGACCTTGGACCATCTTTTATTAACATGCAAAAATCATTAACAATTTAATGTACTTTAATAGTTGATGAATAGAACTGCCTAAATGTTTACAAAAACAATACATAAACTATCAACTTTAATGGATTATTCAAAAATGTAACACTGTAATTTTTTTAATGATTTTTATAATTTTCATGTTTAATTTATCCGAAAAGGAATTTTTTAACAATTAAAATAACTGTTTCTTTTTTATGATTATTAATTAGTATTAATTAATAATCATAATATACAAGCAAAATATATGTATTAATGCTATCAGGAATCGATCCAGGCAAAATTTGGGGCCTATTTAGGGCCCTTTCACAAAAATCTATTTAATAAAATAGGCCCCTTCACGAAAATAAATTTAATAAAATGGGCCCCTTCACAAAATTGATCTTAATGAAACACGTCACTTCACAAAATTCCTTTTATTAAAATAGGCTTTCTTCATAACATAACATAAAGTTACATAACATAAAGCAACTCATTAAAATAAAGTTTTTGTTCATAAATTCACAAAAATAACTTTTACTTTTCACAAAATGGGCCCCAAGAATAAAAATCTGCATTGACCCCTCGCTATAACATGGTGATCAAAGCTTTCCTCACATAACAGAATACTCTACTTAATTGAAAATTGTATGATCAAACTGATGATATTCATTTAACCCTTTATATTCTGATGGTACTTTTAAGTACTATTAAAGAAAATTCAATGTAAAATTTATTTAATTCACAAAAATAATAAAATAGATTAATATAATTAACTAATAAAAGTAGAATACACTTTTCACATAAAATAATTTGCTCAATCATATTTAGAAAGCACAATGAAACAGTCAAAGCTAGATGTTTTTTAATGTGGTTATTTTCACAACCATTTTCTAGGTATAGCTTTTATCCTATTTAAAAATGTTATACGAAAAATTTGCAACTACAAAGCACTCCTCTGTTACAGATAGGATCACAATATAATTATTTACACTGTTCTTATAAGAATTGTGAGATTTCCATAGCAGTATTTTTTGTTAAGGAATCTAATTATTCTTGGAAATACTTTGAAAAAAGAGCTCTAACTGCTGATTTATTAAATCAGTTTTAATTTAAAAAAATTATCCAAAAATCTGGATATCTTAGACATTAACATAAATAATTATTAATGTGAAGCAATTTTTTAATTCAAAATTCAGTATATAAAGGGTTAAATAGAGCCAACTATATCTATAAAAGCTTTTTCAGATGAAATTCAGAAATTTGGCTTTTCCTATGTTCACAAAAAAATATTTAACTGGAACAAACATTGAAGGATCAATGTTATTGAGCACCAATTTAATTCTGTTTTCAGTTTAAATAACTAGATATTTTTTTTTTTTTTTTTTTTTTACCTGATCTGGATTGCTACTAAATTGTGTGCAGAAGTCGAATCCTGCAAGCTTCCAAGCTCCATTTCTATTTACTAAAATGGATTCCGGATTTATATTTCCATGCATCATTTTCACATCATTATGCAGAAAAGCCAATCCTTCAGTTAACTATAAAAAAAAAAAAAAAAAAAAAAAAAAAAAAATAAACATATTTTAAAAACACATAAATAGAAAAAAAAATTAAATAATATCTGTGTATGAATTAATTTTTGCATAAATCAAGACAAATTAAAACAAATATAATAATTTTTCTTCTTCAATCTTAACTGTATTTTGTCGAAAATGAACACACAATTTGGAAAGTTATGCATCACTGTTTTAAAATTCCAATTAGTATACCAGGAGCATAGCTACTGTGCAGCAGTTGGAACAAACTGCTCAAGGTCTGCTCAAGGTCAATTGCTGCTACTTTTACATTAAATAGATTTAACTTTAGCTAAAGTATCTAAATTTAAAAAATGAAGGGGTCATTTAAAACAGAAAACAACTTAAAAATCAGAGATCATTTATCAGTATTTTTTGGGAATGTACTATGGATACATAATATTTTTAACACAGTTGCATTTACTTTCACAAAATAATAGTACTTTGAACTTATAAATGGATCACATTATTTGATCAATGTTTGAATCACCAACATATGGGATACAGTAATTTGCTGGTCTAAGCAACTCAAACTTGTGAATTGTGTGAAATATGCTTCAGAGAAAGTAACTCAGCACTGAAAGTACTGTTATATTAAATACATTATTTTAGATAAATTAACTATAGCTTAAGCATTTAACTTGCAAAAATGAAGTGACCATTTAAAAAAGGAAACAATTTAAAAATGAAAGAGCATTTATCAGTATTTTTGAAGAATGTGCTATGAATTGATAATATTTTTAATACAATTGCATTTACTTTCATAAAATAATAGTATTTTGAACTTATAAAAGTTTTATTTAACGTTATTAAAAGATAATTTTTAATCTTACATGAGTGATGACTTTTCTTATAACATAAATGATGAATTTGATTCTTATTTAGCCTGTAAATATCAATGTTTAAAAAAAAAAAAAAACTGATTTAAATCAAACAACCCTGATCAATACACATTACAAAAGCATAATAAGAGCCTTTAGGCATATTCTACATCAGTCATGGCGACAAAATTGGCGAATTAAATTTTGTGCAGATTGTTTTTGAGATTTTCAAAATATGGCAAATATGGGGGGGGGGGGGGGGGGGGCAAAATTCATGCATATTTTGCCCCACCCCTCGTTAATTATTTTAATAAATCTCTAATAGCCAGATTTTGAAAATTTTAAGTGTGTAATCATTAAATATGTAATCAGATTTTTCAAATATGTATTCATTAAAACCTTGAAAACCAAACCGAAATATATTCCGCTTTAAACAGGTTTCCATCTTAGGAGGTATAACTGGTCATATTCTTTCTATTAGTCATACAAAGACATCGTTAGATATCAACCTCAGTATCATATGAAAAAATAAATAAATAATAAAATTCAAGCAATAATTCTGAAAAGAACACTTTTGTAGGTTTAACATGAGCGTGCAAATGTTTTTGCGTGAGACTTCACTACTCACGCGAAGAAACTGGGATGCTAAGGTTAAACCTATGGAAGCGTTCCTTTTACAATTTCTCGTTTGCAATTTAACAGTTTTGAATCTTTTTTTTTTTTTTTTTTTTTTTTTGGAGGGGCTTAGAAGGGCTGACGTTGAATTCCAACTGTATTAGTGTTTACTTTTTCTATTTTGATTACAGTTTTTATTATTTTTTATTTTTGGTCAGTTTTCCGGCTGCGAGACTTTTTTTTAATCCAAATTTCATATATATATATCAGGGCCGAAACTAGAGGGGACAGAGGGAGCATGTGCCCCGGGCATCAGAGTGGAAGGTGAAGGGGCACCAAATAAAGATTTTTTTGTCGTTCGATACCAAAAAATATATAGTATGAAATTTGGCTAAAATTGTCTCACAGCCAGAAAATCCAAAATGCAAATTGAACCAAATGCATTAAAACTGGACAACAGAATCCTGTTTTAAATGAAAAAATTACATGTTAATCCAAAAGAAAATCTGAAACAAATGCATTAAAATAGGATAACGGAATCCTGTCTTAAATGAAAAAAAGTACAGAAAGAATACTAGCAATTGCAACTGCTGAGAGGGAAACCTGTATAAAGCGGAATATTTTGGTTTCCCTTTTAAAGGTTTTAATGAATCAATATTAGACATAGCTGGTTACGCAGTTCAGCATTACATATTTCATGATTACACTTAAATTTTAAAATAATTCGGCTATTAGAAATTAGTAAAATTCTTTTTGTAAATTTCTTTTGCGGAAATTTGTGTGTGTGTGGGTGGGGGGGGGGGGGGGGGGGGGGCAAAATGCATGTTTGTCCCTGGTGCAAGAAAGGTTAGTTTCGGCACTGATGTATATATAACATCAGTTAGTAAAATAACCTGTTGTCATTTTTATTGTAGCTATTTTATAAGGTAAAAGCATTTCTTACATAAAATATATTTATTTTCTGAGTGCCTCCCCTCCCCCATTGTGTATGGAAATATAATCCAATGTTTACTATCTTTAAAAAATAAAGCATTAAAATATATGTTATCAATAATTGGTAAATAAAATATACCATTGTATGTTAAGTGTGTAATATGTGGAATAAAGTATGTTTTTCGCAAATTTTCATATCTATCCCATTGTTTCCTGGAAAAACATGCATGCATTATAAAAATTATTACAATTACAAAATTATTAAAATTAAACAAAAATTCTTTCTTAATTGAAACTATAGCACCAATAAGTTATTAAATACTAAAGTATTCTTTTAAACAATGCTTTGAAATTAACATTATACACACTTAAAATTACTGTCGATACGAAAATTGTTTTATTCATCTACACACTATCCTATTTTTAAAATTATATAATTTTATTGAATATAAAATGTATGTTGTGGAACAAAGACATGGGTGTGCAAATAATATTTAATTTACCGCTACCAATTTTTAGAAGTTGACATACGTGATTAAATCCGTGGGAAACATATGAATAACCAGGGGAGAACTACGTTTTCACGGTTTTTAAGAAAATTGAAAAAAATTGTCTTATTTTTGAAACGGCGTATTGCGCTTGCTGTTGAGTGTATAAAAAAGTTGTAAATATGAAAGTTGTAGAGAAGTTTGTCCTCTTTAATATTGTAATTGACAAAAATCATGCTACGGCAACAGGTATCGAGATATTTAAAAAAAAATAAAAAAAAGTCACAAAATTTTGTTGTTTTTTGGCCACAGAAAATTTAGCCTTAAGAAATTTTGTTGGAAAACTTGATTTTTCCATGTTGGCATCATTATAAACAAGCCAGAAAAAAAAAAAAAATCTTCTACCCGATTTTTTGCAAGGTAAAATGTACATTTCCCCTGGACTATTTAGGATTAAATAAAAGAAACATATTTTTTGAAAATAGTATTGAGAGTTTGCTTAAGCTATAATCAGGCTCTGTCCCCTTTTCACACACCACTACCATCTGATACCACAAATTAGTAGTCAAGAAATTTTCAAATTATAAAAAAAAAAAAAAAAAAAAAAAAATCTGAGTTACTCCACAGAACTGTCCAAAGAGTTTACAGAAATACTGTGTTCTCAAAATAGTATAACAATGAATAAAAATTTAGAACCTAATTTCATATAATGGTGAAATATTTCCAATGGCGATAAAGACCTGGCGATAAAAAAAATAAACTCGCACTTTCATTCATAAAGCTTAAACATTTTTCTAATAACATAATTTTCAACAAATTTTCATTGCGCTCATGCTGAAACAAGGCCTATAAATTAAATAAATAAATAAGAAAAAATAGGATTTTACTAAATTAAGCTACATTCTGGCATGCTCAGACTGACCCGCCTGGCAACCAACCTACAAAATTTGCTACAAGAATTAGATTTGAAAAGTCTTGAATTATTTAATAATTTAAAAAAAAAAAAGAAAAAAAAAAAAAGAAAAAAAACATTTTTTCCAAGCATTTTTTTTATTAATGATTTTTTTTTCTTTGCAAAGCATAAGAATTTAACTTTTTTTTAAATGTTTCTCTGTTTCAGAGGACCATTAATTACATAAAATTAAATTGTAATTTCATTGCAGATAATCAGAATTATAAATTTGCCCAACTCTGCTTAACTGGGGTGACTTTGTCCCACCCTGCAAATAAAGACAAAACTTATAATAAATAATTTTTTTAGAATAAAACTAATTAGTAATGTAAAATTCTGATAGATTATGGCAGTAGCTTAAACATAAATTATTTAAATTAGCCTTTTACATGATTTTACAGGAGGAAGTTTTATTTTAAAAGTTATTTATACTTGATGCTGTAAAGGAATAAATATATTTTTTTAATTTCTTAACCCCTTAACATCCAGGAAGTACGATGTGTACATCCTAGTTTTATCGTAGACGACTACCAGATGTACAGCATGTATGTCCATGTGGAATATGAAATTGCAAATTTACACTAAACGCTGGTATATTATGTCCATATTTGAAAAAAGTAATCTGGGTGTCAAGGGGATGTCTTCTTTACAAATCAATGAAATTTATATATACAGTAGAGCACTGATTATCCGGATCAGTCGGGACCGAGGCCAATCCGGTTAATGAAATATCCGGATAATTGGACAACTTTAAAAAATGGTTATGGCAATGTTTTTTAGGTAACTTCCACTTTCATACTTTTTCAAGGCTGGCAACTGAAGTAGTGCACATTTTAGCATATTACAAATCGCATGTTTAAAAGCTACTTTTTTAACTTTTTAAAAATTTTATTTTCTACAAAACTGGTACAAAGTTATACATAGATATACATATAGAAATTATTACATGCATAAATACATACACTGTACAAAAAAAGCAGGTGGATTCCCTCTTTCCAAGGACACCAAGGGACAAAAGAAGCCATTTTTGACCCCCTCCAGAGAATCTGAAGATAAAGAGGGATTTTCGTGAAAAAAAAAAAAAAATATGCATGGGACACTCGCACGTTAGAAGTGAAACTTCTTAGGTTCTAGAAACAGTTGATTTATGGACTGCTCTCTTTGCATTAATTGCCGATTTTATTATTTCAGGATTAGGAAATGGTTACTTAATGGTTAACTTCTGTGGCATCCAGTCGAATTTACCCTACGTGCCTAAAGAAGTTTCATTTCCAAAATTTGCAGGAAGAAAACGTATGCTCCTTGATTGATCCGGTTAATTGGACAATCCGGCTAATCAGCGATCTACTGTATATTAATTTGATATTTTATATTTTACATTGACTTAAGTGTCAATTTGAGGTGAGATCGTCTCGTCACAAAGTCGACACACATTTAGTTTATTTGCTATATATTTTTTTTCTGAAAATAAAATCATAAAAGTAAACTTTAACTGCAAATATAAACATTGTATTAGCATATATATATTATTATTTTGTACAGGTATTTACGTAACAATGACTCTGTGCATAAATCTCCAGTAGGTTGAAAGTCGCTGAAAATATTCAATTACTATCATTACTTCAATTACCTATAAGGTCTTAAAAAAAAAAAAAAAAAAAAAAAAACTATCCTCCTCCACCTCAAAAAAAAAAAAAAAAAAAAAAAAAACTGATTTCTTCTAAAAGAAATGCTTTTTCAGTACCTGAAATAAGTGAATGTATCTAAAATTTTGTTTTCTATTGAAAAATATTAATCTTACCATTTTACATGTCTTGCATAATGTTAATTTTTGAATACAATTTTTTTTTCTTATTTTTATACAAAATTTGTGTTTTTTAATTCCGAATTTTTAGTTCGAAAATTATGTTTTATTATTCTCTCATAATAGTAGGTTTGCATTATTTTTTTAAAACTATTCTTTAAAAACACTAAATGTCAATTTTAAAATTTACAACTGATATCTTGAAGCTGGGAAAAATAATTAGATATTGTTTAAATGAAAATTTTAATAATTTTTGGATCTTTAAAGATAACAAGAGATGAAAAATAAGACAAAGAGATCCCGGTTGACGGTATATGAAACATAATCTATTTTAATAATGGTATTTTCTATAATTTTTTTTATGAAATTACTGGTAATAAAGTGATTGTGATCCCTTTCCGAGTCACCACTGTCTGTGTGGTGAAACGTTGTAGTATAGATATAAGATGAACGTGACCAATAAAAATAATTTAATTGAAATATAATAGAAAATGTTCATCAGTTATTGACACAGAATTTTGAAAAATAGTTTAGATACCAAATCTGTTGGCCAATTTCCTTGAAAATTAATACAATTCTTGCAACAGATTTATGAAATACCTGCCAATATCATCAAAAACATACCAAATCGTGCTCTGGGAATTTGAAAACGTGAGGAAATTTTAACATACACACATACATATCGAATCATAGTAAAAATTGTGAAAATGGATTCAGAGTTTTTTTTAAATATGTCATTATTTCATTATTTGCATTTATTTTTATTGTGATTACAGTGCTTTCCTATTTCCTTCCTTACATTGTATGTGTATGGAAAGTAAAAACTACTATCTTGAAAATAATAATATAAGGGTGTCAATCAGGGTTCTCGATGCTGATCGCCACTGCACCAAAATGTTTCATTTGGTGAAAAAACTAAAGATTGATATCGCCAAAATGCAAGAGATTTTTTTTTTCTTTTGGCAACACTCTCAATAATGTTACTGTACCATTAAACTTTTGTGCAATTCATTATGTGTGTTTTGATACTCTTAGTGTTTCGTGATGAATCTATTACTACCATTATTTGAATTTTGCAAGTTTTTCTTTAGCAATTAGCCAAATTGCTCAGATTAGTCAAACGTCAGTCGAACCCCAATGTAAACTTTTATTCCATTTTTTCCACAACTTTTGTTCCCAAATTATTATGTCCATTGGTTAATTTTCTAAAGCATTAGCTGCAGAGATATAGTTCCAATAGTAAAAAAATTTCAAAGTTGTTCTTCATCCTCTTGAAAGTAACTTATGACAACATTAACCCTCATAAAATGTTTAAAATGTTACAAAGTTTATATTTTATTCAGTCTCTGGCATACCTGCCAACCTAGAAAAATTCCAAGGAGTAAAACAGCGCGCGAACGACATTTCTAATGTTTACACCCCCCCCCCTTTTTTTTGGTATATGTAAACGAGACTAAAAACAGATAAAAATATTACACAATAAGTTTTTAAAGTCTTATATAGTATTACAATGTAAATTCTAGCATAATTCACACAACAAAAATCAAAGTCTAAATTCAATGAGAAGGGGAAAAAAAAAAAAAAAAAAAAAACTTACCTTTTAAATGATTATATTTATTATATTCAATATAGTCCACCTATTTTAATTTATCATTAATTAAATGACTTATAATTAATATCAGATTATAATCATTTAACATTAAATTTCATAAACTTTTATGCATATATTTTATTTTATACACTTTTCAAATTTCATTTATAAAAATAGTTTAAATGACCATGATTAATATATATTATTTGTTTATTATTGATATGATAAACTGACAGTTAATTTCAGATTATAATTACTACCCAATAGTTTTTCTTGTATAAAATTATACAATAAGCATTTTTAAAAGTTTATAATTTTATTTATAAAAACCAGGCAAATTTTTTAGCTCAATCTTATAACTACTAATTTTTATTATTTGTATAATAAACAGATGGTTAATTTCAGATAATTATTTAGAACTAAATTTTATAAATTATACACTTTTTTTTTCAATTTTATTTATAAAAAAAAACCCAGATGATAAATCATCAATTTAAAACACAGGATGAATTTTTAAGCAGTAACTTCACATTTCAAAGATGCAGCAGTAGCTTTCTTGGCATTATTCAGTTCAATGCTACTAAAAGTATGTTCATGACATGGTGACCTCTTATAAGTCTTCAAAATCATAAGGCTTTCCAAAGTTTCATTAGATAACCCACTTCTAAATTCAGTTCTATTTTTTTTCACAATGCTAAATATTCTTTTGCATTCAGCATTACTGTGCGGAATACTCAGGATAGACAACATGACATCAGAGTTCTTTATATTTTGGAAATCCTGTAGCACCTTTGATTTCACTAATCTCAACCCATTGAATATCCATGCGTTTAGAATGATCGAAATTGGAAAGAACAGTATCAATTTGTAAATTGCAAAATTGTTTTTCAAGCAAATCTATAGCATCATTTTTTGACTGGTCCGGTTTTACATTTAGTATACATGGAAATAAGTCTGAAAAAAATGTAACTGAAGGGAATGTGAAATCTCTTACTCTACTCAAATCAGCCACAGCAGCATGCTTAAGAATAGCATTTTCAATAGGAAATTTCTTGACAACATAATCACATGCAGCAATGTGATAATTCAAAATACTATTCAAAAATGTATTTCTTTTTTCAGCACATAGTTTTTTAATTTCTTCTTTAGTGGAACTTCCTATTGTGATTTCATGAAGTTCCTTTTGATTTTCTTTGGAACGGAAATTTATTGCACAAAGATCTGGATTTTTCACTATAACAGATGGCTTTATAAATCTGCATAAGAGTTCTTTTAACAACTTCAAATATAAGTCTCGCAATTTGTGTATTAATGGTGATGATGATTGTAAAGTGACATTTATTCTGTCAAAAATAGGAATAACATTCAATAGAAAGAAGGCATACGCTTTCACTTCTGAAGATGACAAAAACATGAAAATTTTTTCTTCTCGAGACAACACTGTAGATTTATTCTTTTTAGGCTTACTTTGGCATTTCTCGTCTTTCTTATGTTTTTTAGATGATGGGATATTCATATCAGTGGTACTAATTTTTCGTTTGGTGGAACAACTACCTTGCATTGAATCATTTTTGGGGGTTTCTTGAGCAGACTTCATATCAACATCACATGAGCTGTTCATATTTTCTGAAACATCCTTTTTTTGGGGTATTTTATAAGTAGAGAGATTGGAAGATATTTTATTTTTCTGAGACTTTACCAAATTTGTAAAATAACTCAATAATGGATCCCACTGATCAACAAGACGACTCAAACTTCTACCCAGGGAGAGCCATCGAGTACAGACATGCTTCAAAATTTTTCTTGTTTCCTTATCATGTAATAATTGAAATTGCTTCAATGATTCTTTATTTTTTGCACTTTTGTCCAGATAATAGAAATGTCTACAAGAACATCATCAATATTTACTGGCAAAGCTGCAGCACCTTTTTCTGCAGCAAGATTAATTAAATGACATGCACAGCCCAAAGATATCAGATTTTGATTATTTTGCTTTAAAAAAGCAACTGCACTGATTTTCTTGCCTTGCATAACATATGCATTATCTGCCATGAAAGACAGGCAATTTTCAAAGGGAATGTTCATTTTTTCCAATTCTTTCAGAATTAAATTACTGATGTTTTCACCAGTTCCTGAACCAATTAAAGTTGGCAGAGAGAGCAATTTATTTTCTACTAAATTTTCCGCAGAATTAAAATAAGTAATTACGATCGGATACAATTTATGATCAGAGTCATTACTTCCATCACATGCTACCGAGAATGGTTTAATTCGCATTTGCTTTTTCAGATTATCGATAGCAAATGAGGCCATTTCTTTTACTATAGCAGTAGTTTTTGTGCGAGCACATCCATATTGTTTGGTGACATCACATTTCAGAAACATCTTCCGGAATAATGGCCCGGCATGATCAGCAGCAGAAAGAGGTACATTATGTTCTACTAAAAATCGTGTAAAAAATAATTCAGCTCGGATAACCGCCGACTGATTGTCTTCTTTGAAAAAGTTGTTGAGCTTCTGTTTTTCGGAAGTATTAGCTAACTAAGCATTTTCCAAATGCTTTTTTTTCGATATGTGCTTAGTAATGTCATATTTACCTCCATGGGAAATGGTAAAATCAGATTGGCAAAAGTCACAATAAACAAACTTAGGACCTTTTGTTGATGCTTTTATGCATGGAAATTCTTTAGTATAACTGTCTTTGTATACTTGAGCCATCGCAAAAATAATTAAACGAATTAATGTAAGGCATGAGACGTGATCAACACTAATTAAATCAATAAATAAGCATCCGCGATCCGTGTCTTTCAAAACATCGCCAATTCGAGAAAGCAAGAGTTGAGTTGAAATGAGCTTCTCCGGTAAGTAGGGAGAAAGAGTAAACCACGCCTACAAAGCTATGACGTTCAACTGATGCGCTGGTTAGCCAATCAAGGATGAAAAACTACAATTTTAGAAGTAACTGCTACGAATCAATCAATCGATCAATCCCAATGCGATTGCGGGACCTATTTACAAAACAATACTTGTTAATAATCACTATTTTTAAGAGTTTTTTTTATCTTTTATGTTGCATTTTCATATGAATACGATATAGTAAAACTCAAAGAAGAGATCGAAAAAAAAAAAAAAAAAAAATACATTTTTCTGATAAAAGTAAGAAAACTATCAAAATAACAGGAAAAGCGTTCTGAGCGTAAAAGATTAGTCAAAAGCGTAAAATTTATGCCTTAAGCGTAAAACTTGGCAAGTATGCTCTGGGTTCTTATACTTAGAAAAATCTTCTCTGTACTTTAACAGGTAAAAATAATAAAAAATTCTTTCCTGTACGACCAAAACTTGCCAAGTTATGGTACTTTGAATTTTATGGAACTTTAGTACATTCTAGCACTAAAAACAGAAAAATGTATTTCATCCATATGCGAAAAGTAAAAAAATAAAAATAAATCTTGACGATAGTGTTTTTTTTTATTAGTATTCTACAATTCTTCAAAACCCTTGAAAAAAAAAAAAAAAAAACAGATATTAAGGGCAGTAGATTGTACTGGCCCATTAGAGCCTTTAAAATGAATATCCCGCGCAATTAGCAGAAAATATTGTTGTTCCAGCTACTCAGTATTCATATGGCTTTACATCAAAAACTCTATTAAATATAATTTTACTTCTTACAATTTTAGTCAACATATTATCTGTTTTTATCAATTCATGCTTTTAAAATATAATCTTATCCATCACATTCCCTTTTCCCATTGAGATCAAACAACAACTTTTCTCTTTTTGTTTAATTCATTTTTCCCTATTTTTTCTGCCGTGATGTTCTAACTTGCCAACAGATGGTGTTAGGCATCCGACACGGTTGCTCTTCAAACGTCACGGGAAAGAGCAGGGGAGCAAAAATTGTTTTCTTCATGACTTGCCTAGTAAATGAGGAAGGGAACATATTTAATGTTGGCCATTACTCACTACCGGCAGCTTCGTTGGTTGTTGAATGTTTCACGGACAGATGCATGAGAAACTTCTGCATTTTTTTTTCTTTTTTAATGGCAAGTTGGACATAACCAAAGTCTGTTTTCTTACATAAAGGTTTTGTTAGGTAGATTGTATAAATGGAAGCGGCATATAGTTTTTAAAGTAATTTTAGATTAGTTAATTTCCTTGATGTATTTCATTCGGCGTACAGTTTTCAAAGTAATTTTAAATTAATTAGTTAATTTTCTCGGTGTATTTCATTCGTCACCGTGATGAATTTGCATAAGTTTTCTTTCGGTAAGTATCTTTTAAAGTAAGGTTTAATTTTATTTGCATAAATAAGGTAGTTGCAGATAGTTATTGACTAGGTTATTTATGAGGAATAAGTTGTCAGGTGGAGTTAATCCCTGTGTAATATAAGATATCATTCTTCGGGGTCAATAATGCAACACGGTGTTTTTTGTACTGGATAAAGTATTATGGTATTATATAGTTGTGTTTCAGGCATTTGACTGGAGAAGTTAAATTTTTTTTGTTGTTGTTTTTTTAATCTTGTTTAGCTTTTAATAAAAGTACTTAACTTTTTAAATACATGAAACATAGTTAATGGGAAATACTTTTACTACATTAAATTTTAAAGTTTCATCTATTAGTTTACAAGAGATAATATTATGTTATGCATTGAAGTAACTTATTAAAGTATGTAAAGTTAGTATATTTATATAAATTTAAAAGGTAATTAAAGATAATGTTTAAAGTTTTAAACCTCATATTTAGTAAAGTTTAATTTTAAGGATAGATAATGTAATGAGGTTTAATTTAAGTAAAGTATGTGTTAAAGATTAAAAGTGTAAAGTCAAAAGTTATATATATTCTGTTGAATTAATTAAAGCTATTCTATACATTTAAAGTAAAGCCGGTATATATATAACACCCAATCAATCGGTTCCAGTATCTTTCTCGTTCATTAGTTTGACAAGGTTAGTTTTACAGAAGTTGCTGTTTTAAGTAAGGATTGAACTCGCATCCTCCATTTGTTATATTGGTATTGCTAAACCATATTCTACTATTCTATTTATGCTAAATGTGATATTTTATTCTGAATAAAATTATTTAATGTTTTAACAACTTTGTATTCATTGAACTTCTACAACTTTATGCACACAGATATCCTGCAGGTGTCACCATTTCCTTTTTTTTTTTTTTTTTTTTGCGCTATTTCTCAACCAATTTCATATCTAACCTCTCATACTCATCTCCAACCACTGCTGAAATTGGCATACCTGGGTTCATGCTTCAATTTGAGTCTACTTTGTTTTAACAGTTCTAGATTTATCTGGCGTTTTCCTTTTAATTAGAAAATGCCAATAAATACTGATAGGTACTCTATACGTCTATACTTAAAGAATCACAATTCATTTCATTATTCATTATTTTTTTTTAATTATTAATATTTAGTATGTTGTTAAAATACGTTGACTTTCACATAAAAGTAAGGTTTTAAATCAAATTAAGAATAATAATAGATTAATAACTTAACATAGAATAACTTTAAAACAAAATTGCACAGAACTTTTTCAAAGGACATGATGGTGCACAAACTTTCCTTGCTCCAGGGCACTGAGTATGTAACTATGCCACTGTTTAACGTATAGTTTTTAAAAAATTAAGTTTGTTTATACACTTTTTAAACTTTTCATTATAAAATGAGATGAGTTTTTTAAATTTGTATCCCAAAGAAAACATTTTTGCATTTTTATTCATTCATATTCGTATTAAAACTATAGAACATTTTCTTTTATATGTCATAATGCTTTTTCTATGAGAGCATATACATCATTCTACATTTAGGTAGATTTTAATTGAAAAAAAAAAAAAGACCTAACAGATAAATATTTTAAATTCAAGTCAAATAATGCTAGAAAATGAATGATAAATAAAATATAAAACATAAAAAAAGAAGCACCTGTAAAAATCCATATTTTATTTCAATGTCAAACAAGTCAAATTCTTTTAATGCTTTTGGAGGTGGTACCGGCATATTTTCCTGATAACCAAGAATATTTGCTAGGCTGGCAAAAACAGGCTCAGTAGCAAAAGCAAGACTTTCTCTATAAAAGAAACAGAAGTACATTTCAATATTTATACCAAAAAATAAGGATATTTGTGCATAATGGCTAAAGAAATCTATCATATGTAGAGGTCTGCAAATTTGGTTCATGATAGATGAAGACAGATCCAAATGTAACTGAGGGTAAGGTTTTGGATTTTTTAAATATTTTTTTCTCGAATGAAAAAATAAATGTTAGAAAATTCGAAAATTTTAAAAATAAAAAAATAGAGAAACATAAAAAATGACTGGATATTGCACACTGCAATCTAGTCTTGAATATGCTTGCAAAAGATGATTAAATTGCCACGCATGGTTTTTGATTCTATAACACTTATTTAACCAAACTGGTCAATTTCAATGTTTTTTTATATTGAAATTTATTAAAGAGTGCTTAAAAACTGTCTGCTTTAGAAGGTTTATCATACATTTTTTCTATAAAACTACCCATTTTCATATTATTATATACATCACTATCACATAGGAGCAGAGACATCCCTAGCGAAAGTGATACCAATATCTTTTGCAAGGTTCTTTCCTTCCAAACTAATCAGTCCTCCCCCTTTTTCCCACAGTACAATAGGGCCTGTCAATTTGGAGGGAAAAAATAAAAATTCATGATTTTTGTGAATGAGGGGGTCCAAAAGTTTGCCTTTTGATGCGTAATATCCTAATTTAAAAGATTTTTTCTTGTTCATAAAGATTTAGCTTGGTAAATTTGAGCTTGATTATAATCTGTATTGAAATTTCCGAAAAAAAGGGATAACTTAATAAGAACGGCAACAAAATTTGCCCAAAAAATGGTTTAATAAACTCAAACAATTTTATTTATATTTTGCCTTTATTATGAAACACTGAAAACAAGTTGTCAAAAAAGTTAAAAGCTTCAACCAACAATATTCATCAAATCTTGCGTTAATTCATTCCTAGACATGATTCTTCTTCTTGCTTCCTGGCCTCTAATGAATCCTTCTCGTTTCTCATGAGTATATACTTTGCCAGATGCCTCTGTTACTTATTTTACACACCTCTCTATGGACTGTCCATGACATGGCCACTTTGGAACTTGCATTGGCTCTTCAACAAACTTCTTTATTTCAGATATTTTGAGTTTACAAGTAAGTGGAGGTTCAAATACTTTTTCCAACCAGTCTATCAGTTCCAAAACGAATATTGCATTTGGATTTACTGCAGGTGTTTTCCTAGGCCGAACAGATAAGTCATCTGGTGTATTATCATCTTCATTCCTTAATTCGATTACCTTCTGGACCCCAGCTTTTCTTTCTTCTAGGTCTTCCGAGCATAAAAGTGTCTCAAGCACTATTTCACTAAATGCAAACCACGATGAACGTTGGATTGTTGGCAAAACAATATCAGCTACTGCTTTCTTCTGATATTTTAGGAGCTTCAATTGATAAAGAATGTGGCGAGGTCCTTCCACCCAGGAGAATTTCGATTTGATTGTAAACCAGCGGGGATAGTAAACACCAACAATGTATTCCACAAGCAGTTGTAATTTCTTCATGTTGTTGCCTTTAAGGCCATGTTTTGAAACCCATATGCGACAAATTCTATTTGCAGTTGTTAACCACCGAGAGTGGCTTACAGGAACAATTTCTAATAATGCCAGATCCCAGATCAGTTAGAAGTACACCTGTCCTTATGGCCTGAGTTATCCTGTAATCATAACACTGATCTGTAGAGAGATCTTTGACAACAGTGTTACTCAATGGAACCATAGATTCTGGAAAAGATATTCTGACAAATGAGGGATTGACTTCAAGTTCTTTTGCAGTATCAAGCATATTGCCAATCTTACCACTCCACTTGTTGTTAGACAAAGTTTTTCCATCCGACTCAGTGATCATGTGCCGCAAAGGTAGCTCAAACCAACCAGATGAGTTTACGATTTAGCTTTGCCTTAACCCAATGCATGACTCCTCCTTCCCAACCAGTGTTAACATTTGTTGAGTCACCACCAATAGCCTGAAAACTTCTGTCAATGCTGTTTTTATTTAAAAAATCCACAAGATGGTTAGCAATAATTTCAGCAGGTTTCCTTTTCGTTAAGTCTTTGTCTGGAGTAAAATGGCAAAGATTCCTTCCTCCTGGCTCACTGCAAACAGTGTAATGCTCTTCTTTCACAATACTTGGAAACTGATGACTTGAGTTTTCTGCTTGTAACAGAACTTTAGTGGAATCTTGGCGTCCATTAAAAAAGATACATTCAATATTGCCAGTACGGCATTGAACATGGAATTCTTTATCAAGTGATTTCATAACTTTTTCTTGCGCTCTTTTTACTTTATTGTGATCAACCACAAGTCTCTTGTGTCTTTCATTAATTAGTCCAGCATCCAAAAAATGCTGCTGTTGTAATGGCAGCTGTAACACGGAGACCGACACCATACCTAATACTTTGCAATGCAACATTATGCAATTTTAACTTATTATACAGACTTGTACTTGAAGTAGAAGGTACATCAGAATAATCACATGGGATGTGCAAATGATCTTCAAGTTCTTCATCTGTAAAATCAGTTGGCTATTCATCGTCGTTGAAGAAAAGAACTTCATTTGTTTGTAATGTTAACTCTTCCTTCCTTTTCTGCTCATATTCAGAAATTCTTCTTAATTCATCTTCTTGCCTCTTCTGTTTTTTAATTTGTCTCCTGTGCTCAGGTAGATCTGGTAATCCGATTTGATGCTGTCCAAGAGATCCAACTTTCTCTCTTTGACTATTTGTATAATATTAATAAAAATACATTCAACTGCAAATGAGTATTGCTAGTTTAAAAGCTTTCACGAGTGGAATAAAATTATTTTACAGATGTTATAGCATTATATAAGTATATTCTTAACTTTAGAGCAGAAGTACAAGCAGAAATAGTGATAAAAAAGCACTTCTTGAGAGAAGACAGTTTACTGCGATTTTTACTTGAAACAGGAAAATCTCACGAAATTGAAATAGCTATTTACCAAGCAAACCATTGTAATTTCCAGTTCATGTAAATATATTTGTGAATAGCTAACCAAAACACAACTTTTTGACCCCCCTCATTTTTTGAAAAAGGAAGTCGAAAAAATCGACACGCCCTAACAGTACAATAACCTTTCTTTAAATCTTGCATAATATACTAATGACTGTGGACAGTTACAGTGATATTCGCATAATATAAGAAAAAACTTGATTGAACAAAATATTCAACTTTATAGAAATCAACTTTTATTTAAAAGAAAACATGCAACTTTATATTACAAACAGTCATTTAAATAATAGGCACTGTTTATTTAAAATCACCAACAACACTGATCTCTTAACAGTTCCCATACAAAATTCAAAGTAAAAAATTAATCACAATTACGTAACTTTGGTTAGCCAACTGTATCAGAAGTTTCAGAAGTTCGCTTTCACTGCTGCAGTAACCTATCTAGATTACTGTGACCATGAGTAAGTGACAATATCATCAAATAGAAAACACTTGCATTTTTTCACTCTTGAAAAATGCAACACTTGAAACAATAGTATTTAAATTGCTGAGAAAAAAGCAAGATTAATGTTCCTTCCAGTATTAAAATTTGAAACTAAAACATACAATATGCAATAGATAACAAGTAAAAATCTTATGTGAAATAAAATGAATTATGCTAAAAATTAAAATAATTTTTATCTTCTTTTTGTGAGGGGTGGGGGTAAGGCTTTAAATGTACAATCGTGGGAAAAAACATCCTCTATTAACTCTGCAACAAATTATTGTGGAAGAAAGTTACTGGTACCAAACAATTGGAAATAAAGTCTACTTTTAAATGATGCATATAAAATTTGCTTAAGGGGCCATCTACATATCAAAACCATTCCAAACTTTTTTTTTTTTTTTTTTTTTTTTTTTTTTTTTTAAATAGCAATATCCAAGTTTGACACCATAAAAATAAATTCTCAAACTTCAATTAGCCTAAATACAAATTTTTGTGAAATTAATACTATTCGTTGCACATAATACACATATTTGTTTCACAGAAATTACAGTATGGAACTAGTTATCCAGAATGATATTTCCAATTCATTGATTTCAGAATCTTTTCAGAAAAAAAGTTCCATACAGTGCCAGTTTGATATGTCCATTGGTTGATACAATACAATATGCATAGTATAACTTGATACCAACATCTAGTACTTGAAATAGAGGCATATTTAGTTAGATATTAGACATTTTGATTTTTATGCAAAGGAAATATAAGAATTTTTGTTTCCAAAATATTCCCATAAATTACCTTCTTTCAAACTCCAATTAACTTTTGGATCTTGTTTGGACTGAATCTTAATTTGAGCAATCTGATAGTCAATTTGAAATCAGAATCAATGCCACAGACACACATATTCTACAAATTTGATCAAATGGATGCTGCTTTAATGCTTAACCAGTTATCCAGAATACATGACATGACTCTGACCATTCTGGATAAGTGGTTCTATACTGTATTTTAATGAGTCTATTTTAGGGGCTGTATCCAAATTGAAGTTTAGCACTTGATTCTTGAAATGCTACAGAATGACTAAGTCGCTTCTATTGATGTATTATTTCTTGCCAATATGACTAACTACTTCACGCCGCCTTACATGTTTCGACTATTGCCAGCCCAAATATTTCAATAAAATGAGTAAAATTTACATTTTTTTCACATTATGCTTTTCTGCACATCATAGACAGCACCTTAAACCATCATTTTTATATTTTTTAATCATAATTCAAAAACTATTTGGAAGAAAAATTTGGAATTGAGAATTCGTATAAAGCAGGACATAATAAATATTGCAATTCATATTTTTTTCAAATATTAATTTTATAATTCATAATATAAAAAATTTTAATTACAAATTCAATGTATTTATGTTTGAGTTTTTTAATATTATAACCACACAAAAAATTATCAAATTTAGATTATAATTTCAGGAGACATTAATAAAAATATGAAAATGTAGTTTAACATTAGAAGCTGTAAATTTTGAATGCTTATAATTCAAAAACTTATCATCCAAATGACTTGAAATTTTGTTACTAAGCATAGTTTGAACCAAAGATTTAAAATATTCAAAATATGGTCAAAATTGGGTGCTGCCTTTGAAAAAAAAAAAAAAAAAAGTTTGGTGTGGTCTTGATTTGTAGATGGTTCCTAAGCAAATTTTATATACACCAATTAAAAGCAGACTTTATTTCTATTCATTTGGTAACAGTAGCTTTCTTCTATTCTAATTAGTTGCAGAGTTAGTAGGGGATGTTTACTTTTTTTTTCCCACGACTGTACCTGTTGCACATTCCTAAGTACAATACTGCATAGGAGAGAAGATTCTACTGGATTAATGAAGCATCAAACAAATTATCTAATGGATAAAAAAAAAGCCTACATCTTTTAAAAAGCATGCAGAATTTGCTGCTCCAAAGAAGTTAATAAGAGGTTTTTCTTTTTATCTACTATGGAGAAGGGATTAATAAAAACTGCTCTTTTGTGTAAGATTAAGTGCTGTATGAGACTAGGAAGCCTTAATTTAAGAATTAAATTTACTATTGATTTTATTAATGGTTTTCAGAACAAGACATGTAAAATTTCCAGAAATTTTCAATCATTGGATACCCCCAAAAATATCATCATCGGATACCTTTAAATTTCATATAATTATGCTTTGAGTTTAAATTTTTTTTGTAATTAATGGGGGTGGGGAATTTCTAGAAAATCTTACCAGCCAGCAAAATGCAACATACAGTTGAAAATTGTTATGACAACATTTACGCAACTGTAAAAATAGTTGTTTACTATTACTACAATGCATTTTCATAATTTTTTTCTATAAATTTAAGAAATATATACAAGAGAGGAAAGTTCAATATAGAATAAAACTTAGTACCATGTTTGTGTCGTAGTAATTTGGGAAGTTGCAAAATATAGCTAACCAGTAAAAAAAGATAAAGTTTTCAGAATATCTCTATAGTTTGCAGTTTCGAAGATCACTTAAAAATTCACTCGCCCTGTCAGAAAATTCATTTGCCAGTGGCGAGTAAAATAATGTATTTCCCCACCCCTGGTAATTAATATACTTCAATTTTGAATGTATGTTTTGTTTTCTGTTGGTTTCTTCTATTTCTTTAGTGTTTTCTATTTCTTCCAGCTTATTACGGTTTCTTCCAGAAGAATCCCAACACTGTCGATGAGGGTGTTAAGCTCATTAAACAACAACAAGCTTGGCACTATCTGTAATATTTTTAAATGTAGGTCCAGGATTTGCAACGATTATAGCCAATTGTGCAAATACAGTTGAAGCTTGGAAAAAGTTGTGATTGATCTTAGCCAGTGCTGTAACAGGACTTTCTTGCGTGTCTCTGTAAATGAAAGATAAATGTTAGGCCTTCCATAATCTATAGAAAATATATGTTGTTGGGCATTTCAGTGATTTCACTATGTCTGAAGTATCTCAACAGCATTAAAATACACTTCAAATGATTTTTTCACATAGATCATAATGTGATAGATGTATTTTGTACATCCCTGAAAGTGAATTATACATTATTTTATACCCTGAGAAAACATCTTGTAGTCCATCTCAGTGATGCATATCAATCTTGTTACGTTTGAGACATCATAATATCAGTAAAATGAATATTTTATACAATATATATTGTAGTGTCTTTGGTCCAATAATATTCACTACAGCTTGGTTGTTGAATCAATACACAGTTCCATATCATATATCAAACATAACCAATTCAATAAAACAACAATAAAAAAAGAACTATTTATAATGAAAATATTTACATAGATTTCTACACTGGAGTTTACAAGCCACAATCCAGGTTTATCCTTACAACCTCAATCATATTCTTAAAACAACAACAACAAAAATCTATATCGGCTCACACAGCAAACAACCTCTGCCATCGCCGTCCCGGGCAACACCGACCTCATTTCATTTCCCTCTGCATGTTCATGATCCCTCTAGCGGGAACTTGATCAAACTCGTTTTCACGTTAACGTTCAATGCATATCTTCTTCTTTGAGAAATTGATGATATTAATCTCTCTCAAGTTCCCCCCCCCCCCCCCCACTCACACACCTCTGCGAAGAACTGCACTTCGCCACTCTCTCTCAAAAGAAAGAATTACTTTACCTGTGAAGAACTGCACTTTGCCAGCCGTTATTACAATATATTTTATTCACATGTTTATTAAAGTAGATAAACACACACACACACAAAAGATTTTTTTTTAGTTCTAGAAATAACTATAGAATATTTTACTATTTTATTAGAAATGAAATGTGGTAAAAAAAAAATTACCTGGATTCCTCTAAAGAATGTTGGACTGTCAATATACTTGGATGACGAAGTCTAGTAAGATTAGCAATTCCTTTTTTTAAAACAGACAATATGGCCTCTTTTTCATGTTTTGAATACTTTTCAAGTACTTTCTTTTCCAAAACAAATACAGCAGCTTCCTGCCGATAGATCAGAAAGACTCTTTTTAGAAAGTTATAGGATATAACACAGTAAAAACAAAATAATTGCAGAAATGTTAATAAAATAGATAACAGAAGACAAAAACTTTCTTTAAGAGATAAAAATGTAAATCTTTTTAGAAGAAATTTGATAAGAATAAAGATAAATCAAATATAAAACTAGGTTAGTTGCTACAGAATAAAATAAGATGTAGGAAGTGTTAAAAAAAGGAGGTACTTTCAGAGAAAAAAAAAACACATTTTATAAATTTCTAGTAAGGATTGAATCCACTTAACCACTTTTCCAGAATAATAAATTTTGTATTTTTTAATGGATCTCGAAGACAAATAAATTTTTACCTTCAACCTAGATATAGGAAATTGAGTTATTTTGGTTAAGAGTCATCATTCCACAGTAGCATTGGAATCTATTATTCTTGTAATGTATACCAATGACAGTGTGTCCCAAATATAGATGTTTTAAATGAAAGGCCTTTAACCACTTCAGGCCCCAGGGTTTATTTTCATATATTTTTTTACTTCAGTTATGAATTTATATTTGCAAAGTGATGACTAAGAAAGATTAAAGAGCAAAAAAATTAAGTTTACTTTTTGTACTTAAAATTTGATATATAATATATGACACATGGGACTCAATAAGTACATTTTTTGACAATTTGTTAGGATATTTTCTTTTGTTTTGCATGAAAAAATAATGAAAAATATTAAATAATTATCCATTTATTAAATTTTTATTTTTAATGGACCCTCCATATGGTATTTTGACGTATAAAAAAATTATTTATTTTTCGTTTTTGTATATTTCCCTCATTTTTGCTGCAAGTCATTTTCAAATCCCATTTTATGGCCGAAAAAAGCACTATAATGAACAAATTGCTATTTTGCTTTAGTTTGGCTATTTCTTAAGATTCCATTCACACCATTTTCATTTTTTAATCATTATTCAGGATCATTATACAGGAAAAAAATTTGTAAACATGTGTATCCTATAGAATACTCCAGGTCCGAAGAGGTTAAACAGAATGTTTGAATTTCAGGAAGTACAGATATTGTTTTCTGATGAAGTCACAGCATTAAAGTCTGTTTACATGATGAAAATTCAATTATATATATATATAAGCTCAAAAAGGTTAAAAGTAAAGTAAAAAAAAAAAAAAAAAAAATTAAATCCATGCAATAAGCGCTACAGCTGCAAATAACCACACAGATTATATATAGCACATTATGTATTAAATGCATTTGTCAGACCCAGAATCCTGCACCATAAATAAACTAAGAATAACCATAAAACGTCCAAAAAATTTAAACAGATATAACCTGAACAAGAAAAAAACCAAGAAAAAACAACAAAAGGCTGTGGCCTCTTCACCAGTAGGCATTTTAAGAAGCACAGCAATGTTTCAGACTAATTACAATTTACAACAAACTATTATTCAGTAGTGGCAGTGGGTTTTGGCCAGAGTGTCGCAAAGCATAAATCAAATGCATAAAAACAATTGAAAGTATATCGCAAACACTCCCCCACCGGACCCCACAATAAACAGTGCATCTCGAAGATACAACTGATTCAGAACGTATGTGTAATGTATACTGAAACAATAAAATTATTTTACCCAAATCCAAGCCACACAGCCACAAAAAACAATGACCAATTTCCAGTGATCCATAATCTGTCCATGCACCTTCCATGTCTGTTGCCACACAAAAAATAATTTTATAAAATGGGTTGGGTAAAATAATTTTATTGTTTCAGTATACATTACACATATGTTCTGAATCAGTTGTATCTTCGAGATGCACTGTTTATTGTGGCGTCGGGTCCGGTGGGGGAGTGTTCGCGATATGCTTTCAATTGTTTTTATGCATTTGATTTATGCCTTGCGACACTTTGGCCGAAACACACTGCCACTACTGAATAATAGTTTGTTGTAAATTGTAATTAGTCTGAAACATTGCTGTGCTTCTTAAAATGCCCACTGCTGAAGAGGCCACAGCCTTTTGTTGTTTTTTCTTGTTCGGGTTATATCTGTTTAAATTTTTTGGATGTTTTATGGTTGTTCTTAGTTTATTTATGGTGCAGGATTCTGGTTCTGACAAATGCATTTAATACATAATGTGCTATTATACACACACACACACACACACATATATATATATATATATATAAACTTGGTTTAGGGCATCAGATGCTGTCATTCAAAGAATCTACAATAGCCTTTTTCCATTTTTTTCTGGTCAAGGGTCTATTCCTCCTCCAAACCTTTATTCCCTCATTGCCTTTGCAATATCATCCATCCAGTTCTTCCATGGTCTTCCCCGTTTCCTTTTTTTGTTTTATACTTAAATGTGATTTTGGGTAACATTTCAGCACTCATTCTTTTAACATGCCCATACCAGATTAATTGTTTTTTTTTTTTTTTTAATATCATCTAATATGGCTCCCTTTATTTTCATCATTTCCTTGATTCTTTCATTTTTTATTCTTTCTATTCTTGATAGCCTGCATGAACTTCACATGGCATCCATTTCTACTGCAGCTAATTTCTTTCTTTCTGTCTCCATAATTCTCTATCCTTCTGCTCCATATAACAACATTTACAGTAGAGTTGTATATGAGGCATTCTCACAAAATTTTAACTTTCAGGAATAAAAATCTGGAATAAATTCTGCTCCATATAAACTCATTTACAGTAGAGTTATATATGAGGCATTCTCACAAAATTTTAACTTTCAGGAATAAAAATCTGGTGAAATTAAACTTACAAGGGCACCACCAAACATGGTGCTTACTGATTTTGATGAATTTAAAGTATATTGTAGGGTTCTTATTCTTAATTATTATGGTCAAAGGATTTCTCCAAATAGGCCTTAGATTTTGAGAAATTGGGGGTCAAAGTTCAGCATACATTTCAAATACTCATTAATTTGCAACATTTAGTGAGTATTCTGTGGCGTGATCGCAGAGTATTCGCCTAATAGGTGGACGGCCCGAGTTTGATGCTACCACTTGCCTTTTTTTTTCTGTTTTAATTACTTTTATATTGTGACACTTTGCAACTTTTAAGCATGGTTATAAATTGCTGAAAATTCGATAAAAAAAAAAAATTCCTAGAAAATATATACAATTACGTTTATTGTTTCATGAAAACTTCAATTTTTTATTAATTTTTAAACTAACATTTCGCTGGCGAAATTACAGATTAATTTGTATAAAAATGTTTTTCATAAAATTATTACATATTATTTAAGTCTTTTTTCATTTTAAATACTTGTCTCAAATAATGCATTAATTAGAAAAAAACATTAACAAAATGAATACTTTTTTAATATTTGGTTTGTGTTAAATGTACTAAAATATGTCAAATAACGAAATACAAAAATGTTTATTATTACTGACATTGGCATTAGGGCTTGACGATATCAGGAACTTAATATTGCAATAACTACCTTAAATTGTGCATAAATATTTCTAATTTCGAAACATAAATGGTATAATAGCAGCAATTTAAGTAAAATCAGATGTAGAGAGCAACGAATCAATGTCTCATACCTATATGTTCAAAAAGCATCATTAAAATAAGTATATATAATTATACAAAAAATATTTTAGAAAAGAAACCAATGTTTGATAACTGTTTACACTTATATCATTTGTTTCAAAGTATTTTCCTTCAAAAATAGTATGTTTCCCATTCTTTCTACTCAATGTATTATTTTATTAGTAACATTTTAACTGTTTAATTACATTGTGGATAACTGAGAAATTTATAAAATACAAATTAAAATAAAATATTCCCAAATTTAGGATGTTGGCGATTTTATTTTAATTATCACAGGAAAAGAGGAAGCTCGGGAAAAACTAAAATTAATTTAATGCCATATGTCACACTAATATACTTGTTATTAAATAGGTTTCAGTGGATGATAGATGCAACAGAAATGTTGCTTTTTAATCTTTCTCTAAGGAATCAATTTATTCTTAATAGAAAAAAATCACTGTAGTTATATCTTCTTACCTATTTACTACAAGAAAACAACATTGAAAACTTTTAAAAAATATATAAATACTCAAATCACATTTTGGAATCATTTTATATTCATTTAAATTTTGTATTTGATAAATATTCATTCATAGCTAAAAAATATCAAGACAGGATATATTAAATTCACTCCAGAAAACTTCGCTCTAACAAAAGTAGGAAAAACCACAAAGAAGAATGAACAAAGTACAATATAAATAAGCATTACTGACTGGGAAGCTCTTCTTAAAAGCAACCAATCATCGTAGTGAATGACTGCTTTGACCTTGAGTTTTTCACCAACTTGATCGTAAGCAAAAGGTGAAACATTCCCATTAGCAGACTCTGGTTGGTTGCTTGCAAGCCGAGCATTTCAGCTGTTCAGATATAGACTCGATGATAATCAGCTATCTTCTGTATCAAACGTGACAACGAATAATCAGTGTTCATCTGATTATTCATAAGGTATTAATATCTGGAGTTATTGAAATACGTGTTGGCCAATCACAGTTAAGAGAGAAGAATAGACGATAAGTGTTATTCAATATTCTACGCAGACAGTCGAACGAAATCTAAAGTTGAGGCACATCTTACTTGTCAATGGGTGTTATGCTACGCCAGCCTGTTTACTCACTTTGGCGTTGTAAGATTGCCAGATATGGCTGTTTATCATTGTTTGGGGAATAAATTTCGCGAGTTGATGTTACCAATGCTTTTATTTCACGTTCCACGCAGATTGTTTTATATTCCAGAAATAATTTCGGTTGCATTCTTTTTGCCTACTGCGCTAAATTTTGTCATCTGCGATTTCTGAATTTTTAGCGATTCTTATGTGATTTAACAGGATTTTACTTTTTTTTTTTTTTAAACTTTCGCAGCGATTTTTCTACATTATTAAAAATAAATCTGGTTGTACACTTTTAGTCCAATTACAACAAATCTTATCCTTGTTTCAGTAAAGTTTATTTGGAATTCGTACAGCAATTTTTGTGGCTTTTTTGGGTTTGCGTGACAATTTTTCAACATTTGTAAAATAAATCCTATTTTAGCCCCTTAGTTCACTATAGAATTTTTTTTATTCTCAGTTTTTGAAGTTTTAATCATTTGTAATGCTATTTTCAGTGTTTTTTCACGATCTTATAAATTTAACGATGATTTAACCTACAAAATTATTCAGAAAAAGAAAATCCTCCATCAGTGATTGTTGTGTTTTAGTTCAGACACCCCCCACCAGACAAAAAAAGGACAGGAAAGTTTATTTAAAAAGTGCCTGAACAAAAATCATATCATATTAATTTAGTTAGCAAAAAGCTATATTATATTAAATTAAATAAAGATTTTTTTATTTAAAATAAGAATTCTTTTCCTTCTTATTTTTCTAATAAAAACAAATCAACTTTGCTGTTTTGTTTGTGACAGAGTTGGGCAAAATACATCGAAAAACCATTTTCGATACAAAATACAAAATACATTGTTTTTTCAACTTAAAATACAAAATATTAAAAAATTCAAAATACATGTATTTTGAAAATACATTTAAAATACAAAATACATTAAAAAAAACAACAACAAAAGATTGTATAAATTTCCAAATCAAGAAACAAATTAATTAAAACTCAACGAAAGATAACAAAAACAAAACTGAAATAAGAACTCACAATGTACTCAAAAGTGTATGAAAGTTGCAAGAATAACTAACAATGAATAAACTACCGTTGAAAGGTAGTTACTCAGTAGAAATAACTGCATGATTTGATTGTGGTAGAGTTCTGCACGGGCCCGGGCTTGATCCGAGGTCTGTATCCGGCCCGGCCCGGCAAAATGAAGGCGGATTTTCATACGGGCCGGCACGATTAGAGCAATTTTTTCAATGGGCCAGGCCGATAAACAAAATAAACGGGCCGGGCCGATAAAAGAAATTAAGCGAGCCTACAGGTCCGCTAGAAAACTTTAATCGAAGCCGATAAAATATGAGCCATTTTCAATGAATGTGACTTTCGCGAGAATAAGTTATAAGAATAAATGTGCGTCAAGAGCCGATGCTAGTTTGACAACATCAATACAGAAATGTAACATGTCCAGCGTAGAGATCAGCTTCAGACAGTTACATGGTATTTCATCCATGGCTTAATTTTTTCGGCAGACTCGGGCCGGGCTGAGATCAGGCTTGCATTTTTTATATGTAGTCGAGCAGGGACGGAACTGGACTTTATTGTTCTCAGGATGTGTTGCATAGGGAAGGCAATATATTTTATAAAAATATTAATAGCGATAATGAACTTCTCTTAACGGAATCTTTGGAAATATATGTCAAGGTGGTTCTCAATTTCACTGCTTAAAAATGAGAAATTTCCTGACACATTTTCTGACTAATTTTTTACTGTAAATTGACAGGCTTGACAATTGAAGGGATTTGGAATCAAATAGCGTTTTCCCTTTTTTTTTTTATAAATAAATTACTTATCGAGATATAAGAGATTCTTGTCGCGTGACTGCAGGTTTTTCTCCTTTCCTGTGTTATCGCTTCCGGAAATTCGATTCAAAACTTTAACTTTGACAGTATTTTCTCAAAGATATATTGCCTTTATCAAAAAAATGATAACGTTATTCGATTACATAGTTTCTGAATAAGAACACCTGCCAATCTTATGCGTTTCCGAAGAGAAATGAAGTAAAAAATGTATCAGAAATTTTTTGGATTTGAGAAAAGCCTTATTAAATGGCAGAAAAAAAGATTCACAAATCTGCTTTTTATCATGCAGCTTCAAAAATTATCCTTTAATTAATTTAAAAATTTTTAACCCTCCTTTTCTCTTTTATTCTAAACTACGTTATTTTTTTATGAATCTTTACTTGAATGATGAAACATCTAAAGACTCTAAGTAATCATTAAAGTTCCTATTGTGTATTTTACAGTCTTGTGAACACATAGCAATTTTAAAATATACTGTAAAAGTATCCCATAAATATGTATGCAGTATTATTCTTTAAAAGAATCTTAATTGTATGTTTAGAAAAATCTGATTTTTTTGTAGAAATTGGAGTCAGGAATCATTTAATTCATTTTTCCACGGGCCGGGAATGTTTTCACTGATTTTTGTACGGACCGGGTCGTGAACTGCGAAAATATAAACGGGCCGGACTCGGGCCGAACTTTAAATTTTTTCATCGGGCCAGGCCAAGATTGTTTTTGTGTGGGCCAGGCCGGACCCAGTCCTGAAAGTTCCGACCCGTGCATACCTCTAGATTGTAGATCCGATAAGGAATCTCTTTCATGAGGCGTGAGGTAGCACTGCCCGCAACTGAGTGTTCCAAGGCAAAATTGAGACAGTATTGATTTTCAGAAAAAGCATAAAAATTTTGGTTCAATTCTATTCAATAGGTGCAGAGATATAAAAATACCGAAAATCCTAAAAAACACAGCACAGAAAAAAAATCATCTATATAGGATGATATACACCAAAATGTCGCCCATACTAACTGAATATGATGCAGTTTGATCAAATTCCGTGCTCTAGTTCTTGAGATATAGCTCTCATGGCAAACCTACCAACTTCAGATTTTTAAAAAATCAGCACTACGAACCAGAAAATTTATTTTAAAAAGGTACCTTTAATCTACGTGGTACTTATTTAATTTAAATTTGATTCACAAATATGATCATTTTGACATGCAAGAAAAACAAACAAATAAACAAAGAAAAAAAGAGAATTTTACGTACATGTTACGGTAATCGTAAAAACACAGCATAACAACGCCACCTCTTGAGCAATACACCCCAAATTTTAGCAGCATTAATTTATTTGAAGATCTAAAATAATATGAAATTGGATTAAATTTTGTCCATTAGTTTTTTGGATATATTTATCGCGGAAATCATGAAAAACACAGCATAGCAGCAGCACCACCACCTGTTGAACGATATACACCAAAAGTTAATCGGCAAACATTTCTGTTCAGGCCCAGTGGTGTAGTCGTAAAAAAAAGCAGGGGGCATGCGCTCTAAGCAGAGGGTATACGCTTAAGGCAGAAGGTATACCCTAGAGATCTGCACGGGCCGGCCCGAGCGGGCTATTTTCAATCACGGGCCCGGGCCCGTGCAGGCCCGGGCCATACTTTTTTCAGAAGGCTCGGACCGGGCCTAGTCACTACTCTTTATGGGCCGGGCTGGGCTCAGGCCTTACTTTTTTCTGAAGGTTCGGGCCGGGCCTAACGTATTTTTTCTGCACAGACCCGGGTAATGGTTTCATTCCTAATCTTCACGGTACAAAGTTTTCATTCCTAATTTTGACCCAGCCCGTATGAAAATCATTGTCTTGACTTGGTGTCCGTTCACAGGTCAGTAAAATTAGGTTTGGCACAAAAATTTTTTTTCAAAAAATGCATACTTTTTTTAAATCGCCATTATTCTAAAATTAAACATTCAAATTCATTCGTTTTAAAGAATAGTAGATTTCTACACTTATTAAAATACATTTAAATTAAAATATAGTAAAACGTGTGAAAAAGAACCTGTCTATGACGGAATCTTGTTTTAAACTGAAAAACGTGTTGATCCATGCAAAATTAATATACTACTACGTGAGAAAATAATATATAATACATTTACACTTGCTAAGAAGGGAACTTGTCTATAACGCATTTTTTTTTCTTTTCTGTGCAATTCAGTCTTAGATTTTACTGTATAGCATTTTTCAGATTTTTAACACTTTAATACATGGGATACGGATTAACAATATTAATGATAACTATTTTCATACAAGAAATAGATATTCATTAAAAAAAATAAATAACGCACCCTGCGACACTTCTATATAAATAAAGATTATAAACATGAAAAGAAAAGTTAAGATAAATATTTTTGGCTCGAACTCCTCGTACGAGACAAACTTTTAACCAAATCGACGTAAAAATCAATGTTTTGTAGAAATTCAGTCGGGCCGGGCTCGGGCCAAACTTTTAACTGTTATACCGGGCCGGGCTCGGGCCGAACTTTTAACATTTTTACCGGGCCAGGCCAATATTTTTTTTTGTACGGGCCGATTTTTTCTTTCTCTGACTCGGGCCATGCCCGGGCCTGGAAATGTCGGCCCATGCAGACCTCTGGTATACCCTACAGTGTATAAACTATAGCTTTTTTGAGAAACAGAGGATACACGGTGTTCCTTAAAAAATCCAGAAGGTATACGGCATATACCACCGTATACCCTCCACTACATCCCTGCATGCAGTTAAATGAAATTCTGTATATTGGTTCTTACAATATAGCTATCATGAAATAAAATAATTAAGCATAGCAGTGCCACCTGTTGGGCAATATAAACCAAAAGCTGAGTTATACCTAGGTTTCTTAATCTGAAGTTTGATTATTATTAAACTCCATGCATTAGTTTTTGAGATTAAAGGGTCACAAAAATTGTGTCTCACACAGACTTTCAGACATACACACATTTCCCAAAAATTGTTAAATTGCGTTCAAGACATCCCGAAACGTGTAAATCAAGCAAAAAACGAAAGTCGAAAATTTTCTCGATTCCGATACTTTCTTCTTAAGAATGTAAAAACAAATTTGTCTAGTATCAGTCTTTTCAATCAGTCTTTTTTAGTATATGTCTACAAAAGAACATATTTTATAATAATCTAATATGCACAATGACACCAAATAAAATTGTTTAAATGTGTTTAAATGTATTTCTTTCTTTTTATAAGATGCGTGTGTGTTTAATAAGAGCTCCCAACTACGCAAGATCTTTTATGCCTTCCACTAATAAAATATTTGGGGCACAACTTTTCGATTATGGTGCATTTTAGAAATAATGCATACGAAATTTAAAATATGTATTACTGAATGCAAAAATATAAATAAAAAATTAGATAATTTTTAACACATGTTAAATTATTATTATTAACAAAAGTACGAATTCTTCGTATAAAGTAGTTTTAAAATTAAAACACTCAGGTAAAATATCAAACCATATATAAGCTCAAAGAAATAAAAAATCATTTGCACTTACTATGAAAGTCTTGAAATTTTTAATATAGATCAGAAAAAATATGAAAGGGGTCTTACATTCGTAAAAGGAAAGTACTTATAAAATATTCATAATAAAAAAGAAAAGTGCCCAGTTAAACTGATGGCATTGAGCTCACAGTCTATTCACACTAATTGTATATTATACTCTTACTTCAAAGAATAATGCCTTTCGAAAAATAAATTAAGGATGGGATTAGCCCCCCCCCCCCCCCCCCCCGCCTCCTCTGTTTCACATCTTTATACTTAACCAATGAGCCTCCAAATCTCATCAGGGAAGCGCCTTATCAGAATAAACCGGTATACCAAATTTGAAGCAATTCAGATAGAAAAACCCATTTATCTAAATTAAAGGAGTATTAGCCCCCGTTCCCCCCTTTATACTTAAGAAATGAACCCCCCAATCTAATCGGGAAGCGCCTTATCATAATAAACCGGTATACCAAATTTGAAGCAAATCGGATAAGAAAACCCATTTATCTAAATTAAGGTGTATTCCACCCGAAATCCCCCCCCCCCCTTTATACTTAAACCATGAACCTCCAAATCTAATCAGGGAAGTGCCTTATCAGAATTAACCGGCATACCAAAACTGAAGCAAATCAGCAATTCTGCATGAAAAACCCATTTATCTAAGTTAAGGGGGAGATTAGCCCCCGGTAGCCCCCTTTATACTTAACCAATGAACCCCCAAAATTAATCAGGGAAGCACCTTGTGGGAATGAACCTAGAAATTTTTTTTGGAGCAAATCGGATACTTCTATCAAAAGTTATCGCGTTACGTACACACATACAGAACATGCGGGCACACAAGTTCTCAGACTTTGATAGCCAGTGAGCTAAAAAATAGGAATAATTCTAATGCAAAATTTGCTAAGTCATAAATTTCATTTTTTCATAATCAAATCGTTCCTTTAAAAGTTCATTGTAGCAATTTTCTTGCGGTTACTGTCTAACAAAATTTATATTAATGAATAAAACATACGAATTTTTAAGAAATCCTTTTTTGATATTTTTAAATAAAACTACTAGACCAGAAAAAAAATTAAGCTCCTTATATGTGTGGTTAATGGGCAACTGTTGGTAATAGAGCGCTGCACATGCGCAACTCTGAAAGATCCTTCCGGTTTATCACAATACATGTTTTTTTTTTTTTTTTTTTTTTCTTGTAATTCCCACAGTAACATTAAGATATATAAAAGTTATTTTTGTAACTAATCAGCAAGAATACCTTTGCTGTATCAAAATATCACATTCATCAACCTCCTTGCCTCAGCAATAGTCGAAAAGTGTGTTTATATTAACTTCCAGAACAGAATTTGAAAACTAATCAAGACAGATAGCCGTGTATTTCCTTTTAAATGAACCGCAACTTTTCTCTGTGCGGTTTAAACATGGCAGTTTGAAATTTGGAAAAAATGTATTTTGAGTATTTTCAAAATACAAAATACATTGTAAAACCATCAGAAAATACATTACAAAAATACTTTGATCTTATCGGTTTAAAATACAAAATACAAGATACAAATGTATTTTGAAAATGTATTTCAAGTACATGTATTTTCGATACTGCCCAACTCTGGTTTGTGACAGAACTCTTCTTAGGAAAACAGGAAAGAGTATTTTTACCTTTTCTTTTGCAAGCGAATTCTTATTTAGACCCAGATTTGAAATGTTTGCTTACAATAACCATAAATAATTCTAATCAGTGCAATGGACTCATGAAAATGAATGCAAAAATTCAAAAGCTGTGCAGTGGTTTATTATGAAGCCGAATAAAAAGTTTATTGATATATATAAAGTGGATTAGGTTGTGAAACGCAAACACATCTATTCCAAAATCTTACCCCTTTCTAAACTTTTTTTCTACCGTCGCCCACGCCTCTTTCTTTCTTAAATTTAGCATCACTTACTAACACATTCACAAAGCTATATTTATGCATAATAATAATTGTATGCTAAACAATATTTGTCTTTTGTAAGTAAATTGTTATTTAGCCTCAGATATGAAATCTGCATTACAATAATAAATTTTAACCGGTGCAATAAGCTCATAAAAATCAATACTAAAAACTAAAAATATGTGCAGTGTTTTATTATGAATCCGATTAAAAAGTTTAATGAAAATTTTTAACTATTTTAATAAAGATAAAATGTTTATTATTTAGCATTCTTCAATTTTTATGTTTAAAATAAAAGCAAAATTTGAAAATAATCTAATAATATCCTTACAAATTTTATTCCACTTTCAGATTCAGTATAAATTTCATCCTAAGATTTGTAATATAATTTTTTTTTTAAATTGTCAAAATAGAATGAAAAACTTTTTTTCGTCTATGTTCTTTAATAATCACAAACAAACCCACATTTTCAGTTACATTGAAGAAATTGTTTTATCCCATTCCTATAATCTACATATTTTGCAATTTCATTTCCAGTTAATTGATTTATGTCAAATTAAATTATAATTTAACTTATCAAGACAATAGTATGCATTATGAATAACTGGTGAATAATAATAATAATAAAATCCATTCTGAGACAACAATTGCTTGTAATTAATTTGCCATGAAAAAAAGCTGTTCGATGACAAATCCCTTAAAAAATCATGGCTGCAAGTATCCTGTTTTTACGTTTAAAAACGAGCTCAGTTTAGAAAGTTTCCCGTTGTTGAGCGAGGAAAAATAGTTTCTTGAGAACAGCCTTTTTAAAAAAAAGAACTTTTATCCATTTTATTTTTCAAAAAAATATTTTTCTTTCATTATTTTAAATATTTAATCAATGTGTTTGGTATGTATTTGGGGTAAAATTTTCCGAAAAATTCGAATCCATCGAAACCTTCTCTCTATATTTAATAGTTTAAAAAATGAAACTTTTGATTCGACATCAAAAATCTTCAATCTCTGAAAATGGCAGGAGCATTATCCAGTGTACATCACCCCGCAAAACACTAGGGAGTCCTAAGGTTGCCTAGTTAGTTACTTCTACCGTGCCAAATTCTCGCCAAAAAACTTTTGTGCGGATAAATACGTTTCTTTAATATTACAGTGAAACTTCTTTTAAAGGCCACCCCTATTCAAGGGCCACCTCTATTAAGGACCAATATTTTTAGGAATGAAAAATTTTCCCATAGACATAATGTTAAATTTACTTCTATTAGGGGCCACACCTACCCCTCATAAAGGCCATTTTTTTCACATGTGCCTTAAATTCTAAACAGGTCTATTGAATTCCTGAACCAAAAGATAAGAGTTCAGAAAACAACTGCACTTGCAACAAAGAAGGTAGGGGGATTTAGTAACACAATGAAGGACCACAAACTTTTCCACAAGTGCGAAAAACAGGTGTTCCTCTCACTTTGTTTGATCTTTCAACCTGTAGGGGTTGGGTTGGAGGAGAAACTTGATCTTTTGCTGTGGGCACACAAAGGATAACAAGTTATCTAGAAAAACTGATTCCACATTTACTAAAACTGTGAATGCATAATAAAGCACAATTTTTACACCTGTCAGGAAATGCTAACAGAAATAAAAATAAATAAACTAATATCTCATTCTTAGGCATTAATAAATGATGCAAATTTAAGTAATTTGTTCCATAAAGTAAAACAATCATTAGAAACCAAAAATGTCTGCGAAAAAATTAAGAAAAGTAAACAAACTTCAATAGAAACTTTTTTCAATCATGTATAGAGTTTGAAAATGTTAATAAACAGTTTTTTCACTTACATAGATTTTGATTTCCTTATTTTAGTAGTTGTTTTTTTATCACCCCTATTCAAGGGCCACCCCTCATAAGGGCCAATTTTCAAGGGCCCTTACAGAGAGGTTTCACTGTATTTGATAGTTTTCATAAAAATGAATATATGTTAAGCTCAATTGATTTTGATTAATGAGTCAACCATTTTTCATATGAAAATGTAGAAAAAAAGAGATTAAATATGTCATGTCTTTCAGATTCTGTATAGCATTATTTCTTTTTGCAGGCGTACACTCCTCTGTAGTATAATACCCATTGACAAGTAAGCTATGCCCCAAGATTAGGTTTACAGTGAAGGAAAGTATAGCAATGATTGGGATAATTTCTAACGTAGATAATCAGCAGAAAGAAAGATTATCAAGATAGATTTTCTCTGTTTTGGATGAAGTAGGAGGTTGAAGACACTGGAATGGATTTTTTTTTTTTTTTTGGGGGGGGGGGGGGGTTCTAGCAATGAACACAAAACATTATTATTTTATTGAGTCTTGAAATTTTTTTGAGTTTTGAAAAAAAAATGCTATCTGGCGAGTTGAAAAATAGTTATTGGTGAGATTTGCACCCGGCTAGCATAACAGTACCAAGAATTCTTTGCGACAATGCTTTTATGTAGTATTATCCGAAAAAAAAATTTTTTTTTTTTAAATTGAAATTGAAAACTTTCGGCACAGATGCCACATACGGTCCCATATTGGTGCTATTTTTTTCTGACGCCAATGTCATATACGCAACGGGTACTTAACTGGTGCCATAGTATCGTTATTTTGCTTGATTTGATAAGCCGGATGTTGTTGTTTATGCTGTTGATCTTTTCCCCAAATTAGCGGCGGAAAAAAATCGCGCCAATATGGGGCCGTATATGATATCTGGGCCAAACTTTCATATGAAAAGCGAAGGGATCAGAGCGTATTTATTTATGGCAGTTACATGACTTGGACTATTATAATATAGATAAAATGATGGCGATAGAATAATATTTGGCGACTTATCACCTGTACCTGGCTAATATTAAAGTACCAAAATGGCACCTGGAATATAAAAAGCGAAGTGGTTCGCCCGGAACTCTTGATGATAGTCACATGGCTATTGGTATAGAAATTGTTTTAAAATACCGGGAGACAAAGACTCTGTACACTTAATTCCTTTTATTTTTAGCTTCTTTTCAAAAGTTTAACTGATCCTCTTTAATCAAACACGAAAACAACCATTGGATGTCTTAACAGCAACTGATTCGGCCTTAAATTTTTGAAATCAAAGGAAATTGAATGGAAACCCGTTTACAGGGAGATCTGCACAGCTTTTTTCAGTATAATTCAATCTTCTATAATATTTTTTAAACCGATCAGATTAGCGTGTTTTTAGATTCTGCGGTGTCTGAACAGGGGTTGGCGAGCGTAGCTTGCAGGGGCAGAGCCCCCTAGTACATATATATATATACATATATGTATGTATATATATATGTATCTATAACACTGGCACCCGTCTAACCGAAAAGTACCAAAAATGATGTCAATTTGTATAATTTGGCGAGTGGTTTAGCAATTTATATAATTTGGCAAAACTGGTCGACAGGATAACCAACAAGTACCAAAAAATCAAAGTTTCAGCAATTCATAACCATGCTTACAAATTGTAAAGCAGCCATAATATAAAATTATATTAAATAAGAAAAAAAAAGGCAAGAGGTAGCATCAAACTTGGGCCATCTGACTGGCAGGTGAGCACTCTGTGATCACGCCATGAAATACTCGTTGCAGGTTGAAAATTAATGAGTATTTGAAACATATGCTGAACTTTGACCCCCAATTTCTCAAAATCAAACGCACATTTGAAGAAATCTGTTGACCAGAATAATTATGGATAAGCACTCTACAATATACTTTAAATTCATCAAAATCGGTGAGCACCATGTTTGGTGGTCCCCTTGTTAATAAAATAACATTTTAAACTTATAGACAAATGCCTTAATGATTCAAAATAAAGAAAAAATGGTCAGCAGCAACGATTTTTTAATTTAACTGAGGTTTAAGTGAAACTTGCTTGTTTAACTTTCCTTACCATCCCCTTGACATTTTATCTCTATAATTTTTTATTTTCTTCAAAATTTTTACTTATAATGAATTCGCATAGCACCCATAGAACACTTAAATAAAAGATAATAACAATGTAGTATTTTTAGTACAAAATTTTGGTATAACATTGTTTTAAAAAGACGGTAAGCAAAAAAAAAAAAAAAAAGAAAAAAAAAAAAAGGGATGGTAAGCGGGAAAAAAAGGGACGGTGAGGAAAATTACCACCTATTTTTAGACAAATCCTCTCAAGACTAAGTGATAGCCATAATGTTCATTGATTTTTAGCAACTGTTATTCACATTAGATTAAATAAAAAATAAAAATAATTTACCTCAAAAAGTGCAGGAATAAACCTTAGGGATGGTAAGATTACCAATAAAGCCACAATGCTTGAAATTGATATTTAAATGCTGATTTAAATTCTGCAGTAAATTTCCTGTCAAAGACTTAAACCCATTCTTTCTTTAGCATACTTCTGCATGAGAAAAAAGTTGAAAAATTTCTACATCTGAAGTGATTTTCTGTATAATTTTAGCAAGAGGGGCGGTAAGGAATCTAAAACCCAGGGACAGAGTTAAAAAAATAAGAACAATCGTAAAAATGTATGCAGGTTAATTTTTTGCTACATATTTATATAAAACAATAGTCCAGTTTTGGAAAATAATTACATTGAATTACTTTTATTGAAACAATTTCATACAGATAGCTCCAAACTTAAAAATCAGCATCAGGGACACGGGATGGTAGAGGGATTCCGTGGTATATTTGGACCCCAACATTGTCCAAAACTTATTTATCTCGTTAATATTGTTATACAGCCATGCAATGCAACGTTTTTTTTAAAAAAAAAAAAAAAAAAAAAAAAAAAAGAATATGTACAAAAATAAAAATTATTATTCAGGGGCTTAAAAGTCAAAATTATGTGTGAAAATGCTTCATATATATTATACGTTCTTTTCCTAGAGATCTCCTTACTCCACCAAATAGAATTTAATGGTTTTATAGCCTTTTTACACTGACAAATTCTATATTTAATTTCTTGTGAGTCTCTTCCTTGTGTGAGAAAACTTGCCTGTTTTTGATACTTTGAATTTCATGAATTTTCAGCATTTTCTGGCACTAAATCACATTTTTCCAGTTTTAGTGACATAAAATGCCAAAAATTCATAAAATTATATCGTAACTTGGTAAGTTTTGCAGTGGTTCATATTCTATTTGAATAGCAAAATTTCCTGACTTTTCAGGATTTTCAAGACCATCTTTCCTACAATTCCCTGACCACAATTCATAACAATTTCAGAAATACAAATTAAAATCCTAGATCTTAATGACTGAACTTATACAGCAAAAGAAGAATACACCGATACATTAATAAAGAATAAAATGTAAATTTAGCTCTGAAAATTAAAATAACTTATAAAATTGAAACTAAAAATCTATATCATTTGATATTTAAAATATAACAAACTAAAAAAATTCTGAAATACAATTCATATAAGTAAAATGTTACTTTGAATATAACTGATTTACACATATTAAGCATTCAATATTTTTTAAACAGTTCTGCTACATTTATTTGTGTTATTTTAGAAGCAGTTTGTTGAGTAAATTTCAATTTTTCTTCTTTTAACATTTTAAATTCAGTTATAATTTTCTTTTTCCTGTTTCTAATTTTGCTCGCTTTTTCTCTTTCTTTTTCTTCATTTAAATATTCAAGACATCTTAACTGCATAATATTTTGACAAATTTATAGAGCTAAAACATCATGTTAAAAATGTGAATTTAATTAAAATTCTACTTGAAAGCAAAAAATCCTAACTTTTTTGTGGATGGAGCTTGGAACTTGAGAGAAGTTTGACACATGATAGTGCATAACAAAAAATATCCCCCGACTTTTCCAGGTTTTCGAAAAAAAATTCTAATTTTCCCTGACAATTTCCTGTTTTTTAGTCGCGTAGGAACCCTGAAATCATCAAAACATACAATACATATGATTAACTTTTATCAATTTGAATCAGGAATAAAAATTGTACTGATTTAATAATTTGTAAAAAATAATTAATTTTTTAAAAATTTGGCCTGTAATTTCAAAGTTAGCGAAATGAAAAGTACCTAAAAATGATGTCAGTTTAATGCAATTTTAGGAAAATGTTGAAAGTTTCATGTTTTTAAATGGATGTTTTGTTTTAAAAATGATGTAATTCACTTTTAGAGCCTATGAGTCCATCTGTGGTCTTAAAAAGCTTTTATTAAAAAAAATGCATATTTTATTTTTATTGTAAAGTAAAAATGTCATCAATAAAGATACCATAATCACCATTATTATTATTATTATTTTATTATATAAAAATAGAAGTAATCCAATTGCCACCATTTTGAATAAATTTCATTAAAAAAACTCTCAAATAAAAAATAAAATAGAAATATTTAAAATGATAGTGGTGGCTCGTCTACAAATGAACAATTTACAGTAAAAAATAAAAAAAATTATATTAAAATTGGAAGAAACTTACTTCTTTAGTAGACTTTTTAAATCCTTTATATACTTTCCACAGCAATGAAGGACCACCACTGGCAATATGCTCAATAATTTCATATTCTCTAGTAACTGGATTTCCAGGTAGAACATTGCTGAAACTTGAGACAGTTGTCTTTATGCGATTTAGCATATCCATGGTGCCTATAACATAATATGGTTTAAATCACTAACGAGTAAATTACACAGCACAGGAAATCTAAATTTACAGACAATAATAGTTATATTAGATGTAAATTTCCAACTGGGCGAAAAATGTCCGGACCAGGATTCGAACCCGGGACCTCCCTGGCTGAAGCCGCCAGTGCTCTGCCATCTGAGCTATCCCGGACGATTCTGGTCGAACTTTTTCACCCAGCTAACCTTGAAGATTACAGCATCTGGTCTGAAACCTGGTTCAGCTCAACAGAATAAATCTCAGGTAATGGAACTCCAGAAAACGCTGGATACGAAATTACACTAGATTAATTTTCACACAAAGAAATCAAAGGCCATCAAAGAAAATAGATAAAGAAACGAAAAGAAGTCCTTGGTTATCTCAACTGAATGACTACCTGAAGAAGCAAAGGGCAGTGGGAGATAAGGTGATTCCTTGATTGTACAAGGGAGGACCCCATTTTTTTTTCTTGAGGTAGAGGCTTTGAGAGAGTGTTGAGTAGTCTTGGCTATATTCTCGTCCTTGTGGAGAGAGGCTGGAGGTTGAAGCTGTGAATTTGCCAGTGAAAGTGTTCCTGAGAAAGGATTTACTCCTGTGGGGATAAATGTGTATGCGAAGGGGGATACCTGAGTGGTTCTCCAATAAGCCTGGCTGAGTTCAATAAAATGAGAAGGGAATAGCACATAGTTTAATAATACTACCCAGTAGACATTATTTCAAATATAACTTAGTGTTGGGCAGGATCTGCTATATCCGAACCTATAATTGTAAATGTTTTTTTTTAATGTAAATAATCTGTAAATAAATTATTTTTTAATATTAACTGAATAAGTTAGTATTTAAATATTATCCTTCTCACATTGTGCTCGATATCACACATATATCTGTGGTGGCAGACTAACAACATAACATCGGTTATTCGAAGTCTTTACAAGTGGTTGACATTGTGTAATCATCATCAACATATCAGGGGTAGTACTGGTCCTAGGTAATATTTAAGGACATACTTTTCAGATATTTCAGGACACATTTACCCAGCATATTATTTTTTTTTCCCACGATCGTTTGTCAAAGTTTGAGATTTTTTCTGCAATCACTTGCCGAAGTTCGAGATTTTTTTTCCACGATCATTTGCCAAAACTCGAAATTTTTTTTTTTTTTTCGCAATTGTTTGCCGAAATTAGAAATTCTTTTTTTCCATGAACGTTTGCTGAAATTTGTGATTTTTTTCCATGATCGTTTGTCAAAATTCGTGTTTTTTTCTTGATCATTAGCCGAAATTTGTGTTTTTTTCCCACAATCTGATTGCTGAAATTCACGATTTTTTTTTGCCTGTGATCATTTGCCGAAATTGCTATTCTTTTCCTCAATTGTTTGCCGAAATTCAAGATTCTTTTCCATGCTCGTTCGCCGAAATTTGTGATTTTTTTTCTTCGATCCTTTGCTGAAAATCGTGATTTTTTCCAGCATAATCAGTTGATGAAATTCTTTATTTTTTACGTGATATTTTGATGAAATACGCAATTTTTCCCTTCAATCGTTCGACAAAATTTGGGATTTTATTTCGCAATCGTTTCACAAAATTCTCGATTAATTTCTTCACTTCGACGAAATTTAAGATTCTTTTTACTCGACATCTCGAAGAAATCGCAATGTTTTTCCGTAATCATTCGATGAAATTCGCGATTTTACTCCGTGATTGAGTGACGAAATCCGCAATTAATTTCTGCAATTGTTTGAAGAAATTCGCAATTTTTTTTTTCCTTGAGCGATTGATAAAATTTGTGACCTCTTGATGAAGAGTTTTCCGCAATTATTTGATGTGAGTCACGATTGCTTGCTCGAATGATTGGCCAGAATTTGCGATTTTATTCATGGACCGTTTGACGAAATTCTTGTCTTTTTTGTGGCGCACATCAATGTGATTTCCTAAATACTGATTTTGTGCAATTCTGCAAAATATATATATCGCAGAAAAATCATGACTGTTTGTGCTATAGTACAAAACTCACAAAATTTCAGGACATGTTACCATATTTCAGTACATTTCAGGAAGTTTTTTCATTTTCCAGGAATTTAAGAAATATCAAGACAAGTATGGCCCTGACATATTGACAGCGGGAAAGTGTAACAATGTCGTTATATCCTCAACAACTATGCTAATATGAAAATCTAGGGGGTTTTATTAATTTGAATGTAAAATTTATATTTAAACAACTTATAAGTTAATAGATATACGTATTTATGTAAAGTGTCACACACAGAACATTTTGTCCATTTTTAATGGAACAGCCCTGAAACTAGCAGATTACTTAGGTCTAGGATTTCAAATGTGGAGATTTTAAACCTATTAAAAAAATGGGCAGCTTACTTATGTCAAGGGTTTAAAATAAGAATATTTTAAAACCTATTAAAGGGCCATTCCATATCATGTGTGGAACAGTTTTTCTACGTATATTGCTGTTTTAACAATGCTATTGTATCCTCAAATCAAAACAACTATGCTAATATGAAAATTTAGCGTTTTTTGTTATTTTTAATGCATAGTTTAAATTCTAACAATTTATAAATCAATAGTTACAAGTATTTATGTAAGTGTCATATGCAGGACATTTTATTCATTTTTCATGGAATGGCTCAAATGAAATTGTTTCATTAAATTTATTTCACACTTTCATCTTTTTTGCATGCCAACATATTTGGTCTAGGAATTAATTTGTGCGGTTTTTAATAAAAAATTAAAGCTTTATTTCAAAAGCAAAATACGTTAACAAAAATATTGTCCATCGCTACCCACTACTTTTTCCCATCTTTCAGGCAATTTACAAATTTCGTGTCGAAAGAAGTCCTCACTTTTCGAAGCGATCCAATCAGAGATCCATTTCTCTATATTTTCTGAAGAAGAGAACCGCTGTCCAATCAAATCATTATTCATGCAACCAAATAAGTAGTAGTCTGAAGGAGCAATGTCTGGTGAATACGGCGGGTGGGGCAAGACTTCCCATCCAACATTTTCCAAATATGTTTTGACTGGTTTTGCGACATGTGGTCAGGCGTTATGTTGAAAAATAAGTTTATTATGTCTGTTATCCCATTCTGGTCGTTTTCTGGCCAGAGCTTGTTTCAAATGCATCAACTGAAGTCGATAACATTCTCCATTAATAGTTTCACCAGGTTTCAGAAGCTCATAGTACACCACACCTTTCATATCCCACCATGTACACAGCATAACTTTTGCACAGTGAATATTTTGTTTCGGTTGTAATGGACCTGGTTCACCTGGCATTACCCAGGCTTTTTTTCATTTAGGATTCTCATAATAAATCCATTTTTCATTACCAGTAACAATCCAATAAAAAAAATTTTATTTTTCTGTCTTTGAAGCAGCATTTCACAAACGTTTTTCCTTCTTTCAACGTCTCTTTCTTTCAATTCATATGGAACCCAATGTGACATCTTTTGAATCATTCCCATTGCTTTGAGGCATTTGGAAACTAGTGTTTGATCAACCTCTAAAGATTTTGAAAGTTTTTCCTGCATTTGACATGAATCCTGATCGAGCAATGCTGTCAATTCTTCATCTTCAAATTTTTTTGGCTGTCCAGGTCGTGCTTGGTCTTCCAAGCCGTAATCACCACTTTTAAACCGTGCAATCCACTTCTGACACATTCGTTCAGCTAGAGCATGGTCACCATAAACTTCCACCAAAATACGATGACTTTCGGTAGCACTTTTCTTCATGTTAAAGTAATGAAGAAGAACCCCCCCCGCCCCCCCCGCAAAAACACTTTATCAGGCACAAAATTTGACATTTTCAGTTGGATAAAAATTGCTGTTGTTTACGCTTAAACCAAATGGCATATACCAAACTGGATGCGCAATAACAGTAGTTTTAAATGCATGTTTGAACAAACGAAACAATGGGACAATACGCCAGCTCTTGTAAAACCGCACGAACTAATTCCTAGACCAAATACATTTTGTATTTCCCTTTGAATTTTATTTGTTTTACACATGTCCAGGGTTCATTGATTTAAACCAGCTTGATTTTAATCGTACATAATGCCATATAATGTTAATGCCATATGATACATACATAAAAAAATCATTGATTTAAATCAGTTTTTCTTTTAAATTATTTTTTAATAAATTCAAGATATAAACAAACATAACAATGTACGTTAATATAATTTAGTTTTATATATAATACGGATCATAACAGCTTTTAGGAAGATAAAGTTTAACCTTTGTCAAAAAGTAAAGTACAATGTTGCAATATTTTGAAAGAAATGCTTTCAAATTTAATTTTAATCAAATTATAAAGTAATCTTCAAACAGTAAGGAAATCTAAATAGGGATATATTAAATACTGAAATATTTACTTGTAAGTATTTAGAAAAACTTGCAAGTTGAGGTAAAATATAATTGACTTTGTGTGTTCTACTTTGGTGATACCTATTATATTAAAGTATGAGCAAAATCTGAACCATTCAATGAATTTTTGTTTGAATCTATGGTGGAAGGTACCTGTTACAGTTATCAAAAAGGCTGACGCTCAGTGGTGTAGTCATAAAAAAAAAAAACAGAGGGTATACGTTCTAAGCAGAGGGTATACTCTCAAGGTGTATACCCTCTTATATATACCCATATATATACTATAGCTTTCTTCAGAAACAGAGGGTGTACGGTGTTCCTTAAAAAAATCCAGAGGGTATATGGCGTATACCCTCGTATATCCTACACTACATTCCTGCTGACGCTAAAAAACTTATAGAATTCATTATCAACTAGCTTTTTGCTGCAATAGCTTCATCTACTTCAGTAGAATGAATGTTAGGTACTTTCAAAAATTAGGAATCAACTGATAAATCTGCTAAACTCATTTTTCTGTACCAGCACTTTAACCAAACAAAAGTTAGCATCTTAGTTTTCTTTCAAATTTGCTTAAAATTTTTATGTCCTGCAGTTATTTTTACTTTAACTAAAATACTAAAGGTTAAATTAATTTTTGACATTTGATTTGTAGTTTTCCATGCATTTTGTGTAATAAAGGTTTTTCCATAGCCTAAAATGTTACCTTTTAATCATTTATGTAAATTGTGTAATATTATTAATACAATATATTGGTAATACTTATAACATGCATGTGTGTACACATACATGCATGTATAATTTTAATTTAATAAATTAAAAGAGAAGTCTAAAAAAATAATACTGTGTGAAACTTTTTTAAAATAAAAAAATCTGATTTAAATCAAAAAAATCAATTATTTTGATTTTTATTACAAAAATCACGAACCCTGTACATGTCAGATATGACCACAACTATCAACTATAATTATATCATCGTATCTATGGGTCGATTTTTTATAATGGGAGATTTAGTGTCGTCGGCATATTTTTCGTGTTTTATTTATCTTTAAAGATTTAAAAATGCCTCTAAAAATTAAAATTTAGCAGTTTATTTAAATTTTTGAAACAAAAAATCTGAAAGCTAACAATTTTAGCATAGTTTTTAAACGTAGAAGTGATAAATTGTCAATCGGATGACGTGTCGCCGTACGGAAAAGTGATCTTCATACAGCTGTATTAAATATTACCACAGTGTTTACATTTTCAAAATCCTAAAATATTATTTCTATCAACTCTTTTGAACCCACCTTTTATGTTCTTTGCAATTGTTTAACCCCCCTTTTTTTTTAATGTCCGATTTCAAGACGTCGCCAAATTTTCGGTCAATAGGATGACACTTGATTTCGATTCCTACATTAATCAAAATATGGCGCCATCAGCACTATCGCATTCAGTTTACCATCAATCCTTATTATTTTTTACCGGTATATGTGAAAATAATTTCAAAGTTTTGTTTATTTTACTTCAAAGTGAGATAAAGTAAATTATATCGTATTCGTTCAACCTACCACTGTCAATAGGATGACAGCTTTAAAATATTTTACGGTCTGATTTGGTAAGTAATTTAACTATTTAGTTGTTTAAGCCTGCTGACTTCTAAGAATATTTCGTTTTAAAATCTTCCTCCATACACTAATCGGAACGTAAAGGCTCTTTGTTTACAATTTGTCAATCGGACGACGCTCAACGGGATGACGCCATGTCCGCTGATGCAGTGTCAATTGACAGAAAATACAGTTCGGAGTTCGGAACTATTTATCTGCTTCCTTTTTTTTTTTTGGCATAGTAGAACACTCTTTTTTCATGTTTCTTTTTCTGGATATTGTGATATTAATCAGTCGTCTGCGTACTAACTGTAAACAACTGATCATAGAATTTTAGAATAGAAATTGGCGCCTTTATTGCCTTTACTTGAAGTTTGTTGATACTAGTATGAAATTTTTTGTTGCTGCTTAGAATCGTTATTCCGGGTGTAAAACCATATTAAAATGGAAAATGTTCAAGAAGAAAAAAATATTCAGATTCTCAATTCTATAGAAGTGTCTATACAAGTATGTGTGCCTAGTTCATCTAAAGTATAAAAAAAGAAGAAGAAATCGTAAGAGAGTTTCTGAAGTAAAGAGTAAGTCAACTGAGTATAAAAGTACAGGGAGAAGGCAAATGCAAGAAATAGGAAATATTTAGCATAATTAAATGAAGCACAGAGAGAAGAAAGAAATAGGAAGAAAAGTGAAGTTTCCCAAAGAAAAAAAGATTTAAATTTAATTAAAGTAATTACTGATCTAACACCAAGAGAGCAAAGAAATAAGAGAAAGTACTGGAGGAAAGCATCAGAAAAAGGCAGAAAAAGAAAGGAACAATTGTAAATTTAGTCAGGAGTCAAATGAATTCTGAACCAGTAGCACATGTTACACTTTCACATATGCCTCTTATTTCTCAAAGGGTGCGTGGACAGAAAGTTCGAACACCAAACCGTGATCGGATGTTAAGGCTAATGTCAGACGAACGACAATTTGCATGCTTTTTGTTTCTACATGAAAAGGAAACACATGCTAGCGAAAGTGCAGAGAGGCTGTAAGAAGGAAAATAGATGTTCGTCTGACATTAGTCTAAGGGTGATAAAAAAGAGAAATAGATCAATTGCTATATTGCAACGCAAGGTGTAAACACTACAAAAATATCTGCAGCACATCTAGTAAGAATTCAGCAGCTTTACCTTATAAAAAATTCAAAATTCTGACTCGGGGACACGCTGTACCGAAAACAGTTCGCAAACAGCCTTTATATGGATTAAGTTGGCATTCTCAATTAAAGTCCAATGCTGAAATCCTGCCTGCACGCTCTTGTGTGAGGCAAATTTTTAATAAATGCATTAGTGGAAGTACATTAACAAAATATAAAGTGCAACCCCTTGCACAAGTTATCCTGAACCAAAACAAAATAAGAAGTTTGCCCGAGATTTAAATGTTGCCCAGTATGAAAGCATATTTGCAAATTCTTCAATGGGATGACACTAGCATCAATGGAGTGACACCGTAATAATTGCTAAACTTATAAATTAAACAATACAATTTAAAAAAAATTGTGTTAAAAACTAATCAATACGTACTGTTTAAGGAGATGGATATATTTAAAGCTTTCTCTTCAGTATGTTTTTTCTTTAATTGAAACTTTTATATGTGAAATCATAAAATATTTCTTTTTTGCATGATTTTGTCACCTTTTTTATGAAAAAATATATTCATGTAGATTGTTTTAAGACTTTTTTATTAATAAACTATTCAGCCCCTTTTATATGTTTAAAAAAAGCTATCATTTTTCATCTAATACTTTTTTAAACAACAGTTTTAAAAACGTCACCCAATTGACATTCTTTCCTGTTTTTCTCTCAAAATGCTCTAAATAGACAAACTTATTTTAAAAATGTAGCTCAAATATTCATACTACATAATTTGTCATCATAGGTGATACTTAAAATAATTTTGAATATGCTCTAAGTTAAATTTTAATTTTTGAAATTTTCGATATCCGTTTTGGCCCATTATAAAAAATCCACCCCTATACTAATAAAAGAAAGTTTCGCTCTATGTGTGTCTACAATGGCCAGCAAAATCTACGGCATGTATGAGGCTGAAAATTTTTGTGAGGATAGCCCAAAGTGTCTACTGATATACCTGAGACTCAGAATTTTAAATTTCTAATAATTAGTTGAGTTATTAATTAAACACTGCAACTCACTCTCATCAAAAAGACATCTATTTAATCCCTGGTCAAGGAAAGCACTTGCGTATGCACACAAACCGATTTACACATTAGGAGACAGCGAAGAAATGTTTTTCGACTTTATTTCTGTTTTTTTATTGTTTTAATCCAAATCGAATAAACTGCTCGGTACAGTCAGAATTGAAAGGCGTAGTCCGAAAGATCATACTCTTATGTCTCAATCAATTCTAAAAAAATATCGCAGTTAACCGTTTGAAATATTTTTTTCAAAAAGGGTCGTTTTCCTGAAATATGCTGGTCTTTCATTTAAATATATAAAATCAAAGCAGTCAAGCATAGCATGCCCAGTGTACACTGCTAGAGGCAGTGACAACCCCAACTCTAACTTTCAGTGGATAAATTTTATTTTGAAAATAAAAAATCATACAAAATCAAGGTTGTATACTAGTGAAAGCAGAGAAGACCCGGGCATTAGGATAGTTTAGAAAAATTTTTGTTTAAATATATTAATCATTCAACATTGATTTGAGAAATATTTTAGGTTATTATTATTTCCTGGGATAATGCTGGGCAGATCCAAAGCTGTGGCTTTATGAACCATTAAGGATCAGGGCCTACAATAACCATGTTTTCTAGAGCCTGAGGTGATATACAGCATATATCCTCATCACGTGGTCAGCCTAACGTGGGACCCTAAAAGTTTAGTTCCCAAGCAAGCTTGGTATACTCATTTTATTGACACCAAAGAGATAAGGCTTAGTGGACCTTGACCAGCCTGGAGTCAAACTCTGGACTTCTTGCATCACAGTCAGATGCTCTGACCACTATGCCACTGGGTGGACCAGCTAGTTTGAAATAAAAGCTAAGTATTTTAAATGAAGTGAGTTAAATGTTTATATTTTAAATGAAAGTAATGTAATGTGATTGATGGCGATGGGAACAATATTTGGTGATTTATTACCCAAATCCGGCTAACATAAAAGTACAAAAAAAATTACTAAAAAAGTCTTAAAATGTATATTAATGAGTTTTAAAAATAAATGTTACACTATTTGCTGAGGTAAATGGAAATGGGAGGGTGAGAATTTCGAAAAGAGAGAGTAATTTAATCGGTCAAAATCTGGGAGATTTTCATCCCAGGGAGACCAAAGATCACGCTTACTTGGAGATTGCCCAGAAATTTTATCAAATTTCCTGACTTTTTCAGATTTTGGATGAAATATTTAAATTATTGGATTTTTCTGTATAGGACCAAGGTCCCTATAAAAAAAAAAAATAAGTATGGTAGATGCTCCAGTTTTGGCCACCTTTAGAGAAAATTTGAAATAGAAATTTTACAGTTATTGACCGATTGAAGTAGTATATTAAATCATAATAACATCATTATTTAGTAAATTTAATTGTCTTTCTGTTAATTATAATAACTTTCTACAGAATATTTTAGATTGTGAGTAATAACTCATAATATAATTTATTTCAATTTGTACCAGTTTTGGCCACCCCTACGCCAGTTTTGGCCATCTATGTGCACCAGTTTTGGTCACTCCAATATCATGTAGTTTAACAAACATTTTAACTGATAATAAATAAAAATAAAGTATTTTTATGCAACGTCTGTTTTACCACACATATATTTGTTTGCTGTATTGAGATAATTTTGGAAATATTTTTATGAATTGATAAAAACATCAAGTAAAATATACTTATGTTGATTTTAACTGAAAATTTCAATTAAAAAACAAAAAATATATTTAAATTTGATTCATTAAAAGGACAACAGTGCCTATAGGACATATAAAAATTAACTATTTAATCAGTTTAATAATTATCCATGGATTGTGGCTTGTTTAGAACACTTGAATCTTCATCAAAGAGTTATATTTCTTGAAAGCAATTTCTGATGTTAGTTTGATTTTCATCAAAGAGTTATATATTTCTTGAAATCATCTTTTGATTTATATTAAGCTTGTGCCTTATTTATGTATCCTGCTTCTTTTAGTTATTTTAGGGTGTGATTTCATAAGGGAATCAATCATACCATTTCATGCCTAGTCTTTCATCTTGAAATGGAGTTTCTATCTTGCTGGCAACAATTTTCAGGACAGAATCTTAAAGTTGTTCCATTTTTATAGGAAATAGTATTCTGACAATATCTAAAATCTACTTTTCTAATTGATTTTTAACTTCAATTCCTAGTACCTAGATCTACTACTTGAGATTCAACATTATTAGAGAAAAGTGGTGTCCATCCTGCAAACCTGTGATATAAGACAGAACGGGTTACTCCAAAACTTTGCTAGCTTGTAGTGCTGGCCAGAGTCAGATAATATAGACGAACACGCGAACGCCGTTCGCAGAAAATTTTCAAAGTTTGCTGACAGTTCTGATGGTTTTTTTTTTTTTTTTTTTTTTTACAAATTTTTCATAAAAAAAATTATTAAGACCCCAGGCGGAGAATCTGTGCGAGGCCCGTCGCAGACTTGTGAGAAGGTCTGCAGATAAAAAAAGCTATCTAGAAATTATTTGTCATGCACCATGGAAGAAGCGCCGTGGCATATATATTTTTAAAACTTAATATTGGAAGTGCGGGGCTTATGCCGGAATGGCAGGTACAATGCTTTTTTTTTTGCCAGGGCCGGTAGCAGAAACACTGCAGCACCGAAGCACGTGCTGCAGATTAATTTAACAGATTAAAAATAAATTTTGTGTTGAAAAGTAAATGTTAAATGTTGATCTCTTTTAAATAAAGTTTATTTGGTTGGAAATTTTAGCGAATGTTTATGCGCTTGTTTAGCATTTCTCTGCGATTTGCAGTGACTATTTTACATTTGAAAGGGGAATTCGGTTTTAATATCTTAGTAAACATTATCCTCTTTTCAATAAAGTCTAATTCAGAAAACTGGAGGGGGGGGGGGGGTTGAGAGCATGTAACGTAATGTGAGGGATTGGAAAGAGGACTTTTTCACTTTTGCTGTTAGCGGCGATATAGGACTTAGGAGGGGCGTGGCGTTTTTCTGCAGAAAATTTTTAAGAAATTATTTGAGTTTGCAGACAGTTTTACATTTTATCTAAGTCTGGTGCTGGCATTACATTTTGAATGGCCTTAATTTTACTTCCTATCTTAGAGCAGTGTTCCCTCTAGGCCAGTGTTTCCCAACCTCTTATTGGCCACGCCACCAAAGCATCTGTAAAGTCAATATTGCCCCCCCCCCCCCTTATAAATTGTCTTTTTTTTTTTTTTTAAGTGAACTCTATTCACAGGATGGAAGCGTAATAGAGCCTTAACAATAACTATTCATTTCCCATTTTTTTTTTAAATTATCAAAGAGGCGAATCTTCTGTCACAAATGTGTTTTTAACATAATTTTATTAATTATGTTATACATCTTCCCCATTGTGCCAAAAAGAATTCTGTTGTACTTTTCCAACTTACCTCAATGTTAAAGAAAAATGTTATACGGTCTGCATTTTTATATCACGATATATCTTGAAGAGAGACATTTAACGTTAAAATTGATAACATTCACTTATTTTGTAATTCATTATTGTAACTTATTAACTGTTGGTGGAAAAGCTAGGGACACTAAATTTTAACAAAATACACAAGACGCAATTCAAGAATCTCATCTTTATCAAATTAAATTAGCCATAACATCACAACACATTTTCTCTGTTTTCTTTTCCCTGAATTTTAGTACTATGTAAGTGCATAAAATAAAGAGAACAATTAAGGAAAAGATTCTCCAAATAAAACTTGTTGAATTAGAATTTTGAAAAGCTAGTTGCTATTTAAAATAATGCACATTCATGCATAAATTAATGCATATGTTATTCATAATACCGTTTTAATATAGAGAAATGATGTTTTTATTAAATGACTTTATGTGTGATTTTAAATAAATGTTTAGAGAAATAAAATAAGACTTGTATTATTAATATCACTTAAAATTAGTTAATAAAATATATAACTAGGCAACCATTGTCATTTTTAATTATATAAAGCAGTAAAAAAAAAAGGGGGGGGGGGGGGTGTTAAGGTCAGTGTAAACCAGAGAAAGCAATTGGTGTGACCTTTTATTCCTATATTAATGTCTTTATTATTAAAAAATTTGGTTATATTGATTTCTACTTCTATTGAAAATGTCTTTAAAACTAATTAAAAAACACATAAAAATGTGTCCTTTATAATTAAAATGCTTCACTGTATAAAAGTCAGTTTTGACCAAAAAACACCTGTTAAAACCAATCAAAGCCACAGGCATGGCTTTTTTAAATTTTAGCTCGCTTTTTAGCAACCCTGTTTAGTTTATCATTCTAAACATTACATATCACCTCCCCTTTTATTTTATTAATACTAAACTCAACACTATATTTTCTTTAGCAATGTCATTCTTTAGTGACTAGCACAATGTCCTTCTTTCTAAGTACAGTAAAAGCTCTGTTATCCGGCATTCAAGTAACCGGAAAGCTCAACTATCCGGAAAAATTCGGAGAGATTGGTTTTTTTTTTTTTTTTACCATAAACAGCTGAAAAATTTTTACTACTATTTTAGGAAGTTTACTGTTAGCATTCTTAAATTATCTCAGCGACTAATTTGGCGTAAAACAGATCTATGTGTATGTTCATAACAGTGAATGTTATAAAATAAAAATATAGCATAAAGGACTGTCTACAGCTCGTTAGCACAGAATAACTTCATGTTGCGTCATAGTCCACCGCGCCGGCTGTTTTTCCTTGCGAAAGAGAGAAGGAGGGGGTGGAAAATGAAGACGAGAAGAGAGGCTTGATCTGAACTACCAAGTGAGGAAGCCAGGAGCATGGGGGAAAACTGTTTTCTAAGAATTGGGATGGAGATATGGTCATTTCAGATATCGTATTTCCCCTCCCCCAGATGCACAGTAGCTCTGCCCCCCCCCCCCTGGAGTTACTATAACTTTCCATCTGTCCTGCCAATTTGGATCTACACACTCAGCTCGACCAATCAGAAGTTGACTTAAATCACACTGATGCTTTTTTTTTTTTCGTTTTGGCACATTTTTACTGCCATTTGCTTGTGCTTAATCAGCTAGCCTAGTAAATTGCTCTCAGCCTTTATTAATTGTGTTTTTTCATATTTTTTGTCAGATTAAAAAATGGCAGATCAGTCAAATCCTAATAAAAGGAAACGAGTTGTTTTAACCATAACTCAGAAGTTAGACATTATTAGAAGTTTTGAAAGAGGGGAAAATAAACAACAATTGATGCGTATATTAAATATTGGATTCTCAACAATTTACGATATTAAATCGCAGAAAGAAAAGTTGATGGCATTTGCTTCCTCTGGAGAGACAAGCAAAGCAACGGATGAAAGAAAAACACTGCAGCAACCTCAGCATGAAAAACTGGATTAAAGTTTATAACAGTGGTTTCTATTAAAACGAGAAGAAGGAGTTCCTATTTCTGGGCCTTTGCTCATTGAAAAAGCCAGAGATTTCTCAGAAAAATTAAATATTGCGACAGAATGCAAGTTTTCAGATGGGTAGCTTTCTTGCTTCAAAAAACGCCATGGAATTAGAAAAATAGACATATCTGGAGAACGCAAATCAGCAGATAACGAAAGTGCAGAGGAATATTCAACTTTTTTTGAAGATTTTATTAAAAAAATATAATATTGATCTGAACCACATTTATAATGCTGATGAAACCGGAATCTATTTCCGTTGCCTTCCGACCTCAACATTAGCTGGTCCTAATGAAACGTCAGCAGATGGTTTTAAGAAAAACAAAGACAGACTAACGATTCTGACGTGCTAATGCAACTGGCTCCCATAAATTAAAACTGTTAGTAATAGGAAAGTCAAAGAATCCAAGAGCACTTACAGGAATTAAACATCTCCCTGTAGTTTACACCAATCAAAAAAGTGCTTGGATGGATAAAGATATTTTTACCTACTGGTTTAAAAAAGTTTTTGTGCCATCTGTAATTAGCGAGCTTGAAGCTAAGGGAAAAAATCTGGAAGAAAATAAAATAATGCTTCTAATTGACAACTGCCGAGCACATCCCAGCGAGGAAGAATTGAAATATTGGCAATATTTCAGTGATGTTTCTCACCCCCAATGTAACTTCTCTGATACAACCTATGGATCAAGGGATCATACAGAATGTAAAAATGATTTATCGAAAACATTTCATGCATAAGCTCGTAAATGCACAGACAACGGTGGCAGAATTTCAATCAGCTTTCACAATAAAAGATGCCATTTATGATCTTGCCAGTGCATGGAATGCCTTAAAAACGAAAACTCTTCGAAGGGGATGGAGAAAATTATTATTTACAGTAAACTTTTGTTCTGATTCATCAGATGAAGAATTTGAAGGATTTAAACCTAAGAAAAGCAACAAGTTGCATGAAATTATGGAAACTTTAAAAAATGGGCCTAATACCAACTTATCTCTATCGCAACTGGAAATGACAGAAATCGAAAATTGGATAGCTATAGATAAAAATATTCCTGTCATCAAAACTTTAACAGAAGAGCAGTTAATTGAAAAAATGACAGCTCCAGAGGAAGAAACAAATGATATTTCCTCTGAATCTGAAAATGAAATCGAGTAGAAAATTTCGTGGAGTGAAGCTGAGAAAAGTTTATCTACTTTTTTAAAGTTTTGTGAAAAAAATTTGCAGTATTCGGCTCAAGAAGTTTTAGAACTGCATCTCATAAAAGAACGCTTCATGAAAAAAAGAGAACTTTCTTACAAACAGACGGACATCAGACATGCATTTTGTAGTATTCCTGGAACATCGAAAGAAATGCAATCAAACACACAGTAAATGCTAAGAAATTATATCCCAAACTATTTTTTTTATTGCTTTATTTACTCAAAAACAAGAAATTATTATTTTAAAAGAATTATGTAACAAAGATCTTTATACCATATTGTATTTTAAATATATTTACTCAAGAATATTTTTTTATTGGATGTGTTTGGATCAACTACACTTAACTGGAAATTAAAAAAAGAAAAGATGCTGCAGGGTAAGTTTTTTTTTTTTTGCTTTGTTTTATTGTTGGATTTTTATCAGTTCAAACTTTTTCTCCTCAGCCGGGAGATTACATCAAAGTTTTGCGTTGTTGAATTAGCCAGGAAAAATATTTTTCATCAACCTAAACAGTACGCAGAAATAATAATAAGATTATTCTAGATAAAAAGAAAGAACGAAACAGTACTCTTTTTTTCTCCCTTACTTATTATATAAAAAAAATTGCTTTCTCTGTTGCTAATTGCCCGATTGTGTTCAAATTTTCACCGAATTCAAATAATAATAAATTAGGCCGTTTACCTAATTTTTATTAACATAAAATCAGTTTTCAGAAATTTAGAAATTCCCCCCAAAAGACTCCACTATCTGAGCCACTCCAACAAGAGAAACGAAAAAAGCTAATGAGTGTAGTTTGTTTTTATTTTGATTGGAGAAGTCGGGCGTTATCAGTTTGCATCTGATAACGTTTTTAGCTATGCAGAAAAGATTCATTATTACTGTGAGGTTAGTTGAGGTAACACAAGTGAATCATACCAAAGTTAATTTTCCAAGCTTCCATGTGCTTTTTCCAGAAAGGGGAGATGTCAAATTATAAATAATACAACTTTATAAAAAATTAATAAATAAATATAGAAATTTGTTTACTTTTATTTTTTATTCGGAAAGAATAACTTTATCAAATGCAAATTTAATAATAATAATAAGAGTTATTGGATCGACTTCCTACTGGCAGGAAAATAGCCTAAAAATCATTTTCCTGTTTCATTTTTACATCGATGACCCCCCCCCCCCTTCTTTCATGACAGATTTTGTAGCGCTCAACTATCCGGACTTTTCAAGTATCTGGCAATCGGCGTTTCCCGAGCATGCCGGTTAGTTGAGCTTTTACTGTAAATTATTTATTGGATAGAGAATAACAAAATCTCTTTTATAGAACTGCCATTAGCCTTGCTTTTTTTTTTATTATTATTGAAGCCATTACTATATAAAACTAAATTGATTTTGTTTTATCCAGATGTTCTTAAATTTATTAAATGGCTAAAATTCCCTCTATAATGAATCATGTGGCCACAAGTGGAACATATGTTGTACCCTTTTTGGCCACCCCCATGGCCATAACCGGTACATAAAGCAAATTTTATACACCAGTTTTGGCCGGCCCCCATTAAAATGTTAAAATAATTAATTTAAATGTGAAATTGCAGTAGAGAGAAAGCTTACCTCATAAAACCTAACAGCAATTTGTTTCAGAACAAATAGAACCTGATAAGTGCCTAATGTTGATAGATTGTGAGAACTTGTCAGCTAAGCAAAAATCTTAATACATGTAAGCACACACTGCAGTTTCACACATTTATTTTTTTTGCAAATCACATTTTATCAAAAATTAAACAAATGATATTGTAAATGATAAAAGAGAGTTTGCTTGAGGTGTAAGAATGCATATTATTTGTTAGTATCAATTCACAGCCTAAATATTGGACAAATTGATCCAATGTGGCCAAAACTGGAGCATCTACTCTACCTATATTTACAACTTTATTTATTTAATTAATCATGTGAAGATTATAGTAGAAAAATACAGTCCATTAGTTTAGCATTTTTTAGGATAACTAAAGAAACATATCAATTAATAACAAATGTAGGAGTTATAACAAACATAGCAAAAGTTTAAAAACAAATGGACAAGAAAATCCAAATTAAATGTCAAGAAATTACGTCCATGTCAAGCTAGCATTACAAACAATATCTCTACACAATATTACTATCTCATTAACTATTAACTTTCAGGTGAACGAAATAACACAAAAAATACAAATGGAATTTTTTAAAATCAACATACTATGTTAAAGGAACTTAATGTAAAATTCACACTAAAATAGTTTACTTTCTACTTTTAATATTAGATGAACAATCACATCATTGCAAAAACCATTTCTGGACTAAACAATCTTTAAAAGGATGGAAAAAAATACAAGTTAATTTTAAAGTATGCTGAATTTTAATTATAAAATACTATATAACACAGATTGACAACATTATAAGATCCATGATTGACAACAAGGAATTATTTGATTGGTTGGTTGGTTTGTTAAGTACAGATGCAAAAAATCTTTTCGATACCACTGATACAGGCGAACTTTTTGCGAACAAAAAAGCAAAAAAGAAATTGACTTCGCACATTAGCAACCAACTGTCGATTTTGATTGGTTGTTTGATAAAACTGACTGGCATTCTGTGACAGTTGCAAGCGATTCCTTTTTCGCAAAATACAAACTGTCTGTTTAACTGAACTTGTTTATAAGTTGTTGTCATTTATTTTTATTGTCATATGATTTGTCCAGCCTGAGCCTTTTAAAAGCGAATGTGCAATATTATTCGTCTTTGTTGCGTATTATTTAAATGTTGAACTATTTTTACTGTAACCTGAAATAAACTTCTTAGTTTGGAATTTATCTATTCAACAAAGAAAATGGAAAAAAATCTCCACAAGGCGTTAGATGATATTCTTGCCAAACCAGGTGTAACTGGAGTTTTGTGTGCTGATGAAAATGGACTATGCTTGGCTTCTAAAGGTGTAATTGACAGTTCATCATCTGGAAGTTTGGTTCACTTAATGCAACTGTCTTCTAAATTAGAGCCATCAAGAAGTCCAATATTAAGACTCGAATCTGAAGCAAAGGATATCTTGGTTCAAAGCGATGGTGGTCTTACACTTGCAGTTGTAAGAAATAACAAAAAATGATTGAAAGATTTGCATGTACATATGTATTTATTAAATATTTCTTTAATTTTCTATTGTGCATATAAAATTGTTTGTTGAATCAATAGTTGTATCTTTATCTGCTTCAATCAGATGAAAAATTAGGAATGGTCCTATTTCACATATTATATATCATCAACATGCAGTTGTTCTAAAATAGTTTTAATAAATATGATTTTTCTTATATTGTGCCATAATTGTCTTTCCTTTGCAATTTACAAAAATACAGTATGTATTGTAATTTTTGAGTAATTTCATATGTAGAGTTTTTAATCAGCATGATACGTTCTTTTTATTTCTGAGCTGCCATAGCATTATTAAGTTAGATTTGGATTTTTAAAAGGCTATAGGTAATGTAATGTAATGTAATGACATCATCTCTCGCAATAAAAATAAATCCAACAAACTATCTATTATAAACATTGGGACAGAACAGTTGAGCTAGCCTTTTGCTCTGTGCTATGATGCTCAAATTCTATATGGTAGGTCGCAGGTTCAAAACCAGCCAATGCCATTTCCTGGGGATCTACATTGGTGACCCGGAAAAAGTAACCACGAACGTTCACAACAAATTTACCAGGGTTGCCGGCTTTTAGCCAGGCCAAAAAAAGCCGGCTTTTATTTTTAAAAGTTGGTTTACAGTTAATTCATTTTAAATTTGGACCAATTAATTTTTAATACACTTATAAATATTTCCGGTACTTCTATTTTCTAAATTTGGTATATTTTCTATAAAAAAATATAGATTTCTATTAAATTTTGTCAAATAAATAAATAAGTCTTCTAGAAGGCAACTGTGAAGGCATTATGTCCTGAAAAAAAAAAATCATAAACACTGAAAAAAATATCAGGTTCGAAACTCGTGTTTTGAAATTCTATATTACATAGCTCCACATACACTACACATTTTAAAGATTATATTTAATTAAACAATGACAAAACATAGCACATCAAAATGGAAACATTCTCATGTGTCTATATCGAGAGACTAAGTTATAAATATTAAAAGAGAAATTAGAAAGGATATAATATTTGAGGAGAGTGGTACATAAGTGTATAAAAAATAGAGCATTTAAACAAGAAAAAAAAAAAACAATTCTCTAAATAAAATTTTGAAAAGCTTGTTGCTAAGCATATTCATGCATATGCTATTCATAAGGCTTTTAATAGTGAGAAATGGTGTTTTATTAATATGACTATGTATAATTTTAAATGTTTACTAGAAATAAAATAAGACTTGTATATTAATAGCTCTTAAAATTAATTAAGAAATAAAACATGTAACTAAGTAACCATTGTCCTCTTTAATTTTATAAAGCAGTAAAAATGAAAAAATTGGCAGTTGGCATGGCCCTTTTAAAATTTAGATGACATATTTGCAATTCTGACTACAAATCACCAGCAAAACCATCTAAGTTTTATTCCAGTATTAATGTCCTCATTATTGAGAAATTTGGCTACTTATTAAACTCTAAATCAATTAAATGTCATTAAAACTAATTAAAAACACTTTAAAATGTGTAGTTTATAATTACAGTGCTTCATTGTATAAAAGCCAATTTTGGCCAATAAAAGCCGCCGGCCTGGCTTTTTTTAATTTTAGCCGGGTTTTTTGCAACCCTGAAATTTACTCTAATAGTCAAAACCTCACTGCAACTAGCTAAGGGTCAATTCATGTGAAATCATCCAGAAAAAGTAAAAAATGTTGCTCAATATTTTTGATTTTGTTTATTCTTTACTATTTAATTTACTGTACTTTTAGGAGTCTAAAACAATGATTAAAAATTTTTTAAACCTTTTGAATTTTTTTTTAGCATCCATTTTTTGTCATGTTAGAAATGGTTTTTCATGAAAATAGTACTTTACGGAAACTCTTAACTTTTTTATTTCTAAACATATCAAAATGATTTAAAAACCATTATATTGAGTAAAGAATGAACTAAATTTTGACAATAGGTATTTTTATAATAATGATTCAAAATATTGCATAAAATAAGATTAAATGTATCATTTTTACCGCAAAAAGGTGTATTTTTGGCATAAAAATTTTAATGGAAGAAAGTAAAACTCACCTTTACATTTTTTTTTCTGAATATACACCTTATTGAACTATTCTCAGAAGAAATATGAAACAGTTTGAGTTATTCCTTCTTTTGCTATGATTAGTCAAACTTGGCATCTCAGCGCCAAAATGCTAAGTTTGAAGTTCAATACCTAAAAAAGGACTGGATAAAATTTTATGAAAATTTAGCAAGATAACCTTCTTATAGATGTAAATATGTAGCAAAAATATTATGAGTGATATTTATGTAGTTTTAGAAATATGGAACTTCGAAATTGGCTTAAAAATAACATTTATTTACACAATTTTTCCCAAGAAGAACTCCTCTTAATGCATAATTTATTACTCTCATTACTTCAAATGCTGCTTTTTAAGGTACACACATATTTCTTACATAGAATACACAATACCTAAATTTACTTTACACACATAGAAATAAATATCAGAGATACAGTGGAACCCGGTTAAGACGCGTTTCAAGGGAGTGGACAAAATTCGCGTATTAAGCGGCATCGCATATTAAACATGATTTGTATAATGTTGCAGGAACTGAACTTATTTACATATCTAATAGTCTAAATAAACTTTAAGCTTTCATATAAATGTTAATAGTCAATCATTGAGTCTTTTACATACATTAAAATTTAATTGTATTCCACTTTAACTCATTGTTTGTTTTTATAGGACCGACTGAAATCATAATGGAAAATAAATATGGATCCCAACATGGCTTTATTTTCGATTAATACGTTGCAACCAAAAATAAAACAACAAAAATAATTTTTCTACTAGAGTATTTTTTTAAAAACAAAGGAATGTTAAATTTTTTTCACTTTTAAAATTATCAGTTTTTAAAATCATATTTAGTACTTGTAATAATGAGTACCATTATAATCTATACATCTTTTTAATATAGGAAAAACAATCTTTATTAATTTTTGTGTAAAAAAAAATATTGTTAGCATAGCAAACAGCAAAGAAAACTTAAAAAAATTATCCAACCGCAGTCGTATGAGTTTAATCTTTACAAGATTCATTTTTGTTGCCCATAATATGCATTATAAAACATAGTACTGATATAACGTACATTTAAAACCTCACTAACAACATGCATGGTCATCTCTAACTATAATAATCTTTATGATGTAACTGCGTAGACTGAATTCATCTCCTGAATCTCTCTACTACCGTAAAAACATGCACGAAGCTAGAGACAAAGAATGTGAGGAGGCAGAATCAAAGAAGTATTGCAGTTTTTTTAATTTAGCAGGTTTTTGTTTTATTGAAATATCTTCCACTATTTCCGATTAGTAATTTTCTACTTAATTAATTTGTTGTAAAATAAAGTAAATAATATTATTCTGAAACAGTGCTTTTTTTCTGAATTAAAAAAAAAATCCACTAAATTTGCAAAACTCGAGAAGAGAGATGGAATTTGTATCTTGATCAATGAATTCGCGTCTTAAGCGTGATTTTTTTCTCTTAAAGGACCGAAAATTTATCGCGTATTAAGCGGGATCGTGTAATAACCGTTCGCGTATTAAACGTGATATTTTTGCATTAGCCTTAAAGGCGATGTTCAAGGGATCAGAAAATATCCGCATATTACTTAACCGTGAGCGTCTTAACCGGGTTCGACTGTATTTCATTGCAAAGTGTCTCGGTAATGTTGTAGCTGTGTCCAGTGACTGGAGTTAGTTTCCGAAGCACGTTACTTAGTGGTACTCAAATTGTATCATTTTTGGACCGTTGAAAAGATGTTTTCAGTCCATAAGGCTGAAAAAAAGTGAAGGAATAAGTCACTGTTTTCTTCACTTAGCTCAAGAATTTTTCCAACCCACCACTTTTTATCGTAGATGCATGCAATGTAATTGCAAAGCAATTCAATTACTTTGAATGATAGTGAGCTTTTCTAAATTTTTGAAATATTGTGACCATTATATTGTTCACATGTAGATATTACAAAGCATCTGATAACACTTTCACTTAAGGGTATAAATTGGTGATATGCACATGTTCCTGGAATCCGTTGGCAGAATTGGAATCCATTTTATAATTTTTTCTCATTTTCTTCAATTTCTTCTCTTGAAATATATAGATAAGTAACCCCAGAAATGTTTTGAGAACAACACTCAAACGTATCTTTTGGTGTTAAAATTTGGTTTGTGTATGGTCGCTGTAAGGAAATTCTTGTTATCTCTCTCTCTGTCATTCCACCTATCCCATCACAGTTATTTTTTCCGTGGGAAGAGGCAAAGAAATTCCATTATGATTTTATCCCAAAATCCTTGAAATGATGACATACATTCACAAAATTCTTCTTGTTTTTATGCTGGCTGCTTGAACCATCAGTAAAATAAATATCTTTTTCAATGACAGAAGGGGCAATGTTTTTGATATCGTCAATTCAGTGTTTCTGAAAAGTGTGAAAAGCAATTATATCATGTACCAAATGATCACTAATTATGCATAGATTCCTGCAACAAACTTTTGTCTCATTTTTGTAATAGCATACAAATGGGTGTATTGTAGCCTGTTGATTATTCCAGTGGTAACTCTGGATTTCATCTTGAATCGTAAATGTGTAATTTTCAGCAAAATCTGCTGGAACAATACATTCTTTTGAAGTTAATTTCTTTTAACTCCTGGAAGTACTGAGACTGTGTTTTATCAGTAAAATGGTGAGTTTTAAAAGCCAGTAACTTTTCTACTAAAGACTCTAAAAATTCATCAGTTGCCTTTATCTAGGTTACACTTTAAACCATAACATATTTATAAACTGGCACATTAAAAATAAATAGGGCGGGATATGAAAACTTGTTCTCAGTCATAGAATTTAATAGAAGTTTACAAGTAAAGATATGATATTATTTGTAAATTTGTTCTTAATCATAAAATTAATACTTACTTTCAATTAATGCTAGCTTAAAAGTAAATGAAATATTAAATTTGTGAGCATAAATTAAGTTTTAATATTATTACTTTTATGTAAAAAAGTTATTTATACTTATAAAAGAGGCATTTGAAGAAATAAGCAGAATATATTACGCATTATGAGTTCTTCATGGTGTGGAAATACATGTAAACAAACGGATTTTTAAGCCAATTTCGAGGCTCCATATTTTTAAAACCACATACATATCACTCATAATATTTTTGCTACATGTTTACATCTATAAGAAGGTTATCCAGCTAAATTTTCATAAAATTTTATCCAGTCCTTTTCTAGCTATTGAACTTCAAATTTAGCATTTTGACGCTGAGATGCCATGTTTGACTAATTATAGAAAAAGAAGGAGTAGTATCTCAAAATGTTTCATATTTCTTCAGAGAATAGTTCAATAAGGTATATATTCAGAAAAAAAATGTAAAGGTGAGTTTTACTTTCTTCCATTAAAATTTTTATGTCAAAAATACACCTTTTTGCGGTAAAAATGATACATTTAATCTTATTTTATGCAATATTTTGAATCATTATCATAAAAATACCTGTTATCAAAATTTAGTTCATTCTTTACTCAATAAAATGTTTTTTAAATCATCTTGATACGTTTAGAAATAAAAAAGTTATAAGGGTTTCCGTAAAGTACTATTTTCATGAAAAAACACTTGTGACATGACAAAAAATGGCTGCCAAAAAAAATTTCAAAGGTTTAAAATTTTTTTAATCCTTGTTTTAGACTCCTAAAAGTACAGTAAATTAACTGGTAAAGAATAAAAAAAATCAAAAATATTAAGCAACATGGTCTGGATGATTTCACATGGATTGACCCTTAAATGAGCACAAGCCAGTGTCTGAATTAGAGATGTTAATTTTGGGAAAATTTTGAAGTGGTGGAAAAAAAGTTTTTCTCGAAAAATTGATTTCACACTAAATAAAGTGTTTCTCAAAAATAAGTTATATTTTGATTAAAAATATAAACTAATAAACTTTTTTAATATTTATGCACACTAAAAAAATTATTTTTTCTGTTATTTGATATATGTTAAAAATCAGGAGCTCAAACGGTCTTCTCAACATAGGTGCGATTTTTCCTCAGCCATCATTATCCAAAAATTTTCTTCTAACCTTGATCTTGATTTTTGGGAAGCTTATCACATCATTAAAAATTCTCACTCTTTATAGTCAATGACTTATCTAGTACTCCTGATTTTCCAAGTATAGAGTAGACTCCCTCAAATCCGCACAGCTTGGGACCAGAGGTTGTGCGGATTTTAGAATTTTGCAGATTTCTGGTCATTGATTTGTTTACATTTTTGAAACATTAATTTGATTGGCAATTAAGCAAGGGAAATTGTAATGAATACTTACAATAAAGGCAAACATTAAAATAAGTAAAATATTAAAATAATTTATTAGTTTAAAAGTAAGTAATTATGTAAAATAAAAATTTAGAAAAATATCAATTACTGATGAAATCAATTCAATTCGATTCCAAACGTCCTGTGCTGCCATCTAATCGTCAAGCGATCGTAAGACCGATACGTAGCTTATTGCGCTCTCTGTAACTTTTTTCATTGTTATTTAGAGTCTTGAATGCTTTTCTTATACTGCTTTGTATACTTAGAAATAAATTTGTCTATAATTAAAAAAAAAAAAAAAATCCGCGAACAATTATTTAAAAATAGCATTCCAGTTCGTGGATTTTTCCATTGCAAACCTGGATTTTTTGATATAGATATGCTAATTTATATCAAATCAAAAGTAATGTAAATTTATTTAGTAATAAATCAGCTGTAATAGCCAAAAGAGAATGATTAACAAAAAATTTAGTAAAAAACACATTGCGGTAGTCTTTGATTTCGGCGCCATCTTGCATTTTGTTCCTGCAACTTAACTGTAAATTTCATTGTTTACATCCGAAAAAATACGCAGATTTTAGGGTCACGGATTTAAGGGAGTCTACTGTATATGAAAAGCATTAATTTAATTTTCCCTCTTTTTTGGTTTCTTTTTCTCTCCTTCTCCGGTAGATGTCGCTACTTGTCCACCCAGTCGTTTCTACTGCTTCTCTCTCATTGGTTGTTTTTGGCGCCTTTGCTACCCGCATAGGGTATATAAGCCAGTGCGTCTCTGTCTATCATTTTGCTCAGCCTTGCTTTTTCTAGTACGCTGTTCCTTTTTCCGTATCTTGCACTGAAGAAGAATCTCGCTAGTAGATTCAAAATAGCTGCTTGCTGCTTTTCATGTATTATTTGTGCATTTTTAAACGTTGTTTTTTCTGCTTTTTATTAGTTTTGCTATTGCTGATGTTGAAGTTTCTTTTTTATGAGATGTCTAATTATAAATAATGTAACGTTACAAAAGATTAATTAATAAATTTAGAAATTACATCCTAACATGTGTTTATTTTATTTGTAATTTGGCAAAAATAACTTTATTAAATGCAAATTTAATAATAATAAAAGAATTATTTGATAGACTTCCCAATCAGGATTGGTGAAAAACCTGTTTTTTTTTCAAAAAACCCAAAAAACCTGGTTTTTAGGGTTCCGTACTTAAAAAGTAAAAACGGAACCATTATAAGATCACTCCTGTGTCTGTCTATCACAGCCATTTTACTCGTAAACTATGGAATGTGGAAAGTTCAAATTTGGGAAAGTAATAAAGACCATTGACCCACATTTTCAGATTAATAATCATTCATAAATATATTTAGTAAAAAAGTAGAGGGGCTAATTATGCTACTTAAAAAAATCTTTTCTTTGTATATCGTGTGGTGTATTCTGTGAAAGCTTTTGTAACGCTGAACTCAAAAATACATTCCTTTTAATTTTAGGTATTATATTTACAAAGATGTTGTTGAAAATGTAGCGCAAAAATATGTTCCACCCTGTCTAATTCCGAATCTACTGAAACTAAAATTATGAAAAAATTAGAGGTAGTAGACGTTAACATAAACCTTGCCGGAAAATTATAGCAATTACCCTAGGTCACATACCTTTTGAGTAATTATCATTTTTCTGTTAAACACAAATTTCAATTTACGGGCATTCAGAAAAATTGTTGAGCATCGCTGAATATACCTATCATTGCAGAAGAATAGAAGCATTGTTGATAATGATTTTTGAAAAAAATCATCGGTAATTAGCCGAGATATTAACCCTTAAAAGTACAGTCAGTTTGGACATACACAAGGACATGGGCGGCGTACTCTATACCTAATTAACAATTTTTAATGATATATATGTGTAATGTAATGTCCAGTAACAGTATAAATGAAATAAACATCAATTTGTTAAAAACATACTAATTTAAGGCGTCTCTGGACTCTAAAAAGTGGAAAAAATGAAAAAAAATAACCTTTTTCAACATTTAATGTCCTAAAATGTATATGATTTTAAAACACAATTTTAATTGGGATGAAAGATGTCTATGTTCTTTCGTTTCATGTACTTAAAAAATTGCAAGATACAGAAATAGTATTTATAGGGGGCTCAAAACTGTTAGACATTTGTCGAACAAAAAATTGGCTTAACAGTTTACACGCAGGATTACAAAATAAATATTGCAACTAGAATGAAAATTTTGGTGCTTACTTATACTTCAGATTGTAATAATTTCCCTGAACTTAAATAAATTTGTATTTAAAGCATTTTTATATTTTTAATGCAATGTTGCATTTAGCTAATACAAAATTTTGAAAATTTCAACAGTAAAATCACCTAAAAAAATATTTTTTTGAACAATAAAAAGGAAATTTTAGGTTCAGTTTATACAGACTAACATGAAATATATGTTTTTAAAATTTCATGAAAAAATATTCAGAAGTTTTTGAGGTATCCTGCGTGTTATGCCCAAAAAACGCCATTTGGAAAATAATGACTTTAAAGTTTCAGAATCACCGCTTCAGTTATTGAGCGGGTATAATTCTAAAAGCCAAAACTTCTGTTCTAATAGGAATTTCAAGGAAACAATTATATCAAAATATTCAGAAAAGATAGCAGTTTAACATCTAAAAAAATTAAAATTTCTTAAATTTTGAAGCTTTAAGAGTCCTGCGACCACTTAATCCTTTCCGGCACTGAGTAATTCTATTTATAAACATATGAAATAATGAACTGACACCAGAATTTATAAACGAATTTATTAGAAAATGCGAACTTGCTTATTTTCACGTACATGATAAAAGGAAAATTTTAATTAAATATTCTTGGTGCCGTTTGTCTGTTTTGGAATTAAAATTAGGTGTCTGTTTTTTAAGGGCACCACCCTTGAAAGGTTTAATTAGAATCAATCGCATAAATACTGTGGGATTTGCGATAGTTTGCATTGAGTGTATCTCTCAATATGCCCCGAGTGACTTTAAAAGTTAATTAAACACCTATCTGGAAAAACGCGGCACTGACCAAGGTGTCGTTGCAACTTTGAGACCTCAGTTCAAAGCGCGCTTAGCACAATGCCAAATTTAAGCTTTGAACAAGGGTTCTGTTTTAGCTACACTGTAGAAATAAAGGTTATTACTACACTGAATTTAGTTTCATGAAATGCCAAATGAAGTTTAACTATGCACTGCTTTTATTGTAGTACCGAATTAAATTCATCGTAAACAGATTAGGATAATATTTTTAAAAAAAGTTATACGAATAGCTATATTTGATATTATTTAGGTTCCATATCTCTTTGAACTTTCATGGTATACCCATTTATACTTTTTTAATATGTACAGTTATACCCAACCCTATGTTATTTTTTTTTTTTGTACAAAGTCTTGGTATTCTTTTAGCAACGTTTTTTTTTTTTTTTTAATAATACAATTACAAATTCATATATTTATTCTATGGAACCCTCTGTGTGCGAGTAATGCTCACACTTGACCGTTTATTTTTATTTAAACCAGGTTTTTTTGGTTTAAACTGGGTTTAAAAAAATATATTTTCCTATTACATATACATGCATATTTATTCATAAAAATAAGCATTGTTATATATAAGCAATATAACTTCATTTAAAAATAATTTAAATTAAATAATTACAGTAATTATGTAGAAAATTGAAATAATTTAAACATTTTTAGTAAAAGCTATGTCTTATGTTCCATGACTAAAATGCTCTACATAGTGAAACATTGATACCTTGAAAATCTTAATAAAAAATATTTTGATTACTATAGTACTATAAATAAATATATGGTGTAGTTTGATAAATATAATGTACTTTCCCATGGCTATTCAAAATAATTTCTTTGAAATATTTGCAATCTCAGATATCTTATTTTTCTGTTAGAACACTACATGAACAATTATTATCTTTTATTGAAAGTAAAGCTTTTTATAAAGAATTCCTGGAATGGTTTGAATTTAGCAGTAGAGTCTTTACACATTTCAAGAACTATATTTTCATTTGACACTTCTCTGAAACAAAAAAGGCAACTGTAAAATAAACAGAAATACCTATTTACCAGCTTTTTAGACTACACAAAACATTGATCTTAAAATGGAAAGTAGATTTATAAAAGTTGTCATCAACTAAAACATTTAAATAGCCATCAGACTTAATATACAGGCTTTTTTTCTAAGCTATGCAAATACATATTACTTTTAAATGTCTAAACTAAAAATTAATAATATGCCTTTTTAAGCCTTTTTATGAGACTCTTTTCTATTATGTCTCAAGTGAACCTTATCTTGATTTTCCCCCCCTTTTTTTTGTCAGATCTAAATGGTGGATTCAATTATGCAATAGATGATTTAAATATATCTTATTGCATATTTTAGTTAAACAGGTGCTTCGCTAGCACCCAATTTTTCAATGTCCTCTTATTCGAGTTCATATTTTGAGTTTCTTTTTTATTCTTAAGGCTGTTCTCAAATCTGAAAGGGCAACTTTATGACATAAGTTTGAATTTATTTCTGTTTGGAAATGCATGAAACTAGCAGATGCTGTTGTTCTGATACTATGTAATGGAACTGTGTTTTCTGTATTTTTACAAACGTAATAGATCTTTCAGAAAATATTGTCAAAAAGGGCGTTTTGAACCGAATTTCCACATGAAAGAAGAATAACCACTCAAGGAAGCTTAAAAACATCTTCGACACGTGATCAAAATTGCCTATAACTCAATAGGTAATTTACTTATCAAAAATGGAAAACACAGTTCGATTCCAAATCGCTTCCATAGTCAGGCCTTCCAATTTTATTTCTTTCCATTAAAAAAATTAATTTGTAAATGTGTCAAAGCATTTTGCGCTTGTTGAGTCGAGCAGTTGAGAACAGTCTTAAAAGATAATCTCCCCAATCAAGAAATTTTTCTTTTACAGCTTGACTGAAATCTTAAAGGTCATTTTATGATATTAATTGTAAATAATCTGCGTTTTCTCAAAGGAAAATATTTTATTCAAAATATTCGATATTTTTAGTCTATTTTATCTTTGCTAAATTCACATGTTTTAAATTTTCTCTTTAGAGCTTCAGATATGTTCATCAACACATGCAATTTGCATTCTACATGCATACAAAATAACCTAGACTCACTATGTCTCACAATGACTGTTGGGATAAGACTGCTAAAAGCAGTGTTGTAGTCGTAAAAAATGCAGAGATTATATGCTGTAAGCAGAGGGTATACGTTAGAGTCCTAAACGTTCATAGTTAGGGTATACACTATAACTTTATTTGAGAAACAGAGGGCATACGGAGCTTCTTAAAAAAAATTCAGAAGGTATACATTGTATTTTTGTGCATACCCTCCACTACATCCCTGGTTGAAAGTAGAAATTATTTATATCCAATAATTTGAAACACTTAAATTAAAAATTTAAGAAAATATTATACTAGATTTTTTCTATAAAACCGGTTGGTTAACCAATTGATTTAAACCATGCCAACCCTGCTGGTAACAGAATAAAATCATAATGCAAAACCCCAATCCCAATGTAGGAATGCCAGAAAAACAAAGGCTTACTAAACCTAATAGCCATGATGCAACAAAGAAAATCTACAGCCAATCATTCATTAGCATACAGAACAAAGAGTAACCAATGGAGAGAATTACTTATGATTATGTCATCATTGAGGTATAATGTAATCCTTAGTAAATCTTAACTAATCAAGCAATCTAAGTAGTAAAAGTGTATTTTTAGCTCAAATCTGCCATTTTGGCTATTTTTAAAAATAAAAGGCTTGAAAAAGAAGAAGAAGAAAGAAAACTAACTGCTTTTTTTTTCCCCAGCTAATTTTAGAAAAAATTAGTTAGTCTGCCATGTAGATTTAAAGCTTATAAGAAAAGTTTGATTGACTAAAAATATTTGTTACTTTACAAGTTTATTAATTCATCATTTTTCTAAAGTTTTGCTTGTAGCTTCTGCATAACTTGGATTTTGCATTCCTCAATAATGTGTAAAATAAATGAAAACATTAGGGAAAAAAAGAAAAAACAGCATGTTTTTTTTTTTTTGTTTGTTTTTTTTTTTTTTTTTGTTTTTTTTTGTTTTTTTTTTTTTTTTTTTGTTTTTTTTTGTTTTTTTTTTTTTAACCATGGTTTAACCAGCGTGGTTTAAACCAAACAACCCTGTTCCCAATGATAGGAAAATAGGCCAAAAATCATTTTCTGGTTACATTGATGCATTCTCCCCCCCCCCCCCCCTTTCTTTCATGACAAATTTTGTAGCACTCAAATATCCGTCAAACTGCGATTCCCGAGCATGCCGGTTAGTTAGCCTTTTACTGCATTTAGACATTACTGAGAAGATCTTTTGTACATATTTGCTAGATTATTGATTCATTGGTGATTTCAGTTATTATGCAATTTTTTTATTTTAAATCCTAACATTTGTGAAGGATTTAATTTGGAAATGTCTATTTTTAAGAGAAAGAATTTTGTTATGGGTCATATGTAAGTGAAAAAATTGTAAAGGATCTTTTAAGTGACTCAAATTCTTCCTAAACAGATCCATGCTTACAGATCAGATTTGCCATGTTAATGTTTTAATGTGGGACACTAAACATGAAAAAAAAATTAAATAAAAATATCAGAATGTAGCTATTGTAAAATTTTGATTGCATTATTATATACATGAAATTTCAATTTTGAAAAATAGTCCTTCAGAAAAAAAAACCTGGTTTTCTTCACAAAATTTCCGTTTTTTATTATTATTTTTTTTAAATATAAATTTCAAGGATTCATATCTTTAGTCTAAATAAACTGCTTATTCACTGGTGATGAAATGTGTTGCAACATCATCTCTTGCAATAAACGATACATTATTGAGTCACTGGCACAGAATAATCGAGCTAGCCTTTTGCTCTGTGCTACAAACGTTCACCTTCTATACAGCAGGTCCCAGGTTCAAACCCAGCAAATGCAATTTCCTAGAGATCTATAGCTAATTTAGGGATGATAAATCATTGACATATAGAAATTAGCACTTGCCAAAGGTTCTAAACGAATGGAAGATACATAGAGTGATATTTGTTACTTAAAAATGGGTGAATTGAAATGTTCAAATGTAAGCGGAGGCGTCACTAGAGTTTGGTGATATATATCTAATATTTATTTTCAAAATATCACAAAATTTGATATTTTCATATATTTGACACTAATTTTCAAAATATATGATATTTTTAGTCAAAACAAGTGTAAATGAATTTTTTAACTGTTATTGATTGTGTCATTCTGTAGATAAGAACTTTTGGTTTGGCAGACCGTTTTTAGCTTCCTGACACCCCTCCCCCTCCCTTTCCTTCCATAAAAAAATATTTTCCAACCTTTGAAGCTGAATTTTAAAATGTAGAGTCAATAATTATGTGGAGCAATATTTACTTAAAACAGTTATTGAAAGATGATCTGTCTAGTTATTTACAGCTTCATTAGAATCTTTTTTGGTTTTGGTTTCTTTAGTTTAAACTACACAAACAGGTTACAGAATGAAAAAGTACACTAGCTTACATTTCTATTCAAATTTTTCAGTTAAAAAACATTACTCTGTATATAATTTTGTTCTGTAAAATATAAAATTTTCTGGAAACTTGATAATTAATCCCTTAGTTTGACTTTTGTGAGTGTAAAAAGTAAACTGCGTCGGTTTTCAATTAGTTGACCTTAAATTTTGATACATAAGTGAAAAAGAAATACATTGTTTTATTAAGTTTTTGTGCTAAATGCAATATGTTTTAGTTTCTAATTTAGATTAGGTCTGAAAATACTTATAATTATTAATAAGTTGGCTATTTTGAAAACATCAGATATATATCGAAAATACTGGATATTTTTGGAAATATCGTGATATTTAAGAACTCTGGACTTCACCATGGGGTGGAAGCTATAGCACAAAATTAGCACTCGCCACTCGCCAGGCGTCGAGTAACACTTAAAACGTGGCGATTAACTTTACTATCCTCACTCGCCAAATTCAATGGGCACCACTCGCCAAACGCGATGGTTGAAAGATCGATGCCAGGAAGGAAAGGGATGAAATTCGTTCGGAATTTACGGCATCCAAATCGGCAATTCTCCCGAACGTAAGGAAAGAAAATAACAGGAGTGATTCTGTCTCGAATTTTCCGAAAATTTAAGGCATTCGGTTCCATAAAAAAAAAAACAAAAAAAACGGTCATCAGCCCGAAAATTCGGACATAAAAATAACGCTAATTCCGATATGGTCGCCGAAAAAAATCAATTTCGTCAGTCGTTCGTAGAAAAAAAATCACCAATTCCGTCAAAGAATCGCGAAAAAACGTGAATTTCGCCCAAGGACCGAGTAAAAAACGCGAATTACGTCAAAACAACGCGGAAAAAACGCAAATTTCGTGAAAAGATCGCGGAGAAAACGCAACTTTCGTGACAAGATCGTGGAAAAAGGAAATTTCGTCAAAAAATCGCGGAAAAAACACACATTTTGTAAAATGATCGCGGAAAAACGCAAATTTCGACTAAGAATCGCGAAAAAGAATCACAAAGTTCTTCAAAGTATCGCGGAAAAACGCAAATTTCGTGAAAAGATCGCGGATAAAACTCAAAATTCGTGAAAAGATCGCAGAAAAAACGCAAAATTCGTTAAAAGATCGCGGAAAAAACGTAAATTTCGTGAAAAGATCGCGGAGAAAAAGCAACTTTCGTCAAAAAATCGTTGAAAAAACACAAAGTTGGAGAAAAAATCGCGGGAAAAAACGCAAATTTCGTCAAAAAATCTTGAAAAAAATGCAAATATTTTCAAAGAATGGCGAAAAAAACGCACAAATTTCGTTAAAAGGTTACAAAAAAACGCAATTTTGTGAAAAGATCGCGGAAAAAACGCAGATTTCGTCATAGTCCAGGCAATAGAGACCATATAGGGACTCTATCTAGCAAAATTAATGGAAGTTCTGGTAATAGGATTACTTTATGTTTTTTGGGTCGCTGAATCCGAATTTATAACTTCCCACCAAAATTTCCTCCGGCAACCCCCCAAATTTTAGTAAAATGCCCCCCAAAACGGTTTTTATTAAAAAAATCAATTTTTTTATTGTTTTAGAGAAAAAGTATCTAAAAATTCAGAAAGTAGACAAAATTTTCAACAAATAAGATATATGACATTATGACTTAGGATGAAGGGGAAGGGGGGATCAGCCTCGGAACATGCGCCGTGGTGTTGCGGAATTCCACTTAACCACTCACACGTTTACATTCGCCCTCCCATCTCCCCTCCGAACTTTCTCTATAACGTTTACTTTAAGTTTTTTGGGTCGCTGAATCCGAATTTTTAACTTACCCCCAAAATTCCCCCTCCCGAAACCCCCCCAAAATAGTTGTTTTTAATTTAAATTTCTTATTGTGTTAGGGGAAAAGCATTACAAAATTCAGAAACTAGACAAAATTTGCCACAAATAGGATAGATGACATTATGATGTAGGATAAACGGGGAGAGAGGGGGCTGCCTCGGAAGATTCCCCGCGCGCTTTTCTCACAAACCAAATTTTTTGGGGGTTGCCAGGTGAAATTTTGGTGGGAAGTTACAAATTCGGATTCAGCTAACCAAAAAACATAAAGTGAGTCGAAATGCAGAACTAGTATTAATTTTTCTAGGTAAAATCCCCTATTGCCTGGACTTCATAACTTAGTGCACATAGCGCCGCAGTGCATGTTCAGAGGCAGCCCTCTCCCTCCCGTTCATCCTACGTCATAATGTCATCTATCCTATTTGTTGCAAATTTTGTCTAGTTTCTGAATTTCGTAATGCTTTCCCCCTAAAACAATAAGAAATGTAAGTTAAAAACAACTATTTTGGGGGGATTTGGGGGGTAAGTTAAAAATTCGGATTCAGCGACCCAAAAAACTTAAAGAACCTTGTAGAGAAAGTTCGGTGGGCGGATGGGAGGGCGAATGTAAACGTGTGAGTGGATAAGTGGAATTGCGCAACTTAGTCCACGCAGCACTGCAACGCATGTTCCGAGGCAGATCCCCCCTTCCCCTTCATCCTAAGTCATAATGTCATATATCTAATTTGTCGCAAATTTTGTCTACTTTCTGAATTTCTAGATACTTTTTCCCTAAAACAATAAAAAACTGATTTTTTTAATAAAAACTTTTTGGGGGGGCATTTTACCAAAATTTGGGGGGGGGGGGGGGTTGCCGGGGAAAGTTTGGTGGGAAGTTACAAATTCGGATTCAGCTACCCAAAAAACATAAAGTAAGCCTATTTCCAGAACTTCCATTAATTTTGCCAGGTAAAATACCCTATTGCCTGGACTATCAAAAGATCGCGAAAAAACGCAGATTTTGCAAAAGATCGCGAAAAAACGCGAAATTTGTTAAATGGTCGCAGAAAAATGCATATTAGTTAGTGCAGAGGGGGGTCGGGTCCCCTTCTGCTGTAACCTTTCTGAAAATTTCCTGTGAATTTGTGTCATTGCAATTAATAGTAAAAATAATTTTTTTTCCGTTGAGTGTAATCATATCGAATGGTAAGTAATATATATTAGTAAATTAAAACGTTGATAGTTAGGAAAAAACACAATTTTGTATGGAGCGTACATAACTTTGTTACTGGCCAGTGATTAAACAAAATTGGCCAGTGAAAAAAATCAGTGTGCTGGCCAGTGGCCAAAAACGTTAATTTTGACCTATAGTGGAAGCCTCCCTCCCAATATATGTGAACTTGGGAAATTTGAGCTTAGAGTTGGGAAATTCTAGAGTTTTGAAAGACTTTCTTTAAAAAAAAATAATAGTAAGAAATATATATATATTTTTTTGTTTTGGTGACTATGTTTCTGAGAGCTGTTTTAGTAAATAAGTTAAATTACCAAAAGAAAAAAAAAAGAAAGCAGCCAGGCTCAATTTGTCGTGTTTCTCTGTTGTACGAAAAATATCATATACACCTACTAGACCTGAACATCTCTGCTCCTGTCCATCAACAGCTGATTCTAATCCACCTCCTTTTTTTCCTGCAAAGCTTTGTTCTTTTCTCAAAAATTTCAAAGTCAGTGATTTTTATTAACAATCACTGATGTTATTTTTGTATGAAGAGCCGTTATGGCTCCTGAGCTTGATCCAAGGTCTATACCCAGCTCATTGGCAAAATGTAGGTAAACTTTCAAACGGGCTGGGCCAGCATAATTAGGACAATTATTTTACTGGGCATGGGTCAGGCTAGGCTGGGTTGACAAACAAAATAAACAGGCCAAGGGGCCAATAAAAAATTAAGTGCGCTGACCGGCCCAATATAAAAATTTAAACAAAGCTCATAAAATATGGACCATTTTCAATGGATATGAGTTTCACTGGAATAAGTATAAATGTGCTGCATGAGCCGATGCTAGTTTGACAACATCAATATAGAAATTTACATGTCCAGTATATAGAGATCGGTATTGGACAGTTAGTATTCATTTTAGGTCATTTTCGAAGGGCACAGCACCCTGCCTTTTTTTCAAATTTACAAAATGAACTCTATCCTTTTTAAAAGTAGTAAAATGCATCACTAGTTGTGCCCAGAGATTTCTAGTAAAAATTTTCTCCATTCCATAGTATTTCTAAATCACTGTATCTAAGAACTTACAAAAATGATAGAATTTTCTTGAAGAAAACAGAAAATTATTCAATCATGTTGTAATTTAATCATACTTTTTATTTTTATATCATAAAATCATTCAAAATTAATGTTTCTTTATTTATCATACCAAAAAATTACATATTTTCTCACTTCTTTTTTCTTAACTAAAGGCAATAATATATTTTCTCTTGCAAGTGCCTTTTTCTGCTTCAGTAGTGCCCTTTTAAGTGAATAGCACCCTGCCCTTTTTCTTTCTAAAGTGAAACACTAGGACAGTTACATCGTGTTTGAACCTAAGCTTAATTTTTTTTATCAGACTCAATCCAGGCCAAGATCAGGATTACATTTTTTTCTGCATAGTTGAGCCGGGCTGGAACTGGACTTAGTTGTTCCCAAGATGTGTCGGGCAGGCAATTTGTTTTGTAAAGAAACTAGGGGATCGTACCCGGGCTTCCCGGGTTAAAGAATATAGGTGAAATCATTTTTTTTAATTGAAAACTAATATTTTTTTTATTTGCAATAACTTTTTAGATTGACCACTTACATTAAAAAAGCATTTTTCATATGGAAAATACGAATTATACAATCAAATAAATTTTTGAAATTTATCAAAAGCGATATTTTCTTTTTAGCCGCATGCTAAGAGTTATTTGCCAAGATTTTGCTACTTATGGCATAGAAATGAGGTACTTTTGTTGCCACAATAAGAAAAATGGTATTAAAAACTACAAAAAAAAATAATATCTCAAAAATAAATTGAGATACAGCTTTCAAACAAATTGCATTTAAAACAATATTTTTTTCCTTATACGACGGTGTAAAAATTTAAAATGTGCGATGTTTAGAAGTTTAAAAATCTGCAGTAGAGGAAATTGCAAAACCAAAATTCTATTTCAAATTTCAAAGTGTTGCCATTCGCAAAATGACGTATGCGTTACGCACAGATATGTTTGTCCTTTATAATATAGATAGTAATAGTGATAACGAATTTCTGTTAATGGAATCATTGGAAATATACCTTGAGGTGGTTCTCAAATTCCCTGCTGAACAATACAAAACTTTCTGACACATTTTTAACTGAAAATGCATAAAATTGACAAGCCAGAACAATTTGGCACCTAATAGTGTTGTCCATTTTTTCATAAATAATTACTTATCGAGTTATAAGCGATTCTTGTCACATGACAACAGGTTTTTCTCCTTTACCATACTATCGCATCTTGAAAATTAATCAAAACGTAAATTTTGACAGTATTTTCTGAAAGATCTTTTGCCTTTATACAAAAAATGGAAAACGCCATTTGATTACATAGTTTCTGATTAAGAACCCCTAACAATTTTATGAGTTTCTGAACAAAAATGGTTTCAGAAATGTGCCAGAAAGTAGTTCCTTTGGATTTGAGAACAACCTAAATAAAATTTTTCAAATATCTACTCTTTTTATTATACAGCTTCAAAAGATATGTTTTACCCTTTTTTTTTTCCTTTTATTCTAAACTACATTAATACTTTTAATGAATATTAATTTGAATGTTGAAAAATATAAGAGTCTAATTGTCTAAGTAATGCTTAATGTTGCTATTGTGTATTTTCTGTCTTGCAAACAATAATAATCTAAAATATACTGTAAAATTTTCCCACAAATATATATTCAGTATTCTTTAAAAGAATCTTAATTGTATGTTAAGAAAAATAGAAATTTTTTGTAGAAATTGAGTCAGGCCGGATCGAGGCTGGTTTAATTGATTTTTACATGGTTCATGTCTGTTTTCAAAGATTTTTGTATGAGCCTGCCCTTGAACTGTGAAAATATAAATGAGATAGTTCTGGCCGATCTTTTAAATTTTACACTGGTACAGGCTGGGCCAAGATAGCTTTTATGTGGGCTGAAAGTCTGGTTCATACAGATATCTATAGTACACAATAAAAAACAAAAAATTCAGAATCTTTAAACTAATGTTGGTTGATTAAAAAAAAAAAAAAGAAAGAATTTTTTCATGTTAGATCTCTTAAAAAATAAAAATAAATAAAAAATGTTCCAGTTACAACGTAACCTACTATATGAAAATAGAACAACAAATTACTGCATTTTTTCTGATTGGCTTCATACAACTCGTCGCATTGCCAGAGCGTTTATAAAAGGGCTTTGGTCGTTGCGTCAATTCCAGACATAAATCTGCAAATTTTATTTAAAAATAGCATTCTGTTCTAATATGGGAAAAGAAAAACATGATTTGTGTTTCCCCTTCATTCTGATCTTAAACAGTATTAAAAGAACTTGAAATGGAATTAGTAGTTTTAAAGTAAACCAAACAAAAAGTTATTTTTTCATGCATGAACAAATAAAACTATCAGTTTAAGAAAAAATAAACCCGAGTCCGTCTCATCTCTAGTAACCATGTCTGCTTTGTTATGTAGCTGGACAACAATATCTGATATGTTTTCACAAGAAAAAAAGTTGGTTCTGTCAAGAAAAAAGCATTATAAGAGCAAATGTGAATACAAAAAGTCATTGGTTCTGATAAATGTGTTATATTTTACTTTGTTTGTATGAAAAAAAAAAATCTCAGTTCTGTTTGTTTACATTTTTACTTGTTTTTGAAATATAAAACCAAGAAGGTATAAAGTCCAGTGTTGTCTTTATAAAGCTGTATTTAATAATGACTATAAATCTCAGCATGAAAGCTAACCCTTCATAATGGGAATAGAGTTTCTGCGCACCTAAAAATCCATTCGATGCTTCAGCACAAAAAAAGGAAAAAGATGGACGATGTGAAATCTGAACAGAAATCTGACCATGAAAGCCGTCCATTAAATGAAGAAAAAATCAACATGCGCTGTAATACTGACATGTTGCGCTTGAATAAAAATTCTGAAGAAATAACGGATTTTTCTTTATTCATAGACAAGTGCAGAAGCACTGATAAATATTTGGATGTGACCAAGAAAGAAAGCAGACTTCTTCCACAATATAATCTGGATTCTTCAGAAGGAAGTGAATTTCTACATGAGGCTACAAATTCCAAAATTCAAAGCCAATCTAAAACTAGTCGGATGTACCAATCCCAAAACTTTCTTCTATCTCATACATGTTAATACTTCAAAATTCTCTATCACACTGCCAAAATTAAATGGCAATCTATGCATCTCATGAGGATTCTAAAGATATGAAATTCCGTGCATTAGTTCTTGAGATATGACTATCGCTGAAATCGTCTAAATCCAGCAAAATGCTGCCTAGCAGCGCCACCTATTGGGTGATTTATACCAAATCCTAATCAGCAACAATTTATGTCAACGTCTGACTGAATCTGAAGTTTGGAGAAAATCCGTGCATTAGTTTTTGAGATAGAGCTATAGCGAAAATCGTGAAAATTCCTGCATAGCAGCGCCACCTATTGGGCGATTAACACCAAAACCTAATTAACAACAACTTGTGTCAACATACAACTAAATCTGAAGTTAGATGAAAATTCGTCCATTAGTTCTATAGATAGAGCTATTGAGGCAATCGTGAAAAAGGCAGCACAGAAGCGCCACCTGTTGGGCGATTTACACCAACACATAATCAGTAGCAAGTCATATCAAGGACTAACTGAATCTGAAGTTTGATGAAAATCTGTGTGTTAGTTCTTAAGATAGAGCATTTGGGGAAATCGTGTAAATCCTGCAAAATTCATCATAACAGCGCCACCTGTTGGGAGATTTACACTAAAACGTAATCAGCATCAACTCATATCAAGGACTAACTAAATCTGAAGTTTGATCAAAATCCGTGCATTAGTTCGTGAGATAGAGCTATTGCGAAAATCGTGAAAAATGCAGCATAGCAGCGCCACCTGTTGAGCGATTTACACCAAAAGCTAATCAGCATCAATTTGTATTAGGGACTCACTGAATATATATTTTTTTAAAATTCCGTGCATTAGTTCTTGAGATAGAGCGCCCACAAAATTTGTGTCACATACACACAGACATTTTGTAAAAACATGTTTTTTGGAATCTCTGACCCGTAAAACGTGTAAATCCGTCGAAAACCGGAATTCAAAAATTTTCATGAATCCAATACTTTCTTCTTGTAAAGATAGAAGAAAGTAAAAAGATAATGAATTTAAAAATGAGATTGCAAGCTTCACAAGTCAAAACCAATCTAAAGAAAATGTAAATAAATCAGACTGGGTGTTTTTTGTGGGAAAATTTTCTTTTATTCTTGAAAAATTAACTGAAAGCAAAAATATTTTTTCTTAATATAATAAATCAGAAATAGTTAATGAGGAACTGGCAATAGCTGAGATTATAAACTCATTCTCTTCAGTTAAAAAAAGATGTGATATAGTCCTTGAGGATGGATGGAGAGTGTTGAATAAACTGAACAATGAGTTAGAATTTTCGACTGAAGACAGTGGAAGTACCTGTAAAATAACAATTTTGGCCAACAACCAGCTACTTTAAATGAAAATCAGAAAAATTATTTTATTCAATTAGATCCACATCAATCTAAATTAGCATATTTTCCTTCTGAAGGAAAAAATCGATTTAATCCCTACTGGTATTAAGAATTTGAATATTTAGAATACAGCACAGCAAAGCATGCTGTTTTTTGCTTTGTATGTTGTCTTTTTACTGTCGGTATAGGTCATGAAAAAAAAAAGATGGTTTGACTTTGACCAGGATAAAAGCTTGGGGTAAACTAAAATGTTGCAGAAAAGATAAATTAGAGTATTTCTCATCTCAAGCTCATAAGTCTGCTCTATATGATTTTTGGAATTTTCTTGCAAAGGAAAAACATATTGATGTCTTAACTGACAAATCTAAAAGACAAGTTTTGATTGAGGTGAAAAAAGTTCGAATGCACAACAGAGAAGTTATCAAGATTTTAATGGATACTTGTAAAACACTCGGAAAGCAAAGATTAGCTTTTCGAGAGTCAAACACCGATGATATTAATAAGGGAAATTTTTGCGAAATGATACAGCTTATCTCTGGGTGCATTCCTACAATCAAATGCTGGTTTGAAGATAAAAAATTGAGACCATATCATGTTATATACATGAGTCTAGAATCTCAAAATGAAATGATAAATTTAATAGCATCAGAAATTTGTAAGGTAATCATTTCTAAAATAAATAAACGGTCAAGTGCGAGTATTACTCACGCACAGAGGGTTCCGTAGAATAAATATATGAATTTGTAATGGTATTATAAAAAAACCGTTGCTAAAAGAATACTAAGATTTTGTAAAAAACTATACAACATAGGGTTGGGTACAGGGCTTAATTTCTAACAAAAAAAGTACCGGAGCACTAATATTTTTCTCTAATACTAATAACCATAGCGTCCCTCCCCCTTCCCCTCCACCGTCACTCTAATCTGCATATTTATATTTCATACATTATTTGCAAAATTTAAAGCCTTTTTTTTTCTTTAGGAAAATAAAAATTTTCAATAATTTCTGCATATACTTAGCTGTCAATTGTTCCACTTTTTAGTTATCACTCCTTCCAAGTAGAAACCTTTGCCTAATTTTAATGTTAATTAATCACAGGATTTTGCGAGTAAATAAATTAAGGATTCTGATTCGAAAACAGTGTTAAAACAAAAAAGGGACAGTTCGCAGCTATACATTTTTATGAAAAATGAATGAAATTTACAGAAATTAATACTGATATGCAAAAGAATCAAACAATGTTTTTCAATTTCCCATAAAAGTAGCATATCAAACTATAATCGATTCCTTCCGTAGAACAATCTTTCGTGATGAGTCCCTGAAAATCAGATTAAATTAAACATCTGACACCGTAATCGGAAAGACTCAATGCTTTTATAGAAAAAGGGGAAACGTTGCTCTATTGCTTACTATAAAAATAACAATACATTACAATTATATGTACTTACAAATGAATACTACTTACAACTTTGTAAATCTGCAGAGCAGAGCCGTATTTGTGATGAAAAATAAATACAAAAATCACTAACGTTATTTTCGTACTCGTACACAATGGAAAACTAAAAACCTCAAGCAAACAATATCTCAAGCTGATGCTCGTTGACTAGAAAAGGAAAATATTCTTTTCTGGTTAGATATCTAAATTAAAAAAAAAATGATCCAACTAAAAAATATCCTAGTGTCAGAAAAGAAAATCAAACAGAAAGCAAATTCATTGCTCGCACTCTTGAATGGCGCCAATATACATGTCGCCGAAAACAATGCCAGACATAAATCTGCAAATGTCAGTAGGATAAACAAAACACGATTTCTGTTTCTCCTATTCTGATCAAAATGGCATTAAAAAGGGGGAAGAGTTATTTTATTTTTTCTATACCTGAGTAAATAAAATTTTTAATTTACAGACAGATTGAGTTCGAGCGCTTCAGTTTTATGGAAGCGCTATTGCACTAGGCTCCGGAGCCCTGTATTTATGGGCTCCGGTGAATTCCGATCAATATTTAAGTATTTACTAAAAACAGAGAAGTGCCGGAGCTGGGCTCCTTTAATAATAGCATTGTCGAATCCAGACTTTTCTCCAGGAGGGATTTCTGTGGGTCCAGGGAGGAAATTGCACTTTTTGACTATTGAAAACACAAAATCTAAAATCTTCTGAGGGAGGGCATCTTATTGCTCCGGGTGGAATGTATCTCCCGGGCCACACCCTGAATTGAACGCTGAATAATAGCACAGCAATGGACATTGATATACATAATGTTTTACAGGAACGAATTTAAAAGAAATTTTGGACACTTTAATAAGGGCTTAAATGACAAGAGCTAGGAGAATATTGCACCAATACATTCCATATTTAAATTACCATTTAGCAGGGCAAATTTGAATAAACTAATTTAGAAAAAGTTATTAATATGTTTCCTCCTGGATCTGAGAACCTTGATGTACATGACTTGCAGAGTCAAATGGAAATAATTGATTTATGTTCAAACAATGTTAACTCAATGAACTTTTCACTTATGCCAAGAAATTCAAAGACTACAGTAGAGCGCCGATTATCCGAACAAGTCGGGACCGACCCTAGTTCGGATAAATGGACAGACAATTTAAAGGATGTACCTGACTATACTAAAATCTTCACACCTTATTCACGCATTAGACTGGCAGCACTAGTTAATGCTGGCATGTTTAAAAGTTGATTTTTGTCTTTTTAATTTTTTTTGTTTACTTTTTATTATCATTTACTGAACGCCAGAGATTATAATTTAAGCAAAAAAGATTTCAATTGTTGCTTGCTTCAAAGAAGACATTCTTTTCCATGCTGCCATATCTCGAATTCTTCTTAAATACGTTAGTTGAATAGGATCAGCATTCTTCTGCCATTCGAGCCACTTCACAGCTGTTTCCAAACATTCAAAGGTTTCGTTATGGGATGGACCTTGATCATTTTCAGAGCATCATTTTCAATTTCTGTTTCGTCTTGAATATCATCCACAAACTCATCATCATTTAAAATCTGATATCCAGGTTTAATAGGGTGTTTGGATAATTGGAAGTTCGGTTAAAAAATATTTTTTGAGAGAAATTGGCTGTTTGGATAATTGGAAGTTCGTTTAATTGGAGTTCGGATAATCGGCACTCTACTGTATTTGGGTCAAGCCCTGAAACTATGTATTTTAACATTCACAGCAGCTTATGGTGTTGCATCTAATGGAAGAACTTTTAGCAATTAAAAATTATAAAAAATGTACTGCGAACTAATACGAGATATGACAGATTTGACAGCCTAATGCTTTTAAAATGTGAAAGTGAAGGTAGTGAAGTAGGGAACTTTGTTAAACTGGACCATGTGATCATTAGGTAGGCTTTTTTGAAGACCAGAAGAATTGATGTTAAATGAAAAAAAAAGTTACAATGTAAGTGCATCAGCAATATTTTCTCTATGCACTTCTGATAAAAAAAATTCCCTGACTTTTCCAGGTTTTCCCTGACTTTATTTAAAAATGTCCCTGACTTTTCTCAGTAAAAATTCAGCTATATATTGTTGTAAAACCCTCCACAATGGACTTTAATTTAGATAAGTGATAAAAAAAAAAGTATGTGCTGTATGAATTTCCGATTTTTTAATTATTTTTCATGTTGTTATATAGTTTGCACAAATTTCATATAAAAATTTTTGATTGGATGAATAATTAATTCAAAATTTCTTCATTTACGATCATAATAGAAATTCCGATGGAAGTAGTACATAAAAAATTCCCTGACCTTTTCAAATATTTCAAAAATTCCCTGACCTTTTTAAATATTTCAAAAATTCCCTGACATTTCCCTGACGTTCCCCTGAAACCCATCAAATTTTGACGAAAGACATTGTTTAAAAAGGAACTCTTCCATTAGTTAAACTCTTAAATATTACTTTTAACTTAAAGTTACCAAAATACTAATTCCATAAACTTCAATTGTTCAAAATGTTGAAAAATTAAACTGTATTAGTATATCTAATCAAGATAAATAATTATGATGAAGTTACCAATTCAGGCTCTTACATTTGAAATCGCCGATTGAAAATCAGGAAAAAGGATTTCAGTTTGAGTCATTCACAGAATTATTTTTTGCGTGAAATCTAAACCTAACGTCACATTCACCATCTCAACATTTACATACGCACCTCTCATATTTACATTCACTATTTCAAAAATATTGCAGCACGCAATAAGTTATTAATACATATTCTTCCAAACTTATGAAGTTTGCCAGCTACTACTTTGCATGTGAGCATTCCCACTCGTGACCTGAGGTTCTGAGGATCTCTGTACCGGCGAGTAAAATTCCAAAAATTTATATCTTTTAGAGACATTTGTGGTAAAATGTTTAGTTTTATCAAATAAAATGCTCGTTTTCAATTAAATATGATGTCATTTTGCCTCATTGAAGCATTTCCCTAGTGTCTCAAACTCAGTAACAGCGGAATGAAAAAAAATTGAATTGTAACAGCTTTTTGAGGAAAAAATCCATGTTTTTTAAAGCGTGACATCATTTTCTGTTAAACTTTTTTAGAAAGTTTATTTTGAATTTTTATGAGACAATGGCATCAATAAAGATAAACTAACCTTATTATTTTTCTTTTCTTTGCAACAATGGAAGTAATTGATTGCCACCATTAAAAAAAAAAAAAAAAAAAAAAAATCATAGAAAACATTTAAACTTTAAATATAAAAGAGGAAATATTTCAAAAAATGGCTAGTGCAGGCTACAAAGAAACAGCTTTCATTTAAAAAAATAATTATTAAAATTGGTTGGTTAAAATTTGGCCCCACTAAAAAAAATCTGCAGAAAATCTGTAGGTAATTGGCCCATTTCTGCAGATATTCTTAGAAATATCTGCAGATATTTTGAAGGTAAAGCTAAACCTGCAAAATTTCTTCAGATTTCTGGAGAAACTAGAGATTTCTTCAGATAATCTTAAGATTATTTTTAGTGGGGGTAGAAAGCTCAGGGCAGATGATTAAAAAGAAATAGCCTTGTTTATTTAAATATATAGAATTAAACAATCCCAATGTTATCTCTATGGGAAAATTGAAAGCCGACATTTTAGGATGTTAGGGTTGACAAATATTCTTGATTTTGAATACCCGTTGAGATTTTAGCACTACTGACGTCCAGCGTATTTTTTTTTTTGTCAATGTGACAAATATTTTGAATATCAATTCACAAAAGTGTAATTTTTGCAGGGAAGCTGGACTTGTGCTCTGACAAAAATATCTCTGCAGAAAACGTTAAATTCAGCATTCAATCATGAGAAAAAATAGTGAAATTCTTCAGTCAGTTGCAAAAAAAACTGCAAAATTCGTCTATAAGCTGAAAAAAAAAAAATCATGAAATTTATCAGTTGATGGGAGAGGGGTGAAAGGGAATCGCGAAATTCAATTGATCACGGGGAAATATCGCAAATTCTATTAGGGGACTGTAAACAAACCAGTTCAAAATATTTTTTGTGAACAAGGTACAAGTGTCCAGGGTTGTTTGGTTTAAACCACGCTGGTTTAAACCAAATGGTTTTTTAAAAAAAACCATGCTGGTTTTTTTTTCATCTGGTTTTTTTTCTCTTTTTTCCTAATGTTTTCATTTATTTTACACAATATTGAAAAATGCAAAATCCAAGTTATGCAGAAGCTACAAGCAAAACTTTAGAAAAATGATGAATTAATAAGCTTGTAAAGTGACAAACATTTTTAGTCAATCAAACTTTTCTTATAAGCTTTAAATCTACATGGCAGACTAACTAATTTTTTAAAAAATAGCTGAGGAAAAAAAAAAGTAGTTAGTTTTCTGTTTTCATCTTTTCCAAGCCTTTTATTTTTAAAAATAGCAAAAACGGTAGATGAGAGCTAAAAATAACTTTTACTACTTAGATTGCTTGATTAGTTAAGATTTACTAAGGATTACTTATATTATGCCTCAATGATGACATAATCATAAGAAATTCTCTCCATTGGTTACTCTGTGTTCTGTATGCTAATGAATGATTGGCTGTGAGTTTTCTTTGTTGTATCATGGCTGTTGGGATTAAGCCTTTGTTTTTCTTGCATTCCTACATTGGGATTGGGGTTTTGCATTATGATTTTATTCTGTTACCAGCAGGGTTGGCATGGTTTAAATCGATTGGCTAACCAACTGGTTTTTTAGAAAAAATCTAATATATTTTCTTATTTTTGCAATTTAAGTGTTTCAAATGATTGGATATAAATAATTTCTACTTTTAACCAGGGATGTAGTGGAGGGTATACACAGGTATACGACGTATACTTTCTGAATTTTTTTAAGAAGCTCCGTATACCCTAACTGTTATGTAAAGCTTTTACAACAAAGCTTTACATAACACTAACCATGAATGTTTAGGACTCTAGCGTATACCCTCTGCCTTGGTATACTCACTGCATTTTTTACGACTACAACACTGCTTTTAACAGTCTTATCCCAGCAGTCACCGTGAGACATAGTGAGTCTAGGTTAATTTGTATGCATGTAGAATGCAAATTGCATGTGTTGATGAATATATCTAAAGCTCGAAAGAGAAAATTTAAAACATGTGAATTTAAGAAAGATAAAATATACTAAAAATATCCAATATTTTGAATAAAATATTTTCATTTGAGAAAACGCAGATTATTTACAATTAATAACATAAAATGACCTTTAAGATTTCAGTCGAGCTGTAAAAGAAAATTTTCTTGATTGGGGAGATTATCTTTTAAGACTGTTCTCAACTGCTCTACTCAACAAGTGCAAAACACTTTGACACATTTACAAATTAATTTTTTAACAGAAAGATATAAAATTAGAAGGCCTGACTATGGAAGTGATTTGGAATCGAACTGTGTTTTCCATTTTTGATAAGTAAATTACCTATTGAGTTATAGGCAATTTTGATCATGTGTCAAAGATGTTTGTAACCTTCCTTGAGTGGTTATTCTTTCATGAGGAAATTCAGTTCAAAACGCCTACTTTGACAATATTTTCTGAAAGATCTATTGCATTTGCAAAAATACGGAAAACACAGTTCCATTACATAGTATCTGAACAACAGCATCTGCTAGTTTCATGCATTTCCGAACAAAAATAAATTAAAACTTATGTCATAAAGTTGCCCTTTTGGATTTGAGAACAGCTTTAAGAATAAAAAACTCAAAATATGAAGTCGAATAAGAGGACATTGAAAAATTGAGTGCTAGCGAAGTACCTGTATACTTTTAACTAAAATTTGCAATAAGATATATTTAAATAGTCTATTGCATAATCGAATCCACTATTTAGATCTAACAAAAAAAAAAAATGGGAGAAAATCAAGATAAGGTTAACTTGAGACATAATAGAAAAAAAGTCTCATAAAAAGGCTTAAAAAGGCATATTATTAATTTTTAGTTTAGACATTTAAAAGTAATATGTATTATAACATAGCTTAGAAAAGAAGCTTGTGTATTAAGTCTGGTGGCTATTTAAAGGTTTTAGTGGATGACAACTTTTATAAATCTATTTTCCATTTTAAGATCAATGTTTTCAGTAGTCTAAAAAGCTGGTAAATAGGTATTTCTGTTTATTTCACTGTCGCCCCCCCCCCCTATTTTTTTTACCTGGCAGTTTCTGAGAAGTGTCAAATGACAATATACAATACTTCTTGAAACGTTTAAAGACTCTACTGCTAAATTCAAATCATTCCAGGAATTCTTTATAAAAAGCTTTACTTTTAATAAAAGATAATAATTGCCCATGTAGTGTTCTAACAGAAAAATCAGACAGCAAGTATTTCAAAGAAATTATTTTGAATAGCCATGTGAAAATATATTGTATTTATGAAACTACACCATATATTTATTTATAGTACTATAGTAATCAAAAGATTGCTTATTAAGATTTTTAAGGTATCAATGTTCCACTATGTAGAGCATTTTATTCATGGAACATAGGACATAGCTTTTACTAAAAATGTTTAAATTATTTCAATTTTCTACATAATTACTGTAATTATTTAATTTAAATTATTTTTAAATGAAGTTATATTACTTATATATCCAACAATGTTTATTTTTATCAATAAATATGCATGTATATGTAATAGGAAAATATCTGTAAAAAAAACCTGGTTTAAACAAAAAAAAAAAAACGGTGTTTTTTGGTTTTTTTGAAAAAAAAACCGGGTTTTTTACCAACCCTGAAGTGTGCCTTATTTGAAAAATTCTCGCCCGGCACTTTATTTTCTAGAGTCAACAGTACTGCTAATTTAGCGGGTTTTCAAATTTTTCTGATTATTTCCAATTAGTAATGTTCACCTTAATTAATCTGTTATCAAATAAAGTAAATATTACTATTCAGAAATAGTGTTTTTTATCTAAATAAAAAATCTGCTAAATTGGCAACACTGGAAAAGAGAGAAGGATTAACATCTTGATCTATGAATTCGCATCTTAAGTAGGATTTTTTGCTTCAAAGGACTGAAAAATAACTGTGTATTAAGCAGGATCACATAATAACTGTTCACATATTAAACGTGATATTTTTGCATTAGCCTTAAGGTGATGCTCATGGGATCTTAAAAAATCTGCATATTAAGCAGCATTGCATACTAACTGGGTCAGACTGTATATAATTTTAAATATATGATACAATGGAATCAGTTGGATTCAAGCATCGGACCTCCAGTTTTGAAAGTGAATGGAAAAAAAGAAACTGTTCTGAAACCAACTTTATATTGCTGCACAATTTATCATTTATACTTTGTCACATTTCCTGGGAATTTACCCTATAGAATCAGTCGCAAAGTGGATTAAATTTCTAATTCGTTGATCAATTTTTTCAAAATTCTATACAGTTCTTGCAACAGTAATGTATAAAATATTCACCAAATCGGAGCTCAACCAGAAATAGTGTTTGGAGTTATCATGTTCACTTGCACACACAAATCATAATACTTTCCTTGCATAAGGTGTCTGAAAAGTTATAAATTTTTAGTTCAATATAAATAAAATACATTTCTATTCCTAAATATTTATTTTATTAGCTATTTTATATATTTATCTTTCATTTCTTAGTATATAATTTCATGTTGGATATGCTGGATTTCTGCTATGTAACCACAACTAGGGGCAGTGGTCTCACTAGTGCCCTACCAGTATTTTGTATTCATTTTTACTTTCTGAACACACAGTGTAAGTCTGTAAGTAGTGTTCACTGCAGAAAGAAAAATGGCAGGGCGATAATCACCAATTAGGCACTATTGTGTGTAAATGATACTGTGTTTAGTAACAGAATAATGGCTCAGAAGGAATACTAGAAAAGCATTATGAACATGATTTCTGTGTGAGTGTGAACACAATAAATCCCAACAGTACTTCTGTGTGAGCTCCATTTTGGCAAATATGTTACAGATCATTGTCATAAGAATTGTACAGTAGTTATTGCTTATATTATTATTCATTACCAAATTAAATTTACCACATGTTCTTTCTATCATGACTAAAAATTAATATAAATTCTTGGATAATATTTCATCAATACTTTTATTTCCATAACTCCATTAAAATTATTTTAATATTAATTAAAATATTATCAAAGAATTTATATTAATTTTTAGCTATGATAGAAAGAACATGTAATAAATATTCACTGCGGTGATTAAGAGAAAAATTTTATCAATACATAAATTTGACAATAGCAGAAGCTTTCTGTAAAGACTAGAGCAAAATTTGTTCATGAAAAGTGAGCTTAAAATGTATTTGAAAAATTAATTGAAGGCACACTTATGCACATAAGAGATAATATGAAGCATCATAAATTAAATGAAGGTCACAGAAAATAGTTAGTTCTTTTGGTGATAAAATGTAATCTATCTGATTTTTTTTTTTTTTTGCTTTTCTATAAAAGAATAATAAATGTTACACTGCATATTTTTAATGAAAAGCATGCTACGGTAAGCCTTAGTAACATATACAAATTCCGTAGTGTTTCAAATAATATAATGATACTAAAATGCATTTTAAGTGATTATCGTCCAAAGACCATAGTGTAATCAAATTCTTTTGTACAACCCTGTACAATAATTATAAATGCTATATGCACCATCTTCAAGAAAAAACAAGGTATAAGTGACTGTAACAAAATATTAAAATTACATTATCGTCAGAGTTCTATAAATCTTATATTTAAGCGTTTCAAAAAAATTTTCAGAAATTTATTACATAAAAACGTTATGTAAATTAATTTAAAAATTTTCAGAAATTTATTACATAAAAATGTTTTACAAATTCATTTAATAAATTTCAGAAATTTATTACATAAAAAAGTTATACAAATTCATTTAATAAAATGATTATATTTGAATTTTATATATATTGAATACATATATATATATATCACCTCATTTATCTTATAAATAATACAATGAATAAAAGGAAACATATTTCATTTAAAGAAAATTTATTTAAAACTCCATTCAGCAATAACACGTTTTTACAGTTTTTTCCCCTATCACAATGAAAGTTGATTGCACAAATATATATATATTCACTAGAAATAAATTGAGCAATAAGGTCTGTAGCATTTTTAAAAGAATGACAAACACAAGTAACTTTATGCTGTCATTATGCAGGAAATATAAACATGTAAGCCTCATCCCCCTCCCCCCACAATAAAATGTAATGTTTAAACTACACACAATGTAATGCTTAAACTACATAAGCACAGAATTTTGCATTCTAAATGCACCATGTTGATCTCATGGCAGTGAATAATGATGATGTCACAATTTCCTAACAACAAAGTAGAGATCTTTCTTCATCATCGTCATCATCAGCATTTTCATTTTGCTTCAGAGATGAAACACGTATTATCCTTCCTTCGTTGAAACTATGAATGCCTTCCTGTAAGCTTGCCTCACTCTGTCGAATGATTTGTTGAGCAATATCTAAAAAGACTCCTTCTACACCTATTTTTAAAAAAGATAGTTAAATATTTATGATAATTTCTTATTAAATTATCGGTACATTAATTAATAACAATGAGTTACATAAATTAAAAAAATTCACAAACCACCACCATGCCTTCAATTAAATTTTGACAAAATTTATAAGATTTTTTAAAAGAAACAAATTACTCAAGTACTCAGCTGCTCAAGCTACTCAGTTACACCTCTGAACATTTGTTCCAAAATTTTCTGTTTTCTGTACGTTAAAATGATAATTTTATAATTAAAAAACTGATTTTAGAAAACAAGTATTACACAGGAATATGCAAGTTTCTCTAATAATAAACAGCCAAACAATTACTTAGTTTCTTATAAACAGTTTTATAACAATGCATAAATGCTGCTTTAAAGTCAGATGATTAAGTATATCCAACTTAAAAGATAAAAATGGAAAAACTCTAATACAACAAAGGCTGTATTTTTCATCATATAAGAATAAATGAGCTTCTTGTGCTAAGTATGTAAAAAGTTTCATTATCTTATTTTTATGATGAACTTTGTAATAGTATGGCACTCCTTCTTTCCTTTCCCTATTACAAAAAAGCAATTATCATATTTAAATATCAGGAAACATTTTGATTAACTCTGAATTAAAAATGCAAAATACAAATATATTTTTGGGGCAATTAAAAAGTAACATATATATATATATTTTTTTTAAATAAACAGAAAAATATGGTGTACATTTCAGTACAAAACCTTATGCATGTTAAAATTTTATTAATTTTAATAAAAAGACCTGATACACGCAGATTTTAAAATCATACCTCCTAATTCTCTCACTCTATCTTTTTTTTTTTTTTTTTTTTTTTTTTTTTAAGGAGTAAAAACTAGGGATTTTCTGAATAGTGATTTTGGCCGAATGCCAAATATCTGGCCAACAGGTAAACCGAATACCGAATGTTCAGCCAGCTGAATAGTAATATTCGGCCAAATACCGAATATTCAGCTTGCTGAATATACTTCAATAAACAAGTAAACAAGATCTTTTTACAAGTAAATTTTACACAAAAAAAAATCTATGCTTTTAATTGTTATTTAAGAAGAGGATAGTTTTAAAGCTTCTTTAATTGTTAAAAATTTTAATTTCATGGATTCGTCTTGTTTATATTCTAAAAGAAATATTTTAAAATCAAAGTGAAATTTTGAAGGAATTGAAAGAAAAATTTTACAGTCATATACTGTTTATTTGTCAGGAAGGGACTAAAAATCGTCATTATTGGTTAATTTTCTTGCATTATACTTTTCAAATATAGAATGTAAAAACATTCTCCTTTATTTAAATATAATTATCTTTCTAATTATTGTAAATATTTTTATTAATCGGCAGTAAAAATAGAAGTTGTTTCAAGGTTTTTAAAAACATTTTTTAACAAGTTTTTTAAGCATTTGGTCTGGCTGAATATTTTGATATTCAACCAAACAGAATATTTGGTATACCGAATAGTTCCCAGTAGCAGAAAATTCCCCGTGTCTGTGACAGATATTTCAGGGACAAGAAATAATCTGCAGATAAAATATTTTTACAATTGAAGCATTAATTACTCAAACAATCACTTACCTGTAGTGTTTTTATGCATTTTACAAATTTTTATTAATAATAATCTTAAATTTTTGTATTAAATAATAAAGAACGAAACATAACAAAGTAAAATAAAGGTTCGAAGAAAAAGAATCTGCAAAAGAGAAAAGAAAATCTGCAATGCCCGTCTCGAACTTTCTGCTATCAGAGAATAGTTTGATATTCAGCCTAACCAAATATTTGGTAGTATGATCGAATACTGAATAGATATTGAATATTCGGTGCATCCTTACTAAAAACAAACAAATTAAGAAAACAAAAATTCCTTAACACTACAATCTAGGAAGGACCTTGGCATGCAGTACTCAATTCAGCAGGGCTTAATTTCTACGAAAAGAAGTACCGGAGCCCTAATATTCTGCAGTACTAAAACCGTAGCGCCCCCCCCCCCCCCCGCGCGCGCGCGCCACGCCATCATTCCGATCCACATATTTATATTTCATGCCTTATTTGCAAAATTTAAAGCATATTTTTTTTCTTTAGCAAAATAAGAATTTTAAATATATCTGCCTGCATATACTTAACTGTCAACTATTCCACTCTTTAGCTCATCACTCCTTCGAATAGAAACCTTTGCCTAATTTTAATGTTAATTAATCGCAGAATCCTGCAATTTAATAAGGTAAGGATTATGATTTGGAAAGTGTTAACACACACACACACACACACAAAAAAAAAAAAATTTTTTTTGATAGAAAAGAATGCAGAAACTTGGAGATCGGAGGGAAAGGAAAGAGTAATTTAGGCCTCGGTTTTTCGAAATCGCTATTGCACTGGGCTCCGGAGCCCTGTATTTATGAGCTCCGGTGAATTCCGACCAATATTTAAATATTTACTTAAAACAGAGAAGTACCGGAGCCGAGCTCCGGTGGGCTCCCGCGCAAATTAAGCCCTGCAATTCAGATGTTATGATCATGGGTTCTGGGGCTTAGTTTTCCAAGCATGCTTGGTACTCATTATATCGAACCTAAAGGAATGAAACGTTGAGTAGATCTTGTTCAAATTTGGAGGCAATTTATTGTTGTTTGCAAACAACAATAAAAAAAGACAAGTAAAATTATGTTGTATTTCATGGGCAAATCTCAAAGCAAATGAACATGTTTTAAATAAAAAGATTTTGCAAATAAGCACTAAAATATACTAACTTTAGGGGAAAAAAAAATTATGAGCAGTTGCCAAATATTCTTTCCTTGATCCCATTAAATCAGTCACTATCATTTTTTGTTCATTATCATAAAACTGAATCCATATGTTTACAACTTTATCTGTAGCTTTGTTGGTCACTTCATCCACATTCATGGTCAAGAAATAGTTTCTCAACTTATCAGTTAAATTACTTCACATGAACTTAGCTGTGCAATGAATTGTAACGTATGTTGCGAAAGTCCAAGACATCTTTAGTTCTGAAAGGGCTTTTTTATCTTGAGATAAAACTTGTGTTAAAGCTATGAACTTGAGGCAAATAAAAATGGTAAAATATTTCAGCAAAAAAAAAACTATTACAATGGCTTTTTGATTAGCAATACGGTCAATTAATGACGATGGGCCAGAAATAGGGTGGATTTTATCTTCCGACACCATTCACTAAATATTTTTTTTTTATACACATCTCTTTCAACAATTTCCATCACATTTTTTTTTTTTTTGCATACAATGAAACTTTTACTTATTGATATGCGGTGTTGGATAAAAGGGATTTAAAGTTAATAAAATAAACTTTTTAAGGTGGTAATATTTAAGAAATTAAAATCATTGAATAAATAAAGTTAAATTAACATCTTAAAGGCATAAAATCCCTCTATCCAAAGACGCATACCGACCGGAAAGAAAGTGGTTAGATATTGCATTGAAATGTAAATAGAATTAAAGCCATCCAAAAGTTATTAATCATATATAACATTTAATTGTTGAAAAATGAGAAATAAAGAAAAGATAAGTTACTCACCCAACTCTTGTGTATGTTGTAATTATACAAAATGAACTACCAATATAAATGTAACTAATATATTTATTGATGCAACATAATTTATTTAAATTCAAAATAAAGGGGGGGAGAAGGGTCAAAATAATATATTACTATTCAAATCACACAAAAATTATATTAACTCAACACAATGAGCGTGTGTTCACTTCAATAGGAATTAATAGATGATTGGAGGATTATCTCACGAAGCATTAAAATCTGGAAATTGTAAAATATTGTTGTAGAAATGTTCTATGGGTTTTAAATGGAAAATGTCCATAGGTATTACCTATTTTCTAAAGTTATTAAAAAAAAGATTTTCTTTAATTGTTCGTAAGAGCTTTATACTTAAATGGAGTAACCATGATGATAACACAGGTAGAAGGGAGTAGCAGAAGTTAAAAGTATGCAGGATACGCTAATATATCACTTTTGATTTCCAAACATTTTGCTGAGAAAATTCAATAAGGTGAAGCAGAGATGAATTATCAAAATAATAGCTGGCGGTTAAACTTCTCTTTATCTTGGCGGTACAGGCAATAGATCATTTCAGATCGAAATGGTGGTCATCGTTGATTCTAGGAAGGCATGATGTTCTCACACTGTAGAATGTCGACAGATCTTAAATTTTAATTATTGAAGAGACTATTTTATTAGCCATATACTGTACAATACAATATATTTCATTTCTTGATGTGGACAAAATATTACCCTTGTTTCACGACGAAGATTTCTCAACTCACTCCCATCCCGCTACGGGGATAAACCCCGCAGCCTCTCAAAACTGCACGTTCACCCTCTGACTTAATCCTTGTTGACTGACGAAAAACAGCTCTCTCCTTGCAAGAATGTGTAAGATTTTGAAAATAGCCAATCCGATGCATTCAAGTACCGCGCGTCCATCCGGGAACGCACGAGTTCAATGAACTATCCGCGTGGGTGTCTCGCGATGTCACCGAATTGTACAAAAAAAAATGGTGCAGAAAAGCATCCTTTTATCAATGGCGGACAGAAAGCATCGCGCCAATATTTAAAAATAGGAAAATGCAGAAAACGTTAAATTAAATATCTCCAATATTTGTTGACGGATTTTGCTGCAACTTATATCAAATTAATCAGAAAAATATATTCTATCTATTGATTATAGATCGAGCATGCAATATTAAAATATAAATTATTTTTATTTTCGTTGTTTTAAACTTATAAAGAATGTAGAATTGCGATCTTTTCGGAAAAGTAAACACGAACGTAAAACTTTGTTTACACATATTATTGTAATTGTTTAGTTTAATATATTTTAATGAATGATTGAAAGATAGAATTTAAGTTTGATTGAGGAAAATAAATAAAATTTAGAATAACTTTATTAAGAGGAAACTTAAATATTTTGAAGATAATTTTCTAGATTAGAAGTTGAGTTTAAAATGAATAAATATTAATTTAAGATTGAGGAAGATAAATAAATAATAAAGTTGAGATTATTTACTATTAGAGATGTTGCATTTTATATCATTTCCTTCCCCCTGTAGAAAAAAAAATCAATAAAAAAAAATTCTTTGCTGACGGCTAAAAAAAAATTGCTGGATTGGCCATAATCATTGAAATTTGTTGCTAATTTATATCAAACTGTCTGTAGTATATTTTGTACTCAATAAATTCTTGCTTTGAAGTGAATCCTAGTTGCATTATTCTATAGCTGTCACACTGAATACTTAAACCAACAAAAGTACAGAGATAACAAATGCAAACACAATATATACAAATACAACACTAAACTTTGATACAAATACAACACTAAACTTTGATACAAATACAATGAATATAAATATGTGATACATAACAATGATATATACTTAACAAAAATACAAACAATACAAGAAATAACATTTATCATTTACACACGAAGGGTGAGTATACCTGAGAAACTGAAAATTCTGTGAAATCATATGTGCAAATCAAAAACCAGAACAAATTGCATGGTAAAAAGAATAGCAATTCATGATAAAACTTATATTTATATACAAACAATGAAACAGCAGATATTGGCACTTGTAAATAATTGACAGTTATTGAGTATGACAAGATATATTTGAATGTAGTAAAATCAAAACTACTAAACAATAACCAGAGATTCCTATGTAAATATTGCTACGTAACTTGTAGAGTGATGTTGAGACAAAATTGTAAACAATAGAAATAATATTTCATATTTATAATAAATTGCAAAATTACTACATAACATTTAAGAGGAAAACTTGCGTACACCTCTTAGAGAATGTAGTTGTGTCCCCCAAAAAAATTTTTATTAATTCCTTCATTTCATCTTTGTTACCATTAAAACAATGCGAAACTGGACACAATTTTACAATTAAAAAATTTTTATTCCCTTTAAAATTATAGCTTAATTGCACCTTGAAGGACTTATCGGAGGGGTAAAAATTTTGTGTTAAGTAATTCCCCAAGCTATGCCGAATTTACCTTCCGTGTGTGCTCATTAAAATTTTGTGGGAATATAAAAAAAGAGAAAGGACTTAGAGCAGTTGCTCCATCGTATTCTCATACTAAAATCTCCAGTAGTACCATATAGGCAAGCGCTTTTTTGGAGATAATTAAAAATATTTCATTTTATTTCATTATCTTTATATTATTTATTATTTATATTCATTTTATATTTTTCTCTGAGTAATAAATTATTTACTTTCTTATAATCATTTGTAAAAAAATTAATTTAGGATCCTAAAATTGTAATATTTGAAATAATAAAAAATTTTATCACTCTAAACAAGTCGTAGAAATTAGTAAAGTCTAAATCACTCTCTCTGCACAATATGAAATGGACGATATATTGAATTAAGATTAATAGTTGAGAAATAAAAAAAATTGTGGTAACATAATATTGATTTCCAAAAATAAAATATAAAAACTAGGAAAAATAAGTTGGTGTAGTTGTGGCTATGGCAAAAATTAATGATAAAATTATGACAAAGCTGTATCATAAAAATAAATAGATCCCAGTGTGCCACTACGTATTAGCACACTGCTGTTTCGCCAGCGAAACGTGGATTATTCATTTTTAAATGATTTAAATGTTACCACTGTACTAATAAAAAAATACATCTAATAAAAAAAAATGATATAAAAGTGGAATTAAAGTTGTAGGAAGATTGGTAAAAAAATAAAAATTGAAAAAAGAATATCCATAATCAAGTGAGAGATGAAGGAGTAGAAGATAGACATACTATTTACCTCCTGTCCTAATTAACTTAGTGACATTTACTTTTATATCTCTCATTGTGGTGTCACTTAAATGTCTAATTAAATAATTATCACCTCTGAAAGCTCTAATAATTTTATATGGACCAGAATTTTTTGGATGAAAGGGTGAACCATGATGAAAATTTTTTAAGTATACTATATCACCAGTTTTAAATTTACAAGCAGGGCGACCTTTAAGGAATTTTTCATTTTTATCAAAATAATTTTTCTCAAATTGTTTGACTAATTCTCTGGTTGCTGTGATATGTTCTTGTTGTTTTTGAAAATATATAGAAGGTTCTTCTGCCTCTTTGGGTGGTTGAAAAGTATCTATTGGCAAATTTAAGTCTCTACCCAAAAATAAATTAGCTGGGGTGAAGTTAGTAACTGAATGTTTTGAATTATTGTAGTGAAGGACAAAAAATTTCAATCTATCTGACCACTCAATAACTTGATCAGATAGTGCTGCAACAGACTCTTTGAGCGATCTATGGATACGTTCCAAAAGTCCATTCGACCTCGGAAAGTAAATTGAAGAATTTCTACGTTTAATATTTAGAGATTTAAGAAAATTGATAAAAATGTCAGATGTGAAGTTTTTAGCATTATCAGACAATATAACTTTAGGAAGACCGTACCTGGAAAAATAGTCATTGAGAGCTTTAATTATTGATGGAGAAGTAGCATCTCTAAGTGGAATCGCTTCCAGAAAGCGTGAATAGTGGTCAACGATGGTAAGAATGAAAAATTTACTGTCATGTGACCTGGGGAGTTTTCCCACAATATCTATCGCAAGCATCTCTCCGGGAGCTAATTCGCACTTTGAAATGAACACAGGCTTAGTATTTGTTTGTTTACTTTTATGAGGCAGACATTTTTCACATGAATTGACAAAATTCTGAATATCTTGAACCATTCCATGCCAAAAATAATTTCTCGAGATTGTATCCACAGTTTTCGTTATTCCAAAATGTACTTGATGACCCATTGCTATGCAGCTATTAATTAAAGTTTTAGGAATTAGGATTTTATTAGATCTATTGACATTACCGGCTTTTTCCTTGAAAACATTAACAGATTAGTATCCGGATTAATGGAATAATTAGAGTTAGAACATGTTTTATTGATTATTTTCTCTCTGATTTCCTTAAGTTTTTCATCATTTAATTGTTCTTGAAGAATATTTTCAGTTTTTAATGAGTCATTTGTGGGAATAAAAATATTAAGTGCATTGACATATAAATTAGGGTTATTGGGGAGGTCTACAACACGAGAAAGAAAATCAGCTGGATTCACCAGTCCAGGAATGTGTTCCACCTTAAAATTGAAACTTTGTAGAAACATTAGCCATCTAGTTATAATTTCTGCTTGCTTTTCCAAATTTAAATGATAAGTTAAGGCTTTAGCATCGGTTAAAATTTTAAATTGTCTACCATATAGAAATTCTGAGAAATGTTTTACAGAGGAATAAATAGCATAAAATTCACGTTTAATTGAAGGATATCTTGATTCTGCTTCATTAAGTTGTTTCGAATAGAATTCAATAGGATAAAATTTGTCATTATGTTTTTGCATTAAAATACCACAAATTGCAATTTTAGAGGCATCAGTAACTAAAAAAACTTCTTTGCTGTCATCGAAATTCTTTACAGTTGGATTAGTTAAAAGTATATCTTGAATTTTTTGAAATGCTTCCTGACATTGTGTACTCCAAACAAATTTAACTTTTTTCTTCGTTAAGTTTACAATAGGTTGAATAATTTTAGCAAAGTCAAAAATTAAGTGTCGAAAGTAATTAATCATGCCTAGATAGCTTTGTACTTGTTTAAGATTAGTTGGAACAGGAAATTTATTTATTTTACTAATATTGTCAGTGGAGGGAGAATGACCATTTTTATTTAAATTGAAACCTAAGTAAGTAATTTCTTCTTTACAGATTTGTAATTTACCCGGATCTAATGTGAGATTAAATTCTTTGAGTTTGTCAAAAACTTTCTGTAGCCAGATGAGCATTTCCTGCATCGAATCCGCTGCAACAATTATGTCGTCTAAGAAATATTGTACATTTTTACCTTTTAATGAGCTAAGACAGTTATTTATAAGAGTATGAAAATAGGAAGTAGAATTGACACATCCGAATGGCAATCTTTTTGGCATAAAATTACCGAATTCTGTTGCAAAAGCCAGTTTCGACCTATCTTTTTCTTGAAGCAAAATTTGAAAAAATGCAGATTTTAGATCCAGAACAGTGTACAATTTTTTGCCAGCGATATTTCGCATTATGTCATTTATTTTAGGTAGACAAATTTTATAGGGTTCAGTTATTGCATTAAGAAGACGATAATCTATGACCATACGGAATTTAAGTTTATTTGGATCATCTGTGGCAAGATTTTTCTTTTTGACAAAAATAACAGGAAAACAATAATTGGATGTAGAATTTTCTATGATACCAGCGTTTAAAAGTTCAGAAATTTCATTGCGAGCAAATTCCTTAGCAATTTTAGGTATTGGTTATGGTTTAGTTTGTAATGCAAAATCATGTAGCAAATTGAACTGAGGAATGACTTTGTCTGTACACCCTAGTGTGCTATATGAAGAAGAAAAAACAGCAGAATTTTGCATGAGAAGCTTGAGAATACTTTTTCGGTCTGAATGCGGTAAGTGGTCTACATTAAAATTGTTTACATTTAACTCCTTCTTTCTTAGTTCTAAGATGTCTTCTGAAACTAGTGAATTAATTTGATAAGTTTTGTTGTTATTGTGTGAGGAAATTTGGTCATCTGAAATTACTTTAATGTAGCCTAATTTAATGTTTTTATTTAGAGTTATTTTTGTATTGTTGTTATTGTGAACATATAGTAAAATTGAATTGTTGACGTTTGGTGTGTGAAGACTGAAATCTAAATTTAAAGCCAATTTGTTTTTTAAAGGACAAAATAAATAATTAGAGGATTTATTGATTTTATGAAGAGCTTTTAAACGTATAATTCTTCCCTGATTAGGTCGAATTATAACTTTGTTGGCAGGAGTAACAATGTTTTTGTTTTCATCAGAATCATTGTTGTTGTTATGTTCCTTATTAGAAAAATTGGAATTATCTTGAGAATTATCATTAGTTTCAGAAAGATTGTCATTTAAGTCATTGTTTACAATGTGAATTTTAGTTGAATCTGGATTTTTGTTTTCAAATGGAAATGTGAGGTTGCCCATGATTAATTGTGAATTGGCTGAGTCCAGCAAAAGTTTGTTTCTGTTTAAAAAGTCATAGCCTAAGATTATTTGATAATTTGAGTTCCAATTATTATGTGTTATGAAGAAAATTCCCTTGAACCATTTATTTTTTATTTTAAAGCTTAGTTGAACTGCGGAGGAATATGGAATGTTAGTGTTATCTATTGTTTTAATATTTACTGATCTAGAAATGAAGTTAAGTTTGGTTTTTTGTTTTAAAATCTGTATTGTTTTTGGCTGAATTAACGACAAATTTGCACCGGAATCCAGAAGAGCATCAAAAACATGGTTATTAAATCTTAATTTAATAATGGGAAGTTGTGAATTATCCTCGTAACAAGACATTAGATTTTTTGTAACATTAACATTAGAAACTGAGCCATCAAAACTATCAAAACCCTCTCGCATACCAAAAACATCATTATTGAGGGTCCTGTGAGACGGAGGGAAAAAATTATGAAAATCATCACCAGAACCCCTCAAAAGTTTAAATTCCGCCTAGCTCTGTGATTGTATGGCCTGAAGTTGTTCCTACCTCTACCTCTGCCTCTCTGAAATCTCGGAACATGGTTATCACCTCCTCTATTCGAATGTACAGAAAAATATCGATCATGAGTAAAATTAAATCTGTCATTGCCCGGCGAATTGTTGTGTGGACTCCAAAAATTTCCACTCTGACCTGCAAAATTGTTTCCCTGTCCTGTAAAGTTGTTTCCTTGACTCGCAAAATTTGTTTGAACCGGATATGTATTGTTACTTGGAAAATGCCAACACTCTCGTGTATTTTTCAATTTCCCACATATATGGCACACCGCTTTTTCTTCTTTAATCTTTTTCAGCTGATTCGCCATGTCTGTGAGTAATTTATTGGAATCTGCTTGCTGTTTTAGGAGAAGTGAAATAAGCGATTCCTGCGTGGAATTTTGAGCTTCAGTTGCATTGAGATTGTTAATGCACAAGGATTGTTGTTCTAGAGCCTTCTCTATGTCCATAGCGCATGCAACAAGATCCTCAAAATTATTGCGGCCAAATTTCAAAACTTCAGATTTTATATCTGATCTAAGTGCATCAGATAATTTCGCGAACATCATATTAGCTCTGACTGCTTCTATTTGCGGAATTTCCTCATCGTTTGGAATCATTCGGTTTACAACCTGTTTAATTTCATCGGCTAACTTCCTAACATTTTGTTTTGGCTTCTGATAAATTTTGGAAAAATCATATGAAGCTTGCTGAAAATTGTCTTGTTTCGTGAATTTGTTTCTCAAAAGGCGTACAACTACCTCAAAATTCTCCTCATTAGCAATTTCAGGATCTCCCGAAACATACTGTGACGCCCTGTCCCTACATAAAAGTCTCAATAAAAGAATTCTGTTTACATCTGGCCAAGCTTCCAGATTGCAAACATCACTCACATTCCTAATAAAAATGTCCACGTTTTCATCATCTCGCCCGTGGAAAGTAGGAATAGATGCTAAAAGTGAATTTAAAAGCAATTGATTCGCCATTGCAAATTTCTCTGAAGTAAAAAAAATTCAGAAATAGATGTGAGGGGAACGAATCAAAAATGCCCTAACAATCGTGAACTATATAAATTTAAATTATCAAAAGTAAAGCAATTAATATCTACTGAGAAATTAACACAAAAATAAAATAGAAAATTATTAAAAAGTAGAAAATTATCTGCACAAAAATTTAAAAATCAACCTCTGAAATTGTAGTATCTGATTATCTCAAACTTATGTGAGTGCAGTTGTAAAAGTTGAAAAAAATTAGCCAAATTATTTTAAAATCAGTACTTAAAAATTTGCTTTTAAGAAAAGAGGGAAAAAATTAAAATAGAATCCCCCAAAATGCATAAAAATATTACTATTTGAAATTTAAAATGCTTAATCATAGGAATAATAATAGTAAAAGTAAAATTTATCAAAAGTTCAATCTTTTGAGAAAAAACAACAATAAAATTTAAAGTAATAAAAAATAGAAGTTATATTCTATGCATGAAAAATATAGCATACAAATATTTGAAATTGCAATACAAAAAATCAAAAATGTATTTTATATCATTTGTGAAATTTTGTAAATATAGATATAAGAATCCCCCAAAAAGGAAAATAGTAAGCATATAAAGGTATATGTTGTTATGGTATTGTAGCAAAACCCCTAAATTTAAACTCAGCTCTGATAATTTTTTTTTTTTTGAAAGAAAAAAAAATAGAGTGATAGTAGAGGTTAATGAAAATTTGAAAGAAAAATTAACAATTTATTTTTAACCAAAATAATTGAAATAAATTCTTCAAATAAATTTAATATGAAAATGATAAATTTTTAGATTGAAGCTGCAAAAACTCAATTGTAGATATTTAAGAAAATAAAAATAAACTATAGAAATTGCAACCAAGATATATGATTCAGTATATTATTGCACTAAATCTGGATATTTTTACCAAAGCATAATATATTAACAATATTGTTTTCATAAATTTATAAAATTATATTGCACAGTTTCAATAAAAAATAAAGATTTTCGATTTGCACACATGAAAAAAAATAAAGACACAGAAATTAAATTGAAATGAGCTATTTCTTTATAAATTAAAAATATTTTAATAATCATTAAAAGATGGCTATTAGCTTTTAAAAGAAAAGAAAAAAATTTAAATCCGCGATACCCCAGATAAGTCTCAAAAAACACGGCACCAAAGATGATATGCGGTGTTGGATAAAAGGGATTTAAAGTTAATAAAATAAACTTTTTAAGGTGGTAATATTTAAGAAATTAAAATCATTGAATAAATAAAGTTAAATTAACATCTTAAAGGCATAAAATCCCTCTATCCAAAGACGCACACCGACCGGAAAGAAAGTGGTTAAATATTGCGTTGAAATGTAAATAGAATTAAAGCCATCCAAAAGTTATTAATCATATATAACATTTAATTGTTGAAAAATGAGAAATAAAGAAAAGATAAGTTACTCACCCAACTCTTGTGTATGTTGTAATTATACAAAATGAACTACCAATATAAATGTAACTAATATATTTATTGATGCAACATAATTTATTTAAATTCAAAATAAAGGGGGGGAGAAGGGTCAAAATAATATATTACTATTCAAATCACACAAAAATTATATTAACTCAACACAATGAGCGTGTGTTCACTTCAATAGGAATTAATAGACGATTGGAGGATTATCTCACGAAGCATTAAAATCTGGAAATTGTAAAATATTGTTGTAGAAATGTTCTATGGGTTTTAAATGGAAAATGTCCATAGGTATTACCTATTTTCTAAAGTTATTAAAAAAAAGATTTTCTTTAATTGTTCGTAAGAGCTTTATACTTAAATGGAGTAACCATGATGATAACACAGGTAGAAGGGAGTAGCAGAAGTTAAAAGTATGCAGGATACGCTAATATATCACTTTTGATTTCCAAACATTTTGCTGAGAAAATTCAATAAGGTGAAGCAGAGATGAATTATCAAAATAATAGCTGGCGGTTAAACTTCTCTTTATCTTGGCGGTACAGGCAATAGATCATTTCAGATCGAAATGGTGGTCATCGTTGATTCTAGGAAGGCATGATGTTCTCACACTGTAGAATGTCGACAGATCTTAAATTTTAATTATTGAAGAGACTATTTTATTAGCCATATACTGTACAATACAATATATTTCATTTCTTGATGTGGACAAAATATTACCCTTGTTTCACGACGAAGATTTCTCAACTCACTCCCATCCCGCTACGGGGATAAACCCCGCAGCCTCTCAAAACTGCACGTTCACCCTCTGACTTAATCCTTGTTGACTGACGAAAAACAGCTCTCTCCTTGCAAGAATGTGTAAGATTTTGAAAATAGCCAATCCGATGCATTCAAGTACCGCGCGTCCATCCGGGAACGCACGAGTTCAATGAACTATCCGCATGGGTGTCTCGCGATGTCACCGAATTGTACAAAAAAAAATGGTGCAGAAAAGCATCCTTTTATCAATGGCGGACAGAAAGCATCGCGCCAATATTTAAAAATAGGAAAATGCAGAAAACGTTAAATTAAATATCTCCAATATTTGTTGACGGATTTTGCTGCAACTTATATCAAATTAATCAGAAAAATATATTCTATCTATTGATTATAGATCGAGCATGCAATATTAAAATATAAATTATTTTTATTTTCGTTGTTTTAAACTTATAAAGAATGTAGAATTGCGATCTTTTCGGAAAAGTAAACACGAACGTAAAACTTTGTTTACACATATTATTGTAATTGTTTAGTTTAATATATTTTAATGAATGATTGAAAGATAGAATTTAAGTTTGATTGAGGAAAATAAATAAAATTTAGAATAACTTTATTAAGAGGAAACTTAAATATTTTGAAGATAATTTTCTAGATTAGAAGTTGAGTTTAAAATGAATAAATATTAATTTAAGATTGAGGAAGATAAATAAATAATAAAATTGAGATTATTTACTATTAGAGATGTTGCATTTTATATCATTTATATTAATAATATTCTATGAGGTGTAAGTGACTACATGATGGTATTCAGCCAAGCATATTTTATCTTAACGAAATCTGCACTTGTACAGAGTGGCAATACATCACGCCTTTGAGGAACGATCACTTGCAGGACTAGAACTGGTGTTGGTTTCAGATTAAAAGGTGAAATCAATTTCTATGCTTGCACGGTGATTCATAAAAGGCTGACAAGTAAACTCAAAATTCAATTGCGAGAAGGAACACAGGGTTCCTACACAATTCTGGTAAAAAAATTCCCTGACCTTTCTCAGTAAAAATTCGGCTTATATACTGTTATAAAACACTCCACAATGGACAACTTTAATCTAAATAAATGCTAGAAAAAAGTATGAGCTGTATGAATTTTCGATTTTTAATTATTTTTCACATTGTTACATACCGGGTGTCATAAAAAGGACTGACTGATTTTAAATTTCAATAACTTGCAAACGATGACAGATATTTAAAAAAATTTTGCAGGAGGGTTGTGCATGAGGTCAAAAGTTTTTTTTACAGTGATTTTCGATATTAGTTCGAATTACAAACAATAGATGGCACTGTAAGCAATAGGCACTAAATACAGGTTCGATTTTTTGGCCTTTATCTTCTTCCATGCGAAAAAAGGAGATGAAAATGTTTTGAGTGGGTCCCGAAGTGTCAAAAATCGAGCCTGAATTTAGCGTCTATTGATCACAGCGCCATCTATTGTTTGTAATTCGAACTAAAATTGAAAATCACTGTAAAAAAACTTCTGACCTCATACACAACCCTCCTGCAAAAATTTTGTAAATATCTGTCACCGTTTGCAAGTTATTGAATTTTAAAATCAGTCAGTCCTTTTTAGGACACCCAGTAGTATGCATAAATTTTATATAAAGATTTTAGGTTTGATGAATAATTAATTCGAAATTTCTTCATTTACAATAATAATAGAGATTCTGATGGAAGTAGTTCATCAAAAATTCCCTGACTTTTCCCTAACCTTTTCAAATATTTAAAAAATTCCCTGACTTTTTACCTAAATTTTTTAATTCCTTGACCCATAGGAAACCTGAACAGATTAAAAAAAAAAATATGACATTATGAAGCGGAATTAAAGCCTTTTTAAGAGAGAGAAAAAAAATCTTGTTTTTATATTTTACATTATTGTAACAAGCAAAATATTTATTGTTGAGTCATACTGTACATTTAAAAAAAATTACAACAGAAAAACTACTTAAACTGGCTAGGACTTTTAAAGTGTTATCTTAACATGTAATAAAAAATAATTAAAATTAGTCTTAATTGATAATTAAATTCTGAAATTATGGTATAGTCATTATAACTATACATAGTTTCTGGAACTCTAGTACATCGAGGAGTGATTGAAAAATCAATTACAAAAACATGAACAAAGTTAATTGCAATAGTTGTGTAAAAATAAGTTTTGGGTCTATAATGGTAAGGAGTACTATTCTGAAAACAATGCGCACAAAATAAGTAAGAACTATTTAAAAAATGGCTTGGTAGCTTATTACATTAAAAAATATTGTACAATATTTATTAAATATGATCTTTATATAAATACATTTAGATGCGACTTCAAAGAAAAAAAAAACACTTCATTAAAAAATATGTTTTATCTTATTTTAAAAACATCAATGATAGGTTGAAATTATAGTTAACTTTGCTTTCCAAATAGTAACTACTAACCTTCACTACTAAGAGCAGAAGCTTCATGATATAAGGCACCAATTGAAAATGCATAATCCATAGCTTCATTGTACCCAACTTGCCTGAAGTTGTTCATGTCACACTTGTTACCTACTACACACAATATAATAGGTTCTTCAAGACGCATTTTTAGTTCTGTAAATAGAGTTTAAATAAGCAAAACAATTAAAAAAAAATTTAACCCTAGGATGCATAAGTATATCGATTACCATATTAAAATACATTACCAGACGAAAAAAATATCCACATTATGCACCCTAGGATTAAACAGCACATCTACACATAAAAAAGTACATTCAACTAGAGCTGACTTTAGAGCAAAATGGTTGCTGGGGGGAGGGGGATTCAATAAATAGGGTACACTTGCATCCTGTTCAAAAAAAGAAATTTAGAATGGGTTTGTTTAGAGTTCACTATTATCGCTACTCACTAGTTTTCTCTCTCTCTCACACACATACACAAAAAACTGACTTGATCCTATCTTAAACGATGTTGGTGGGTTGTGGGTTTTTACAAACAATACAAGGCAATATTTATTTTTTGGTCTTCCTTCATCTTTTGAGAAAATTTCGCATGAAAAAGCATGAAAGCTATGAAAATTGTTAATACGTAGTTTTGTCCTAAACACTATATAAATAAATCACAGTTCATACTCAATTTTTAAAATAAAAATTTTTTAACATAGAAAGGTTATATTTTTTAATACTTTCAAAATCACACACGCACACAAAAAAAATCAATCAGTCAATTTATAAGACAGGAGAGAACAGAAAAACTGTAAAAAAGAGGTAATTTTCTACCTTGAATTGGAGAAAAACTTTCTACTTGTTTTAATAAATCAAATAATAAATTGGTAAGAATGCCTAGAAAATATAATGCATAGAAGCCAACTGTGTACTATTTAAAATTGCTTTCCAAATTTCAAATATCAGAGTTAGGAAATTATTTGCATTAGAAATTAATTCAGACAACTCAGCAATAAATTCAATGAGTTCAGCAATGAATTTTATCATTTAGGCCATGACGAAAAAGAAACGCCTACAGAAATCAAAATATACATAAATTGCAAGGAATATTGAGAGACTATTTTTGATTTTAATAAAATAAACTTAACATAAAATTTCACTTTTAGGATAGAGAATGATTAAACACTTTAGGTCTCGTCACAACTTACTAGATGGTTAATGAAAATTTTACAGACTGAAAAATTTCTTGATTTTTTCCTTCACAACTGAATAATGGATTTCACAATTTTTTTTTTTTTTCTGTGACTGAAGGAAGATTTTTTTCTTGCAACTGACGGACAAATTTCATGATTCCTCCCCCCCCCCCCACCCCCACCCCATGACTTATTAATGATTTTTGAAATACTTTCAAGCAACCTTAATACTGAATTTTGCAGAGTTTTTCTGTGAGACACTAAAAAATTCCAGATTTTCCCCCCATTTTGCAATTTTTCCCTCCCCGACTGAAAAGGGAAAAAAGCTGAAAGGGCGTAGGAAACAGACCAGTAAGGGGTGCTAGACGCTTAAAATAGTTTAAAAGAGCCCATGGGTGCACCACACAACCAGCCATATTGGCCTATAGTCAGCACATTAATAATATAAATTTTTCTATGAATCCTGATTTATAGTTTAATTTGCATTTTATGAACTGAACTAAACATTTTTTTAATTTTTTGTAATGCATCTTTTTACTATAAAAAAAAAAATATATATATATAATCAGATTAATAATAAGAAGAAACTCAGAATAAAATATAAATAGCAAAGAGCTTAATGTTATTCCTATTATTGATTACACAATATAGCTAAGATGCATGTGAAATGCTTGTAATATTTATTTACCAAAATAATTGTAATAAAATGAAATAGAAAATATTTAAAATTACTCAGTTAAAAATGTTAAAACCATATTTAGCATAGAAAAAAGTGACAAATATAATTACTAACTAATAAAAAGTGTTTTATTGATATTAAAATATTAAGATAAAAACATTTAATTCATTTTAAATCAGTCTTTTAAAATTTACAAGCTAAAAATAATTTAAAAAATACTAACCTATAACCCATGACTTCATGGATTCAAAACTTTCAAAGCACGTAATATCAAACATCAAGATTGCAGCATTTGCTTTGCGATAATACATAGGGGCCTAAATAAATAGTATAATGATATCAAACATCAAGATTGTAGCATTTGCTTTGTAATAATACATAAGTGCTTAAATAAATAGTATAATAAGCTCTTGAGTAATTATATGAAAACCATACCTTTATACACATTTTAATTATAACAAATATGAAATTTATGTTTTGAAAATTTACAAAAATATTCTTCAACCTCTTAACTTTTAGTTGTCTATGAATAAGTTTAGATTAGTGAACATTATCCAAAAATAGGAGATGTATGCATAAGAAAGACGCTTCATTGCAAAGTGTTTCGATGACTATGACAATTTTATATGACTTACACAGTATTTTTTCTCTACTTCCTTACTTGTAATTTTAATGAGTTAAGTCATTGTGGCAAAAAAGGTCAAAAACAAAGTGCAGGATAAAGGATAGAAGCAGAGTGCAAGTGAAATAATTTCAAATGAAGTGCATATACTTGTTCTGATTTCAATTAATGACTTTGGCTGGCTAAATATTGAATCATTGGGCTCACATTTAATGTAACTATGACTGTAGATTAAACTTTCAGAGAGTTGGTACCTTATATCAGAAAAAAATTATAGGGGAGAGTGGGGAGGAATAGGACACTTTTTACAAAAATAAGAAAATCAACTTTGTTTGACACAAAAACAAAAATTTCGATATAGAGAATAGAAAATTAAACACTTTCTAATGTCCTTGAACAATATAGAAACATAATTTGAAGAAACAATTTTATAAATAAAGAAATTGTAAATTTCAAAATATGTCCCAAACCTGCCCAGTAACAGGGAGGTATGGGACAGCTATAAAACAACGGATGATAAGGCAGAAATAGTCTGGTGTCGGCTATATATACAGTCTGACAAAGATTGTAGATTGATAATGTCTGTGCTACAATATCAAAATCCAGTACCTTCATCACTGGAAGGAAAATTCAGGATTGCCAGTCAGAGATGACATTAAAAAATCACCAGTTCAAATTTATTTACATTTTGAAGTAAATGAATATATTTATAATGTTATAATTAATATACTACCCTCTAAAAATATTTGCATATTAGTAATTTACATTCATCTTATTAAAAAGAAGGACATGTCCCATTCCTCCTTCTACCTTCGTTTCTGTTAAACTTCTTGTATAAACAAAAATGCTGCTTTTAAGCATAGTTTTAATTATGGATAACATACAGTACAATGTTCCATTAATAGGGAAACTATTACAACTACGCATAAACAAGTCATTAATATACAGAAAGCATAAAAAGTATATGAAGCAAATTTACTTTTGATTTTTGAAATAATCTTTTTCTTTATACAATCGCAAGCTTATGCAGATCAGCTACTTTTTTCAACTAAAGATTGGAGTACCATTGCTTCATCTAATGTGTGATTGATGTTTAGAATGATACATAAAGAGAAAAACCTACTGTCCCATTCCACCCCCCCCCCCCTATTATTTAGTATGGATCTACCAATATAAAGAAGAGAGCACAGAACAAGCTAAAAGCTAACAAAATGACTAAGAAATTGAGCAACTGTGTGGATAGCTTATTTCTAGCCTCCAACTATAAAAAAAGAAATGTATTCAATTTGTCACAGGCTTTAAAAAATGTTTTAAAAGTTAATTTTATAAAAACATTCTTTTCTTTTTTGAAACAGTCTATCACAGACCAGTAAAATTAGAATAAATGCCAATTTCCGTATTCTTTTAGAAATACATAATATTTCTTATTCCTTTGTAAGTTTAAAAAATAACACTGGAGAAAGTCACCAAGTCTCCTGCATAATAAAATGGATGACTAGCTGTGACGTCAGATATCCAGTAAGGAGGCTTTCTTGTAGGATGTATTGACTCTATGCACCATTGGCTTTTAAAGCCTAGATAACAACTTTTAATGACACATTTGTGTAGTGCAATGTACAGTAGTAGCAGAAAAGCAATAAACGTCAAACTGTTAAAAACACACTAATTTAATTAGAATTAATCACATAATTCTTGTGGGATTTGCGACTAGTTTGCACTAAGTGGCTCTCTCAATATGCCAACCTTGTCTTTAAAGGTTAATCAAAAACTTATCTGGAAAAACATGGCGTTGCAACTTTGCAACCTCCTTTCGAAGCATGCTTAGCACAATGCCAAGTTTAAACCCTGAACACACGTTTGGTTTTAGGTACACTGTAAAAAGAAAAGTTATGACTACGCTGAATTTGAATTTATGAAATGCCAAATGAAGTTTAAATATGCACTACTTTTATTGTCAGTTCACAGGGGTAGTACTGGTCCTAGGTGATATTTCAGGACACATTTTTATCCGGCGTACTATTTTTTGCCCACGATCATTTATCGAAGTCTGAGATTTTTTTCTTCAATCGCTTGCCGAAGTTCAAGATTTTTTTCCCGCAATCGTTTGCCGAAACTCAATTTTTTTTTTTTTCTGTGAACGTTTGCTGAAATTTGTGATTTTTTCCCGCGATCGTTCACTGAAATTCAAGTTTTTTTTTTCTTCGACCCTTTGCAGAAAATCGTGATTTTTATCCCCCGTGATCGGTTAACGAAATTCTTTATTTTTTATGTGATATTTTAATGAAATATGCAATTTTTCCCCGCGATCGTTTGATAAAATTCGGGATTTTATTTCACAATCATTTCACGAAATTCTCGATTAATTTCTGCACTTGTTCGACGAAATTTCTGATTTTTTTTACCCGTCCTCTGGACACAATCGCGATTTTTTTCCTTTTTCATTTGACGAATTTCGTGATTTTGCTCCGTGATTGAGTGACGAAATCCGCAATTAATTTCTGCAATTGTTTGAAGAAATTTGCGATTTTTTTCCCCTTCACCTATTGATAAAATTTGTGACCTCTTGATGGAATTTGATGCGAGTTTTTCCGAAATTATTTGATGAGAGTCACGATTTCTTTGCAAGAATTTACGATTTTATTCATGGACCGTTTGACAAAATTCTCGATCTTTTTTGCGATGCACATCAACATGATTTTTTTTTTTTACAATTCTGCGGAAATTGCTGATTAATTTTTAAAATAGCAAAAAAAGTAGAAATCCGCCAAAAAGCATAAAGTGTCATCCCTGTGAATTTCAGCGAATGATTGACGACATTCCCGATTTTTTAAGAGATTAGTTGAAGACTGTATCGCAATTTTTTTCAACGACCGATTAACAAAATTTGCAATTTTCCTTCTTGTCCGACTGACAAATTACTGATTTTTTTTTTCTTTGGACAAAATTTGGACAAAATTCTCTTGACAAAATTTGTGAGTTTGTCATCATCAGATGATGAAACGTTTCGCTATTTTCTGACTTCCCAGCACATATTAATTCCTAAATACTGATTTTGTGCAATTCTGCAGAAAAAAAAAAAAAAAAAAAAAAAATATATATATATATTTGCAGAAAAATCACGACTGTTTGTGCTATAGTACAAAACTCGCAAAATTTCAGGGCGTTTTTTCATTTTCCAGGAGTTTAAGGAATATCATAACAAGTATGACCCCTGTCATCGTAATCAGATTAGGATAACATTTAAAAAAAAAAAAAAAAATCCATTTATACTTTTCTAGTATGTACACATACAGCTATATCCAACCCTACAGTGTATAGTTTTTTACAAAGTCCTATTATTCTTTTAGCAATGATTTTTTTTGTAATAGTAAATATATTTATTGTATGGAACCCTCTGTGCACAAACAATACTCACACTTACTCATTTATTTATTAACAAATGTTCTAATATAAGTATTTTAAGGTATGAAAAATCATGCAGCCAAAATATAAGTGCTTAAAATTAAAATGCTACTATCAGAAAGAGATTATCTATTACTTCAAAACACATCAGAATAAAAAGAGAAAAATATAAAAGATTGACTCACTCTAAGAAGACTTTAGGAGAGTGTAAAATATCAAAAAAATGAAAATGCATTTCCGAAATCAGTTATTTATTTTCATTAAAAAAATTACTCACATAAATATACTTTGTACTTGGAATCAAATTATGAAAAAGAACAGTATAGTATAGTACAAAGTCCAAAATCCTGCAGACTTTAGTGAATATGAATTTTAAATCATTTGAAATTTATTTGTCAAAAAAGAAAAAAAGCTTTTACCCCCCCCCCCCCCTCCCTTCCTATTTTTCCCACACCCCACAAATTATTTACACGAGGAACGCATTTTCAATACAAAAAAAAAAAAAAAAAAAAAAAAAAAAAAAAAAAAGAGCAGATATTTTAATAGATATTTTTTAAAAAGCAAAAAACTTATCACAATTGCAACAAATTTTTTATATTTAACTTTTTATGTGATTACCTTAAAAACACATACACAAAAGTACAATAAATAAAAAAAGAAATCACTTCTGAATATAGTGAATAAATAAGCATAGTTCTTTTCCCAACAGATGCAATCAAGTCAAACATAAAGAAAAATTAACCCTTTTTTTCCCCTCTAATTTTATGCGTGTGTGCATCACTTGTTTATCTACATGATTTTTGACTAATATGTATATCATATACTATCTGTGATAATACAGAGCAGTGTGATTAATTTGTATACTAGTAGGTATAAAATTAAAGCCATAGGTGACCAAAAACAAAATATCATTTTACTTATAAGTGGCTCTCAGTAGTTCTTTGTTCACATCAGATTTGTATTATACACTAAGAGTAATTAAATAAAACTTAACCTGAAAATTAAAAACATACAATATGTGTTTCATCTTTATCACTTTCTTCTACCTGATGTTTCTGGAATTACTGTCTGGCACCTCTAAGAGCTTATTTATATTACAATACACAGCTTGTCTAAATAGCCTTAGCCTCAAGATGCATGATAATTTAAACAAGCCAAACAAAGTCTTTACTTGCATAAATTTTACTAGATTCTCAAGATTAACTTATCAATATGCCTATAGTAAATATAGTTATTATGTTGAAAAGAAGTAAAATGTTCACCACACATTTACTAAAGATTTATTTCATCCTCATTGATTAATCTTGTGCATACAATGAAACCTTTGTAGAATATAGCAAAAAAAAGTTTGGATTATGTAAATTTTCAGGCATAGTAAAATATTTAAATAAATAAGATCATAGGATAAACACAATTTAAAATATAATACACATAGGTACAATTACATAAACATTCAATAACAATCACCTTAAAAGCTTACCATAAGAACATCGACTGATGTGAAAAAAAAATATGCAATACAGTAAAATCTGCTAAGTTGACCACCCTTGTATATTGTCTAGCTAAGTTAAGTATTTTAAAAGTGTACAAAAACAGGACAAATTTGGTACCTTTATAATTGTCTAGAAAATGGTTGTACTGCTAGGGGTCAACTTACGTAGTTTTCACTGCACTTAAATTATCATAGGTATTACTTTTACTATGTACAGATTGAAATGCAAGTAAATTATACATTATTAGTGATTTAGTAGCACAAGTAGTTACTGAAGTTTAAAAATTTTGGCAATAAATATAAAATATATTTAAAATTATGTAAGAAAATAACTTATTAAATATAACATGCAAAAGGTGAAAAAAGTACATTTAAAGGCTTATAATAACTTTAATTAAACAGATCTACATGTTTTGTATGCACAATCGATGACTTTATCAAGATCAATATCAATAAACAAACTATAAAACGCAGAAATAATTTCTTTATCAATAATGATCTTGATAAAGTCACAACTGTGCATATGAAACATATAGATCTGTTTATTAAAAGTTATTATAAATCTTTAAATGTACTTTTGCCCTTTTTAGCATAACCCTTTTTGGCATAACCCTTTTTGCCCTTTTTTTTTGTTATAACTTTAATTTAAAATACATTTAATAATAAATTTCCACATTTTGCATCTTGCACTCTTGAAATGTGACATTCTAATTAAAGAGCTGTGAAAAGTCTTAAAATTATGAGCATTTTTTTTTTTTTTAAATATGCTTTTAAAATATCTTTCTAATATAATATCCAGTTTGTATTTTAAAAAACTTGATGAAAAATGTAACACATTGTTATATGTATGCTATTAAAGTATTTAAAATGAAGGCTTTAATAATAGCACATCAAAAAGTAAGTAATAAATATTTATTACTTACTTTTTATAAAAAAGTAGTATTAAAAGTAAGTACAGTACCGGACCTCAAATCCGGACTGGTCGGGACCACGCCCGTTCCGGATTTCGGAATTTTCCGGATTTTAGGTCCTCAACCAAAATAAATAAACAGATACAGTACATGCCCTTGTCAAAATTTTACACCCCACAGAGCAATCTATACCGCGAATTGCCATGTTAGGCTTAGTGTAAATAAAGCCAAAAATACAAATTACAAAAAGTAATTCAAAATAAAAATAAGTTAAAAAAAAATACTATTACTGCATATTCTTAGAAATATTAAAGCATTTTTTAGAAAATGAAAATGCGTTGTTGCTCGCGAGTTAGGCCCAGGAATCTATATCGCGGATTGCCGTATGAGGTATAAGTAAACAAACATAAACATAAATTAAAAAAAAATAATTTAAAATAAGGATAAGAATTTTTTTTAATCCTGTACATCACATTATTAGGAACATAAAAACATTTTTAAAAATGAAAATAAATCGTTGTTTGCGAGAGCCGAATTAGGCTCTTTATTAACCGCCATTTGTCCCTAAGTTTGCTCTGAAACCATAGTAACGAGCTCCCAGCGACACGGTTTCTTTCCTTAAAAATAATTATCTCTGTTGCTAATTGACGAATTTCTTTCAAATTTTCAGAAAGTTACAATAATAGTGAATAAGCTTGTGTAACAAATTTTTATTAAATTATGATAAGTTATTAGAAAGCTAGTGTACCTCTTAAAAAAAAAAAAAAAAAAACCCACTAGATGAAAAGAATGTAAAGAAAAACGACATATCTATCCGCTGTTTGTTTTGCTTATTCAACATGTTTATTTAACTGTGTGAAGTGGAAAGTCAACATTATCAGAATGAGATCATTAGCTTTCGATGGACAGCTTGTTTTGTTATGGAGAAAGGAACTTTGGGTAGATTTTTTTTTCTCTTTGAGTTAAAGAAAAGAATTTTTTAGTACGGTGCTTACAAACAGAATTTTTTCGAAAAATGAAATTTGTTGAACATATTAAAAGTGGGGAGGGGGGGCATTGTAAAATATTTTTACATATAAATATATTCTACGAACCTTTTTAAAAATAATTCTTTCTTGTGATTATTTATTTATTCTTTTTACATTTTCTTTATAAATGAAGAAAAGGGTTTCTTTTTAAAATAAATTCAAAATGTGTGCACACACTAACTACGATAATTCTGTTAGAAAATTTGGATTAAAACTAATGAATGAATGAAAAACATTGCAATGAAATAAAATTGCTGATTCCAGTTTGGCTCGGCACTGTGTTACGTGCACGCGTAGTGCCATCTATGGACGTTTTTACGAAATATTTATTTGAGATCATCGCGGAATTTCAGTTACTTTTTTCCATTCCGGATTTTGGGTCGTCCGGATTTTAGGATTCCGGATTTGAGGTCCGGTACTGTATTAATAAAAAGTAAGTAATACTCTTTATTATTAGTAAGTAATAAAAAGTATTACTTACTTTTTTAAAATTTTCACGAAATTGAAAATTCAGTGAAAATGACATCATTTTCATGCAATCAGAGTAAAAGATTTCAGTTTTAAGAGTAACAATGATTATTGTTTTTTCAAGCAAGACATTATTTTCTACAGTAGAAACATTTTATCCTTTTAATATTAGGTTCCAAATTTAATTTCTTCTTAAAAAATACCAAAGATTACAATGAAAATGAAGCAGTTTTATAGCAAACATATCATGCAGAAAACTTAATTCAGTATAGGTTATTTATTTATTTTTAAGCATTGATTATTCCTATTTTTACTTATGCTATGGACATGCTATTTTAGAAAGAAATTTTGTTTTATTAACAGGTGAGATTAAATATAACACAAAGTGCAAATTGTTTTTATTCATAATCCGAAGGGCAAATCCAAGGGAAAGGTCATGGACATGGGAGTTATGATTCTCCGGACTAGTAAACTTTTTCACTAGATTAATATTAACACAATTATTCTAATTGGTAAACAAATCATATTAGATGTAAATTTCCAACTGGGCAAAAAATGTCCGGACCAGGATTCGAACCCAGGACCTCCTGGCTGAAGATGCCAGTGCTCTGCCATCTGAGCTATCCCGGACGATACCGGTTGAACTTTTTCACCCAGCTAACCTTGATGATTACAGCATCTGGTCTGAAACCTGGTTCAGCTCAACAGAATAAATCTCAGGTAATGGAACTCCAGAAATCACTGGATACGAAATTACACTAGATTAATATTAACACAATGGAAATTTACATCTAATATAGTAAACTTTTTACAAAACAACAGATTTTACACAAGCAAATACACATGAACATTGAAGAAAAAGTTCTTGACATTTACAGATTCTTTATAAGTTTTATGGTTTTATTCAAATTAAATTAGACATTTTCTTGTTTGTACCAGAAAATTTTATCATTTTACATTATCAGAGCCAGAGACCAATTACTAAAAATGATTATTAAAACTCCTTTCAGTAGTTCGCCTCTTTATCAACAGAAAAGAAAATTATAATCCAAATTTCATGCTTTTAAGAACACTGGTTAAAGATGAGAAGAGATATATATGTCAGTCAGATAGTTATAATTTTTATATACGGGTTGCTGTTACTTCTTTTTTTTTAAACATATTAAATCATTGTAATATCTCATTTCTTTTATATTGCATATTGGTTTATTATAGATCATTTAAAATTTTCCATGCAAAACAACTAAAATCTAATGAAAACTAAATCAATATCTATTCAATAGTTCTCAAAATTAGTCTAAATGTACAGACACACACATTGAGAGATTTTATTTTATACTAACATTTGACCAAAAGGAGGAAACAGTTGCAAATGCATATAATAAGAGACATATATAGGATTTTTTCAAGTCATAAAAATACCCTGGGACTTATTTTGGAGGCGTGAAAATTGAAATTTCATGGCTATAAACTGGCAGGGAGAGAGATAATTATTCCAAATTTATATATTCAACTATTGCTACATATTACAACCAATTTGAGATATTTTAATAACAATACAAAATTTTTGCAGTGCTTATAAACATTTAAACATTAGAAAAAATAAACAACAAAATTATAAGTTTTAAAAATATTTCAAGATATTTAGAGAATAGAGATTATGTATTTTTTAGCAGAAAGTTATGGTCTCATAGGGATTACAACAAATGAAAAGGAGAAGAAATTCTTCAATCATGAAGATCTGCATTTAGCCCACGAACAATAAAATACGCTAAATTTTATTTCAAAATAAAGCCTTAAAATATGCATCATTAAATTTTCAAGCCATACTTTTTATTTTTAATGCATGAAATATGTTTATAGGAACATTAAAAATATCTCTTGGCATAATAATAAATCACAAGTGAGATTTATACATATTTCATTCAAAAAGTTAAGTACAAACTCCTGTTGCTGTATTTATAAGGTTCTATTCCATCTTAAGTAAAAATATTTTTTACCATACAACGGAACCGTTCTTGGCCAGCTGTATCCCAGATAAGTAACTTCAATTGATGCTCATCAACAGTTCTAAAACAAAAATATAGAGAAATAATGAATTGTGAAATCAAACCCGAGATAATTTTCTGTAATCTCTGTTAGTAAATAAACATCATTAACAATATCATTAAAGCTTCTAACAATATCATAGACAAATATCATTAAAGAATTATTTAAAAATTAAAGCTATGTGATATGAATATTTAGCATAACTGAATTTTTTAAAAAGTGGTATAGAATTAACTAATGTATGATTTTTATGATATGTATTTAGAAAACAGGAAAACCTGCTAAGACAGAATCTCAAGAAAGATTCTGTAACAGACAGGTTTACACTTTTTGTTACAACTGAATCATCATCCTTTTTTGGGCAGGATCATTAACATTTTTTATCTAAGGTCAGATTGTATGTATTTTGACAGATTTTACTGTAAATTTAACAGGTATATTAGACTGCCATTCAACACTATCATGCGGTAATTTACCACAACAAATTTTATATGAACAAGAAAATCTACAAACGCCCAAAATTTCTGGCTAAAATGTAATAATTTAAGATATTGAAACTAAATTTTTAACTTGTACAGAACTGAATGATCTGACATTATTCTGGCAAATAAAAAATATCTGTTGAAACTACTGGAAATTATCAGATCACAAAAGATTATCCCATTGCCCCTTAAAAGAACATTTAAAAAATATATATTCTTCATTTAATTTGGAATGATTAAACTAACTTTAATAATGTAGTTATGGTTAAATAACCTTTTAAGATTTTTGTCATTATTAAATACTATTCATACATTTATACTTACCCTGGTGAACTACCGTAAAGTACCGAAAGTAAGACCCCCTCCAAATATAAACCCCCCATATATGACAATTTTTCCTTTTTAGAAAAAGTTCCATTTATAAGCTCTCCCCTTCAAGTTTTATTTTCTGATACTTTCACTCCTTCTGTTTTTTTCATGAAATTTCTTAAGTTTTCTGTTTCCATATCTCCTAAATGAATATATCTTATGCAATTTGTTTTTATCTAATCTGTTTACATATCATTGTATCAGAATGACATACTTCGCTATGTGCGCTACCAGACCTTTGAAAGGAATGTTCCTTTCAAAGCATATTATTAATGTTTTCCTTGATTTTTGAGCACTAAGATTTAATAGATATTTATATTAAGCTTAAGTTTTATAAATTTTGTTCATAATTTCTTTGATATCTAATTTAATTATTTTACGCAAATTTGTTTCATTAATTTATTCATTTTATTGATGGGAACTACTTAGCTTCTATGGTAGAGAATTTTAATACCAAAAAATGTTAATTTGATCTAATTTTATTTTGCAAATTGAAAAATCCTGTGAAATTTCAAATTTATCCCCCCCCCCCCTTAAAATCATTAGAATTTCCTGTCTGCTAAAGAGGGGCTTACTTTTGGTATTTTACAGTATTTCAGATAACAGACCAGATATTATTGCCAAAAGATTGTCTGAGGAAATTGTGTTGGCCAAGAGTCAGTCATCTAGGTAGTTTAATTGATAGGGCATTGGCAATTTAAGCCAGAGGTTCTGGATTCGACTCCTGACCTGGATACTTTTTAATTCAGTTGAAAAAATTACAACAAGATACAGTAAATTCTGTGTAAGGCAGAAATCTGTCTATTGTGGAAAATTTCTCGAGTCCCAGCAAACCCATAGAAAACAGGGTTCGCAAAAACCCGGGTTTTTCTGAAAAAACCCAACCCACATGGGTTTTTTCATGAAAAACCCAATTTTCCCCGGGGAAAATCGGGTTTTTTCAAAAGTATAATACATGCGTAATTACATTATTGTATACTATATTTTCTATATATTATATATACTATACATAAAAAAATACATTGTTCTCTTATATACAATATAATTGTAATGCTATTTTACAAGTTATAAATTGTATAAATTATATGAATTTAAATTAATTAAATGCCAGTGTTTCTCATAAATTAATTTTAAATATAATAGAAGATATAAAATTGTTAATTTTCTTTAAATCAAATAATGAATAGAATATTAAAATTTAAAATATATAAGTAGGAAGAAAAAAAGGGGTAAACTAGTCGGATTAGCCAATCCCAAAAGTTTCTTAAACTCATACATGTAATCCAAAATTCGCTATCACAGTGCCAAAATTAAATGGCAATTTATGCCCATCATGAGGATTGTAAAATATAGATTTGTTGAATTCGATGCATTTAACAAGGAGATATAAGTATCACCTGTTGTTCAATTTACAACAAAACCTGATCAGTAACAATTTACGTCAACATCTAACTGAATCTGAAGTTTGATGAAAATCCATGCATTATTAGTTCTTGAGATAAAGCTATTGCAAAAAGTGAGATAAATGCAGCACAACAGTGCCGCTTGGGCGATATACACCAAAAACTAATCAGCACCAGTTTATATCAAGGTTTAACTGAATCTAAATTTTTATTCAAATCACATTAGTTCTTGAGATTAGAGTTATTGCTGAAATCGCGAAAAATGCAGCATAGCAGCACTACCTGTTGGGCGATATGCACCAAAATTCAATAAGCAACAACTTAACTTATAACTGAATCTGAAGTTTTATGAAAATCCGTGCATTAGTTCTTGAGATAAAGCTATTGCAAAAATTGAGATAAATGCAGCATAGCAGCGCCACCTGTTGGGCAGTATACACCAAAAACTAATCAGCACCAATTTACATCAAGGTCTAACTCAGTTTTGTGTTAGTAAAAGTTTTGTGAAATTCTGTGCATTAGTTCTTGAGATAGAGCACCCACAAAATTTTTTTCACATACAGTCATTTTCTAAAAACTATCAAATTGTCTTCAGGACCTTTTTAAAACATATAAATTAATCATGAACTGGAAGTCGAAATTTTTCACGAATCCAATACTTTCTTCTTGTACAGATAGAAGAAAGTAAAAATACATATTTTTTATTTCCATGAATATAGTTGATTTGAATTTTTTATATAAAGACATACCTATAATTATGTACTATGTATGTTGCCTACTAGGTTCTATGTTAGTAAAGTATTTCAATGTGCTGAAATACATTTTTATTTGTATGTAATGGCTTTTAGATATTAATATTTTTTCAAAATTAACTGAAATTACTTAAATTCATTAAATTTATATGTTGTTTAAATTTTTAAATTATATCTGAAAATTGAAAAAACCCACTTTATGGGTTTTTCAGTGGGCTTTTTCAAGTGGGCCCATTCTGAAAAAACCCACCGGGTTTTTTCGAACTGGGCCCAGCTTTGCGAACCCTGATAGAAAATAACAATAATTCATGTTGCATAAGCCGGAATCTGTCTAAAGAGGAAACGGAAAGGTTTTTAGGTCCCACCGAAATCAAAATTTTGCATAAGGCGGAAAAAAGGATGTTTTAAAAATGAAAGGCATTTGGTTTATGAAACTTTAATACTGATAAATATACGTCAAATACTCTATGGTGAGCATTTAAATTAAATTCAGTAATGGATTAATACAGTTTATTTAAAAGAACAGTAGCTTTTAAATATTTCCTTCTTATTTCATTTTTTCCTACACAGGGTTCATACAGAGTTGGGAAGAAAAAATCCAAGGAGTACCCAAAAAATCCAAGGAGTCCAAAAAATTTTAAGGATTTGCCTTTTTTTTTTTTTTTTTTTTTTTTTTGACGATGTTTTTATGTGCTGCATCATTATGTGGTATGCACACTCCAATTTTTAATGCCCAATTTGGAGAGAAAAACATTTCAAAAACAAATTTTACTCTATTAGAATCTAATTGTGAGTGCTAAAATTGTACAGTATTCACAATATATTGCTTATTGATTTCGTAAGTTTAAATACAAAATTGACTATCTGGTTTTTTTTTTATACAGTGACCAATGGTCAGGTCACAGGGGTGATTCTGAGCAAAAAAAAAAATTCTGAAATTCACAGCAAATCTTCTAAAAAGTTACATCAAAGAGGAGGGGGGGGGTGGGGTGGGGGGAGATTCTACTCCGACACTAGCTATGCGTTTTCTCCATTGCTCTTTGACGAAATTCGCATTTTTTCGCGATCTTTTGACGAAATTTGCCGATTTTTCGCGATCTTTTGACGAAATTTGTCGATTTTTCGCGATCTTTTGACGAAATTTGCCGATTTTTCGCGATCTTTTGACGAAATTTGCCGCTTTTTCGCGATCTTTTGTGACGAAATTTGCCGCTTTTTCGCGATGTTTTGACGAAATTTGCCGTTTTTCCGCGATCTTTCGACGAAATTTTTGGGTTTTCGCGATCTTTTGATGAAATTTGTGGAGTTTTTCGCGATCTTTCGACGAAATTTGTGGGTTTCTAGCAATCTTTTGACGAAATTTGTGAGTTTTTCGCGATCTTTTGATGAAATTTGTAGGTTTTTTAGCAATCTTTTGACGAACTTTGCGGGGTTTTTCGGGATTCTTTGACGAAATTTGCGTTTTCCCCGCGATCCTTTGGCGAAATTGGCGATTTTTCTGCAAACGGTTTACAAAATTTATTTTTTTCGGCCACCATATGTCCGAATTTTCGGATAGGTGACCGGTTTTTTTAAATTTTCTGAAAATTCGGACTAGAATCACACCTAGGTCATATAAATGGAGATTAGTCAAACCCCAAACACTTATGTATATCACATGCATTATACATCTTAAAGAAAATTTTAAAAGGCAAAAAAAAAAAAAATGCTAAATGCAACATACAAGAAAAAAGATAACAAGTTTTGAATTTATTCTTTTAGAACAGCGGTAATCGCTTTCTTTGAAGGTGAAATTTTGAGAATTCGCATTTTTTTCGCGATCTTTTAATGGAATTCGCGTTTTATTTCGATTGTTTAACGAATCTGACTTTTTTTTCGCGATCTTTTGATGGAAACCGCGTGTTTTTCGCGATCCTTTGACGAAATTCGCGTGTTTTTCGTGATCCTTTGACAAAATTCGCGTGTTTTTCGCGATCCTTTGACAAAATTCGCGTGTTTTTCGCGATCCTTTGACAAAATTCGCGATCTTCTGGAAAAATTCGCGTTTTTTCGCGATCTTCTGGGGAAATTCGCGCTTTTTCGCGATCATCTAATGGAATTCGCGTTTTATTTCGATCGTTTGACGAAACTAACGTTTTTTCGCGATCTTTTGATGGAAACCGTGTGTTTTTCGTGGTCCTTTGGTGAAATTCGCGTGTCTTTCGAGATCTTTTGAGGAAATTTGCATTTTTTTGTGATTCTTTGAGATAATTCGCGTTTTATGCGATCTTTTGAGGAAATCTGCTTTTTTTTCTCGATCTTTAACGAAATTCGCGTTTTTTCGTGATCCTTTGAGTAAATTAGCGTTTTTTCGCTGTGTTTTAAGAAATTCGCGTCTTTTTAAGAAATCCGAGTTTTTCCGCGATCTGTTGGAGAAATTCGCGTTTTTCACGATCCTTTGACCAAATTTACGAATTTTTTCCGCGATCGATTGACGAAGTTTGACGGTATTTTTTTGGAACATATTTGCGAAAAACGCGATTTTTCGTAGATTCTTGGCTAAATGCCAAACATCGATAAAATTTAAAAAAGAGGTCGGCTAACAGTGTCGAAAAACGGACTTTATGGACCTAATAATTGAAAAACGGACCTAGTGGGAGCCCTGCTATTAAGATTACCCTACCTAATCAATGTTGTGCTTCAGATGAATGACGTGCATAAAGGATTTACCGTGCGTTTTTCATTCACAATTTTTTTTTTTTCCTCGGCAGCAATATCGCTTGCGTCCGAAGCCGCAATAGAATATAAGGAGTTTCTAAGTAGTGGTTTGCTTATCTAAGTAGTTCTAAGTACTACTTGGGAATGTTTTCATTTCTAAGGAGTTTCCAAGGAGTCTGTGCGAACCCTGCTACATGAATTTGAATTTAAAAGTCATTATCATGAATACAATGCACATTTATGAAACTATGTGTATTTTCTAAAGTACAATACATTATGCTTTAAGGTTGTACTCAAATTCAAAGTGATAACTTTCTGTCTAATTCCCGGTCATTTTTTGGGGTAAACGTCAAATTTGCAGGCATTTTTATTACAGCAGTATGAAGAAATTGAATAGCGTTTCACATTTATCTATAAAGACAACGGATATTTCAGAATTTTAGTTTCCAACCGATTGTTCAGGACAAAAAATGAAAGATCTTCATCGGAGAGCTCGAATTCATTATAACTCAACATGCAATCCATTTATCGGAAACGAAAAATGCTATTCGATTCTAAATCAATCCCGCCGACGATTTTCTTTCTCATTGTACTAGAGAAAGAATGTCGCTTTTTTGCTTGCTTGGTACTTTCACTTCCGAAGATCGTCTACGCAATTCAGTCATTTGGTCGCTACTATTTGAAATATAAGGCATGTAATTGTATTTGTGAAAGTAAATGATTTTCATTTAATTTCAGAATTGAAGCAATTTCGTATTCGTAATATTTACTTTAGCGATCAAATAATATTTTTCGAAATTATTAAAAACCATAAATTTAATAACAAGTCCGATTTCATTAAAAGTTTCATTTTCAAGAACGGTACTAAAGGTTACAAAGGTAAAAAATATATAAGATTTGGGCATTTTCTTTTTTTTTTTTTTGCATAAGCCGGAATATTGTATACCACGGAAAATTTTCTAGGTCCCTAGCGATTCCGCCTTAGGCAGAGTTTACTGTATTTTTAAATTTGCTATATTAAATAGGTGCATTTCATATGAATAAAATACAAGATTTTATGATCATTATTGTACAAATGTATTTATGTTTAAAAAAAAATGTTATCAGTAAACCACAGGATTTTAAAATATGAAATTAGTGGACCATGAGCCCTGAAATGTTGGCAACTACTTATAGTGCAAAACTGGGAAATTTTATTAGTGGCCACTGGCCGGTAGGACTAGTTTTTTAAGTGGCCACTTTTTTATTTTAAAATACTAAACAGTAAAATTTCTATAAGTATTAATCTAAAACTGAATAGCCCAAATGTAGTATGTTAATATAAATATATTAAAACAAAAAAAAAGTAGAATCCTTGATGAAATGCAAGAAAATTGTATTTCTCCTTGTAAGAAAGTGACCGGAAAATGGCCGCTGATAGACAATTTATCACTAGCCACTTTTTCTCATTTACTGGCGCTGTGGCCGGTGGCTAGTGCTAATTTTGCCCTTTACAACTACTGACTTTGAGGAGTATTTTATTATAGGGTGTCTACAGAAATTGTAAAAAAAAGTTCCCTGACTTGACTATCTTTAATAAATTTCCTATTATTAAAATGCACAAATGGTATTTTTTCATGTATTCTGTTTCCTCATATAACACACATGGGTGCAAGGAGTCCATTCAAGACAAGACCGAAATCTTTTCAGAGTATTAGGTATAACCCAAATGAGATGGGCTAAAAGGTTTCTATTGTCTTGCAATATGTTCCTTTTACAATAAAAGAGATAAGAGTAAAGATTTTGCTAGTAATTTTGCTATTATTTAAATATAATTTACTATCAGTCAAAAATCTCACCAAGACTGAAGGTCTTGCAACCATGATAACACATTTATTCAGCTTGCTAATAAATCATTTGGAATAAAAAATTTGAGAAAAACATAAAAATTACACAGTATTCATAAAGCATTGGTTGACAGTTTTATATATCCTAACTCAAAATTTAGTCGAACAACTACATGTAGTGGACAATGGATATCCAATGGCTGCCAAAAGTGTTCATACTCTTACGAATTTCAGTGAAATAGTGTTATATCCACTAATTAAAATTAACATTTCAGAATGGATATTTAATAATAAGATCTATAACCTATTCTTAGCAAAACTATATATAAATATTTTAAAAACATAGTAAAACATTATTTTGAAGAAATAAATAAACAAAAAATAACAAAACAGTTACCTCACAAAAGTCTTCGTCCACTTAAAAAAATTTCTATGCATTAGTAAATATTGTAATATTTTGTTAAATTAGTACTTATTAGGATATCCCTTAGCATCAACAACAGCTTTTAAATGTCTGGGAACAGATTTCACTAGGGTTTTTTTTTTTGTAATTTCTGCATCAATGTTCATCCATTCATTGATCATTACTGTTCTTAGTGTCATGTCTTCGTACTCCAACCTGCAATTCTCTCCAAATATGTTCTATTGAATTTAAATCTGGCAATTGAGGTGCTGTTTGTAGAGCTTGTAAACAATTATAGTTACACAAGTGGCAAATGTTGCGAGCCGAGTGTTTAGGTTCATTATCTTGATAAAAAAACAAATGTTTCCAATACCCAAATTTTGGGCTGATAATTTTAAATTGTCTTTGTCATAAAATGCAACATCTCTATCAGTAAATAATCTTAATTTTATTAATTATTTATCTTCCTCAATCTATAATTAATAGTTATTCTTTTAAACTCAACTTCAAATCTAGAAAATTCTTTTCAAAACATTAAAGTTTCCTCTTAATACACATATTCTAAATTTTAATAATTTTTCACATTTAAACTTAAATTCTTTTTTTTTCAATCATTCATTAAAATTTATTAAACTAAACAATTACAATAATCTGTATTTACAAAGTTCTACGTTCTTGTTTTCTTTTCAGAAACATCACGATCGTGATAGATTGGCATTTCTTTCTAGGTTTAAAACAGTGAAAATAAAAATATGTTATTTTTTAAATATTGCATACTCAATCTATAATCAACAAATAGAGTATATTTTTCTCTTTAATTTGATATAAGTTGCAGAAAAATCCGATAATAAATATGGGAGCTATTCAATTTAATATTTTCTGCGTTTTTCTATTTTCAAACCTTGGCGCGAAGCAGTTTTTCCGCCATTGCTAAAAGTACATTCTCAAAGTGCTTCTTCAGTCAGTAGATGCACAAAATTCGGTGCCATTTTTATAATGGTTCATAGCGTCTCTTGAGGTAGATGCGCTGAGGACATTGTACTCCTGTAATTTGTAGAAGACGCTCGGAGCATGCTTGTATCGTACTGGTTGTTTTCAAAATCGGCGGGTTCTCCATGTGAATATTCTGGGTTCTGTCAGTCATCTGGGGATTAAGACAATGAGCGGTTGATTTCTTGAGGTGTGCGTGGTCCCGGCCATCGCAGCACTCCGGGAGATTCGAAAATTTTTTCCGACTCGACGGCAGCGTTTGAGTGAAGCTCTGGTGTTATGAAGGATTTATAATATTTATCATCTAATTTTATTTTCTAAAATTAATGAAGCAGAATCAATAGTAACCCATAGTACTTTTTCAGAAGTCAGCAGCAAATATTGATTGAAAGAAAGCAGTTCCTAACTCCATTCCTTATAACGTATTTTGGAAATGCGAGACCAGTCTGACGTAAGGAAGTATCATCATTCTGGATATGTTCTCGAAGCTCAAATCGTCTTTTTATATGCTGCTTTCCATATAAATTCCTACCGCCACGATTAAAGGATTTTCTTAACTATGGATTGAAATAATGTCAACGTCACAGTCGAAGAAAATTTCATTTTCTCTATTCTGCAATTTCATGTCGTAAAATTGATTCAAATTGTGTTTTTCAAACGATATAATACCTTTCAAGTGCTCAATGATGGGATAGGCAATCATAAAAAGTTTGTTTTTTACTCTTAATTTCTCTTATGTTTACATCGGATCGGATCACTATAAACAACTCAGCTAGAATAGCCTTCTTCTTCATGGATTGCTGACTGTCATACGAGATCATCGAAACATATGTTCGTCAGAATTAATCATCAATAATATTTAACTGACTCAACTTTTATAAACTCATAAAATTTAACAGACTAAAAATGGTTGAGTTCAACAAATTGAATCAGAATAACTTTAGTATCCATTAATAACTCTGCCAAATTGCTGAAGGTTAAAGCACAATAATTATTTTATAATCATCCTTTCAATTAAAACCCATTAAACAGTATGTCTCATTTGTTCAAGTACTAAAATTCTACATGATTTATAAAAATAATTAAGTATGGTTCTGAAGATTACAAAATTTATTGATTTTCTGTAAGAAAGTAAATTTCTATGATTTCACCTCTGGATCCAGAAAGTATATTATTTATGTGTCTTCTTCAATAAAATCAAATAGCTTTTATTACTCCTCTAGCGATTTATTTATCAATCAACATACTGGGTGAGTGTTTACTTTTAAATTTGTTTATTTTACAGATATAAGAAAATTAAAGTTTGCACTTATTTGATTTTTATAGATGGCTCAATACTTATATAAACTTTAAATTAATTTTCTTAGCAATGCAAATGTCTAGCCACTTAAGTTCCGGCCATAATGTGTCTTTGGACAGAGGGATTTCTTGCTTTTAAGATTTTAACTTTATTTAATTATTTTAATACTTTAAATTTTGCCAATTAAATATCTTATTTAATTAACTTAAAATCCCTTTCTCCAAGGTCACGTTACAGTCTTTTAAAATATTTAAATAAAGAACATGATTCATTATGCCATAAATAAATACCAAATTACTACTCCTGATTCTGTCTTGCACCCCACACAAGGACACCACCACAACCATGCTTAACTGTTCGAATCAAGTTCTTGAAATTACCGTAATTTCCAGTGTATAATCCACGGATCAAACAATCATTTTTCGACCCAGAAATTTTTTTAAAATAAAATGTAACTTTTTAGATTGCAGTAAATATTTGGCTTCAATTACTAAATAAAATTTCTGGGTCCAAACAGAATTGTTTGATCCGCGGATTATACGCCGGAAATTACGGTAAGTTCTTCATTTTTTCTTCTCTATACAATTATATGCCCATCAGAACTAAAAAAGTTAAATTCGCAATAATCTGCAAATAAGACAATATTCCAATATGATTTGGATTTATTTATCATTGATTTTGTGAAGGAAAGCCGAAGCTTTCTGTTTTTTGCACTAACAAAAAATTTTCTACGGGCACAATGCCTATTTAATCCAGCTGATCTCAGCACTCATTGAACAGTTTCAGATGTGTAATTGAAGTAGAACAGTTTTCATTAAGTTCTGTAGCAACTTTTACAGCACTTAAACATGGATATTTCACAATTTTTGTAATCATAAATCTCTGATCACCTTGTGTTAACTGTGCAAAATTTAAAGATGTCAATGGCCATTGAGAATTGGGATGCCTACTGATCCCAGCCATTTGATTATTGATTGCACCTTTTGATGTCATCTTCTAACAGATAACTGTATTAACCACATCCTAATCCTAATGGATCGTAAACGCTCGTCCACTGTTTCTTTTGGATTCATATATTTTCCCCATTCAGGGAAATGTTTAAGAAAATTTTAGGTCCTTTAAAGGACCCTTCACAAAATAATTTATCTTAAAACAGGACTAGGGATTGACCGAATACCGAATAGTTGATTTGGTATTCGGTGGTTTGGCATGTAAACCGAATAATTCGGCTCCGGCCGAATACTTTTAAGTATTCGGCTGAATAATTGCAGATAAGTATTTTTTTAGAATTAGAAGAATTCTCTTTTACTTAGCAGTAGAATAGGCTAAACAATGAGTTTTAATATTATGTGCATAGCATGAGTTCAGAATTCAGCTTGCACTACAAAAAACAAGTCAAAGGCCATTTTTTATTTAAAAAAACTTTTTCCTTCCTAAAATAGTCTACATAGGGGTGAAATCAAAACAACTGCCAACTAGAGAAAAAAAAAGTAAGGAAGATGCACATCTTTCCCTTATCATTTAATTTTAATTACTTCTACATTAGTTTTTTTTTAATTTAAATTTATTTAATGTGTATTTTCTTTAATATACACATCAAATAAGTATATTAGAGTTCATATCTGTATAAGGTTATTAAAGAAAATACACACATCCAATAAGTATACCCCAATGCTTATCCTATAGCTTTTATAACCGTTATATCAAAATCGCTCAAATTTGTAATCTTCATCACCTCACCATAGCGTTAAAATATTAATCAAAATATAAATATCTATCAATAATTTGATAGAAAATAGTTAAATGTACAAATTGATATGATACCTTTTGTATTTTGAGAACATTCCTATTCAATATGTTTATAATTAGACAATCAGTAAATCAGCTTAATAACAACATTGTTTCTTTTTATTTGAATGAACTTTTGTTTTTCTGGCAATCCTTATCCTTAATAATAGCCTGCATAGTTTAATACTTTCATAGGTTATTTTTGGGTATTGACTAGTGATAAAATAATAAAAAATAAGTGATGGGTTAATAAATTTGTGAGTGGAAAGAAGTTATTAAATTTTTTGTTAATTAGATTTAAGAATAAAAATGTAACTGAATTAAATTAGTGAGAATTTCATTTCAATTAAAGTTTATTAAAAAAGCTAGTATATGCAAAAATGCGTATTAAAAATTTTCAAGTATTCGGTCGCCGAATACCGAATATTCGGGGTACACTTCGATCGAAGCTTTGGTATTCGGCAAAATTGCTGCTTCGGTCAATCCCTAAACAGGTCCCTTCACAAAATTTTTTATCCCAAAACAGGACCCTTCACAAAACATTTTATCCCAAAACAGGACCCTTCACAAAATTATTTATCTCTTAAACAGACCTTTCACTTAGGGATGCACCGGATATCGGATACCGGATATCCGAAGCTCCTTCGCCTGCCGGATTCGGATATCCGGCCGGATATCCGATCGGATATCCGGCCCTAGATATGTTTTTAGTTATATATTGAATTATTTCTCTAGATAATGTCATTTCAAAACAATAAATTACAACCATGTTTCACACATCATTAAAACATTTTAAATGTATTGAAATGTAATTTACAAAAACTATATCTCTTTAAATATCATGACTTGCAATTCAAGCTTTCCCAGAGGGGAGTTTGGTACCCAAAATTTATAAATGCAGGGGAGTTGAACTGTTAGAAAGGAAAAAAAAAAATCTTTACACCCCGTTATTTTTTATGTGCTACTTAAAGAATTACATTTATACAGACATGTCAAAATACCATTGAAACAATTTAAATTAACAACTCAAGATAATTATTCAAAATTTTTATTTTATTAAAACAAAGGAACAGAATCAAGCTTTATATATATCATGTCTATTTTTCAATTTTCACCCAATGTTATCGGCAATTAACAATCAGGTTGCTAAATTTAGATTTTATTCCATTTTGCATACTTTAGCCTCTTTCAGAAGTTACACTTTTGACAAACAGTACAGAGCGATTTTATAACTTTAGAAATTATCGGAAACACATGGTTTTACTCTCCTAAAAAGTTTTAGAAAACTTTGCAAAATCTGATGTGCATTAATTTTTAACTTGCATGAATAATGGACATCGGTGATGGTATGTCACTTCTGAACAAATTTTTTTATTATATCCTTAATGGAATTATAGTCAAAACTGTAATCCCTGGTATTTTCGTTAATTGAACTATGTTTTACGCATTGGAATCTACACTATGAAATCCATATCCAAAGTTTGAAAAGGGAATAGTCAATTGATTTCTTCTATTACACGAGAAAAGGTTGATTTCAAAAAGTCATGTCCTAATTTCTGTTAATTGCGAGAAACAATTAGTTTGTTGTTTCTAAATATGTTTTTTTTTGAAGTTCATAAAAGTTTTTTTTTCATGTGCACCACAAGTGTAATCTCATTTTGTTTAGTGCTGACTATTGGCCAATTTGATAGAGCTTAGTCTCCAGTGGCCGTTGCTGCCCTTTTAGTTATTTCCTATTTTGGGCAGACAGGTAAAACATCGCAAAATACGTAAAACGGTCATAGAAAAAACATTGCTGATTTCGTCAATCATGGTGGAAATAAATAAAATAATTTGTCGATTGGTTGCGAGAAAAAAAACTGAAGTTCGTGGGAAATCGACAGTGGGAAAATATCACGAAATTCGTCAATCGATCATGGAAAACTATCGTGAAATTTACCAGTCCGTCACGAGCAAATACTGTGAAATTCCTCAGCCGGTCGCAGAGAAAAAATGCAAAATTTTTCAATCGGATACAGAAAAACAATCGTTACTTTCATCAGTATGTCACAAGAACAAACAGGGAAATTTGCCAATCGGTCACAGAATAAAATTTCTAAATTTGTCAATTGATTCCGAAAAAAAAATTATGAAATTCACCAGTCGGTCTCCAGAAATAAATCAAGAAATTCGTCAGTCGGTTTCGGAGAAAAATCGCAAAATGTTTTTGTCCGATGCAGAAAAACAAACATGAATTTTGTCAATTTGTTGTAAGAAGAAACTGTGAAATCTGCCAATTGATAGTGGAAAATATCACGAAGTTTGTCAGCCGGTCCTGAGACTTCATCATCGTTTTACAAAGAAACATTTTCGGAAAATGATTTTTTGGAAACAGGAGCCTCCCGCCCCCAATATTCTTTAGGGCACGAATCCTGCCATCCCATCTCGAAATTCAAGACAAGTATCTGACATTCAAGCCGTGTAATGTATATTAATAATGTTGTATAAAAAATGTTATTTAAACATTAAAATATTCTGTTTATTTGTACAAAATTTGTGTAACAAATTTTAACCAATTAAATATGCCTATAATTGTAGAGTATTTTCACAAAGAAATACATACGTTCTTTTTATAATTTAAACATAAAATATCTACTAATATACCCATGATTAAAGAGTGATTTTCTCCAAATATAGGTTTAGTTGATGCCTTTTTTCTGTTTTAATTATTTAATAGTGTTTTGCTTTGAGTCACATTTAGTTTTATTTTAAGTTAAATTACTGTGATATTTATAAGTAAAAAGAAAATTACTTTTAATTTTAAATATTTTATTTATAATGAAGTTACAAATATAACTAATTGGATGTGCCAATCCCAAAACTTTCTTCTGTCTCATACGTCTTAATATTTCTAAAAGTAGTTTTAAATGTTAATACTTCAATATTATTAGTTCAATATTATACCAACTTTGATTTTGATCTAAGATTTCTGCTGGTCAATTAATCAAAATAAGAATAAGTTAATCTCAATCATATTTATTAAAATCAATATTTTTTTTTCGTTATTCTGTTGTACATCAGCTGATTGTGAATAGCCAGCTTAGCAGGATGCGAAGCTCCCATGACTTCACGAGCCACCAATATACAGTACAAAAACTGCAAAAAATTAAGAAAATTTTACAAAAAACGCTGTTACAGTGACACCTTCTGGCGGAATATTTCCAAATTCAAGGAAAAACTGACGGCCATAGCCAAAAATATACACAAAAAATTGGTTCAATTCTAAGCTTAGTTTCATACACTTTTCGATGGTAAAATAATGGAAATAACACAAAAATCACTATTATAGCGCCCCCTTCCAGCAGAATATTTTCAAATTGAAGGAAGACCAGTTGGCCATAGCCAAAAACATACCCCCAAAAATTGGTTCAATTCTATGCATTACTTCATACACTTTTCGAAGGTACAAGAATGAAAATGGCACAAAAATCACTGTTACAGCGCACCCTTCTGGCAGAATATTTCTAATTTAAAGGAGAACCTGCTGGACATAGCCAAAAACATACACAAAAAATTTTGTTCGATTATATGGATAACTTATTACATATTTAAGACACTTTTCGATAGTACAATAATGAAAATGGCACAAAAATCGCAATTACAGCAACACTCCTTTCTGACAGAATGCTTCCATATTGAAGAAGGACCTGCTTGCCACAGCCAAAAACATACACAAAAATTTGGTTCAATTCTATGCATAACTTCATACACTTTTTGATGTCACAATAATGAAAATAGCACAAAAATCATGATTACAGCGCCCCCTTCCAGTGGAATGTTCCAATATTGAAGGAGGACCAGCTGGCTATAGCCAAAAACATTCACAAAAAATTTGGTTCAATTCTATGCATAACTTCATACACTTTTTGATGGTATGATGACAGACAGACAGACATTTTGTATAAGCATGTTTTGGGATCTCTGACCCCTAAAACGTCTAAGCCCACCGAAAACCAGAAATCGAAAAAAAATCTCAGTTACAATACTTTCTTCTATTGAAGATAGAAGAAAGTAAAAATAGGCCTGTTTAATTGTTAAACTTAAAAGAGTGAAAGAAAATTAATAAAGTCATACTTTAATAAACAACTTCAGATTTTGTTTCACATTCTGAAAGTAAAGGTACAATTTTCTAAAAGATGTAAACATAAATTCTTAAATTTATTATTAGTCCAGGCAATAGAGACCGTATAGGGACTCTACCTAGCAAAATTAATGGTAGTACTGGAAATCGGCTTTCTAGATGTTTTTTGGGTCGCTGAATCCGAATTTGTAACTTCCCACCAAAATTTCCCCCGGCAACCCCCCAAATTTTTGTAAAAAGTCTCCCTAAAAAAGGTTTTTATAAAAAAATTCCATTTTTTTATTGTTTTAGTGGAAAAGTAGCTAGAAATTCAGGAAGTAGACAAAATTTCCAACAAATTAGATATATGACATTATGACTTAGGATGAAGGGGAAGGGGGGGGATCTGCTTCGGAACATGGGCCGCAGTGCTGCGTGGACTAAGTTGCGCAATTCCACTTAACCATTCACTCGTTTACATTAGCCCTCCCATCTTCCCTCCGAACTTTCTCTATAAGGTTTACTTTAAGTTTTTTGGGTCGCTGAATACGAATTTTTAACTTATCCCAAAAATTTTCCCCCTCGAAACCCCCATAGTTGTTTTTAACTTAAATTTCTTATTGTTTTAGGGGAAAAACATTACAAAATTCAGAAACTAGATAAAATTTGCAACAAATAGGATATATGACATTATGACATAGGATAAACGGGGAGAGAGGGGGCTGCCTCGGAACATTCCCCGCGCGCTTTTCTCAAAAACCAAATTTTTTCAAAAAATCAATTTTTTGGGGAGTTGCCGGGTGAGATTGGTGGGAAGTTACAAATTCGGATTCAGCGACCCAAAAAACATCTAGAAAGCCGATTTCAAGTAATACCATTAATTTTGCCAGATAAAATCTCCTATTGCCTGACTTCATCATTTAGTGCACGTAGCGCCGCAGTGCATGTTCCGAGGCAGCAATCACCCTTCCCGTTCATCCTAATTCATAATGTCATATATCCTATTTGTTGCAAATTTTGTCTAGTTTCTGAATTTCGTAATGTGTTTCCTCTAAAACAATAAGAAATTTAAGTTAAAAACAACTATTTGGGAAGGGTTTTGGGGGGGGGGGGGAATTTTGGGGGAAAGTTAAAAGTTCGGATTTAGCGACCCAAAAATCTTAAAGTAAACCTTATAGAGAAAGTTCGAAGGGGAGATGGGAGGGCGAATGTAAACGTGTGAGTGGTTAAGTGGAATTGCGCAATTTAGTTTACGCAGCACCGCGCGCATGTTCCGAAGCAGATCCCCCCTTCCTTTTCATCCTAATTCATAATGTCATATATCTAATTTGTTGGAAATTTTGTCTACTTTCTGAATTTTTAGATACTTTTCCCCTAAAACAATAAAAAAATTGATTTTTTTAATAAAAACCTTTTTTGGGGGGCTTTTTACCAAAATTTGGGGGGGTTGCCGGGGGAAATTTTGGTGGGAAGTTACAAATTCGGATTCAGCGACCCAAAAAACATCTAGAAAGCCGATTTCCAGTACTACCATTAATTTTGTTAGGTAAAATTCCCTATTGCCTAGACTATATAGAGAGTTCAAATACCAATGTTAGGAAAGCTGGTAATTCTTTAAACTTTTGAGAATTACCTTTTACTCATAAATAGTGGACTTACTTTCATATTTTGCATTATAAACAAAAGTTGTTCGGCATTGTTTGGGTCAAACGATATCTCTTCTCCTTATATATTTGCTTTGCTACGCATTGCCGGATATCCGGCAGAGAAGTCGGATATCCGGTGATTGTGATTCGGATATCCGACGGTATTTCGGATATTGAAAAATCAGCCGGATGTGCCGGATATCGGATATTTGCCGGATATCCGTTGCATCCCTACTTTCACTGAATTTTTCCACCTTCAAATTGAACTTTTCACAAATTTAATCATTTAAAAATAAAATCCGGCCTGTAAAAAAATAGTCAAACTCATCAAAGAACATATTACTTAGCTTTTTTATATATGAAATGAAGTATAGAACCTGAATATATTGATAATTTCAAATTCACAAAATCATGACTAGAATTTTCACAAATATAAGAAAAACTTCAGAATTTCACAAAAACAGGACCCTGTGAGAAAAGTCTGGACAGACCCCTGCCATTCCTTATCAATTCGCCCTTTGGATTGGAGGGGACTCAAATGCAAAAAGTAATTCTGTGAAATCCAGATGATGTATGTTTTAATGCCATCTCTTCAATTATGGCCAACAGATAAACTCAATAACATTTCCTCGGAATTCTGTCTTAAGTGTCAAGCTTCGTGTTCATCCTCACTGATTTGTCAAGATGACTTTCACATTGGAAAAACTGAGCAAATTGGAAATATACAATCTAATCCTTAACGTCAAATCTTCATCCTTGTTAATAATTCATACTCAAACACTAACCGCTTTATTAATCATGCCTCAAATCAGAATAAATATGTCAATTTTCAGAACATTGTATGTATACTAATTTATAAGAGAGACTTATAGCGATTTCAGAAACTGTAATGGGAGAATGTGTCTCAAGAGAAAATTATCTACTGTTGATACATATATATAGTTTAAATATATTCCAATAATCATAATATCCCGGATCCGGTATCAGAATAATAGAAGTGTTTAATAAATATATTTTCTTGTGAAATTTGGTTCTGATCATTTTATATGTGAATTTGTTTTCGGTGTGATTTTCAGCAATAAGGGGTGAGTAGTAAAATTTTACATCTGTTTTATTTAATAGTTAATGATTTTGAATTGATTTAATTTCGATGTATTTGTATCTGGCCACTATACATTATCGGCTGTGGTGTGATTCTGAGTTGGTAAATTGGAAATATTTTAATTCAATTTGATTTCACGCCTCCAATTTATTTGACCCAGGATCACATTACACACTTTATAAAGCTGTTTTCAAATCAAAAAGAGCTACTTTCTGACATTTTCACAAAAAAATATTTATTGATAAAAGTAAAAAATTTGTAGGTAATAAGGCTCTACGGAATTGAATAGTATTTTATGTTTTCCTCTAACAGTACACAATCTGTCAGAAAATGATGGCAAATTTGATGCTTTAGGCTAGTTTTTATGACATGACAATGACGAAATGGTAGTAATTGGGTAGCAGTCAGCTGTAACTCAAGATGTACACAATTTATAGGAAAACGGAGAACACTATTTGATTTTTAGGCGCATTAATATGAGAACCTGAAATTTCCACATAAAATAGGAAAGAAGATTAGTTTTTTTTATGTGCCAGGAAAATTTGCATTGTTAAGTAGGAGAAATTTTTTTTTTTTTTTAAATCCTTATAAACAGAGGAAACGTGTGTAACAGTTGCCTACATTTAACCCTTTATGCCCCAACAGTACTTTGAAGTACCATTAAAGTAACTTATAAAATTCATTTTAATACATTGATTAGTAGTAATACAGTTTAGAATGAGTTATAGATACCTTGCTTTATCTTGTTCCAAAAGCATTATTGGTTGCAAAAAACAAAAATATTTTTTAAAGGATGATTTCTTTTGCCTTTGCATTTTTTTAGTTTTCTTGACGTTGAAAGATTGGGGAGAGGGGTGGGGGGAGTTTCAGTTCGAAAATATTTCTATTGTAAGAACATTATATTTGTACATTTCCCAATTCTACAAAAAAAAAAAAAAAAAAAAAAAAAAAAAAAAGTAAAAGATTTGAGTGGAGTTATAAATATTGCACAAAATCCCTATAAAATCAAATTCAATTGGCAAAATCCTTATAAAATTTATTAAATGATTGTGTAAATCTTCTAGTGCAGTTTCAAAAATTCCCATAAAATGCTTTAGAAGATGAAATTTTCATGAATTGATAATTTGGGACATAAAGGGTTAATGAAAAGCGTTCATTTGCTCCGCGAATGGGCGGCATTCACATTATGGAAAATTATAAGATATGTCTTTTTCCTAAATAAGTTAGGATCACCGAATTTCATGAAACACATGTAAAGAGTAAGAGTAACAGCAATGACAGATTACAAAACTGCAAGTCTATACATGAAGAAATAGCGGATTTAGGTGCTGTCATTGATGAATGATTCTGAACAAGACAGAATGAGGATATTATGATTTCTTGGCCAGTGCTTAGAGCCAAAGCCAAAACGTTTCATGCTGAATCAACAGGTGGAGCAACCCTTTGAATTTAGCAGTGGATGGCTTAAGAAATTTAAGAAAAGGCATATCATATGATACATAAAAACTTATGGTAAAAAACTTTCAGCAGTTTGAGAAATTGCTGAAGGTTTTATTGGTGAATTTTCTTAGCTGGTAGTGACACAAAACTTAACTCTAGAACAAATATTCAATGGGGTTGAAACTGGCCTCTTCTGGAGGTGTTTGCCATGAAGAACATTTGTAACATGTGAAGAATGTGCTCTATCAGAAGCAGAGGTTGGAAGTAGTGAGCTACTAGTAGCAAAAGTACAGTAGTCACTACTTTTTCTAGTAATTTGTAGTGTAGTGCATTACATTTAAAAAATGTAGCGTAGTGAATAACACAGTACAAAAAATGGTAGAGATGTCGTAGATGAACCAAGGTTTTATTTTTGGCACCAAAATGGAAATTTTTTGCCTAGTATGGCAACTTGACGATTTTCAGCAGTAGACCAGAAAGTGCATATTAAGCCCTCTGGTATTAATAGCTGAGTCAGTTGTTTTCTTGTATGTTTTATAATAAATTCTAGAATGTATGCATTCTATAATAAATTAAACATTGCGTGTGTTCTATAATAAAATAATTTGTGTGTGTTTTTAAAAAAAATAGTGAGTGTTTTATTCAAAAGAAAGTGTGTGTATTTAAAAATATAATTGTGTGTGTTTTATAATTAAAAAAAATTGTTTCATAATAAAATAAAACTAACATGCTATTTTCACAGGCTAGTTCTAAGATGTATTCGAAAACATTCTTGCCAAAATGGCGCAAAACTAAAGATTGCACCAACACCGGTGCATCTGCGACATTTGTTCCCCAAAAATAGAGCATTCATGTTAATTTACGAGAGGGGGAGGGTGGGATTCCATTCTTCTAAACACAGGATAATAACTCACTTCTTTTGTACAAAAGGTGTTCTGTGTAACAATTTGCAAACGTCAGAGACAAATAGTCATAGTTTTGTCCATTGACTCTTGCTGATAAAACAAACCTAAGTGCTAACTCAACAAAAAAATTTAATTTTCTTGCTGACAACTCTTCGGCTACTTACATATTATCAGATCTTATGTTTTAATGCTGGCTTCTCTTCTTTTGGAATTAAAACTATGACAGAGTAAAATAATATTTAACTGCCCTGCTTGGCATAAGTGAGTATTTTAAAGTTATCAAACAACAAATCAGTCTTAATTACATTAATTAGTTGTAAATAGCAAACTTTGACCATTTAATAAGAAACTGGCAGTTTTGAAATCATCCGCTTTCAACATGAAGCTGCACATAGAGGTGAGTAACCTTTTCTTTATTAATAATAATTACTGGATCACATTTCACACCGAATATCTAAAAGTCTATAATCATGAAAAAAAGTATTTTAAAATTAAGATTTCTAGTTAAGAAAATATTCTTATCTAATTGTTTATTAATATTCCTTATGTTATGTTTGTGTTGCTTAAGTTGTCTGCAATTTTCAAATGTTATATTTTTTAAATGCTTACCTTTGTACTAATAATAACAATGTTATTTTTTGTGCAAATACTAAATTTTGCGCCAAGCATCACGCTTGGCGACAATGGTATTGATAACTGAAAATAATCAAACAAATTTATAATCTCCTTTATTATTTTAATAGATACAAAATGAAACTTTTGTTTATTTCAAATTTTTGTAATTTTAAATTGATTACTAAAATTTAATATTAATATTACTGATTATGAGAGTTACAGTTAGTTACATTAACAAAAGCAACTTACATGTTACATGTGAAGAAAGATGCTCCAATAGTAGGTGAAGTGTGCTGTTCAAACATTTGACCAACATATCGATGAATGAAACTTGTTTTCCCTACACCTGAAAATGAAAAAAATAAATAAAATTATAATATCACAAATATTACACTTCAATGATTTAAGATTCATCTTAGGCAACCTCTGTAAAATAAATAAAGAAAGAAACCATTTAATTAGTGCAAAAAAGTTATAAATATAGTACACAAGTGAATAATTAAACCAGAGCCTTTTCAATAACTATGACAAACTACAAACATATTATTATTTCTACCATTTTATTATTTTAAGACTTACATGCATAAGGCAGATTTAGGGGAGTGCTAGGTATTTCTAAATATTTGATGTTTAATGAAAAAAATATATATATATTAGAAAATACTGTGATAAATATATATAATGAATGGCTTGACTGACAGTTCCAAAGCAAACTGCCTAAGGAATCATAATTTAAGAAATGCTTTTTTTTTTTTTTTTTTTTTTTTTTTTTTTAATCCAACTTTATAATATTAGTTACTTAAATGTTGCTTATACAGAAATTATATTGAAATCATTAAAAGTAAAAAGTATGTTTTGGTGAGATCTGCATTGATTACGGACTTTTAGAAATCCTGATCTGGCATTGCAGATATGAGCAAAATTAACATTTGTTTCACAAAAATAATCAATGCAAATTGTGGATTTCCTGTGTCAGATCAAATTACTTTAACATTTTGATCGTCGGCAATTATTACATGCATGCACAAAAAATAAATTGACTTACTAAGTGCAATGACTGACATAACTTTTCTCTCCAAATTTCCGAGTTTGCCATCCTTAAAAAAAAAAAAAAAAAAAAAAAAAAAAAAAAAAGAGAGAGAGAGACAGCAAGCCAGGTTGCTAAAGAAATTAGACTTGACAAAAAAAAAAAAAATCTGGGCACAGATGTCATATACAATATATCATTGGTGCGACTTTTTTCTGACACCAATGTCGTATACACAACGGGTACTTAACTGGTGCCAAAGTATCGTTATTTTGCTTGATATGGTAATCCGCATATTGTTGTTTATGCTGTTGATGTTTTCCCCAAAATGGCGTTGGAAAAAAATCGCGCCAATACGGGGCGCGCATCTGTGCCAAAATTTGCAGCCGGTGGTTCAACATCTTAGTCTTCTTTCTTTGCAATCTCTTTGACAAAAGGCCAACATTTAAAAGATATTTTTTAGATTCAGCAAAAATATATACATAGGGTAGATGTGCCAGTAATGGACACCCCTTGATGTTTTTGATTCATAAGAATAGAACTAATAAATATTTAGCTTTAATTATTTTTTTTATGATTCCCCCTTGCATGTTTTATAAAACTGTTTTACTGTTGACACTTTTAATCAAACCAATCAGGAAGCAGAAAATAATGTTTTAAAGTTTCACTGTTTTCCTGTGAAAATCTTGATGAAGAAGCTAAGAGCTGACTTCGTTTAATTAATTTATATATTATTTATTTTCTTGCAAATTTTGAATGTTTTTGTTTGAGTATCAATAGAAAACTTAGAATTTTATATACTAGTGGCCATTTACAATATTGTATCTATTTTTAAGGTTTTAAGAGGGGGTGTCCATTACTGGAATGGTTAATTAATCATTTTCCAGTAATGGACACCCCATGTAGACATTGCTAAAAATGCAATTTTAGTAATGTTTATAGTACATAAAATATTTTGACTTTAACTGCAAACCAAAATAATCAAATTTAATTTTTAAATTATACTTACCAAAATGTAATAAACACCAAAACTTTTATAAATAGTTGCTTTTAAGTTATTTTATGTTATTAATAAAATTTCAATATTTTATTCTGTTTTCTTTTTTTAAATGTATATGTACCTTGCATATTTTAAAATCTGGCAATTAAACCAGCCAGGAAACTGAAAATACTGTTTAAGAGCACAGTCAAAGAGGGGCTCATATAGGGCTTAATACCTCTCAGTTTAAATAAAAACAATTAAGTTACAGAAGCTATTAAAAATCTATTTTCTTTCTTAAATGTTTCCTAATTCACCTCTGGCAAAAAAAAAAAAAAAGTAACATTAATGAAAGTTATAGATAATATTCATGAAACTAGTAAATCTGCAGATCAGTGGCCTCAAACATCAGTTCTAGTTTTATTTTGAAATTATTTTATTTAGTATTTGAAATATTTAACTCACAATATAATCTTTCATATTTGTAATATTAATTATTATAAATGATATATCAATTAGCCTCTGGAAGATTAATTGTTAAAAATAGTGAGACAAAACTAAACACTAATATTCCAAAACTTTTTTTAAAATTACCTTTTAAATACCCCCTCTGTTTCAATAATTTGATAGCTGTAATTGCTTGATATTTAGTATTTTAAACTATCCATCTAAAATAATTAAAACATCGATCTTCTGATAATTACAATAACTGATGCAAACAGTAAATGAAAATCACAAATATTTTATTAATTACTGGTATCCTAATTGTTAAATTCATTTGAAAATAACTATTTTGTTTTGTTTGTATGTATTCATTAAATTCTGGTTCTAAATAAAGTCATAAAAACAATTATATTTATTATTTTTTATGGGGTGTCCATTACTGGAACAGAGGGTGTCCATTACTGGGCCAGAAGGTGTCCATTACTGGGCTTTTGGGTGTTTTGATATAGGGTAGATGTGCCAGTAATGGACACCCTTAAGGAATTTCTTTAAAAATTATTTTTTTATTAATAGTTATAAATATTATATTCCAGTTTTTTCAATATTATATTAATCTATCAACAATATTTAACCATTCTTATAGCCTCATTTCTCCATATAAATAGAAATTTAATTTTAAATAACAGAAATATATCAAAACACCCAAAAGCCCAGTAATGGACACCCTCTGGCCCAGTAGTGGACACCCTCTGTTCCAGTAATGGAATCCCCATAAAAAATAATAAATATAATTGTTTTTATGTCTGTATTTAGAGCCAGAATTTAATGAATACATACTAATGAAACAAAATAGTTATTTTTAAATAAATTTAACAATTAGGATACCAGTAATTAATAAAATATTTGTGATAATCATTTACTGTTTGCATCAATTATTGTAATTATCAGAAGATCGATGTTTTAATTATTTTAGATGGATAGTTTAAAATACTAAATATCAGACAATTACAGCTATCAAATTATTGAAACAGTGGTGGATTTAAAAGGTAATAAAAAAAAAAAAAGTTTTGGAATACTGATATTTAGTTTTGTGTCACTATTTTTAACAATCTTCCAGAGATTACTTGATATATCATTTATAATAATTAATATTACAAATATGAAAGAAATGATATTGTTAGTTGAATATTTTAAATACTAAATAAAATAATTTAAAAATAAAACTGTAGAACTGATGTTTGAGGCTCCTGATCTGTAGATTTACTAGTTTCATGAATATTACCTATAACTTTCATTAATAGTAGTATTACATTTTTTTTTTTTTTTAAATAAGGAAACATTTAAGACAGAAAATGGATTTTTAATAGCTTCTGTAACATTTTTTTTATTTAAACGAAGAGGGATTAAGCCCTATGAGCCCCTCTTTGACTGTGCTCTTAAACAGTATTTTCTGCTTCCCGACTAGTTTGATTGCCAGATTATAAAATATGTGAGGTATATATGTACTACATAAAAAAAAATAAAAATAAAATAAAATAAAATATCGAAATTTTATTAATCACATAAAATAACTTAAAAGCAGCTATTTATAAAAGTTTTGGTGTTATTACATTTTGGTAAGTATAATTTAAAAATTAAATTTGATTATTTAGGTTTGCAGTTAAGCTAAAGTATTTTATGCACTATAAACATTACTAAAATTGCATTTTTAGCAATGTCTACATGGGGTGTCCATTACTGGAAAATGACTAATTAACCATCCCAGTAATGGACACCCCCTCTTAAAACCTCAAAAAGAAATGAAATTTTGTAAATAGCCATTAGTATATAAATTCAAAGTTTTCTATTGCTACTCAAACAAAAACATTCAAATTTTGCAAGAAAATAAATAATATATAAATTAATTAAACAATGCCAGCTCTTAACCTCTTCATTAAGATTTTCACAGAAAAACAGCAAAACTTTGAAACATTATTTTCTGCTTCCCGATTGGTTTGATAAAAAAGTGTCAACAATAACATAGTTTTATAAAACATACAAGGGGGAATTATAAAAAAAATAATTAAAGCTGAATATTTATTAGTTATTTTTTTATGAACCAAAAACATCAAGGGGTGTCCATTACTGGAAGGGTGTCCATTACTGGCACATCTACCCTATTTTTGTTATCAGGGGTCTGTCCAGACATTTCTCACAGGGTCCTGTTTTTGCGAAATTGTGAAGATTTTCTTATTTTTGTGAAAATTCTAGTCATAATTTTGTGAATTTTAAATTATCGATGTCTTCATGTCCTATCCTTCATGTATAAAAAGCTAAGTAATATGCTCTTTGGTGAGTTCAACTGCTTACTTACAGGGCAGATTTTATTTTTAAATAACTAAATTTGTGAAAAGTTCAATTTGAAAGTGAAAAAATTCTGTGAAAGGTCTATTTAAGAGACAAATAATTTTGTGAAGGGCCCTGTTTTGGGATAAAATGTTTTGTGAAGGGTCCTGTTTGGGGATATATAATTATGTGAAGGGTCCTGTTTTAAGATAAATTATTTTGTGAAGGGTCCTTTAAAGGACCTAAAATTTTCCTAAACATATCTCTGGTTATTTAAAATTAAATTTCGATTGATATTGGAAAATGAGACTATAAGAATGGTTAAATATTGTTGATAGGTTAATATAATATTGAAAAAACTGGAATATAATAATTAAAACTATTAATAAAAAAATAATTTTTAAAGAAATTCCTTAAGGGTGTCCATTACTGGCACATCTACTACCCTATATATATAAAATGAAAATTTTAACTTATGGGTTGTTCTCTACAATACTTGCAAATCTGGCCAGCAGTCTGACTTGAATGATGCATATGTAAATTTTCATAAAAATTAGATAAATGGTAAGAAATCAGACAATTATTGAAGATTTTAATAGCAACAGAAATTGTTTTAAAAATTTGACTTAACAAAAAAAATAAAATAAAAATTTGTGGAAAAAATAAAATAAAAAATGTGAGGGAATGACAAGTGAGGGAATGATGAAATAAGACATTTTTACTAGTTGTAGGGGAAAAATGCAAAATTATGAAGAAATCCAAACTGTTTCCTTTAAGAGAAACACTTAATATATAATGTATGATAAAATTAAAATTTTTGATATTTACAAAAAAAATGAATATTCTGTGTGAGGGAATGACTGCTAATAAAAACGCTTCCAGATATACTGACTAAAAAAAAAAATCTGTAAAATTAACAAAATTTTACACCACCAATTTATGTTGCTGGACTGACAAGTGCTCAAAATAGCTTCTTCTCTGTGAAGGATGCTAGACTGCTACTGCTCATTAGTGGTAGATATTTGAGATAATAGCAATGTGTGAGGGAATGATGGTCTAACATGGGGAAACATATAATTGATTGAGTAGACTATATAATAATAGTAAAAATTAATATTTTTATTATTTTTTGTAATGTATCAAATAAGAACTTTATTTTGCTTAGGGTATTTTTAATTATTTTTATTTCTGGATGGAAAGAAATAGGCAATAAAATATGGTAGTACAGGTGGGGGAAAGGTGAGGGAATGATGTTTGCATGATATATATTATATTTTTAAATACTAAATTTACTTATTTTTAAATTTTACTTTCTGCCCCTAATAAACTATATTTAGATCTTTTAATAAAAATAAATAAAAATGTAATAAAATTAAGAGCATTTATATGGCTGGAAAGCACTTTTTGCACTATTGCAGAGAATAACCCTTATACTACCAACTGATGCAATAACTATTGTTAAGCAAGCATAAATTAAATCAAATTTTAAAAATATGCATGCGTACTATGAAAACTATAAATATAAAGCATCATAACATGACTTCTTAGTTTCAGCCTTTTTCTCTCAAGCTTAACTGTAATTTTAGCAATTTTTTCTGTTAATGTTTTGTTATAAAATAATAGAGGAACAAAAATAATATAAACAAGTTGCAAGATTTAAAAAAATTAGAAAGACAACTGAGAGACAAAACAAAAATTCAAACCTTGAGCACCAAGAATAACAACTTTAGCTTCTGGTATGCGCATTTTGATTCTATATTAAACATGCTGTGACATGCTAACTTTTAGAAACATAACTACAAAATAAAAAAGAAGTATTTAAAGTATAAATCAGAAATCACTGCTGATAATTAAATCAGTCATAGGCTAAAACGAAACACACACAAAAAATAATAAAAACAAAATTAAATGCACATGCAACAAACAATCATAATATTAGCAATTCTTAATCACACATATTACGATTAGCCAGGTTAAACCTACTTTCAATGATCTGTCAATCCAAATTAATAAAAATGACATGCGGCTAAAATCATCGTGTGAAAAATATTTAAAGACAACTGAAATTAATTGTAGGCTAAAATATAAATGGCGGTACTTGCATTAAAATATACGATTAATCTGTGGGTGGTGATAAGTCAATGCTTACTTTCATTTTGGTTAAAACGTCAGACCAAAAAATAACGTCACAAACAACGACATTCCAAACAAGATTCATATGTGCAATCATGCTTAACTGACACGCTCTTTTAGTTTCTCTTAAATATTTAACAGGAAAAATTACAATACTCTTAAATATACTCACTCTACAGATTATAATATTTCGGGGGGCTTCACTGAAATTTATTCGTATTTACACAACGATTTTAATTTATGAAGTACTTACTGACTTCCACCGTCCAACTTGTGTTTATGTTTGTTTACAAGAGAATGCACCAGTCAGCCGCGCATAAAGAATCCAACCAACCTTTCCTTCCTCATGTAAAAAAATTTAAAAAATAATAATTAAATAAATAAATGCATATGAAGCAGTTTGATTCTTTTATATTATAACATAAATATCAATGAAACAATAAATTAAAAGTCTGTTCTCATAAGCAAATTACGTACTTCTTTCCAGATTTTCTTCGTATTTTCTTTTTTGTCGAATGGCATTTCGGTGTAAAACTAGTTTCGCCATTGGGCTGATTGATTAGAAAATTTTTAAATATGTCTTACAGAAGAAAATTAGAAGCTCTTGGCTATGAAAAAATAGACGAATTCAATGTATTTTCTGAAGAGCAATTTCGCACTTTAGTTGTTTTTCTTGAGGATCAAGTTATTCGTCATTATGCTATAGAAGACCGAGCTCCTCTCCGTAAAATAAGTTCTCCTGAATGGGAAGGGGCATTTAAAGCCTATTTAACTGCAATTTGTTGCCCATTTACTGATAGGGAAGAAGTTGCCGACTGGTTGTTAGGTCTGGCTATTCGATTAGAATATGGGGATAATGTTGAGCAATATAAAAATATAACAGCTGAAACTATAAACCTGACTAATAGCAACGTACCGCAGGTAAGAACGTTTGTGGGTTAAATTTTAATATGGTTCTAAATTAGATTTTAAATTTAGCTAAGTTATAATTGTTTATATTGACCTACACAACTAACAAAATAATAAATCTATTTCTTCCAATAAAGCTACGAATAAAGTAATAAATTTATTGAAATAAAAAAAATAAAATTTGATAATAAAAAATTTAAATTTTATACTAAGGTGTTTCTGATTATGAGCTAAAAAAATTTATAATTAAAAAAAAATTAAAAACTAAGTTTGTAATTTATGTATTCATGTTCACAAGATTGAATTTCAAAATTATTTAAAATTTTGTTTTGAATGTTATGCAATTCAATAGTCTCTACTAGTTGGCTGTAAATTTATTATGTGTATTTTAAATTCTTTTGATTTTTCCTCAATTGAAATAAAAAAAACTTATCCCAAACTTTAATGTTAAGTATATTTTTAAATGCATTAAAAAAGCAAAATTGAGTAAGATTCTTCAGTTAATGCTAATTTGTAAGTTATGGATTTGAGTGGGGGGGGGGGGGGGGGAGAGAGAAAAACAACCCTAGTAATAAATAATTCTTCTAGTAAAATTTATCTATCATTGATCACATTTTTAATAATAATTGGCCCCCCCCCCACCCCCCCCTAAAAACTGCTTATTTATAATTAAAAGGATTTTTGATTTGGACGTTTTATAGCTTTTTCAGTGTTATATATATTATGTGCATTAATATTTTTTTTCAATAACTTGCATACAACTCAAATTTGATTATGCTGTTTTTTGCGATTCCATTGAGTTTTCATATTTTTCTAATAAAACATAAGCTACTGTGTCTTACAACTGTAAGAAGCTTAATCATGATTAAAATTCCTGTAATTTTAGCAATATGTTTCAAAATAGATAAAAATTCACAATATGTATGCTAGTAAAAGAAAGATGTTTGTTGTATGAGTGTGTGTGTCTCTGTGCTCGATGGCTAGCAAAATATACCTCATTTAAAGGGCAAAATTAACACGGGCCATATGACCACTGAATGAATAAAAATGGCCAACTTATGGCCACCTTTTCTGCAAGGAGAGAATAAACGGTATGATCCATGTCAATTCAGGCAGCCAAAGAAAAAATCTTACCTTCATAGTCTCAGAAGTTTTTGAATTGAACATATGTTAAAATTCAATAAAAAATAAGATACTTGTATATTTTGGTTTTGCCCAAAAAAATTCCTGGCCCGAGATACAGGCTGCCAAAGATGGCATCCCGGGCACCATTTCCAATTCACCATTTTCGATAAAAATTTTAAAGTGCTCTATCTCTAGAACGGTGCAAGATATTTTGTTGCAGTATTTTTTATTTTAAAGATAATATTCTTCTGTTTAAAATGATTTACCCAATTTTGAAAAATGTATTCAACTTTTCTTGTGGCAACCTTTTGAAAAAAAAAAGTTTTTTTCAAAAAAAAATTTTTTTTCGAAAATGCCAATCTTAAAAATTTTGATTTTTTTGCTGTTGATCAATACCATTGGGAACTATCTTCACTGTAAAGGAGAACTTCCACTTTTGAGTTTAACACATTTTAGAAACATTTAAAAAATTCAGAGAATTTTACAGTAGGGATGCAACGGATATCCGGCAAATATCCGATATCCGGCACATCCGGCTGATTTTTCAATATCCGAAATACCGTCGGATATCCGAATCACAATCACCGGATATCCGACTTCTCTGCCGGATATCCGGCAATGCGTAACAAAGCAAATATATAAGGATAAGAGAAATCGTTTGACCCAAACAATGCCGAACGACTTTTGTTTATAATGCAAAATATGAAAGTAAGTCCACTATTTATGAGTAAAAGGTAATTCCCAAAAGTTTAAAGAATTACCAGCTTTCCTAACATTGGTATTTGAACTCTCTATAATAAATTTAAGAATTTATGTTTACATCTTTTAGAAAATTGTACCTTTACTTTCAGAATGTGAAACAAAATCTGAAGTTGTTTATTAAAGTATGACTTTATTAATTTTTTTTCTCTCTTTTAAGTTTAACAATTAAACAGGCCTATTTTTACTTTCTTCTATCTTCAATAGAAGAAAGTATTGTAACTGAGATTTTTTTCGATTTCTGGTTTTCGGTGGGCTTAGACGTTTTAGGGGTCAGAGATCCCAAAACATGCTTATACAAAATGGCTGTTTGTCTGTCATCATACCATCAAAAAGTGTATGAAGTTATGCATAGAATTGAACCAAATTTTTTGTGAATATTTTTGGCTATAGCCAGCTGGCCCTTCTTCAATATTGGAACATTCCACTGGAAGGGGGCGCTGTAATCGTGATTTTTGTGCCATCAAAAAGTGTATGAAGTTATGCATAGAATTGAACCAAATTTTTTGTGAATATTTTTGGCTATAGCCAGCTGGCCCTTCTTCAATATTGGAACATTCCACTGGAAGGGGGCGCTGTAATCGTGATTTTTGTGCCATCAAAAAGTGTATGAAGTTATGCATAGAATTGAACCAAATTTTTGTGTATGTTTTTGGCTGTGGCCAGCAGGTCCTTCTTCAATATGGAAGCATTCTGTCAGAAAGGAGTGCTGCTGTAATTGCGATTTTTGTGCCATTTTCATTATTGTACTGTCGAAAAGTGTGTGTTAAATATGTAATAAGTTATCCATATAATCGAACAAAATTTTTTGTGTATGTTTTTGGCTATGTCCAGCAGGTTCTCCTTTAAATTAGAAATATTCCACCAGAAGGGTGCGTTGTAACAGTGATTTTTGTGCCATTTTCATTCTTGTATGTACCATCGAAAATTGTATAAAGTTATACATAGAATTGAACCAATTTTTAGGGGTATGTTTTTGGCTAGGGCCAACTGGTCCTCCTTGAATTTGAAAATAGTCTGCTGGAAGAGGGCACTATAATAATGATTTTTGTGTTATTTCCATTATTTTACCATCGAAAAGTGTATGAAACTAAGCATAGAATTGAACCAATTTTTTGTGTATATTTTTGGCTATGGCCATCAGTTTTTCCTTGAATTTGGAAATATTCTGCCAAAAGGTGTCACTGTGAGAGCGTTTTTTGTAAAATTTTCTCAATTTTTTGCAGTTTTTGTACTGTATATTGGTGGCTCGTGAAGACATGGGAACTTCGCATCCTGCTAAGCTGTCTATTCACAATCAGCTGATGTACAACAGAATAACGAAAAAAATTATTGATTTTAATAAATATCATGATTGAGATTAACTTATTCTTATTTTGATTAACTGACGAGCAGAAATCTTAGAACAAAATCAAAGATGGTATAATATTGAACTAATAATATCGAAGTATTAACATTTAAAATTACTTTTAGAAATATTAAGACGTATGAGATAGAAGAAAGTTTTGGGATTGGCACATCCAATTAGTTATATTTGTAACCAGAGTTGTATAATATAGCCGCACTCCGTGCGCGGAAAATTTTCTGCAAAATTCGGAGCTTTGCGGAAAATTTCTTAGAAAAGAAAAGTAGTTTTTGTTCTTGTATTTTTTTTTAAATACCGAAAAATTAAAAATGTTCTCCAATTTTATGTACGATTTATTTATTGTTTGATAGGGGTGATTCTGTTCCAAATTTTCCGAAATTTTAAGGCATTCGGTTCCGAAAATTAAAAAAAAAAATCGCCCATCAGTCAGAAAATTCAGACAGACACAAAGAAAATCACTGATCTATATTGTGGATTTCAACAAATGATCGCCGAAAATAAACCAATTCCGTCAATCGTTCGCAGAAAAAATACCCAATTTTGTCAAAGCATCACGGAAAAAATGAAAATTTCGTTAAAGGACCGCGGAAAAACGCTAATTTCTTTAAAGAATAATCGTGGACAAAAAAAAAAATTTCTTGTCAAAGAATAGCAGAAAAAACGCAAATTACGTCAAAGAAGTGCAGGAAAAAAATGAATTTCGTAAAACATAGCGGAAAAAGCGTGAATTTTGTCAAAGGATCGTGAAAAAAATCCCGCAAATTTCATAAAAGAATCGCGGAAAAAAACTAATTTCGTTAAAGGATCGCGAAAGAAACACAAATTTGGCAAAAGGGCCGCGGAAAAAGCACGCATTTAGTCAAGGGATCGCGAAAAAAAATGAATTTTCTCAAAAGGCCACAGAAAAAACACTAATATCGTCAAAGGATTGCGAAAAAAAAGCGAATTTCATCAAAGAATCGCAGAAAAAAGCAAATTTTGTGTAAAAGCGCAGGAAAAAAACTAATTTCGTAAAAGCATAGCGGAAAAAGCACGAATTTTGTCAAAAGATCATGAAAAAAATGAAAATTTCGGCAAAGAACCGCGGAAAAAACTAATTTCATCAAAGGATTGTGAATTTCGTCAAAACGCCGTGAAAAAAGCTTGAATTTCGTCAAAAGATCGCGAAAAAATGCAAATTTCGTCTAAAAATAGGAGAAAAAAAGCGCATTTTGTCAAAGGATCTCTAAAAAAAACGCGAATTTTGTCAAAATGCAAATGTCATCAAAATATCGCGGAAAAACGGAAATTTCGCCAAATGATCGCGGAAAAAAATGATAATTTCGTCAAAGGGCTGCAATAAAAACTCATCGGTCTCTTTAATGATGATACCTAAGAATGGACCTCTCCTTACAAAATGTGATTCCGTTGTTTCAGAAGCAATGTCCATTATTGCATTTTGTGAGAAGAGGTCACAATATTAAGGATTGGGCTGTTTCTAAATGCATTGACAAAATAACTGATAAGAATTCACCCCTTCATATCATAGATTTTTAGTTTTATTATTTTTTTAGCCAACATAATTATTCTGTAATTAATATTAATTAATTTTTAAATTAAACGGTAATTATTTTAAAACTACTATTTAAAATTCATACAGTCAAAGTAATATAACACGTCATTTTATTAAACATTAAATTTGCAGAAAGTTATTGACCCAATATTTATGTGCGCAGAAAGTTTTTGGTTTTATGAAAGTCTGTTTGTAACTTCATTATAAATAAAATATTTAAAATTAAAAGTAATTTTCTTTTTACTTATAAATATCACAGTAATTTAACTTAAAATAAAACTAAATGTGATTCAAAGCAAAACACTATTAAATAATTAAAACAGAAAAAAGGCATCAACTAAACCTTTATTTGGAGAAAATCATTCTTTAATCATGGGTATAGTAGCAGATATTTTATGTTTAAATTATAAAAAGAATGTATGTATTTCTTTGTGAAAATACTCTACAATTATAGGCATATTTAATTGGTTAAAATTTGTTACACAAATTATCAGCATTTCATTGTACAAATTAATTATTAGCAATTATCAATATACTCAATCCCATATCCAAATCCAGTAGCAATTATCAGCATTTCATTGTACAAATAAACAGAATATTTTAATGTTTAAATAACATTTTTTATACAACATTATTAATATACATTACATGGCTTGAATGGCAGATACATGTCTTGAATTTCGAGATGGGATGGTAGGATTCGTGCCCTAAAGAATATTGGGGGCAGGAGACTCCTGTTTCCAAAAAAATCCTTTTCTGAAAATGTTTCTTTGTAAAACGACAATGAAGTCTCAGGACCGGCTGACAAACTTCGTGATATTTTCCACTATCAATTGGCAGATTTCACAGTTTCTTCTTACAACAAATTGACAAAATTCATGTTTGTTTTTCTGCATCTGACAAAAAAAATTTGCGATTTTTCTCCGCGACCGACTGTACGAATTTCTTGATTTTTTTCTGGAGACAGATTGGTGAATTTTATAATTTTTTTTTTTCGCAATCAATTGACAAATTTAGAAATTTTATTCTGTGACCGATTGGCAAATTTCCCTGTTTGTTCTTGTGACATACTGATGAAAGTAACGATTGTTTTTCTGCATCCGATTGAAAAATTTTGCATTTTTTTTCTGCGACCAGCTGAGGAATTTCACAGTATTTGCTCGTGACGGACTGGTAAATTTCACGATAGTTTTCCATGATCGATTGACGAATTTTGTGATATTTTCCCACTGTCGATTTCCCATGAACTTCAGTTTTTTTTCTCACATTCAATCGACAAATTATTTTATTTATTTTCACCATGATTGACGAAATCAGCAATGTTTTTTCTATGACCATTTTACGTATTTTGCGATGTTTTACCTGTCTGCCCAAAATAGGAAATAACTAAAAGGGCAGCAACGGCCACTGGAGACTAAGCTCTATCAAATTGGCGAATAGTCAGCACTAAACAAAATGAGATTACACTTGTGATGCACATGAAAAAAAAATAACTTTGATGAACTTAAAAAAAACATAATTAGAAACAACAAACTAGTTGTTTCTCGCAATTAACAGAAATTAGGACAGGACTTTTTGAAATCAACCTTTTCTCGTGTAATAGAAGAAATCAATTGACTATTCCCTTTTCGAACTTTGGATATGGATTTCATAGCGTAGATTCCAATGCGTAGAACATAGTTCAATTAACGAAAATACCAGTGATTACAGTTTTGACTATAATTCCATTAAGGATATAATAAAAAAATTTGTTCAGAAGGGACATACCATCACAGATGTGCATTATTCATGTAAGTTAAAAATTAATGCACATCAGATTTTACAAAGTTTTCTAAAACTTTTTAACCCCTTCGCGACGGGAGCCTTTTACGAAATGTTTATTACTTTGCTACCGGGTTTAAAAAACAGAAGTTTGTGCCTATTCAAATCGGGAAAATGCTCGGATTAAATAAGACAAATTTTACAGTAAAATTTTACTGGTGAGGATAAACGAGGATCCTTAGGCCTATTTCCGGCACGTATACGTGTCGCTCGTCCCCAAGGGGTTAAGAGAGCATAACCATGTGTTTCCGATAATTTCTAAAGTTATAAAATCGCTCTGTACTGTTTGTCAAAAGTGTAACTTCTGAAAGAGGCTAAAGTATGCAAAATGGAATAAAATCTAAATTAAGAAATTCATTTAACAACCCGATTGTTAATTGCCCATAACATTGGGTGAAAATTGAAAAATAGACATGGTATATATAAAGCTTGATTCTGTTCCTTTGTTTTAATAAAATAAAAATTTTGAATAATTATCTTGAGTTGTTAATTTAAATTGTTTCAATGGTATTTTGTCATGTCTGTATAAATGTAATTCTTTAAGTAGCACATAAAAAATAACGGGGTGTAAAGATTTTTTTTCCTTTTCTAACAGTTCAACTCCCCTGCATTTATAAATTTTGGGTACGAAACTCCCCTCTTGGGAAAACTTGAATTCAAGCCATGATATTCAAAGAGATATAGTTTTTGTAAATTATATTTCAATACATTTAAAATGTTTCAATGATGTGTGAAACATGTTTGTAATTTATTGTTTTGAAATGACATTATATAGAGAAATAATTCAATACATAACTAAAAACATATCTAGGGCCGGATATCCGAATCCGGCAGACGAAGGAGCTTCGGATATCCGGTATCCGATATCCGGCAAAATCAATATCCGGTGCATCCCTATTTTACAGGAACTGTATATATACAGTTCCAGTAAAAGTCACTGAATTTTTGCTTATTTGTATCATATTTGTAAGGATAAGCCTACTATATATTCTAAACAAGTTAGAAATTGCAATATCAAATGTGGCAAATGAGGTGCATGCATAGTATTAACTAGTTTTATAAATATTCAGATCTTGGTGCAATAAGTGTTACACTTTTGGGCAAAAAGGCATGAATACAAAAATTACTATAATTTCATATATTAAATTCAGTAATACGGAAGTAATATGAATCCATCTTAAAAGGACTTAATCGCCATGGCAACCTAGAATCATTGTCTATCATGGTATATCATTGAATCCATTATGTATTATAGGATTTTTAAATAGAATGAAGAAAACTTTTATTAATGTCTTTTATGTTTTAATTTGATTTTCATAGCATTTGAAGTGATACATACTTTATTGCAGAGGTATACAAAAAATTACTTTTTGTGTCATAGAAAGTGCATAGTGTTTACAGGGATACACAAAAGATTTCGGATACTTCACCTTATTGGAAATACTGTACATTAGCGATGATTGCTAGAGGTGCATTTTTAGTTGCGATAAGAGTTTTTAAGTTTAAATTTTTCCATATTACGTTGTGTGCATAAATGCTGTAGATCATATACAGGGCTACACAAAAGAAATTTAAGGGTTTACTATGAATGAAAGTAGCTTAAAGGTGATTTTTAAATGAGTTATGCATTTTTACACTGAACTACATTTAGTATACCAAGATATGTTTGGAGAATATAGATAAAATGATATACAGGTCCACGCAAAGAATTAGATTCATGGCCGTCTATGGATGATAATCTCTGGAAGTGTGATTTCACTGGTTTTAAGGATGTTTTAATCTTAATTAAATATTAGCTAAATAGTGACATGTATATAAAGATAGTAGGTAAAATACAGGGTTGTATGAAAGTATTCAAGTATGCTTCCGTCTATTGACATAAATTTCTAAAAGTCAAATTCTGACCTATTTATGTGTTTTTAACAATTTCCAACATAGTTGAAAGTCTTTATGGATTCAATTTGTCTGCCCATCTGTCTGAACTCTAACTTGTATTAATATAATTTGTATTGCTGTGTAATTGATATATGTTATTGAGATTATTTTACTATGTTCGGTATTGAAAATAAAGTATGTATCACTTCAAATGCTATGAAAATCAAATTAAAACATAAAAGACATTAATAAAAGTTTTCTTCATTCTATTTAAAAATCCTATAATACATAATTAATTCAATGATATACCATGATAGATAATGATTCTAGGTTGCCATGGCGATTAAGTCCTTTTAAGATGAATTCATATTACTTCCGTATTACTGAATTTAATATGTAGAATCATAATAAATTTTGTATTCATGCCCTTTTTGCGCAAGAGTGTAACTTATTGCACCAAGATCTGAATATTTATAAAACTAGTTATAGTATGCCCGCACCTCATTTGCCACATTTGATATTACAATTTCTAACTTGTTTAGGATATATAGTAGGCTTATCCTTACAAATATGATACAAATAAGCAAAAATTCAGTGGCTTTTACTGGAACTGTATATATACAGTTCCTGTAAACTTCTCTGAATTTTTTAAATGTTTCTAAAATTTGTTAAACTCAAAAGTGGAAGTTCTCCTTTACAGTGAAGGTAGTTCCCAATGGTATTGATCAACAGCAAAAAAATCAAAATTTTTGGGATTGGCATTTCAAAAAAAAAAATTCTTTTTTGAAAAAAAATTTTTTTTTTCAAAAGGCTGCCACAAGAAAAGTTGAATATATTTTTCAAAATTGGGTATATCATTTTAAACAGAAGAATATTATCTTTAAAATAAAATAAACCACAACAAAATATCTTGCACCGTTCTAGAGATAGAGCTCTTTAAAATTTTTATCGAAAATCGCGAATGAGAAAGGATGCCGGGGATGTCATCTTTGGCGGCCTGTATCTCGGGCCAGGAATTTTTTTGGGCAAAATGAAAATATACAAGTATCTTACTTTTTCTTAAATTTTAACATATGTTCAATTCAAACACTTCTGAGACTATGAAGGTAACCCCCCTGCCTGAGTTGATATGGATTCAGCCAAACTTTTAACTGCATTCCATAAGTAATTCCACTCTTGCTGGTTGCAATATGTTAATATCAACACATTTATTTGGTCTATTTAATTTTAGAATAGTATTTACTAATAGAAATTTTAAACAAGTTTATTTGTTTAGCACTTTAAAATAAAAAAAGTGACCACTTGCAAAACTACTTACTGGCCTTTAATGAAAATTCTCAGTTTTGCCCTCTACTTCATGAAAAGGTCTGAATGCTTGGACAAAGATAGGTCCAAATATGCCTGAGACTGAGATTTGTCATTTTTTTTAAAAATTAACTGATATTAGCCACAAAAACACGTAATTGACACAGGAAAATGGTGGGAAGTTTCATTGTAACTGACTCTGTCATAGAAGAAAAAATGGTCTTAGTACCTTATTTAAAAAATATTATGAAATTGAATGATGGCTGTAATTAGCATATGATATTAGAAGATAAATTAATATAGTTATTATGAATAAATCATTTAATGTAAATACTAATTATGATAAAAAAAATGTTATTGTAACAGACAAACAGGAATTACCTGCTTTTTGGATACCTTAATGTTTATCTATATTAGTTATAAAATAACATACAATTTATTATAACAAAAATGTATTTTCATTCAGAGGGAGTTCAGAAACTTAACGTCTTTCACAAAATTTGACTGTTGCCAGAATATAGTTATTGAAAAATATGTAATCTTACCTATATAGTCCTACAGGTCACAACCTGTGGCTTGCGAGTTTCGTCAATTTATAACTGAAAAAATTACAATTTTTGTCCATATGGTCGCAGTAATAAATCGTGAATTTCGTCAATTTGCCGCGAAAAAAATTGAAAATTTCGTCACTCAGATAAGAATTTTGTTGATTGGGCATGGAAAAATCATGAATCTAGTTGATTGGACTCTGAAAATTTGCGAATTTTGTCGGTAAAGCGTGGAAAAATCACAAATTTTGTTGATCAGACACGGAAAAATCGTGAATTTTGTCGATGAGGCGTGGAAAAAATAGCAAATTTCGTCAATCGGGTTCGAAAAAATCGCGAATTTCGTTGGTCGGACACGGAAAAATTGCCAATTTTGTTGATGCGTTGAAAAATTAATTTTTTTTTTGATCGGCTGTGAAAAAATCGTAAGTTTCGTCAGTCGCGAGAAAAAATTGCATATTTCTTCAGCAAGTTAAGAATAGTGAATTTTGTCGATTGGGTGCGGAAAAATGGTGAATTCTATCGATTAGGAGCGGAGAAATCTCAAATTTCTTTGATTGACTTTGGAAAATTTGCATGTTTTGAGTAATTTATCGTGAGAAAAAATCGTGAATTTCGTCAATAAGCGTCTAATAACTGAAAATTTCGTCGATTGGGCACGGAAAAGCCACGAATTTCATTGGTCAAGCGCGAAAAAATCTTGAATTTTATCAGTCTGAATTATATTCAGATTCAGTTAGTCCTTGACATGAATTGATGTTTTATACATTTTGGTGTAAATTGCTCAACAGGCGGCGCTGCTATGCTGCATTTTTTGTAATTTCCGCAATAGCTCTATCTCAAGAACTAATGCTTGGATTTTCAACAAACTTCAGTTTCAGGTATACTTTGATATGAATTAGTGTTTGTTTTGGTGCAAATCGTTCAACAGGTGACGCTGCTATGCTGCATTTTTCAGAATTTCCACTATAGCTCTATCTCAATAACTAATGCACGAATTTTCACCAAACTTCAAATACAGCTATACCTTGACATGAATTGGTGCTAAATTGATGTAATTTCTTGTACTATTTAAATAATTTAATTGACGTGATTTATATAGAAGAAAGTTTTGTGATGTCCACAACATACTAGTTTAAAATGCCGATAAAATGACTTTAGTTTAGAAAGTAACTGCCATGTTGGTTATCTCTGAGTTTGATTGGTGATCATTTTCAAAAATGGCATTTTGACGCGTAGGGAAAAAACACCAAGTTCATTCTGCAGACCACTAACAAACCTGTTACCAATATTTTTTATTAAACATATTTGTCTTGAAAAAAAATATTGCTGAACAATGCAAATCTTCGTAGTATATTAACAAACTCATTTTTATATGTGCATGAAATTTACATTCAATTCAAATGCTTTAGGTATAGTCCATGTCAATTCAGGCAGGCAAAGAAAAAATCTTACCTTCATAGTCTCAAAAGTTTCAGGAAAAAGTAAGATACGTGCATATTTTTATTTTGCCCCAAAAAATTCTTGGCTTGAGATAAAGGCTGCCAAAGATGGCGTCATGGGCACCATTTCTCACTTGCGATTTTCGATAAAATTTTAAAATGCTCTATCTCTGGAATGGTGAAAGATTTTTTTTTTTTAAATGAGTTTTCTGTTTAAAACGAAATACTCCATTTTGAAATGTGTATTTAACTTTTTATGCTGTAGCCTTCTAAATTAAAATTTTTTAAAAATACCAATCCTAAAAAAATTTATTTTACAGTTGATCAATTCTATTGAGTACTTCATTCCCTGTAAAGGAGAACTTCCACTTTTGAGTTTGACATGTTTTAGAAACAATGTAAAATTTTGTCATTTTACTAATTTCCTGTTGCGACGTAGTTACATATTGGTCTCTAAAATCAAAATCTAGTATTCTTTGACATGGCATTTTAATTCTTAATAAGTAACAGCTTAAAAAAGTAAATAAAGAAAAAGTTACAAAAACATTACAATCAAAAACATATTATTAGCCACTTCAGAACGAGCGACATTTATACATGATGGATAAGGTGCTCAGAATCCTTGATAATTCCTATCAGTTATTTTTTATAGTAAATTTTGCCTTATTTAAATCAGGGCATTTCCCCAATTTAATAATTAGGCAAAAACTTTGTTTTGAAAAATCGGTGATGAAAGATTAAATATTCCGTAAAAGTTGCTTATTGTAAAGGGGTTAAAATTTAAATAATGTATGTGCAACTTTCAAAACATGTACCACTTTCTGTTTACTCTGCTTAGAACTGAAAGTAGAAATTCAACGAACTAAAAATTTGTTGAACTGCATCAGTATCTTCCTTTAATATTGAGTGATGCCTTCCTGTTAAACCAATAGTAGAAACTGGGGGTATCTACAATCTTTAAAACATTTTGAATTGGAAGTGAGCGCTGGTGGTGGTGTTGCTATCTTGCAGCTGGAAATCTATATACAGAACAGGGGTGTAAAAATTTTTTGAAAATCTAGGAGAAAGTTACTATCGATAACAAATTTGTAAAATGAAATTACAGTATAAGTTAATAATAGTGCATGCAAGTTACTCTTTTTAATTAAATATATCTCACACATGACATAAATTTTTCTTGTATAAAAAAGTAATGTTACATAAAATTATAAATATTGATATAATAAAATTGGAAATGCTGATGTAAAATACAAATAATAATCATTAAAAACTTCTTTAAGCACCTCAAAAGTACAAATATCTAATTCACTTCAAGGACTATAATATATGCCATAAATCAATACTGCTAACTTATTGTTTGTCCTCATTTGCTTTTAAATTTTTATGATGTTTATGACCGCTCATGTGTCTTGTTGTTTTTGATGTAATGTACCAGCGTTCAACTGCTTTTGTAGGATCAAATGCTTCTACAGAAGGTCCATTTAAATTTATTAATAATAAATCATTTAAATTTTGTGGTCTAAGTAGAGCGAAACTTGTTCTTGATAAAATTCATTGTGCTGAATCCTCGCTCACAGGATGCAGTTGCCACAGGTATTAGATACAATTTGCAGTAACTTTGATAAAATTGGAAATTTAGAATCATTTTTCATTGATTGATCAAAAGCTCACTAAATTTCATGTCTTTGCATAGTACCTTAAACTCGTACCATTCTTCAAGAGCAATACTTTCAGCTGTTTCCAAATCAACATTCAATGTGACAAAATATTTCTGGAAATGATTTAATAATAATTTTAATAAGTCCAGTTCAGTGAAAGAGAACTTATTTTTTTTTTCTTTGCACATGGAACAAAAAGAAAAAAAAAAATCCATAAATAATCAAGGTTATAAATATGAATTATTTTTCATTTCCTAAGACATATCTAGGCGCCAGTGCAGACCTGCGAACTGCTACGAAAAAATTGTAGTTGCTACGATTTGGACCAATAAGCTACGATGCTACCAAAATCGGTCTTAAACTAAGATTTTTTTTTTCAAAAAACACAAACGCATTTTTTGTTTCTAGTTTCAATTTTTATCTTGTGCAGCATATTTTTCAGGAGTGATTCTGTTCCGAAATTTCCAAACTTTCAAAGCATTAATTTCCGAGAAATCACGAATTTCGACAAATGACCGTATAAAAAAAATCAATTTCGTCAATTGGTCGCAGAAGAAAATAAATTTCGTCAAAGGATCGTGGTAAAAAAGTGAATTTTGTTAAAATATCGCAGAAAGAAAACTCTAATTTCGTCAAAAGATCAGTAAGAAAATGCAAATTTCGTCAAAAGATTAGTAAGAAAATGCAAATTTCGTCAAAAGATCAGTAAGAAAATGCAAATTTCGTCAAAAGATCAGTAAGAAAATGCAAATTTCGTCAAAAGATCAGTAAGAAAATGCAAATTTCGTCAAAAGATCAGTAAGAAAATGCAAATTTCATCGAAAGATCAGTAAGAAAATGCAAATTTTACCGAAAGATCGCGGAAAGAAAACTCTAATTTCGTCAAAGCATCGTGGTAAAAAATGCAAAATTCGTCAAAGGATCGTGGTAAAAGACGTAAAATTCGTCAAAGGATCGCAGTAAAAAATGGGAATTTCGTCAAAAGTTCATGGTAAGGCAGATTTCAACAAAGAATTGTGATAGAAAAATGTCAGTTACGATTGTGGGAAAAAATTGTGAATATCCTGAAATGATCGCGGGAAAAAATAGCAAATTTCATCAAAATTTACTGCACTGGGCTAAAAGAATTGGAACCAGGCTCCTTTTACAAATGTAAAAAAAAAAAAAAAAATGCTTCGAAACGAGAAGAAACTAAAAATTGAATAAAAATTTTCACATGAAAAAATTTACTACATTGAGTTGAAAGACTGAAACCATATTCCTTTTACAAATGTCAAAAGATTGCTGCAAAACATGAGAAACCAACCAACCAACCTCCACATTAATTTTAATTTTGTGTACTACGATTTCTCATTTTCAAAGGTTGGCAGGTCTGCCAGTGTCGAAAATTTAGTCGCCCGGTATTTTTACACCCCTGATACAGAAGCCGGTCTGTGTGGGAACATAAAGTTCGCAGCAATTTCATTTAACTCGCAACTCAGAGTTTCCCCCAGACAGTTTCAGGAGGGTGCTACACCCTGCCTGCCCTTAGGTTTACAAAATAGCACCCATCTTGCCCCTCATTTAAAAAATTAGCTCCCTTGTTTGTTGCCCCCACCTGGAAAAAGTGCCTTTACTCCTTTGTTTATTAAAAAAAATTACTTGTACAGTAAAAAATGACTCATTGCTGTTTTAAAATAGTGTTCTGTCTATTAAATATTAAAAAGTAGTTTTAAAAATCAAAAGAATGCCTTTAAAAGTTTCAAGAAATGCCCTTAAGAATCCAAAACATGTCCTTCGGAATCCAAAAGTGCCCCTTTCCCACAAGCAGCACCCTGCCCTTTTTTAAACCTGGGAGAAACTCTGGCAACTGATATCTGTCACCTCTGCAATCAACCAGTCATTCATATATACAGGCTACAAACATCCTTATTTGTAAATTGTTAATCTGAATATTCGGTCATTTCAGACATATTGAAATTTTTGATCAAATGAAATTTCTTCTTTCTTGTTCTAAATTCGTGCAATATAGGTTAATCCATCACTGTGAGACTTCACATGTGTCTTTCACAAGGATAGTTTTATTGGACTATTTTTCCATTTTCTGCTGGTGGAATTCTTCAATTTCCTCATTGGATAACAGGATGAGGGGCTGTTGATGTGCATAACTTCACCACTCTCGTAAAATCCTTGGCATTCTGAATGCCTCTGTACTCGACCTAGAAAAATTGCTTTGTAACATGGTGTTTCATCAGGCCTCCTACACCATCACAACGTCCCTTCCAATGTCCGATAGCACCGTGTACCCCACTCCATTGGCACAAGTGACTTAGTTTCAAATGGTAACAATTTTTGAAGTTACTAAGGGCACCATCAGAAATGATAATGTTTTCTGGTTGTGATTGCAGCTGTTGTTGAATTCTACGTATTCCCAGCAGTGTGTGCTGAGTCATTTCTACTTTCATCACTTATAACTTAAAAAAAAAAAAAAATTGTCTTGTTTTGAAAATATGAGAGTCTTGTGAAAATTGAACTTTGGTCATTGCTCCAGTGATATCCCTGTACTTCTTGTGGCAGAATCACAGCCGAATTCTCAGCCAAATATATGTAGTAGGTAGTGTTCACTCTAGGAAAAGAAAAGGGCAGGGTGCTAGCCACAAAAAGGGCACAGTTGAAGCTGAAAGAGGGCACTTTTTTCAGCGAAAAAGGGCATTGTTTTTTCAGAAAATATAGGGCCGAAACTAGCCTTTTTTGCACCTGGGGCAAACATGGATTTTGGTGCCCCCCCCCCCCCTCCTCCGCAAAGTATATTTACAAAGAAAATTTTATTAATTTTCTAATAGCCAACATATTTTTAAATTTAAATTATGTAATCATAAAATATGTAATACTGAACTACTTTAATCTACTTTGTCAAATATTGATTCATTAAAATCTTGAAAACGGAATTGAAAAAAATTCCGCTTTATACAGCATCCTTATGCCATATCCTTAGATTCTTCTGTGCTTTGGCATACCCCAGACAGGACGATTTTAACAAAATAGTGCTAAACATGGACGTGAGAAAAATCAACAACTGGCGCATGGGGTACATGCCTCCTCTGCCACCCCATTTTTTTCTTAATTACAATGCTTTTGATTTATAGTAGTACATTAAAAAAAGGAATCAATTTTTATACAGATTATTTTCTTATAGTAACAAATGTTTGGCATCATTATTAAGGTAAATGAGCATTGTACTTATTTATTGTCAATTTTTTTTTAACTTGTTCTGTTGCATAAAAATATTCCTTTGATTATCTCGATTTAACGAATAATCTCGATTTAACGAACAAAGTTGCTAGTCCCGAACGATTCGTTAAATCGGGGTTCATCTGTATGTAGTTGCAAATTATGTGCATTTAAGCATGAAAATGACTGTAATGAATGTATCAAAGTAGCAAGCAAGTTTGGATTTAAGAAAAACACAGCAAAACCAAAAAATTATTTTTATTCTGAATCTATTTGGCTCAATATCCAAAGTATTTGGCTGAAGTATCCGGCCAATGGACACTGAATTGTAGCCGAATATTCATTGCATCCCTAGTTTCAATAGTGACAATTGGTTTTTTATTTAACCCCTTAACAGCCGCGGATGTATATATATGGCTCTGGAAAATACATGCATCTATTAAAGAGATGGCGAATTCCAATTGTAGTGAGGCAATTTTCACCGCCTGGGCCATTATATGTAACAGTATAACATGTGCAATTTCTTACTGTTATTTCAGAAAACTAATATACACCTTCTTTAATTGCAGAAATATGTAATTTAAGTAAGGCACTGGATATTGCGTAAGATTTTGTCGGCAGTTAAGAGGTTGACTTTGTGTGTTTTTAAATATTTGAGAAAAAATAAACATCAATTAGTTGAGTAACAAAATGTATAACTAAGCAACTATTAACCTAAAAAATAAAATATTTTATTATTTAAAGCAGTAAAAATAAAAAAAAAGTTAAAGGCTGATGTAAACTAAATGATATGCCTTTTTAAAATTTAGCAATTCTGACTACAAATCACTAGCAGCTCCATGTGTTATTCCAATATTAATGTATTCGTTGATGAGAAATTATGTTATTTTGTTAAACTCTGGCTCAATAAAAGTGTCTTTAAAATTTAAAATGACTTAAACACTTAATGTCCAGTTTATAATTAAAATGCTTCATTGTTATAAAAGCCAATTTTGACCAAAAAAGCTGGTTAAGACCAATAAAAACCATTTGTGTGGCCTTTTTAACACTTTAAAAAATGTTTGACTGTCTGTCGTCCATGCTTTTTCATAAATATACTTGTATTGCCATGTAATTGATATATTTCCTATGGCATGTTTGCTATTGATAATGAAGTGTGTAACATTTATAGTTTCTTTACAAGGATACTCAAAAGAATTCCATTATATTATGGCCTATAAGGGAAAATAGTTTGCAGTGTATTTTAATGATGTTAAACTATTTCGAAAGTAATGAAACTGATATGCATTTATGAGGTGCACTAAAACTTACTTTCTATGGACTGTTGAGTGCAAATCATTTATCATCCATGTACAGGATCATAGAAAAGAATTCAATTGCACAATGGTCTACTCAAGGCACACATATTAATAAAAGAAAAATACTTTAAAATAATAACAAGATGAATTCAGGTATTTGTTTTGAGTAAATATGCAGAGAAAAATAGCTACTTATATCAATAAGATGCTGAAATTAGTCTCCAGTATAAAAGGTCCAATAGGGGATTGAGTATCTGAGTAAAGTTCCAAGTGGTGATTAAAAGTGGAAAATATAGTAATAGTTTTTCTTACAAATTTAAGTTCTTATAAGATTAATATTTCAGTGTATTCTAAATTAGTATCTTATCCTGTAATTTTTTATTTAGATCAAGCCAAAAAATCCTTTGGATAACTTGGACTTTGAAAGTACTGAATTCAAAGGTCATGTGAAATCACTCGCTCAACTTCTTGGTGTATCTCCACACCCTGATCATCTAGAGACTTTAAGTGCAATATGCACTGTGATCCAGAATTCTTTCTCTAAGGAAGCTTTGGAAAATAAGCAAAACAAAAAGAAAGATAGCAAACCCTCACCAGTTATGGAATTGCCTTTGGGATTTGAAACCAATGATCAGATTCTTGACAAAGCAGCTAAAGTTTTGAGATTGTGCTTCATCCATGATCTGCGTGACCTTCAAACTAAAATAAATGAGATCATTGTTGCTGTTCAAACTATTACAGCTAATCCTAAAACTGATACTCGTCTTGGCAAGGTTGGACGATAATTTTCCTGTGAAAGTTTATTATGAGGTGTAACGTTCATGACGCTGTAAAAGTATGTAATGTTTGTGGTAATAAAAGCTATGTCTAAGATGGAACTTAATTTATTTTTTAAGATTAGTTTAGGAATTTATGAAATATAAATCTGTAATTTTATTAACTAATGATATAAAAAGACTGTACATGGCTCAGGACCATTTGCAAAACTTACTAGCTGAATATTGCTTTAATTCCCAACCAGTTATTCAGAATACATGTGATCCTAACCATTCTGGATAAATGGTTCTGTAATGTAATTTTTTTTTTTTTTTAGAACAAACCACTTCAATGGCAGCCCCGATATAAGTCGGGTATAACAACACTTGTTTCCCTGTCTCTATTAAAGCAATATTCAGCTGATAAGTTTTGTAGAATATAAGTGGTTGTGGCATTATTTCTGATTTCAAAATAATTATTAGATTACTCGGGTTAAGAATCGGATCCAAACAAGATCAAATCAAAGTTTGAAAGAAGGTAATTTATAGAAACCCTTTGGAAACAAAAGAATTTTTGTTTCCTCTGCATAAAAATCAAAACTTCTAATATGTAACTAAATAAGTTTCCATTCAGTGCTGTAGTTGGTAAAAAATAATTATGGGAACTGGGAACTCACCTTTTCATAGAGTAGATGTTACCAGATTTTTGCTAAGTCAAAATCCAATTTAAAACATTTAACCAAAAGCTGACGTTTTTCAATTACAGTTATAATTATTATATTATAGCATCCATCTAAAAGCAATATTTAATCAATCTCATAGTATTATCATACTTTAGAATGACCTACTGTCCACATTGCAGTTTTAGATTTTCTATTTTTCTCCTGCCAAAGTGAACACATACATCAGATCTGAAATTAAATAAAGTACCCTTTTCACAGTCAGATGTAAGACTGTAAAATACTACATCAGATCAATATGAGTGAAAGCAATATGCTCGTCTTGTTCCATGCATTCCTTTTATTTCTTGACAATTAGTGATCCATATCTCATCCAGTTTTGCTTTTCCTGCTTGTATTTTCTTTTCTGCCAAATTGAAACTTTGCCCCGGGCACAGTTTTCTCTTCACACAGTGCTGGTTCAGGAACTTGTATTTGTACATAATTAATTTGTATGAAAATCCCCGTGATTGGTTAATTTTCTTAAATAATACTTAACAAGCACAGGCATGAAAGAGTTCCTCCTAAAGGAGGAATTCCACCTTTTTTAAAACAATTTTGGTCATTCTCTGGATTGATGCAAAAATGCAAAGAAAATATTGGAAGCATGGAGGGGGAGAGTGTCTGGAAAATCTAATAATCAGACATTTTGTCTAACTAAAGCTTTGCTTTCAGTTCAAAATCCTTCGAGGGTTTTTTTTTTTCTGAACTGCTGTGCAAAAGATCTATGAAATTAAAGGGATTATAAGCATATGAAAGTAATGTAAATTGAGTTGCTTAAAATATCTTTCCAGAGGGAATTTTTTAGAAGGTTCTTTTTGGAATAGAATATTTTGTCCTATTTATACAACATTTTCCGTGCAAAAGTTTAAATTTGTTTTTAATATTTTCTAAGTTATGAAAAGAAAATAACGATGCATACAGTTATATTTCATTTTACTGTATAAATAACTTAAAATGTGTCTAATCTAAATTATAAAAGTTAGCACCATTCTTAATGGAAAAGATTTTCCACCTTTTTTTCTATTTCCTCGCTCTCATGCTTGCAAGCAGCAAATAAATAATGTAAAATTATTCTCTTTTATTTAAATATGATTCTGTTTCTAATTATTCAAAATATCTTTATAAGTTTACTGTTAAACATAGAAGTTGTATAAGGTTTTAAAAATATGTTTGAAAAGTTCTTTTTAAGGATTCAGTTTGGCCGAATATTTCAATATTTGTGTCAAACCGAATATTCGGTAGGCCAAATAGTTTGCTATTCAGCCAAACCGAATATTCAGTAACATGGCGGAATATCGAATATTCGGTGCATCTCTACTTAAAATAGACATTTTAGAAAAAATTTCAATCTCCAAACTGTATCCTTCACAAGTGAAATGATTGGGAAAAAAAAAAAAAGTCACGTAACAGCTGAAATCAACAATGAATCTGTTATCTATTTATTATATGTTCAAAGGACCTTATTTAAAATGTCTAAATAGCAACACAAAAATAGGATTGTGTGAAAAAAATAGCAGATCCACGGGAAGATAATTAAATGCAACTTGTTAAAAATGAAAATTGATGTGCAAAATTATTTCAATAATATACCAATTAATAGAAATGGTAAAGTTCAAAATTTAATATAAAATTTGAAACATGCATTTATTTTTATTGCCATAGCTACAATTAATCATGTAATCCGATGGTAATAGATAGAACTATTTAACCCGGGAGAACTCGCTAGTGAGAATGCCCAATTGCTTTTCTTTTACTTTACATTCATACAATATCAACTTTTTTGGTTGGCTTAGTACTTTTATTCACAAAATAGGTAAAATAATTGTAAAACATTTTGAAATTTTAATTAAAATGAAAAATGATTTAAATAAGAGTCTTAAAGTACGACTGTGAGAGAAAATCTCATGCAGCGAGTTCTCCCGGGTTAACTAAAAAAAATTTTTTAGCAACATGCCGTTGAAATTATCTCTCTTTTCAAGCTCATTTACTCTTTTCTTTTCCTTAAATATAGCTGCATTTTTTAAATATATAAATGCATACAAGTAAATTTTTTGAAAGAAAATGTAAGCAATTTCCTGTGTCAAGATTTTGTTGAAAACAATTTTTATTATTAAAAAATACACCTGTTGTATAACTTTATTTTAATATAAAAAAAAAAAAAACTTTTAGTTTCCAATTTCTAAATTTAATACAAAATTTATAGTAAATTTTATTATAGCCTTCATTCTGAGTCAGAATATGAATTAGTTAATTCTGCATTGCTGGGATTGACCATTCTGTTGGCGTAATGGGTTCTTCATTAAAGAGGTCCAAATTGCAGTGAATAGCAATCAACAATTCAACATTTGCTGTATTCAGAGATGGGCAGTATAAAAAATACATGTGTTTGAAATACATTTTCAAAATACTCTTGTATTTTAAACTGACAAAACAAAAATATTTTGGTAATGTATTTTGGAATGCTTTTTCAAAGAATTTTGTATTTTCAAAATACAGTAGAACTCCAATTATCCGATTCAATTGGGACCGGACCCCATTCGGATAATCTAAAATTTCGGATAATTGGATTTTTTCAGAAAAAAGTGTATTTTAATTAATTACTGTAGGTATGTTGAAAATGAGGGGAAAAAACTATTTTTACAGAAAAAGAACTTTTTTCCGAAAAAAGTGTATTTTAATTAATTACTGTAGGTATGTTGAAAATGAGGGAAAAAACTATTTTTACAGAAAAAGAACTTTTAATTAAACGAAAAGGCAACACTTTTAGATGTTAAGCGTACTTACAAGTGCTGTACATTAGTACAGTATGTAAGTACCGTACTATAAATGAGTGTCTTTGCTTGCTGAACATTTTGTTCAAAGTAAGCTGTCTCACAGTCTTTATCTGTTTTCGGGCAGCCTAGTCGTGCATCCGCTTAACAGTGAGAAGTTGTATGTGGTCAGCACTCGGGCTGACGTTCCATCCACTTCAACATGGTTTCAAGGCGGGCAAATGCTTCACTATCTGATGATCCCCTGTCTGCTTCAATTCAATTTCGACATTAAGGTCATCTTCGATACTTTATTCTCTCTCCCTTCCCTTTTAATAAGTTCATCATCATTTAGAATTTGAAATTCAGGGTCTGGCAAATTACACACCATCCACTCTCCTATATCTTTAGCACTAATTTCTGAATACCCAGGAATTTTCAAAAGAATTTTTCTGAATTTCTCAAGTGGCACGCATTCTCATCTCCTCTTGTCTCTTCCCTTTCCTTGATCTTTTTTCTTTTTCTCCTTTTCCTTCTGTTCTTCAATTGATATGCCTTTCAACTTGTTCCACGCACGTCTTAATGTGACTTGACTGCCTTAACCAAGCTCCTGCCACCATGTATGTGCAATCTTTCAAATTTATTTTTTTGTGGTTAGCCAACACACCTTCTTCGTCTTCGCCCTCTACCAAAAGTTTCTTTAAAAGTTGCCTTCTGTAATGGCGTTTCATGGTTTCGAAAACAGACTGGTCCATTGGAATTGGTTGTAATAAGCTTGTGATGTTTGGCGGTAAAAAGACTCATAATCCCAAAAATGTTAATGCTGCGCCTACACTAGCTTCACGGAGGAAAGGACAACAGCGCGCGTAGACAGAATCATTATTTTACGAATCGCAGTACGTTTTCGTCTTAATTTTTTTTTCTGAAATTCTCAGAGATTCGGATAATCAGCGATTCGGATAGTCTGAGTTCGGATAATTAGAATTCTACTGTACTAAAAATATATTCCTCCAGATTTCAAGCTATTGTATTGAAACCACAGATCCTAAGAGTGGCAACAGAGAAACACATGCCTGTCTGTTTTGAACAGTCTTCAAATTCGTTTTTGGAAGTTTAAATGTAAACGTTGTTTAACATTTGGTGCGATAAGCATATTAATGAATCTGATGTTTACTTCTGCAGAAGCATTTTTGTTGAGTAGTTACAAAAATATTCATAATTCACAACATCATTCTGTGAGAATTACTAAAAATTGTTATGTGACAGGCAGGAAGAGTTCATAGTTTTGCTGCCCACTTAAAATACATTAGAAGTGTGATGCTGCTAGTTACTGTAGAGGCTGATGAAAATACTGCTAAAACTCCCAATAAAAATTTACCGAGAGGATTAATTGTGATAACACAATGTGCACTATTAAACATGAAATATTTTTAAAGAATGTCTGTTGATAATAATAAAAAAAAAAATTAAGGAAAATACCAGCTGTGTAAAACAAGATGTTCGATTATTAGTTAGATTTTTGAATAATAAAACAAACCTGAAGACCTATTTTAAGATAATATTTTAGTCTTATACCATCATGTATTGATTTTAACATTATTTTTCCTAATTTCTTAGTATTCATTCAATTGAGGTTCTAATATGATTTACTAAACCTTTGATATTCATTTAACTGGGATTGTCTTTAATATAAAAGTAGTTCAATTTATTCATACAGTATGCAAATGTTTAATTCTGTGTACATTAGATATTGAATAAATAGATTGGATTAAATAGAACTTGACTTTATTATAATCAATTGTTTATACCATGACTTTGCATTTCAAAACATCTTGACACTTTTATTTTTAACATTTTCCAACATAGTTGAAAAGTGTTTGACTTCAGTTTGTCTGTCTGCCCGTGCTCTAACTCAAGTAAATACACTCAGATTGACATGAAATTGATATGTGTTATACAGGTTTGCCATGGCATGTTCGGTATGGAACATCAAGTATGTAGTATTCATGGTTCATTTACAGGGGCACTCAAAAGTATTCTGTTACGTTATGGTCCATGGGAAAAAATCATTTGCGGTTTATTTTAATAGTGTTACACAATCTTAACCCTTTGACGGTTATGAACGAGTTCAGCTCGCAATCGAATCTTGCTTCGTAATGCGCGCAAACGAGTTCCGCTCGTCGGCAAAATTTTGACCGTAATGGTTAGAAACGAGCCCTACTCGCGTAGTGAAAATTTTCCCCAACGCGCGCTGACGAGCTGACCTCGTTCACCGTTATTACTCTGCATTGATTATGTTACAAACGATTCCGACTCGCGAAATTTAGTTAGTTTTACTGCCTAAAGATGGCAGTACGGGTCCCATAAATTTCTTTTCATAATGAAGGGGGATGTTTTTTTTTTAACCTTCTTCTTATGTGTATTTTGGCGCGTGTTTTAGGGTGTTTGTAAAGTAAAATGGCTCAAAAGCGAAAGTTACATAATTATGATGATGATTGTGATACAGAAAGCTTATCAAGTTTCGAGTCTGATGAAGACTTTGTTCACAGTATATCAAGCTCAGAAGACGATTCAAGCGATGAGGAAGATTTTTTGTGTGTTCGACAGTGGTGTAAAATTAATTCAAGTTCTCCCGCTCCTAGCCGATTTAGTTTTACTGGCGATGTGGGCATGAAAGCTTCCGTGACAAATATTTCTGACCCACTAGAGTACTTCGAGCTGTTTTTTACTGATGAGATTGTAAATCATATTGTTACTGAAACCAACATTTTTGCTGATGAAAATTTAAATAAATTTAAGAGCAAAGAACATTCCCGAAGTCATCATTGGCGTAAAACTAATGCGAATGAATTGAGAGTATTTTTTGCAACATTAATTTTGCAAGGAATAATTACGAAACCAACTGTAAGAATGTATTGGTCAAAAAGAAAGTTAATTGAAACTCCTAGTTTTTCTAACCTCATGAGTTCGAGAAGGTTTGACCTTATTATGCAATTTATTCATTTTGATAGAAATGAAAACACTGATTCTTCTCATCCTCAGCCAAAACTAAAAAAAATATGGACAGTTTTAAATTACTTACAGAAAAAATTTTCAGAAGTTTATACACCCGAACAAGACATATGTATTGATGAAAGTCTATTGTTGTATAAAGGGAGACTTTCTTGGATCCAACACTTACCACTTAAAAGGGCCAGATTCGGTATCAAAACGTTTATGTTATGTGAATCTCATAGTGGATACATGTGGTCTATTATAATTTATGTCGGTAAAGGCACAGATATATCTGAAGAAAATAAAGAATGTTCGTTTTCTACTCAGGTAGTTTTGGCATAGTCTCAGCCGCTATTAAACAAAGGATACTGCCTTACTATGGATAATTACTACAATTCTCCCGAGTTAGGGGAAATTTTATTGAAATCTAAAACTGATTTTCTGGAACATTAAGACCTAACAGAAAAGATCTACCGAAGGAACTGAAAACAGAAAAGCTTAAAAAGGGAGACTTACTTGCCTATCAAAGAGGTAAGATGATGATAATGCGATGGAGAGATAAAAAATATGTTCATTTTATAAGCTCAATTCATAATCCTGAAATCGTAAAAGTCCCAAATAAATTGAAAAACGTGGAAATAGAGAAGCCTAAGATTGCTTTAGATTACAATAACACGATGGGCGGTGTAGATCGCATGGATCAGCAAATTGGATACTATGACGTAACTCGATCTCGTCAAAGGAAATATTACAAGAAAATATTTCGTTATTTATTGGACATAACAATTTTTAATGCTTTTCAGCTGTGGAAAAAAAAGGGAACAAAAAATCAAATTTGGAATTCAGAATTGAGCTAGCTGAAAGAATTGTTGAAAAATATCACACTCACAGACATTTGAAATCAAAACCTGCTGAAACAGTTTCGAACACTTTAAGATTGTCAGCACGCCACTTTCCTGATTATATTCCACCTACAGAAAAAAAGAAAGAACCTACTAGACGATGTGTGATATGTTGCAACAAAAATGATGACAATGGTAAAAGAATTCGCCGTGAAACACGTACTTATTGCAAAGACTGTAATGCCCCATTATGTGCAATTCCATGTTTTAAAGTATATCACACACAAAAAGATTTTTAGGTTATTGAACTTAAATGCTTCATAAAGTTTTACATTAGTTGTATTTATTTAGTCCTTTCAATTTAATATTTGTCTAATATTTATAATTAACTATTATTTATATAATTGATTATAATTATGATCATTTATAAATTACTAATTAATAATAATCATTTATTAATTATTTTAAAGTGCGTAAAAACTGTTATTTATGTACTACAAATACTTTAAGTAATTTTTAAAACGCGTGAGGCGAGCTATCTACGGCATCGCCAGAGAAGGGTGACATTTTCGGAAGAACGGCTGGGGAAAACAGCTGCCACTTTCGACTACTGTTTACTTGTAATGCTGCGCGAATTAAGTAAACGAAAACTTCTCGTTTCCCTAACCGTCAAAGGGTTAAACATGATGAAATTTATACACATTATTGAGGTGCGGTGGATGATGGCTACTATCAAATGGGCCATATTTAATACTTACGGTATGCATACAGGCAAACTCAAAAATATTCCATTATATTATGGTCTATGAAGAAAAATAGTTTATGGCGTATTTTAATTATGTTACTCTGTTACAAGCACAATGACATTTATACATATTACTGAGGTGCATTAGAAGATGGTTACTATCGAATGTGTTATATTCAACACTTACAGTATGCATACAAGGAAAGTCAAAAGTATTCAGTTATATTATGGTAAATCGTTCGCGGCATATTTTAATGTTACTCTGTTGCAAACATAATGAAATTGATACGAATTTCTGAGGTGCACTAATAAATGCTTTCTTATGAATATGGGTGTAAAGCATTTATCATTCATTTACAGGGTCAGGGTGCCAATGATAGTGCTCATCAAGACAAACAAAAAATGCAATGGAACATGGAGTCGCAGATGGCGTTTAAAGGGTGAAAATCTCAAAACTAATAAAAATATTGAATGCTGCTTTTCTGCAGAACTGGCTAGTAGCACGAAGCTGGTTTTCCTTTCACTTTGTGCATATCCGGTCAGAAAGAGATAACAAAGACTTGGAAGAAAGCCAAACAAATCTGTGAGCAGAAATCCACGTATGCAAATTTGTGAGTGTCCGCCAGTCGTTCTTCCATAGATGTACTCTGTGTAATAATGTTCACGGTCGACACTTTGAACAATTGTTGCAAAATATTTGTTTTCTCTGGACATCACAAGCTGTGTTCTACCTATTCTGTGCAATAAATAATTTTCTGGAGTGTTTCTTTCTTGACTCAGTTTGTCCATTTCCAGACACATTTTCTCTATTTTCATCCTTTAAACGTCATGTTCCACTGTATTTTTTGTTTGTCTTCATGAGTACTATCATCTAAGTTTGCTGCAGCATTTCAGATACAACCTGTATAATGGTCTATGGAGGAAAACTTCGCAGCGTGTTTCAATGATGTTGCACTATTTCAAATATGATGAAATTGATACATAACTACTGAGGTTTACTGCAAGATGCTTGCAGTGGAATATGATGTACATTGCATTTATCATTCATTTACAGGGACACATAAAATATTTCGGGCAGAATACTGTATTCTAAGTGTTGTCTATTAGGGATGATTGCTAAAATTGCGTTTTCAGTTATGGTATGCGACATTAACTAATTTTTTGCATACAACATGGTGAGCATAAATTCTATTGACCATATACAGGGCAACACAAAACAATTCGTAAGCTTTACGGAGAATGAGCATGCATTGCTTAGGTGTTTTTTATTTCATTTAAGTTATGCATTTTCAAGCTCGACTACATTTAGTATACTAAGAGTTGTTTGTAGTATATAATAAAATCATATACAAGGCTATTCAAAGAATTGGATGCATAGAATATGAATAGCAATTCCAATAAGTGTGAATGCAGTTGTTTAAAGCGTGTTTTTGCCAGAATTAAATTTCAGATTAACTTGTGGTGTGTATAAAAATCTGTATGCAATATACAGGGCTGTACGAAAGGATTCAAGTTCATTTCCCTTTACTGATAGAAATTGCTGAAGTTGAATTTTCATCTGTGCTATGCATTTTCTTACTAAACTAAATTTTAGATACTATGTAGAATCTGTACATCTATAAATCATATACAGAGCTGCACAAAATAATTTGGAGTACCTTTCCGGCTATGGGTGGTGATTGTTGAAATCTGGTTTACAAATGTGTTATAATACGTTTTCTAAAATGTTTACTTCAGTATTTTCTTTACCTAATTAAACTGAGAAGTTTTGTTAAAGTCTTCTGGAAGTATTGGAAAATGTTTCATAATCTATGCTTGATGCATGATTTTTCTTTCTTATTTATTTTTTACATGGGAGCATTTAAACAAAGTTTTGAAATTTGTTAAAAACTGTACTTTTGTATTATCTGCATGTCATGGATTAATAGCCAAAGAAATTGTCAAAGATTTCACTAATTATAGCAGCCTTTTTTATTCTGATTATTTCAGTGGTACATTTTGATTATATATCGGTTAAATTTGTGTTTTATTTATTTATTTTTGATGAAGTTTCAATATCACTATCGAATATTAGCCGGGAACAACTGCTGAACACAATAGATTAAAAAAAAAAAAAAAAAAAAAAAAAAAAAAAAAAAAAAATACTGATCAAAATTTTTTTTTTTTTCAAACCTTAAAAAAACCCGTAAATTAAGATAGTTTTCAAACAAATTGCATTTGAAAGTACATTTTTTTTCTCTAATTCGATGGTGTAAAACTTCAAATTGAATGATGTTTAGACGCAGTGGCGGCTCGTGCCAATCTTCAATGGTGGGGACCGGTCCTCATAACATATTGTAAATTTTTATGTATTAATGTTTCTTGTTTAAACATGAAAACAAATTATTTAAGAATAAAATGAAAAAATAATCTTACTTCTGGAGATAAAATATTAATTATTTTTTCAAGTAATCAACGTTAATTTCAAATTTATCAAATTAATTATAATTTTTAACATACTATTAATTGCCATTATTAGCATTGAACATACTCTAATCAATCGTTATTTAATTGAAAAACAAATATACAAATCATGCATAATAATAATAATAATAATAATAATCTCACAACGTTACCGAAAAAAATATAAACTTTTTACTTGCAGACATTGAAACTATTCAGAAATTAAAATTTAGTACATTATTTAAATAAAAATTTGGTATGTTTTTAGCTGCGCAAATCTTTCACTTACATTGAATTTAATTACCATTATTTACATCAAACATTATTAAATTAAAAAACAAATTCACAAATCAAAGAAAAAATAATTATCTCATAATTTAATAGAAAAAAATACATACTTTTCTTGCAGAGATTTAATCCATTCACAAATTAAAATTTAATGCATCATTTAAATAGAAATTCTGCACGTCGATTTTTTCGACGAGCAAATCTTTCAATTACTTTTACATTAAATTCTGATATTGTACTAATAAAATCTTTGTGGACTGAAAGAACAGCAAGGGCATTTAATCGTTCCTGTCCCATGGAGTTTCTCAAAAATGTTTTAATTCTTTTAAGTGTGCTGAAGCACCTTTCTGCTTCTGCTGTCGATACTGGTGTCACCAGGACAATTTCAAGTGCCTTTGAAAGCTCAGAAAATTCTTCGGAAAGATTATTGGTTTTCATAAATGTTAACAGGCTCGAAACTGTTTGAATGTTTTCAAAAGTGGAATTATGATATATTACACGAAGTTCATTTATTAATTTTCCTTTATCAATCATATTGTAGTTTTCTGCGATAATAGAAATGTTTTTTTCAGGGAAATTATCCTTAAATAAACTGAATTTTTTTGGATCCAGTACTGCAAACGCATTAAGAGTCGCTTGCTCTTCAAACCTGTTTTTCATTTCGGATATTATAATGTCGCACGCTTCTTTGGCATTTATTTTTATTGTGTTATAGCCACTGAATTTTATGCGTTTCCTTTTGCAAGTATTTTCATAATTTTCAGCAGTTTGATAACATTGATTTTCCCTCTGATTTCATTAACGGCATCTGTAAAACTGTTGAAAGCTTGCAATGCATTTAATGAATTGGATTTGTCATCTGAACAACATTATATAAAATATTTACATGTTGAAATATCGAATTGAAAAAAGAAAGGAGAAAGAGAAAATCATCATCTTCTAAAATTCTGTGTAAACCATGCGATTCACTGATTGTTCTGTCATCCCACTGCACTTCGTTCTGAATTCTATCAAAACACTCTGATAGTTCGGACTTATTTTCTTCTATGAAACTGATGATACGTGAATGAAAGTTCCACCTGGTTTCTGACGGTACAGGAATTCTTTTAGCACATATTTCACGAAATAAATCACTACGCTTAGGTGATGCCGAAAAAAAGGGAGAAAATGAATTTACATTTGCAAAAAATAATCTGATAGATTTAATATTAGTGCAAGCTTTCTTCAGCACTAAATTCATTTGGTGGGCATAGCAATGGATGTACTTTGCATGAGGAAAATTGTCTCTCATTCGCTCTTGAACCCCAGTATGGCACCCGCTCATAACAGGTGCACCGTCATATGCTTGCGCAACGAGCTTATCTTTTAAATTAAATTGTTCTAAATTTTCAGTTAAGATTTTAGTAAGTCCCTCTGCTGTTCTGTCATGGACATCAATGAATTTAACAAACCTTTCCAGGAGTTTGTTGTTTTTTATATATCGTAAAATGATAACAAATTGCGATGTGCAGCTTACATCAGTAGTTTCGTCAGCTTGTAATGCTACAAAATTAGAAGCAGAAATCTCATTTTTAACTTCATGCATATACGTTTCATATATACAATCCAACAGCTCATTCTGTATAGTTTTTGAAGTATTTTTAGATACTGTAGCATTGTTTAAATGGTCTTCCAATATAGTGTCCAGTTTTGAGGTGTATGTGACCAAATCTAAAAATATACCTCGGTTTAAAGAATCTTTACGTTCATCATGACCCCTTAAAGCTATTTCATGAAATCCACAGAACTTCAAACAATTGATCACACGATTTAGCACATACCTGTTCTTCTCAACCATTTCATTATGTTTTTGTAATGAAATCCTGTAACCTTCATCCAACTGCACTACAATATTGACAGTTCCGAAGGTTTTATAATTGATAGCATTATTTAAATGAGTAGTACTCATTTCATGTTTTTTTACTCTTTCAGAAAGATGCTTCAAATCGGTACAGCCAGCCATACTCCATAATTTTTCCCCTCCAAACAATAAACAATAAAAACAGAACAATGCTTTTTTTTCTTCACTCGCTGAAATCCACGGAAATTTGTCAAACCACTGTGTAAAGAAATAGCGCAGTTTTTTCCCATCTTTTTTGTTGCATTTCAAAATTCTTCAGTTGATAAGGTCCCAGGCGTTTAATTTCAAGCTTTTCTTCCAAATTCATTGTTGGAAAGGGCTTTCGTAATAAATGGTCTACAGAATTCATTTCTTTTTTTTCTTTCAAGAACTTAACAATAACATGCATCTCCGTTTAAAAAGAGTACTCAAAGATTGAGTAATTTGACAAATAACCAGCAATAGTAATACAAATGTCGCCAAATATTTTTGAGAATCCCCGTATTCTAAAAAAACTCATTCACCTTTCCTTACTTTAAGGGCAAACGCGCCGAGTGCCCAAATTGCAAAAAAAAAAATACGGAAGATTTAGCTCTAAAAGAGCAATACATCGCCAAAATTGAATGATACGTGAGGGAGGGAAATACTCGAATTAACGCGCCATATGGGCACAAATGTCTCGTGCCCAGATAAAGTAACCTTGGTGTCGGGAGGAAGTAGTGGTCAGTAAAGTGATTTATTGCCTCTGAGAAAAGCATAGATGCTGAGAGTTGATAACGGATGAGTGGGAGCGATGTAAGAAGCAGTTTGTTTGCAATATATTTTCAGTAAACAGTTCTTTTTTTAATATTTAAATTAAAAATATGAATATATATATTTTTATATGAAGAGAAAATACTGGTGGGGCCGTGCCCCAATGGACCGGCCGCCGCTGTTTAGACGTTAATAGGTTTGCTGAAAGGAGAAATTTATTACTCGGATCGTTGCCATCATCTATATCACATCAGCGTTACTCATGGAAATGTTTTTGTTTTACAATATTGACCAGGATCTCACTCAGATTACAGGTGACCAATACACTGCGGTGTATAGAATGTAGGTGAAAATCATTTTTAATTGAAAACTAATAATTTTTTACATTTAGTATATTTTGTCAGATTGCCAATTAACTAGACCAAAAAGCATGTTTGATACATGCCTATTAGCCACATGCCAGCAGGTAATTGTCAAAGATTTTATTAATTATAGCAAACTTTGTTAACTTGATTATTTCAATATCTAAGCGTGTAGTTCAATTACATGTCTGTTAAATTCATCTTTTATTTATTTATTTGTGACATTTTAATTTCATTTGCCAATTTAGTCATGGAATATTACACATAAACAAGCAAACTTTGAATTGCATCATTGTTTTTAGTGCAAGGGTTAATTTTCCGTAAATTGGGTTGCACAAATGGAGATGGGCTTAAAAAAATTCAAGATTGAAAATTAATTTAAAAATCCATAAAAGCTTAGTAAATGGAGATAAAGTTTAAAAAAAAATTGCATTTGAAAGTAATTTTTCTTTTCTATTCGATGATGTAAAAAATAGCAATTATGTGACGTTTAGAAGTTACAAAATTTCCAATTAAATAAAAAATGTTTGTCTAGGTCATTGTCACTATTGATATGACATTAGAGTTATTCATGGACATCCTTTTTTTGCTTTATAATACAGATTGTTTGTGAAATAATTAACACAGTGAAGATATAAATTAGCTGAGCAGGTTTTACTGTCCAAAACTGTATTTCGATTCTTCAAACCACTGTCGTTTGGACTCGAGATCATAGTGATGTAGCCACATCTCAACCACTGTCACAAATGTAGCTCATAAGCTCCAAACCAGCATTTCACCATCCTCCTTAAAACTTCCCCCAAAATAGGTCTTTAAAACTTCACCCCTTCCTCCTAAACTATGTTAATATAGCAGCTACGGTTCTGAAACTGAGCATATAGGCATTTAAGAGATTAGGCTTTGATATTCTACATCAACCATCGCAGTACAAATATTTTATATACATTGGGGACAATAATTATTGAACTACCCATGTATAATATAAATGATGAAGATATTCAATATGTTATGAATGTTTGAGTAATTTTAATTCAGTCAGATTGTTCACAATTCAGAGAATGGCCTTTTGGGAACACTCTTCCAGGTGTTGTAAAAGTTGTAAAGCGTCAAAATGTAAGGGAGGGAGCATTTTGACACTTTACAACTTTTAAGCATGGTTATGAATTGTTGCAATTTTAAAATTTTTAATAAAAAATATACAATTACGTTAATGATTTTTTTTTTTTTTTTTTTTCACAAAAACTTATATTTTATCTAATTTTTAAACCAACATCTCTGCTGACGAGAATCCAAATTATTTTATATCTAGATTTTTATTATTATTATTATTTACCTTTTTATATTTTAAGTAAAGTTCTGAAATAACTTTTTTTTTCTTTATGGAATTTTAAGCGACAATTTATTATTTCGTGTAAATTGTAAATAATATTTCTGATGTCCCAAATGTATTTCTTTAGCTGAATAAAAATAGACAAATTATATTTTTTCATTCTAACAAATAATGATAAAACAAAAATTGTACACTGAAAATGTAAAAATTGTCTGCAGATCCCACATATAACTCATGATGTGTATATACAGTGGAACCCGGTTAAGACGCGTTTCAAGGGAGTGGTCAAAAGTCGCGTATTAAGCGGGATCGCGTAATAAACGTGATTTCTATAATGTTGCATCAAATTGGGCTTATTTACACATTTAATCACCTAAATGAACTTCATTTATATGTTTACGGTCGAAAATTGTATCTTTGACATATATTCAGATTGAAATGTAATTGTATTTCACTTTGTTGAATCCACATTGTTTCTTTTTATACGACAAACTGGAATAACAACGAAAAATAAATATAGATTCCAACATAACTTTATTGTCGATTAATGCGTTGCAACCAAAAATAATTTTCTTACTAGACTCATTTTTTTAACAGAAAGGAAAATAATATTAAATCTTTGAAGCACAACCCAGTTTTTAAAATCATATTTAGTACTTGTAATAACGTACATTTTAAACATTTCTAACAACACATATGAACAACTCTAATATAATCATTTTTATGACGTTATCTCTACCACAGTAAAAACATACACGAAGCGAAAGACAAAGCATGTTAGGAGTGGGATCAAAGAAGAATTCTAGTTTTGCTAATTTAGCGGGTTTTTTTTAAAATTCAAACATCTACCACTATTTCCGATTAGTAATTTTCACCTTAATTAATCTGTTGTTAAATAAATTAAATACTATTTGGAAACATTGTTTTATATTTGAATAATAAAAATCCTTTAAATGGGTAGTACTCGAGAAGAGAGAAGGAATTCGCATCTTGATCATTGAATTCGCGTCTTAAGTGTGATTTTTTTTCCTCAAAGAACCGAAAATTTATCGCGTATTAAGCGGGATCGCGTCGTAACCGTTCGCGTATTAAACGTGATTTTTTCACATTATTCTTATGGGCGAAGTTCAAGGGATCGGAAAAAATCCGCATATTAAGCGGAATCGCATATTAACCGTGAGTGTCTTAACCGGGTTCCACTGTATATACAGTAAAACCTCCTTAAAGTGACCACATTCCGTTCCAATAAAAAGTGGTCGCTCCGAGAGGTGGTCTCTTAATGGAGGTCATGTTTAAATCTAGATTTTAATTGTTAATAAAAGGTAACAATTAATGTTACTAAATTTATTTTTCCCATTAGGAAAAAATATAAAAATTTAAGTATCAAAACAAAAGTTAATTACATAAGTTAATTATTGCAGAGTTAAAAAAATGAATACATTGACGTTTGCTTTGGTTTTATCTTTTATAACTGTTATTTCCAAGTCCTTTTGAAGTTCAGTAAATAAATGCAATTTTTTTTTTGGACGGGAAGAAATAATGACGATTTCATTAACTTATCTATTTCTTTGAGGGTTTCCTGATAGAAGTAGGCAGGGGAGTTCATTGACCACCATTCTTAATTTGTCATTAGAGTTAAATTCATTACCTAAAAAGGCGCAAATTTCTATTTAAGGAAAATTTCATTGAGTTTTTCTCCCTGAAAAATTTTAAATGTAGGAAATATTTGAAAATGATAACATTAAATCTGGGATTTTTCAACATTACAAGTATAGGAAATTAATTGGGTCTAAGGAAAAATTACATTATTATATGTGAGAAATCGTTAAATCAGGTTTTCACTGTATAATGGTTTGTCTTGTTATTTTCAAGAAATCTGATATGTTTTCTCCTAAATAATAATAACAATAAAAAAATTAGTTGAAATAAAAAAATAAAAAAAATGGTCTATGTTAAACTTTGCATGGAATTAACTATACTTGATATTTTAGACTACATGTTTGGACGATTTAACATTGAGGAGTTGTCTCCTGTATAATGAGCATGCATTCTGATGTTTGGTTCTTGGCATTTGTTTGTTTGTCAAACTTAGTATCTTTTTTATAGCTTTGCTTGGCATAACGACTACCTTGCTTGATACACATGGAACTCATATTTTGAGTTAGATATCAAAAGCCGAAGAGTAATTTTAGAGTAAACAATAACAAAACTCTAAATAAACTCCCCACCTAAAACCAAATTTGGTGGACATTCTAGGACCACCAATCTTCAATTAATCGACAAAAAAATAAATAAACTAAATTACACTATTTTATAAGTAACATGCTACATTTCATTTCAACATTTACAAATTCTGCTACAAATGAATATTTACGAGCAAGCTTGAAAACTGATTATGGGATTATCCAACAAAAACATAAAAAAAAAAAAAAAAAATATTGGTATTATAGTAAAAATAACTTAATCTCCTCTTAGGTTGAAATTGATTAATTTTTTTTTTAAATATACACATTTATTATAAAAGAAAAACAAAACCAAACCTTTAAAATAATGTTATTTTATTGAATATCTTCTAAAGATACAGTCATATCTCCAAATCTGTGTTTAAATTTTGCAAAGTTAGCAGCAGATAATATAACTTCTAGAATTAAATAGTTTTGATTCTTAGTGTCTACAATTGCATCTCTAATTGTACCTTCTTTCATCAGCCATCTGCAAGGGGGAAAAAATGCATTTATTCATTGAATTATAATTTGAAAACAAGTTAAATATTTCAGTTCAGTATATTAAATGTTAGTTGATGATAGAGATGAGTTCGGGCACTTTTTTTTCAGGACTAGTGTGCCTGAGCCGGAAAAATTTTGTGTTACTAGAACTAGAGCCTGAATCTGATACCGAAAGTATGAAAATGAAAAAAAAAAAAGTGCATAATATTTAAAAATTGTTTCAAAAGTAATATCTCATTTTTAAACAACTTCTTACATAGAAATAACTGTTAATCTCTAGCACTAGCACACAATTTTATAAAATTTTACATCAAATCTTATTAAGAGATAATTTTGATATCAAATAAAAAATATACTTCATACATAAAGTAAAGGATTCTCATATTTTTTTTTTATTCCCCCCAACAAACAAATCTGATAAACGCATTAATGAAGTGTGTTGCTATGAATAAATGCATGAGATTTGCAGAAGTTAATATTTATATGCTGAAGAATCAAACTATATTTTCCAATTTCATATAAAAAGTATACATCTTAAATAATAAGAAGTTCCTTCTTCATAACAATCTTTCATGATTGTCGTGTCACTGAAAGTCAGCTTAAATTAAAAATTTGACACCTTTTTCTGAAAGATCTGATGCTTTTACAGGCAAAGAGGAAACACTGCTCAATTGCGTGATGACTGGGCTATACACTGCCAAGGCAGCAGGGCCCATTATCGACCATCTAGATGGGCAAAGACTGCCTAGTTAATGAAAAAAGCTGTCAAACCATGGCATAACACTCGGAACATTATTGATAAGGCTGTAAATCCTGTCATATTATTGTTTTTAGTAGCAATAGATGGCAAGTTTTGAACTATTACAGCGTACTAACTCCCATTAATTTTATTAAACAAGTTCTTCATTATAATACTTATTTTACCATTGTCTTATAATTAAATTAAAAAATAAATAAAATTTATGAACATTATTAGTAAAAAGAATAAAGAACTAAATTGATATAATTAATTGGACTTTAAATTTTGTAAAACAAAAACAAGTATCTATAGATATACTAAATTATTACTTTTTAAAAAGCATCTTACAAAATATGAAGAAACTAATATAAGATATCATACAATTTTTAATTGTCCTCTATTTTATAAATTTTATTCATGACTTTCATAAAATTCTAAACTAGTTTGGAATTTTTACACTTTATTTAACAATGATTTTTATTTACAAAATATAATAAAATTATTTTAATGTTCAAACTTTGTATTATGTACGTTTATGTCAGTGCATGAATGATAACAAAAGCAAATCTTAATTCATGTCTAAAAGTTAAATTTTTAAGGGACATCCAACTGCCAATCCTAGTAATTTCATCTTACAAAGAAAGCAATAATTTTTGTCGACTAGATTTTTTTTCAATATATTCAAAACTCCTTTCCAAATAGTTGTATTTATTTCTAACACACTCTTATGTATTGACAACTATTGGATGACTTTGTTTAAACTTTTTATCAAAATATGGCACTGTACTCATAATACATAATCTCTTGTGAATTTGAGATAGTACTATGCAGTTGGGGGGTTGGGGTGGGGTGAAAGAACAACAGCGATTTAGAAAGGAAGCAGATGTAATGACACATCTTTAAATTTTTTTTACATTTAAAATGTCTTTTTACATCAAAACTGTAGCTGTAGGTGATTTTCTTTTATTGTCATTGATTGTTGTCATCTATCTTGAAGTTAAAATATTTCTACTCTTTGGTCTTGTAATAGAACAAGAAATTATGTGCTTTTATAAAAAATCACTCTCAAGGGTAGGATTCACATCCAAAATTTTGGAAATTATGCCCAGGAGAATTTCGTTTTATGCAAGAAAATTTTACAAATTCTTAGAAAATTTGCTTTATTTGGGAACAACGATCAAGTGGTAGAAACATGGTATGGCCACTATGAAATTACTAACACAAAAGCTGAATGAAATCCAATTATTAAATGCACATAAAATTTTCTGAATTGTTGATATAAATATTTTTAACCCCTTTCAGCCCTCCAGTTTTAGAAGGGAACTAGGAGCTATTTGCCACAAAATAAAATGAACATTTAGTTAACCTTTAAATGCTGAGTGTTGCTTTTCGGCAACATACTCAATTTGGGCTTCTAAAATACTATTAGAATAATATTGAAGCTATAATGCCTAATGTTGCCAATAAAATACATTCTGAAAATACTATTAAATCAATTTTTAACATGTAGATGGCAACACTTGTGATGTTTAAAATAAAGATAGATTGCTACGTGTTCTTTTTGTTTTATTTGGAAGCTTGCGAAATACCCTATTTTGTTCTGCAGTGAGGTAGTAAAATTTATATCTTATTATAATTCCTAAAATTCTTGTCTGTTTAATATCATAGAATTTTATCAAGGAAAATTATTTTTTCAATTAAAGAACAGTATTGCTGATTAGTAACAAACTGTTTTTTAGCCGTAAATATTTAAAAAATGAAAGCCGAAAAACATTATTACAATGATTTTTGAAAAATCAGGCATTTAAGGGTTAAGAATAGATAATGGATCTGTATGGCAGGTAATAATCTACAATAGTCATGACTTACACAGCAATGCGTGAAGGGTAATGATATTTTGCCATGTGTTAATACTTAGGATTAATTTAAATAGTATGTTTAAATAAATGTAGGCTAATGGTAATTTTCTCTCCCTTCCAAACAGTTTTATTCCCTAGCAGAGCTGATAGGAAAGACTCCCTCCAAGAAAAAAATAATTTTGCCTTTCGTGGTAACCGATTGTACCATTGCAGACCATTCTTAATAAAACTGTTCAATAAAAGAGCTTGTAACCACTGATTTATGTACAGTGCTTATACTTAAGTGCAGAGCTTTCAATATACTTTCAGGGTTAATCTGTCAGTAGCGTTCAATTAACATTAAGTCTCTACTAAGTGCATCAATAAGGTGCAAAAACTTTTCTAAAGCTAACAAGCTCTTTTCATGTCTTTATTATTTCTAGAACAAAATTCACAATGCACAGAGCTGTGATTGAGTCTTTAACCCCTTCGGGACGGGAGCCTTTTACGAAATTTTTAATCGTTTGTCACTATTTTGTAAAAAAAGAAATTTGTATCTTGTTGAATCGTAAAAATGCGCTGATTAAATAAGGCAAATTTTACAGTAAAATTTTACTGGTGAGGAAAAACAAGGATTCTGAGCACTTCATGCGGCACATATACGTGTCGCTCGTCCCCAAGGGGTTAATGGAGAAACTTTCATCTTGGATGTAAGTAAAGATACACAAATGTCAGAATTTGACAAAATACAACATATGCAAACTGCAGCACAATATGCCTTTTCAGAGGCATTACAGAACAAGTACAACTCAATATTAACACATACGGAATTTAGAACATATTTAGGTATTTTGATTTGTCTGATAAGGGGAAGCTCTTTTCTAAATAAGACCCATGGCTTATTAAGATATTTAGGAGTTGGTTCATCCCATGTAATCTCATGCTTCCATAATTCTTGAAATAATATTTTCATAAATACTATGTATAGAGAAAGCAACACCAAAGGATTAAACATATGAGAAACCAGGGTTGGCATTTTTGCCAGGACAGTGGCAAAAACTGGAAAAAAACAGGGCAAAAATGAAAAAAACCGGCAAAAATGGCAAATTCTTATTTGTCTTTAATGTTTAATTAAATCTATAAGCTAATAAGGATAATAATTGTATAAACAATTAAATTTAATAACATATCATTATTTAATTTGCAAATTAATAAATATAATTAAATATTTTTACATATTTTAAATCTTTATAAAATAGGTGGGATTCAGTCTAATACTTAAGAACTTAAGAACCATATTAAAAATCGGATATCTAATTTTTTTTTCCTTAAGTATTTTGTCAGCCATTAATGTTTATTTAATTATCAAAAGGTTTTATACACTATGACGCAAAAGTTTAGACAATGAAGAAATTCTTACATACTTTGAAAAATATTTATTCAATTTTCAAATCACTGCTTGAAATTAATGTGCTGTACATATAAACAATATTTATAACAAAGAAAAGTGGAATTGTGCATATTGCAATAAATTAAATGGTAACAAAAATAAACTGCTGTCTCAAAAGTTTAGACACAAATTAAATAAAATCGAAATAAACAATTTTTAAAACCTGGTTGCGCATCCATGCTTATGTATTACGTCATATACACGAGATTGCATGGAAGAAACTAAATCTTGCATAGTTTGTGGATCGATATCGTACCATGCATTCTCAATAGATGTCTTAAGTTCCTTTTCAGAAAAGTATTGTCTAGCGTTGCTATAAACTTTGCGACACATGATGCTCCAAAGGTTTTCTATAGGGTTAAGATCTGGGCTACATGCTGGCCAGTCGAGAACTCTTATATTATGGGAATTAAACCAAGATTTTGAATGTTTTGCAGTGTGAATTGAAGCATTGTCTTGCTGAAATTCCCACTGAGGACCCCCTAGAAGCTCAGCAAATGGCAGTAGGTTTTCTTCTAATGTCTGTGTATAATGCTGTGAAGTTTGACGACCACTGGTGAAGGTCAGAGATACTTGTCCATTATAACAAAAGGCTGCCCAAACCATCACCGAGCCCCCTCCTTGTCTGCGACTAAAAAAAGTCGAGGTTCCTTCCGCAAGTCATGCCAATACGATAAACAACCATCTGGACCATCCAGATTCCACTTTTTTTCATCGCTAAATATGACTGACTGCCATTTCTCTCCATATGACATATGCTTTCGAGCCCACATAAGTCTTTGTAACTTATGATATGGTTTCAGAGCTGGTTTCTTCTGCATTTTGCTATAAACGATTGTTCCTTTTTCCAAAATTCGTCTACGAATCGTATCCTTTGATACACAGAGTCCCGATGAGCTTTGAACTCCACGTACGCTCATTTGTTGAGTACTCGCTAGTCTTTGTATCAGGCGATCCTCTCGTACATTTGTCACACGTGGCCTCCCAGACCGACATTTTGCTTTATATTCGGAACCACTCGATAAAACTCGATAAATAGATTTTTTTGACCTATTAATAATAGCAGAAATTTCAGAAACGCTCTTCCCTTCACCTTTCAACTGCCAAATCCTTGAAACCTCATTCACTTGAATTTCTTTAGCTCTCGGCATGTCGACTATGAAGCGCAATCGTTTGCAGAACTTAAGTACTCCAAGTTTGTGACATCATCGATTCTAAATTTGCATATGCCAGCGAATATTCAAAGAAATTTAGAATAGTGTCTAAACTTTTGCGACAAGCACATTTGAATTTTTATGAAAAAAATTAGTATTATAGCAAATAAAACGACTGTCTTTGGTACATAGCATTTTAAATCAGTTTTTGAATATATTTACAGGTTTTTGTAATTCTGACGTCATAATTCTACATTTTAAAGCTGAATGACGTCATTGTCTAAACTTTTGCGTCATAGTGTATAACTTTGCTACTTATGTAAATATTAAGTTTTTGGTACTAATTAATAATTATTTATCTGATGAAACTAGTCTCTTACAGATAAAAAAGTAATTAAATTAAATTTGAAAAAACTCTCTGTTATACCTTGTTAGGAAACTAGAATTTTTTCCCCTCCCTCTTACACCCTAAGAAAGGGGCAAAAAGTTACATTATTTACTTTCAGTAAGTAGCTTGTAGCCATTTTATCTTGTTTGCCATTATATCCATTGTCGAAAGATTTTTTTCAAATTTTTCATTTGTGCAAACTAAAATTCGAAATAAACTGTCAATAAATACTCTTTCTAAACTAGTTTATTGTTATGCTATGCTAAAACAGCAAAAATTAGGTTGTGATGGAGATATTGCTGAATTATTTGAAATTTAATAATGTTCTGCTTTAAATATAATTTTAAATTAAAGAATTGAATTTAGAATATAATTGTTATTTGAATTTCTAACACATATGAACATAAAATCTTTACTCATTTAGAGCCTCTACAGTTCTATTAAGTGAATATAATCATTAATAAATGTATAAACATGAATAAATAATAAAGTTTTCTATTTATTTATAAAAAATTTGTATTTTTTTCGTTTATAGTTTTGTTATAAAAGTTAGTATTCTTTCATAAAATGCATAATTATATTTATTTAACTTAAGAATTCAAAAATAAATTTAGAATATTGATTTTTTAACTAAGTATTAAGTTTCTTTTTTCTTTCATGAAATATTTTTTCGCTTTTTCTGGGAAAAAAATTAAATGGACAGGCTATTTTTGCCACCACTTTGGCAAAAACCTATTTTTTCCACGTTTTTTTCCGCCTATGGCAAATACTTACCAACCCTGCGAGAAACTATATACATAATAAACTATATACATACGATAATATTTCTCTTTTACTATTTTCCCTTTTCTTTCTTCCATTGGCGGTGACGCCAACTTATATGGGGCCCGAGCCCACCCAATAATTTGCTCTTCCAGCACACCCAATTTTGATTATTCTATTTTCGTGCTTATTTATTTTTCAATCACTGAAAAGAAATTATTTTGTTGACATTCAAAAAATTATTTAGCTTGAAAATACAGTAAAGATAGCAATAAGAGACACACAGGAGCCTAAAATAGAACCTGCTTGAACCCCTTCATCCTAAAACACGTACAATCAATTTTTTCTCTCAAAAAAAAAAAAAAAAAAAAAAAAAAGATCCCGCATATTCGCGAATTAATTTTTTTTACCTAAATGCACAATAAATTTACATTTATTAATCTGCCCTTTCCATTTTTTAGGTTAAAGGACCAGAAAATGCTGCCAAAGCGTTTTAAAGACAATTTTCAACATACGTCAGCTCAGGAAAACGGTCGTCATCAGACAACAATCAGTTATAAGTGCAGATGTAATACATGTTATATTATTTTACATAGAACCGGCACAATGTCATACAAGGCACCTGCAAATCACTCTGTGGGGCCCAACTTCTTTGATTTCAATATCCGACTAATAAAATTCATTTAAAAAATTTTATATAGCAGAGATAAATTTATAATATAGAGCATAAAATGTATTAACAATCTCGGGAGTGGCTTCTCTTACACAAATTTTATTTGGTTGGCACCACTTTTTAAAAAGAAGTTACCTTCATTTATACAATTTTGAAAATCCTCTAATTAAATAAGGTAAATATTATTTTTATTTATTACTGGTGCTAAAAACAAATTTTGCAAAGAAAAATGATGTCGAGTTAGACTCGACGTTGGACCGCAAAGGGTTAAAAATAATATGCAAATCCTTTCACATGTAATGTGTATAATTATTTTTAATTTCTAAAAATCTTTTATCCTTTAAAATATTTTAAACCTTTATTTTTTGCATTCATAGTTATTTTCAAGGTCCTCACATATATACATTCTCCAATAATTATGTCAACTTGTATGATTTCAATTGCATTTTTTTTAAAAATGAGGCATTTCTACCGGTGAAAAATTTCAATCCGCTGGAGTGAAAAAGATGCACTTCTACAAAACACATTTCAGCTTTAAGACTTACATGCTTTTATTTTATATAAAATGACGTCATTTGCATCCGCTGAAAAATTCCACATTAACAATCCAGTCTTAAACAATATCTATAGAAAAGTATGCATAGGACATCACTATCGCAGAATAATACGCAAACCCAGCAAAAAGCGATGTCATTAACTCGACAAAAAAATAGGTTATCTAATGATTTATATGCCTCCATTTGTTTGTAACATTAATATGAACACTGAAAATTAAATATAGTTTATAATAGCTCCATGTTTTATCAGAAATCATTCATTTACATTTTTTTTCAAAATAGCACGAATTTTAATTAAAAATTTTTTTCAGTTGTTATGAGAAAACGGCAACAAAAAGAGAGTAATCTACTATTTTCCAATAATTTTCGCTTTTTTTTCTACAGAAATGGAGTACTTTCAGTTGCCACCATTACAGAAATGGCATGGAAAACTAAAAAAAAAAATGAATATCTCAAAAATAAATAGAGATGCTGTTTTCAAACAAATTGCAGTTAAAAGTATTTTTTTGCCCTATACGAAGGTGTAAAAATTGTAAAATGTGCAATGTTTAGAAGTTAATTAACCGTACAATGATGCATCTGCTTCGTTTTACGGCTGGCTTATGTAACATAACATTATATTTTAGTGACGACACTTTAATAGTTGCCTGAAAGAAATAGCATATCAGTGGCTTATAAAATCTCAGCTTTATATTCTACCATAAAAGATTCTAACTTGTCATAACTTGAAATATCATCTTTTCCCAAACTTTCAAAGAAAGTACAATGGCAGTGTCATTTTTACCCTTAAATGGTTGTGAGCCCACCCAATATCTTTCAAAAGTTGGCACCACTGTCCATTGGTAATACTTCGAAACTAAAGCTGTCGGTTTTTGGATTCCAATTTATACCGAGAAAATTCACATCACCTTCTGAATCTATGAGTTTAATCTTTAAAGAATTTAATCATATATTTTTATACAAAAAAAAAAAAAAAAAAAAAAAAAAAAAAAAAAAAAAAAAATCAAGATTGCATCCAGCATTGCATTTTGAAGAAACTCTGATTACACAGCCAAACTGCATAGGCACTAGCAACCCAACTACCTGTTACTAAGTAACTTGAATTTTTTTCCCAGCAAGGCACCACTTTTGATTATGGAATAAACTTATAAAAGAATAAAAAAGGTTAAAAAATGGTTGACACCAGCCAAGAACTAGAAATTTTATAACTGGTGACACTGTGCTTATTAGGGTGTAATTATTACAACCTAACTTTCTAGTTTTTATATTGATTACTAAATTACAGATGAAACCTGTTATGTGCAACTTTAAATGAAAATAACATACCAACAACAATTATAATTTTTTCATACACATATATATTTTTACTTTTGAAGATATACACAAAATTTCTGTGTTGAACATTTATTTACCATAAAAGCTGACAATAACAAATGAGTTCTGAAACTCAGATTTTGACAAACCACTAAATGATTATGCAATCTACAAATATTTATACTAAATCCTTTTACATATTATTTACTGAATATAATTGAACAATTCAGAAAAGAGAAAATTGCGTTAAAAAATAACAAGATCAATATAATGCATGTTTAATTACCTGTATTCTTCTCCTCCAGTTGGTGCCCGTATTAACAATACAGAAGAATCTGTGTTCTGAAGCAACTTGTCTTCTATTAATTCCCGAAGCTTAGTCAATCCTATTCCTTCAGTAGCAGAAATATACACAATATTTGAATCACTATCTGATGGAATACTATATTTAAACAAAAAATGATAAAATAAGTTAGTTTCAAATTGGTTCAGTAAATGTTTTTCTAGCGAATTTTTACTAAGAATTTATCTTAAAATTAGTACATAGTTTATGATTTAAGAATAATAAAAAAAAGAAATTAAAAGTATAATAATAAGAGAAAGATTTTATTGATCTGTCTCTAAGTAAACAATAACGAAAAATTTGACATCTATGAATTTTAAAAGGTTACAGGAAAGATTGAACAAGTTATTTGTAGAGTTATGTTCCATGATACTATGTTCACACTGGATACCTTAAGATATCTCAGGCCGCCGAACTCTCTGAGAGAGTTCCACAAACTCTCTCAGTGAGTTTCGACTTACTTCGGCTAGATACAGGAACGAGCACTGACTCTCGTTGGCTATGAAGCTTCGCTTTTACTGATTGGCTGTTGCGGCCATTTTTATTTTAAGCGCATGCACATACTTTACTTTTGTTCAGATCACAGACACAGTGACGCTACTGAGATATCTTAAGGTAAGTTTTTCAATGTGAACAGGCATCCAATTCCGGGAGGGTACCACTTCAAAACTGGCGGTCTAAGATATCTTAAGTTTCTAGTGTGAACAGGGTATGAGTAAAGGTACTTCAAAGAGCATGCACATCTTAACTCCATCCCCTATCCCAACAAACTGAAGCAAGCTTAGCATGCCAAACAGGTGGGACCCTCAACACTAATTTTATTTAAAAGATTTCTGTTTAAAAATATAAATTCATACAAGTTTGAAAAAAAATATTAAATCATACTAATTCGAAATATTAAAAATAATTAAAAATATAAAATCACATCAATTGAAGGTTTGTTAACAAAAATAAACCAGAGCATGCATAGCATACTCAGTGTGCGCTGCCAAAGGTGGTGGTGATAGATATACCCTTGGTTCTTGTTTCTGAACACATTTTTGCCAGCATTTACTTTGTGTAATTAGTATGCCTACTAGTGCACATGTCAAGCATGTTTACACCCTTTAAAACCTAACCTATTCACAGCTATACATATTTATTAACTTCATTTACATTCCATTTCATAAACTTCATTCTTTCATTCATTTCAAGAATTACGTTTTATTAAAAGATCGTTCTGCTTTATTTACATTTAATACAATAGCAAATATAACTTTCACTTTTATTAAAAGCATTTTTTTTAAAGATAATAGATTACTTACCTCTTAAATAGACCTGTCCCATTATCTGGTGTCACTCATAGATTAATTTTCTTCCTTATTTACTTTTTCATGAATCTTTATATTTCCCGGCATCTGTTTTACATTTCCACCACACACCTCTGTCGAGCACATTCCAATGTATGACGTAATTTAGTTATTCCGATCGCCATCAGGTGGCGTGATCGGCTTGTGTCAGTGACGTCTTCACTTACGTGAATCAACGTGATAATTTATTGACCAATCGTATTACTGGAATTGGTAGGTGTGTCTCGCAGGGTGTGATAGGAGGCTTTTCAATCCGGTGAATCATTTATATACTGGAGCTTCATCATGTAGCAGTAGCTTCGTTTGTGTAGTTTATTTTGTTTATCTGTTACGAGTCGTAACGTTATTTCTGGAGGATGTTTTTCACTCATTTAAAATCAGTCTCTCATCTAATATATTAAAGTGTCGGTTTGATTCTTCAATTATTTAAGGAATATGAAATAGCGTTTTATTTTTAAGTTGTTTATCATCTGTAAACGTCGATTGTCGGTCGCCGAGTTTCCGTAACGATGTTCATGAGGTCATCTGTTTTATGGAGGTACGATGTGGCCGTTTGAAGGACCGTTTCAGTACTTTTAAGAAACTTCGTTTTTGGCTTGACATGTTTTCCAGTGAAGGGAAAAGGGATTGATTTCATCATGATTCGTGTGGGAAAGATGACTGCATTGTGGTTTACTCTAATGACCGTTGGTATTCTGTTTCATCTGCTTGGTTTGAGAAGGTGCTGTTGATTTTTCTTTCCCGATGTTGTAGTGTTTCTCTTTTATGGATGTGGTTCGGTAAAGAACATTGCATCATGAATTGTGAGGGTATTGAACTGTGTAAAGAACATTTATGATATGCCATAATGACTTTTTGCTCGGGATGGACTCCAGCGTTATTCTCAGCTAATTAAATCTTCAGAATGCCTTTTATAGTTTATTAATTAGCTCTGGTACATCTTCATCGTAACAACTGTGGTTTATTTTATTTCGTGTTTATTTTATGTGTGATCAAAGCAGTTAAGTTTACTTTAAATTAAATCTTGTTTAATAGAATTATTGTGATGTTTAAGTTTAAAATACATTCTGTTTCTAATGGTTATTATTTTACTTTATCAATATAATTTCCTGTTTTTATGTTAATGAACTAATAAATGTTATTGTTGATTTTTAATTAGTTGTATGTTTTTATATTCTTTTGATTAAGCTTCTTTAGGTTTCTTTGAACCAATTAAATACAGGATATCATATTTAAATATTTCTTTTTGGGGGTGACAAAATCAGCTATTCGCTTCTATCTGCCTTAAGCAGCTCTGTTATTATTTAACCCCTTGGATACCACATAAGTAGTATTCAACAGATGGGGCATAGGTTCATCTGGAAAGATTTTCTTTTAAAAATATATAATCATATAAATTTGTGGTTCGTTTGCAAATACAGATGGAAGCGAGCATAGCACGAACAGTATATGTTGTCAAAGGCAATCCTCGACACGAAATTCATTCATTATTTAAGAATTTAAATTCATATAAATTTGAAGTTGTTTACAAATGCAAACTGGAGTCAGCATAGTATGCTCCATGTACACTGTTGAGGGCAGCAAAACCTCCAATCTTGGGTTCATTTTGGAAAGGTTTTCCTATAAAGATATATAATCATGCAAATTCGAGTTTTGTTTGCATAAACAGACAGGAGCATGGGTAGCACAACCAGTCTACACTGACGATGGGAATGAGATCCAACAAAATTTGTTCAGTAAGATTTTAGTTTAAGAATATAAAATCATACAAATTTGAGGTTCGTTTACAAAAGCAAACTGTAGCGTGCCCAGCTATGGCATGCCAGCATGCTGCTGAGGGCAGTGTGGCCCTTGACACTAAGTTAGTTTGGAGAGATTTTCATTTAAAAATATAAATTCATATGCAATCAATCCATAGGTATAAAATTTTACAAACTTGAAATTGATTTGCAAAAACTAATTGATGCATAGAATCTCCGGTGTATGCTGCCAAAGGTAGTAGGGCACAAAACCATAGGTTCATTCAGTAAGTTTCGTTTGATTCAAGGTTCATTAATATAAATATATATGTAATGTAAGGTTCGTTAGTAACGTTCATAAATTAATTAAATTTTCTTTTGGACAGCTGACCAGTGTAGCAGATTGGTCTATATTATTAACATCTGTGTGCACATGACAAATCTGTCTGAAGCTCGATATCCTCCAAAACTAGAGAGTACAGGGTCAAGACTGGTATCATCTGATGAAGAAAAATCTGGGAAAGGTATGTCACCCATTAGCTAAGGAATATGACCATAATTAATTAACATATTAATTAAAAACACTCATAAAATGCTAATCACTGAGCTTCCATTGTCCTAGCAACTGCTTCTGTGCATGTCTGGGGAATCCTCGGTATTTCAGATAAAAGCAAACCTTTTTTTTTTTTTTCAATTGGATAGCACAATTGCCTATTCCTCCAGTAAGTTAAAAAAAAAAAAAAAAAATCTGAATGTTTATTCTACACTCATTTCTGCCAATTTCATATTTGTTTTAATATTTTACATTTTTCCTGCTTCTTGAAACTGCTATTATTAAAAAAAAAAAAAAAAAAAAAAAAACACTTATTCAGGGTAATTTTTATTGTACTAGTATACATTTAAAAAAAATATTAATGTTTACTATAACAGAAAAGAAAAGTCTAAAAGTCCAGTTCAGGTTTTTTTTTTTTTTTTTTTTTTTTTTTTCCAGTTTTGAACTGTCATTTCTGTTTCCAGATAGGAGAAATATATATATATATATATATATATATATATATATATATATATATATATATATATATATATATATCCATTTGTTCAGGGTACTTTATCAATTGTTTGTAATAGTACCTTTGGTTTAAAAAAATAATTTTTACCATTTCAAAATATATATATGTATATATAAACAAATATTTTCTTGACGTCATGTTTAAAGTAACCATCACAATCCCCCCCCCCCCCCCCTCTCTCTTAGTGCCTTTAAAGATGTCATTTAGTAGCTTAAGAGAATCGCATCAAGTATTTTTCATTCATTTTAGTATGGGAAAGTGTTGAACTTTTAAAAAATATATACATGAATAAAGGGAGATGGAGATTAAACAAGTTTTTTTTCGCTGTGTTAAAAATGTGATAATTTAATAACTCCATAGTAAATTGAATAATTTACTGACTTTTTTAGCATTTTTAAAAATTTTATTTAAAAAGAAGAAAAGAATAAGATATTTTTTTAAATTATTACTTAGGTTTTTCTCTGGAACTTTTGATTAGAATTGGAAGTGTAATCTATCTAAATGTCAGAAAATAAATTGTCAATCACTATAATGAAGTCCTTTACTTCAATTGGAATGATTTTTTTTTTTTAATATAAAATCATAAAAATTGGAGGTTCATTTGCAAAAAGAGAATGCACTGTGCATTTCACACTCTAGTATACATTGCCGAAGGTAATGAGACCTTTAAGATTAAGTTCATTTGCAAACATTTTCATCTAAAAATATAAAATCATACAAATTTAAGGTTTGTTTGCAGAAGTAGATTGGAGCATGAATAGCATGGATGACTGTATGATATTAAAAAATACATAAAATCATACAAATTCAAGGACGTATGCTACTAAAGACAATGAGGCCCTAACACTAGGTTTGTTTGGAAAGACTTTCACTTAAAAATATAAAATCAAACAAATTCGAGGTTTGGTTGCAAAACAGACTGGAGTGTGCATAGTATGCCACGTGTATGCTGCTGAAGTCAGTGAGTGCCTAAACACTAGGTTCATTTCGAAAAAATGACCAGTATACTGGATAGACCTTGCTAGTAGAATATATTAAAATGCAATAAAACAATGTATTAAAATGCACAAATTGTGTTAAAATGTTGTCAGCAGATAACTGTTTCAGAGTTCTAAAAGTCCAATATCAGTACAAAATTAAAGAAAGTATATGCACAAAAATATTAAAATGAGGAAAACAAGAAAAAAAGCTTTTGATCAAAGGCAAAGCAGCAAACAGTCAACATTTTAATCGATTTGTGCTTTTTATTGAGCTTTGCTTCACTTAACTCTTATGCAGCAACACCAATGGTTTCTTTGTGATGCTATTTTCCCTAAATTATGCAGCCATTGAGCATGTAATCTAATTCAGCACAGTGATGGATGCCATGGCCATCATGGTATTCATTAAAAAAAAAATATATATGCCCTTGAGTAATAATAATTATAGATCATACATACCATAGACTTTATGTTAAAAGTCACTATTTTTTTAATTTTCAAAGCCATTTTTTTCTTTCCTGTTGCCACAAAGGGAAATTGTGTATGGACAATACATTATAAGACAAAGTCATATTCATGAGTAATGCTGATGTCAACAACTTGAATAATAAATTTTGCTTTTTTGCAAGTTTATTAACTTATAAATATTGCACAATTTTAACTTTTACACCATCAGATAGGGAAAATAAGTACTTTCAAATATCATTTTCTTTTTTTTAACTGTATCTCAATTTACTAAGATTTTATTAATTAGAAAATAATTTTCAAGTATTTTTTAAAAATCTATCTCTGTCAAGTGCAGCCGGCTTACAGAAGATTGACACATTTGCACTTAAAACAATATAAATAGTTCAGTATTTGCTTCTGGCTATTGGCTAATATTCAATAAAAAAGAATAATTTAAATAAAATACAATGTAATAAAAAAAGTAATAGATATGTAATTGAACTATAAGCTTAAATACTGAAATAATCAAAATCAAGAAAGTTTCTTTAAATAAGGAAATATTTGGCAATCTTTCTCTTTTTAAACAAACAAAACTTCAAGATTGATGTCACAACTACAAGCATCTGGAAAATGATGCCATTTGCATGTAATCATTGTAGATAGAGTTTTTATATAAGTTTCCGTTTAAAAATAATGCCATAGGAAATAGATTTTCACTAAATGCTGCTATGACATTTGGTTGAATTTTTTGCATTTTCATTTCGGTATTGTCAAAGAAATCATATTTTTCTATTATACACACAAAAGAAAACATAAATTCTCATTTATAAAACTGAAAAATTGTAGTATGATTACGTCAGAATTACTTCATTATTTCTGACTGTTGTTTTAACGATTTATGGGCATGAATACATAGGGCTCCATTATTCTGACTGCCACATTTTAAGGATATGGCCTTTTAATTTATTTTATCCAGAAGTCCCACGGTTAACATGGTTTGTTATGAAAAGAACTTGTTATTAAACAAAAGATACTATCTTGATAAAGGAATTATAAAACAAATTACCACAATACATTTAAACAAACAATACCAATTTTAAAAACAATGACAGTTTCCAGTTTTCCAACTTTTGGTAGTAGTTTTTGACAGCCAATAACTTTACCAGAGCTACTGCAGGCATACTAATGCTGTCGATATGTTAATGCTAATTTCAAAATTAGAAATTATCAATGTCTTCTTTACAAAATCAAATGAATGTTTTCTCGCTCAGTTCAGTTTTATGCATGTGCCTACCAAGTTATGTTCTTTTATCACATTTTAATATATAGGTACAAAATTCCCTCCTCCTTTTTAAAAAAATGGAATATGTTTATATTGATGAAATGTACATATCAAATTAATTGGAGAACTGACAACATTATTTTCTGGAGTCAGTCAAGCTGAAACAGCATAAAATAATAATATGTCTTCTATAAATAAACAAAGTATGTAAATTGTGCTTTTAATACTGTAAACTATGAATCTGTTTTGAATACAAGAGAATACAAATGTTATAATAATACAACTTTCGCACACAAAAAAATCTATTTTTAGATGGGAACAAATGAAGTAGAAAAGTGTAATGTAATTTGAAGGAATGGTGTTAAAGAAGGAAGAAAGAATATTGAAGAAAATTCTAGTTAATTCATTAGCTTGATGAATAACTATAACTTAAATCACAAAATTCGAATAAGTGTTTTACCTTTCAAGTAAATCAGCCTTATTCCTAGTTTCTAAAATAGAGTTTAGCAGCTTCTCTGGTAAATTTAATTCTTCTAAAGTTTTTAAAACTGTTAATTTTTGATTTTCTGCATCAGGATGACTAATATCTCTTACATGGATGACAAGATCCTAAAGATGAAATATATTTTAATATTCAAGGAACACTTTTAGCAAAAAATAATTTTAAAATATGTTAAAGATAAAAATATTTAAAGCATTTATAAAATTAAGATTTAATGACTTTTAGCACTGTTAAAAAAAAAAAAAATCAAAATAATACAATATTTATAGAAAAATCAAAACAAAACTAGAAGCTAATATTGTAGCAAAGGTGTGGATTTCATGAATAATTAAAGACAAAATATTGATAATATTGTGTTTTCGAGAAAAGGTTGATAGTAGAATTGCATCCCCCACTTTTTTTATTAAGTTCTACTTTAAACATTTCATACTTTCATATAAGAATATTTACATTATGTACAATTGGGGGAAAAAAGAGAACAACCCATGCGTTTTAGTCACCAAATTATTGAGGAAAAAAACAGAAAAAGCCATTTGACTGAAAATTATGTCCTCTTTCAATATATGTTAAAAAAATAGGCTTAAGGTTGTCTTCATACTGAAATTGTACCGAACTCTGAAATTTTCAATATGAACACCTAATTTTGGCATTATATTTGTCTTTTCACAATTTTTAGCTTAGGACACCAAATCAGTCAGGTAGTTTAGGAATTATCTATATATTTAAAAGAGAAGGCTGTGTTTTTAGTCATCAGCCTGAGCTTTGTACTGAACCGATTTTGATAATTATTTTTTTAAATGAAAGTAGTTTGTTTGCAGATGTGCCCACACTCACTCTTTTTAAAAATAATCCCATTTTTAGGTGCGTTCGTAGTTATATAAATACGTAGCACCTATAGTCGTCGTTCAGTCCGTCCGTCTGTCTGTTCGTCCGCATATAACAGAGCAAAAACTACCCAACCGAATGGTCTGAAATTTTAAATATATGATTGTTGCAAAATTTTGTCGAGCCATTTCAAATTTTATGAAAATCGGATGTATAGTTTAATTACAAGGACAGTCAAAAGTTTTTCTTTACATTATGGCCAATGGGAAAAATTATTGCAAGTGCATTTTAATGATGTTACAGCCTTCCGAATGGTCTGAAATTTTAAATATATAATTGTTGCAAAATTTTGTCGAGCCATTTCCAATTTTAGGAAAATCGGATGTATAGTTTAATTACAGGGACAGTCAAAAGTGTTCCGTTACATTACGGGGAATGGGAAAAAAGTTATTGCAAGTGCATTTTAATAATGCTACAGACTATGCACTTTATGAAGTGCAAAAAATTATACATTCAGTACAATATGGGGTGTAAAAAATAATTATAAAACTAGTTATAGTACGAACGCACTTCATTTGCCACATTTGACGAGCAATTTCCAACTTGTTATATTTAAATTTTAATCTAAAAAGTCCTTTATGAAATTTCTTCACATTCGTGGCAATCGGTTACTTCCATTGTTGAAGAGAGAAGGGGAATTACTATATCATTACAGATGCCATTTTTGCATTAAAATTAAAAATAACTTTTTTAAAAATATTGAACAGAAAATGACGTCACAATTAAAAAAAAAAGTATTTTCACTCATAAAGCTGTTACACTTCAATATTTTTTACATTCCACTGATACTGAGATTGAGACGCTAATATCAGAGGGCTTCAGTGAGTGAAAATGGAGTCATAGTAAAAATGAAATGAGTATTTACTTTGACAAAACTAAATATTTTATTACGAATGTGTGTAAAGAGGCATAAATTTCTGGATTTTGCAGACAATATAAGATTGATTATTAATGGTAATTATTTTTGTAATTTTTTTTATAAATTCAATCAATTAGTCCTTTTAAACATTTTCATTCATCAAATTTGGCGGGTTTCGACTCATGAAGATTTAAATGTTTGAACTCTTAATATTAAATTCATTTGTAGTTATTGCAAAACAGATTGCAATGTAGGTAGTTTCTTAAGCGTAACTCGAAAACCTTGACAAAATATTGCAATCTGTTTTTCAACGATTATAAATAAATTTAACATTAGGAGTTTCAAACTTTAAACCTTCATTATTTCTAAACTACCTGACCGAATGACTTTCTGTTTGGCAACATAAGATAAAAAATTTCTGAAGAAGACAAATATGATGTCAAAATTAGGTGTTCATTGTTGAAAAAGACAAATATGAAATGTTCATATTAAAAATTTCAGAGTTTGTACAATTTTAGTATGAAGATGATCCCCTAAGCCTATTTTTTAAAACATAAATTCAAAGAAGGCAAAATTTCCAATCGAATGGCTATCTGTTTTTTCCTGGGACAATTTGAAGATTAAAATGTATGCAGTGCTTGTTGGTTTTTTGGCTGACTGTATATTTTTATTTATTATCAATTGTGGTTGTACTTTTTTGTCTGTTTCTATTTAGTTAAATTTTACTTTAAACATTTCACATTTTCATATTGAATTACATTAAGTACAGTCTTACTATTCATTCACCATGATTATATTTTCTGGTTTACAGGGCTTAATTTCTAACAAAAAAAAGTATCGGACCCCTAAAATTCTGCAGTACTGGAACAACAACTATACCGTTCCCCCATTCCAACCTGTCATTCTAATCTGCACATTTATATTTCATACATTATTTGTAAAATTAAAAGCACTTTTTTTTTTTTTTAGCAAAATAAAAATTTTACGTATATTTATCAGCATATGCTTAGCTGTCAACTATTCCACTTTTTAGTTACCACTCCTTCTGAATAGTAAACTTTGCCTTATTTTAATGTTAATTAATTGCAGAATTCTGCGATTAAATATGGTAAGGATTATGATTAGGAAATAGTGTTAACACAAAAAGGTACAGTTCGCAGCTATGCATTTTTAAGAAAAAATGAATGAAATTTGCAGAAATTAACATTTATGTGCTGAAGCATGGAACAACATTTTACAATTTCCTACGAAAGATACATATCTTAAACTATAACCGATTCCTTCTGCATTACAATCTTTTGTGGTGAGTCCTTGAAAATCAGATTAAATTAAAAATTTGACACCGTTATTGGAAATAATCAATGCTTTTATAGAAAATGGGGAAACACTGCTCGATTGCTTTCTATCAGAATAACAATATATGGCAATTATATTTACTTACAAATGAAAGTGACTTCGTAAATGTACAGAGCAGAGCCTTAGAATGGGTACCATTCATGATACAAAATAAATAGAAAAATCACTAACGTGATTTTTATACTGTTACGCAATAGAAGACAAAAAACCTCAAACAAACAAAACCTCAAGCTCGTTGGCTAAAACAGAAAATATTCCTTTCAGGTTAGACATCTAAATAAATAAATAAATAAAAAACCCAGCCAATAAAAACACGATTTCTGTTTCCCCTACATTTTGATCAAAATAGCATTAAAATGATTTGAAATAGAATATAATACGTAATTTTAAAGAAGTTTTTTTTCCTTATACATAAATAAATAAAATTTTAAATGTAATACAGATTGAGCTTGAATCAGTCTAAGCCCAAAAACTGATATAAAAATTGATTCTGTTTTATCTCCATCTCCTACGTGTGCGACATATTACGTCACATATAAGTGTTTGGTGAAAAAGAATGCAAAAGCTTGGAGATGGGAAGGAAAGGGAAAGGTAATTTAGACTTCGGTTATCCAGAAGCGCTATTGCACTGGGCTCTGGAGCCCTGTATTTATGAGCTGTGGTGAATTCCGACCAATATTTAAATATTTACTGAAAACAGAGAAATACCGCAGCCGAGCTCTGGTGGGCTCCGGCGCAAATTAAGCCCTGAGGTTTATATAATTCAATATTTGTAGAATATCATTCCATATTGCAGCTATGAATATTATTTCTTGGTAAATAGTTTTTTCAAAAATCATTTTATTTATCTTCTTGTTATTCTGTTTTTGCACTCATTTCCAGTAGCAAACTGAAGATCTTTGGCAATAATGTTGTATTAAAGGACTCTTGTCTATCTGCAAATGTTGTAGAAAAGGTTTTGAAAGAAGCTTTTTCAGGTTTTACACAAAACATGTATTTCATCAATGAGTCAAAATAGAAAAAAATTATACGGTGATCCTGAAACATTTTACAGTGCGGATAGCACTAAATTATATGAATGAACAGATCACAGTATAGTAGATATCTGCACAGGGCTGGGCTTGGCCCGAGGGCCGTCCCTGGTAAAATGAAGGGAAATTTTCCAGTGGGCTTCCGGATTAAAAACAATTTTTTTAACGGGCCAGGCCAATGACAAAAATTTACGAGCCAGGTTGAGCCAATAAAAAAATTCAGCCCAATATATAAATTTAAAAGGATCAAACTAAGCCAATAAAATGTGAACAGTTTTCATTGGACGTGGTCGAGACGAGGATAAGTAGTATACTTCACGAGATGCCAGATTGACAGCATTGGCAGTTGCATCATATCTGAATCAGGGCTTTATTATTTCAGCAGACTCAGTCTGAGCCTGGAAATTCTAGCCCATGCAGCCCTCTACAGTATGGTGACACTTCAACAAATGACTATCCTGTCTGAGTTAATGATCAATGTTTTCCCTGTTTTTCTGAAACTGGCTAATGAACCTGGATTTACCTTATAAATGTTTTTTGAATATGCGCAAAAACGTAATGTAACACCATTGTATTTTAATTACAGATGAGAAATCAGTAAGGTCAACAAATGTAATTTTAGAATAAATTATGTTCATTAGTCAAAGTATCACTGTACATTACACATTAATAAATTGACTTATTTTACTCTGACATTTACAAGCATGAATAATTACTAGACATACTAGCAGTATTAATGTATGACTGTCTGCAGCAGTTCTGAATATTTTAAAGAACTAGCTCCATACCGGCATACCCATGAACTTATAGAAATTTTAAAAACTATTCTTCATAATCGCCTTCCTTATATACACATTTTAAAAGTCTATTGATCATTATGTGCTATATCAGGTGTAGAATAAGAATCTACAATGATGGAACAATTACTGTATATATATAGTTTTCTAAAAAATAAAATCAGTAACAGGTTACCTTTAATTTCTCTTTAGTTCCTCACATAAAATAGAAGACAATTAAGCCATTTAATTTTAGAAAGGATTTTTGTATGAAACCAAGAGGTGTTTTAAATAAGTATAAAAGTAAAAAAAAAATTTTTTGACACACTGTTATAAGCATTCAATGTTTAAAATGTCTAAGAACCATAAAATAAAATCTGTTCTTTTATTTCTAGATTGTTCTGATTTATGATATTTAATTATGATTTTATGATATTTGTTCATTTTGCTAGACTTTGTAAAAAATTTAATTGATTATTATAACTTCTATTTTTAAAATTTAATCAATCACTACATATTCAATTAATTTATTTGTAAAGAAAGCATTAGTTTATAGTTTTAGCCCAAAACAAGAAACTCAAACGTCGAAATACAATTTTCATTTAACTAAAATTATTGAGACATGAGTGGTTATGCCAGTTTCCCACAGCAGTGTGAGAGATTCTTCTGCGAACCTGATAAAAATTATAATTACGAAACTAATTAAAAAGATTGTTTACACAACTAAATAATGATAATGTAAAAACAAACCTCCACATATTAATAACTTTAAATCTGAGTGTGTTAATAATTGGTGTTTTGTACCTAAACATGTTAAATAGATAAATGACTATAAGGTTAACGCTTTAAGGGAGCATGTTTTATTTTAACTTACTCAGTGTAATCATTCATTCCTTTTTTTTGTTTTAAATAAATAACATTGTTTTACAGTGGTACTAAATTTTTCTATCCTGGATCTAAAAATTTCAAGGGATTTCCCCATATAGATTTTTCTAATAGCAATCGCATTAACAGTTTTTTTTTTTTTTTTTTTTTAACTTCCTAATACTATTTTCTATGTTTTTCAATAAATGTAGTTTAAATTCATTGAAATGTTGCTATGATCCCATTTATAGTCAGCAAAATGGATAAGAATGAAGTGGCTAACTACTGGTTTACTGGGTAGCTGATCACAAAATTTAAAAGGCTGAATACTGGGAAATTTTCTGCTTTTAAAAGAAAACTATTACAGTAGAACCTCTATTATCCGAAACTCTTTTAACCAAAACTCTCAGTTAACCAAAATCCATTTTTAAAGCTTTTTTTTTTTTTTTTTTTTTTTTTTTAAACTATCATATTCCTTGTGTGCAAGCAGTCATTCCCAAATTACGAATACATTTTCGATCCTCTTTCTTAGAGTTCCTTTGAATTTAACTTGAACTCCAGGAAGCTTTTGAATGTTTGAAAAAGGTTTGGCATGGTTGGAGCATCAGAAAGACTGTGATACTGATGAACTAATAATATTAAAATACTTTGTGATAGAGCTTCAAAGAAAAGGAAATCAAAACTGCCACAAACAAATTTTTTTTAAACGCTTGTGATACATGTAAAAGGTAGTTATTTTCAAAATAAAAATTCAGGTAATTTATTCTTGTTTCTATTTTGTTATTGCTGTATTTTTAATAAGCACTTGTTACCATAATAAGAAATATTGTATATATTTCTCCTTAATCTTAAAATAGAAGCATTCTCGATTATCTGAAAATTTCGATTTTCCGAAAGAGGGTCGGTCCCTATTACTTCGGATAATCAAGGTTCTACTGTATTACTTCTTTGTGGAAATGTTTAAAAAAAAAAGTGTACATAATAACATATGTCATTGTTATAAATGTTGTGCTGATTGTTTAACATTTTATTTTAAGTTCAAAACAATGCTCTTAATCAACTGACTACTGGTACTTTTACCCTATAATAAAATAGGATAATAAAAATGAAAAATAAAATTCACGAAAAAATACACACAAAATAAATTTTCCTGATACATATATACAAAGAGCAAACAATTATGTACTGTTCCTTAAACAGTTCTTTTTAAAATAAGATAAATTTCTAAAATGTTATCTTTCAATAAAAAAATATAATTTGAATAAATTAAATTATCACATTTTTATTAAGATTTTAATAATAAAAATGCCAATTTAAAAATATCTTTCATTACATTCAATTTAATTTTCTAAATTATTAATTATAAAACATAAGACTTACAGCTACAGTTATTTCTTCTAGTGTAGACTTGAATGACTGAATGAGATCTGTAGGAACATTTGATATAAATCCTACAGTATCAATAAAGAGCACTTGTTGGTTTGATGGTAACCGTCCAGCATGGAGTGTTACATCTAAAGTTGCAAATAACTTGTTCTGGGGGCATAAGCGCTCATCATTTGTCAAAGCCTTTATAAGAGTGGTTTTACCTAAAAAGAAAATTTAAATTTAAAAAAAAAGAGAGAGAGAGAGAAAACTGCAACAGATAAAATTAATGATTTAGAACATCAATTTCCAAATTATGAGCCACAATCCACCAGTGAGTAACAGAATGATCAATCATTTCCACAAAATTATATTATTAATTTTAAAAAGTAGATAAAAATAAGTAGTACACACAATTCTCTTTTGCATTTATAGAGCACTCTAAGAGAAATGGGATAATTAAAGTTAAGTAAAATTAGCTTTTTATGCTACATTAATTTTAACACAATTATTCTAACCGGTAAATAAATCATATGAGTTGTAATTTTCCAACTGGTGTAAAATGTCCTGGGCAGGATTCAAACCAGGGATCCCTTGGCTGAAGCTGACAATGCTCTACAAACTGAGCTATTCCGGATAAATCTGGAGGGCCTAATTCACCCATCTAACCTTATTGATCATAGCATCTGATCTAATATATGAATCAGCTCAACAGAATAAATAGAAGGAAATGAAACTCCAGAAAATGGTGGATACGTAATTACACTAGATTAATTTTAACTATGATTCTAATAAATAAATAAATCATATGAGTTGTAATTTTCCAACTGGGTGAAAAATGTCAAAGACATGATTCGAACCAGGGATTTTTTAGTCAAAAGATCCCTGGTTTAAATCCTGGCACAAAATGTTTTTTTTTTTTTTTTTTTTTTTTTTTTTTTTTTTTTTTTTTGCGCATTTATAGCAATTGACTTGGTGGAAATACGCTATCAACATTTATCTAAAATTTAATTTTTTGTGTTTTGCAGACAGTTATAGTAATTACTTTGAATCAAAAATCATTTCAATGTGCAAACAAAATTTCGAATTATGAATATGGATATAACTACAAATAAGCAATTCATTACTGATACTAAAATAGGAACTAAATTGTTACATAAAACAGTCAAACAAAAGGTATATGCAATTAATCTGTCTAATGGCCTGCCCACCTACACTCAATTTAAATTTCTTAAAATGCTCATTCAGGAATATTTAATTTGTTATTGGGATAAATTACATCATGTTTCTATCACTGGATGAATTAGGAACAAGTTTACAACACACAAATCTGCTGAAAGTATGATGTTTTGTGCACTAAGGGCACAAGAAGCAGATGCCCCTGGTTATGTTATAACAAATTTGGAAATATTTGAAGTGGATGAGAATTTGATAAAAGATTATGGAGATTAGCATTTCATTTTTAGTTGATTACTGCTGCCTTTTATCAATAAAATTTTGACACATCGCACAATTATATTTGATGAATTATTTTCAACATTTCATAGTCCACATATGCTCTTCTTGTCACTATGATAGATTTAACGTGTTTTTCCTTTTTCGGTTGCCATTTTTCATAAAAAATTTTATTTGGATTGAAAATTCTTGATCATGCAAAATTAAGAATTTTCTTTCACAGACTTTGGAAAGAAAAAAAAAAAAAGAAGGTAAGTGTGATCAAAGGCCACACAAAAAGTATTTTTAATATTCCTTTTGAAATACATTATCCTTTAATTAATAAATACAAATTGGAAATTTACATCTATTATGATTTATTTACCAATAAGAATATTTGTGTTAAAATTAATCAAGTGTAAATACAAATTGTTAATTAATAATTATTAAATACTTATTCTTTATCACTTGTAAGCTATTTTTTTAATCAGATTAAAAATCTCAAGAACTGCTTTTCAGACAATTGTAACAGCATATGTTTGTATATCTGAAAAGCATATTTAATTGCATAATTTAATTTTAGCTAAAAAAAAAAAAAAAAAAAAAAAAAAAAAAAAGTGAAAATACATATAAAACATTATATTAAATAATTTAAATTTTGAATGATAAAATAAAAATGACTTTAATAATAGGAAGTTTATTAAATTAAAAGTGAAATAGCAGCAGTAGTCATTAACAAGAATTAATGATTTAAAGATAAAACTTAATATTTAAAATAAGAGCTCTTTAAAAATTAAACAATAAAATTATTTAAATAAAATTCAAAATTTCAAACACTTTTAAAATTAAATAATGATAGTGGACCCCTGCAGTGCTTGTGCGGCATCCCACAGATGCCAGGGATATTTCTTTTTTAATTGGCACCAACTTCACGTGAGCACTGCAGGGTTAAATAAGATTTAAAATTTCCCAAAACAAAAAAATTGTTATGATGAAATTTCTCAAGAATTTAGTGGATGTTCAAACAAAACTTAAAATACCAAAATTTCAAAAATTTAATGGAACTAAACAAAATTTCACAATTTCTGAAGAAAAGAACCTTTGAATTAAAAAAAATGATTGATAAAATATTTTTCAACAACTTTTAGCCTTAAAATGGCAAAACTAAAATTACAAAAATTCTGTAAAAATGAATCTATTAAATATGAAATCTATTCTGGGAAAACAATTTGAAACTCTGACACCCAGCTTTGAACCAGGAACCTTCTGAATAGCATCGAGCCACCTAGCCTATGTGAAAAAGACTGAAAATAAGGTTCTGTTTTAAAATTTAAATCACAGAAATAGTCAAATGTCATTAAATTCATTTAATTAAAATAATAGACATTTAAAATTTTATGATTTGTGGTGTGATCGGAGGCATTTAGCTATAAGTAAGCAAAATTTAAAGTCGTTAAACTTATATAGTTTCCGAGAACAAACTATGCGACAGATAAACAGCAGCAAGATGAAGGATGTGAGATGAATGATGATATAGCAAGTGAGATGAATAGGATTTTGACAGATGAACGAAACCCTAAAAATTACACATGGGAGGAAAAAAAAAAAAGTATTATTACGTCAACTTAACTTAAAGTTTATAGTTTACACACATAAAAGTCACATCACACTTACAAATTATATAGAATTTTTTAAAAAAAATAATATCACATCCTCTTCTCTACTGAGAAGTCTACAATTAGTGGTATAGAGGACGCTATACCTTATATACCTCCTTGATTTTTTAAAGTAGTTCTGCATGCCCTCTGTTTCTCAAATAAAACTGTAGATTGGGTATGCAGTCTGCCTATATCATATATTCTCTGTTTTGTTTTAAGACTACAGAACAGTCTGCAATGAAAATTAACCCAGAAGAACAGGCATCATAATAAATAAATTAAAACATTTTTGATGCAATGATATTAAAATGCTCTAGCTTTATGAATCATAATGTAAATTATCTTCTACATGAGATGAGAATTTTGCTAATAAAAGCTTTTTGTAAATGCTCAGATTTAAGCTCATATGTGAATATACACTAATTATATTAAGATTTTGATTTAGTGTTTTTAGGTCTTTTAAATGTGAGAATTTTGTAAATTTGTTTGCTTTTAGATTTTAATTTAGCACTTAGTGGTAAATTTTAATAAATTATGTTTAAAAATTGTCTCAGTTAAATAATAATAAAAAAAGAAAATGGAAGGAAGGATGTTTGTAAAAAGAAGGAAACCACCCAGACAAGAGAAATAACTGACTAATCAAGTCTTCACTAAAAAGATTTGAGAGTACTTAGCAGAGGGTCTTGATATATGAGCTTAACACTTTTAAATTTGAGTTCTATTTTAATTTTGGGAAAAATTACTTTTAGGATAAAAAATTAAAATCAGCAATTCAGTTGATAAAAATTAAGGTTCACTGCAATTTTATGATTACCATATTTACTGAATCTAATAGACACAGTTCTTTAGTGTACAATTTATGGAAGAATTTTTGAAGATTTTTGGAAAGTGTCTTATTACAACAGGATAACTTTCCAGTACATCCCCCCCCCCTTTTTATGATAAATTATTGGTTTGGACAAGTAGCCCTAGTTTTTAAAATTAAAGTATGAAACATGTTTTAAATAAAAATCTCACAAGGCGACCGCCAAACATGGAGTGCACAGTTTTTAATCCTTTTAAAATATTTATAAGGATCCTATCCCTAATTACTCTGGTGGAAGGTTTTCTTTAAATAGGCCTTAGTTTTTTGATAAATTGGGGGTCAAGTTTAGTATATGTTTAAAATGCTCGTTAGTTTAACTTTTACATGTACCCTTCGTGGTGTCGAGGTAACGTATGCATTTTCTATACTGTAAGCGGAAGGTTCAATTCGACCTTGTGGCTGTTTTTTTCATATTTTTGACACATTACAAGTTTTATGCTGAATTATGAATTTGGCAACTTTGAACTTTTTGATATTTTTCTAATAAATTACATCTAATATTTTCGAATTTTTTAATGACAATTTGAATTTTTCTGCAATTTTTAAATTAATATTTCTTTTGACGAATATCTAAATTAAATCTAGCCAATTTGAAGAAAACCTTCCCCCAGAATAATTAGATGTATGTCCCCTAAAGCATCCTTTAAAATCATCAAAATTTGTGCGCATCATGTTTTGTGGTCCCCTTGTCAGTAAAAGTGTATAGAGCTTTAAGCAAACTTTTACTTAATGCCGAAATGTAAATGAAGTGATAATAGTAAATATAAAGACATATGCTATCATTATTAGATGCACATAATAATAAAAGTAATTGTAAAGACATCCTATCATTTGGACACAAAACCTGAAAGGGTTAAGAATCATTAGAGTAGTCAGGGGCCCAATTTCACAGTATGTGAGCGAGGCAGGGTACTTACAGTTCTACCTCAAAATTTTTAATAGAATATTTTCACTTTATTTAATCACTGAAAAATATTATAAATTTTACACGTTACATTTATTTTAATAGAATATTTTCACCTTATTTAATCACTGAAAAATATTATAAATTTTACAGTTAAATAAGGTGATTTCAAATTCTGAGATTAAAATATTAAGTAAAAAATTTCTGAAATAAAATAGCGGTGTCACACTCCTTTGAAATTCCAGAGAGTGTATGTACCTTGGAAAGGGCTATGAGAACTTAAGTTTTAGGGGTTTTGCAGACATTATTTTAACCTAAAAAGGCATTATGTATTATTTCTTGCATTGTTTTTCTAATACTTTATTAATTACAAAAGAGAAGCAAAGGCATTGCGTAGCAATTTCAGTTGGCAGGGTTTAACACAGACACAATAAATAAAACAAAATATTGAATTGGCATATTAATAAAAGACGATCAAAGAAAAATATAAAAAATGTGATTTGCACCAGAAAAGATATTTCAATCTGAAAGATTCAGGATAAATAGAATGACAGCATGTTTAAATTTGATGCTGGAAGTTTTTTTTCAATGATCAGTATAATCATTAACATCCGAGCATTGCAGTTGGAAAAATAGTGAGTTACGTAGCAGAAATAAATTTGTTAACAGTGTTTAACTTTAAAAAATGGAACAATGTATTAATTCTGTAGTAAAGTTTGGGTACTTAGCTAACAAAGTAAAAAGAATAAGTGGCATCATGTACAACTGCTATTTATAGTATGCCTACAAATCAATACAAAAATTTTCATATTTAAAAAAAGAAAACAGAAGAATGAAAAAATGCATACAAAATTAAATTTGAAAGCTTACGAATTTATAAAATCATTAAAGTTCATAATCATACCGCAATTAGTATATCCAACAACTGCAACTACTGGAAGTTTAGTTCGTCTTTCAGTATTTCTAATTAATTCACGTTGATTTTTAACTTTTTCTAGTGCCTTCTTTATTTTAATTTCTCTATCCTAAAAAAAAAAAAAAAAAAAAAAAAAAAAAAAGCAGTTGGATTTTGCTAAGACAAGACTATAAATTACAGCAAACCATCATATCATCATATTACATTTCAATTTAAAAACAAAAAATTTGATTAGGAGAAAAGAACTTTTGGATAAGTTTTTATTTTAATTGTATACAAGGGTGTAGTCATAAAAACCCCAGGGGTTGTACACTATAGGCAGAGGGTATACGCTAGAGCTTTATTTGAGAAAAGAGGGTATACAGAGTTCCTTAAAAAATACAGAAAGTATGTGGCATAAACCACTATATACAATTGGAAAAATTATGCATCCCTGAAAATACATCAGGGGATTCTCAGGGGATTTTTTCTTGGAAAATGAGTATGAACCCTGTCTTAAATAACACTCCTGCAGGATTTTTTTAAATATCTGTCACTGTTTGCAAGTTATTGAATTTTAAAATCTATCAGTCATTTTTGGGACACCTGGTACTTTCCAATTCATCCCATACATTGACTGTATAATGGTGCTGCAGTGGAATACAACTTATGTATAAGATGTTTCAAAAAGACAGTTGTGCTAGAAACTGAGCAACAAGAAACCATATCAGGAATTTCCAAAGAAGATTTCACATTTGGTAAATGGCCATATGAATGAAGTAGGAGGGTCTAGTGTATAAATCTGTACAAGCCTTACAATTTCTATTACAGCTATGGTGAACCATGCCAAATTTGGTTGTTCCATAATTGCCCTATTGGATTTTTATAACTTGTGATCCTTACAAAATAAAGGTATTTTGAACATAATTTATTTGTAAAAATTAATTTGACAGTTTATGACCCATAATAGAGCATATTAAATTTGGGTGCCTCATGGCCCTGAGTTTGGATTTTTCTAAAATGTTACATAGTCAATGTTATTTTTTTCCTTTACTTTTTGCGCCTATGAAAAATACTACTTCCTCCTGTTTTCATTTTTGTTATATACAGTCGAACCCGGTTAAGACGCTCACGGTTAATACGCGATCCCGCTTAATACGCGGATTTTTTCCGATCCCTTGAATATCGCTCATAAGACTAATGTAAAAATATCACGTTTAATACGCGAATGGTTATTACGCGATCCCGCTTAATACGCGATAAATTTTTGGTCCTTTGAGGGAAAATAATCACGCTTAAGACGCGGATTCATTGATCAAGATGCGAATTCCGTCTCTCTTCTCAAGTGTTGGCAATTTTGCGGATTATTTTTATTCAGATAAAAAACTCTGTTTTCGAATAGTATTATTTACTTTATTTAATAACAGATTAATTAACGCAAAAATTACTAATCAGAAATAGTGGTAGATATTTGAATAAAACAAAGCCCCGCTAAATTAGTAAAACTGCAATTCTTCTTTGATTCCGCCTTCTAACATTCTTTGCCTCTCGTTTCGTGTATGTTTTTACAGTAGTAAGAGAGATATAGACGAATTCAGGTTACTCAGATACATCATAAAAATTATTATGATTAGAGATAATCATGCCTGTTGTTAGTGAGCTTTTAAATGTACGTTATATCACTACTATGTTTTATAATGCATGATATAGGCAACAAAAAATGAAACTCGTAAAGATTAAATAAATACGACTGCGATTGGATAATTCTTTTATGTTTTCTTTACTTTTTGTTATGCTAACAATATTATGTACACGAAGATTAATAAAAATAATTTCTTCTTATATTAAAAAGAAGGGTCAATTAAAATGGTACTTATGAATACAAGTACTAAATTTGATTTTTAAAAATGGGTTGTGCTTCAAAGTTTTAATGTTTTATTCTTTTTGTTAAAAAATTTTTAGTCTAGTAGGAAAATTATTTTTGTTGTTTTATTTTTGCTTGCAAAGTACAAATCGACAACAAAACCAAGTTGGAATCCACATTTATTTTCCTTTTTTATTCCATTCAGTCATACAAAAAGAAACAAGGAGTTAAAGTTGAATACAATTTAATTTTAAACTAAACACAATTAAGACACAATTTTCGACCGTAAACATATAAATGAAAGCTCAAAAGTTCATTTAGACGATTAAATGTGTAAATAAGCCCAGTTCCTGCAACATGATACAAATCACGTTTAATACGCGATCCCACTTAATATGCGACTTTTGTCCACTCCCTTGAAACGCGTCTTAACCGAGTTCCACTGTATTATTGTTTAATCAATAGCAAATAAGTAATAATGCTTTATTATTGCACTATAAAATAGAAATAAATTACGTTGATAATGTTTCAAATTAAAAGTCATGACAGTCTTATACCAAGTACAAACATGTGCTGGCATATGCAGGTCACACAAGTAACAAAAACATTTTTACAAAGCAGGATGATGTATAATGTTAATGTAAAGATGTATTTATTAAAATACAATAAAAGAACAAAAAAGGAAGAAGTGGAGGGAGAAAAGTAACAATACAGAAGGAGAATTAGAATGAGCAAAGGTAAAAAATAAATATAAAGAAAGAAAGAAAGAAAAAAATATATAACTGAAATGTTTAAGAATATGCACTACCTGACACAGAGCTCAGAAATAATGTCTGGAATCAGTCCAATCTTTGTATATTGATAGCTAATTTAACAAATAATTTAATTTTGGGAGACATACAATGATACAGCATTTAGATATACAGGGAATCAATAAGATGTTGCAAACTCATTTAGGACAATACCATCTTGAACATGTTGCATAGAACCATTCGACGTCTGAATCATGCTTTACATATGATACCGTGCATAACACATCATTGATTCGACTAACAGTTATGCTGTCAATGCACCTGCACCACCATGTGTTAGCTGAAAATGATAGTGCCATTTACCTCTACATCCTCACATGCCACTGATCATTGATAAATCAGAATCAAGATCTGTCATTCTACATGGTAGTATTCCACATGACTGTGCCATGACACCAATGCATGGGTCATACTGACTCAGAAAGATTTGTAACAGTTTATGGAGCAGGGAAAAATGAATTTAGTTGCAACAAAAATCTTTTTCTCATCAGGTAAAATAAATTTTTGTAGCAAAAAAGCCTCTTTTGTAATAGATAGAAATCATTGGAAAAGTATGCAAATCCACAATATTCCTTTTGGTGTAGTTTCCGAACATTAAAAATCCAATTTATATATATAAAAAAAAATATTCAATTTTGGAGCAGCAAACAGTGAATTTGATCAACTTGGAAAAAATATATATGTATGTATATGTATTTTTTTTTTATTTCAAAGCAGCAAAAAAGGCTGAATTAACAGAGTTTTTGTTTTTCACATCCATGCTGTACGTCAACATCTATCATAACTTTCACACCTGGAATTTTTCCCATTAGAGTCCATCCCAAATGGATCTTTACTGCAAATGAACCACTTTTTAAAACTTTAATATTTCTGGTGAGTAATTTTCTCGCCACATCAGAAGCAATCAATAATTTAATTTCACTTTCGGTTTTACATATTGTTTTCAACATCAGAAATCTTAAAACCATATTTATTCAATTCTCATAATTTTCGTCTTATTAGAAATAGAAAGGAGGAGGAGGGGGGGGGGGGGAGGGATATTGTTGTATTTTTAAAAGTTACTATCTATACCTTCAGATCCACAAAGTTTCAAAATTTCCTGTCTTCAGCTGCAAAGAAACTACAAAGAAAAATTTATCTTTGCTTTTTCCTCCCTTTTTCTGGAGGCAGGTAGGTGTGTAAGCGGTAGTGTTGCCAGGCACCCTGCATAAATCATGGCTCCAAATGCTCTGGAAATCACTAATTTTTTAGTTTATTTCACAATCTTTAATAGCAGATCATTCTGCCATTAGATAAGGCAAAGAAAATTACTTTAAAATACTCATGTCCAGAGCATTTGGAGCCCCAATTTATGCAGTACTAGTAAGGGGGTAAAAGGGACAAATTTTAAGGAGATGAATTTAGATGATTATTTATTTATTGTTACTTTAAAATAACAAATAGAGCAGAAATTTCTTTAAGAATTAGAATTTTGCAAATTTTAAACTTAGTGTGCTGGGGGAGGGCAGAATCTTATTGGGAAAAGGTAAGAAATCGCGAATTCTGTCAAATGGTCAAGAGAAATTATTGTGAATTTCCTCAAACAGCTGCAGAAGAAAACTCACAAATTTAATCTAACGATCACAGAAAATTAACGTGAATTTCATCAAAAGATTGTGGAAACAAACAGCAGTTTTCGTAAATTTGTCTGGGAAAAATATCGTGAATTTCGCTAATTGGCCGCAGAGAAAACCATAAATTTGTCAAAAAATCCCTAATTTTGTTAAGCGATTGTATAAAAATGGGAATTTTTTTCAAATGATAACGAAAAACAAATTGTGAATCTTTTTACATGATCGAGGGGAAATATTGCAAAGTTTGTCAAAAGATCATGGAAACAAATAGCGAATTTTGTCAATCAGTCATGGAAGAAAATCCTGTATTTCAACAATAGATCGCGAAAAAAAAAAAAAAAATTGTCATTTGGTTGTGGTAAAAATTCACGAATTTCATCAATTGACTGCAGAAAAAAGCACTAAATTTATCAGCGGATCACAGAAGCAAAATCGTGAATTTCATGAAAGGCTCGTTGAAAATTTTTTTAAAATTAAATCAGTCACGAGGCAATTGGCCCCGAATCTCCTGAATTTCTAACAGAATTTGAAAATGTTTTGCTCAGAGATAAGAAAATATTCATCATTGATTTTATGTCCTCTTTATTAATGATCAGTACAATTCAGAAATCTGCAAAGCCCTTGGTTCCAGGTTAAAGATTGCAATAAATATAATGAGACAATAATAATGGGAAAACAAATTATTAAGAACTTGAGTTATATATCCCCCAAAATTGAAAAATCGTCCAAAAAATTTGAAATAAAGCAGGAAATCCCCCTATCCCCCTCCTAAAATTCAAACCCTATTTTAAACAATGATATATTTTCAAAATTAGCCAAAGGATTCATTAATGACAAGTGTGTCACACTTCGAAAATATTACAATACTAAGGTTTTTAGAAAAAAATTATTACATTTTGTGCTTAAAGTGTTTACTTAATGCTAATGTTTTAAGTTACTGTAACTTTTGTGCAATTTCTGAACATTTTTCTGAATCTGTCCTGTAAGGACTAATACATTTTCTGAAATATCAAATTGCTTGTGGGAGGACAACTGCTCCTATAGCTTCTCCCCAAATGGCAACCTTGAAGGGGTAAGGAGAAAGGCAAAATTTGTGGGTGGAATTTAGATAACAAAGGTGCAAATCTACAGAAATGCCCATGATTCTCACAATTGTGATATTTTGCATAGAGTGAAATTTATTGTTTTCAGTCATAACAGATTCCAAGATATTTTTCCTTCCCATCCACCCTGCACACACACTTGAGGAGGGGAGGGGGATTCTTAGGATTCTGAGATTGTTTATGTTATTTCTGCATTGTCGATTGCATCATCACTCTCATTTGCTCTCCGTGATCGTGGGTGTTGCCGATCACATCACAGATGACGTAACACATTTTTGATGCATCAGTTTTTGCTTCAAGCTGACCATTACTTTAACTTTTAACGTATGACTTTAATTTCTTGAATTTATTTTTGAGACTTCATTTTGTAAAATTTTATTACTAATCATACCACTCAGAAGAGGTTGAGTTTGAATCATAGACTGCAGAGGTGATGTTGTGCTTAGCTGAAGAGATTGCTGTTATTAAATTTTAATAAAGATGATCACCTGAGGAGAATTCATAAGTATTTCTCATTTTTAAATATTCCTCTTTTCTATGATATTTTAAAGGCCAGCAGTAAAGCCAATTTACCACTATTATCAGGATCAAATAAAGATGATTTTTTTTTTTTTTTTTTTTTTTTTTTTAAATTAAAAAGGATTCATTTCTTCATTTACATTTTCTAAGATGATGGTAAAATTTAACTCTTCCTTATTTTATTTGTTTCTGACCTCAAAGAACATAAAGTGAGGTTATTCCTAATTGAAATTTCACAATCGCTTAAATTACCATATGATCAATTCTTCAATTTTTAACACCACAGGACAGACAGTAAATTTCTAAAAACGTCTCATTTCTCTTTAACCATTTCACTGGCAGCAGGTATACAGAAACAATATTATTACCCCAGACTTATTTTGGGGCAGCATTGAAGTGGTTAAGCAGCTCTGCCATCCAACTACCAACTCCAAATAAAGTTATTTTATTTAGCTTCTAAGAATTTCAACACCTGGTATTTGGTGGTCCTCCAGTAACATAATTAAAATGTAATTAATTTAAAAAACACAGAAAATTCTGATTTAAGATATTGAAATAGATATTCAAAAGCCCTCGTGTAAAATATGTAGAATTTACTGTAACAATTGTTGCACCATGAAACGTTTTTCTCATGCCCCTACCACCATTCTCTTTCCTTATGAGAAAGAAAATGATTTGGCATAAAATCAGTGTAAATGGCCATTTTGACACAATTAGTGCAGGAATGTGACCCTAGCATTACAAATACAATAAACTCTGTCTAGGGCGGAGTTGATCGGGACCGAGAAAATTTTCCATAGTAGACACTATTCCGCCTTACACAAATTTTACTCTATGTCTATGGATTCGCAAGGACTTGAAAATCTTTCTGAGTTAGACAGATTTCCATCTTATACAGAGTCCGCCTTACAGAGAGTTTACTGTATTCACAATGATGACTCATTGGCAATAAAGTCTTTTTGCTACATCAGCCAAGCATTGCAAAACTATCTTCATTGATATTGGTATATATGGCCTCTTGACAACTGTCTCTAGATGTATCCTATGAGTCAGACATGACACGGCATATGTATGTGGGAATTAGTGTGCTATATCAGTCTCATTGCTTGGAATTCAGTATGACTCTTCATATCGCACCCCTCCCTCCCCAACTCTATTTTCATTAAATTCATTTCATTATGTTATTAATCTTTCTTTTCTTCTGCAATATGGTACAAGGACAAAATTGATGGCTTGTTGTACTGTTTGGATGCTTAGACCTCACATGCTAATTGCCTGATTGGTTAGCAAATATAATCATATGCATACCTTGCATGTATGTATTCCCACAGAAATTTGCATTACAAAGTGTTTGCTTTGTCATAGTCTGTTTTTTTGTCTGCTAAGAAATGCTTCCAAGAAAAAATAAAACACAGAAGAACAATTCAATAAATAAGTAAAAATGCATGATTTTTGTTTACGAAAGCGAATGTGAAATAAGAAAGAATTATAAGGATATTTTACAAAGGAGAAAAATAAAAAGTTCCAAACAGGCAATAGAAACAAGTAACTGTGAAATAAAACTTTTACTATACATTCAGATCTCAGACAAATGACTACAACGTTTGCTGAGAAAATTAATCATATAGTTTGACATGCTGATCATAAATGTGTGCATTAAGTGTAATGTGTGCATCATAAATGTGTAAGTCAAAGAAACGTTAATCAATTTTATTGTTCTATGCTGTTCTTATAATAAAAAATAAGGGTAAATAATCATACTAATAAAAGTCTCCTGCGCTTCTCCATAAATGTTTCACCATCTCCTCCAACATGATGTATGCCAGGAAAATTAGTAGAATCTCTGGTATGGGAAAAACCAGCCAATTTGACTCTAGAAAGAAGAAGAAAAAAAAAGAATAAGCTATTTATATATATAATTTAATAGCATAAATTTGAAGCTATTCATTTATAATATACGCTGATTAATTAAATATTTACACTTAAGACTAAACTTTCAATTAATATAAACAATTAATGATTTTTTTTTTTTTGTATTGACCACCTTTATCATTATATAATAACTAGCGATCATGTTGATATATTGTGTTTTAAATTTGCTAAGTCTATATCTGTAGTTCAATATTTTGAAACCTGTGACTTTGCTTGTGTAATAGTTGAAAATATGCTAAGTAGTATTTGGTGCCTCTCAATTTACAACCATTACTTTTGAAATGAGTTTGCTATTTCCTGAGGCTTCATAGGAATAGTAATTTAGAACATTTTCAGAAACGCTTTTTGCTCATTTCACTATTTTAAATTTGGAATTTTTTAAACTGTTTATAGAGAGCATTTATATCTTATAAGTATTTACCAGGCAAAATTTCAAGCTTCTATCTTTGACAATTGCATAGAAATCGCAATTTAGAACGTTTTTAGAATGCTTTTGTGCATTTTCACCCCTTTTAAATTAATTTTTTACTGTACTTAGAGAGTACATTTAGCTCTTATAAGTTTCTGCCATGCCAAATTTCAAGCTCCTTCCGTATCACAAAAATTGCAATTGAGAACATTTTTTGCTCTTGTATCCCCATCATGTGGTAGTGATTTCGACAGAAAATATAGCCTTTGTTGGAGCAAGGACTGTTATCATCAACTATTATTTTTTAAATCGGCTAGGTATTTCCTAAGATTACATAGAAATCGTAATTTAAAATGCTTTTCATGCATTTTAGAAATTGCATTTATATTTTATAAGTAACTAGCATGCACAATTTCAAGTTTCTGAGCTTTTAGGTAACACAATAAGCACACTTGTTGCTCTTGCAGCCCCCTCAGGGTTTGTGGCATTGACATAAAATATAACCTATGTTGGAACAGGGACTGTCACCATTAATTTCCTGCCATTATTTTTTAAATCAGTTTGGTAGTTCCATAAATTACTCCCTACAAATAAACAAACTAGCGTTACTTCTTTATAATATTAGTATAGATAATCTAAACATAACATATATTTAAATATCTCTGTTGTTTGTGTTGAAAGAATGACTACCATATATACTTGAGTATAAGCCAAAACATTTTGACACAAAATTGTCTTTTAAAAAGGGGAAGTTGGTTTACATGCAGATCAGATTTTGGGATAAAAGTTATAAGCCATAGAACTTTCTGACTGGCATATTGATGTTTGATCAACAAATCCTTTAAAGATATATTGCAAAAATTATGGATTGAATGTATGTGTTCACCAGATGTGCAGAAAACAAAGGGTGGCAATTTGAAAAGAGCGGTAATCGATGTTATCGCTTCTTTTTGTTAAAAATACGTGGATGTCAATTCCAAGGGAGATGATTGTTAAATTCATCAGATGTTGAGTCTGATTTTTATGACAAGGACTTCATAGAAATTTTTGGAGAATCAGATATTGATTCCGAATTTGATGGGATTGGTTTGATGTTTCTTAATTTTTAATCTAATTATTTTTGTTTGTTTAGTATTTCATTAAAAATATTATTTTTGTCTGAAAATATATTGGAATTTTTTAGGGTCGGCTTATAGATGGGTCAAGAATTTTACTAATATTCAAAATAAAGGGGTCGGCTTATATGCGAGTACATACAGTATGCGTATTAAAGTGTTTTAAATCTCGAAAACTTGCTTCTATAATAACAATAGTAAAAACATTTTTCAATTAAAGACTCATTTATTTTAATGTTTATAAGAATTAGCAGATACCGGGTGTCCCAAAAAGGACTGACTGATTTTAAAATTCAATAACTTCCAAAGGGTGACAGATATTAAAAAAATTCTTGCAGGAGGGTTATGCATAAAGTCAAAAGTTTTTTACAGTGATTTTCTATTTTAGTTCGAATTACAAACAATAGATGGCGCTGCGATCAATAGAGGCTAAATTCAGACTCGATTTTTGGTACTTCGTGGCCCGGATAATACATTTCCATCTCCTTTTTCTGCATGGAACAACAGAAAGGACCAAAAATCGAGCCTGTATTTAGCGACTATTGCTTACAGCGCCATCTATTGTTTGTAATTCGAACTAAAATTGAAAATCACTGTAATAAAACTTTTGACTTTATGCATAATCCTCCTGCAAGAATTTTTTTAATATCTTTCACCGTTTGGAAATTATTGAATTTTAAAATCAGTCAGTCCTTTTTGGGACACCCGGTATCTTTATAATGTCAGTCAAACATGAAAAAAATAAAATAAAAATAAATCACTGCTAATATATATATATATATGTCACATTTTAACGAAATGACAGAATTCAGTGCAATTCACCTTACTAAGTTTTATTTAAATAATTAAACATATAGCCATAATGTTCCATAGCTACAGACAGGATGAGCTTCAGACCGCAAGTGGTGTAGAGGTATCTCTCTGAAATTTCTCATCTCTTAGGGTTACCAGTTAAAAAGGGCCATGTGTTGCTATTAATTTAACGATACAATGGATTAATTGGCTATCTTGTCAAACTCGTGATTATTAGTAATTGGGTCCGTATCCAAATTGAGGGGCGATTCTTTACAAAAACTAATTAATAGGTCTAATCTTTATAATTTTCTTACATATATATATGTGGGATTGTAAATATTCTCAACAATGCAACCTGACTAACTCAAGGGTTTATTTAATAGGTAGAACATGCAATATTATGTAAAATAAAAAGCATAACACAAGGATCGTGAAAGAAGCACAAGATTGAGCAACGACCATATAGAGGAATGGAATAATGTCAAGAGGTTTTTATGTTTAGGAGTTCCATAGTTTGAGTATTAATTGAACATTTTAAAGAGCTGTCCATGGCCAAGTAAAAGGCTTGAATGAGGAATCTAGCATCTAGGTGATTTCCTATGTTTATATTTGTCAATGTGAAAATTGTATACAATATCATTAATGTTAACTAGATTTCCATAACACATATATTTGTTCGTCTAAGTAATAAATTAAGTAAATATCTGAACCACTGATTGGTGATTTCCTTTGTAGCTATAGGTGAAAACTGGGAAATTGAGTTAGTAGCCAGTGGCCGGTAGACTCAGTTTCATTAGTGGCCACTTTTTAAAGTTAGTGGCCACTATAATGTTTCAAACTTTCTTGACATCTAGATAAAACTATAATCGCTCTATATATAAATATTTTTCTATAAATAAGAGTTTTATACCAGTCAACTATTCAATAAGAATAGGAAAGCAGTCAAAATTCAAGAAAATTACTTTAAAACCACAAAATCTGTTATCATATTAATTTTTTAGAATATATTTTTGGATTATTTGTATATGTTTATAGACACAATTATCAACCAAATTACTATTACTTTCTTTATATAAAAAATAACTAAATCAAAATTCCAACAGCTAAGTGTATACAATAATAATAATAATAAAAAACAATCAAATAAAACACAATAAAATATTATTTGGATTTTATTTAATAAGTAAATGTGCTATTAACATACTACACAAATTACATACAGTTGAAATCTAAGCTGGTGAGTGTATTTCGTAGGACTAAACAGTATCTCTTGAAGAAAAATAATCTAACTGGTGAGGATGTGGCAGGAGTCGAAATATTGAAGATACTGCAATGTCCTTAAAATTCTTTTCCATCCAGTAAAAAAAAAAAAAGGAATAAATTATTTGAAATGCATGTAGAATCAAAGCTGATGAATATATTTTGCAGAATTCTTGAAAAAAAATAGAAATTTCTTATAAAAAATAAGTGAGGAGCAAGCACATGGCGAAAAATCGAAATATCGAAAATACAGCTAAATCGTTGAAATCTGCTTGCATCCAGCAGGAAAAAGAATTAACCAGTATGCTACTTAGGTGTAATCAAAGTAGAGATGGATATTTCCATGAAAAATGCTGTATTTCTGTTGGCGATCGTAAACAGATTTTTTTAATCGCCACTTGGCGAGTAGCGACTAAAGTGACGATCGATGGCCGATTTTTTAATCGCCACTTTTACAATTTTAATCGCCACGTGGCGAGTGGCGACCGCTAATTTTCACCTATATTTGTAGCTATAAGCTAACTGAATGTTTAGATAGGTAATATATTAAATCCTACATACAGTGAGTATAATATAAATTTTAGTTAATTTATATTATTACTTAATAAATATAACAGCCTTATGCAATTATATACATTTACATAGAATGTTTATGCATTTCTTGGGTGAACTTGATAAAGGATTGAAAAAATGCAAATACTGCAGAATAAATTTTCTGATAACAGAGTATTATTTGAAATATGAAATATCATCAGCTAACTCTATTTTTTTCCTCTTCCAAAATGTTGCATATAGACAAGCTTTGGATTAGAAGATACAATTTTGCACATTCCAAAGGTACAATTCTTACTTTTATACAGAAAGAAGAATCCTAACAAATATCAAATAAAAGATATATTCTGTAAGGGGTTTCAGTCAGGTGTACAATTTTAATAAAGAGTATATGTACGTCACAGGATTCTACTAAAAAAGAAAACAGAAAATAAAAGTAGATTTTTTAAAAATTAACTTTCATACAATCAGGAAATTTTTTATATTATACATTTAGAAAAAAAATTCTAATTATTTATTGCAATGCTTTTCAAAGGGTAAAAGTACACCAAGACAAAGCCAACTTTAAAATCTATATTGTTACATTACTTTTGAAAAAAAAAAAAAAAAGAATAACTTCATGATGATAGATAGACTACAGAAAAAAGAAGTTAATAAAGAATAAAACCCATAGGAATAACAATAAAAAAGAATAAACCCTTCTGAAATCAAAAACTCAATGCAGCTTATCTAGAAAAAGATCAAATAATTAATCCTATCATACACTAATTTTTCTTATCATGAATATCAAAATCATTTCAAATCAAACATTTAAATAATAAGTGTTTACATTTTACATTTTAATTTAATGCCTCATAAAATCATTCTAAAAATGTGTAAAATCACTATGAACAGCAACTGAAAAAATAAAAGGAATATGATTTTTAAAAGTTATAAATAAGAAAGTAAAAGATACAACAATGCAACAGTCTTGCACAACAGACTTTTTATGTAAATTTGAATCACAATAAAAAAAAAAAAAACATTCCAAAGTCTCAAAATTTTTATATAAAATAAGAGCTGACATTAGTCTTCTATATAAAATATCATATCAGTCTATGTCAGGGATGGCACACATACCAGAGGTCGTTACCACACATTAACGACCTTCTGGGCTCCTAAGCTTAATTTTTTGAGAGGTTTCTTGTCTATACAGTCACTTCTGCTCCAATTCTTATACTCCTATATACATAACTTTGAGAACTTCTTTAATTATTTAGTATATTGTGACATACTGGTTTAATTAGATATATGATAGCATAGATCAGGGATGGCAAACCTATGGCACGTGTGCCGAACTTGGCACGTAAGAAAATTTCTCTGGCCTGCGAAAAAAATTATAGTTTATATTCAGTTTATGGAGAACAATCCATTTTAAGTTTTTTATCAAAAAGTATAGTTTGTGCAACAGGTATATAATTTACTTTAAAATAATCCATAAATTTTGAAGGAATTGACGTGAGGTATTATAAATTTCAATGAAAGCGTCTTGTAGCGTCATTTTCTCGCCAAACCATTCAACATATAGTACTTTCCAAATAGTTTTGCTTCTTTATGAAATTTCAAAGGTTTTTGAAAATTGAATTTTTAGATATACTATAGTTCGCATAGTAATATACCTAAATGGCATGCTTCTACTTCAGATTAGGTTTTATTTCATTTAGGTTTAGGGTTTTAAGTCATTTTAGGTTTTATTATATTTAGGTTATAATTTTGAAAATTGAATTTTAACTGTTACCGTAAATAATATGTATCTATTGAACCTGTTTCTACAACTAAAATGATTTGTTTCAGAAGTATACTATAATAGTAAAATGTATTTATAGATTATTAAGACGGAATTCTATGCGACATGGTTATATTATTGAGTACTAAATACAGCATAATAAATAACTTTGGAATCGAATTTAGTGTAAGTGTAAAAATATTTGAATAAAAATTCTATAAAAATTAATTATTGGATTTTATCTAAGTTAAAATGTTTCTGGCACGTTAGAAAGTTGGTACACAATAATTTTGAAATTTTTGGCATGCATACTCAAAAAGGTTCGCCATCCCTGGCACAGATTAACCTCTTCAGTTCCGAAGCTAAAATAATAATACAAACGCTTATTCTTTGATTTTTTCCAAACAAAATGACACCGTAAATGACAGAAAAAATATCTTTTCTGAAATCGATCCTTTAGGTGCTTAGTAATTTAGGTTAAAAAATATGGATCTAAAACTACAAACTTCCTAAAAACATCAATTTAATAACCATTAAACTAAATTGACACAATCACAAATTTAAGAGCTTTAAACAAGTAAATAATCTACAAATACTCAAAAATTTTTACTGAAAAAGATTTAAGTTAAATACTTATGAATATTTCTCACTTTCTGGATCATACTGTCTTTTGGGCATTTTTAGACATTTTGCAAACTCAGATGAAAATAACATTTACGTTATGTGAGAATCAGCTTAGATGCTGCCATTTATTCGTTTGCTTTGAATGCAAAAAACATTCAGCTATTAAGAAGTGATGTGAAAATGTAAAAAAAATCAGACATTTTAGTTTTTATAAGGAAAGGAACAGAGGTCCCTGCTTGGGAACCCAGAGTCTGAAGAGGTTAAACCAATCAGCATTTAACAACAACAAAGAAAAATAAAGAATTAAGTTGAAAAATGATGTGGGTCTTGGCAATTACGTCTGAGTGTGATAAGTCAGCAACAGGTGACATACAGTTCTGATATCTTTCATTCACTTGAGATAAGTTAGTCAAAACAGACAAAATTCACTTCTGAAGTCTAGCTCAAAGTCAGATTGTGCACTCTGAAAAATCTGACTTTGTCCCTCAAGGATGGATGCAGATGGAACATATGTCTAACACTAAAAACAGGATGTCTAATATAAATCGATTAGCCTGCAAAAGTTCTAAATCAAGATACAGCCAGATTACATAAAATACACAAATTTAGATGAACTAATCTTGTCTAAATTCGACTGATTGAAAATTTAAGGATTTTAATTGTGACTTATTAAATTCAATCAATTCAAAAATTTATTAAAGATAAAATTTGGAAATCATGAAAGACAAACGATTATTGTACATTATAAGCAGAAGTGCCAATGATAAAATTATAGCAGTTTGCAATTCAATTCCAAATTATTTTAAGAAGCTGACATTTGTCAATTTTAACATTTTTTCCATTTATTTATGCTTGTGAGTCATTTTTTTTTTTTGCTATAGTATTAAAAACTTAAATAAAAACCACTTGTCAGATTAGTGAAAACTTTTTATCTAGTATTCATGTAGAAACCATCCAAAATGAATTGTTTAAAATAATAAAATAAAATGTATTGCTATAACTCCAGTTCAGCTTGCATTTTGTTGAAAGTAAATTAGTATGACCATGATATTAGTTTTTATTCAAGATACAACAGAAATCTCGATAACAATTATTATTTTCTAAAATATATCCATTTCTATAATTATTACAGTGTAATACCCACATGTATATTACATTAATTACTGATATTTTTAAAATCCTAATGAATAATTTTCAAATAATTTTGATTCATTCTTTTTTAATCCACTAAATTTGATTTTTAGTTGGCCTGTAATGGTTATGTAAAAGATTTTTTTTTTTTTTTTTTTTTGTATGTGGATGCAAAAAGGTTCACCATTACCACTGGTCTATGTGAAACTTGTACAAAATTAAATAAAATTGTAATGTGCGCTACCCGTTCCAAAAATAGACTTTACCGGCAATCACGGGACTGGCTTGCGTTAATAAACTTAATTTAAATCTCTCTTTCAATTTAACAAGTAGACATATTAAATTTATTTCATAGGATACTTAAATAAAAGTGATAACCTACTGAACATGTCATACGACAATGTTTAACATGTTTAATTTTCTTTCAACATTTTAGTGCCATAGTACCATTTACAGATCCAATTATTACAAGAGCTCATGGAGCTTGTGCCCTGGCCATGAAATTTTCAAATGTCTTTAAATTTTTTTATAATGTTATTTAACAAATATATGAAAATAATTTAGTATGAAAAACATAATAATGTCACTACTTCTAGTTTTCTTAACAGTAAATAGAACAAATATATCCAGGAATTTCAGGTTTTTTATATATCTCTCTATAGATTATTCTTTCATACTACATCTATTATACTCTCTTCTTATAGATTTTTTGGTGCATTACAGTCAAACACACTTTAAAGGTCTTTTAGAAATTTTAAAATGAGACAAGAAAACTCTCATGATAACATTAAAGGCATTCCTACTCATTTTTTTTTGGTATCAATCTTAATTTATAAATGTGAAGTTGTTCAAATTACCTTCCATGTCATATATATTTCACTTTTTCAAGTATTATTAAAAGATTATTTTATATTAATTTTATGAGCAGCAAAAAATGCAGAAATTCAAAATTGCAACATAAATAATTATCTTTAAGTTAGTAAACTTCTGACATGAAAACGTTTAATATAGTAAAGCAAACTACAAGAGGATTAAAAACTTGTCATTATTTTTGTAAGAGCACTAGTCTACTTATTAAAAAGTGCATAGTTTGAATTCCTAGTGTTATATGAAAAAAAAAAAAATATATGATAGCACAGTCCCAAAACCAATTAACAGTCAATTTACAGGGGGCATAAAAATTAAATATTTTCCTGTATACAAAAAACCCTTCATCAGGGTTTGAATCTTTGTTAAATAAGAATGATTAAAAGTATAACAGATCTAAACTTTCGTACTCATGTGTTATCATATCACACAGTTAAAAGTTGATGTAGATCTTAGTGATAGTAAATATATGCCGAATCTTGTACTAACAGATTTTGATTAAAGTGGCAAGACATAACTAGCTCTAATAATAATACTTTCAAATTATATTAACCATTTTCTCCTTCATTGTGAAATAATGAAAATCTCAGAGTCATTCACTAAATAAGATGCATTAAAACTATAGATAAATATTGAAGACAGAACTACATACTTGTTAAGTTCTTTTCTAAAAATACAGAAGAATTTATATGACATTATTATTTTAAATATAATTATATATGTATGTACTGTACATGTATATATAAAGTAAAACTAAACAAAATAAATGAGCAGTAAGCTTTATTTAAATGTTAACAAAGGAAATGAACTATATGTTTCTTTTTTTTCAGAATACTGTTCGAAGTTTCATTTTTTAAAATGTAGAATTTATCCTTTCTTTTAATACCAGAAGGCAACTAATATGCAACTTTTTTTTTTTTTTTTGATAGATGAGATATCATTTTGTTCTTTGACTATAGCTGGAAATGATATTAGATAGACATTCAAACAATTTTGCAATTTTATATACTTCAAAGTTTAATGAAATTTGTTTTCTTTCACAACAAATAGAAACCTTACTCCTCAAATATCACCCCCCAAGAGACTGCCATCAAGATGCGGCATATTTTGGAATTTTTCCGATTTCAGACAGAAATTTCTTTGTGCAACATTTGGTTTACCTGTGTGTTAAACTTATATACATAGAGCTCTTAATGTAAGAATTATTAATTAAACTGCACTGTTTAATACATTCTGATACTAAAAAAATTATTATACTACAGCTACAAAATATGAGATAGAGCTGATAAACTTTACCACGAGTTTCTAAAGGTAAAACTAAAATTATATCTTATTTTTAGAAATTTATTTTTATAATTACCTCAAATACGGAATTTCAGCTAAGGCAAGTTGTAATTTAGCTTCTGGAGTATGAGCATGATCATGAAATATTTGAAGAATTATCTGGTACCTACAAATCAGAAAATGGGGATGAAATACACTATGAGCAATACTAATATTTAATAAAATACAGATAATAAAATATTTAAACAGCTAAATACACTTTCAATAAAAATTCAAAAATTATATGTATTATATATGCAGGAATGAAAAGGATTGTTCATACAAAAAAAATAGCAGCTCAATGAAATATAGCCAGTGTTCAAAATCCTTGGTGGTCCGCTGGTCCGAGACCACCAAAAAATCAACCAGACCACTAATTTGAAAAATTTAGTGGCCCACAGGATCAGTAACTTTCTTTCCCTCTCTGATAGGTAAACGTTAATTTTCCCGTCCCTGAAAAAACTGCAACCAAACACAAACTACACAATTTTATTTTATTTAAAAAAAAATAAATAAAAAATTGAATTAAACCTTACAGTCAGTTGGAATAAATAACCATAAATAAAATATCTGATTAATAATTTATAGTTTTTGCTTATGTGCTGTTTATTTAATTTTTAGCAAATTATAATTTTGCATTTTATTATGCTGAAAATTTTGGGTAACTGCAAAGGAAGTTTGCTTTATATACTAGGAGGAGGGGGAGGGGGGATCACTCAAAGGGATCTCTTAATAGAATTTTATATAGTGGGCCAGTGATGATGACTGTAGACCAGTAAACTCACATGCTTGCTGGTCCTTGGGACCAGTGATTTTTTAAAAATCAATACTACCACTGATAGCAGTCATAGGCTGTGATAAATTCATGAATGACTATGATTTGTTTAAAATTACACATTTTAAAATCTAACAACAACAGCAACAACAAAATATATCTCTCTATTCTAAAAAAAAAGTAACTAATGCTGTCACCGCCGCCGGTTTTGAATTTTTTGTGATCAGAAGTCTTTCTTCGTTCATATTAAAAACAATATTGCATACAAAAATATGAAAATCGGTGGTATTATAGAGAAATGTTTGATAAACACGCTGATGCGGACAGTTTTCAAATCGAAGAATTATTTTAAGAGATATTTAATGCTAAAATTGGACAAAATCGTTCCATTAAAAAAGTTTTATAGGAGCAAAAACTATACATGAGAATTTAATCATTTTTAGATCATATTATGCATTAGAATTTTCCAGTGTGTAGACTGCATTTATTTCTTTAGTTTGACTCATTTTTTGAGGTTTTATTTCTATTTTAAATTCAAATTTTCAGCATTTTCAGAGATATTTTTTACATATTTAAGAAAAGGTTATTATTTTAAATTGTTGCTAAAATTGTAAAAATTTCTCAAATAATAATGTTTGCTTCAAATAAAAAATTTATTTACATGTGACTATTACAAACAGAAAATATAAAAAGCAGGAACTCATTGAAAATTGTCATAAAAACTATGTTTACACGTGAATTTTAAAAGAGAAAGAATATTGTAAAATAATAAATTCATTAACATGTGTTAGAAGGCTTAAATAGGATAAATTACATCACATTACACTTATTATGTAGAATGAACAAAAAATAATATTGCAAAACAGTTTAAATTTAAAAATTGCGCGAGACATTTATTTGATATTTTGAGATGATCTTTTCGACTATTTTTGTTAGGACAGCGCAAATAATATTTCACTTCTAACAAAAGTATTTTCCCGTGAATATTAAAAAGAGAAAAAAAAGTTTGGTGAAAATTACGTCAGATTAAAAATGATACATTTAAAATGTCCTATTTAAAAAAACTTTCTTTTCGTTTTGTTAAAAAATATCAGGAGACAAAGACTCTGTTTATTTAATTCATTTTATATTAGCTTATTTTGAAATGTTTAACTAATTTTATTTAATCAAAGACAGAAACAGCCATTGTATCTTTTAATAGCAGCTGATTTGGCCTTAAAATTCCCCAATCAAAGAGAAATTAATAGAAACCTGTTTATAGGGAGATTGCCGCTGCTTTTTAAATTATAATTCAATCTTCCAAAATTTTTTTAAAGCCGGTCAAATTAGCATGCTTTTGGAGTCTGCGGTGTCTGAACAGGGGTTGGCGAGCATAGCTCGTAGGGGGCAGAGCCCCCTAGTATATGAAATCAATAGAAGAATAAGAAATGGATGGAGTGCTTTTGGGAAGAACAATATTATTCTGAAGAGTAGCATGCCCCTGTGTTTGAAAAGAAAGGTATTTAACCAATGGGTTTTGCCTGTCCTAACTTATGGAGCAGAAACATGGACGCTAACAAAACGGATGGTACAAAGATTACAAACAACACAGAGAAGTATGGAAAGATGTATGCTAGGTATAACTAGAAGAGACAGAAAAAGAATAACCTGGATAAGAAGTCAGACGAAAGTTTTTGACATTATTGAAAGAATTAAACGGCTAAAATGAAAATGGGCTGGGCACATCGCAAGAAGACAAGACAATAGATGGAGCACAAACACCCTACAGTGGTATCCCAGAGATGTAAAACGGCCAAGAAGACGACCTCAAGTAAGATGGAGTGATGAAATTAGAAAAGTAGCCGGTGTAAATTGGATGACTAAAGCACTAGACAGGAAGCATTGGAAAAATCTGGGGGAGACCTACATCCAGCAGTGGATTGAAAACGGTTGATGATAATGATAATAATATATATATAGAGAGAGGATATGTTTTTGTGAAGGGGCCTATTTTATTATGAAGAATTGTGTGAAGGGGACTGTTTTATTAAGAGGAATTTTGTGAAGGGGCCTGTTTTATTAAATGGATTTTCGTATAGGGGCCCTAAATATGCTCCACATTTTGCTGAACAATGATGTTACAATGAAATAGAAAATGAATTTTTGGTCTTTTTCCTGTCATCAGGGAGTCAATCAAATAATTATTTTATTAATATTAAATTTCCATTGTATAAAATTATTTTTCATGAATTAAAAATAAAAATAAACAATATTTTGTGTTAAGATGTAATTTCTAAATTTATTTATTAACCTTTTATAATGTTACATTATTTAAAATTAGACATTTCATAAAACTTTTAATTTAGGACTAAAATAAATAACAGATGCTACGTTTACTTCATGTGCTAATAAAGTAAACCTCAACATGGGAAATAACAAAACTAATGAAGTCAACTAACCAACTAGTGTTCCTGTTAGACATTTATCAAAGGGGACTGCATCATGCTCGTTTTTGAAAGGGGAAAATGTGCCCTGCCCTTTTCCTAAAACATCAACTTTGTGCCAAATAAGTGTTATATTCAATGTTGTCTTTTTCCTCCCTTTCTTGAAAATGCACATGGACACTTGGAAAATTAAGTTCTATATGGTTCACTTGTATTGTCTAAATTATATTCACCCCACACAGGCCAAGAAACAAGTGCAGCGAACCCCACCATTATAATGAAACCTTTCTGCATAGCTAAAAACATTATCAGATGCAAGCTGATAAGGTTAGACTTCACCAATCACAATAAAAACAAACTACAAAGAGTTATCAGCATTGCTTTTTTTTTAAGAGGGGTTCTAATTTTATGAAAACTAACATGCAGCTATTCTGTGCTATCAAGCTGTAGACAAATTTTTACACTACATTTTTATTTTATAAACCACTGGCCAGTAACAAAGTTATGAACACTTCATGCAAAATTGTGTTTTTTCTGACTATCAACATTGTAACTTACTATAGTCTCTGTAGAAAAAAAAGGCCGTTCAAGGCCAAAGCCTCCCCTTTCGTGGGTCACTCCTCAGCCCTTATCTTAGGTTAGTAACTATGGTTACAACCACGTGACCGATTGACCGCTCTTCTTTTTCCCACACTGTTTGAGAGACCCTGTTAATCAGTATTATCCCATCCTTTGTTTGATTATGTTGCTTTCTTTCATTTTCTGTACATTTTGCTTTCTTTTAATTATGGCAGCCAGTCCTGATATTAGAAAACAGTCAAAGACTTTTATTTATAATGTGTACAACTATTTTAAAGAGCTCGTTGCTTCCAATCCTGATGCAAAAATCAAAGATATATTTATGCAGACACAAGAAGCTACTTCTAAAGCATGTGGCGTATCTCTTCGTACGGTTGGAAGGATCTGTGCTGAAGCTAATAATTCTATTGCAGACTCCAGCTTAGAAAATCTGTCATTTTCATCGCCTAAAAAAAAAGTTCCGCACGTAAAACGTGTGACAGGATTAGATGACTTTAACAAAGAAGTCGTATGTCGCACAGTTAAAGAATATTATGATAGCGGAGATTATCCAACTTGCGAAAATTTAAAAGAAGTTTTGGAACAAAAAATAGACTTCTCTGGATGTGCAAAGTCTGTGTGGACTATATTAACAGATATGGGCTACAAATATAAAAAGGGCAATGATGGCAGAAAAATATTGATGGAGAGAAATGATATCGTAGCTGCACGCATTAAATTTCTCAGAAAAATGCACAATATCAGAAAAGAGTCTCCACTGCGTCCAATTATATATTTAGACGAAACTTGGGTGAATCAAAATCACTCAAAGAGTCATGTATGGCAAGATTCAAAAAATTCTGGTGGTCTTAAAGTACCGACGGGGAAAGGGTCGCGGCTGATTATCTGTCATGCCAGATCAGCTCAGCATGGCTTTATCGAAGGAGCTGATTTAATTTTCCAGTCAAGCTCTACAAAAGATTACCATCACGAAATGAATAGCGACGTATTTAGAGAATGATTTGTTAATTTACTGAGAGGACTTGAAGAACCCAGCGTCATAGTAATGGACAATGCCAGCTATCATTCTAATCATTTAGAAAAAGTTCTATCCACAAAAACGCGAAAATCAGATATCATAGCTTGGTTGGAAAGAAAAGGGATTATACATGATTCAAACACTACTGTTCCTGAATTGTTGAGTATTGTTAAAATACACAAAGAAAAATACAAAATGTATGAATTGGATGTTCTTGCATATGAAATGGGACATGAGGTAGTGTGGCTTCCACCTTATCACTGCCAGTACAATCCAATTGAATTAATATGGGCTCAAGTGAAAGGAGAAGTTGCAAAAAGAAATAATACATTTAAAATAAAGGATGTAAGGTGACTGCTCGAGGAGGCTCTTTCTCATGTTACTGTGGAAAACTGGAAAGATTGTGTCAAGCATTCCGAAGAGTTGCAGGAAGAAGATTTTGCCAAATTGGGCCTGACAGATGAAAATGAAGTCACCCAACAATTTATTATAAATCTGCAGGATGACAACGAAAGTAGCTCTAGTGAATTTGAATGTTGAGTGATTATACTTTCAATCAACTGTTTTCTAATTCAAGAACTTTTTTTTTATTTTTTTGTTTTTTTAAAGCCCTTTTAAGGGCTAGAAAAAAGTCCTTTTAAGGACTCAGCCTTCCCAAAGGCTAAAAAAAAAAAAATAAGTATCACATTAAAACACATAATTGAAAGTATACATATATGACCCCCCCCCTCCCCCGCCCGTCCGTCAGATTTCAAAGCAAATGAAGCAGAATAATTTAATTAACCCATGTTTAACACCCCTCCCCCACCCCCCCAAAAAAAAAAAAATCTTCTTTTATTTGTGATTGTTGTTTAAGGGTCAATGAGAGCTCAAATTCCCGGATTCAAATCTGGACGTATTACTCGCTACATTCATGAACACATTTTCATCCTTAAAAATTTAATACATGAAGTTTTTCTCACCAAAATTTTTATGAATGGAAGAGTTATTTTAATTTGTTTGTATTTTTCAGAAAAGCAAAAGAGAAAAAAAAACTGATAGTTTATAGCACGCATTGACCACCTCCCTCAGAAGATTTCGTGGAAAATGATGCAGAATGTAATATGGATTTGAATGATCCCCTCCCCCCCCCCCCCCCCACACACACACACACATCTCCAAGAGCAGGAGCTATTTTAGACTCATATTAACAGTACTATAAAGAATAATTTTGCAATACTATAAAGAATAATGTTTGAACCACGTTTACAACCGCTCCCCCCCCCCCCCCCGTCTTTTATTTATTTTTGTTGTCGTTTATGTTTTAAGGGTGTTGGTCAGTGAGAGCTCGAATTCCCGGATTCAAATCTGAATGTCTTACTTGCTACATTCATGAACACATTTTCATCCTTAAAAATTTAATACATGAAGTTTTTCTCACCCAGATTTTAATGAATGGAAGAGTTATTTTAATTTGCTTGTATTTTTCAGAAAAGCAAAAGAGAAAAAAAAACTGATAGTTTATAGCACGCATTGACCCCCTCCCTCAGAAAATTTCGTGGAAAATGGTGCAGAATGTAATATGGATTTGAATGATCCCCCCCCCCCCACACACATCTCCAAGAGCAGGAGCTATTTTAGACTCATATTAACAGTACTATAAAGAATAATGATTGAACCACATTTACAACCCCCCCCCCCTTTTATTTATATTTGTTGCCGTATATGTTTTAAGGGTGTTGGTCACTGAGAGATCGAATTCCCAGATTCAAATCTAAATGTCTTACTCACTACTTTATGAATACATTTCCATTCTTAAAAATTCAATAGAAGTTTTTCTCACTCAGATTTTAATGAATGGAAGAGCTATTTTAATTTGCTGGTATTTTTCAAAAAATCATAAGAGAGAAAAAAACCCCAAAAAGTTTACAGCATGCATTGACCCCCCCCCCCCCCCTCCAAGAGCAGGAGTTATTTTAGACTATAATTTACTACTATAGATTATAAAGAATAATTTTGCATCCTTCCATTTGAAATGGCATGTTTCGATTGAACCACGTTTACAATCCCGCCCCACCCCCCGTTGCTTTTTTTGTTTTTGAATTTGTTTTGTTTGTTTTTTGCTCGTTGAATTTTTGTTGTTGTTTTAAGGATGCTGGTCAGGCAGATGTAAAATTCTCGGATTCAAATCTAAATATATTACTCGCCAAATTCATGAAAACAGTTTCACCTGTAAAAGCCTAATACATGAAGCTATTCTTATTCAGATTTCAATTGATTTTCATTCTCTTTTTAAATGCAAAGTATTTTTCAGAAAATGTTCTGAATTTGCTATTTTATATCGAATTTTGGGTCATGACTGAGACGGAAAGACGATTACAAGATAGCAATACAGTATAATGTAATTTATAAGGAAATAACACACACACATATATATATATGCGTACGTTTGTGTGTTCATTTTTTTTCACTTAAATTAAAATAATAGAAAAGTTCATGCATATACGAATGCAGATAACATTGCATGTCATAGAAAATTACAAATTATTTGAATTTATAATTAATTTAAATAATAAATTATAATTAAATTAAATATAAATTATAATTAAATTAAATAATAAATTATAATTAAATTAAATAATAAATTATAATTAATTTAAATAATAAAGTTACAATTACAAATTATTAATTAAATAAAAAAAAATAAGAACACCTTAATCTGTCGTCTAAAAACACATCCATATATCCAGTTCGCTTTAAGAAAATCAAGACTGGTGTTACGGCAAAAAGAGTCTTCGAATACTGCAGTAACTCATTCTCTTGCAGGGGTAAATTTGTTTTGCAGAAGTGCGGTGGAAAAAGAGGGACGAGGGACTAGCGTCCTCTAATGCCATGACAACGAAGGGGAAATGAAAAGAGGATGTTTGGCCTTGAACGGCCTTTTTTTTCTACAGAGACTATAATACCTTACCATTCGATAGGCTTACACTCAACTGAAAAAAAAACTGGCATTACATCTAACAGAAATATATAAATAAAAATTACTGCAGTCAAAATAAAAGTCAAACACATATTTGAAGACATTTTTACACATACTTAATGCAATGTATAAAAGCGACAAAAAAATTAGATACTTCTTAGTTATCCCGTCGACCAAAAATCTATCGCCAAACTATAAAATTAAATGCCAATAATGGCTAATCGTAAATGTCACATTCACTTGACTTTAACCAAGTTACACGTGTTTGCGTCATCAAGTGATTTTTATTTCGACGTTTTATTTATATTTTTATTAATGTTATACTAATTTATCTCTTCTTTTGTTATTTAAAATAAAAATTATGTCAATTTGTATAATTTGGTGAGTAGTTTGGCGATTTATATAATTTGGCGAAATTGGTCGACAGGATAACTAAGTAGTACCAAAAATTAAAATATATTTTAAGAATTATTTTAATAAAATCTTGAATATTTTATTTTTACTTTTAATTGCAATGAAATAAAGTATTACAAAAAGTGCTATTTTTGACATTAATGTTTATCATTCACATTACGTCGTGATATTCGTGACCTGACACAGTCTTCTCACGAAAGTTTTATTGTTGTAGCAGGATCATATTTATTTAATTAAATTTTGGATTGTTTAACCCTAAGGCGATTATGCAGCATGTCTTTATTTATAGATAAACTTCTGTCCTTTAGAGTGTTTTTCGCGCTGCTCCACACTCTCTCCACTTCAGCATTGCTTGGAGCAATTGTTATCGAATCTCAACAATGTTAGAATTTTGTTTTCTTTGAATTTATCACTTTTTAGATTCTCTAACAAATCAAATAATGATATGGATGATCGAAAGTGCAATTACCCCCCTCCTCCAGGAGAGAGAGAGAGAGGTTTATAACGTTTGAACAATAAGAATTAGTTATCTACTTTCCATAAGTGATTCTGAGTTTTAAAAAAATTCTGAAATCCACAATAAATTTTCTGAAAGGCTACAGCATAAGGAGGAATAAGGGGTGGGGGCGGGGGGGGGGGGGGGAGAACCCCTTCCCAGGACTAACTATGCATTTTTTTCAGCCCTTTGACAAAATTTGTGTGTTTTGCTTAATCATTTAACGAAATTCTTTTTTTTCTGCGATCCTTTGACGAAATTTGCAGGTTTTTCTTCACAATCCTTTGAAGAATTTTGTGGATTTTTTTTTTTTTTTTTTTTTTTTTAAATTCTTTGATGAAATTCGCATTTTTCCCCGCAATTCCTTGATGAAATTCGCATTTTTTCCCTGCGATTCTTTGACAAAATTGGGGATTTTTTTCAGCGAACAGTTAACGAAATTGATTTTTTTCAGCGACCATGTCGAAATCAGCAATGTTTTTTATGTCTGAATTTTCAGACTGATGACCAATTTTTTGTTTAATTTTTGAAACTGAATGACTTAAATATTCGGAAATTCAGAGCAGAATCACCCCCTGCCACTTTCTTTTCTTATGCTCAGGAGAATTGCCGATTTGGACGGCGTAAATTCCGAATGATTTTCACCCCTCTCCTCCCTGGCATCGATAAATCTTTCAACCATCAAGTTTGGTGGGTGGTGCCTATTACATACCTGCCAACATGTCAATTTTGAAATCCTTACAATTTTTATGACGTATTCTTTTTTTTACGTGCTTAAAAATGCATGACATATGCACATGCAATGAAAAAAGTAATATTTCATAACATTTTCTATGCTATATTCTTTTGTATATTCTATGTATATAGTCTTTTCTTTTCCAAAATAAAAACGTGAGATTTCATAATTTTTTTTTGCATGGGAAATTCTAAGTAAAAAAAAAAAAAAAATTCTGAAATTCACAGCAAATTTTCTGAAAGGTTACAGCCAAGGGATTGGGGAGGAAAGGGGTGGGGGGTCCCTGCCGGATCTAATTATGAGTTTTTTTGAGGCCCTTTGACGAAATTACTTTTTTCCCGCGATTTTTTGACGAAATTTGAATTTTTTCTGTGATCTTCTGACAAAATTTGCATTTTTTTAGCGATCTTTGACAAAAATTATGTATTTTTTCGCGATCTTTAGAGAAAATTAGCCTTTTTTCTGCGATCTTTGACGAAATATGCCTTTTTTCTCGCAGTCTTTTGACGAAATTCACATTTTCCTCGCGATCGTTTGACGAAATTCGCGTTTTTAAGCGATCTTTGACAAATTTCGCGGTTTTTTTACGCGATCCTTGACAAATTCGCGTTTTTTACGTGATCTTTGACGAAATTCGCGTTACTCCCTGCGATCTTTGACGAAATTAGCTTTGTTTCAAAGATTTTTGATAAAATTTGTGTTTTTTCACGCGATTTTTGACAATATTCGCGTTTTTTCGCGATCCTGACAAAATTAGCGTTTTTATGCGTTTTCTGACGAAATTCGCGTTCTTTTCACGATCCCTTGATGAAATTAGTGTTCTTTTCCCGTGATCTTTGACGAAATTCGCGTTCTTTTCACGATTCTTTGCCGAAATTAATGTTTTTCCTGCGATTTGTGACAAAATCGCGTTCTTTTCGCGATCCTTTGATAAAATTTGCTTTTTTTCAAATAGCTTTGATAAAATTCGTGTTTTTTCCCGCGATCTTTGATGATATTCGCGTTTTTCCCCGCGAACTTTGATGAAATTCGCGTTTATTTCACGATCCTTTGAACAAATTCGCGTTTTATCCCCGCGATTTTTGACGAAATTTGTGTACTTTTCACAATCCCTTGACGAAATTAGTGCTTTTTCCCGCGATCTTTAACGAAATTAGCTTTTTTTTTTTTTCAAAAATTAGGGCTTTTTTCGAGATCCTTTGACAAAATTAGTGTTTTTTTTTCGCGATTCTTTGACGAAATTAGCGTTTTTTAAGCGATCCTTGACGAAATTAGCGTTTTTTCACGCGATCTTTGATGAAATTCGCATTTTTCCGCAATCCTTTGCGATCGTTTTTCCTGCGCGCAAAACCGTACAATCCTACTGCTCATCCGTACACTTAGAACAAAATCCGTACATTGTACGGCCAATCCGTACAAGTTGGCAAATATGCTATTATGTTTGGTGAGTGAGGACAATAAAGTTAATCGCCACATTTTAAGTGTTACTCGACGATTGGCGCGTGCTAATTTTGTGCTATATGCCAGTTAAGATCTATAATTATTTCTCAATTTCTCAAGGACATGATTTGTCTCCAGTCTTTTTTAAAATGTGAACTTGAACTTCAATTATCCCTTTGCACAATTTGATAGCTATCAGCTGAACAGTTTTAAGAGTACGATAAAAAAGAAATAATTGGAGTGGACACATCAGAGCTGTCATTGAAAAATATGTTTTAGAAAAGAAAATATTAATGAAAAATAAAACAATTTACCTGTCAAACACAGGTATCCCAAAGTGTTTTTCTAAACTGGCATTTTGAAGAGCTGTCATAATATCAACCCCAATAAAGACAGAACTAATGCTGATATTAGATTGAATTATATGCTTAATCTTTTCTAAATTTCCAGATCCAAACATAAGCTTCGAGGTCAAACTTGTAGTGCCAATAATAATCTAAAAATAAACCACTGTATTTATCACTTCTAAGTGAAAAGTTAAAGATAGATAAATAAATAAATAACAGAGAAAATGCAACACTAAAATAGTTTCCTGCCACACTCTATCTTTTTTTTTTTTTGGTACTTCGTTGTAATATAGCAACTTCAGAAAACAAATTACAAAACAACTGAAATATATTGTTTATAATAGGACATATATGACCAAGTTATAGTAGTCATATTATAATGTATATATACAGCCAACCTTGCCTATAATCCCTGTAGGAAAAATCAGCTTTTCGACAAACGTCCTCTTCTTATTTTTCCTTCATTACCATAGTTACTTACCTAAGATAAGGGCCAAGAAGTGACCAACGAAGGGATAATAAAAACAAGATGTTTGTCCTTGATCAGTGAAAATCTAATTTTTCTTACAGGGAGCATAATATCAGCACAGTTAAAATAAACAAGTTGCAAATTAAGAATAGTTCAACAATTAAATTATATTCAGATTTTCACCTTTTTTATGAGCTACAAAAGCATGGTCACAGCTAATATAAGCAAAATATCTGTTCATCTCTCAATGTGACTTTTAGTGAAAAGTCATAAAATTATGAAAGAAATCCCTTTTTTATTGAATATTGTTTTCTCTCAGAGATAATATTTTCACATTGTATCTGACTGTCAAAATGTAGTAAGGTAATTTATCATGCAATAAACTCATGAATTTCTATAATTGGTACCTACTGACAGCAAATTAACGTACTGTAACGGAATTTTTTGTATTGTACTAATATAACATAATGGTATGTAATACCCAGGATGCGAGTACTACCAATGTCCTCTACATACAGGCAACAGCACTATTTTATGACATCATGAACATCAGGCCAAGAATTAGGAGCCATTGTTCATAAGTAATGATGGAACAAACGTCAATTATCAATCACAAATAATACACTCATTTACATAATTTTTGTGCTCTTGAAAGTGGTAATTTAGCTATGTTATTAATTTCAATATAAAAAAAAAGAGGAAATTTAAGATAATTAAACACCGCATTTATTATTAATAGCATTTTTCATAAAATTCAGTACAGTAAACTCCTGATTATCCGCTTTGCAGGTTATCCGTGAGTCTAAATTTCTTTCTTTCTTTTTTTTTTCTTTCCCAACCATGAGATGGAACTTATTTCTGCGATGTACGATGAGTTTTCGATATAAATTCCATTTGAAAATGTGGAACAGTCACGTGCACAAAACAGAGCAAATGGCATCTCGAAAGTTACCCCAGAAAGCTGTATTGCTAATTGACAATGCCCCATCCCACCTTGGAGAATTACAATTTAAATCGGAAGATGGAAATACTTTTGCAAAAGTTTTGTCTCCCAATGCCACAGCTTTTATCCAGCCTATGGTCCAGGGAGTAATCGCTTCAATTAAGAAAAAATACAGATCAAAATTACTGGCAGAAAGAATTGGAAGAAAAAAAGAAAAGATACTAGCAGTAAAGTGGGGGATGATCTTAAAAGCTTCCTCAAAGATTACATAATTCTCCATAGCATTTACGATGTAAATAGTGCTTGGGAATCGGTTCAGAAATCAAAATTAGTGAAGTCCTGGTGGAAGATTTTGCCAAGTGTAGAAAAATCTCTAGTAGAATCTAAAAAGGAAGAAGAAGTTTCCGTTCATGATTTAGCAAATTTAACAAAATCTGTTGCTGGTGGAGAAAATGTCGATGAAGATAATATAATTGAATGATTAACTGTGACACTAACAATTCAGATTTCAAGCATGTAACTGATGAACAAATTGTAGAAGAAGCATTAGGTATGAATTTGGAAGAGAATGATGAAGAAGATGGTAAGGTACAAAAGAAGGCAAGCCACGATGCAGCTTTAGTTCAAGTTAGTTTAGTTGAAGGCCTTATTCAGCATCTGGAGGAAGAAGATGACGTGTTACTTTGTGATAAAATAGTGCTAAAAAACTTCAACCCCAAATAAAGAAGAAATGTTTCAATACAAAATAAAACAGAAACTTTTGACTGATTTTTCTGAAGAAGTAAATCTACAAGTTTGTAAGTGGTGAATAATTTTATTATTCCTCAAGTAATAAGTATGTTTATGTTACCCATTTTGCATATAAATTGTTCAAATGTATGTTTATGTTACCTATTATGTGTATAAATTGTTCAAGTGCATATTTATGTTGATTTGTTCCCTTTTTAAAAAATTTTGTAGATTATCTGCGACAGTCGCACTACTCAATTCCGTGGATAATCGGGAGTTTACTGTATCTCAGTATAATTTTTTTTAAAAGTATCAATAGCAACACAGGTAAAAAATATATCTTACAATAGATTTTCATTTTTATACTTATTGTATAAATCAAAGAAGTAAAGTACGAATATGTAGAAAAAAAGCTGAATGAATTTAGTACACATTGACATTTTATTGCAATAATTTTTGAATTTTATTAAATCACAAATATTTCACTCTATTTATCCCTTGATTAGGATAATATTTTCACAATAAAATTCCATTTTCTACCTCCTTAAATACAGTTTAAGTTAGACACTAATTTGTAAACTATTGAAATTTAGATTATTGTTTTTTAATTATTAGTTCACTAAAATTAAGCCTCAAATAATACAAAATATGTAATTAAAATTAATTTAATCTTACCAGAGTCTGTGTTTTGGTGGGGTGTTAGATACTAATCAGATAACTGGGGCCTACTGTTACTGTAAAGTATGTGTGGAAAAATTATTTAAAACGAAACTAAAATATTTGAGTCTTAAAAATTCTATATAATGAAAAGAAAAGAGATTCAGCTCTAAAATAACATGAAAAAATATTTTTAATTTTTCAACAAGTTTATTAAAGAGTAGGGGACCCAGTCCCCTAAAGGACAAAAGTAGCACTGGCCACCGTCCATTAAAGGAGAAAAGTGGCTATTAAAAAGCTGCAAGTCAGCGGCCACTTTCCTACACGGAGAGAGTAAAATTTTCTTGCATTTCAACAAGGATTCTTCTTATTCTGGTTGCAATATATTTATATTACCATATGTATTTGGGCTATTCAATTTAAGGTTAATATTAATAGAAATTTTAACAAATGTTTACTGTTTAGTAATTTTAAATAAAAAAGTGATCACTAGTTTAAAGAAAGTGGCTACTTATAAAACTGGTAGCACTGGCCACTAAGGAAATTTCTCAATTTCGCCCTTTACAGTATTTCCCTTGTGCTTCACTCTGTCCAGACCTTGCAGACTCTAAAAACATGCTAATTTGATCTATTTTAAAAATAATTATGGAAGACTGAATATTTATATTATTATGATCAGTGGCAGTCTTTTGTAATTGGTTTGCTATCCATTTCCCTTTGACTGAAGTATTTTTCGTTCATAGTATTTCAAAGCTGTTTCCATCACTGTTACCTTATTTTGTGATTTGATTAATTAAGATCTATATATAGGGGAAAGGGGACACATTTGAACAATACATATTTCGCTCAGTTAATTTGAAGTAAAAATAATTCAAAAAATTACCAATAGATGGTAGTACTGTTAATCTTTTGGCTGAATTTTCAGAACAATGAGCCATTTTGATTTCTGGTAGTGTTTGTTTTTTGTAATTTGTTTGTTTTAGAAGGTCTTAAGTAAAAAAGTCTTCTAAAGTTATTGAAGTAAAAATTCATTCAAGACCATTTTTTAAGTAGAACATCAGTATTTCATTCCATAATGGCATTAATTAGGTACTAAGTCTACAAAAAGTTTTGTTTCCTTATTTTAATGAAAAATATCTTTTTTTTATAAGTTAGGCTGAAGTTGGTAGATGGGGCACTTGTGGACAGAACAATTGGGGACAGATGTGAACAATTCACAAGTGTACTTTTTATATCTGCGAATGCATTTTTTTAAAAGTTTTTTAAGTCATTAAGTTTAAAATTTAATCACCGTTGCCAAACACTGAGCTATAAATTCAATGTTTTTAGAATTGCTTCACAGTTTTATCTTACTGGAAGTTAGATAAAAATTAAAAGTAGTGGCTTTCTAAAAAAAACCCAATATGTTTATTTGTTATTCTTTAATGATTTCCAGTTTTAAACATACAGTAAAACCTCTTTTATCCAAAACTCTTGGTTAACCGAAATAAATTTTTAAAGCTCTTTTTTTTTTTAACTATCATGTTCCTTATGTGCAAGCGGTCCTTTCCGAACTACAAGTACAATAAATATTTTCAATCCCCTTTCTTAGAGTTCCTTTGAATTTAATTTGAGCTCCCGTAAGCTTTCTGATTGGAATGAAGAAAACGAACAAATTAGCAATTCTGAAGATTTTGAATGTTTTGCAAAAGGTTTGGCATGACTGGAGTAGCAGTAAGACTGTGATACTGGTGAACTAATAACATTAAAAAACTCCATGGTAGAGCTTCAAAGCAAAGGCAATCAAAACTGCAACAAACAAAACATTTTTTCAAACTTTTGTGATATATATAAAAAGTACTTAATTTCAAAATTAAAATTCAGGTGTAATTTATTCTTGTTTCAATTTTGCTATTGCTTTATTTTCATTAAAGCACTTGTTACCATAATAAGAAATATTGCTTATATTTCTCCTTAATCTTAAAATTGGAGCATTCTCGATTATGCGAAAGAGGGTCGGTCCCAATTACTTCGGATAATCGAGGTTCTACTGTATTTATTTTTCCTTAGCTCATATTAAAGTATTCGTAAGACATTTTATTTTATGAAAGTAAAATTTAGTTGGCCAAAAAAAGTGATAAGAAGTACTGTGATAATCACCAATTTTTTATATCACAATTTTACCAATTTTCAAAACCATGATGCGCGATTTTATTATACACATTGCAGAATATGTAGAAAAAAAAAAATAAAAACACAATAACAGAAATATTTAATAACTTATTTAAAAGTAACAGTTATTTAAAAGCTTTGCTATGCTCGACTCAAAAGGAGTAGGTATATTTTATTAGTGTATCATTTTACGAATAATTTCTTCTATGGGTCATTCCATGTCAAATCAACGAGAAAAATGCAATTTTTGGACCTCGACATCTCAGATTTCTATAATTTTTGGTTTATAGTTTGTATCCATGGAATATATGAAAAATCTAATTTTTAAATTTTTTTTTCCTTAGCAGTTTATTTTTTACGGAATTTTAAAAATGGTCAAAAGTACCAAATTTAACCAAATTCTCAACCACAAAATCTTCTATAATTCTTTAACAAATTGGGCTAGAGAGTTAAGTTATATCTCATTTGAAAGCTCTTTTTATAGGCTTTAATATGATATGCAACACTAACAATTTTGTGTATAATAAATGTTTTGACAAATTTTCAAAATTTTTGAATTTAAATTTTTCAAAAACACCATCTTTAATTTTTTTCAAAAAAATATATGTTAATCTTTGACTTTTTGGCTACAAGTATGCCAAATTTCAAGATGGAGAAATGATGGGGTTTTGAACTATTAATTTTTAAATATGAGTTATACATGAAAAATTTCAAGTATCAGGGCAAAATTAACAATTGTACAATTTCTTTCCATATATAATTCACACTTCTTTTTCATTAAAAATTTCAGAGTTTGATGCTAAGCAAATTTATTTCTAAGGCATGAAAATTTTCTAAAGCATATTTCTCAAAATATAATTATATAATTTGCCCATAAGGGGACCCTTCATTCACTTGAAAGCACCTGATCGGTAAAGTTAATTGGGCAGGTTGTTTTCGAATTTTCCATTTAAATTTGAATATTTTTAAATGATTTTTTTTACATATGGTAGTTGATGTCGATCTCTCATATGTCTATTTTTTACTTTTTCGATTTTGGTTGCAGATTTTTTTAATAAAGATACTTTCACTTTCTGACCGGTTTCGAAAGTTACAGTACCTTTATTAAAAAAATCTGCAACCAAAATCGAAAAATTACGAAAATTCCCTATTAAAGATTGACCTCAGCTATCCTATGAAAAAAAAAATCGTTTAAAAATACTCAAATTTAAATGAGAAACTCGAAAACAGCCTGCCCATAGGTTTAGCATTACCAAGCACATATTTCAAGTAAGTGAAGAGTGTTTTGACCTGGCACTTCTATCTTTTGATATAAAAATAGCAAATAAAGCCTTTGTGCGACAATATTAAAAAGCAGAAAAACCAACGTTTAAAATGCACAAATAATAAATGAAAAGCAGCAAACAGCTGTTTCGAATCTACTAGCGAGATTCTTCTTCAGTGCAAAAGGAACAGCGTGCTAGAAAAAGCAAGGCTGAGCGCTCAGCCTTGCTTTTTCTAGCACGCTGTTCCTTTTGCACTGAAGAAGAATCTCGCTAGTAGATTCGAAACAGCTGTTTGCTGCTTTTCATTTATTATTTGTGCATTTTAAACGTTGGTTTTTCTGCTTTTTAATATCTTTTGATAGTTTAATTCTACAGCCATCACATATTTTCATGCCCTTTTGAATATTAAATCTTAAACTGCACTACCAAGTTGTTACATTCTTAAGTTTTCCTGATTTTGAATGAATTGTTTTTTTATAGGGATTGATCTGGATGAGTTACCTCATCTATATAGCTTTTCTATTTCCATTTTAACTCATTTAATTATGTCTTTTTCTTAAACTCACTTTTGTTTTATTCTTTGTTTGGCACAGCATGTCCCTAAAGGGATTTTGTGCAATAAAACTCAATACAACCAACCTTTATAGGGATTGCAGCATTTAACAGAAAATAATGCCCAGTCTTTCTTATCTTCTGACATCATTAATAGTAGTAATTCAAGACTTCTTTGTTAAAGCATTTGATTAAAGTAAAATGAAGCTTGTTTATTAAATAGCTATCCTTCTATATGTATAAAAAAAAAAAAAAAAATTATAACGATTTGGGAATGTGCGAAACGATTTTGAAATGAACCAATGAAAATCTGCTTAGGTATCTCAAAATGCATCAGATTATTCAGAGCTTTCTGACTTTTCTTAGAAGGAATTGTGCTTGGTGAAAACCATGAAAGTAGAGAGGATGGGTGCGGAAAGGGAAGAATCTTCTGTATTTCGATAAACTTATTTAAGGGGTCGATGCAGGGTTCGCAAAGCTGGGCCCAGTTCGAAAAAACCCGGTGGGTTTTTTCAGAATGGGACCACTTGAAAAAGCCCACTGAAAAACCCATAAAGTGGGTTTTTTCAATTTTCAGATATAATTTAAAAATTTAAACAACATATAAATTTAATGAATTTAAGTCATTTCAGTTAATTTTGAAAAAATATTAATATATAAAAAGCCATTACATACAAATAAAAATGTATTTCAGCACATTGAACTACTTTACTAACATAGAACCTAGTAGGCAACACACATAGTACATAATTATAGGTATGTCTTTATATAAAAAATTCAAATCAACTATATTCATGGAAATAAAAAATATGTATTTTTACTTTCTTCTATCTTTACAAGAAGAAAGTATTGGATTCGTGAAAAATTTCGACTTCCAGTTCATGATTGATTTATATGTTTTAAAAAGGTCCTGAAGACAATTTGATAGTTTTTAGAAAATGACTGTCTGTATGTGAAAAAAATTTTGTGGGTGCTCTATCTCAAGAACTAATGCACAGAATTTCACAAAACTTTTACTAACACAAAACTGAGTTAGACCTTGATGTAAACTGATGCTGATTAGTTTTTGGTGTATACTGCCCAACAGGTGGTGCTGTTATGCTGCATTTATCTCAATTTTTGCAATAGCTTTATCTCAAGAACTAATGCATGGATTTTCATAAAACTTCAGATTCAGTTACAAGTTAAGTTGTTGCTTATTGAATTTTGGTGCATATCGCCCAACAGGTAGTGCTGCATTTTTCACGATTTCAGCAATAACTCTAATCTCAAGAACTAATGTACGGATTTGAATAAAAATTTAGATTCAGTTAAACCTTGATATAAACTGGTGCTGATTAGTTTTTGGTGTATATCGCCCAAGCGGTGCAGTTGTGCGGCATTTATCTCACTTTTTGCAATAGCTTTATCTCAAGAACTAATAATGCATGGATTTTCATCAAACTTCAGATTCAGTTAGATGTTGACGTAAATTGTTACTGATCAAGTTTTGTTGTAAATTGAACAACAGGTGATACTTATATCTCCTTGTTAAATGCATCCAATTCAACAAATCTATATTTTACAATCCTCATGATGGGCATAAATTGCCATTTAATTTTGGCACTGTGATAGCGAATTTTGAATTATTAACATGTATGAGATAGAAGAAACTTTTGGGATTGGCACATCCGACTAGTTTACCCCTTTTTTTCTTCCTACTTATATATTTTAAATTTTAATATTCTATTCATTATTTGATTTAAAGAAAATTAACAATTTTATATCTTCTATTATATTTAAAATTAATTTGTGAGAAACACTGGCATTTAATTAATTTAAATTCATATAATTTATGCAATTTATAACTTGTAAAATAGCATTACAATTATATTGTATATAAGAGAACAATGTATTTTTTTTATGTATAGTGTATATAATATATAGAAAATATAGTATACAATAATGTAACTACGCATGTATTATACTTTTGAAAAAACCCGATTTTCCCCGGGGAAAATTGGGTTTTTCATGAAAAAACCCATGTGGGTTGGGTTTTTTCAGAAAAACCCGGGTTTTTGCGAACCCTGGGTCGATGGCAAACTTAGTTGAAATATGTGCTTGGTAATGCTAAACCTATGGGCAGGCTGTTTTCGAATTTCTCATTGAAATTTGAATATTTTTAAACAATTTTTTTTTTCATAGGATAGCTGAGGTCAATCTTTAATAGGTAATTTTTGTAATTTTTCGATTTTGGTTGAAGATTTTTTTAATAAAGGTACTGTAACTTTTGAAACCGGTCTGAAAGTGAAAGGACCTTTATTAAAAAATCTGCAACCAAAATCGAAAAAGTAAAAAATAGACATATGAGAGATCGACATCAACTATCCCTATGTAAAAAAAATCATTTAAAAATATTCAAATTTAAACGGAAAATTCGAAAACAACCTGCCCATAGGATTAACTTTACTGATCAGGTGCTTTCAAGTGAATGAAGAGTCCCCTTACGGGCAAATTATATAATTATATTTTGAGAAATATGCTTTAGAAAATTTTCATGCCTTAGAAATAAATTTGCTTAGCATCAAACTCTGAAATTTTTAATGAAAAAGAAGTGTGAATTATATATGGAAAGAAATTGTACAATTGTTAATTTTGCCCTGATACTTGAAATTTTTCATGTATAACTCATATTTAAAAATTAATAGTTCAAAACCCCAACATTTCTCCATCTTGAAATTTGGCATACTTGTAGCCAAAAAGTCAAAGATTAACATATATTTCTTTGAAAAAAATTAAAGATGGTGTTTTTGAAAAATTTAAATTCAAAAATTTTGAAAATTTGTCAAAAAATTTATTATACACAAAATTGTTAGTGTTGCATATCATATTAAAGCCCATAAAAAGAGCTTTCAAATGAGATACAACTTAACTCTCTAGCCCAATTTGTTAAAGAATTATAGAAGATTTTGTGGTTGAGAATTTGGTTAAATTTGGTACTTTTGATCATTTTTAAAATTCCGTAAAAAATAAACCGCTAAGAAAAAAAAAAATTTAAAAATTAGATTTTTCATATACTCCATGGATACAAACTATAAACCAAAAATTATAGAAATCTGAGATGTCGAGGTCCAGACCCCACGTTGATTTGACATGGAATGACCCCTATCTATGTTGAAAGTTGAAACATTTTATTGAATTATTCACACAACTAGAAAGAGGACATCTTATTAGTTTTTACCACAGTTTTTTGCCCCAGGTATGTGCACAACTACCCCTCCATGTGAACAAATTTAGACAATTTTTAGAATGATGATATAGGGGAGAGTGGTAATGAATGGGCCATGGGGATGAATTGGCCATTAACAAAATATGAAAAAGTATTTGCATAAAATTATTTTAGATACCACCAATAGATGAAGCTATTTGTTCTACCAAACTCATCAAATTTTACATTATTTGGGAGAAGCCATTTTCCCATTAGAGTAGGATGGTCAAGAATCTGATTGAAAAGTAAATTTTTTTCCCTTTTCAGTAAAATAAATAAGCTAAAAAGTATCTATTATTTCATTGCAGATATGTGTATTAGCAAGTCTTTGCATATCTGTAAACTAATTTTAGGATGTATTTAGATGTTATTTGAATTTAATATATTAAAAAAACCTGACTATATTCCAGAAGAATAGGTGGGGCTGAATAGACCACTATATCATGGTCATGAATGGGCCACATTTGCCCTGATCATGAAAATATGGCTTTTCTTTCTTTTTTTCTGATTTTCTCTTTAATATGAAACATAACTGACAGTAATGGATTTAGATTAAATTACTGTCTAGTTAAAATAAGTTTATAGTGATGTCTAAAAAATAATTTGCACATTTTCACCCTAAGAAATATCAGTCATTTATTAGAAATGTAAGTTAAATTGTATAAATGATTAAGGTGCACTGTCCAGTTGTTGACCACACTTACCAGTATTTTTCCATTTGATATAAAACTAGAATAATTGTTTACATTCTGAATCTGATGGGTAGAATAAATAATACCAGAAATTTACACTAAATAGTCAATTAATAGGCAGTTCCAATCCCATGTCGTTAAATATTAATTTTAAAAAATATAAATTTTGTTAAATAATAATGTGTATTATCTATTGTTTTGTCATTTTTCTGCTACAATTATGTGATTTAATAATATCACTTTTGATGTTCATAAATTGTGATACGTATTGTGTATTACTTAATTTCAGTATGCTTTGATCATATCAAGTACCATTCATTTTGTCATATTTGGTGAATAAATGATTAATTCCACATTTTTTCATTGAATTCATTTAGTAGCCCATTCATTACCTTCAATGGCCCATTCAGCACCATGGGCGGGGATGAATGGGCCAAATTTCTATATTTTTATTTTCTATTATCATTCATTATAGACATTTTCTAATCCAATTTTTATGACTTTTTTATATAACCAAATAAGTAAAGTAACGGAAGAGCCAAGAAAATTATTAGAAAAAATTACAAACCAAAAATTGGCCCATTCATTACCACTCTCCCCTAGTTAGAAATTCTTGATAAATGCATCCAAAAGTTTTACCAAAAGAACAAACAGTGTAAATATTCATATAAATCAATTTTTGTTTCAATAGCTCATAACAATTTTGAGAAATAGTCAAAAATGTAAAAATTGTTCACATGTGCTTCCCCTCGGCCCTAACACATTTGAAAATCAGCTACGTAAAATAGTTAAGTATGTCTCTATCTCCCAGACTTTTACAATAGAAGAACAGATACTACTTAGTTATCCCGTTGACCAAAAATCTATCGCCAAACTATAAGATTAAATGCCAATAATGGTTCATCATAAATGTCACATTCATTTGACTTTAAGCAAGTTACATGGTTTACGTCATCAAGTGATTTTTATTTTGACGTTTTATTAGCATTTTTGATTAATGTTATACCTACTAATTTATTTGTTCTTTCGTCATTTAAAATAAAAATTATGTCAATTTGTATAATTTGGTGAGTGGTTTGGCGAAACTGGTCGATGGGGTAACTAAGTAGGACCGAAGAACAGTCTCTTTTTTAGACACTGTAAGAAAATTGTTTCAAACATGACATTCCAAAGATATCCTTTTAAATATGATGTAATTTTCCCCATTTAATGCATTTTGTGCATAATAATTAAAAAAAATTCTTTCTTTTTTAGCATTCACATTCTTACACACTATTCAACTATGTTAGAATATGTTTGCAAATGATAACACGGACTGCATTCTAATCATGTTCCTGCAAAATATAATTAAATTGCTATGCAGATATTTTCATCATAAAACTTTTTTAACTGAACTATTTTGACCGATTTCAACATAAATAGTGCTTAAAACATATCTCCGATTTAAAAACTGTTTGATTCAGCGTGTTTCTCATACATTTCTCTATAAAACTACCACTTCTCAGATTTTTATATGCAACAGTTTTTTTAATATAAGCCGAGAAAGAGTTTCAGTCGAATAAATTTAATTACGGCAGCAGCAGAAACATTAGTTACATTTTTAAAAATAGAGAGAAACAATTACAAATTATATCGTACTAATAAGTTCATAAATAAATTTATATACTTTGTCTACAACTGTCCATTGATGTAATGTATCAATTAGAGCAACTGCTTCGGAAAGTTTTCGTTCACATTCTTCGGTGCTTTCCCAGTTAGTTTTAGATTTACTTCTAGGTTGAACTACAAGTACATTATGAAAAATTCCAGGGTGTCTATAAAGTCTGTTTGTAAAAGTAGTGTACGGATCATCGAAAACAAATTCTTTTATCTCTTCAGAACTATCGTTCTTTTTCATTAAACATGAAAGTATGCAAAAGTTACTTTTTGAAATCTTAAATCTTTTAAATTTGTTTAAATAACTTAAACCTGATTTAGTATAAACATTTTTAGAAAACAATGAAGATTGAGAGGAAGGTCTCAGAAAAGGAAGCAAATATTTAGTTTTAGTAGGCATAAAATGCTTAAATAATTTCATTATCTGAGTTTTCATTTCTTTAAAGTTAAATAAAAGACCTTTTCAATAACATTGTGGACCAATAGTAATACACATTAGCCTGGATATATCCTACAGGGCAGACGGTAGTTGTCGGGAAGCTCGGCTCTTCAACAACCAATCACAGTGAACCATTGAAGGAGGCTCTGCCCACAGATCGCCAACGCGCCAAGAGCAATTTCGAGCTTCCCGACGCGAGCAGAACGAGCACGAGCTCCCTCGACTCCATGAATGAATGCAAGCAGCTCTGTGTCTGTCGCTCTGTCGTCGGCGTGCCCGTTCTCGCAAACATCCATATTAATGGATTTGATTCATGTATAGTAAGAAATCATTAATATTTTTTATAACATTTTAAAATTAAATGTAGAAGTTACTAAAGACACATTCGTATACGAAGTTCTTAAGAAGCGACGATTAATCGCAATAAATGTGACGATACACGTGGTCTGACTTTAAGCGAGGTGGAATCGGACAAAAATCTACAATCTGTTATTAAAGAAGTTACAAATCCTCTTTAATTGAATGTGTATTGCTTTTGATATATGTTATAATTCGTATCATATACACTAGCAATATTTTTTTCAATTATGCTCAACGTGATGGCGGCTGGACAACATGACATTGGAAACGTTGTAGGCGAATTGCTGAATTCCATTCAAGATCGTATAGCTTGATGTAATTGTTTTGCTTGTTAAAATTGAATTATATTTAAATAAGGTAAGTATTTCACCTTTTATCCGTAATTTTGGAAAATATTTATTAGTGTGAAATTTGCTTTGCATTTCCTTTTATGTTAAAACTTTCATTTGCATAATGTTGAGAGTAAGAATGCTTATTTCATTTTAAAAACAAATTTACAAATTTTATCCAATAATGTATTCAATTATATAATTAAATATGTAAATTCTGAGCGTTGACCATATCCGTCTTTTTGGTTGAATAAATCCATTCGTAAAAAATGTTACAACACAACTAAAATTTAAGTAATGTCATGTAAAAAAAATTAACTTGCGAAATATTGACTGAAAAAAACATCAAACTAAGTGTAATCCTTATACTGAGCTGAAAAAAATGTCAATGCTGAGCGATATTCCTCTCGCTTTTTTTAAAGACAGTTGCATGTGTGATATGTCAAAAAATAATGAAATAATCATGTTTTAATAAAACATTTTAATATAATATATTTATATGTTATAAAAATTCAAATCCAAAATGATTGCAAAAAGAAATCCATTGAATTTTCTTCCATGCATTATAAGTAAATTTTCCATTAAGTTCCAAAAAAATTCTGTGATTTTAGAAAAAAAAAATTAGTCGATTGCATTATTTATTAATGAATTTCAAATGCACAGCATAAATGTATCATGTTGCTATTTTATGCTTTTCTTCATTTTCCATATTGACAGGTAGGAAATTTTCACCTTTTTTAAGGGGATTAAATAAAATTTCAATGTACAAATTCTGTTCTTTAAGTTTCTTTGTAATGTAACATAAAACAGTAATAATATTAACTTATAAATTTATTTTAAAATGCATAACAATAATGACTGTACTGTACATGTAGACCTTTTTTCCCAGTGTTTCTAATTTCACGAAATACAAAATCAAAGAGGCTGAAGAATATAATAAAGAATAAAATTAATTGCATGGGTCTGTCCAGCCTTTTTTTACAGGGTCCTGTTTTTGTGAAATTGTGAACAAATGAATTGTGTCTAGTCATAATTCTGTGAATTTGAAATGATCGTTACATTCAGGTTCTTGTTTATACATTTTTAAGAAGATATATGTAAGTAAAATATACATTTTTTCTTTATATATTTAAAAGTGACAGGTCAGATTTAACTTTTAAATGATTAAATTTGTGGAATGTTCAGTTTAGAGATTTAAAAAAAAAATTATAAAAGGCCTATTTTTAAGACAAACAAATTTGTGAAGGGTCTTTTTTAATGGGGAAAAGTTTTATGAAGGGTCCTGTTTTGAGGTGAAAAATTTTGTGACATGTGAAGGGTCCTTTAAAGAACCAATTTTCTTCCTAAAGAGATCCCTGAATAGAATAGTCTAATTTTTTTTTTTTTTTTAAGTAAAAAAAAAAAACTGAAATGTACATATTCTTGTGGTCATACAGGATGCAAATTTTGTGTTTTCTAGCAACAATGCTGTTGGCTTCATTTTGATTAGCTTCGCTAATACAGTCAAGAAATTTTAACACAAGTGTATTTAAAACTCTATCATATATAAATAGAAGTGAATAAAAATAATGGCTTTGGTGTCCTTAATTTCACATGCATAGTTATTTTTCATATTGTGTGCCTAAAGCAATTATTTTTGTTGATATTTTCGCATGCTTATGTGCAAAGTTGCTGCATTTTAGCCAGCCTAAAAAAAAAATAGCCAATTTTTTTTTTTTTATTTAATTAAAGCCTGCTTCTATATATATATATAGAAGGTAATTTACAGCCATTTAAAACAAGGTTGGCAAGTTTTTGACATGATGCGACTGATTTTAACCATGGTTTAAACCGTCGTGTCAAAAGCCTTTATGCCAAAAAGTGTTAAAAACCTAGATTTAATAAAATAATATCAAAGAATTATTTAGCAGAGTTAGACTTTAATCAATAAATTCTAAATAAAACTGCATAAATACATTAAAAGTGTGGGGGTATAAACTGCACAGATATATTCTTGAAACATATTTGCATAGAATATGGTAAACTGCAAATAGTTTGAGTTGCATGATTTTTTTTATTATTTGAATAATGCATGCTTTTAAAATGAAGAGTTAATAAATCCTTAATTATTTGTAATCATTAAAATTATGTAGGTTTAATCTATGCAGAAACTAATCTATCAAAATTCGTATCTAATGAGCATATTTACCTTCCTTAAGATCGAACAAATTCGAAGATATTTCACTTCTAGTACAAAACCAGTTTTCTTGCACCCTATTATTTTTTTTTAAGGAAAAGGTTTCTTAAGCAGCTACTTTACTAATGCGAAAACACCCACACGCTAATGTTAATCCTATAGAGGAGAATTTTGTTTGAAATTTCATCCATTTAAATGATTTTTCTTAAAGTAAAAATGAAAAACCTGCTCAATAACGTTAATTCTATAGGAGTTTTTTTTTTTTTTTTTTTTTTTTTTTTTTTAATATTTAGTTTGCATTTCAATATTTAAATGTTTTTTGCACTGGATAACTAATATCGATCTACAAAGACCGGTTTTTACTTTATTGATTTTGCTTGCAATTTTTTTTATTATTATTAGGATACTTTCACTTTTGAAACAGGTTTTGAATTAAGTTAAATAACTATTTTTTTCCTACTGGTATGGTAAACTATAGATAATATGCACGTTTGTCAACAAACTGGCTTGTTGCATGATAACTCAACTTAATGTAGGCAAAAATTCTAACTTCGCTTGAAATTATGCTAAAATGGTCGTAATTTTCATGTAGTTATAATATATTGTATTATATGTAGGAAATAATACTTAATAAATACTAACTCTGCAAGAATTGTTACTTTCTGGCTACTCCAAGTTGAGAAGTATGTCTTTCTTTCAAATGAAAATCAAATTTCAAAGGAATTGCTTAAAAGGCGCAAAGGCCAACATAGTGAAAAAGATTCCAGCCGCAATTTTAAGCAATTCCTTTGAAATTTGATTTTCATTTGAAATATTGTATGCAAGGCGAATGTTTCTCTCTGGAATATTTTCCATGTATTAATATAATTTCTATCGATGCTGGATTTAATTATGTTTCGTGTTTGTCCCAGGTCGGTGACTCACGATAAATATTCCATCTTGTGCTGTGTTTGTAGCCTTGCCAACATATAATAGTGAGGAATTTTCCGAGCTAGGTATCGTTCCAAGTGGTTTAGTCGGTAGAACGTCAGTGTGCTATACTGATGGCCCGGGTTCGAGTCCCGGCTTGGAATCTTTTTCACTATGTTGGCCTTTGCGCCTTTTAAGCAATTCATTTGAAATTTGATTTTCATTTGAAATATTGTATGCAAGGCGAATGTTTCTCTCTGGAATATTTTCCATGTATTAAGTATGTCTTTCTTTTGGGTGAGTTATGTCGCATTCACATTATCTATTCATTTGTCCTAATTTCAGGAGATATTCCGTAAATAAGATAATTTTATAAGTAAGATGTGATTGTCAGTCACTAACAAAAAATTAATTTTTGGATAAAAGGTTTAAAGTATCACATTTTAATCATTGTATCCCAACATTTAATTATTTTCTCTTTTATAAAATAAATGTTACTTTAATTTTTCTGTGTTCGTACTAAATTGAAAAATAATTAATGCTGCAGAGAAAGTATTTATTAAAAGCTATATATATATATATGTTTAAAAATAAGGTATTCAACCATCCAAGTATGGGAAAAAAAAAAAAGCACATCAGAAATCCACATGTCATGGAGAGTTAGTCATAAACAAAGAAAAAAAATATAATTTCATATTTGATTACAATTTAATGTACACTAAAACTACATTGCACTATCAGTAAACAAAAGCAATGCTATATTAACAGCATTTTTTCTGTTTTGTTCTGAGTTTACTTACATATTTGTGTTTTTGAAGGTTTAAACCAGTTAAAACTAAAGCACTTGTTAAACCTATGCCACATCAAAAACCCAACCCTGGTTTAAAATGAACTCTTATAAAACTGCTCCTTCTGGCTGTTAATGAAATTTCCCAGTTTTGCCCTATCTGAAGTAATTCTTAAGAACATCCATATTTGGTTAGTAATCAGTATTCTAATGACTTATAAAAATAATGTATCTGAAAAATATTTTCTGTTACTAAGTGATAAGTCCATATGAAGAGATTAAATCATAGAATGGCCAATGTTGAAAGATCAATTAAGAATATTCAAGGGTATCTTAATACATGTGAGTGTATATATAAAAAAAAAAAAATAACTACATAAGTTTTTTCATAATACTGTTTTTAATATTGGTTTTATTAAATGGTTTTAAATGTTTGTGAGGAAAAAGTGACTTAATTAGTAACCTAAAAGTGTTTAAGGACAGCATAAAGCAATTGGTATGCCTTTTTAAAATTTAACTGACATATTTGCAATTCTGGCTAAAAATCACTAGCAAAACGGTACTAAAATTTCAAAAAGCTAGGATGCAGCCTTAATTGTAATCCCTCAACATTTGAACATTCTTCTTGAGATGGCATGGCAATACGAATACAGCCAAATAATTTGGCTTGTAAAGGCTATGGCGCACATGTGATTTACCCTGTGGTAGAAAACCAGTGTTTGTTTATGCTTTTAAACAGCTTGCTGCTAAGCTTACTTACTGTTGAATTTTTTCCCCCAAAAAACATTGATCTGAGTATAAAATATTAATGTCTAATCATGTTTGTTTCTTAAAGTTATACATTCAGACTTGCCAAGTCTCCTGATTTTGGCAGGATACTCTTGATTTTTGCTTATTTTTACATACTCCTGATTTTTGACATATTTCTCCTGATTTTCTAACACATTTTTTCTCATTGTTATTTTATATCTAAATATGCTAGAAAAATCTTGGATGTTTATTTCTTCTCTCTGTTTGATTAGTGCTATTTGATATGACACAAATTCAGATAAAATATATAGGATGCCTCTTTAAAACTTTGACTTACTATGGGCAAAATTTCAGTTTTCCTTCTTAAATGCAAAAATCTGGTACCATTAATTTTATTTTCTATAATGAATAAATTGTAACGTTATGTTGCACACTGTAAATTAGTCTCCTTTTTTAATGGAATCACCATGCATAATTTTATTTTTGTTAATAATTTCTTTATTAAGAATTATCATTTGTAACTTTTCTAATTTTTCAGAGGCAAAATTTGTATGAGAAGACAAAATCCATTCCTTGTATTTATAATGATGAATTTTAAATTGTTTTAACACTTTTATCTCATTTGCTTAGTTAAAAGTACCTTGAGCCCCTTAATTAAAAGCATTTTTAATTTATTAAGTACATATAACTGCAATATTATTTCAAATAAATTATTTTTTTTTTTAATGTTTATTGTTTAAAAATAAACTCCTGATTTTTCCTCTGGAACTTGGCATGTCTGTACATTCCAAAATTAGTTTTTTTTCCCTTTATTTTATTTTCTGCTCAGATTTCTTGTTTCATTTTAACATATATACAGTGAAACCTCCCTGTGTGACCACCTCCCATAGGTTCAATATTAATTTTACCTCCATTCAGAGACCATCCCAGTTGAACTCCCTCCATGAGCGACCCATTTCTTTGAAGAAAAATTAAGCAAATTCCATTTTTTCCAGGTCGCTTGAAGATTTTATCAAAAAAATAATTCCGGAGAGTGCATTTTTCATCAAATTTCTAAACTAAGTTTAGATTTTTTTTTTAATTCCGGTAACTTTTAAGTGTTTAAACCCCCTTTGTGCCTTTTTAGGAAATGAATTTAACTCTGATGACAAATTAAGAATGACAGTCAATAAACTCCATTGCTTTATTCTGTCAGGAAACTCTCAAATTAATGAAATCATCATTATTTGTTTCCGTCCAAAAAAAATTTGCATTTATTTACTGAACTTTGAAAAGACTTGGAAATAAAAATTGTAAAAGATAAAACAGTAAAATCACAGCAAACGTCACTGTATTCATTTTTTAAACTCTGCAGTAATTAACTTATGTAATTAATTTTTGTTTTGATACTTAAATTTTTATATTTTTTCCTAATATGAAAAATAAATTTTAGCAACTTTAATTGGAACGGAAAGTGGTCGCTTTAGGGAGGTCTAACTGTATATTAAATGAAAATAGTTTGCAGGATTAATTGTATGGTATGCGAGTGTCAAAGCATTTGACATATTTTTAATAAACTCTGATATTCTGTAATTTTATATAATAATGGAAATTTTCTGTTGACAGTGTTAGAAAAAAAAGCATAAAAGTTGGCAACTATCATTATTATGACATTTATTGGTTCTAAATATTAAAAATTAAGATCCTCCTGTATGTTTTTTTTTTTTTTAAAATTCATTTTACTTTTTAAAAATAACTTATAAGGGTTTTTAGCATAGTAAAAGTGAAGAAGTGGGACATTCCTGATGAATTTTTAAAAAAAAAAACAGTTAATAGTAAAAATAAAATTCATTGTTTCACCTAATTCCATTCAAACAGTTCTGAAATTATGAATATTTAATTTTTGTTCAGAGCATTTTATTTATTTAATGCCTTAACAGAATATCAATTGCTTTTATTTTTTAATGTATGTGTTTATATCTCAATCTATAAGTTATATTCGGAACTGACTATATGTACTCAAGTAGGGTTAGAAATTAGTGGTTGTTAGTCATCAAATGCAACTAAATTATTGGATTTCATGACCACATAATTATGCCTAGTCGTTAAATTTGACGCTTAGCTTTCTTTCACTTTAATTTGTGTTTACATGCGCTATCGTTCATACCTTAGCAAAAGTATTTTTCCCTGCCACCAGGAGCACCTATTTTTAATAAGATACCGTCTCAAGAATGTTTTAAAATTTTAGTGCTACCCTCTTTAAGTGATTTAAGTACATTAACACTAAGAGAAAATGGATCAGAGAATTTTTACCCCCCCCCCCCCCCCAAAGTGGAAGACAATTTGTAGTTTTGATTTCCTTTATATGTTTTTGTGTTTAAAGATAGTCTTAAACTGGGTATTCAGAAGGATGAATATAGTACTCTTTCAATTCTTTGCCTAATGCCAGTAGAAGTTTATTTTTTGGACCTTTAATATGTGTTATTTTTTAGAATTCTGTATTGCTTTTATGCTGATATGTTAAAAATAGATTTTCATGTGGGTTTCTGATTAAAAAAAATTCTTAGTGTAGTTTATTTCATATTTCTATTCCTGATTCTCATAAAAAATTGAAGTCTTGGCTGTGCACTACAGGCACATATGTTCAAAAATCTTGTACTCTCTGGATTTTGTTCTGCAGGCATTTATAAACTGAGTAGTTTCAAATTAACCTAGTGTTCGGCTATCTCACCTTCTATCTATGGCCTTAGCAGTCAGCAGCATAGACACAGGATTTGTTCATCTAGCCAGTTAGATCTTCCAAAAACCTTTTTATTAATCCTCTATAGTACTGGCAAATTCTGATACATGGTTTTCTTCTTACCTCCATAGAATAATATTAGTATACAGTAGACTCCCTAAAATCTGCATATCATCGCAGATGTAAACCATTAAATTTAAGTTCAGATGTAGTGACAAAATTGCAGAATTTTTTACTTTTATATCATTTCATATGTATTTTAATGTGTAGTTCTAAATAATATGACTGAACTAGTGGTTTTTAATTAAGGAAGTATAAATTTTGGAAAAAATCAAGCTGATATCACTGCTAATCACAATCTTTTTACCAGAATATATTTATGTATTAATCAGTTTTTTTTTTTTTTTTTTTTTTTTTTTTTTTTTTTTTTTTGTAACCCTTTTGGGACGGGTGGTGCATATATGCATCATCAAAGGATGCATGCAGAATTTGTTTTGGGCACCATTAATAAATAAATGTATTATTTATCATTTTTAAGTATTTTCTGGTATTTTACAAGTAAAGGGAACTGTTTAAAAAAAAAGTGGTGCTATTCAAATAAAATTTGTTTAAGGGATGCCGTCTCGAAACGGTTAAGACTTTCTAAACCTGAAATAAAACTTCCTTTCTTTATGATTTTGATGTGAATATGGTACCTTTGTGAGGAAAGTTTCACTGAATAATTCAAGAAAAATGTATCTCGTTATATTTAGTTATACATTATTTACTTACTAGTAACTTTTAATATGCTTTTTAAATTATTTTTTATCATTTTAGTTTATTGCTTTAATTATTTTAATATTTTGCTGCATTGCAAGCATTCATTATAGTTTTGATTGCATTGTTATATCAAATATGCCAGTCAATACTATAACATGACATTTCCACTTGGCATGATGTAAACTGGGAGTATTAACACTTATCTGTATTCTGTCTCATATCAACAAAATTTTTATCAGGAAGTAGGAAAATGCAAGGGCTTTTGGGGCCTAAGCACTTCCCATTCAAATCAAAATACTTTTTTAAAATCATATCAACTTTTTCAAAAACTAAATTTATATCTTTTGTGTTTGATAATTTATCTATAGAAAGAAAACCCTAGTACATAAATAAGTAATAAATATTGATTAAATTACTAAATATAAATCAGATCATAGGCTTAAATGACATCATCTCTTCAAGTATTATTTATTTTAAATTTTATTTAATGCTAAAAGCTTTTAACCGAGGAGGGTTTTTTTTTTTTTTTTTTCATGACAGTATTATTTTTAATTTGACACGCCTTATATTTTATTTATGCTAAAATCTAGACAGCTTCAATAACAAAAAAATGGAAAAGTTACCTCTTATTATAATTATGTATGTTTGCATAAAATTTGGGCACCCTTCAATAATTAGAGCTAAAGTTATAGCCATTTTAATGTGTCCAAGAGCTTCTATTTATATTACCCTTTTTGGGTTGGGGGGGTAGAGGGTTTTAACAAATAAATCCCCTTGCTTATGTTTTTTTTATTAAAAAAAAATGCACACCTACATGAATTATAGTGAAGTTTTAGTCGTTTGAATGCGTTGTGTCTAGTGATGTGGAGAAAGATAATTACCAAGTGCATAAGTATTTATTTTTTGGTTATATACCCAGTTATTAACTGAATCCAGGGATAAATATCCAAAACTTGGGTATTTTCATATTTTGTTGTAAAATATCATAATCTGGAAAATGGAAATCATAGGATAGAATGTTTCAAATAGGATCGCAGCCATTTTCTTTTAAACATTTAACACCCAAGTGATTTTAAAGTTTGTTTTTAGTGCATGAAAAAGGGGCTATAATTTTGTCTCATAATACCAAATAAATACACATCTTTAAATACAAGAGCAGGAGAAAGTTTTCTTTCTAATCTCATAGTGGTAATGTACGATTCAGGTAGGATGTGCATCATGTTAATTGTAGCCCTTTATAAGGGGAAACAGGGATTTACTTGAGGGAAAAAAATGGTAGTAGACCGGGAAGCAGCTACACAGACCATCACCTCATCGAGTTCACAGCTGAAATTCTAGAATTAGACAGAACTCGAGTAGCATATTAAAATGCATCTGATCTGCCAAGTGGTGAAGATGCTTAGTGGTTGTTCGGCAGGTTTATCATTGTGTTTTCCTGCACTGAAAGGCATGAAAACATGGAGGACTGGGAGCAGAAAAACACATTGGTAAACCTACCAGTCATCCAAGATATGACTTTGCAGACCAGTTGCATTTCAATATCCAAATGGAGTTTTAGGTAATCCTGGAATTTCAGCCATCAACTCTATTAGGTGATAGTTTGTGCAGCTGCCTTCCGGTCAATGGTGTTCATGTTCCAATAGTGGATGAAAAAGTAAGACTATACCAGCATCCAGTCATAATGAGAAATGTGTTGTGATACATTAACATGCACAAAAGAACCAATAACATGTATTAAACCCTTTAGAAAGCAATATTAAAAATACACTTTGATGACAATCTATTATCCAAGAGAACTGTCAAATTATGACAGTTAGTAAAGAAGCTTAGCAGCTAAAGCAAAATGTTTTGGATTTGTATTAGAAAAAAAAAAAAATTCTATTTTTAAACCAGTTGTAGAACAAATTCAATTCTTTCAATCAAGTGAACATTGGATTGATTTAGTAGTATATGAAAAACTTAACACCATAATATATTGTCCATGTAACTATTTCAACTATCTTTATTATTGAAAAAAAAAACTATAATTAATCCCTTCCATCTTGCAACAGATATTTTAAATCACATAGTGCAAATGTCCAAATTGTCAGAATGGGAAATAAGTAAATAGCTATTCGTATGGAAATTAAGATTTTTCAATTTATATTTGTAAAAAAAAAAAAAAAAGAGGTTAAGATCATCTTCAAATTACTCGTTTGAATTTCAATATTTTTAAATGATTATTTTTGCATGCGATAGCTAAGTTGGTCATTGTTAATAGAGCCTTTTTTAACTTTTTCAACTTTGGTTGCAGATCTTTTTAAAATAAAGGTACTTTCACCTTTGAAACCAGTTCCCAGAGTGAAAGTACATTTTAAAAAATCTGCAACCAAAATCGAAAAAGTAAAAAATGGTCCTATTAGAAGTCGACCTTATCTATCCTATGCAAAAAAATGTATTCAAATAAGAAATTTGAAAAGAACCGTACCATAGACTTAACATTAGTTTGTGAGTGTCTTCATATAACTTAAGAGTTCCCTTAAGCTGCCAATGTTTTACCAACTGAGCTATTTTGGACAAATCTAGCGAATACAATTCACTCAGACAACCTTTTGATAATGACATCTGGTTTATTATCTGCAACAGAGAATCATTAGTAATCAGGGCTTAATTTCTAACAAAAAGCTACCGGAGCCCTAATATTCTGCGGTAGCGTTACTAACGACTGTGCCGTCTCCCCCCCCCCCCCCCCCCTAATTAAAAATAAAAAAAAACATTATCATTAAACATAAAAAAATTTTTAAAAATAACCAATTAAAAATTATCCTACTGTTACAAAAGAAAATCGAACTGAAAGCAAATTCATTGTTCAGTCTCTTGAGTGGCGTCGCCGACATAAATTTGCAAATTCGGTTTTTTGGAAGCGCTATTGCACTGGGCTCCGGAGCCCTGTACAGTCAACTGTGAAATCCGCAAACGTCCATTATCTGCACTACACGTTGGAATGTAAACAATGAAAATTGTCATTTAAGACTTAAACTCATAAAGTTGAATTGGTATATATTTTTTTCCAGTTATCAATTTTCCAATGAATAAATATTTAAATATAAATTCGATATAAATATAAATTTCCTTCAGTAACAAAGTTTTATCTCACAGTAAGAAGTAATAAGTGTTCATACACTACAGAAAAAAATTATTGACAACAAACCAAATCTGAAACTTCCGTTGTACTGTGTCAATTTTTAAAATAACGAATAATCAGTAACATTTGTATTGTATATATTTTTTTTTAAATTAACTTAGTTATTGAATATTTTAAACCAGTGTTGCATCATGTTTTTTTTTCCATTGTAATTGTACAGTTGTTCCTATTTTATACTCAAGACCTTAAAAAATAAAATGTAAACAAAGGGATGATCTATAATCCACAAAACCCTTGGTACCTAAGTTTGCGGATTTCACAGAGTTGACTGTATTTATGAGCTCTGGTGAATTCCAACCAATATTCAAATATTTACTAAAACAGAGAAGTACCGGAGCTGGGCTCCAGCGCAAATTAAGCCCTGTTAGTAACGGAAGTTTATGTAAGTAAACTTCATTAATTCAACGCAATTATTCTAATTTGTAAATAAACTGTAGAAGTTCAACTGACTGAAAAAGTGTCTAGACTGCGATTTGAACCATAGACCTTAGCAGCTGCCAATGCTCTACTGACTGAGCTACCCTGGACAAATCCAGGGGACGCAGTTTGCTCGGACAACTTTTTCATGATGATATCTGGCCTGTTATCTGAAACAGTTAAACAGAATAAATTGCAAATTATGTATGCCCAAGTAAACGTTGGATATATAATTACACTTCATTAATTCATACAATTACTCTAATTGGTGACAAAATCATGGGAGTTTTTCCAACTGAGGGAAAAAAAGTGTCCAGCTCAGAATTTGAACCCAAGACCTTGTATTAAGCTGACAGCACTCTACCAACTCATCTATCCTGGACAAATCCAGTGAACACAATTTACTCAGACACCCTTGTCAGGTCTCTGACTTTAATGAGACAAATGCCTAATGAGAATTACTTTTAATTAATTTTACTTTCTTTATTATTCTATTTATTCTGTATATCATTATCTACGTACTTCAGTTATGGACAGTTTTTCATATTTATGTGATTAAGAGTACCACTGTATTCATATCTGTATTGTATAAAAAGAAATACTAGAAGAGGTTTCTTTCTATATCGGAATGTGGATAACAATAGGGAGCCAGATAGTGACAAGCAAGGATGAAGAACAAAAGACAACCTCCTGTAATGACCGGTCAGTGAAGAAGCGGGGTCTAAAGGGACATGTTGGTTAAGGGATGTAGTGGAGGTTATATGCTGTATACCTTAAGTGCTCCATATATCATCTGTTTCTCAAATAAAGCTATAGTATATACTCTAGCCATTAACGTTCATGACTCTAATCTATTCCCTCTGGTTTATTTATGACACTGCGTGGGTTGCCCTTGATTTTACAGGTGGAAACCCTGAAGCCCAACAGAAGTACCAGTAAGGGAATTCGGTTTTCGTAAAGATGAAAATAAGCAGTCGCCACTCGGCGACTAAACGTGAATAACTGGCGATTAAAATATGGAAAGTACCGGCCAAATTCAGGATTTTTCAAAGGGATTTGGTCACAGATTCGCGGGAAAAAACCTGCGAATTTTGTCAAAAGATCACGAAAAAAACGCACGTTTCGTCAAAGGATGACGAAAAAACGTAAATTTCGTCGAAGGATCGCGAAAAATCCCAAATATCGTCAATAAGTCGCGAAAAAAGGCTAATTTCGTCAAAGAATCATGAAAAAAATCGCTAAGAAACCCAAATTTCGTCAGATCGCGGAAAAAACGCAGATATCGTCAATAGATCGTAAAAAAACGCAAATTTCGTCGAAGAATCACGAAAACCCCCAAATATTGTCAATAGATCGCGAAAAAAAAGCGAGTTTCGTCAAAGAATCGTGAAAAAAACGAGACTTTTGTCAAAAGATCGCGGAAAAAAACGCACATTTCGTCAAAGAATCGCAGAAAAACCCGAATTTCGTCAAAAGATAGCTAAGAAACCCAAATTTCGTCAAATGATCGCGAAAAAAACGCAGATATCGTGAATGGATTGCAGAAAAAACGCAAATATCGTCAATAAATCGCGAAAAAAAAGGCGAATTTCGTCAAAGAATCCCGAAAAAAAAACGAGAATTTTGTCAAAAGCGCGCAAAAAAAACCCGCACATTTCGTAAAAGCATAGCAGAAAAACCTGAATTTCGTCAAAGGATGGCTAAAAAACCGAAATATCGTCAAAGAATCGCGAAAAAACGCAAATATCGTCAAAGAATCGCAAATATCGTCAATAAATGGCGGAAAAAACGCAAAATATCGTCAATGGATCGCAGAAAAAACGCAAATACTTTCAATGGATCGCAGAAAAACGCGAATTTCGCCAATAGATCGCAGAAAAACGTGAATATGGTGAAATAAACGCTAATTTTGTCAAAGAATCGCGTAAAAAAAGAGAATTTCGTCAAAGAATCGTGAAAACGAATGCAAATTTCATCAAAGAATCACGAAAAAAGTGCGAATTTTGTCCAAAGATCGCGAAAAAACGCACATTTTACAAAGGATCGCTTCAGAAACACAAACATCGCCTATAGATCGCGGAAAACGCGAATTTCGTTAAAGTATCATGAAAAAAACACATAATTAGTACCAGGAGGGACCCCCCCCCCCCTTTACATTTCAGAAAATTTGCTGTAAATTTCAGATTTTTTTTTTTAATTTTGAAAAATACCTAAGCATAGTGGTACGTATGTAGTTAGCTATATAAGCATGTTGCATATAACTTTGCTGTTAACTTAATTTAAAATAGATTGGAAATTAGTATCTCAAATTTATTCAAAACAATATGAATTAAAATATTTTTAGTTATTACATAAATTACTTATTTACTCTAAACTCATATATTTTCAAATAAATATTCAGTGACATAAATGTACTTTACTGACTACTAAAGAAATTATTCTCAGTAGCTGGCTACTAAAAAAAATCAGCCTACCGGCCAGTGGCCACTAAGCAAAATTCCTTATTTTCATCTTTGGGTTAGAGGTGAAACGCATGGTTTGGAGAAATTAACTACTTGTGCTGTGGGCATAGACACATAGAGTATTTTTCTAGTGAAAAGTATGAGAGTTCTGGATAGACCTGTGCAGTTATCGTACTGAATAAGCCTAGTTGAGTACAGTCAATAGAGATGAGAAGAGTATATACTTTTAATGATATGACCTAGTATGTAGATAATATCTTAATGTGTAATTTAACATTTGGCAAGATTTACTATATCCATGTCTATAAATTAAATTAGTGTTTTGTTGTAAATGTAAATAAATTTTTCATTCAGTATTATTTGAAGTATCTTAGTTACTAATTCCCAACCTTCTCACATCGTGTCCGGTATCACTTACCTATAACAGTGGTGGAAACATATCTTGCATCTTTACGTGTGGTGGACTAAAATTTAAATAATAATTGTTGTATCGGCAACAAATGACTACAAACCTTTTAAATAAATGCAAGTAATGGAAGTCCAAGTATGCATTGAATAAGTAATTATATATACATCATTAATTCAACACAATTATTCAAGTTTGTAAATAATTCATAGGAGTAGTAATTTTCCTACTGAGGGGGAAAAGTGTCCTGACTGGGATTTGAACCCAGGACTTGTCTTAAACCGACAACGCTCTACCAATTCAGCTATAATGGACAAATCCAGTGAACACAATTCACTCTGATAACCTTTAAAGACATCTAGTCTGTTATCTGAAACAGTTCAACAGAATAAATCAAAAGTAATGGAACTCGAAGTAAATGTTGTTGGTGTTATTTATGACGGCACGAGGGATATTGGCGCCGAGGGGGAATGCACTCCGTGGGGGGCGGGGGTCTTTCTGAGAGTACCTAGCCCGTATTTGCGCATGAAAATCCAAGGTTCGAAGAAAACCACGAAAAACTCTGAACGATTAGGCTTACGGGCGTGATTGAGTTCGAACCTAGCATCTCGCGTCTGCCAGCTAAGTAAATGTTGAATGTGTAATAACACTTCATTAACTCTCCTTCTACTATATATTTATGCCATATTTACATAAAAGCGAGTTCTAAACTTTCGAAAAGCGAACTAATTTTATTTAAAAGAGTAATTCATAAATTATTTGAAAGCTTAATCTTTTAGTCGCATTTAAAAGGTTGTCCACAAGTGAGTTTAAAAAAGAAATCAGAGTTTAAGAGTTACCTCTTCCTTTTGTCATACCACCACTTTGTATGCATGCGTTTTTGTCCAAAATCACCTCAACCAAATCAATTTTATTTCCTGTATGTGGCATTTTATATAGAGACACCTAGCAGTAGGCTGCCGCAATAAGAAAATAGTGAGATACGAGGTATTAGTCCAAGAGCCGACAGCACAAAAACCTATGTTATCAAGCACAAGAAAAAAAATCCTTCATTTTATTGAAGAGTAGAAGTAGGGGAATCTGATCCATGTCAGCCGGAAGTGAAGTGGTGCATAAGCTAAAAATTAATACCACTAGTGGTTGACTCGTAGGTTTATCATTGTGTTTGTCCTACAAACAAAGATATGAAAACATGGAGGACTGGGAGCAGGAAAACACAATGGTAAACCTACGAGTCAGCCACTGGTGGTATTAATTTGTGGCTTATGCACCACTTCACTTCCAACAGACATGGATCATTAGATTTCCCTACTTATACTCTCCCATAAAATAAAGGTTTTTTTCTTGTGCTTGATAACATAGGTTTTTGTGCTGCCGGCTCTTGGACTGTATAGTCAGAGACTTTTAAGATACAAAGACTGGCAAACTGTCAGTTTAACTGAGGATTTTTTATCACAGCTGTTGTACGGCAGTATATATATTTTATATTTTAATTTACCAAAGAAAATGCTTTTATCAGCATATTTGTTTATTGCGGTTCATTAAGTATTAGTCTACCCTATTTCATTTAGGCTTTAAAAAAAAAATACTTTTATTATTATTTAACTTTATTTCTAGAAATTCAATATTTATAACGCATATTTAGCTATAAAAAATAGCTTCATGTAAAAAAATATGGCATAAACTTGATATATATTCATAAAAATTAATTTTTAAAGCTCATTCCAGCCATAGCACTTAATGGTAAATAACTCACAGCTGACGTACAAACCTTGAATTTCAGATGTTTCAATTTACAAATCAGATGGCTGTCATGATTTCGCATGCTTTTGAATGGAAATTGCCGGTCTATGTATCTTCAAAGTCTTTGGGTATAGTATTTGATTCCTTAGTCGATTGTGGACAAAAACAAATCGAAAAGCTAACGCTTGTGAAGTTTCAATCGTATAATCGAACTCATGCAGGCGAGTATTGCCAAGTTCTGAAATAAAATACGCCTACCAATACTACTAAAGATTGCCTCTGGACCATACCATATAGAGCTGAATCGTCCCATAATTGTCATTTCCTATACAAGGCATAATGGACTTTACCCACGAATGGCAACAGCCACACCTCTGCGACTATAGGTACCCACCGAAAAAGACCGTTGGACGAAGGAGAAGCAGTGTTAAAATGTTCTTCATATCTATGGACTTCACCCGAGGCTAACGAGAAAGACAGGCTACCGCGGTGGGTCCGATTCTTCTTTTTTACAGACCGCTGGAGTCATGTGATGCTCGAATGCACCAATGAAGGTGTGCGAAAATAGCATCACGTGACTCCAGCGGTCCGTAAAATAAGAAGAATCAGACCCACCGCGGTAGCCTGTCTTTTTCGTTAGCCTCGAGTTTACCCATGTGATGTCAGCCGCGTGTAAGAAGAAGAAAAACACCAATAGATGTGAAGAACATTTTAAAACTGCTCCCCCTTCGTCCAATAAACACTAAACAGTTCTTTTTGGAGGGTATCTACCGGGTCTTTTTCGCAAGGGTTTTCCCCCCAGAGGCGTGGCTGTTGCCTTTCGCGGGTAAAGTCCATAGGCGTGAAGAATATTTTAACACTGCTCTCCCTTCGTCCAATAAACAGTCTTTTATCTACCCGCGGCTGACGTCACATGGGTAAAGTCCAGGCTAACGTGGTGCATCCCACGTGTCTTTTTTTACAGACCGCTACAGTGACGTGATGCTCTTTTCGCACACCTTCATTGGTGCATTCGAGCAACACGTGACTCCAGCGGTCTGTAAAAAAAGATACGTGGAATGCACCGCGGTAGTCTGTCTTTCTCATTAGCCTGAGGTAAAGTCCGTAGGCGTGAAGAACCTTTTAACACTACTCGCCCTTCGTCCAATAAATAGACTTTTTCGGAGGTTTTTCCCCCGCAGAGGCGTGGCTATTGCCCTTTGTGGGTAAAGTCCATTTGTTTGGACAAACGCGCATGTCTAAACAAAATCTTAACATCATATGTCGCCACTCCGAGGCTAACGAGAAAGACAGGCTACCGCGGTGGGTCCGATTCTTCTTTTTTTACAGACCGCTGGAGTCACGTGATGCTCTTTTCGCACACCTTCATTGGTGCATTCGAGCATCACGTGACTCCAGCGGTCTGTAAAAAAAGAAGAATTGGACCCACCGCGTTAGCCTCGTCGCCACTCATATAGAAGCACGTTACTTAGCAAGAGTGGTTAGGTATAAGGAAAGGGCGAGGCTAACGAGAAAGGCAGGCTACCGCTGTAGGTCCGATTCTTCTTTTTTTACAGACCGCTGGAGTCACGTGATGCTCTTTTCGCACACGTTCATTGGTGCATTCGAGCATCACGTGACTCCAGCGGTCTGTAAAAAAAGAAGAATCGGACCCACCGCGGTAGCCTGTCTTTTTCGTTAGCCTCGAGGAAAGGGCAGCTGACGTCACTGTTGGTCGAATTACTGTTGGTCAGCAAGGAAAACCTGTTCATTCATTATTACGCCTACTATACACATGACCTCCGGGAATTTGATTGGTATTTAACAGATCTATGATATGATTGGCCTACGTCGCCATTCCTGCAATCATCGCTATGATAAAAATGTAGTGGTAGATTGATTGACGGAAGTGTTTGTAAACGTGCCCTTTCCTTATAAGCCACAGAGTAAAGAGAAAGGATAGTGTTGAGGTGTGGTGTCTGGAGGTGACGCCGGAAATGCAGCTCTAAAATTCATATTCATTACATTCAGCCCAACACACAATAACTTGCTTTGACGCGTCTGTCAATTCAAACCTACATTTCTTTGCTTTTGCTTTTACCATTAGGAATTGTTATTCCTTATTCGCGTGTTGACTATAGATATGATTAAAATTTAATTTTAAAATGACTAATATATCATTTCACAAGTAAGAATTAGGTATGATTAAAATTTGGGTTTAAAATGACTAATATATCATTTCACAAGTAAGAATTATTTGATTATTTTATCATATGTATTTTAGCATCAGTATCAGAAGCGTAAGTTCGAAAGGAACAAAATTCTTTTGTTGGACGTTTGTTATTGCCCAAAAATCGCTGTTACCATTCTTCTTTTTTGTTTAAAGGATTAAACTTAAACATAAACAGCTCACTTTTATTTAGAGAAATGCACAGGTGACGTCAAAGAATTCGGCCCTTATTCCACGTGCTTGTTTTATTTGGGCCAAATGGGGGCATTTGAATTTGAGCGATAACCGGCATCATATTGCAAACCGTTTTTACGTCATACTGCATCTCTATTATTTCTCTTTACTGTATGGGTATTGTACAAGGTACTATACCTACGTTCTATGAGGTGGATATAAGAGAAAGTACTATTTTTGTGACAACATTGGCTGTCATCTGCATTAATTTACGGTGTTGCTGGTAGAGTGTTTTTATCAGGGTGCGTCCAATGGAGCCAACAAAAGTGACTACTTACTTCACGTCACGGTTAGTTTCAACCAAAGACATATATCTTGTTGGTTTCAATGTAACAGCTTCAAGCACTTGATCGCAACAGGGCCGCCTTAACCATCGGGTAAACCAGGGTTCCGACTCTTTATATATAATTCAAAAGAACGTTTCCTCCGCATAAGATAATATTTTTTTTGTTCTAGATTTGTTTTTAAATCTTTCTTCGCAAGAAAAAAATGACTATTAACTTTATTTCTTACAGACGAAATTGACATAATTGTCAGGGCTGTATAGATTTGATGATCCTGGGAGTGTGAATTAAAACAATATTTTTTGTATTATCTATATTACGTATGATACACATAATTAAAAAAATTATTAGTCTACTATCTCAGTATACATTGAGTAATACTAACTGCTTACCTGGAATGCAATCTTTCAGTTTGTATCCACCGAATCAAAATCATCAATCTGTCAGCCTGTATCAACATCGACGAAATCCGATTTGCAAACAAAATGCCTATCGATTTGTTTTGAATGAACTTTCACTTTTGAGATAAGCTCTTAAAACTAGACTCTACAAGGTTTTAAACTTACATCAGCAGTCGACAAGCATCAGCAATGTTTCCAAACTATACGTGACTTATTTTAACGAATACTATCTAAGCATGATGATGACAAGCAATTCTGACAAGATGCTATGGAATAATCAAGCATCTTCAATACAATCAGCTGTGATTGAAGAACTTCAGGCGCACGGACACGAAATTTTTGAGGGGCACAAAATTTTTCATAATTTCATCTAAATTTCTATTAAAAGTCATATTGTGAAAAAATAGGATATTTGAGATATCAATACGATGAAATGGCAAAAATATATCTGAATGGTTAAAAGCACATTTCAATAAATAATAGAAAAAATAATTTATTGGAACTATTTTTCAATTTTCCGGAATACTTAATTTTTTTACTTTACACTTTTCGGAAAAGTGTGTAATATCTAATATGTGAAAAAAAAAACTAGTATCAGTAAATCAACCAATCAAGGGACACGAAATTTGAAAGTACCCTGAGCTCAGAAACTTGCTAGTCGGGCCCTGAGAACTACGGCCATTTTAGAACAAAAATCGTGCCCACATGCACTGTTTGATAATTGGATGGTTATAGGATCGTCAAATTTCTGCCCAAATTCCTGTCGATGAATAAAATTTTAATTGGCGCCGTATTTGTAGATTTAGGCTCTGTTCATATGACGGCGATTAGATCACCTCTGGTCGCGCCATTGGTCCTTGATTCGCTTCTTGCCAGTCAAGGACCTGTGGCGCTACTCGTAGCTATGCAGTATTCCTCGCTGTACCCCAAAACCTTTGAAGGCCTGTTCATTCCTACAACAACGCGTTGGACGAAAAGGATATCAGCGTGCATGATTCGTGTACGATCTTCGGATATCCCAAGCAACCCGTAAGTTTCTAATTACACTGGACAATTTGAAGAGACAATAATTGCCGCAAAACGACGAACAAGGCTGGCTCCTCCTGCGACAGTTTTCCAAATATTTCATTGGTTCCTATCTACGTTGCTCCGTTACACCACAAAAGAAACACTATGCAACATACGTACAGGATACATGCTCATACTGTGCTTAGACGTTAGGCGCGCCACACACCAGGGAAACATGCGGCAGAAAAGAGTGAGGCATGCGACAATTGCATCCTGTTAACAAAGAAAAAACCGGTTTGAACAGCAGAATTTGCCTCATGTCTCATGATTATTGTCGCATGTCTCTCTGGTGTGTGGCGCGCCTTATTGTCCAAATTATGACGAACCTTCATTCCAAACTTCGCGATACTCATCTGGGCAAGTTCGATATTCGATAATACGATCGTAACTAAGATAGTTAGGAAACATCAGCTTGACGTTAGTGGAATTCGCTTTAGTCAAGAATCGATGGGAACTAATCGAATTTTCTATTCCACATGCCGGCAATCTCATCCCGAGGAGCCCTAGTCTCACTCGAATAATCAAATTTGCCCAGGTGAGTATAGCCAAGTTCTGGAATGTAGGTTTGGGTTTGACATAGTTTGGACAAACGCGTCTGGTGGCTGAGAGGTTCTACTGTCAAAGCTGACGAGATGGAGAGGTGCTGGGTCGAATCCAATCGCGCCCGTTGACCTAAACGTTTGGAGTATTTCGTAGTTTTCTTCAAATCTTTGGAAACCTTGCGTAAATACGGGTTAGGTTCTTTTTAGAAAGACCTGAGAGCTCCGGAGAACACAACGCATGTAAGGCTTATATTTCTCATGTAAATATTCGGCCGTCACAAACAGCAACAAAACACAAATGCATCTGTCTAAACATGATCTGATTATCCTACGTCGCCATTCTCGTACAGAGGCACTCTAGACTGAATTTCAGATCGTTTCTTGAGAGATTGAGAATCAATTTGCGATTCGTTTTTGGGCTGTATGTAAAAACTTCATCCTGGCTCATTCAACTCTTTAGTTTTATTAAAAGTGTCCTGATATTGAAAGTCTATAGAGATGAGGACTCGCCCTTCAACAGTGGATTGAAAAAAGATATCGCTAAGCGAGCACGAAAACGTGCGAAGAGTTCCTTTTTGAGTGCATAGACACATCCTCGTTGATGTATTGTGAAAAGAAAAATTGGCAACATATTTTTCTGTAAACAAGCATTTGGGCGTCAGGGAGAATCGCAGCACATTGCATGAGACAGGATACAAATTTTGAAATTCAAATTTATTTCTCTTCTGTTAACAGTTAACAGGAAAGAAACAGAACTAGCTGTTTCCGGATTCACGCTTTGTGCCTCATGTCTGTACCGGTGTACCCGCCGGGTCTATGCCCCCTAGATATTTGAGAAAGCCTTGACAAACGTCACACAAAGCAGGCAAAACAAAGAAAAAAGATCATTCATTAGCTGGTGGATATCCACGAGGTAACGAATGATCTTTCTTGTTTGTTTTGCCTGCTTTGTGTGACGTTTTTATGACGCGTGACAAGGCTTTCTCAAATATCTAGGGGACGTTGATATGACGCACCATAAATAGACGGCTTGCACATGACGTCACATGTTCAGAAGAAACTGGCATCGCTTCATATGGCGCTCAAATATAAGGCGAATGTGGTGTTCTCCATTTGACTTATTAGCACTATAATAATAAAAATAAGAAAAATCTAATTTAAACAGAAAGGCAACACGTGTTTTTAACGGTAAACGGAGAGTTCTGACGTTCCGTGTGGGCTCCAGATGCAACACCAGATTAGAACATCAGTCATTGCTAATAGCAATGTGACGTCAATGCAAGCTGTCTATAGTAATAGGAGCCTAGATATGTGAGAGGTGACATATGATGCTCGGTGCTAGACGGTGCCTAGACAGATACATTTGCTCAAATTATGGCAAATCTTGGCATTTCCTATTCCAAAATTTGGCGATATTCGCTTGAACGAGTTCGATTATGCCAATAGGAGCTTAGATATAAGAGGCGACGGATACGGTGTAAAATATTTGATTGGTTGAAACGATTCTGGACAGGAGCAAATCGCCAAACATCTTGGCGGGTCTGCCGTCGCCAAGCTAATGTTTGTTAGCTTGTCATACCGTGACCAACGACATACAAGGCCAGTTCCTGTCTTTTAAAACGTCACATAGAGTGGGTCATCTTTACACGATGATTGGTACACCCGTCGTTTTGTGCCAATAGCAGTGTAAAGATGATCCATTCCGTGTGACGTTTATAGACCTGACAGGCCATATAGTGTAAACGCAGCATTAAAGTCATGAACTGGCCTTGTATGTCGTTGGTCGCGGTCATACATAATTGAACTCGTCCAAGCGAGTATAGCCAAATTCTGGAAAATAAAAAGCCTATGTTTGCCGTAATTTCGGCAAACGCGTGTGTATCTCTAAGCACAAACTGAGCATCATATGTCACCTTTCTCATATCTAGGCGATTTGCTTTTCTTCAAAATCGTCTCATCCAATCAAGTTTTATACAGTCCGCCATTCTGATGTGGAGGTAGGCTATAAACACGACCAGTTGTGGTTGGTAAACATGATCATGTTGAGAATAAGTATGTAGCGTTCCTCCGTATGAGAGTGGCGACATATGGGAAATAAAGATTGATTGAAACGATTTTGCTCAAAAATGAATCGTCAAACATCTTTGTGACCCTGCTATTTTCGCTAAAGCTAATATTTGTTGACTTGTCTCATTCGTCTTATAGACCAGTCACCACCCCCTAAATACAAGGCTTGAGTGCTGACACAACAATGGCGGATGCCGAAGGCGGATTTTTTTAACATATGTAGAGTCCCTTAAATTTAGACACTAGTATTTTATAAAAGATTTCTTTGACTTGTTTAATCTCAGAAAAATAAAGTGAAAAAACTTTTGAAAATTGTTGGTGCCAAAATTCAAGGGACCGTTCACCACCTGAAAAACATCCACCTTCAGCAGTCTCCATTTTTGTGTAAACGCTCAGGCTTAGGCGGTGGACAAGTTTCAATAGACGCTTTCAGTGTGACGTCAGTCATGACGTTTTGCTTGGAAACTGACTTCAAACAAACGGTTGCTATACGTCATTTGTTTTTAAATATAAATCGTGGAAAATGTTACCAGTACATATCAAGTATTAAAACACTTAGACGTGAGATATAGACATAAGATATAGCTGCAACACACAAACAAAATAGAAAATACAACATAGCAACCGTTTGTTTGGAGTCAGTTTCCAACCAAAATGTCATGACTGAAATCGTCTATTCCCGTCATATCCCAGGAAATAACTTAGCAAGGTGGTATGCATTTTGTTAATCCACTGATTTCTGTTGATTTTTACTAGTTTTATAATAATTGTTGGATTGGGGTCACGTGGCTGAAATTGATCAATCGAATTCGTTCAGGCGAGAATTGCCAGCTCTGAAATTGGGATTTGCCATAGCTTGGACAAAACCTCCAGTCTGGCCATGCGCGTATGTCCAACTCTCTTATAAAGACACCCTATCTTATAATGGAGGATATTCCAAATATGAGTTCGAGGCTGAAAAAAGTCACGTGATACCGGTAATGGAGGATATTCCAAATATGGGTTCGAGGCTGGAAAAATTCACGTGATACCGGTAATTTACCCAAGGAACTTCTAACTGATAAGAAGGGAAGATACTACTGTTTTGCCTCATGAACTGTTTTATTGGCTAGCGGGGATTTACATTACACGTCTACGGAGCCTTCCCTTCTTTACGCTAGAAGTTTTTACCTTGACCACGTGATCAAAACGGAGGGAGATGGAATATCCTCCATTACCAGGGGCACATATACCCTTTAATTTTCAAAGGTCTATATTTACTGATCGAATGGACTTTACCCACAAATGGCAACAGCCACGCCTCTGCGGGAATATACCCTCAGAAAAAGACTGTTTATTGGGCGAAGGGGAAGCAATGTTAAAATGTTCTTCATGCCTATGGACTTTACTCACGAATGGCAACAGCCACACCTCTGCCGGCAGGTGCCCTTCGAAAAAGATTGCTTATTGGACGAAGGGGAAGCAGTGCTAAAATATTCTTCATGCCTTGTATTATACATATCTTCATGCCATATTCTTGTGTTTTTCTTCTATCTACCCACGGCTGACGTCACATGGGTATCCATTGGCGTTTTCCTTCTGCTTACCTGCAGCTGATGTCACATGCGTAAAGTGGAGCCCATTTCGCCACTCTCTAATACATAAAGGCAGATTGCAAGTACACTGCGTTATAAAACGTTTGTGATATTGGAAATTAGTTTTTATAAAATGCGATATAGAGCAGTTCACATCACGTGACTTTTACCGGAGAACAATGAAAAAAGCTGTAGGACACACAAACAGAAAAAACATTGATAAAGGTAGCGATAGCTGTCCTACAGCAGCAGCAAAAACCTGTTCGTGACGTCACCTTCCACAGCTCTATTGAAAATTACAGTTTACGCATTGGACTTTACCCACGAATGGCAACAGCCACGCCTATGCGGGTAGATACCATCCGAAAAGAACTGTTTATTGGACGAAGGGGAAGCAGTGTTAAAATGTTCGTCACGCCTATTGGTGTTTTTCTTCTGTTTACCCGCGGCTGACGTCACATGGGTAAAGTCCTTTACAAACGCGTGTGTATCTCTAAGCACAAACTGTGCATCATATCTAGGCTCCGCCACAGATTAAATACTTTACATATTATTTATGAGATATTTAATCTGTGGACTCCGTAGTCAGACATGCTGGACGACAGTGGATATCTCTCCAAGGTGCTTGGCGATTTGCGAATCATCAGAATCGTCTCATCAAATCAAATCTTATACACTCATCCATTTTCATGTCTAGGTACGCTATAAACACGACCAGTTGTGGTTGGTAAACATGATCATGTTGAGAACAAGTACGGGTTCCTCCGTATGAGAGTGGCGACATAGGGGAAATAAAGATTGATTGAAAGGATTTTGATCAAAAATTAATCGTTAAACATCTTTTTGACTCTGGCATTTTCGCTGAAGCTAATATTTGTTGACTTGTCTCATTCGTCTAATAGACCAGTCACCAATTACAGTTTCGAGGCTAACGAGAAAGACAGGCTACCGCGGTGGGTCCGATTCTTTTTTTTTATAGACCCGCTGGAGTCACGTGATGCTCTTTTCGCAAACTTTCATTGGTGCATTCGAGCATCACATGACTCCAGCGGTCTGTAAAAAAAGAAGAATCGGACCCACCGCGGTAGCCTGTCTTTTTCGTTAGCCTCGTTACAGTTTCAAATGACGTCACAAATCGGTCAAATATCCGTTGAGGGCAATGGAGGATATTCCAAATATGGGTTCGAGGCTGAAAAAAGTCACGTGATACCGGTAATTTACCCAAGGAACTTCTAACTGATAAGAAAGGAAGATACTACTGCTTTGCCTCATGAACTGTTTCATTGGCTAACGGGGATTTAATTACACGTCTACGGAGCCTTCCCTTCTTTACGCTAGAAGTTTTTACCTTGACCACGTGATCAAAACGGAGATGGAATATCCTCCATTGATTGGTAGCGGAGAGGATTGTGCGTGCGATTGGAGGTCAACCGGGCAGTTGTGATTGGCTGATAAAAAGATCATCAGCTTATTACAACTTGCGTATTGCAAATGTTTGTATCACAGAAAACAATCGTAAATTAAAATACACTGTTAAAAGTAGTCTGAAAAATTACCTCTGTTTTTTAAGGTTATCTATTTTCTGACCAATGAGAACGCTACATAGCCACCTATGTAGCGTTCTCATTGGTCAGAAAATAGATAGCCTTTAAAAACAGAGGTATTTTTTCATGATATTTTTAACTGTATAGTTGACGGTTTATATTAAAAGAGTTCATACATAATATGATGACTACTCTGATATTAAATCCTTCCGTAATGCAAGGTGCAGTGAAAAAAGTTGCCTTTAAATTCGTTCAGCGATTGATATGAGAACATTGCGGACATACATATATAACTAAGGATGGACAAAAACAAATCGCCAAGCATCTTGAGAATCCTTGATCGCCAATTTAGTATTCGTTAATGTGTATCACTAGCTCAAATAGGTATTTTGAAGCTCTGGAAGATGCAAGTTTGCTATGACAGACGTTTGACTATGAATTCGATTCTGAACGCTGTCGTTGTTCATTTCAATGGCAACATTTTTCTCTATTATTGTTTCCGACACTAATGATATTGAAATCGTTCAGACAGCGCTCAGAATACGCTCCTGGCGTTGCGCGCGATCTGATTATTAAAAGATTCAAGAGAAGAGTGGACATATCAATTTTCCACGGTGGATAGCTCTGCAGACGAAAAACGCGTTCTTTCCGCACCATCCACGTACGCCATATATGACTTTGATCGATAGTCGTCCTCTGCACAAGACGCGGCTAAATATGGCAGATGCAGACGGGAGTAGGAAAGGTATCAAGTGCCCTCATTTATGAATGCTCCATCTACTGGATCTTACTTAGGCGACATACGATAAATATCCGATAGGTTAAAAGGGTTTTGAACAAAAGCTTGTCATTATCTCCATTCTATTTATTTATTGAACATATACGTCTGACTTTTGTGCTTGACATCAAATGCCGCTTATAAGTCATCGTCAATATACAAGGACAAGATAGCACAAGGAAACTTACAACATTAGGGAATTACATCTGGGAGCTCCACTAGGAGTGTGCAACGGAGCCAGCGGCAGTTGAACCTACCTATGCTCTCAGGTGATTAGCGACGCGGTGCTTTAACCACTCAACCACGGTGGCCCTCTTCATTCTATTTGTTGATGAGTATCGTCAAGTTCAAGAATGTGGGTTGCTAGTTAGGACAGAAAATAACTTCTACTTCGTGTAGGGTAATCAGATTTTATTTCATTGCAACTCGGGACTCGGGTAGATTTTAATCGTTTCAAGTTAGGGTTGACCCATTTTTTCAAATAAAAAATTATTCTAAATATCTTTCAGATGAAAACTATATGATGTGATATGAATATTAATAAGTAGACTAGCTGGCTTCGCCCAACAGCGGGCTCCTAATTACATCGGAACCTCTAATTTATACGAACCTTGAATAAAACGAATGTCGAATTAATATGAAAATTTTACAATATACGAACCTCGTGTTCGAATTTCCGCTGTATACGGCATTGTATAGTGGACGTGCTGCGCACGCGCTGGCGAAATTATATGAATTTTATCCAAAAAACGAACCTCCGACATGTGTCCCTGCTGCTCCAGCCATCGTATAGGACTGCTGCAGAACCCATTAGTACCTCCTTCCACTGCTAGAGGACGCAATATGTTTCATATGAATCTCTGATACGCGTCCCTGTACCGTACGGGCGATTCAAGCAATTGAATACGGCCTCTGGTGGAGAAAAGATAACTTATCGCTTTTGAAAAATCCCGTGCAAACACATTACGTTACATGCATTTTTAATTTGTTCTAACGGGCTGCTAGGGCAAATTAGGCCTAGAAGCCACAACAACTTAAAGCAGAGTTTAAGATTAAGTGTCCACTGACATGCAGAAATAAGTTAGGATATAATTCAAACATAACTTTATTAAAACCAATTAAAAACATGATTAAATGTATTAAATATAACAATATATGGTCATAACTTCGGCCAAGAACTTAAACAGCTCATATATTGAGCCTTTACTAATATCAGTTACATTACTGAAATATAACATGCAGAAACGAGCCCTCTGAACATGAAGTCGCTCCAATATATACCCACAAACAGAATACCACTTCGTAACTAACAGTGAAACATGCAGTTATAGAAATCATCCAATTAGAAACCAGCATACGTCATCGGCACGATGACGCAATACCTAAGTTGAATTCAGTCATTCATCTCCAGATGCGTGGAATTCGTAAATGTATGACGTCATATCTTGTGAAAAACGAAACGCTCGTAAGTTAAAAGCTGAGAAGATTTCGTAGCTGAGCTAGAAAACAAACATCGATATCGAGCAGTCTCAGAATTGGGCCGTAAAGCAAAATGACTTTAAACGTTGATACCTATGCCGTATTTCGATATCGGCAAGAAATGCCGCGATATGACATCAATGGCCCGCCTTCCACACATCTGGAAGATGTTAAACTTGTAATTAAAAAATGAAACTTTAATTCAAAACTTTATATGCAGTTTCATTAAAAAGGTATTTAAATATTTTCCAAAAGAATGCTAGTTTTCTTTCTTCTTTAACTCCAGTACAGCAAGATCCCAGTTCAATATGAAATAAGTACAACTAGAAAAAGTAAAGCATTTTAAATTAACTTTAATTCTCAAAAATTCTCTTTCTAAATTTTTCAAGTGTAATTTTAGTAGGTGGTTTTGTAAAATAATCAGCTAAGTTTTCATTACTAGATACATACTTTAAATTAAACAACTTTTCATATACTAAATTTCTTAAAAAATGATATCTTACGTGTATGTGCTTAGTTTTACTATTCTCTATAGGAGAGTTAGAAAAATCTATAGCAGCTCTGTTATCACAATATAAGTTAAACTCTGAAAAATGAGATGGAAAGATTTGTAGTTCTTTACCCTCTTTTATTATGTTAATTATCCAAATGAGTTCTTTAGCAGCATCGGTTAATGAAATATTCTCCGATTCCATTGTGGAAAGAGCTACACAACGTTGTTTAGAAGTTCGCCAAGATATTACAGCATCATTTAAAAATAAAATAAACCCCCCAATCGATACCCGATCGTCTCGGTTAGATGCATACTCGGCGTCACTAAAACAATTTATTATACTCGGCGTCACTAAAACAATTTATTGAAAAGTTATTACAAGAAAGACTTAATTTTTCATATCTTGTATGATATACATAACCAAGTACCTTTAATAAAGCTAACCAATGTATTTTACCAGGATTGCTTTGAAATTGTGAAAGAAGATTAATCACATAACTAATATCGGGACGTGTCCTACTGGCCAAAAAGGACAAACATCCAATTAAGTTACGATATGGAATTTCTTCCATTTCAGCAATTTCATCATTAGTTTGAGGGCAATCCTTTTTGGAAAATACAACCCCCTTTGAAATGGGTAAAGAAACAATAGGAGGATAATATTCTTTAAATTGTTCATAAATATTTTCAATGTAATCCGTTTGTTGAATAGAAATACCATTTTTAGTTTGTTCAAAGTTAATCCCAAGTAGTTTAACGGTCTCCCCCAAAACTTTAATGTCAAACTTTTGTTTTAACACATCTATAACTTTAAACATTTGATCTTTATCCTTTCCTAACAAAATCATGTCATCAACATAGAACAGTAAGACAATTTCGGAATTAAGAGAATAAACACAGTTGGTCCACTCGAACTTCTTAAAATTTAAACTTTCTAAGACGGAATGAAGTTCGTAAAACCATTCACGCCCGCTCTGATGGAGTCCATATAGAGCTTTCTTTAATAAACAAACGTGATCTGGTGTTTCCAATTCTACGAAACCAACTGGTTGTCTCATATATGTAACTTCCGACAAAGGGGCATATAAATATGCACAGCGAACGTCCATTTGAATATGATGCCATTTCAATCCACAAATTAAAATCGAGAAAAATAAACGTATTATAGTGAAATTAACCACAGGGCTAAAAACCTGATCATACTGAATGCCTTTCTCTTGTCGGAAGCCTTGTGCAACGAGACGAGCCTTAAATCTAATTATTTCGTTCTCTTTATTGCACTTAATAGTATAAACCCATCTGCTTCCCAAGATCCTAGCATTCGGAGGTTTTTCTACTAAAGTCCAAACTTCTCGATCTTTAATAATTTGAATTTCCTCCTCCATTGCACGCTTCCATAATTCAGCTTGAGGGGAACGCATTGCTTCATGAAATGTATTTGGAACGTTCACCTGATCCTTCTTTAATTGTCATTCATTTAAACTATTTGCTTCTAGTTCCTGATTTACGATGCCCGTAAAGTTATTTTTACCACTGAAGTCAAATATTTTTGGATCGAAAGGTATATTTTTAGATTCACAATAAGTTTTAGCATCGTTTTGGGATCTTAAACGCATATTGGTCCCCAATATACTATAATAAATATCGGTACGCGATCCATCTGAACGAGGAACAGCCTTTCGAAACCACTCGATGTTTGGTTTAGTTAACGTAGGAGATTTAGATACTGTTTGTATCGGTATAGAACTCTCCGACTCCCCCTCAATTAATTTAACTTGTTTATCGGGTTCAACACACGATTTTTCAGCATCAGAAACCTCCGAATCGTTTAAATCTAATGCATCCAAATGGAATAAACTTCGGTCAGAAACCCGTTTATTTTTAACTGGTTCCTCTATTCTAACATTGATGGTCTCGATAACTTTGTCTTTTTCGGGGATCCATACACGATAGCCTTTTGTGCAAAGAGCATAACCTACAAGTACCCCCTTCTCAGCACGCATATCAAGTTTACCGCGATTATGTTTAGGAATTCCAACATATACAGTGGAACCGAAAATTCTTAGATGTTTAACAGACGGCACTTTTCCTCCAAATAATTCGATATCGGCAAGAAATGCCGCGATATGACATCATGTTCAAGATTACTTTTTTGCACAATTTCAGCTTTCATGTGACATTAGCGTTGTGTGTTATATGAGAAGTTAAACATTATCGAATTATTTGAAAACTTAAAACTTTCAAATGCGTTTACAATGAATAATGATTTCAATGGCACTTTAGCATTAGTTAAAGGGACAATTCTCCTATACCGACAGCTGCGATTAGCGCACACTATAAGCCTTTTTAAGTTCCAATAGCAGGTGTGCTGCAAAATTTTCTAATTCCACCTTCTACCGCCAAGGGCGCACTGTTCTAAACAAACCACCTTCCGAACGAAACTCAAACTTGTGTCCACGCTGTCTCCTGCATTGTTTAGCAGGCGTGCTGCTAAATTCTTTAGTTCCACTTTCTACTGCTAGAGGGCGCAATATGTTTTATATGAACATCCAATACAGGTCCCCGTACCTGTGGCACAATACAGCACGAGTGCTGCACATGCTTTGCAATATCTGTTAGTTTCACTTTCCACCGCCAGAGAACGCACTCTGTTCTAAACTAAATCGTCTATATCCAAACGAAACTAGGTTATTCAACCTATCCGTAGATACTTGTATATTAGTCGAGGAGGCGAGGACTCGAATAAGAATTTAAGAAATTTTCTGAAATTATTATTCAGAAATAATGGTAATCATTACACATAAATTAAGACTGTGAGAGGTTATAAACGAAATACTAATGTAATTTGGAATTAGTTTCGATGATATATGAGTAATAGAAGTTTAGTTATTAAGATATGGCTCAGTTAAGCAGAAATCCACATAGGTAGGACGCGGGGGAGGGGAGATGGAAGTGCTCTTCAACAAATATCTAATTAAGACTACTTAAGTACTTTGTCAAAAATTGGGACTGGCAGATGAGCCAGGAATATAATTTAAAGATTTTACTGAAATTATTATTCTAAAATAGTGGTAACAACTACTAATAAATTAACTTTAAGACAGCATGAGATGATAATTAAGATATTAATGGATATTGGAATTAGTCTCGAAGAGGTATGAATAACAGAAGTTGAGTTATTAAGATAGGGCTTGGTTAAGCAGAAATCAACAAAGGGGAGAGAGGAGATGAAAGTGCTCTGTGACAAATGATTAATTAAGTCTAGTGCACTAGTCTATCGAAAATCGAGGATGACAGATTTGGTAGGAATATAATTTAATGATTTTGATGAAATTACAATTTGAATGAATTTTAATAAGTAAACTAATTGGTTTCGCCTGCTAACCGATCACTCCTTTAAAACGAATCTTTAATTTATACGTAAATCTCGAACCGGGTTCCCACAGCCTGCAGCAACGTATAGACCCCTTGCATTGACGTCACGTTGCTATTAGCAACGACTGATACTATAGCTTCTGGAGCACACACGTGGAGCACAGAACTCCCCGTTTGCCGTTAAAAGCACGTGTTATCTTTCTCTTTGATTTAGATCTTCCTTATTTTAATTATTATAGTGCAAATAAGTCTAAAAAATCAAATGGAGAGCACCAATTCACCTTATATTTGGGCGCCATAGGAAGCGATTTCAGACATGTGACGTCATGTGCAACACGTCTATAGCATTCACCGGGGTCCTTGAACTCATATTAAATTTAAAACCGAACAAACCTCGAACCAGATCCCCGCTGCCTACGGCACCGTAGTCTTCGATTCCACTGCTCAGGGATTTCTAACAATATATCAAGAGGGGTGCCGGCAAAAGTTTGGGGAAGGGGCACGGGAAGTGCAAATTATGAATAAGTGGTCACGGGGCTTTCTAACACTATATTGCATGATGAGTATTGGCAAAATTTAGAAAAGTGCCTCTCCAGCCCACAAAGTAGGGGAGGTGCATATTATGAATGAGTGGTCACAGGCCTTTCTAATGATATATCACATGAGGGGTGTCGACAAAATTTAGAAAAGTTCTTCCCCAGGGGGAAAAGTGAGGGGAGGGACACCGGAGGTGCATAACATGAATAAGTGGCCACAGGACTGTCCAACGATGTCTCACATGAGGGGCGTCGGCAAAAGTTAGAAAAGTGCCCCATAGTGGGGGCCCTACCATCATCACCCCCGAAATACACCCTTTTTGAAATTCTTACATATCATAAATAACATTTATGGGAAAGCTCTGTAAAATAATCCAATCTAAAATGATGAAAACGCTGAGATTTCAAAAAAATTAGAAAAGTGCCCCCCGGGGGGCGGGGGCAGAAAGGTTCATAATATGGAGGAGTGATCGGAGGGCATTCTGATCATATATCACGAAAGGTTCGGAAAAAGTTTGAAAATCCCCCCACTCTATGGGTCCACTTTCGTGCACCCTGAATACCACTCGGAATTCACACAACCACCCCTCTTTGAAATTTTTACATTTAATAATTATTTAACTGAGGGATCTGTCAAAAAACCGCATCTGAAACTATATTTATTGTATAAAACACTATGTTTTAAAAATTTCTTTGCATGCCCCCCGCCCCCCCTTCCCTTCTCCGAAATCCAACTCCTCTGACTTATTTAAAATTTGTAGGTGTTTTTTTATAAAATATCTGAAATTTTAAAATCGATCGGTTAGTTAGTAATTTTCCTTATTTTTATAAATTCGCGATTGGACTTCGAAAAGTGAAACCAAAATTTGCATTCTTTTTGTGCGCTAGTTTCCCGTTTTTAGCTCACAGGCTATCAAAGCCTGACAGCTAATGTGCCCGCCCTTTCTGTATGTATGTACGTACGTATGTAAGTACGTAACGCGATAACTCTTGATAGAAACATCCGATTTGCTTCAAAATTTTTTTCTAGGTTCATTGTGATAAGGCGCTTCCCTGATTAGTTTTGGGAGTTCATTGGTTAAGGATAAAGGGGGAAAAGGGGGGTTAGTCCACCCCCTTAATTCAGATAAATGGGTTTTTTTTGCAGAATCATTCGATTTGCTCCGAATTTGGTATACCGGTTTATTATGTTAAGGAACTTCCCTGATTAGTTTTGGGGGTTCATTGGTTAAGGATAAAGGGGGAAAAGGGGGGTTAGTCCACCCCCTTAATTCAGATAAATGGGTTTTTCATGAAGAATCGTTCGATTTGCTCCGAATTTGGTATACCGGTTTATTATGTTAAGGAACTTCCCTGATTAGTTTTGGGGGTTCATTGTTTAAGGATAAAGGGGGAAAAGGGGGGTTAGTCCACCCCCTTAATTCAGATGAATGGGTTTTTCATGAAGAATCATTCGATTTGCTCCGAATTTGGTATACCGGTTTATTATGTTAAGGAGCTTCCCTGATTCGTTTTGGGGATTCATTGGTTAAGGATAAAGGGGGAAAAGGGGGGTTAGTCCACCCCCTTAATTCAGATAAATGGGTTTTTCATGAAGAATCATTCGATTTGCTCCGAATTTGGTATACCGGTTTATTATGTTAAGGAACTTCCCTGATTAGTTTTGGGAGGTCATTGGTTAAGGATAAAGGGGGAAAAACGGGGTTAGTCCACCCCCCTTAATTCAGATAAATGGGTTTTTCATGCAGAATCATTCGATTTGCTCCGAATTTGGTATACCGGTTTATTATGTTAAGGAAGTTCCCTGATTAGTTTTGGGGGTTCATTGGTTAAGGATAAAGGGGGAAAAGGATGGTTAGTCCACCCCTTTTAATTCAGATAAATGGGTTTTTCATGCAGAATCATTCGATTTGCTCCGAATTTGGTATACCGGTTTATTATGTTAAGGAGCTTCCCTGATTCGTTTTGGGGATTCATTGGTTAAGGATAAAGGGGGAAAAGGGGGGTTAGTCCACCCTCTTAATTTAGATAAATGCGTTTTTGATGCAGAATGATTCGATTTGCTCCGAAGTTGGTATACCGGTTTATTGTGTTAAGGAACTTCCCTGATTAGTTTTGGGGTTCATTGGTTAAGGATAAAGGGGGAAGGGGGGCTAGTCCACCCCCCTTAATTTATATAAACGGGTTTTTCATGCAGAATTATTCGATTTGCTCCAAATTTGGTATACCGGTTTATTATGTTAAGGAGCTTCCCTGATTCGTTTTGCGGATTCATTGGTTAAGGATAAAGGGGGGCTAGTCCACCCCCTTAATTTAGATAAATGGTTTTTTTGCAGGATTATTCGATTTGCTCCAAATTTGGTATACCGGTTTATTATGATAAAGAGCTTCCCTGATTAGATTTGGAGGTTCACTGGTTAAGTATAAAGGGGGAAACGGGGGCTAATTCCCCTTCACTTATTTTTTTGAAGGGCATTATTCTTTAAAATAAGAGTATAATATACAATTAGTGTGAATAGCCTGTGAGCTCAATGCCATCAGTTTAGCTGGGCACTTTTCTTTTTTATTGTTTTTGGATTGTTTCCCAATGTTTTCTAATGAGATGGTAAGTTATTAATTTCTATGGTACCTATTTCCCACAGGATTACCTTGAGACATGAAAGTCCGGGTTCCCCCGATATTTCCTTTTTATACACTGCTCTCGCATCTCTGTGTGAAAAGAGTAGTTTCGGCCGACCCCACCCCCACAGGCACCTACCAACATTAATAGTATAGAAATTTGTTCATTTTACTACTTAAGAGATAAAATTGATATTCAAGATATTATTGTAGACTACTTTTATGCAATTATATTAGCATATGGTTTAATTTCAGTTTGAGTTTGAAGAGTGTGATGATCAGGTCGGGTTGTCTTAAAGTAGAATTTTCGGGTTCAGGTCCATTATAACACAAACTGCTGGACACACTAAATATAAGCATGTGCTATGTTTTTATTCATAAAGTCAATCAATCTACTGGCAGCAACGTAGATAAAACTGACTTGCAAAAAAAAAAAAAAACTGTTTTCAAAACACTCTTGGTAAAATATGCCAACTGGCATGCAATAAATAAATAAAAATATCGGAAATATTAAGCTATACTAATAAAGCACTAAGTTTGCCTGTGTGCGATGGCTAGGAAAATCTATTGCAAGTAGAGGTTTGAAAATGTGCATGACATAGTCCAAGACTTGTGCGAATGCACACACTGAGACTCAAATATTTAAATAATTAGCTGAGATATTAATGACAAATAACAAGTAAAAATTAAATTAAAAAAATATATAAAAACCCGACTGCGTAAAAAGCAAACTAATTAATTATTTCTCATCAATGTGAAACTATTTTTTATATTACTTACCTATTTTTTTTATTTACTTGTATTGATGACTTTTAAGTTGTGTTTAATTATTAGTTCCTATCTATAAACACTGTTTTGATGAGGCCTATAGATGTCTATGAAGGTTAGAGTTGCAGTAAAGCTAGAAATCCTACCTACACAACTTCCAGGTCGTGTAATATTTAAACGGAGCTTCTGACTGTAAAATAGTCAATGAAACATCGTCTTAATTTTGAAAGACCTATCCAATGATATGCCACTCAATATGGTACGTAAAAAAATTTTTCATCTCAACCGCCATTTCGTATTTTACGGCCACCTTTTTGAATTTATAAAAAAAAACCTAGCCTATAACCATCGGACGGTTAAGACGAATTGACAGAGACCTCATTCATTAAAATCCATCAAGCCGTTGGGATGTTTCGAGGGTATAAAGAAATCCACATACCCAGATACGCGTGAAACACATAACCCTTCCTCGCAGTCGGGTAAAAATGAACAATCATCAAAAAGATGAAATTTTTCTCAAAATGGCATGTAACATCCACACTGGAATATCACTAGCAGAGAAGATCCAAAGCCTCATCAGCTAAACAGTTTAAAATACTGAATATAAAATATCCACCAAAGTATAATACTTTTAACTTTCTAACGGGAAAATTTGTTAAAAAAATATGAATGTTAACTCTGAGAAAAAATTTCTTTTAAAAACTTGTTTTTCCCCATCTTTCCAAGCTTGGATCGGCTCGACTTTTCAGAATGCAAGAAAATAAAAAAATACCCTCTTAATCTTGGTTTAAGAAAAAGTTTTCTAAGGTTCAAGAAAAGAGTTTTCTATGAAGTTTCAAGGTTTGGTTATGTAATTCTCTGCAATGCTGAAAAATCTGCATCGGCCTTGGAAATCAAAGTATGAAAATAAGAAAAATTCCAAACTACATAGTTATATGTTAGATTTTCATTTGAACAGTGCAATCCGTTTAAAAAATACAAATATTAACCCTTTTCAACCAAATTCCTTTCTGAAAGTTCCTTCGGGTGAATTTTAATTTTTTTAGCACACTTTGAAATTCTGCATCCACTATTTTTTTTTTATCAAAATATGGAAAAGCAGGTAACTCTTACTTAAGGATAGTACATTTTACTTTAAAAAGACATATTAGGTTTTTTGAAATATTAATATTAACCCTTCCAGAGAAATTAGCCTCTGAGAATTACTTGCAACTTCATCTACTATTACATTATTGGAAATCCTGTATCCGATTAGGAAATCAAAATACGGTAAAACAAAACATATCGACTTTAACCCTTTAAGACCGCAAGATTTTTGGTAGAAATGAAAAGTTTTGGTGGTTTCCCCTAATTAATAGGATCATATTTGATTAAAATATACATCCAATGTCAGGTTATGTCAAGGGAGTATCCACGCAATTTTGTGGGTGCAGGCTCGACTTTAAATCAAACAAAATGGAGGAAAATGTTTCTTTTTCTTTATTATCACCTACACTATTGTGTAGGTCAGGTCTTAAAGGGTTATGAGCATAAAATAGCTTGTTTATAAAAATAATACAGTGAAATCTCATTACAACAAATCTCCGAGGAGCACTGATTAAATTTACTATACTGAAAAATCCGTTAAATTGAATATTTTTATAATGAAATAGGATTTTTTTTTCAGCAATTCAAATATTTGTTAAACTGAAAAATTCGTATAAGTGACATTCACTGTAATGTATTTCTACTGTATTAGTTAACATTCTTTTTTCAAGGCTAAAAGAAACTAAATCTCGATATTTTAACACAATTTCTTTACACAGTCATCTGATACATCCATTATATAACGTATGAAAACCAAATTTAGAGAATTAGAAGCATTTAAAAAAAAAAAACCTGGTTAATATTTGCTTACATCATGGATATTACACCAGTGGGTTTTGCAACTAAATATCAATATTTTTGCATATATATATATATACAGGCCTTGCAAATATTATAGTTATAACTCATAAAAATTTCAAAGAGTTTCGACAATAAAAAACTATTTAAAAAAATAAATAGGGTCGGGTGGGGGAAAGTGGTGGTAAAATCAAGCTTTTTTTAGAAAAGGCCCTAAAATCAAACTATTAAATTTATTTTAATGAAACTTTTGATGCATTTTCTATACATTGGATTCATATAGATTAAACATGAATCATAACCACTCAATTTTATTCGATTGTTTTCTGACAGTGATACATTTAAAAGAGCATGTTTTGATACCACCACTTTACCCCATGGTGGGGAAAGTGGGGGGTAGTTCCAAAATTAATGTATATTTAAATAAAAATGTGTAAATATTGTTTTTTAAATAAAAATACACTGAAATAAATGTATCTTAATTATTTTTAAAGGTACAAATGCACAAAAAAAAAAAAAAAATATTTTTCAGATATTGTTTAATTAAAGAAATAATGCCCATGACTATCAAAATTAGGTTCACTTAGTATGTAGCATATATTGCTGAACTCTATATAATCTTCACCACCAAATAGCAAGAAAAGTCTAATAATTCCCCAATGGTGACTTATTCAAATGCTTTATGTGATATAATGTATTAGTTTTTATCACTTGGGTGATTATTTTAGCTGGTCGACTTTTTGACGGTATGCAATGAGCATAAACAAGATAGTTTGTAAACATTAAATTTGTTTCCAGTTTCTAAAACTAAAATAAGAATAATTGCCATAATCTCAATATATGTCTCTAAAAAAGAATTAACAAAATATCTTAATTTAAAAGAGAAAATAGGTTTTTTTCAATATACCCCCACTTTACCCCACGGACCCACTTTCCCCCACCTGACCCTATGTAAAAAATAACTTTTAATTTAATTGTATTATCATATTCAAATTAAAATTTATAAATAAAGCCTATTTTTTTTATTAATACTTTTATTACAGCTCATTTTTAAAAATTAATCACATCTACAGTCTAAAATTGAATCATCATGCAACATTGAGCTAAGCCTAACTATACCACCACTTTCCCCCACCTCAGAAAAAAATCATAAAAAATTGAAATAATAAAATAATTCTTACCTTGATGCATGAATCTGTTTTTAAGAAGTTCTTCTACAGAAATGTATCAAAATATACTAATTTTTTCAAGTGAGAAAGGATCAAGAATAAAGTTTATCAATACCATGTGTTAAGAACAAACTGCACATATATGTAAACAAGAAGATAAACAACAGTAAACTTGTTGCCAGATTTACAAATCTTAATAGAAATATTTTTCACAAACTCCAATTATGTATTAATTGAAAAAAAAGTAAAAATATGTGCATTTATTGTGAAAAAAGTGCATTTTTTTAGATTACCACCACTTTCCCCCACCTGACCCTAATGGATTCAATGACGGTCAATGTGAAATAAAAAGCCTCCTAATTTTTTTTTTTTTGGGGGGGGGGGGGGCGGGGGAACCAGGAGAGATTTAGTTTTTTTTCAATGTCTTAAAGATATCACTATTTTATTTGCTATTGTGCAGCCGATCATTTCTGCACGTGCATTTTTTTAAATTTTTTGCTGTAACATTTAAAAAAGGGTCAGACATTAAGTGACAGTTTTCTTTCTCTACCTCACCGTTTTTTTTCTTTACTTTGCCTTATTAAAAATACAATATTTTAAACAGGTGATTCAATGATTTTTTAAAAACCTATTTACTTTATTTAAGGAGAGGCAAATAAGAACATAACAATCAAGGTAGTGGGGCTCCCAACATTATGTTTGTTTGGAAAGATTTTCATGTTCAATTCATACAACACTGACTTTAGGTATATTTAAGGTTAGTATTACATGCCCGGATTGCTCCAGTCTTTTGTTTAAAAATATAAATAGACCGGAATGCAAAAATCCTTACTTACCCAATAGTATGCTGCCGGCAGCAGGGATTCCCCTACTTCAATACATTTGGATAGATACGGTACATACTCTGGTACATTTGGATAGATTTTCATTTAAATATATAAAATCCTTCTACACCTCGAAATAAGCTTTTTTTCAATTTTCTTTAATTGAATTTTTTAATGCAATTTTCACAGTTTTTTCATATTGATTGTTCAAAATTAATAAAAAGAATTCAGTTTCAATAATTTAGTGCAATATAGTGAGGTCTGTGTGATGCGGGTAGAAAGCAGTCGCTGAAATATAGGGGGCCAAATTTATACTATTAACCTCGATTTTCCTACCTGTTTTACTGTAAAATATACAGGGTGTATCTGAAATGCTTCGAAAAACTTAGGGCGATGATATTACTCATCAAGATGAACAAAAAATGCAATGGAACATCGGGTCTCAACTGATGTTTAAAGGGTGATAATCACAAAACTAATAAAAATATTGAAATCTCGCATGCTGCTTTTCTGCAGAACTGGTTAGTAGCACGAAGCTGGTTTTGCTTTCACTTTGTGCATATCCAGTCAGAAAGAGGTAACAAAAACTTGGAAGAAATCCAAACAAATCTTTGAGCAGGAATCCACATATGCAAATTTGAGTGTGTCTGCCAGTCGTTCCTCCGTAGATGTACCTACTCTGTGTAATAAAGTCAGCTTTCAACACTTTGAACAATTATTGTAAAATATTTGTTTTCTCTGGGCATCACGAGCTGTGTTGTGCCTTTTCTGTGCAATAAATAATTTTCTCGAGTATTTCTTTCTTGTCCAGTTTGTCCATTTCCAGACACTTTTTCTCGATTTTCGCCCTTTAAACATCATTTGCGACACCATGTTCCATTGCATTTTTTGTTCGTCTTCATAAGTACTATCATCCCTCTAAGTTTCTTGAAGCATTTCAGATACACCCTATATATATATATATATATAACCATTAATTAAACATTACTGACCACCAATATATATATATATATATACATATATATTTATCAGGAATTTTTTACCCATGAAAGTACATACATTTATCGTTTCAAAGTTATTGAAATGTACCTTAATCCACACACTAAAACAAATTTCTGACTAAGAACTTCTTTTTTAAAACTTGTTTTAGGTCTTTATCTCTTTTGTTACCTTCTCTTTCCTGAGTCTGTAATTTTATTTTTGTACTAAAGATAAAAACATAACTTTTAAAATAGTATGATGTTTCTATCTTGGAATCCAAAAGGGTTGCATTTACACTGTTGTACTGCACTGTTAGACACATTTTTTTCTACACTCAGTTCCCAAATCCTCTTTGCCAAAATATAAGTGCTCTTACATTATTTAGTTGTTCTGAATTTCTTAACTAAAATTAAACTTTTAAAGTTCTAAAATAAATGTGAAATATGTATTCAGTACAACTTATTTCTATTTCTGCCTTTTTTCAATTTTGTAACACCTGTCATAAAGAGAAGGTGGTGGCGGCAGTGCAAATTGAAACCTTGGCTCAGAAGCAATTTTTCCTTCACAGGGTGCTGAATATAGCAAATTTTTTCTCTGTCTTTTTTTAACTTTTCAAAAAATGTTTATAAAATTTTTGGCATGTAATAGATATTTTTTTTTTATATTCACAAAAAAATCTTGTTTCAATCTTTTAGCCTAATATAGTGAAGTTTGCTCTCAGCAATTTTTTGGCATTTGTTTCCTGAATGAGAACTCCCTGTTAAATTTTGCTATTGCTGCGGTTAAATTGGAGATGGAAGAATGTAAATTGATTCCTATAGGAACGTGAACGATTGCATCAAAATAAAATATCGCAATAAGTAAGGGTACATTTCATTTGAGAATAGAGCAGATGTCGCTTAGATGTGTATACATTTTATAAGGGAATGCATTGTCTTTGATTTCTTTTTAAATTTGTGAAAAATCAGGATATTAACATATTTGAATTTTTTAAAAATATTTTCCAAATGATTCCCCCATTCAGCAATGTAAAATTTAACTTTGGATGGCAAAACATGACTGTAATTTTTTGTGCAATTTTGCTATAGAAACATATGTAAATGTTCCCCTTGAAATGAGAACAGAGAAAATTTACGCATGAAGCATAGATTATGAAACACTTTCACTGTTTAGTAAGGTAAAGAAAATACCCAAATAAACAAATTAGGAAACACACAGCAGATTATTTGAAAACTAGATTTCAGCAAGCACCATCCATAGCGAAAAAGGTATTCAAATTCTTTTGTACAGCCCTGTATATGATCTATAGATTTCTATATATAATACATAGGAAGGGAAAATTTAGTTTAGTTAAGAAATACATAACCCTGTTAAAAATTCACTTTTGCCAATGGGCGGAAATGTACTTAAATTCATTTCTAAAGTCCTATATATTATCTTACAGATGTTTATACCACAAGACAAACTAAAATTAATTTTAGGCAAAAAATGCTTAAAACTACTAGCATCACACTTCCAGAAATTACTAACTACAGACAGCAATGTATCCTGTTCTTTAGGTAGCCTTGTATATAAATTTATTTATACTCTTCAAATACAGTTCAGCTTGAAAATGAAAAACTCAGTAAAAAACACTTTTAAACAATTTACACCCATACTATTTATTGCTTACAAATTCTTTTATGTAGCCTTGTATATGATTTATAAAATTTATGCACACAACATAATATACAAAAACTTAGTTAAAATTATCAATGCATACTATAACTAAAAATGCTTTTACATCAATAATATACAGTACTCTGCCCACAATATCTGCTGTGCTTTCCTGTAAATTAATATTAAATACTATGCACATCATATTCTACAGCAAACATCTTGTAGTGAACCTCAGTAATATGCGTCAAATTCATTATGTTTGAAATACATAAAATAATTAAAATACACTGAAAAAAGTTTTCTTTGTAGGCCATTATGTAATCGAATTCTTTAGTGCAACACTTTAAATTAATGATAAATGCTTTGCACTTCATATTTTACAGAAAACATGTTTTAACACACCTTAGAAATGAATATTAGTTTAATTATGTTTGTAATAAAGTAACATGATTAAAATATATTGCAAAATATTTTTCAATTTTAATTAATTTTTCAACTACATTTCAGCAGTGAAATTACGCTTGAAATTATTGAATATTAATGATGTGAATTATCACATTGCTACAAAGCGTAAACCAACTTAGTGAAAAATGTCCAAGCCAGGAATCGAACCCGGGTCCCTGGAATAGATCTCCAGTGCTCTACCACTAAACCACAAGGACGATGTCCAGCTTGGCATTTCTCACTTATATAAGTCGGTAAGGCTGCTACTGCAGCACAAGATAGAGAAGTCTTCATGAGCACACATTCTAGTGGCGTAACATGAGACGCAAATAAACCCAGCATCGGTGAATATACAATTTTAATTAATTTTTCAACTACATTTCAGCATTCAAGCGTAATTTCACTGCTGAAATGTAGTTGAAAAATTAATTAAAATTGTATATTCCCCGATGCTGGGTTTATTTGCGTCTCATGTTACGCCACTAGAATGTGTGCTCATGAAGACTTCTCTATCTTGTGCTGCAGTAGCAGCCTTACCGACTTATATAAGTGAGAAATGCCAAGCTGGACATCGTCCTTGTGGTTTAGTGGTAGAGCACTGGAGATCTATTCCAGGGACCCGGGTTCGATTCCCGGCTTGGACATTTTTCACTAAGTTGGTTTACGCTTTGTAGCAATGTGATAATTCACATCATTAATATTCAATAATTTCAAGCGTAATTTCACTGCTGAAATGTAGTTGAAAAATTAATTAAAATTGTATATTCCCCGATGCTGGGTTTATTTGCGTCTCATGTTACGCCACTAGAATGTGTGCTCATGAAGACTTCTCTATCTTGTGCTGCAGTAGCAGCCTTACCGGCTTATATAAGTGAGAAATGCCAAGCTGGACATCGTCCTTGTGGTTTAGTGGTAGAGCACTGGAGATCTATTCCAGGGACCCGGGTTCGATTCCCGGCTTGGACATTTTTCACTAAGTTGGTTTACGCTTTGTAGCAATGTGATAATTCACATCATTAATATTCAATAATTTCAAGCGTAATTTCACTGCTGAAATGTAGTTGAAAAATTAATTAAAATTGTATATTCACCGATGCTGTGTTTATTTGCGTCTCATGTTACGCCACTAGAATGTGTGCTCATGAAGACTTCTCTATCTTGTGCTGCAGTAGCAGCCTTACCGACTTATATAAGTGAGAAATGCCAAGCTGGACATCGTCCTTGTGGTTTAGTGGTAGAGCACTGGAGATCTATTCCAGGGACCCGGGTTCGATTCCCGGCTTGGACATTTTTCACTAAGTTGGTTTATGCTTTGTAGCAATGTGATAATTCACATCATTAATATTCAAAATATTTTTCTGTATAGATCATAATGTAATGGAATTCTTTTGAAAGTCCATGTAAATGAACTATAAATGTACACACTTCATTTGAAATACGCCATAGTAATTATCATTAACATATACGAATTACAAGGCACTCCGCATATATGAAAATTAACGCACAGAAAGATGGCAGAGAAAATTGAAGTTATAAATATTTTTCAACTGTTTTCAGACTCCCCCCCCCCCCCCCCTCATGCTTAGTGAAGTTTCATAAAAGTAACTTTTTAGCTCACCTGGGGAGAAAAAATGAGTAAACCTTCATTTAGATGAAAAGTATTTTGATCTTTAAACTTCCTTTTATGCACATACACAAAAAAAAGAAGAAAAGAAAAACACTAATGAGGAACATATAATGGTGGCTTTGTTTTTTCATATTTCGCTACCAATGCTCTTGAAGGAAATATGAATTAAATAAAAGAAAGTTTTCTGCCTTCCGTTTATGATACTTGATATATTCATTAGTATACAGCACTACCACATGCGTTTTGTGATGCATACACATTTTTCAAAGTAAGGAAGAGTGGGGAGGAATGGGACACTTTTGACAAAAATAAGAACATTAACTTAGTTTGACACAAAAACAAAAATTTCAATTTATAGAATAGAAAATGTATATATTTCTAATGTTTTTGAACAATATGGAAACATAATTTGCAGAAACAATTTCATAACTAAAGAAATTGTAAGATTCAAATGTGTGTCATACCTCCTCACTAACAGGGAGATATGGGACAGCTATAAAACAAGGTATGACAAGCACAAGTAGTCTAGTGTTGGCTATATATACAGTCTAACAAAGATTGTAAGTTGATAATGTCTGTGCCACAATATCAAATTCTAGTAACTTCATAGAAGATTCCAGAATTCAGGATTGTCAGTCACAGATGACGTTAAAAAAATCATCAGTTACATTTATTTACATTTTGAAGTAAATGAATATAATATCAATGTTATAATTAACATGTTGAATGCCAAGTCAATTTTGTCTGTCTTTCCGTTTGGGCCATGAAATAAGATTCCCACTACCAGGAGTGGGAAAATGCACCATTTTACTTGCCACTGGCGAGTGAATTTTTTGACAGGGTGAGTGACTTTTTAGGTAGTCTTTGAAAATTGCAAACTATAGAGGTATGTCAAAAAGTTTTTTTATTTAGTAGTTAGCTATATTTTTCAACTTTCCTAATTACTGCAATGTAAACATGGTATGAAGTTCTACTTTACATTAAACTTTCATCTCTTGTTTATATTTCTTAATTTTATAGGAAAAAATTTATGAAAATAATAGTAACCAACTATTTTTGAGTTGCGTAATTTTGTCATAAAAATTTTAAACTGTACGTTGCATTTTACTGGCTGGTGAAATAAATCCTTGGCTGATAAGATTTTCTAGAAATTCCCCACCCCTGCCCACTACACAATCAATAAGTATAAGTCACCGATGACTGACACAGCCTAAACGGAAAGTTCAGTGTCAGTCATCAGCGACTGACATGGCACTCAACGTGTGTTAATATATTACCCTCTAAAAATATATGCATTTTAGCAATTAACATTCATCTTATTAAAAAGAAGGAATTGGACTTGTCCCATACCTCCCTTTGCTGGAATGTCCCACTCCTCCCCACTACCTTCTTGTATAAACAAAAATGCTGCTTTTAGCTTTTAGGCTTAGTTTAAATTATGGATAATATACAGTTTAATGTTCCATAAATAGGGAAACTATTACAACTTTACATAAACAAGTCATTAATATATAGAAAGCATAAAAAGTATATGAAGCAAATTTACTTTTGATTTTGATTCTTTAAATAATCTTTTTCTGTATACAAATGCAAGCTTATGCAGATCAGCAACTTTTTTCAAATGAAGATTGAGCTACCATTGCTTCATCTAGTGTGTGATTGATGATATGTTTAGAATGATACATAAAGAAAAAACCTACTGTCCCATTCCACTCCACTCTCCTCCCCTACTATCTTTTCCATAATAATTAGTAGCTTGTGTTAAGTGTAGGAATTAGAATTAAATGGATATAACTAATTTTTTTTTTTTCACCTTATTAGAATACACATACATCGGTTTAAATTTATGCAATTATATAATGATAAGATATAATCATTTTAGATACTCATGAAGGTATATATTTGAATTTCCTACAGTCATATACTTATATGATTGAACAAAACTGCTGATTGTAGATTCGGTGAAAAGATTTTGAAGTAATAAAATGAATATTCTTAAACTGGTGGTGGGCAATTCCATTGTAACAGACTAACAGTCATAGAGGGAAAAATGCCTGTACCTTATTTAAATAATAATAATTCTGTAATTCAAAGATAGCTACAAGTAGCATTTGACAATTAATTAAGATAAATTAATATAGTTATTATGAATAAATTACTTAATGTAAATAATAATTATTAAAAAAAATGGTATATTGTAACAGACAAACAGGAATTACCGTGCTTTTTGGATAGCTCAATGTTTATCTGTTTCTGTATTATAAAACAACATACAATTTATTATAACAAAAATGTATTTTCATTCAGAGGGAGTTCATAAATGAGCATCTTTCACAAAATTTGAGTGTTGCCACAATATATTTATGAAAAATATGTCATCTTACCTGTAACAGACCAACATTGAACATCTAACAGACAAACAAATAAATACATAAAAAGAAGCTAGGCTGATTATGAAGGATTTTATTGATTTTGACTATTCAAAATTTTATAAAATGCATTGTACATAAAAAAAAAAAATATATAGGTTTAATGCTATCAGAAAAAACAAACATATATATTACCTATTTGATGTAAAAAATGAAATACTGAAAATGGTAACATTGGTTCGGAATTGCCCTGGTACTGTTGATCATATAAATTTCTAACAGTGATGATATATTTTTTAAATCATTCATTAAATAAACAGTTTTTAAGTGAATTATTTGTATTTTCAGTAGATCCTGATTTTTATTAGCATTAACAACATATAGATAGCAATTTTCTGTTTCATAAAGATCTGATTACTCTGATAAAGTTTTAAAATGTAAACAAATCAGACTTGAAATGCACGAAATAAACAAAGCTTTTAGCCTTAAATTGTATGGATTTTTCAATGCACTGTGTGTATATATATATATATATAAACAAAGTTTATCAACACGAAACTTTTAATTAAAAAAATGAGAAAGCAAACATCTACAACACTTGCTTCTTTAGATCACAATGGACATGATATAAAAAAGGAAATAAATATTGTGTACTGCTATATTATTTACATGAATTATGGGAGATGATTATCTTATTTCGGCTTTGTTTTTATTTATTGTTACTTTAAATTATAATCTTTTAAAACAGAACATTTTATTTTTAGTTAGAATTTTCAATCAAATATTATATCCCATCTTGCAACTTATGAAAGTTTCACGAGCTTTATTAATTACCAGTATTCTCTTTTAAAGCAAAATGTGACTTCATTATTATTTTACAGTCTTTTCCTAATAATAGATATAAGAAATATTAAATCCTCTTTAGAGATATATTGTAACAAACTGATCCACTGTTGTTACATCACATGAATAAAATTGAATTGAAAATAATTATCTGAAAAAATTGCATAGAATGCAGGTTGAATACACTTTGCATTGGCTGTAATACGTCTCAAAGCATCCATGGAAGAAAATGATGATAAATTAACTTTAAAAAATCTTTAAAACATATAAACACAATGCTCCTCGTAATAAATGAACGAAGGAATATTTTTTATTTACTTATTCATATAATGCAATCCTGTACTGCAAAACATCAAACATGGCTACTAGGATTCATTTATCTCACGTTGGCGAAGCTTTGGCTTCGATTTGCCGTTCTTTTACTCTGATTGGTTGTTCGAGAGCCCGAGCTTCCCGACATCTACTTTCTAGTTCCTACAGGATGCATATATTTTAATCATTTTACTTCAATTATCACGCGAATCGTGGAAGATACATTTCGCAGTAATAAAATGTCTGGTTGGTTGGTGGGTTGCAGATAAAGATTATCCAGATGGCGGTTTTCTGGAGAACTCATTAACGTCCTTTTATTATTAATTAAAAAAAGTAATATATATTTATATGTAAAGATACATCTTTAGTTTTTTTAAATTATTGACCAAACGTTTTGACCTTTCAATTCGGTGAAGCATATGTCTCAAGCCGTCTGCCAACCAACCAACATTTCAATTAGTTTTCTGCGCACCACCTACCAACCAACTAAACAAAAATATAGAAAACATGTTTTGATGATCTCTCGGGCCTAGCCTTTCTTGTTTTTGAGGTTTTGATCTTATTTCATTTGGTTTTTCTTTAATTTTTGTTAAAGACAAAATATTTCCTATATATGATCCACTCAAACGAGGTATTTTGTAGTTATAGTGATAAATAATGACTGATTTCGCTCGGAAGCAACTTGAAAAGTACGGATGGTCCGAAGGTAATTGCAACTTTTTATGAAGTAGATATTTGCTGTTTTATATCTTTAAATGAGATATTAGTAAATACGGTACTACTTAGTTACCCCGTCGACCAATTTCGCCAAATTATACAAATTGACATAATTTTTATTTTAAATAATGAAAGAACAAATAAATTAGTACAACATTAATAAAAATACAAATAAAACATCGAAATAAAAAACACTTGATGACGTAAACACGTGTAACTTGCTTAAAGTCCAGTCAATGTGACATTTACGATCAACCATTATTGGCATTTAATAGTTTGGTGATAGATTTTTGGTCGATTGGATAGCCAAGTAGTACCATAAATACTTATTAACTGTAAAATATTTATTCCAACCCTTAAAAAAACTGTATATCCCTCAGGTTGTAGTGGGTAACTGTCCGGGTGCCCCCGCGGGCTGGGTTAAAAGAAAACCCGGGTTTTTAAAAATATATTTCTGGAAAGGAACAGATGATGTATTTGTTAACAGTTTATGGTTATTTTGTTTTATTTATTTACTTCTTTGAATCTTAGAAAATATATTTGTACTAATTTCAGGGTTGTCTCGGTTTTGACCATGGCGGTTTTAACCAGTGGTTTAAACCGGTTTTAACCGTCCTGGTCAAAATCAATTTTGACCATTTTGACCACTGAAATTGACTATTCAATTTATTTACGACTAATCAAATATGTTTTACTAGCATATGTTAAAAACTAAGTTAACATTTGTTAAAAATGTCATAATATAAGTAACATAACACCAGCAAATACCAAATTAAAAAAGTCATAACATAAATAACGTAACACCAAGATACTCATACAACACAAATGTTTTAATTATTTTTTTTACACAAGCTGTTTTATGTAATTTGTATTGAAATTAAAAAATGATTACAAGTAACAAGTTTTGCGGTTGTCTCTAAACTTAGATGGTTTCGTAAATTTATTTTGGATTATTCCAAATTTAGAAAACAATCTTTCAATTGATGACGATCTGGCACAACAATTCATTAGATGTAATGTGAATTCAACAAATTTTATATCAATTCCTTTAACCTTCTTCATTGCTACGCACCAGATATCAGGTCCAATTGTAACTTTTACATTTACACTTTCAGAAAAACAGGATTTTGGATATGGTAAGGGTTCTGCTTGAAATGCAATCACAAGAGGCAAAAACGTAGGATCAATATTATCGTGTAACCATTACCTTACTATTTCTTGCTTCTCTTCATAAATACTTTTACCCATGCCGACAGGATTCAGCATTTAAGCCAGAAAATGAACTGGGGGTAACATTTTCATTAAATCGAGACTATCATTTTAGAATAAGTTTCAAGATCTTTCTCTTTTAGCAATCTTAACCATTCGTCGCATGCATCAGATATAGTAGCATCTTCTTTTTGAAGTTTATCTAAAGCAAGGGAAATAAATTGATTTTGTAAATATTTTACTTCTTTGTATATGCCTACATTGTTAATGATTTTAACAATGTTATCATCAATATCATCCTTCATGCTCATCTGCAATTTTTCATTTCAATAACATCTTCATTATTGAACTAACTTTGTGTTTGTAATATCTTGTCCTACAAGATTCAAGTAATGTGCAGCACATCCATAAGAAATAAACAGCTCGTCTGTATATGCATTTTTAAAATCTTCTCTCATGCGTCTCATCTTGTTTTCATTGTCGCTTACAAAACTTCTTACTTTACAAACTTGTTTTTTTACCTCTTCTTTAGCATCAGCTGCTAGTTTTAAACAATACTGGGCAGTTTTTTTAGATACCCCTGTATCAACAGCTGAAAGGAAGAATGACTTTTCCCCTGTTGATATGCAATTAACAATGAAAGGGAAATTATGGATCTAGCTTTCTTATTGTATTGCATTAAGCATATTTTACGAATGAGCCTCCTTAACTTATCAGTGTATTATTTTTTTAACTGCCTGTTACTTTTATTACTTATTAAGTTACTTTTAATTGGAAAGAAAAAATTATTAAAATTAAGACCATTTTTAACAATTTTGACCATTTCTGACCACTTTTGACCAATTTTGGACGGTTAAAACCACTTTTATCCAGTGTCCTGGTCAAAATCAATTTTGACCGGTTAAAATTACAACCCTGACTAATTTACTTGCACTTTTAAATTGGGAACCCTATAATTTTAGGAACAGATGTGTTATTATCCCACCCTCCGCCATCTTGGATTTTTTTTGGCGAGAAAACCCCTTTTCCGCCAAGTAGTAAATGTCGCCAAGCACCTGTTTCTACGCATGTTTGGCTCAACGAAAATAAAATGTAAATAATAAACAAAATTCGCTAAACTGGCAAATCAGTAATCCTTGTATGAGCGCTTCGCGCACATTTAACGGAAAAAAAAACATCGCCGAATTCAGCATTTCTCGCTAATATAGCATTCTCAAAATTCAGCAGTTCTCGTCTTGTAGCAATCTCAAAATGTAAAAAACTCTTAAAACAGCAAAATATACCTAAAAAACGAGACTCGCTAAAGTGGCAATCAGCAATAGTTGTATGAGCGCTTCGCGCTCATTTTCCAAAAAAAAACATCGCCGAATTCAGCATTTTTTGCGATATAGAATTCTCAAAATTCATTAGTTCTCGTTTTGTAGCAATCTCAAAATGTAAAAAACTCTTAAAGCAACAAAATATACTTAAAATTATCAACATACCTTAACAGACATCTGCTTTCTTGAAACCTACAGCACAAAATATAACACCGCCGTCATTTTCCGAAATAGGCTTAATACGCATTGACACGCTATAAACAAATCCCCCTTTCATGTCAAAATTTCCTCATATTTCTTAATTACTTCAGCAAGAGCGTTTAAACGGACTACAGAAACTATAGTCAATGAAATACATCCAATAAATTTAACATAAAAATAAAAAGACAGCCATAGAACACGATATCAAAGAGTATCTGGTACAAGAGTCAACCAACCGTCAGCAACGGCACCTGGCAGTGAAATGAATGTTCACGCTCTCGCGTCGTAAAAAAGGGGGTTGCCATAATAAGTTACTAAACGCCACAAGCCGGGGTTGCCAGAACGATAAAAATCACCAAATACTCAACATCGCGGAGGGTGGGATAATAACACACCTTAGCCATTAAATTAATAAGAATAGTATATGGAAAGAAATATTTTATTCATAGTTATACATTTGTTATTAATAGCAGTTGGCAGGGCACTGGTCTGATTTTGATCTCATGAAATGTTCCATCATCTTTAATTTGAAACAATTAAAAGAAAACATGCAATGCCATTAACATTATTAACCAATCAGAGAGTTGGTTTGGAATTTTAAATACAAGTAATAACAATGAGCAGTGATGATAATCCTTCTACAGATTGCATCATTTTTTAATTCTTTTTATTGAATAGTGAATGCAAAATGTAAATGTTTAAAACTAAAACTTAACAAATCATCATTTGCAATATTTAGTCTTATTGCATCAGCCTATTAAAAATTAAAGTAATCTACATTGTGATATATATGTAAGTATAGGATCCGGAATCCTTGGGACCTGGGGCATTCTGGATAAGGGGTTTTTCCGTAATTCAGAAGACTACCACAAATATTTTCTAATGTACATAAATATGAAATAAGGTAAGCATAAATAATATTAAAAATACTGTATTACACATTTGTTGAATTAATTCAATAAAACACAATTAAGGAAAAGTTTTTTTTTTTTTTTTTTTTTTTTTTTTTTTTGTAAATAAAAATTAATGAAAGTTAAGTAATAATTTTAAATTATAGTAATAAAACTTACATACGAACAAGATCAAAAATAAAATTTAGTTTTGGGATGCAGATGCTTGGGAATTAGTTTTTTGGAAAAATCCTTTTAAAGTTGGCTGCTTGTAACGTTTCTCTTTTACAAGCTGGTCTTGAATTTTATATAAGGACGTTATTTGTTGTACATGGAAATAACTTCTTTGTACCATGCCTTGAATTAATTGTTGAGTGTAAAATATCATTTGTTCATTAGATATTTTTTCTACCTCCTCATTCTTGTCGTCATCATCATCACTACTATCATCAGATGCATCTTAGTCATCATTTCACAAATTTTACGGATTCGCATGGAAAGCGGACAGAAAAATACAAGAGGCAAAATTACCAACACTTAAAATGCAGATTTCCGCAAATTCGCGGAGATAAAGAAATGCGTAATTACTGTAATATTCCATTAACCCACCCTCCCCTATTTTGTAAACAAATTTGATATTTAAAAAAAAAAAAATCCCATGAAAGCATCCCCCCCTTTAAAAAAAAAATCGTGCAAAGTGCCGTATCAATTTTCTGTCTTATCCGATTCCGAATCTCTGCTTTTCTTCTGTTCGATGGACACAGCTGATCACGGTAAAACGAACGTTTCTCTCATTCTCCTAATTGGCCGAATTGTGGGTGTGCCTTTAGATGACGTCAAAGGTCGGAGCTTGCCAACACATTTTCGATCGTGGTAAACGCGTTCAAATTCTAAGTGATGTTTCAAAAATATTTTATCTCAAAAAGTTAAAATTAAAATTTTTTATAATGGATTTTAGCATTTGAAACAGAAAAATACGAAATTTAAGAATATGTAGTTAGTTTTCCCATATTTCTAAATGTTATGCCGATGCGAAGTCATAAAAATGATCGAAAAGAGAACTTATGTCCGATGATTGCGTACATTCAATTCTTATCTTTCACGGGAGCGTCATAAGTGAGATCGCAGGGAGAGCGCACTTTTAAGTTTGTGCTTTTTAAGTTCAGTTTTTTAATTATCTCGGTTAACAAAAAAAGAAAAATCTGAATATCAGGGCAGGTTTTGGACTACTCTTATAAACATTTTCGGATTTCAACAGGCGGTAGATTTCGATAGCCACTTTTAATCCCTGTAAGCGGCCTCTCCGATTACTTTATGATTTTTTGCCGCGTTTGAGGGGGGGGGAGAAAAAGAGATTAATGGGATATTACGGTACCGTGAAAAAAAGTTTAAAATATTCAAAATATCGATTTATAAAGCATGTTAACTCTTCAATAAAATATGAAAAAAAAAAAAACTGCAAATTTTTATGAAATGAAAGTTTTCACTAAGTTTCAGTTCCGGATCGTTTAGCATTCTGGTTTTTAGAGCGTTCCGGATATCGAGACGCCGGATAATAGATCCTATACTGTATTTCATATTTATAATGGATGATACTAATTTTTTTTAAAATTAAAACAAGAATACTGTATTAAGAGTGGTTGTGCACAGCTACTGTTTTAATTAAAAAGGAAATGCATTTACGCTAAGTCAAAATGGTGGTCACATGGTAATATTAAGTGAAGTTTTTGAATTGGAATAATTTCTTCTAAATGAATTGTTTAAAAACTAAAAATTTAACCATATTTGAATAGATTATGTATAACATATAAGAAAAATTTTTGTTGTAAGATATTTTTTAAGCATCATTTGCTAATCTTATGATAATTTCAAAGGAGCAAGTTTTTTTAAAGTTATATTTTGTTATTAAATAACACACAATTGATAGCTTTGAAATTTAAAATTTGTTTGTTATTTAAATTAAAGGGATCATATATATATATATATATATATATATATTAAGAACAGAGAAAATATTGAGATCATTATTAAGACTATGAAGTCATTCCCATCTATTAGACTGGTGACATGTTCACAAAGATTGTATTTCAGTTCAGATCAGGATTGCCACTTATTTCGACAAATTCTTTGTGCTTTCCTGAACAAAAAATTAAATTTTCCCAGAGTAATTCCTCTGAGAATTTTCAAAATTTCAACGGATAAATTTTACAAAGTACCAAAATTTAGTAAAATTCCTTGTTTTTAATACCTACTCATTTTTAAATTCCCTTAGTTTTTTTCAGTTTTCTCTATACAGTGGCAATCATGAAGATTATCCTATTTGTGAGGAAGGTGGAATCATAGTCCACATTTTGGCATGTTAATCCAATTTACCCGGTGAAAATTGCCCATTCTACCTGGGTTTTTTAATAAAACACGCCCAGGCTGTTTTTTTTTTACAACCCTGATATCCCTTGTACTATCAGTTTAACATTCCCTTGTACATTAGTTTAACAAGATTTTTCTTTTGACTACAACATTGCGTAAAGAATGTTTAATTTTTGTCATTATGAATTTTATTAAGCAATGAAATGTTAGTAATATCTTTATTTTCAGGTAAAGGGCTTGGGAAAGAAGAAAGTGGCATTGTTAATCCTATAAAAGCAAAATTAAAGTTTGATAAACAAGGTGTTAGTATATATTTAATTGTTTATTTTTATTCTTGTTAAATCTAAAATATTTGGTTTGTAATCTATACAATAAAATGTTATAAAAAATCATGTAATGCACAGTATAGGGTAAAAACTTCTTAAAAGTAAGTTATGCAGGTAAAAACTTCTTGAAAGTAAGTTATGCAGGTAAAAACTTCATGAAAGTAAGTAATTTACAGTTACTATATATACTCGCATATAAGTCGAGGAATTTCTGACAGTTTTCAGCAAGCAAATTGGAGGAGTCAACTTATACGTGAGTCAATTAAAAAAGGAAAAAAAAAACAAAACTTTGATTACTGCAAAATTCTGCCTTTTTATGTGTATGTATAATAAAATATTATATAAAACACACAAATAATGATAATTAAATATTAAAAAATTTTTTCAGTGCTTTGTTTTTGTTTACTTACTACTTTTTCACATTAGCAAGTGAAATCTTTGGTTTGATTTTGTGCCAAATTGAAGTAAAAAGTTAGGGGTCGACTTATATGCGGGTTTTTGATCTTTTGCAAAACTTGCATTCGAAAGTTAGGGGATTGACTTTACACAACAAGTATATGCGGTACTTAATTCTTATGGCCTGTTTTGCTTATTTTTATGGGTTTTTAAAAAAAAAGTTTTTACCATATTATAATTGATAATCTAATTCTTTTATTTCAATCTTATACTGAGATAAAATTAATTTCACAATTACATTTTCATGGTTATTGGAAGTGAGATTTTATCTGTTGTGCTGAATGTTATTGCAAATCGGTTGTTTGTTTATTACGTCTCTGTGAAAGTTTTCTGGAATTGTTAAGTTGAAGCATCAGCATGATTAAATTATCAAACTATATTTTGATTTGGCTATCAAAATAGGGTTAGATGCCGTATATTACCTAGGCCGCCATCTTGGATGTTTTGAGATTTCTTGACGATCTTTATCGATATGGGATCCGTGTGACGTGTGTATTCTGGCAACCCTGTTTTTTTATCGAGATTGTGTTGCGAGTACGCAAGAATGCCGTTTTTGCTTGTGATATCATGTCCTGTTTCTGTCAATTATTTTTATGTTAAATTTATTGGATGTATTTTATTGAATATGGGTTCTCTAGTCTGTTTAAACGTTCTTGCTGATGTAATTAAGAAATATGAAGAAATTTTGACGAATAAAGGAGGTTTGTTTACATTGCGTCAGTGCATATTCATAAGCCTATTTTGGAAAATGACGGTGATGCTAGCAGGTATTTCATGCTTGAGCTTTCAAGAAAGCAGATGTGTGTTAAGGTATGTTGATAATTTTATGTATATTTTGTTGCCTTATGAGTTTTGTACATTTTGAGATAGCTACACAGCGAGAACTGCTGAATCCAGTGATGCTTTTTTTCAGTTAATGAGCATAGAGCGCTCATACAACGATTACTGATTGCCACTTTAACGAGTTTTGTTTATTATTTACATTTTATTTTTATTAAGCCTAACATGCATATAAATCAGTGCTTGGCGACATTTACTACTTGATGGATAAGGGGTTTTCACGCCAAGAAAAATTCCAAGATGGTGGCCCTGGGAATTTATGACATCTGTTCCTTAAAATATTCAGCCGAACCTAACACTTAAAACCTTTTAAAACATATTTTTAAAAACCTTATACAACTTCTAATTTTAGCTATCAACTTATAAGATATTCAGAATAATTATAAACAGAATCATATTTAAATAAAAGAGAATGTTTTTACATTATTTATTTGCTGTTTGTAAAGTATCACTTAATAAAATTGACCATTAATGGTGATTTTCAAAGGAATTAATGATGTACAAACATAAGTTCCTGACCATTGTCTAGTAAATAATCTGTTTCTTGCTTTTCAGCAAAAGGTATTTCTAAACAAAATAGAAAAACTTTCAGGGTTGTTAATAGAACAAGACGGACAGTTTTTGTCCAGGAAAAAGTAATCGCAATTCACTTATTCACTCATAAATGCAGTGTATCTCATCTTATTCAAGGTCACACCTGGATTTTTGTTTGTTACTTTATCAATAATAAAGATATCATAACTATATATTCAACAGACTTGCTTTGATTTCTGTGAAATATGATATGAACAATATGAATTTCATCAAAGGATCGCAGACAAAACGCAAATTTTGTCAAAGAATCGCGTTTTGTTTAAGGATCGCAGAAAAAGCTTAAATTTCTTCAAAGGAAAACAAAAAAGGGCAAATTTCATTAAAGAATCGCTAAAAAAAACTTTAGTTTCCTCAAATGATCATGAAAAAAATTCGAATTTCATCAAAGGAGGGAGGAACAAACATGAATTTTGTCAAAGGATCATGAAAAAATGTAAATTTCTTCAAAGAATCGCAGAAAATACGTGAATTTCATTAGAGGATTGTGGAAAAAATGCGAATTTCATTAAAGGGTCTCTGAAAAAACACAAATTTTGTCAAAGGATCGCAAAAAAAATGCAAATTTTGTCAAAGGATCACAAAAAAAAAAGAAAAATACAAATTTTGTCAAGGATCATCAAAAAAAAAAAAATGAAATTTTTGTCAAAGGATCCCAGGAAGACTGCGAATTTCATCAAATGATTGCCAAAAAGCATGAATTTCGTCAGATGCTTATGCAAAAAATGCGAATTTCATTAAATGATCGGAAAAAAAACCAGAGTAGCTTTCTTTTAACCAAGAATCACTTGAAAAAAAAAACTATTTTTATTTTTAAAAAATTGGTTTACAGCTAATTCATATTAAATTTGGATTAATTTATTTTTCGTACACTTAAATATTTTCTACTAAAGAAATTATAAATTTTTATTAAATGTTATCAAATAAGTAAGTCTTTATTACCGCTAGAAGGCAACTTCGAAGGCATTATGTCTGAAATTTTTTTTATAAATATTGAAAAGAATATAAATTAGACTCCAAACTGGTGTTTTGAAATTCTATATTTCATAGCTCCACAGATTAGTACATTTTAAAGATTATATTTAATTAAACAATGACAAAATGTAGCACACCAAAATGGAAACACTCTTACATGTCCATATGGAGAGATTAAGCCATTGAATGAACAATGTTGAAAGATAAGTTAGAAAGGATATAATGTTTGAGGTGACTGTAGTACATAAGTATATGAAATAAAGAGAGCAATTAAACAACAACAATAGAAAAAATATTCTCCGAATAAAATTTCTTGAATTAAAATTTTGAAAAGCTTGTTGCTATTTAAGAGTGCATATTCATGCATATGCTATTCATAATACTGTTTTTAATAATGAAAAATGTGTTATATGTCTTTATGTATGATTTCAAATGTTTATGAGAAATAAAATAAGACATGTATATGTATATTAACAGCTCTTAAAATTAGCTAGGTAATAAAACTTGTAACTAAGTAACCATTATTTTCTTTAATTACATAGAGAAGTAAAAAATGAAAAAAAAGGGGGAGGGGGTTAAAGGTCACTGTAAACTAGTTAAAACAATTGGTATGACCCTTTTAAAATTTAGCTGACATATTTGAAATTCTGACTACAAATCACTAGCAGCTCCATCTATGTGCTATTCTAGTATTAATGTCTTCATTTTTGAGAAATTGGATTATTTATTAACTTCTAAGTCAATTAAATGTCATTAAAATGAATTAAAATACACTTACAAATGTGTAGTTTATAATTAAAGGGCTTTACCGTATAAAAGCAAATTTTGACAAAAAAAAAAAGCCGGTTAAAACCAATAAAAGACACTGGCGTGGCTTTTTTAAATTTTAACCGTCTTTTTTGCAACCCTGGAAAAAGTGCAAATTTTGTCAAATGATCGTGAAAAAAATGTGGATTTCGTCAAAGGATTGTTGAACATATGTGAATTTTGTCAAAGGATGGTGGAAAGAACATGAATTTTGTCAAAGGATCGTGAAAAAGCACAAATTTCTTCAAAGGACCATGGAAAAAACACTAATTTTATCAAAAGGTTGTGGAAAAAACTCTGCCCTTTTCATGCATGAGGCCACGAAAGTTCAGCTTTTTTTTTTGCGGACCCTGTAGCATGTCAGTATGACGATAAGTGCTGGAAATTGCAATCATTCATATCTAAACAACTATGAGCTAGACTTCCCTATATTCAGAATGTAGTTGATAGTATTTATACTGTGTCACTGGCCAAAATTCAGTCATTTTCAAAGACATCATCACATTTAATATAAGCAAAATTAATTTGAAACATCTTGCTAAAATATCTTCATTACTAGTAAAGTTGTGAACGGAAATTCAATTTCCGCTTGTAGTTGTGCAAACAATATTTTTGATTGAATGTATTGTAATTTTGATGGAATAAGTGGATTGAGATGTTGTTTCTTGTTCAAAAAAGTTTGTTTTGACCACATTATCTCCATTGAAAGTTTGTTACAAGATTTTAGGAACAACGTGAATGTTTTCAATCTCTAAAAATAATCGCCCACTCCAGACACAGATCTAGGATGCATTTAAAAACTTCCTTGCTAAATCAAAGGGAGTAGAAAAGTTATTCTTACTGAGTTGTCACCATTTGAATATATTGTATTATTTACTTATTTTTACTTTAGTCTCTTTCTAACACATAAGCAGTATATGACTCTGTAAAGTTTTTCTTCAAATTTTTTTCATAGTTTCTCTTTGATTTTAAAATGTTTGTTTTAATTTGCAGAAGAAGCCATGAAATTAAAAATTTTATTAATTAAAAAGTTTTATAGTTAACCCTTTCTTAAATATTTCAAAGCAGATTTTTTTCAGTATAAAGTTTACTTGTAATCAAAGCTCTTGCTTATCAAAATGCAAGTTTCTTAATTTATTAAATATTTTGTAAAATTGTTTTTAAATTTAACATTTTAACACCTTTAAACTTTGAAATATAAAAAATATTCGACCAGCCAAACATTTGGTATTTGGCCTAACAGTTACTATTCGGCTAGCCGAATATTCGATTTGTCTGTAGGTCGAATATTTGGTATTCAGCCAAAATCACTGTTCGGTGCATCCCTAATACTTAGCCCATCTTTGGCAGTTTGTGGAAAACTTGTTGGGAAATGCTAGGGTTGATTTGCCTACAGAGGCCTCTCTAATTCAGAGCCTTGTTCCGACTGATTAAAAAATAACTTTGACTTTGTTGGGCCACATCAAATTGTATGCATATCTGAGGCGTTAATGTTTGGGCCTTTTGGTTGGCCTTTTCCCACTGAACAGTGACTCCATTTTTGCATGCTTTATTATACTTGGATTTTTTGTATACATAAAAACTTTGAAAACAGAATTGCTATAAGACTGGGAAAAGTTTCCAGTTTTACAGACAGATATTTCTTTATTTCTAAACTTTAGTTTCATTGAACTAGAAAACATCATTTGCCCTAATGTAATATATATATATATATATATATATTTTTTTTTTTTTTTTTTGCTACTTTTGATGAAACATTAATGAAAGGAGGGGGGGTTTGTTTTGCTGACCCCTGTCAGATCTTTACCACCTTGCATATGCAATCGAATGGTGCCCTCACTACTTGCTACTAGCTGATTTAAACCCCATCTAGATGAGCCAAATGTTATCGCTAAAGTAACGATCCGTTTTCAGTTCATATATATATATATATATATATACCTGCAATGAGCTGTAAAAGTCAAGGGCAGTATCAAATAGTTTTATTGAAAGGCAAGCCTGCCATGCTGTGTAATTCTTTTTTTTTTTCTTCTGAAAAGAATTTTTTTTAAACAGAAAAGAACATTTATTTTTATTATGCTTGCCAGTTATTTTTATGAACTTTTTTATAGTAATTTAAGTATTGTGCGGCAGCGCAATACTTATTTATTTCCAGTGTCACTTCTCAATGTTAATTTAACATAGAAAAGCCTATGGAGCTCATAACTTTTTGACTTTTTCTTCCCTCCTTTTTGTTCCTTGTGCCGCAAATTTTTTATTCTTCGCTAATTCTAATAATATTATAAATTTAAAGTGTAAAAACGGTTGCCTGATGTCTTACTCAAAACAGATGATAAAATGCCTTTGCATATGGGTGTATTACAACCCAGAAAATAGCACAGGCTATGTTTTATTTATATAATTCAAATATTTTTCTTAATAATTACATATTTCGCTGTTTTCATTGAGAATCAATAGACATTTTCCTATAAAATTCAACTTAATTCTTTCATTGTTGCAAAAATTCAAAAGTCATAATAAATTTTTGGTCTACAGAAATTAATTTTCAGTTAAAAGATTTCCACATGAAAAATGAAATTGAAATAATTTTTTTAAAGAACTAAAAATAAGATGAATATGGTGTCATAGTGGAAATAAAAATGACATTTTCTAACATTTGTTAGTAATACAAAGCGCATTAATTTGATTTAATACAGAAAGCAGGTGAACATGACGTCAAATTTAAAACAAAAATTTGAAATATATTTTAACAACATTGATTTGAAAACATAAATATCAGTTACATACAAATGAGCGCATAAATCTATTAAATAGTTGTTAACTGTGTGATTTATTTACATTTTTCTTGTATTTATTGATTGATGAAATTTTAATTTACGAAATATTAACCGAAAACAAATACTGTGCTATTTATATTGCTTTAAGATGATGTAAAAATTGAAATTATTCGATCCTTAGTGGTTAATAAATTTGCAAAAGTTGAATTTATTTTATAGGTTGGATTAATATGACGTCAGCATTACAGACTAACATGTTTTTCTCTGTATAATATATATTTTTTTAATAGGTAGTTTTTTTTTTGTTACGACAAGAAAGAAAAAATAATTATTTGTAAATTAAAAAAAAAATTGAGACATTTAATGTTAAGTCTATGGAATTTTTTTATCTAAAATTAATCCTCAATGATGTGATTTTCTTTTTTTGTTATGAAAATCATGGCACTGAAAAATTGTTTCATTAGACGATCGGTTGAACAGTTTTGATGATTGGAGTCGCTACTAAATAATTGTCAGCTAAATTTGCATCACAAATTGTGATGTGATATTGCATAAATCAAACCTTGATGATGTTAAATTTGACATCAATTCATTTAATTGCATTACCTATTTAAAAAAACTTCACATAGTAAACAAAAACATAATTTGCATAACAAATTAAAATAAAAAATAATTTATTTCCAACTTTGTGTAGGCCCGAGAAGGGACTAATATTAAGATATTTCATTCAGTTGTATCTACATTTAACGTTAAATGCTTGTAACATGTATGGTTAAACTAATCGAACTTAAAAAATAAAAATAAATTTCATACAATATGATACTTAAACCACCAGCAAACTTAGAATCTGTTCAAATTAAAAAAAAAAAAATTTTGACTTAAAAAAAAAAATGTATTTTGCATCTTATTATGAGAACGTCCACGGCAGAAGAAAATTGTTGCTGAAAATTTTTTTAAACGGAAATATTATTGTGATACATCAATTTAAAGCTAAAGAATTGGTGTATAGGAATTCGTAAGTTTTAATTTCATAAGAATAAGTTTACACTGAGACCGAGCAGGAAACTAGTAGTATTAAAATTCATTTAAAGTTGAGCATAAAAATCCACTTAATGTTTTTTTTACTTCTGTTCTTTAAATGAAATTATGATGCATTGAATATAACAAGCTATTATTACATCCATCAGATATACATAGTTAAAAGGTTTTATCTAAGGTATTAAATGAAATTTTAGGCTTATTTATTAGTTGATAATTAAATGTCACAAGAGTAACAGAAAACATATTAAAGTTTTAATTTCATAAAAACTACTAAAAATTTTTACCCAAAATTTCTAACTGTATGATTTCAAGATATAAGACAGATTTTACATTAAATATTTTGTTTATGCTATGCATGGAATAGGTTCTGGGGAGTTGTCACAAGAGTAACGCATAACACTTTTGTCCATAGTTTGACATAAAACTGCGTTACAATCAAAACAAACAGAATGCTTAAAGTTTTGTTGTTTTTTCTCTGTTATTAGAGCAGTTCTTGAAATAGTTTTAGCCATAACTAAAGTTATTTTATAAATTTTAAGGAAGATAAATTATCTTTATTAGTGTTTTTTTTTAATGGATGGATTTATTTTTATTCGTTTTTGTTATTACTTAAGATATAAAATAATCATGACAAGTAATTAAAAATATAATAAAACAACACAACTCGTGTCATTTTTGTGTGCTTTATTTTGGTTTGAAGCACATGGTATTTGATCAGATATTTTATAGGCTTTGTAAAGCTTCATTTACTAAATTCTGCTGTATAACCTACAGAGGTTCTTATAGTAACTCTTACGGAAAGGATTTTGATAGTATATCTTAAAGGAAAGGTTTTAATATTGCTTCTTATACACGACATTGTTTTAAAGAACAGGAAAAATTCTGCTAAGCGCCAAAAATTGTAGAGAAAAAATAAGAATGAAATTGAATATGTTGATGTAAGAAAGAAACAAAACAAAATATATTACAATAAAGTGAAGAAAAGTCTTAGAGCCAGCAAAAGCTTCAGCAGGAGAATGGAAATATTAAAAAAAGGAAAAAGTAGAAAACTAGCTAACCTCAGATACTGTAACGGAAAAAAAATCTTAACTCCACAGCTTTGGAGAATTTTATGTTGATGAAGATTTAAGAAGTCATTTTTCAGCTAATTCTACATTAGTTAGGCGTGAAAAAGGTCACATAATTTCATCAATTCTAGGGGATATTTACTAAGAGCATACAGTTTTTGTTTAAAGAAGCTTTCCTAAATTGAAAAATTGGAGATTCCTTTGCAGCTTTAAAGCCTAGTTTCATAAAACAATAGAAAATTACTCATCAGAATATCTCCATTTGTCGTTGTCACGAAAACATTCAAGCAATTTATAATGTACTAACTGGTGTAGTTCCTGCATTAAACAGTCCTGTGAAGGATTTAATGATTTTATCTGCCGAGATACATCATAATTAGAATGTAGGAATTCAGAATGTCTAATTTGCAAAGATAACATCGAAGAATTATTTGAAATGGAAGTCCGCAATACAGAACTTCTTATAAGTTATCGTAAATAGCAAAGCGTTGATAAATGTTTTGCTATTGACAAAACGTTTATCAACATCTTGTCAATACTGTTACTTTTTCAAAACGTTGATAAACGTTTTGAAAAAGTAACAGTTACAGAAGCTATTTCTGATTGTTTACAAAATTTTTGAATGCAACTAAATCCATTTTTGTAGCACACATTCATTCAAACTTGTACACAGGATTATTTTCATAATGCCAAATCATTTCTCAGAGAATAGTTATGCAAATGGATATTCTGAAACTGTACATTTTCATGCCAAGGCGAAATTTTGGTACGAAATACTGCATTACTGGTCAAATTCACAAGGGACTGTATTTTCAGCCATTATTTAGTATGATCCCAATAACGTAAAATCTTATGTTATTATTTTAGACAATGTAACTCATAATCAATTTTTTGTAAATGCTATTGTATGTAAAACTTCAACATAGCATCTTTAAGGGAATTTGTATTTTCCTAAAGTGAACCTGTTTTACTTTTTTATATGATGGTTGTGCTTTCCAATTTAAACAAAAATATAACTATGCAAATATGCTTGCAATGAATCAGACTTCTTTCTCAATTACAGTGAAACTCGTTTAAGATACGAATCAAGGGACCGAGAGCATTTCGTATCTTAAGCGGGATCGTATCTTATCCGTATTTCATAGATTCTCGAGTAATAATAATGCATACAAAGCCAGTGCACATTGTTATGAACGTATTTTAGTCATTTATAACTCTCATTCTATCCATTTCTAACAATTTTTAGATATTCTAGAAAATTTGAGTTTAAGATTTTGAAATAAAGAATAACTTTATTTTTCTCCAAAATTTTATTGAGTCACCGTTCGTTCAATAGCAAAATTAAAATGCCTTTATGCAGCACTCTCTGCCAAATTAAGAAAAGACAATAAAACGAAATTTTTGTTAATCTTTATAAAACAGAAACTAAAATACACTACATACTTAAAGAGGAAAAATAAAAAAAATTCATAATTATTTTTAAAAAGACAAATTATATGTATGGCAAGGAACAATAATTATTTGATACATTATCAAAATTAAAGTGCGTGAAGTAATTTTAGTTTGTTAAAAAAAGTCGTTTACCTTGGTTTGGTGCAACGTAGGATGAGATTTCTGCCTTGTTGATGTGGCAGAAAAAAAAATTCAACGGGGAGACCTGCATCCATCGAAGAGGCGTACAGTTGAAGTATGCAGAACGAGCTCATTACAAATGCTAATGATGGTATGGCTGGTACATCCGTTTCTTCATCCGCGTCATCCTCGTCTTCTGCTTCTTCTGAAGGCCTAGGTTCATCGAAAATTTTGACGTCCGCCATTATATCCGCGATAGAACGGACTTCACTTGTTACAACCTGATTGTCAATTTTGACAAATGAGGCAGATCACACACTGAACAGACAAGCTACAAAATAGCTTAAGTCAAGACATTTCACCCTGTTAACAAAGAAGAAACCGGTTTGAACGCTGCAATTTGTCTCCTGTCTCACGCTTTTGTCTGCTTGTCTGTTCAGTGTGTGATCTGCCTTAGTCCTAATCTTTGCATTGTTATTGATGCTGCTCTTCTTCTGCGATGCCATCGTTTTGCAAAGTGCCGTCGACGTCAAAGGCTTTACAGAAGCAGTTCTCAATGGTGGTTGATCTTACATCTACCCAAGACGCACTCGGGAAATGCATCGCGTCCAAAAAGTCAATAGGCTTACAGGTTAGGCAGGACAGATCCTTTTCGCGATGATCTATTTGGTGTAGATGATGTCGCGAATTTTGTATTTCCTTTTGAAAACATGAATTATGCCCTGATCCATGGGTTGAACCACGCTAGTCGCATTTGTTGGTAAAAAGACTAGTTCGATGATTTATATGCCGGGGAAATCCTTAGGATGGGCGTGACAGTTGTCGGCGAGATACAATACTTTCCTAAACTCCTTTTTCAGTCGTTCATCGAACTTGAGGTTTCACTTAACGAATATATTACTTGACATCCATGGTTTGCCTTGACTTTCATAATCGCAGGGCAGATTTCTAGCATTTTTAAAGCAGTGAGGATTCCGCGGCTTGCCGATGACGAGAGGTTTTGATCTAACGAGAACAGTGATACGTTCTTTGCTCAGTTTGCCTCCAGAACATTTCTCACCCTTAAACGCCATTGTTTTTATCAGGCATTAATTTAAAAAAAAAAGGCCCATCTCGTCGACATTGTAAATATCACCTCTTGGGTTCTTTTTCAATAGCGGCGCGAGCACCTTATTTTCCTAACAATTGACATCATCTATATTCACAGCTCTGGACTCTCCCCATACCTTCCTGTAAACTATACCGTAACTTTGTCTGAAGATGTCTAGCCAACCGTTACTAGGCGTGAAATCCCCTCCAAGACGTGTAGCAATTTCGCAGGCCTTTTTCATAATCAACAATCCGTTACTTGTGATGTTCGTCGATCGGGTTTGGGTGAACCACTCAAATAAAATCTTCTCCAGTTCTTCAAATTTGCTCACCCTAATTTTCTTTCTGCCAGAGATTCAAGCTGATGCCCTGTTTTCCAGTTTCTGTCTATTTTTTAATAGAGCTAGAAGTGTTGACTCGTGTATTCCCACAGATTTGGCAAAGACGAATGCTTATCACATTCTCGGCCTCGTATTTCCTTAAGACATCCAATTTTTCAGTCAAAGAAAGTGCTTTTTCTCTTTACTTTAAGTTGCTCATCTATTATTTGCTCCTATTACTATTCTGCGGATAAACAAAAGACTAGATTTACGTATGTCCTTTCGATAGCGTTACTGGCACTGAGGTTTCGAAGGTACGGTATGGAGTTGCGCGTGTCACACGATTGTAACGTAAAAGAGAACTTCCCCGAACCTTCCGTAGGGACTCCGAACTACCGCTACTGCGTTCATAAGAATGAAAAACAGAAGGGGGGGGGATGGCGGCAAGAGAAACTCGAGCGCAATTCAATTGCACGTATTCTGTCCTAAAAACACGTGATAAACGGATTACATGAGCATCACTTCGTATATTAAGCGGGTTTTTTGACATCAAGGGACAGATTTTCTTCGTATATTAAGCGGGATCGTATCTTATGCGTACGTATAGTAAGCGGGTAATTTTACACAGGTTTAATAGGCATTTTTCAAGGGACCGAAGATAATTCGTATCTTAAGCGGGATCGTATCTTAAGCGGGCGTATCTTAAACGAGTTTCACTGTAATTTAATTGAGCTTAGGTTTTTATCAAATTGTCCTGGTATAGATGCTGTAGCTAAAAAAGCAATTCTAAGACATATTGCTTATTTTGTCAAAAGAAATAAAACGATAATGTTCCATTACTTTGAGAGAAAATACCAACAGCGAAGGGCATTCAACAAATACAATTTGTTAAAACCATGAAAAATGGCACTATCTACTACAAACCATAGACTAACATGATTTGTACTAAGAATTTGTGTTTCATTAAGTAAATCATGATGCAGGAGAAGTTGCAAGTGATATTATTGATAATGAAGACAATAATTTATTTTGTTAAGTAGCAGAAACTGAGAGGTTGCTATGTGGTTATATAAAGGTCAAAATTAGCACTAGCCACAGGTCCAGTAAATGAAAAAAAGTGGCTAGTGAAAAATTGTCTATCAGCGACCACCTTCCGGCCACTTTTTTACCAGGAGATAATAAAATTTTCTTGCATTTCATCTAGGATTCTACTTTTTTTGGTTCCAGTATATTTGTATTAACATATTTATTTGGGCTACTCAGTTTTAGATTAATTCTTACAGAAATTTTACTGTTTAGCATTTTGAAATAAAAAAGTGGCCACTAGTTTAAAGAAAGTGGCCACTTTAAAAATTAGTCCTACCGGCCAGTGGCCGCTAATGAAATTTCCCAATTTTGACCTATATGGTTATAGTGATAATTAATTTTAGAATTTTTACAGTCTTTTATGGTGTTTTAAAATTAAACCATCATTAAAAATTGTTCTGTATAGAAGATAATTTTTTTTAACTTATTTTAATTATTTTGTTTAGTATTTAAACTGAATTTTTGCTAAAATTACATTATGGACAAAATGTCACAAGAGTAACACTTAGCATTTTTCAAAATCAAATGTACCTAACTCATGCATTATCAGATGAGTTTAATGATTAATGCTTTTTAAAAAGATATAATTACTCTGCTATATTCTGTAAATTTTATTTCTATAGTCTCATATAATTCACAGAATTTCTGCGTCAAACACAATTTTTAAAAATTGCATTTTTTTTTTTTTGTGGTCACGAATAACAAAATTTCATTTATTATCTAAGCAAGTAAAATGTTTTTTGTTACAAATTGTATATTGTTTATGAAAGTAGAGCACATGTATTTTTAAGCAGTTGCATCTAATTTATCTTCAATATATTTTGTAATAAAAGAATTGGAAATATATATGGAAATTTTCTCTGATGGTCACAAGAGTAACAGTGGACGTTCCCTTATTTTGTATAAACGTTGTACATAATATGAATATTTGTACTTAAAAATGAAAAAGGGCTAACATTTATTTCGATTTCATTTGAACAGAATCTAAGTTTGTCGGTGGTTTAAGTATCATATTGTATGAAATTAATTTTTATTTTTTAAAGTTCGTTTAGTTTAACTATACATGTTACAAGCATTTAATGTTAAATGTAGATACAACTGAATGAAATATCTTAATATCAGTCCCTTCTTGGGCCTAAACAAAGTTGGAAATAAATTATTTTTTCTTTTAATTTGTTATGCAAACTATGTTTTTGTTTAATAAATATATGTTATATGCTGTTATACTGTTATATGCTGTTTTTAAACATTTTAAAACACTTATTACAAAATTTTTATTAATTAATTATTTAATTCAATTTTATTAGATTGGACATGACAATGTTAAACAGTGGACATCTGCATGGTGGTGTGATATGTTTAATGATGCAGCGAAGAGAATTAATGTAAAAAATAGTGAGGTATGAATGTCTTTCCACATTGTGCTGGGTTTTTGTTGCATTTTTCAGTTTGTATGTTACATTGTATATTTTACATTCTTTCTTACATATTATATTTATTTGAAAAAAAAATAGTTTTTTAAAGAAAGAAAAAAGACACAGGCTTTCTTATCTGTTTCTAAAGTAGAAAATGGTCAGTATTAAAACAATACTTTAAACCCAGAAATTATAATTGTTACTTTTATTTGCCCTTTCAGTATTCTCAAAGTGAGACTGTTTAATATTATTGAGTACATTTAATAACTTTAGAAATATATATGAGAATTAAACCGTATCAATGTCTTCTCAGATGTGCACAACAAGATGTAAATAAATGTTTGTTGACATAAAAAAGCACTTTGTTGCTGTTGCCCCCTCCCCATCCCTAAGAAAGTTTGAAATGGTGCACCTGTTTGGAAACTTTATCCTCGGGGCCCAAGTTGTGGCCCCTTGTGTCTCTAACCGTAACTTCTAATTTTCATATGAAATAAAATGTACATAATTCATCAATATGTGATGCCTTGTTCTTATCGTGAAGTGGGTAGCATGAGAGGTCTTCAGAGGCAATGACAAAATTAAATCAAAAAGATGATTTTATTAATCAATAAAGAAAATGGATATAAAACTTCTTGGCTAATTTTGACGTATTCACAACAGTAGAAGATAAGTGAATGGATGGGATCGTTAACAATTTTCGACAGATTGAAAGTCAAAGTCTGAGTCCAAGTTAATGAAGTCAAAGTTCACAGTCAAGTAAAAGTAATGAAGCCACAGTCTTTAAATTAGGTATTTGTACAGACGACAAAGTAAGTTTCCTTTTCGATAGTCTAGAGAACCACATGACTAACAAGCCGGCTTAACTTCCTTCTCTCCCAGTTCTGGAGGAAGATTCGCCTCACCTCGGATCAAGTTCTGAGCGATTTATTCAGATAACTTTGAGAGAAATCGACTCTACCAGGTTCTCAAAACCTGCACCTCTTATTATGAGATCTGAACTCTGAATCAATGTCTCCTTAATCAAGGATGCACATTTCCCCCCGATCCTCTGCTTAAGACAATGGTTCTTTCTCAGCCATTTAGAACCTTAGGACGATGAAATCATCCTCAAGCTCTGTTATTATGGGCTCCTTATAGTTTGTCTTTCTTGAGGGGATGAGTTTCGCTTTCTACTTAAGAGTGTGGGAAAGCTTTCACCTCTATTAGGTTATTTCACCTTCGGATAGATCATACAGATTCCTGGACTTCTCTACTATTCATTTCCTTATCTCTATAGTGTCATCTCAGATGATGAGTTAAGATCGATCTATTTCTTTTGATCCATTCCCATTCCGGCAGAACATTGGACTTAGCCAAAATCTTGAGATATCTTCCTAATACATTATCGTGCCTATGCAAGCTTTTACTTAAATATTTAAGGGGTTTTTTTGGGGAATCAGTTCAATTTGTTACAAATAATACAGAGTAATTTTTTGATTATACAAATTTTATCTATTTAAAGCATGTTTCAACTATATGTACCTCGTTTTACCTTTTATAATGACCTTTTGTAAGTATCAGCTGTTTTATTTTCTATGCTTATTCTACACCATTAAATAGGATGTGTCCGAAGCATTTCTGCAGTATTCAGACTAAAAGCTTTCTATCACAGTTCAGTCTGCAGACTTTAATAAACACATGGAAATCATTTTCAAAGTTTAGTCATTATATGCATTGCTTATAATGTGTATTCATGTCTTGAGTCAATGATAAATGATAATTATAAATGGTGAAATCTATAGCAATAAATAAACAAGGTCTCATTTGAGCCAATACAGCTCAAATCCATGAGTAATGCATAAATTTCCTGATGGAAGAAATAACAGTTTAGGAATACACATAATTTTGGTCCTTTCCAGGATTGTAGTGATGAGTATATGCCATATACCTACAGGATTTTTATAAGAAACTTCATATACCTCCTGTTTCTCAAGTTATGCTCTAGTGTATGTATGTCTGGCACAAACCCTCTGTCTATAGCGTGCACCTGCTGGGTTTTTTTTACGACTAAAGACTGGTCCTGGATGAATAATATTGATGCAACGAATAGTGGTTTGGCCGAATACCAGATATTCAGCCAAGTCACAGCTGAATATTTGGCCTATTCGGTCACCAAATATTAATTCATAAATTCTGATTTAAACCAAAATGATATATATTGATATCTTCATACAATTTTTGTTATACACATTCATCTTTAAAGATAATTAAAAACAAAATTTAAATTAGTTTAAATTCAAATCAATGATTCCTCTTTGAGGTGTGTTTAAGTTTATTGAAGCCTTTTGAACAAGTTACAGTAAAAATTAGTTCAACAACAACACTTATTTCGGAAGTTATTCCAATGGTGGAAACTTTATTGGTCGAAGTCTAGAAAAAGGAATGAATTTTTTGGTATTGGAACATTTAAAGAATGTCTGGCTCAAAATATGAATGCACGCTTTACACATATTTATGATAATGAACATTTTTGCATTTCAAAAGGTTTAAACTTGCATTTTTTTTTTTATAAAGCTCAATTAAGTCATCTCAAGTTAAAATCTCGACTGATTCTACATAGTACTTATGACTGCTATCTCAAACAATGAGATTCCTGAAACTGAAACAAATGCAAATGTGGCAGAAACAAGCAAAGATGTTCATAATGAGTCAAAGACCACATTTTGGGATTGCTTCGTGCAGATTTCAACCACTAACAAAAACAAAACAGTTAACAAATTTCAGCCTTTACAAATGATGATTTTGATAAATCACTCTTAGATAGAAATGAGTGTCCACTAACCTGGTGGAAAGCAAATTCTATTGAATGTGTAATACTTAAGCATAATTAAAATAATTTTTATAATGTATATATAAAGTTCAAATGATTAAATTTACTTTAGATTTTTAAATATTATTTTTCATGTATTGCATGTTAAGAAAATACAAATATTATTAAATTTGTATTTAATACTTGAAATAAAATTGTATTATAAATTTAATAAACATTTAAATTTCCTTAATGTGTAACTCATAAATATAAACCTATAGGTATGTTATTTAAAATATATCAATTGATATTATATATTGTAAACATAAATGATTTTGTTTTGGTATTCGGCTGAGATATATGGCTGAATACTGTATTATTCAGCTTTTAAGCCAAATACCGAATATCAACCAAATATTCATTGCATTTCTACTTTGAATAACCATCCAAAAACAAATATTTGTTCAAACTAAGATTTTGGGTTGAAAACAAAAATGAAACTGAATATTTGGTCAAACTCTAGTTTTTCGAATTTATTTTTATCTGATCCCTTTTTAAAAAAATATTTTGATTTCACTTCTATGTAAAATTAACTCTTAACCAATCGAAACTCGTCAAATTTGACGAATGAAAATGTTTAAAAGAACCAATTGACTGAATTTATAACAAAAATAATTACAATAAGGAATCAATGTGTAATCTTTAATAATATTTTCAGATTTGATGTTAAGTTTGCCAGTTACAATTTTGCATGTAAACATTCACGTTCTTTACTTGAAGTTCTGATCTGAGTGCTGGCAAAATCCAGAAATTTACTTTTAGATGTACTCGCAGTAAAATGTTTAGTTTTATCAAAGAAAATACTTATTCATTTCCACTATGACACCATTTTCACCCTCTGAGATGAGCGTCTCAATCTCAGTGTCAGCGGAATGAAAAAAATAATGAAGTGTAAAAGCGTTATGAGTAAAAATGCATTTTTTTTATATAGTGACATAATTTTCTGTTCAAAAGTTTTAAAAAAGTTATTTTTAATTGTAATATGAAAACGGCATTTGTAATGATATGGTAATTTCCATTGTTTCACTTCTCTCTTCAACAATGCAATTAGCCTGATTACCACCAATGTGAAGAAATTTCTTAAAAGGCTTTTAAAATTAAAATATAAAAATAGGATTATTTAAAAAAATGTCAAGTGTGGTCACATCTACAAATAAAGCACTTTCATTTATAAAAATAACTATCAAAATCGGTTCAGTAGAAAGCTCAGTCTAGATAACTAAGAAAACAGCCTTGTCTTTTAAATATATAAATTATAATTAAATGGAAATGACGTAATTTTCAAAAATATTTTCATTTGTGCATACCAAGGATCTTTAAATAAACAGCAGAAGTTCAGTCTATTTAGATGCAGGAATAAATGTCAGTGAATATGATGTCATCACTGATACAGTTATAACAGCGTATTATATTAAAACACACATACACATATAAATAATGCCTGCATTCAACACTTAAAGGTATGAATCAAATTTATCTGTTTTCTGAATGACGTTGTTTTTCTCTTCAGAAACATATCACTTTAGATGTTACTTTTTATCATAGATTATTTTCTGTTATTTTATTTACATAGATTACTTAATATTATGTCTCAATAAATAACTTGTTCTTCCGGGATTAATACATAATTACACACAATCATTTTATTATGCTTAAATTTTATAAAAACTGTAAATTTTTTTCTTTTAAATATGATGACACATTCATTGATGAAATCATGCTTCTGATTGGTGGAATGTGGTAAAGCAAAATAAATTTATATTATAGAGAGAAAAACTTAACCTGACTGCCACCATTTAGAAGAAATATCAAAAAAAGCTTTTAAAATAAAAAATAAAAATGGAAATAAATTAAAAAATAGCTAGAACGGGCACATCTATAAATGGATAGCTTTCATAAAAAAAAAAAAATAATTATCAAAATTGGTTCAGTAGAAAACTCTTGGCTGATGACTAAAAAAACAGCCTGGTCTTTTAAATATACAGATGATTCTGTAGAGAAATACAGTACAACTTCAATTATCCGGAGTAATTGCAACCGACCCTCTTTCGAAAAATCGAAATTTTCGGATAATCGAGAATGCTTCAATTTTAAGATTAAGGAGAAATATATGCCATATTTCTTATTCTGATAACAATTGCTTGATAAAAATAAAGCAATAGCAAAATGGAAACAAAGAATAAATTACCCGAATTTTTATTTTGAAATTAAGTATCTTTTACATATATAACAAGGGTTCGAAAAAAAGGTTTTGTTTGTCACAGTTTCGATTGCCTTTTCTTTGGAGCTCTATCACAGAGTTTTTTAATATTATTAGTTACCAGTATCACAGTATTTCTGCTGCTTCAGCCACGCCAAACCTTTTGCAAAATATTCAAAAGCTTCAGAATTGCTAATTTGTTCATTTTCTTCATTCCACTCCGCAGGTTACTGGAGCTCAAATTAAATTCAAAGGAACTCTAAGAAAAGCGATCGAAAATATTTATATGTACTCATAGTTTGGCTTTAAAAATGGATTTCAGTTAAAAGAGTTTCGGATAAAAGAGGTTCTATTGTATTAGATTAAGCTTCTGAAGGTTAATAAGATATCTGATGGGGAAAAAAAGTAGGATGGAATTGTGATCTTTCATGACATTAAATTAATTGAAAACAATTGCTTTACTATTGGCTTAGTTTATATTGATACTAAAGGTTTTACTTTTTTAGACTGGTGTTTGTGTTTCAAGTGAAAAAAGAATAGCTGAGCCTAATCTACTTTCACCTGTTTTAATACATAAAAATTTTGTTAAAGTAAGTTGAATGGTATTTCTTATTTGTTACTATAATTTTATATGTATATTTTTGATAAATATGATATATGTTGAATAGTTTATTATGATGAGCATCTGTTATGTTACTTTAATACAGTCAGACTTAATAATTATTTAATTAAAACATCATCCTGCATATAATGTCACTTTCAAATCTCAGTGTTTTAGATTTGGTACTTACGCATATTATTGTTCACTTTTTTATTTTAATAGAACTTTCCTTGAGTGCTAAAGAAAGGCAGTATGTTAGAGGGGTAATTTATTATTAGTTTGTCAAAATATTTTTCAATTCATATTTTATGCTGAAAACTTTAAGTGAGTAAAATGATAATATTCAAATTGTTACAGTAAACTGCTCTTTGGGATTCTAATGGTAGTCAGGACTGTGTGAAGAGAAACTGCACGCAGGACAAGGACATAGTTTCAATTTGTCCCACCTCCCATTTTTCAAAATTGCACTTATATTTTGGCAAAGGTGATCTTGGAAATGGTTGTGGGAAAAATGTGTATCATACATCTTACAGTACAGTATAACAGTTTGCAACCCTTTTGGATTTCAAGAACCACATGCTATTTTGAGAGTGTATGTTTCTGTCACAATCATAGAAAGAATATTTCAAACTCTGAAAAGAAAAGGCTAAGACAAAGGCCTAAAACAATTTTTAACAAGCCTGAAATTGTACTTCAAACGTGGCAAATGAGGTGCGTTCATACCATAACTAGTTTTATAAATATTCTGATCTTGATGCAATAGCTGTTGCACTCTTATACAAAAATGCAAGAATACAAAATTTATTACAATTTATGTATTAAATTCAGTAATATGGAAATAATATGACTCCATCTTAAATAGGACATAATCACCATGGCAACCTAGAATCACTGCCTATCATGGGATATCATTGAATTAATAATGTATGATAGGATTTAATAGAATTAAAAAAACTTTTATTAATATCTTAAGTTTTGATTCGTTTTTCATAAAATTTGAAATGACTTGACAATGTTCTGCATCGATTATATATATTAAATTTCAAACCATTCGGTTGGTTAGTTTTTGCGCTGTTATAAGCAGGCAAACCAGATGACGACTATAGATGCTATGTATTTATATAATTACAAATGCACCTAAATCCTCCTGCATATAATGTCACTTTCAAATCTCAATGTTTTAGATTTGGTACTTATGCATGGTACTTTTATACTTGGCTTTGGTACTTTTATTAATATCTTAAGTTTTGATTTGTTTTTCATAAAATTTGAAATGACTTGACAATGTTCTGCATCGATTATATATATTAAATTTCAAACCATTCGGTTGGTTAGTTTTTGCACTGTTATAAGCAGGCAAACCAGATGACGACTATAGATGCTATGTATTTATATAATTACAAATGCACCTAAATCCTCCTGCATATAATGTCACTTTCAAATCTCAATGTTTTAGATTTGGTACTTATGCATGGTACTTTTATACTTGGCTTTGGTACTTTTATTAATATCTTAAGTTTTGATTCGTTTTTCATAAAATGTGAAATGACTTGACAATGTTCTGCATCGATTATATATATTAAATTTCAAACCATTCGGTTGGTTAGTTTTTGCGCTGTTATAAGCGGGCAAACCAGATGACGACTATAGATACTATGTATTTATATAATTACAAATGCACCTAAAAAGGAAGAAGCCTGTAGTCAGAAATGTTTTTCTGGGTGTGGAGTAAGGGACGATGCAATAACTTTGAATTGAAAAATTAAAGTCTTTCATTGGGACAAAAAATTTCCAATGCATATGTATAGAATAAATTTCACTCAATACACATGAATTCTGCCAACTTTCAGCTTTTAAATCGTATTATCTTTGTATATATGCATCGTACACCAGTTCTTCAGTTAAAAAAATGAAAGCATCACACAGACATAGCACCATGGCCGTCATCTCTGTTTACCTTCCACCAACATTCTCCTCGCGTATCTCTGTACATTCTGTTATATAGTCATGATACAGTTATGACGTGGCAACACTCGATTGGTGTATAGGCCATTTTGCTTACTAAAGGAGAGCCAAGATGCAGTCCCACATATATGTAGTAGGGTGATGTGCGATATGTTAATTGAGTGAAATATTCAAATAATTACAGAATCCTGAAATTATATGAATTTGACTTTAATCCCTTGAAGACACTTAATTTTAGAATGTGCTTTAACTAGCTTTTTTAAATACAAGAAAATTAACACATAAAAACAGTAGCTTATACAATACCTTTAGAACATTCCAATTAGGCCTAATAGAGCATATTGCTTTATTAACTGCTTTCCATGCCAATGCTTCATGATTGACGAAAAATAAAAGCGTCCAAAGTCATTGTGCTTGTGGTACATGAATTTTGCTTTGATATCTCAATCTCATGCGTCTATAGACAAATTAATGCAAATTATAGACAATACTAAATACCAGAGAGTTAGTTAATTTGCTGATCATGGCTGTTTATAAGTGAAATAAATGATGCTAACTGAAAATTCGTCTCGACATCAACATCTTGGTTTGTTCTATATTCATATTTAAACAGCTAAATTCAGAGGTATATTTTTTCTTGTGCTGAAAATTTTGATTACAAAAGAGTCTTGCATGTTCAACACATACTTAATCTATGATAACTTATCCAAGAGTTTAACTAATAGGTACAACATTCCAGGGATGCAGAATATGTCCGATCTGGCGATCTAGGATTGGGAAATTTTTGCCAACTGGGGAAATTCTGCAGAAAAAATATGCAATTGATTTCGATTTTAACAATGAATTACATAATTCTCAGAGATAGAAAAATTTTCTCTACAAATAAAAGGATCCGTATGGTGACCTTCACAAAATCAAACTCAGGATAATATGTACCGTATGTACTCGCACGCAAGTTAAGAAAGTTTTGAAAAAAAAAAATCTATACCTATGGTAATACAGAATTTATGTTGTAAGCCTATAACATATCGTAAAATTTTGGGTAAATTTTCATATGGATTTGGGGAAATGTTCGGAGTGAAAACATTTTCTGCACTCCTGCAACATTCCATCTGTACAGTATATTATCCTTTACTATATAATTATTAGACGATCCATCTTTAACTAGCGACTTGGTCTTTTTTATGATTCATCTAGTCTTTGCGCTATTGCTATTATTTTAATTTCTTCTTTCGCTTTAATGCGTCTACATGTTTCATTCTTTTTGCTACTTGACGTTCTGTCTCATCGATGAGTACTCTCATGATACTCTTTGATGAGTAATGCCCATCTTGCTATTTTAGATGCTAAATCTTTTTTGATTAAAATTTTCTGTAATGCAGCATAACCTGTTATGATTTTGAATTCATTTCCCATTAGGTAAATCCTGAATTTCTTTAGAGCTTCTGTTATGGCTAATACTTAGAGTTCATAACTTGAATACTTCTTCTGTTGTGGCAAAGTTTTCTTGCTGATATATTGCAATGGATGAAATTGTCCATCATCTTTCTGTAATAAAACCGTTTATATTGACTTTAAGTTTTATAATTTTTGTTCATATTTCTTTTTTATCTAAATTTGTTTCATTAATTTAATATTTTTATTAATGAAAACTACTTAGCTTCTATAGAAGAGAATTTTAAAAGCAAAAACATTAATTTGGTCTGATTTTATTTTGCAAATTATATAAATACTGTGAAATTTCATAAATTCCAAATATACCCCCTCCCCCCCCACTCCCAATTTTCCTGTCTTTTTCGGAAAAATTCCAATTATATGTCCCCCTGAAAATCATTAGAATTTCCTGCCTGCTAAAGGGGGGTTTACTTTTGGTACTTTATGATAATTCCTCAAAGTTATCTACTGAAAGACCTTCAATCCATTGTTAGAAGTATACTTTGATCTCATAGGCGAAATCGCACTGATTAGCCAATAACTCCTTTTTACTCAAGAAAATTTTTTGCCTAAACTCTTCTGGCAATATCTTATATCATTTCAAAATAATACTTTTTATGTACCCATAATCATGGATTTCACGCTCATTTTCTCTAGTTATTATATCAATCACATCTAGGGGCATTAGATTAATTAAATAATCTACACATTTTTTCTTGTCAATATCTGTTTGTGCCATCTGTCTTTTATACATGGACGAATATAAACTAATATCACTAAAATTATCATATTTTGTTTACAGTCTAAGTAACTCATATTGTTTATCTGGATTTGTCCTTGGGTTCACATCGGTTTCTCTTGAAGTTTCTTGTATTTGTATTTTTTTAATCTTGAACTCCCTTTCACAATCTTTCTCTTCCATTTCTTTCTTCTATTTCCAGTTTCTTTTCTTCAATTGCAGCTTGCAACTTCTTTTCTTCAGTCTCTGCTTGCAACCAGGCTTGTAACTTCTTCTCTTCGAGTTCTGCTTGTAATTTCTTCTTTTCGAGTTCTGCTTGTAATTTCTTCTTTTCGAGTTCTGCTTGTAATTTCTTCTTTTCGAGTTCTACTTGTAATTTCTTCTCTTTGAATTGTGCTTGTAATTTCTTCTCTTCGAGTTTCGCATGTAGTTTCTTCTCTTCTTTTTCTTCTTCTGCTTTTTCTTTTCTAATTGCCATAATTACTTCTAAGCTGCCCTTGTGAAATCTTCTTTGTACTCTTCTGAGTGTTTGATCAATTTTATTCAGGGTTGTAAAAAACCCAGCCCGGGTGGGTAGCTGGGCAGATACCCGGGCAGCTACCCACTACAACCCTGATTTTATTAGCGCTGGAATTGCTGTTTTTTTTCTGGTAGTTGAAACCAGCATTCCTCATATAAATTTAGGAGATTGTTTAGCTTTATTTAGGGTTCCCATGTTTATCTTCCAAACTTAGAGAGATCTAATTAAGGTTTTCACACTTGCATTAATAACTCAAAATCCATTTCTTGACATTGGTAATTCATGACGATTTCACATTTAATTCGTTTTTACCTACTTGATACTGTTGTCACAACTACTTTTATGATAGTTTTACTTTAACTATTATACTGGTCTGCTCTAAAATCCTCTCTGTAAAAATAATAGTCGATTCTTATAGACTTCACTCTGCTAAATAAAAATATGGTAACGAAACTACTGTATCATGTACCATCCTTTTGGTAGCAGGGTTTGCTTTTGAAATTAAGGTATTTTATATCTTGCTAAAACATAAGTGGAAATTTTGTAAACTCTAAAATATAGATAATAATATGTAAATTACCTCCAAATAAATGTATAAATATGATTACCCATGTTACAGCGACATAAGGAATGAAAATATATTAGTGAATAGCAAATAATAAATTTGGACTCGAAAAGGGGGGAGGGGGACATAAAAAGAAAAATGCAAGATACAAGTATCAAAAGACTAGATTTTAATGTTATATTTTATCAGTTTGATATCTAAGGCAGTGAAAGTACTTTTTTCATGATTTCAATTTTATCTAGCATTACAAAATAATGTAATAATCCTTCATTATTTGTTATGATTATAAAACTGATCTCTGAAAAATGGTACATGCTGGAACAATTTGGATAACATATTTAGAATTAGGAATATTAGATTTATGCACTTTACATATTTAGTTTGCAGGGAGGAAATTAATTTTTTTGCCGACCAGTGTTATCAGCTATACCTCGACCGAGCCCCCAAATTGTAGTAAGGTGATGTGGGATACATAAATTTAGTCAAATATTCAAATAATTACAGAATGTTGAGAGAATATGAACTTGACTTTAATCCCTTGAAGACACTTAATTTTACAATACACTACAACTAGCTTTTTCAAATGTACCAGGATTAAAATTTAAAAGCAGTTGTTTGAATAATATCTGTAGAACATTCCAATTAGGCCTAATAGAGCCAATTACTTTATTTATTGCTTCTGTGCCAATGCTTCATGAGTGATGAGAAATAAGAGTGTGCCTCTTTTTGATTTTCAAAGTGCAAAGTCATTGTGTTCGTGATCTGTGAATTTTATTTTGATATCTCATGCATTAAAATTATAGATAATAATAAACACCTGATAATTAGCTTATTTGCTGATCACGCACTTCATAAATGAAATAAATGATGCTAGCTAAAAATTCAAATCCTATATATATATATATAATTTTTTTTTACAAAAAATTAAAAATGAAGTTGATTGTATAAATTTGACATCCATTCAATTTCTGCACCCGGGGCAACTGCCCTTCCCCTCTCCTCTTCTCCTTTTGCACATGCTTGCTAGTAATAGTGCATTAAGTAAACATCATAGTAGAATTTGAATTGACAAGTATTATTCATTATAACAGGTTGCTTCTTTAATGATAGGTTCATTGATAAATATTGTTTTTGTGGATTATTTATACACATTTATTCAGACAACTTTCCTTTTTGTATAATTATTGCATCCTTTACTTTCAAAATAAATTTTGAAATGAGATAGAAATAGTTTTTTATAATTTTATCAAGAATTTGTGATAATCTAGCAGCATTTAAATTTATTTTTTCTCTATCTTCCTTCAAGAACAGTTGAAAGTTTTACCAGTATATATTTTTTTAGATCATGATGTCTATTTACCGTAATTTCGCGCGTAAGCGCTGCGGCGCATACGTAAAAAAAAGTTTTAAAAATGCTGGGAGCGGCGCTTACGCTGATGCGGCGTTTACGCCGATTTCACATTTTAAAATCATCTTTTTATCTTACTCCAAGCTTTTGACTATTTTTGGAAAAGATTTATAAACATTCAATATAAGATTTATAAACGTTAAAAGATGAATTTAATCATATTTTGAATATCTTATTTCTTGCTACATAGCGTCGCGCATTTACACAGAAGTAAACAATCATTGACTGTTGTCAAATTCAACCAACTAAACTTATGAATACAGGAAGCATTATGCGATTTGCATCACCAAGACGATAACTTACTTTTGAATTTAAAAAAATTAAGTTTTATAAAATCTTACAAAAACTTTAAAAGACCTATAAAAATGAAAAGTCTGTCTTAAAAAGGTGTTTTTTAAAGTTTAATTGACTTAAAATAAATTTTGGTATGAAGTAAATCGCAGGTGCGATCGCAATAAATTTATTGCCGAATGTCGCAGATAAATAGCGCTACAATCAAACAACTCAACCGAGCAACTAACAAATCAAAACAAAAGGAGAATCAGCGGTTTGCATGTTGAAAAAGGACGAGTGGATAAATCGCATCCGTCCGCTTTTCCAGAAGTTCAGTTTTCTCAAGCAGTGCGTTTTGCGCATGCGTTCGAAATCGTGATTTATTTTATTGTGTTTGTTTGTTTACGTTCTGATCGTGCTTATGTTCATGTCGTGCTTATATTGCTATGTCTGATATGTCGTGGACGTGTGAAAATTGTAACATAAATTTCACTTCTCGGGCTGCTTTTTATAGACATCGTAGGTTGTGTGTGAAAAACATACACAAGGATGTTTTTAAAAAATGTATTTGCGGAAAGCCCTTTTTTAGCAAGGCAAGTTTCTTTGCACATAAAAAACATTGTGAAGATGACAGAAGCAAAAAGAATTTTTTTCACATTTGCGTTTATTGTACTAGTAACATTTCTTTGATGTGCATTTCCGTTACTTTTAAGAAAAACGGGGAATGAAATTGTTTTTTTTTCAATCGAACTTATACCTTTGGAATGGATCATTTTCTTCTGATGGACCGATGGCTTCCATTATTAAAAAAAACTACTGCCATTTTTTTTCTCATTCTCACGAGAAAATCAGAGTTCTAACTTTTTACGACTGTTCTTTCATCTTTACCTAACACTTCATTTATAATGGCTGTTTCATAATAATGGAAGCCATCAGTCCATCAGAAGAAAATAACTCTGTTAAAGCGGAAACTCGATTAAGCGGGACTCGGATAATCTGGACTTTACTGTACTTAAAAAAGAAAAGAAAAATAGTCGCCAATAATTTTGAAATAGCGTTCCGGTTCGTAGATTTTTCCATTCCGAGCCCTGATTCTAATTATATTTTTTTTCACTATGTAGCAAAATTGAAGATCAACTAACTGAAAACAGATACAATTTGATTTTTACATTCACAAAAAACAGAGTTTAATTATCAAGTTTCCGGAAAAATTTGTGTGTTATACAACAAAATTATATACAATATACTTGATTTTTATTGAAAATTTTGAATATAAATGTAGGCTTGTGTTCTTTTTTATTCTCTAACCTGTTGTGTAGTTTAAACTAAAGGAAACCAAAAAAGATTCTATGAAGCAGTAAATAACTTCTCGAAATTAGACAGTTTATCTTTCAATAGCTGTTTTAAGTACCACATAATTATTGGTTCTGCATTTTAAAATTCAGCTTCCAATGTAAAGCAGGATTTTTTTTTTGTGGAAGGGGGGGGGGGGGGGGGGGAGAGCCAAAAGGGTCTGTCAAAGCAAAAGTTCTTACTACAGAATGACAAAATCAATAACAGTTAAAAAATTCCTTTACACTTGTTTTAACTGAAAGTATTAAAAAATATATGCGATATTTTGAAAATAAGTGTCAAATTTATGAAAATATCAAACCCTATGATATTTTAAAAATAAATATCGGATATATATAATGATATATATCACCGAACCCTGGAATATAGTATTTTGTAATTGATTTTTAACCCACCTCCTGATAAGTTATAATTATAAAAATTATGTACAAAGATGCATTTACAATGACAATACCACATTTTTATATTTTTACAACTTAATTCTTAATTTATTGATTTTTGGGAATACTACATGGAGAATTGAGAAAAGAACGGATTTAATAATATGCCAATAAATTCGCCAAAATATGCCAAAGCGCTTTTAAACTGCAACAATGAAACATTTTAAATAGAAAATGAAGAGTGTAACAAAAAAAAAAAAAAAAAAAAAAAACACTTTTATCAAATAATAATTAAATATTAATTAATTTACAATTCTATATTGAGAAATAATTTAAAAATCCTAAGAAGATACCATTAATAATGCTTTACTTTTACTTTCATGTTTACTTTCTTTAAAAAAAAAAAGAGCAAAAACTATGTATTTTTTAATAAAATTTGCTTGCTTAAACTTTCTATCAAGTGTACCAAAAACAATGAAATGTTTCTAATCAAGTTCATTGTCCACACCAAAATAATGTATTATTATTGGGAATTTGTAGGGGAAAACATGAATCACATTAAAAAAACTAAGGGATATTTTCAAGAGGAACATTGGATGCTTATTACAGATGATTTAAAAAAAAAAAATTTTGTACTTTTATTTACAAATAAGGATATTTATTTACAAATAAGGATATTTATTTACTTATTGCATTGACTTATTAATAAGAAGAAAGCTAAAGGACTTTTTGTTGATCAACAGTAATAATAATAATAATAATAATAATTGCAATCGAAAATTGAGATGCCACAGCAAAGAACGAGATTTAGGTATTTAAACACTCCTTCCAGATCAATTGAAAACATATAAAGTAAGAACAAGAACGCTTAAATTATGATAAATAAATCATGTGTAAAAAATAACTAAAAGAAAACATAGCAAAAAAAAATAACATTAAATTGCTTCCAGGCTTCATGAAAAAGAGCAATTTAAAGAGAAAGAGAAGAAAAGAATTAGAAATAGCAACAGCACATTGTAATTTGATAACACTTTTTATTTTGTTCTAAAAGAAGGAATCTCTTATATGAAGTCTTGAAATAGCTTTCAGCCCATTGTCTGAGTGATGGGTTTTTTTTCTGTGCTTTTAAGAAACTATACCATTCTAAAATTAAAATATCTGTTTCTTAATTTTAAGACAAGAGTAGTATTTACACAACAATAATAAAATCTATATGTATTTTTGTTAAAAAAAAAAGAAAAATAGTCTTAAAAGTGATACTAATTAAATATAAAATCTACATTACTGCAAATTAACCAGATTTTAGTTTAAAAAAATCTCATTATAAATATTTTATTAATAATTAGAGCTATTACCAAGAAAAGCAAGTAAGCACATTTAATTATCTATAATGATTAACAGATTACAAATTCTGAGTCGATCCCTGCAAAAAATAAAATTTGATATGCATTTTTATAAACGATAATTTGTTCAAAGAAAGAAAAAAAATGTTAGGAATGGGCTTATAAAAAAAGCTAATATTAATAAATTCATAAGTTTCATTGTATCATTTTATCTTTTACAAAATAAAAAGAATTTATATCAATCACTGCATATAAAGTATGAAAAAAAAATTGCATCAATCACTGCATATAAAGTATGTCTTTTTTTTTTTTTTGTTTTCCCTTCTCCCCTCCAAGTAAAAAAGGCTAATTCTTGAAATATTTCATGTTATGTGTGCTAGATGGCGCCACCAAATTTTTTTAAAACTGGGATGCAGTTTAAAAAGGGAGGAGTGCTTGGCACGCATGCGCAGAAAGCTCCATTTGAGAAAACTGAACTTCTGGAAAAGCGGACGGATGCGATTTATCCACTCGTGAAAAAGGAAGCGGGTGAAAAAAACGTAGCATGGGAATCTAGGACAAAAATTACGAGATAAATTAAAATGTGTCTATATTTAGGAATTGCAAACATTACATGAATCATATTTCTTCTAAGATTTTATCAATATTTTTTGTTAATTTTAATCAGATTTTGCTAATACTTTTTTGCCTTGCCGCTTACGCAGCTATTTCTTTTTTTTAACCAATTTTTTGACAGTTCCGGCGCTTATGGTAAATGCGGCGCTTCTGCCGAATTTTTTTTTAAATTTAATGTATTTTCAGAGGTGCGACGCGTACGGTGGGTGCGGCGTGTACGTGCGAAATTACGGTACTCTTACTGTTACAAACTAAATTTTATAATTTGATTCAAACAATACAAGAAAATATGTTCTTGAAGTTCAATGAGCCTTACATCAGATTTTTAATTTAAAATAGTTTGCTCTGTGTTAGGAGAATAGTAACAAAGATGCAGGCAGGTAACAGAAACAAATCCATTTAAATTAACATATTTTACTCGTTTTAAAAAGAACAGTTTCAGATTAGTGTAATTTTCCTATAGAAAACATAAACCTTTTTGTGGTGTTTTAAAAATTTTTAAATTCTAGAAGTATTTTTCCACTATCTTGAAGTTTTCTTTTTTAGTATTGTATATGCTCCTGAATAGTTAAAAAGGACATTTCATCACCCAGTTTTAAAAGTCAACTCTAAACCGTAATGTATTTAACCTATTTGATATATGTTCAAACATAATATTGACTTGGTAGCAAAAATTTAGTTTTGACATTGTCTGTAATAATTTTATCAAGACAGTTTGATGTCCTGTTTATGTGTCTATTATTTATTCACCGGTATTCAACCAATACTCATATAATCATAATTTTTTTATTTAAACTCTCAAGTACTTTTAAAATACTCATATCATCATAAAATTTTAATTTGTAAAAACTGTATTTCTTTTGAAAATAATAATTGTTTGTACATAAACTTTGTTTCAAACGATGTCAAGAAATCATATTCAGAGTGTTCAGAGAATCTAAAAGACCAAATTTGAAGAGTAGTAGAACTCAACAAAATAAAAATTATTATTTTTTAAGCCAGAAAATAAGTCGTCAGAAATTGAAGCAGTAAGTGAGCTTTCTGACTGTAGAAGGGAATTTCCTTCCTGTAAACTGTACTTACTCTTATGTTATAAATAATTGGTGAATTTTTAAATGCTGTTTGTTATAAAAGAGAATCTTTGTTGGAATAATACAGCTCAAGAAAAATAAATGAAGACAAAATAAGTTTTACTTCAAAGTAATTATCTGAATTGCTATTTGCATTGATTTCAGTGCCAACTGACATATCCTTCTCCTTTTTGAGTACTTTTTGTTTGATAAAATTAGCTTTTTAGGTGCGTTCGTAATTATATAAATACGTAGCACCTATAGTCGTCGTTCAGTCCGTCTGTCTGTCCGTCCGTCCACATATAATAGAGCAAAAACTACCCAACCGAATGGTCTGGAATTTTAAATATATGATTGTTGTAAAATTTTGTCGAGCCATTTTAAATTTTATGAAAATCGGATGTATAGTTAAATTACAGGGACAGTCAAAAGTTTTTCTTTACATTACGGCCAATGGGAAAAATTATTGCACGTGCATTTTAATGATGTTAAAGCTTTCCGAATGGTCTCAAATTTTAAACGTATAATTATTGCGACATTTTGTCGAGCCATTTCAAATTTTATGAAAATCGGATGTATAGTTTAATTACAGGGACATTCAAAAGTTTTTCTTTACATTAAAGCCAATGGGAAAAATTATTGCAAGTGCATTTTAATGATGTTACAGCTTTCCGAATGGGCTGAAATTTTAAATATATAATTGCTGCAAAATTTTGTCGAGCCATTTCAAATTTCATGAAAATCGGATGTATAGCTTAATTACAGGGACAGTCAAAAGTTTTCCGTTACATTAAGGGAATGGGAAAAAATTATTGCAAGTGCATTTTAATGATGTTACAGACTATGCACTTATGAATTGCAAATAAATACACATTCAGTACAATATGGGGTGCAAAAAATAATTATAAAACTAGTTATAGTACGAACGCACCTCATTTGCCACGTTTGACGAGCAATTTCCAGCTTGTTTATTATGTAGTTTTTTTTCGTTGTTGCATATTTTATCAGTTTTAATGGTTTCATTGCCAAAAATATTATGTCAATTAGATTTAGCAGCAGAATATTTGCACAATATTTTAACAAATATGTTTTTTAACAGAAAATATCCTTATCAATTTATTTAAGACCACATAAAAAATATGTGGTGTTTTAAGTTGATCATTATTGCTCCTTAAAATTTTATCTATTAATTATAAGACACCTTGTATAATATTATTATTTATAATCATGATTGTTTCAATAATATGCACTCTCTCAATTGCCTAGTTTAATAGCCTAATAATTATGAAATTTAATTCCTTAATGGAATAATAGCAAGCTATGTTGAAAATTTCATGATTGAATCTTTAATATAAGTATGCACTTAGTGAAAGTTTTATTTTATTTTTATCTTTTTTAAAAATATTTTATTCGTTTGTGGTTGAGGTATAACCTTTCTTCTGTAGATAGTGCCATGTAGCTGAAATATATTTCTCATGGCTTATATTAAATATAGCTTACATGAAATATATTTCTCAAATGCTTATTATTATTATTATTATTATTTTGAGTAGATTTGAAACACTAAATTTGTTTCATAATAACTTACTGTTTTAATTCCATTGTAAATAATTATTTATACTATTATATTAAATTTTATTGTCTGTCTGCGATTTTTAGTAAAACACGTATTTCTAAGTTTATTTGGCTGGTTAAATGACACATAGTAAAAAAACATAAAGTTTCTTTTGTGTATTTGTTCGGAATAGGTTCAGAAATGGTAGCATAACTACTTCACTTATCAGGTGCAGACAGAGAATGTTTCTGGCTGCAATTTGCAGCTTGATGTTTTCTGATATTTAAAGTAGTTTTGGGAAAAATCTGGAGAATCAATCAATCTTTTATTACTCAAAAATTGTGGAACTAATTGATTAATTTTAAGGAATCTTTAAGCACATAGTATTTTGTAGCTGGCCAAAAATATTTTTTATAAAAAATTTGCTGTAAAGGGTATATTACATTAATTTATCATGTTATTATAGTTTTAATGAAGTCTTTTCTTGAAAAACTTATTTTATGTGTATACAGAGTTTGTGAAAAACCTTATAAAACTAATTAATTTTAATAATAATAAAATGTTAGTGATTAATTTGCTGATTGCAATTGCATTTTATCCATCAATTAAAATGTATACTATAAAGAGTAACTCAACAATTAATTTATCATGTCATTGTGTAATTGTTTTAAAAAATTTGAGATGTATAGTGGTCTTAACATTTATATTTGTAGAATCTTTGTAACTTTAGAAATCAATATCAAATTACAATATATTTCATTTTGTGATATAGAACTCTTCAACTTTTAGAAAGCTCTCTTTTAAATACTTTTATAAGCCTGGATTTCATTTCATAACTAAAAAAATTTTGCTTATGCCTTTGCAGAGTAAGTTAATAATAATTAAGTTCAGGCATTTATTCATCAAATATTTCTGTTATTTAAATTAAGCCAAAAACGAGATTACAAATATTATCTTGAAAATGATGAAATCCAAGGTTATTTAACAGATGATGTGAAATCTTTATCTCAATAGTTTTCATCTTTATTCAAGTCCACTTGTCTTTGACAAGTTGTTCAGCCTATATCAAAAGTTTAAATGCACATTAAAATATGATAATAAAATTGAAAGGAGAAATATATTGAATAATTTCAAAATAAAATTAAAAATGTAATTGAAATGAAACATAGTAGCTAGAGTTGTTATAATGGTTTATATATTGGTTGTTATAATGGCATTACTTATTTTAAAAATACGCCTTTGTATATTTTTGTTTAAAAAATCATCGTCTCAAAAGTTTAGGCACATTATCCAAACGTTAACGAATGCTGGATGGCTTTCAACCAACCAACTGTTCCAACCTATGAAAATTTTTTACTTATATAACAGCAAATATTCAATTTCCCTTGTTTATTTAAGATACCAAAAGCTACAGAATTCACAGAAGAGGAAAAATTTTTTAAATATTTAAGTTGAAAAATAAGGCTGTTTTGGAAATTTCTAGAATTTTAAATTGTTCAATTGTAAGGAATATATACAGTACTTGAAAGGAAGAATCATTTTGACTGGAAAACAAGATGTGCGCAGCCATGTGTAACAAGTGTTCATGTTCAGACTGATAGAAAAATGAAAGCAAAATATGTCTATAAGGCAAATTAAAAATAATCTTGGTATTAGTGCCTCAAAGGGCACAATACATAATGTATAAGAAACTGCAAGAACATTGTTTTAAGGAAAATATGTTGCAAACTGCACCTAAAATCCCTCCATAAATAAGCCAGAATAGATTGGGTGTACAAGTTTGTCATATGTGGACAAGCGACTTACAGCAACAGAAAGAAGTGAAATCTAGATGGTCCTGATTGCTGAAATTGTTACTTGCGTGACTTCAGAAAACAGCTATGTACTTTTTTTGTTCAACAACAAGAGAGTAAGTCTGTGATGGCATGGTGGTGATTGGCGTTAATGGCCAAACCTGCCTGGCATTTTTCAGTGGGAACAAAGAATCAAGGGGCACAGAACAATGTCTACTTCCATTCAGTGACATCTTAAGGGCTCCTGAGTGGAGATTTTATATGACAGTGCTTCAATCCACATCTCACATAGTACAAAAAAGTGGCTTTCCACCTGAAATATTAACGTTTTAGATTGGAGATTTAAGCCCAAGTTTAAACTTAATTGAGAAAATTTGGTTTATCTTAACCTGTGAAGAAAGTAAGAATGTAAAGGAATATGACTCTATTAAAGAATTAAAAGTGGCCATTCCTATAGCATATAGGTATTCCCTTCCTTGCTGCCAATAATATTTCAAAAATTAATTAATTCATTGAAAACCCAATTATTTCAAGTTATCCAAAACCAGGGAAATAGTATTAATAAAAGCATCATGTAAAAATGTTAAATGCGATATTATTTTTCTTTATGCCTAAATTTTTGAAATACTTGTGTAGTTACACTTTTATGACTTTTTAAAAAAAAATCAAAGCTGTGTTAATATACTTATTTAATATTTATTTTAATAATTTTACAGAATATAATAAGTAAATAATATGTTTTACTTCATCTTCAAGGTTGGAGTAGCATAGTTGAGATTTTTTCCAACAGTGCAAAAAATGTCCAGGACAGTTCTTGAACCTGGGTACCTTGACTTCCCATGCCAACTTCTCTTCCTATTAAGTTATACAGACGTTACCTGGCTGACATAATCCTCTCTCATTTGTTGGACTTGGCTGTGAATTGCAGCACTGGTGTTTTGCAGTCATTTCCAACAAATAAAAGGGAATTATATCATCCAGGTATCGTCCTGATAGCTCAGTAGGAAGAGCATTGCCATGGCAAGCCAAATTACCCAGGTTCAAGTCCTGGCCTGTTCATTTTTTGCTCTGTTGGGAAAAACCCGAACTATGCTACTCCAGTCATGAAGATGATTTATCTTGCTGGGGAGGGGGGGAAAAAACTGCTCTTTATTATGACAGAAAGTTTTTGTTTGATTTTGTATTTTTATTTAATAAAGAAATTTTGACAAAGAAAATCTTTCAAATGAACTGTTTTTAACAGCTACCATTTACAAAATTATTTACTACATAACGTGAAGATTCAATGAAATAAATAAAATTATCTAAACTCATTGAGAAGCATAACAAATTCCTTATTGAATATTGAAATTAACAATATAAATTAGCAGAAATGTACTGTCCTTTTTTATCACTGCATTTTATATTTCAAATAAGAAAATATTAACAAACTCATCTGAAGTATAAAAGTGCTTAACTGGCCTTTCACAATCAATAAATATTGAATATAAGTATTAGTTTTAAAAGAAAAAAGAACCATGCAGAGATAAGCAGTCATAAAATTGAAGTTGTTGGCATAAATGATCAACTAATTGGCTACAAGCAAGTTTTAAAACTGGTCTGACTCCCATTCTCTTATACAGAAGGACAATGTATAGCTGTATGATGATCCCTGACTATTTAGCTTATTTTTATATGCACCATTCTCACCTCAACTGCATTTTGATGAAATGACCTTTACCCATCTAAATTGGAAAAATATTCCTGTGTGATGGTTGAGAATTTTAATTAAAATTTATAAATGAAAATTCAGGCCAGAGTTTACCACATTTCAATTTCTCAAATAGTTTTTGAGAGAACAAGGAAAAACCGGGAGAATCAACAAATCTTTCAAAGCTCAAAAACTGGAGAATTAATTAATCAGTTTTAAGGAATCTTACATTGATTGCTAAGGCCTGTTAAGATTTATAAATGATAATAATTACAATTTTAGCTTATGACTTTTTAATTTAAAAACTGGATTGGTAAGCATTTTTTCTCCCAAAACTCAAAAGATCTTTTAAAATACAAACACAACACAACCATAACAGGTTGCTATGCTGCTAGCCACTTCTGAGAGTCATTAGTAGAAAATAGAAACAAAAAATAATAACTAATGGATTCAAATATACATTCTTTTATTTATATTTAATGTAGCTTTACATGTTGCAAGGTGTACTGTAAGTCTGGGCTTAATGAATTGGAGAGTGAAATTCAATCCAAAGTTTGAATTGAACAAAATTAATTCCGATTCATAAGCTCAAAATTACACTACAGCCGATGACGTAAATGGTAGACATTGCTTAATATGTTTTTTAAGAATTATTTTAAATTATTTAAGATCAAATAAAATTATATTTACTAATTTCCGTAGCTGAAAAAAATAAAGAAAAGAAAACACTCACCCAAGTACTTGAACACAAAAAAGATAATTCACAAATGACGTTTATTTAAACATATATCAAGTCTGCTAATTAGAATGCATTCTTACATTATGAATTATGAAAAGATTATCAAAATGAATGTAAAATTTAATATAATTTTAGATAATTGGAGATATATTGTCATCTGAGAAGCAGGGTTGTAGTGGGTAGCTGCCCGGGTACCCGCCCAGCTGCCCGCCCGGGCTGGGTTTTTTATAAAAAACCCACTTAAAAAGCCCGGGTTTTTTTTAAGAGTATTTCTGGAATGGAACAAATGATGTATTTGTTGTTCATGGTTATTTTGTTTTTTTTATTCACTTCTTTGAATCTTAGAAAATATATTTGTACTAATTTACTTGCACTTTTAGATTGGGAACCCTATAACTTTAAAATGTTTTAGCTTTTAATTTAAAACGTAAATTTAAGCTTTTCAGTTAGCTTCAAGAGTATTATATTTACTAAACTTATTATATTTATTAGATTATTTTAATGTACTTTTTACTGCTGAATCCGAAAATGACCTTCATTTTTAACCATCACTTAAGGAAAATAAAATAAAATAAAAGTTTTACATCTGTTTTATAGTATCAGACGTTTGCTATATTTTAACTTTGACATTTACGATTTGCAAAAAAATTATAACGTGATGGTTAAGGTCATTTTCAGATTCAGTGCTAAAAAGTACATAAAAACCAATTATCAAAAGTTAAAAAACTCAGCCGTCTCCTCTATTTTATAGTATTTGATTTTTGTTATTTTTTAACTTTGACAATTTATGATTTGCAAAACATCCTGAGATGATGGTTAAAAATTAAGGTAATTCCCAGATTCAGTGCTAAAAAATACATAAAAGTTAAAAAACATAACCATCGCAATCTTGTGTTAACTAATCTAAAACTTTTTCTTAAACTTCTTGGCAGTAATCTATCCCAAATTTTTTGTGTTATCCTGTAAAACAAGTATGAATGGTAACCACCGAAAATCATAATATTAGATTGTCATCAGATTTACATAAGTATACATGTAAAATTTAGTCTTGATCGGATATTTGAAACTTGAAAGTGAGTTAAATTTCGAGTACAAATTTTGAACTGGGAAAACATACATACGATCGTTGAAGTTAAATAAAATAACATAATATTTGTTAAAAGAAATCATGAAAGAAATAGTCTCAAATCCTTACAAAATAAAACATATGTTAAAATACAATAATTTTAGACAATCTGAAACTTAATAAAAGTTAACTCAATCATAACACTTTACTATTTTTTTCAAAGGGCTGATACACATGAAAAGTTCTTTGAATACTTTTAAGTACTTAGGATATGACCCCTCAAAGCATGGCCAAACTCATTTGTGTTCAGATGCAGAAAAGTGGTATAAGTCATGCATTTTTAAAGTTTCATAACTCAGTCAATTTTAGTGTTATATGAACGGGACTTTTTTTGTCTGTCTTGTCAGTGTAATAGGAAAGTTTTACTAAATATAACTTATAGCACCTTGGGCTGTATAAACACTTAAATTTCATAATTTAAGAAATATTTTTATTGACCCAAATCGCTTTTAAAATATTTCTTTGCCTCAAATGAAAACATTTTTGTAATATTTAAACTATATGTGTATGACTAACGGTTTAGGAATTAGCCATTGGACGCCGTTGAGAGTGGACACCCTGTATATACATAAGAAACATTTTTGTTGTAAGATATTTTTTATCAACATTTGCTAATCTTATGATAATTTCAAAGGAGCAAGTTTTTTTTAAGTTATATTTATATTTTATTATTAAATAACACAATTGATAGCTTTGCAATTTAAAATTTGTTATTTAAATTAAAGGGATCATATAATATATATGTATTTTAAGAACAGAGAAAAATATTGAGATCCTTATTAAGACTATGAAGTCATTCCCATCTATTAGACTATGAAGTGTTTGTTTACAAAGATTGTATTTGAGATCAGGATTGCCACTTGTTTCGGCAATCAAATTTCTTGCGCTTTCCTAAGCAAAAAATTAAATTTTCCCTGAGTAATTCCTCTGAGAATTTTCAAAATTTCAACGGATAAATTTTGCAAAGTACCAAAATTTAGTAGCCAATTTACCCGGGGAAAATTACCCATTTAACCCGGGTTTTTTAATAAAACCTGCCCGGGCTGGGTTTTTAACAAAAAACCCGGGTTTTTTACAACCCTGCTGAGAAGAAGCAGAAGTAAATTGTTGAAATATGAGATTTAAATTAACATAATAGAATGTAAAGTTCTGATATTATGATGTTATAGAGTCTGATTATTTATGAAATATTTCTTTTAATTTTAAGGCCACCAAAATGAATAAAGTTCAGGAATATAAAGTCAAACTAGGGAATAAAGTTCAGGAATATAAAGTCAAACTCGGATCGTTGAAGGACTCTTGTATTTGGAGATAAGTTTGAAGTCTCATGAAATTAATGGTGATGATGATCGATGCACTTCCAGAGTAAAAATTCGTGATATGAAATAAACGTCACGAGGATGAAATTCAATTCATAAGACCTCTAAATGACATAAACTATCATGGTTAATCGTAGAATCAGAGAGGCAAGCGAATTATAATATCGCATAATTTGAAGGGAGATAGCTGGTATTCCTACTTAATTCTGGATAACATCTTCGTTCGAATGTTGCGAATATTATTTCACTGTGATGAATTTTTGTAGAATGTCCAAATATATAAAGGTGTGATATTCATTTCATCCAGAATGATACGTCAAATGAATTTCATTCATACTGTAAGACTTTTGGATCAGGAATCAAAATTTGGCAAATTTCAAGACGTTCATCGCACTTTTCATGCTGCCACATAGAGAGACTCTTCAGCTGCAACTCTCGGCCAAAAAGCACGGCGTCGCAGCCCCGCACGTTACCACTTGCTTTAACGGCTCCCTGGTGAAGACTGATGACTTCCAGAACCCAGAGTTTCAAACATCAAAAGCCATCACAAAGCGCGCCAGCCAATCCAAAGCGCCTATCCTCCCCGCGCCTGACGTCACACACAACGTGCGTGTTCCAAAAGGAATGTTAAACGATTTAGCAAACGTCCGGTTTTGAACTAAGCGTCTGTTTGGCAAAGGGGAATACCCTTCTTGTTGGAACTTTCAAAATGTCGGAAAGAATGATCTCATGGCGTCGCACGCCGAAATTAAAAATGAGAAAAGATAGAAAATACATTTTTGCGTATTTCTGTCAAAGTATTTATCACAAGTCGCTGAAAATTTCACAATCGGCTAGAAATAAATATTTCTATCCACATAATATAATTTAAAAGGGAAATATTGATAAATAAAAGATTTCTATTTTTTATATTTTAGACTTAGAAAATTCCGATGTGTTTACACATTTCGCGATGTATGTTGAAAGAAATTTGAAAGTTAAATTACTGAAATATAATAAAATACTAATTGCACTTAAATAATCTTAATAAGAGATAATGTTTACATTGAAAAATAAGGAAATATTGAATTATTTATCATTAAAATTTTCATTATAAGTTTAAAACTTGTGATTAGAAATTAGGTGTTTGAAATGTTAATTTAAGTTGTAAAATTGAAATAAATTATATTATTTAAATTAATTTGAATGGGAAATGATGCATTATATTTTTTTATGATGCAACACAAGGTTTTTAATATGACAGTTGCATTTGTTTACACTTGAATATTTGTTGAAATTTCAGTAATAATTTGCTGAGATACAATCGTAAGTCATCTTTAACATGTAGTCATAGTTCTTTAATATTTTGGTCAGTCAGTTGATATGAATAAACTTTTCTCTGACTTATTTAGCAGCACCATGTCATATGATGTTGAGTACCTCGTAGAACCTCTTTACATACTCCCAAGATGTACATATACCATATTCTGAGAAACCCTTTTCTGAACTATGATATTCTTAAGTTCATTTATTTATTTAAGTATTATATTTTATTTATTTATTTAAGTATTATATTTTATTTATTTATTTATTTTTATAGGGGAAAACAATGGTGTCTACTAATGTATTATCTGAAAATTTAAGCGATAAATCAGAAGAGAAAGTTTCTGTTATAAGGTATTATTTAAATATCTACTTGAGTTTTTGAGAATTTATATTATACAGAGCATCCCGAAAATATAAACATATACTTTAATTTTTTACCTCTTGTAGATATGTAGGCACAATGCAAATTAAAAAAATGTTCAAAATAAAGTAGGAATTATGATTATGCTAATAAAATAGTCCTGCCATTAATTTTCATAAAGTTAGACCTTTTTAAAATTTTTATATGATCCCTGGATTTTATACGTTATTAGAAGTTATATATGCTCTGACAAGTACAGCAGTAAACATTTTATTTTTTTACAACCAAACTCACCAAACTATGTTACTTTAAAATTTATGAAATTTCAAAACTCTCCAGCTTTAAAAATTGACCAATCCCTTTTTGGTGTATGGAAATTTTTTGGTGACAAGGGCCATATAAAAATTTAAAAAGTATAACTTTGTAAAAATTAATGGCAGAACTATTCCATGATTATAATGTTAATTCCTGGGCAATTCCAAGCCAATGTTACCATTTTTAGTATTTCATTTTTTACATCAAATATAGGTAATACACATGTTTTCTGATAGTATTAAACCTATATATTTTATATTTGCAATGTATTTTATAAAAGTTTGAATATTCAAAATCAATAAAATCCATTATAATAAGCATAGCTTAATTTTATGTGTGTATTTGTTTGTCTGTTACATATTGGGAGTTGGTCTGTTACAGCTAAGATTACATATTTTTTATAACTATATTGTGGCAACAGTCAAATTTTGTGGAAGTCAGATGTTTCTGAACTGCCTCTAAATGAAAATATATATTTTTTATAATGAATTGTATGTTATTTTAGTATATAGATAAACATTCGGGTGTCCGAAAAGCATGGCAATTCCTGTTTGTCTGTTACCACTTTTTTAATCATAATTATTCACAATAAATAATTTATTCATAATAACTTTATTAATTTATCTTATGATATCATTATATTAATTGTAGCCATCTTTTAATTACCTGATTATTATTTTTTTAATGATTGTTAGTCTGTTACAATGGAATTGCCCTCCTATCTTATTTTGAACACTATCTTATTTTGTATAACTTGTAAATAATATTTTTCATGTTGAATCTACCAGTTTATGATTAGATAATTCCATTAATTTAAGATTATCAAGAAACATACTTGAGTTCTTCTGTGCAGCCCAGTATATTAGCTGCATATTTTTATGCATGCTGCATATTCAGCTAAAATTTAATTCAGGCAAAAACATTCTTAACACTTCTGAAATCACACATCCAGAAATTATCATCCATAGATGGCCATGTATCCAGTTCTTTGCATGGACCTGTATATGATTTTATTTTTATTCTACAAACATCTCTTAGTATACTAAATATAGGTAAGCTTGAAAATGCATAACTCAATTAAAATTGCTATCTGGTAGAAAATCCAGAATGGTTGGAGCAGATTTTAAATGTTTGATTTAAAAAAAATAAAAATAAAGGGGTAATAGATATAAGAATGTCACCTTTAAACAATTCACATTCATACTCATTAATGCTTACAATTACTTTTGTGTAGTATATGGCCTATAGTAGTATGGTCTATTGGTAGCAAACTGTATGGTCTATAGCCTTTATACACACCACATAGTATGCAAAAGTTTAGTTAAACTTAAAAATGCATACCATAGCAGAAAACATACTTCCAGCAATTATTGCTAATAGACGGTCAGATATAGTACCCTATTCGGAATCTTTTGTGCCTCCATGTAAAATGAATGATAAATGCTATCCACATTATATTTTACAGCAGGCATGTCAAATGTTTTCACTACTGAGGGCCTTAAGCATTGTTTACAAAGCCACGGGCCACATTACCCCCCCCCCCCCCTAAAAAAAAGAGCAAATTTATTTATTGTTATCGCACATAATGAAACTTGTACATACAAAATACAACTTTGTTTAAAATAAATAAATTAAATAAATAAAAAAGAGTAAAAATCTAAAGGTATCAACCAGAAATTTTTTGAAACAGGCACTGGAAATCGAATATTTATCAAGTGAAAGAATCAATTGTAACCTTTTCAAACTTTTACATTTGAAAACAGCAAGAATGTCGTACAAAAATGGGCTGCCAAACATTGGTAAAAATAAATTTAGATTAAAAAAAAAATTAAATACATCGCAGGGATTGATCCAGACATAATTTGGGGCCTATTTAGGGCCCTTTCACAAAAATCTATGTAATAAAATATGATCCTTCACAAAAATAAATTTAATAGAATGGGCCCCTTCACAAAAATGAACTTAATAAAATAAGCCCCCCTACGTAACATTCTTTTTCATAAAAACTGTTTTAAAATGTGTAATTTGTAAATAGAACAAGGTCATGAAAAACAAAAACTTTAGCAAGGGAATTTAAAGAATGTTTTTGTTCATAAATTCTTGGTTCGAATTTGGGTAACTGGTTTTAAACTTTCGTTACAAAAATATAATAAAATTCACAAAAAATAACTTCTACTTTTCATAAATGGGCCCCAAGAATAAAAACTTGCATCGACCCTGCATCATTCTTCACACTTGGATATTAAATACCTACAAATTAAGTACACAATTCTGGCATTTAAAAATTTTAATTACAATGAAAATGACATAAAAATGTATTAGTGTATTACCCTGATCTGATTATTTTTTAATTTCTTTAACTGCTCTGGATATTATTTCTTCTACTTGTTAGTGATGGAATCGAATGTATTCTTTTCCTTTTTGTTTAAGCAGATGTGTTACCTTTAATTTGCATCATGAATGCACTTTTTTAAATGACGTATCAGTTTCAAGTCTAACAATTTATCTTTCTGAAGTTTTTTTTAGATATTTGTGAGTACATTCTTTGCTAACTTTAAAAGAGTTTCTACATATCAAACATAAAATTTTAGTTTTTATAAATGACAGTATAAATATCAAAGTACAATAGAACCCCGCTAATCCGAACTAATTGGGACCGGTGCCTGTTTGGATTACCCGAAATTCCGAAAAAAAAAGAAGAGAAAAAGATGCGTGCTAAAAACTGTAAATTATAACTACTCAGTAGTACAGTAAACATCCTCTAATCCAGCCTCCAAGGTCCGACATGTTGAATAATCCGACACAACTTTCGGAAAAAAGTAATATCCCTTGTTTAATCACTCCTGATGTTTATAGTAATCTAATGGAACTTCAGAATGAGGAATTACGTAGCAACCCATTACAAACTGTTCAAAATCTCGAATCTATAAATAGCTCAGTCACCATATCAACGATGGGGTATGGAAAAAAAAAAAACATTGCTGTAGGTAATTTGTGAAATCAAACTCTTGAAAGGAAAAATAATTTTTATACTCTGCAAAGGACTTTTTCGCATAGACTATAATGTAGCGGCATCCTTTTGAGTGACTCTGTAAATTAACTATAAATACTGCACACTTTATTTTCAATGCCGAACATGCCATGATAAACCTCAATAACATCTGTCAATTACAATTACATATATACCAAATATATTTATGCGAGTTAGTGCATGGACAGAGAGGCAGACAAAACTATAAGTACTTTTCAACTGTGTTGAAAAGTGTTGTAAAAATCTGTAACCATATAAAAATGTTTATTTATTTCAATTTTTGATTTAACAAAAATATCGAAAGAAATAGTATCTAAAAATGCATTTTATTATTGTTAAAAAATATTAATTAGACAACATTATTAGTTTTAAAGCTTTTAATGGCAGCAGTAAAATAAAGTGTTTGTTATGTTTCAACCTAAAACACAGATTTTCTGGTTCAAGATTCTTTTTATAATCTCTTGTAGCTGAAATTTGAAAATGAATTAGATCTGTCCCCATACACATAGACCACACTTTCTGAAGTTTGCCATCTGTAACATTACGGCAATGTTGCCAGATTGTGATTTTTTTTATTACTAGGGGGCTCGGCCCCCTACGAGCTACGCTCGCCAACCCCCGTCCAGACACCGCAGGCTCTAAATTCACGCTAATTTGATCGGCTTTAAAAAGATTTCGAAAGATTGAATTATAATTTAAAAAACAGTGGCGATCTCCCTATAAACGAATTTCTATTCATTTCTCTTTGATTGGGGAATTTTAACGCAAAATCCGCTGCGGTACTACTTGATTATCCCGTCGACCAATTTCGCCAAATTATATAAATCGCCAAACCACTCACCAAATTACACAAATTGACATAATTTTTATTTTAAATAACGAAAGAACAAATAAATTCGTACAACATTAATAAAAATACAAATAAAACGTCAAAATAAAAATAACTTGATGACGTAGACACGTGTAACAACATTTCAAAATAAGCTAATATAAAAGGAATTAAGTAAACAGAGTCTTTGTCTCCTGGTATTTTTTAACAAAGAGAAAAGAAAGTTCTTTTAAATGAGACATTTTAAATTAATCGTTTTTAATCTGACGTAATTTTTACCAAGCTATTCTTTCTGTTTTAAATAATCGCGTGCAAGTACTTTTGTCAGCAATGAAATATTATTTGCGCTTTCCTAACAAAAATAGTTGAAAATATCCTCTCAAAATATTAAATAAATGTCTAGCACAATTTCTAAATTTAAACTTTTTTGCAATATTATTTTGTGTTCATTTTATGTAATAACTATAATGTGACGTAAATATGACGTAATTTCTCCTAAGACTTCTAACGCATGTTAATGAATTTATTATTTTACAATATCCTTTCTCTTTTAAAATTCACGTGTATACTTTTTATGACGTAATTTTTAACAAGTTCCTGCTTTTTATACATAATTATTTAATTCTAATTTGAAAGTTTTTTTCCTGTTTATAATAGTCACGTGTAAATAAATTTTTAATTTGAAGCAAACATTATTGCTTGCGCTTTTTATACAGTTGGCAACAGTTTAAATTAGTACAATTTTCTGAAATCTGTAAAAAATATCTCTAGAAATGCTGAAAATTTGAATTTAAAATAGAAATAAAACCTGAAAAAATGAGTCAAAATAAAAAAATTAATGCAATCTGCATTCCGGCAAATTCTAACGCATAAAATGACCTAAAAATGATTACACTGCCATGTATAGTTTTTGCTGCTATAAAACTTTTTTAGTGGAACGATTTTGTCCAACTTTAGCATTAAATATCTCTTAAAATAATTCTTCGATTTGAAAACTGTCAGCATCAGCGTGTTTATCAAACATTTCTGTATAAAACCACTGATTTTCATATTTTTGTATGCATTATTTTTCTCAATATTAACGAAGAAAGACCTCCGGTCACAAAAAATTCAAAAGCGGCGGCGGCGGTGACAGCGGTAGTTACTTTTTTTTAGAATAGAGAGATTCAAAATAACTATCAGTTTTTACTGATGACTAGTAATCTTCACTTTATTATATCATGGAATGGCTGTCATTAAATAAAGCAAATATTAGTATTCTGAAATAGTGGTATATATTTTGAATAAAAAATTTTCCAATTGTTGACAGGTCGACCAACATGGCAGTATTGCAACCATTGTTAGTGTAAACGTATTTGTACAAAGTGTGTCTTTTTTTGCATTAAACATGAACTGAAATAAACATAGAGAAAATACTTTGGCCACTATGGCCCACAGGCATAGTGGGCCATAGATAGTTATCAGCTGGCCAAGTGTGGCCCACGGCCATGTGTTTTACATGCTTGTTCTACAGTAAAGTATCTTGTAGTAAACCTCAATAAAGTATTTCGTTATAGTTGAAATAGTCTAACATAATTCAAATACATTGCAAGCAGTTTTTCCCCATAGGTCGTTATGTAACTCAATTCTTTTGTGTGGTCCTGTAAATGAATAATAAATCCTGTACACTCCATACTCTACAGAAAGTATGTTTTAGTACACCTCAGAGATTCATATCAATTTCATTATGTTTGTAATAATGTAACTTGATTAAAATATACCACAAAAGATTTTTCCTCATAGATCATAATATAACAGATTTCCCTTGAGTGTAAATGAATGATAAGTACTATATGTACCATATTCTATAGAAAGGATCTTGTTGTGCACTTCAGTGATGTATATCAATTTCAGTATGTTTGAAATAGTGTAACACCATTAAAATACTCTGCAAAGGACTTTTCCGCATAGACTATAACGTAGCGGCATCCTTTTCAGCGACTCTGTAAATTAATTATAAATACCACATACTTTATTTTCCATGCCGAACATGCCATTATAAACCCCAATAACATCTGTCAATTACAATTACATATATACCGAATATATTTATGCAAGTTAGTGCATGGACAGAGAGGCAGACAAAACTATAAGTACTTTTCAACTGTGTTGAAAAGTGTTGTAAAGATCTGTAACTGTATAAAAATGTTTATTTATTTCAATTTTTGATTTAACAAAAATATCGAAAGAAATAGTATCTAAAAATGGATTTTATTATTGTTAAAAAATATTAATTAGACAACATAAAAACTATATTAGTTTTAAAGCTAGAAATATAAACTACTTATAAAGATTTAAAAAAAAAAAAATCATTGTTCTGAATTATCATGTATGGTAATTTTTAAATTGTTTGAAACATGATGATTTTACATATTTGTTTATTTTTATTACAGTGATTCAATTTTTAAGATGTGTGAAGGAACAAAAAAGTCTTGGTAAGATTTAAAAAAAAAAGTTATTTTTACATTTTCTATTTATTTTATTTTCTACTGTCAACACAAAATCAGCATAATATTTCTAAAACAGGGTTCATACTCATCAGGGCATTATAGGATTCCGGGGAATCTCAGGGGATAATGCAAACAATTTCCCAAACCTGGGAAAACCTGACAAAATGGCTACTGTGGGAAATTGAGGGCAATTGCTGCTGTTTGCGTGCTTCATGATATCACATCTGTCGACATCCATTCAGTCACCAGACACACCTTCTAACATCGTGAGGTTTGGCAACAGTTCAAGAGGAACTTAAGAAAAATCAAGAACATTTTAAAATTGAAATTGGCACTTGTAGCCTTCATATTATTCATTCATAATGCTTTTCAAAGAGGTAATAAAATCATAAAATGGAAATTAAATTCTTGCAGCAAGCTACCTAGTTTTTAAGGACAGCCCCATAAGGCATACAGACTTCAGCTCTTCTTTGCACAAATTAATGCAGGGCTGCAGAGTCGGTGGGAAAAATGGACGACTCCAACTCTGGAAATTTTAACAGATCCGACTCCAACTCTTTTGCTCAAAAATGGGCCTGACTCTGACTCCAACTCCAACACCGCAGCCATGCTTGTAAAATGGATGACTCCGACTCCGTGAATTTTAACAGATCCGACTCCCACTCTTTCGCTCAAAAATGGGCCTGACTCCGACTCCAACTTCGCAGCCCTGAATTAATGTTTTCTCTTTAAAGTTCTGTTCATATTGTTTATATAGGTTTTTGAGATTACACTTTTTTTTTTGAGGGGGTGGGAGTCACGATACTGGTTTAAAAAATGTCATTAATTGTTGACATGGAAAAATTGTACATCCCAAAAAATACATCAGGGGATTCTCAGGGGATTTTTTCTTGGAAAATGAGTATGAATTCTGTAACTTGTTTGCCAATAATTAATGATTCCAATTATTCCACTTCTTTGTTATATTTCTTATCATGTAGAACTTATAATACCCTGCTTTTCAAAAGCTAAGCATATGAATATGATGAGAAATTTGACATAACTGAAAAAGTAATGCTGTTATGTATATGGGTAGTATTTACATACAGGGTTGTTATGTTTGTGTCTTATGATATCTGTATGCCTTTAAAATGTCAATTTCGATTATAGTTCAATTCAAAAACTTGCTGTTTTAGAAAAAAAGGGTAAACTGTATGATCCTGGAGCTTTATAATATTTAATTAAGTTTATCATATTTCTTACAAACTTTAAAAAAGAAAGTTGAAAGTTCCCCCCCCCCCTCCCCCTCAAAAGTGATTTTTATAAAATTGTGTTAAAAATCGTCTTTTTAAATTGCGTTCTAAATATATATTCAAAGGAGACTGACTATTCTTATTTTGATTTATTGAAAAGTTTGAGTTACACAGTTTTAATTTATTTATTATTAATGTATTTTCAAGAATTTTCAGTGTTGTTTGTCTTTTTATACCTATAACTTTTAAAATAGTCATGTTATTGTCATAAAAATAGTCTAGTTCTTGTATGGCATTATTATATGTATTATGGAATTCATAAAATGTATTTATTTTAATAGTTTTAAGAAAATAGTAATTTTTTGGTTTTTTTTTCTGCTATTTTTTTAAATACAAAATTAAAAAAAAATTAAATTAAATATTTGTATGTTTATGTCACATTTTTATGACATTTTTAATAATAATTAGCAATTTTAAACTTAAAATTTACAAAAATTTAAAAAATTTCTTCCAAAGTTATACAGATATCTTCGAAATAAGAATTAAAATCAACATTCTATGAATATGTAATATCAAGGGAAAAAGTAATTTTTCAACATATCAAGGTTTTCGAGATATCGAGAATACACTGTATGTAGTAGGTATAACTTTCATAATTGCATTCACCTTTCCCTATAGCTCTACTCCATAACTAAGCAACCTTGAATGATATATTATATGCTAAAATCCTTCCTGAAAAACTATCTAACAAGTGCCACTTCATTCAAAATTTGTTCAGTAGAACTTGGTTATCTTTAATAATCACCCAATTTTAGATCTTCCCTCATAGTTCTATAACTAAGGAGCACAAAACAATGTATATTATACACTGAAACTTTCCCTCAAAAATTATGCAACTAACAATGTAAATTCTATCAAAATATTATAAATGATGGGGTTGAAATGTGAATTTGCATTTTATGTGTACAGTCGATGATATTATTTTTTGTAACAGAATTCATCATGAAGGTTTAGCTTCAAGCTCAAATGATGCTTTCAGCATCACAGTTAATATGCCAATTGGCAATGTATCTCATTATGGAAGGTTAAACCGGAATGTTATGAACAACTACCCAAAGAAAAGGGAACATATAGCTGAAAACAAATAAAGAAGTAATATATAATAATAAGCAGACTATAGAAACTTTATTTCAGCAAGCATATTTTATTTCAAAATTGTGGCATTTATGCAAATAATAATACACAATTGCATAAATCTACATAAGAATAATCTTTAATTCCCAATTCCTAAAGCTGTTAATGTTTCTATCAGTAAAAATGGCACCAAATTTAAAATAAAATTTAAGAGATTTTGTAGCATTAAAAAAGTTGAAACTGAAAACTTTAATTTTTTAAGCTGTACAAACATTCCTTTCATATTTGTTTTATAATATTATTTCTCATTAAATTTTTTTTTCCTTTGTATTTTAAATAAAATCAGTATTTTTTCCCCCTGAGGTATTTTTAATCTCCCCCCCCCCCCCTAGTGATATAGCAGTTTCAATTTTTCAACCAAAAGATATCATAATATACCCCCACACCTAGATGGAATTCACATACCAACGGCAACCTTTTTTTTCCAAAGTAAGGAATAATATATCAATGACGACATAGAAACATAGATGAATAAAATGACGACACAGTTTCCTAGAGAAACTTTTATGTATTTTTTGTATAAAAACTGTGATTAATACAATGAAAAAAAATTATTTAACCGGCATCCCTTTCTATAAGGCGATTTATGGCAGGGCATTCACGGCACATAACTAATAGGGGGGGGGGGGACCAAAAATTAAAATAGACTTAATAAGAGAATGTGTTCAAAGGTAAAGGGCAACAAAATTAGTATCAAACACAGACCACAAAGCCACTAAATGAAAAAAAAACAAAAAAAAACAGGTTTTTAAAAAGTTATCTGTCACTGGCAATTTTTCCTACAAGGAGTGAGTAAAGATTTCCTGCATGTCATCAATAATTCCACTTCTGTAGTTTACAATATGTTAATATTAACATATTTGTTTGAGCTATTTAATTTTAGGTTAATGCAGGGGCGCCATTTGAGGGGGGCTGGGGGAGCAATAGCCCTTCCCCCAAGGAATTTGAGTTTTCGGAAAATTTTCATCAATTGCCAGACTCAAACAAAAATTTAAAAAAATTGCTCAAATGCTATAATAATTTATCAGATTTGATTGCAATAAAAACACATGCATTAAATAAATGCTTTATGCATATAAATTAATAATCATCAAAAAAATTTCCTATTCGAACTTTCTTAAGGTGAGACATGTATCGTACTTTGGCTAATTTTAAAAATACATGAGAGAAATGTTCTTTTATCGATTGCTTCTCAGCTGTGTACAACTTGATCATAGGAAAACTAGTCTCCTCATGGGTAGAAATTCAGGAGTAGAGTTTTTTCAGATAGTCTTTTTTTTTTCGGGGGGGAGGGGGGGGGGGGTAATACAAGTTCTTAATTATCCGACTTTTTTACTTTTTTGGATTATTAGTGTCACATTATATTTACTGCAATCATTCCAATGTTATCAAATTATTTAATTATTTGCTTTATTAAATCATATGATATATGGTACACTCTAAAAAATTTTCAACGCCTAGGAATGGAGCCTGCGAGCAATCGACAAAACAATTTCTTCAACACAAAAACCAACAGATTTCCACCAAATCCCAAAGTAAAAGAAATTTCTCCATATTTTAACACGTTTATAATAAAATAGTCTGTAATTTTATCCCTTAAGTACAGAAATGAATACATGGATTATTACCAGGTCTGTGGAATCGGAGTGAGGCCCATTTTTGAGCGAAAGAGTCGGAGTCAGAGTCGGTTCTGTTAAAATTCCCGGAGTCAGAGTCGTCCATTTTACAAGCAGGTCCGCCTTGTCGGAGTCAGAGTCGGCCTATTTTTGAGCGGAAGAGTCTGAGTCGGATCTGTTAAAATGCCCGGAGTTGGAGTCGTCTATTTTCCCACCGACTCCGCAGCCCTGGTTATTACTATGAGCCACCATTAATAGTCAAATCTATAGTTTTTCATTTGAAAAATATTCAGGACTTCCTTGTTAAAAACCAAGTCATACCGACTCCGACTGAAAGAGATAAAGCACAATCTGAAAAACTTAAGGTGCACCTTACTCACAACGAAGAAAGTACGTCAACCTATCCTGACGCTGGGCTGTAATTTCATGTACATTTGAAAACTGCTAAAAAGATTTCCATTAAAAGGGAACCCGACGTGAAATGAAAGAAAATTAATACATATTTTAATACAATTATTGTAAAAGAAGTCTACAATTATATCCTTAATATTAACTTTACCTTTTATGTAGAAAAATGAAGATATAGCTCAAATATGTAGCTTTTTCATCAGAAAAATAGTCAGGATTTCTTTGAAAAATAGTATATTAACACGAACTCACCTCAAAATAGTGAAAACGCAATCGACAATTAACGCTTTACCTTACCTTTACTTGCAGAAAATCACTAATAAAAATTTTCTTATCGCTATAGATCACAAAAGTCGCAAATTTCGTGATTTATTCCTGATGTTCGTGGACTGATTATCTCATGACCGCTTGAATTTCATGATTCTTTTTTCGCGATCATACGACGAACTTTGCGATTTTTTTCCGCGACCGTTTCACGGAATTCACTAATTTTTTTCGGCAACCTTTATAGAATTTTTTTTTCTCGCAACCATTTGTCGAAATTCACAATATTTTTCAATGACCAACTGACGAAATTCCATATTTGTTTCTGCGATCTTTTGACAAAATTCGCAATTATTTTTCACAATCATTTGTTGAAATTCGTAATTATGTTTTCTACCACCGACTAATAATGTTTGTAATTTTTTGTGCAATAGTTACACAAAATTTTGTATCTTATTTCATGATCGTTTCATGAAATTATCTTCGATTTTTGACAAAATTTTCGTGATTTTTTGTGCAATCATTTGACGAAATTCGTGATTTTTTTCGCAGTCCTTTTACAAAATTCGAGATTTTAGTTTGTACAATCCTTTGACGAAATCAGCATTTCTTTTCATGATCTCTGGTGAAATTAGCAATATTTTCCACGGTCGTTTGGAGAAATTAGCAATTTTTTCCGTGACGATTTGGGGATTTTTTTTTCAAAATTTGCGATTTTTTTTCTGTGACCCATTGATGAATTGATTTTGCGGAATTCAAAAGAAAAAAAAATCGAGGACTTTCACGAAAATTAAAAAAATTTGCAGAATAATCACAGGTCAATTAAAGAAGTTAAAGAGACAAAATCAGGCAGAGCTTTTTTTTATTGCACAGGATGTTCTTATTTTCTGTGAGATTTGTGCTGTTCTGCTCGTTCCCTGTTCCTCAAAAAAATTTTTGTCCTTCGCCAGGAAACTCTTGAAGTGGGCACCTCTGTAGTAAAACCTGAAAAAAAGAAATCGAAAGGGACTAGTAAAAAGTTCCATTTTAGACAGGTCTCTGTCTTAGCAAGTATAATTGTACAATGTTTTTTCATCGAAATTTGATTTTTTCCCCTTTGGGAAAAAAATTGTTGTATTGTGTTGTTCTTTGTTTTCACAAGTTTTACTGTAATACATCTCTTTTCAGCAGGGTTCGCAAGGCTGGGCCCAGTTTGAAGAAACCCGGTGGGTTTTTTCAGAATGGGCCCACTTGAAAAAACCTACTAAAAAACCCATAATCTGGGTTTTTTCAATTTTCAGAAATATTTAAAATTTTAAACATTACATTTAATGAATTTAAATCATTTCAGTTAATTTTGAAAAAAATTAATATATAAAAGCTATTACATAAACACCCGAAGTAAAATAAAAATGTATTTTAGCACACTGAAATACTTTACTAACAAACATAGAACATAGTAGGCAACATACATACATAGTACATAATTATAGGTAAAAGCAATATCATAAGAATGTCTTTATATAAAAAATTCAAATGAACTACATTCATGAATATAAAAGATATGTATTTTTACTTTCTTTTATCTTTACAAGAAGTATTTAATTTGTGAAAAATTTCAACTTCCAGTTTACGACGGATTTATACGTTTTAAAAAGGTCCTGAAGACGATTTGATGGTTTTTAGAAAATATCTGTGACAAAAATTTTGTGGGTGCTGCTCTGTCTCAAGAACTAATGCACAGAATTTCACAAAACTTTAGGTTCAGTTAGACCTTGATGTAAACTGATGCTGATTAGCTTTTGGTGCATAATGCCCATTAGGTGGTTCTGCTATGCTGCATTTATCTCAAGAACTAATGCACGGATTTTCATCAAACTTCAGATTCAGTTACAAGTTAAGTTGTTGCTTATCAAGTTTTGGTGTATATCGCCCAACAGGTACACTGTTATGCTGTTTTTTTTTTCATGATTTCAGCAATAACTCTTATCTCAAGAACTAATGTATGGAATTGAATAAAAATTTAGATTCAGTTAGACCTTGATATAAACTGGTGTTGATTAGTTTTTGATGAATATCACCCAACAATGGCTCTGTTGTACTGAATTTTGTATGATTTCCGCAATATCTCAAGAATTAATGTATGGATTTTCTTCAAACTTCAAATTCAGTTAGATGTTGACGTAAGCTGTTACCAATTAGGTTTAGGTGTAAAATGCACAGCAGGTAATGTTGATATGCTCAATTTTTCACGATTTTTGCAAAATCTATATCTCAAAAACTAATGCACATAATTTAATCAAACTTAATATTCTGTTTCATTTTCATGTAAATAGATCCTTATTAGACTTGGATGTAAATTGAACAACAGGTGTTGATTTTATACTGTTTGGGTTGGAAATTTTGGTTGTGGACATCTAAGAGGGTGGGTTCCAAAATTCAATGATTTGTCTGAAACAATTGATACTTACATCTCCTTGTTAAATGCATCCAATTCAATGAACCTATATTTTACAATCCTCGTGATGGGCATAGATGAGGCACTGTGATAGCGAATTTTGAATTATTAACATGTATGAGATAGAGGAAAGTTTTGGAATTGGCACACTAGTTTACCCCTTTTTTTCTTCCTACTTATATATTTTAAATATTAATATTCTATTCATTATTTGATTTTAAAGCAAATTAACAATTTTTTATCTTCTATTATATTTAAAACTAATTTGTGAGAAACACTGACACTTAATTTAAATTCATATAATTTATGCAATTTATAACTTGTACAATAGTATTACAATTATATTGTGTACGAGGGGACAATGTATAGTAAATATAATATATAAATAATATAGAATACATATTACATATATTGTACTTTTGAAAAAACCCGATTTTCACCGGGGAAAATTGGGTTTTTCATGAAAAAACCCATGTGGGTTGGGTTTTTCAAAAAAACCTGGGTTTTTGCGAACCCTGCTTTTCAGAGCTATACTATAGAGTGGATGGTTTAACAGTCTTTGAGGATATCTGTAAAAATGGAACCTATAATAGAATCCTGCCTAAAAAGAAAATTTTTACTATTCAATATATTAAAATTTTACCTGCTAAGACGGAAACCTGTTTAAAACGAAATTTTGGTTCTTGAGAATCCGTATTCAAAATTTTTACTGTTTTCGTAGGCACGATTCAGTTTGTTTGTCGTTCAGGGGGGGGGGGGGGGGAAGGGAGGGGGTGTAGACGCTCAGATCCTACTCTTAGCTATATAATTTCCCTCAAAAAATCTTTGCCCCCCCCCCCAAGAAAGTTCTGAAATGGCGCCCCTGGATTAATGCTAATAGAAATTTTAACAAAAGTTAATTGTTTAGCCCTTTTAAATAAAAAAGAGGCCACCAATAAAACTGCTATCACTTGCCACTAATGAAATTTCTCTTTTTGCCCTTTATTCTAAGGGATCCTCAAACTGGGTGGCAGGGTTGAAAAAAACCCCGGGTTTTATGAAAAAACCTGGTTTATTTGGTTTAAACCAGTTTTTTGTTGTTTAAACCGAATTAAAAAAAAATATTTTTTCCTACGCATATTTATTGATAAAAATAAACATTGTTGGATAGATATGTAATATAACTTCATTTAAAAATAATTTAAATTTAAATAATTACAATCAGTTATGTAGAAAATTGAAATCATTTAAAATTTAAACATTTTTAGTAAAAGCTATGTCTTATGTTCCATGAATAAAATGTTTTACATAGTAAAACATTGATACCTTCAAAATCTTAATAAACAATCTTTTGATTACTAGTACTATAAATAAATATATGATGTTGTTTCATAAATATAATAGAAATATACTTTCCCATGGCTATTCAAAATAATTTCTTTGAAATACTTGTTATCTGAGTTTTTTTATAAAGAATTCCTGGAAGGACTTGAATTTAGCAGTAGAGTCTTTACACCTTTCAAGAAGTATTGTGTATTGTCACTTTTAACTGCCAGGTTAAAAATTTTTTTAAAAAAAAGGCGACAGTAAAATAAACAGAAATATCTATTCCAGCTTTTTAGACTACTGAAAACATTGATCTTAAAATGGAAAGTAGTTTTACAAAAGTTGTCATCCACTAAAACATTTAAACAGCCATCAGACTTAATACACAGTCGTTTTTTCAAAGCTATGTTATAATACGTATTACTTTTACAAGTCTAAACTAAAAATTAATAATATACCTTTTTGGGCATTTTTATGAGACTTTTTTCCATTATGTCTCTAGCGAACCTTATCTCGATTTCCACACCATTTCCTTGTCAGATCTAAATAGTGGGTTTGATTATACAATAGAGGATTTAAATATATCTTATTGCATATTTTAGATAACAGTAAACAGGGGCTTCACTAGCACTCAATTTTTCAATGTCCTCATATTCGACTTCATATCTTGAGTTTCTTTTTTATTCTTAAAATACAATCTCCCCAATCAAGAAAATTTTCTTTTACAGCTTAACTGAAATCTTATAGGTCATTTTATGTTATTAATTGTAAATATTCTGTGTTTTCTCAAAGGAAAATAGTTTATTCTAAATATTGAATACTTTTTAATCTATTTTATCTTTGCTAAATTCACATGCTTTAAGTTTTCCATTTAGAGCTTTAGATATGTTCATCAACACATGCAATTTGCATTCTACATGCATACAAACATGACCTAGACTCACTATGCCTCACGGTGACTGCTGAGATAAGATTATTAAAAGTAGAAATTATTTATATCCAATAATTTGAAACACTTAAATTACAAAAATGAGAAAATATTATATTAGATTTGTTCTAAAGAAAACCAATTGGTTTAAACTCAGCCAGCTAAAGTCCCAATGTACGAATGTAAGAAAAACAAAGGCTTACTAAACCCAATAGCCCATAGACCAAAGAAAACTCACAGCCAATCATTCATTAGCATACAGAACAAAGAGTAACCAATGGAGAGAATTACTTATGATTATGTCACCATTGAGTCTTTGAGGCATGATGTAATCCTTAGTAAATCTTAACTAATCAAGCAATCTAGTAGTAAAAGTGCATTTTTAGCTAGAATCATCCATTTTGGCTATTTTTAAAAATAAAAGGCTTAAAAAAAAGAAGAAAGAAAACTAACTACTTGTTTTCTTTTTCTCCACTGCTAATTTTAGAAAAATTAGTTATTCTGCCTTGTAAATTTATAGCTTATAAAAAAAGTTGGGTTGATTGGAAATATTTGTGAATTTGCAAATTTATTAATTCATCTTTTTTCTAAAGCTTTGCTTGTAGCTTATGCATAACTTGGATTTTATATTTTTCAATAATTTGTGAAATAAATGAAAACATTAAGGAAAAAAAAAAAAAAAAAAAAAACAGATGAAAAAAACCCTAGTATGTTTGTTTTTTTAAACCATTCGGTTTAAACCAAACAACCCTGCTGGAAGGTGGACAGGGTTCCCAAGTTAATCAATTAATTCTTGTATATAAGTTTGAAAATTGTTTTAAAAGATTTAGTGTTATCAATTCTTGCCATTTTTTTAATTTTTCTAACTGTATTACTTTTGTATTTATGTAAATGATACAATTGTGTGAGTATGTTTATTCTTATAACTTCTTTTTCTGTTTTTAATGTAACCTGAATAGTGATAACTACTCACTAATGAAAGGGAAAATCAATAGAGTTAGGAGACAAGAAGCTTTATTTGAACAAGAATATAAAAGAAAAATGAATTCAAAATCAAAGAAAAAGAAGAAACACAATGAAAAGCCATATTAATGTAGATGTATATATTATATACTAATTCGTTTAATAAAATATTTATTTTTCTTTAATTGAATATCATTTTTTATGTATTCCAGTATAATTTTATAATCTTTGTATTCCTTATTAATTTTTTAAAAATACGTTCATTAGTTAAATGAGTCATGTTTTGTTAAATTTTTGGATAGAAGCAATGTTTATATTCATCTTATATCTTTAAAATATTCCCTATTATCTGTTTTTAATACTTTTAGTTTAGCATGGTTCAAAGTTGTCTTATTATTTTTTGTAATTGCTCTAATTTCCTATTTTTTTCTGCTTTGTCTCACATTTTATGTTATGTTCAAATAATCTCCTAATGTAAGTGGTTTGTTTCTGCCATTTTATTTTACTGTGTTGTGCATGGAGACTTAATAGCTCAAACACACACAGGCTGTAAGCACCTTTGGCCTGTTTATAAATTTCTTTTTCTGGGTTGTATCATCAAAGAAATAGTTTTTAAATGAATGTCTGTGTGAATTGTCTGTTTTCCTGTGTGCTGTTGAAAGTTCAGTGATTATGATTCTTTTAGATTTACTATTGTAATTAATTGAAGAGCTGAGTGAAAGAACATGTTATGCTACATTTTCTTAAAAATTATTTTATCTTTTGGATGAAGGCGTTATGAGGTATTCTATCACATGGTAAAGCTAAAATACCAAAGTTATATTTAGCCTTGAAGACTTAAGACATTATTCATTAATATTTAATATTTTAATATTTAATAATGCAAATATTAATATTTTTTAATATTTAAAAATTAAATATGAATAAGTTTTTTTGATAGAGTTTAGTACCACACCTGTTAATATTTTAAACACATGGTATCAAACAGAAAATAAATGATTAAAATTGACAACAAAAACTTTTAAGTCAAATTTTTTTCAAATGTAATTTTTGTTACTTAACATGTTCTTCAATTGTGCCTGGGTTTTAGTACTTATTTTAGGTTGTTTTAAATCTGCAGAACAAAAATTTATGGCATGCAATATAGTATGCAGAAAGTCTTATCACAATATTAAAGAGTGTATGAAATTTTGTGAATAGCATGGATAAAAATGAACCAAGAGTAAATAAATGGTGGCTTAAAGAAAACGATGACTATGATTTATATATATATATATCCATTATACATCATTACAAATTATCAATAACTAATGGGAATGTAAAAATTATAAAGGAATTTAATCCAATTAAAAATTATTATAAAATCCTTTTAAACAGATCCTTAAAACAAGAGCAACATGGAATTGAAAATACAGTAAACATTGGAAAAACTGAAATATTTGTTGAACCAAGGCAGAATCATCAGGCCCAAATTACCTTGATTACCACAAGTAACACATACAGTTTCATCTTTGCATTTGCCATAACAAGCTAAAGAATGCAAAATAAGGGCTACCATACACAAAAAATCTTGGAAAAAAAAGGTGAAATAACACCATATAAAAATAATTAAATAAAAATACAAAGGATTAAAAAATAAGCATATCACCAATTCAAAATCCACCCATGTTATAAATTAAACAGCATAAAAGATGTATGTCAATATTGGCATAGCAATAAAATTTCAATTGCTGCTACATGTTATAGCAAAACTATGGAATACAATCCTAGAATTTGGGATGCAAAAATCCTTAGATCCCAATTGATTTCTATCCTAATCCTTAAAATCCTGGAATTTGTATGCTAAATACTGCAGAACTTCTTTGTCCTACAAAAATCGATTAATTTATTTTGCCATAAAGATAAGCTCTTTTAATATCAAGATGTTTATTTATCCAAACTAAGCTAAAAATTACTAAAAGTGATAAAAAATACACTTAAAAGGCATATAAATACCTTTATTCAGGTCGAAATATGTTTCATCGCTCAAACGGCGACATTCTCAAGATCTTTGTTGATACAAATGTTTTTGAAATTTTTTTTTGAAAAACAAGAAATTGGTAAATAAACTCGAGACCATATCGCTCACCCACAAGAAAAGTGACACATTTTGACAAAACTAAATTTCACAGGAGAGGCAAAAGAAAATTTGCATGATTTTGCTGTATCATGAAATTATGGCACTTAGCTCTGCATGCAGGAGTAAATATGTGCATAAAAAGCCTTAAGAATGAAAGCTTTCACTCTTAATAATGAAAGCTTTAGATGAGGTTTGGAGGGTTGGTAATTTTACCCCTCTGCACAATCCACCCCTCTTCTTTGGTCACAAATGGACATATAGCGTAATAAAGTGATTTTCCATATAACTACACTTATGCAGAAACTTTTTGTATATGACAGATCTATTAATAGAATAAAATGCAAAATAAATTTTTGCGAGATGTGTCACTTTTCTTGCAGATTAGCAATATGTATAATGAAAGACGAGTGCAAACATAAAATAAAAATGGATATGTATGAACAGGAATTAATTTTTACTATTGCTTCTTATTCTGCAGAGCATCTCTTTTTAAATTTTAGGCAACTCAATGGAGGCTGAATCATTGCAAATATTCTGACTGCATAAAAATATCTCTATTGATTTCTGGATAATGGATGGTAAATAAAATCTTTGTGGATAAATTATTTTACTATTTTTAAAATCAATCTGTAATGGTTCTTTTCTACATAATCTTGCCAAAGCTGTAGTTCTCTTGTTCTATTTGATGTCTGCTATATGGTCTTTGATTTTACTTTTTGTCTGCTATATGGTCTTTGATTTTACTTTTAAGTTTTCTGCTTATCATACCTATATAAAATTGCATTGTTCCATCTTTTATGGTGAAAGGTATTTGTTGCAAATGTTGATTTACTCGGCTTTTAAGTACTACAGAAACAGTCTCCTGATACTAGGGTTCTGGTGGTCATCCCCAAATATTCAAGTATAAAAGTTTCCATTATACTTATGTTTTAATACTTTCTAATTCACTAAAACTCTCCCTCTTGCTTTTAGAAAAATGACAAACTTTACAAGACTCAATAATATTATCTAATTTTTGTAGACATAAACATATTTAAATTTTGCAAATCTTGATAAACTTTTATAATTTAAATGACCGTAATATGTATATCACATCAACATAGTAGATAACTTCACATATTGAGCTTCAGGTGCATTAACACTTTTATAATTAGTTGAAAGAGTATAAGATTTGTTTCTTAAGGACCATACAGAAAAACATCATTACTATTTGTACTAATACATGCATTATGGCAATCGTTACTTTACAGTCATTACTAATTAAACAGTGCTTTAGAAATTTGGGATTTGTGTCATTTTGGAAGTACAGAAAATGTCTGTAAGAAGAAAAGTTTTAATTAAAATACCTGTATTAAATACTAAGTGCACACCACAAACTCCAAAGGCTTTCCAGAAAGCACATCACAAAACTGTAAACTCCTGTTTTTCTACGTGCCATATTCTGATAATAAATGACTTATAATTCCTAATGCAGGGAACAAATATATTTTCCAACTGGATTATATCATATTCAAGGCTGGAATAGCACAGTTGAAGTTTATTCCAACATTAAGGCATTGGCACGGCACGCCAAGTATCCAGGTTCGATTCCTGGTCTGGACATTTTTCGCTCTGTTAAAATAAACTTCAACTGTGCTACTCCAGCCTTGAATATGATATAATCCAGTTGGAAAAAATATCCGTTCCCTGCATTATGACCTAATTACATGGTATACAGAAGTTTCCGTGTTAAAACATACTTTCATCATGTAAATGCTATAGTTATAGCTCGGATGAATGAAACTAGCGCAGCCAAGTCCAACAAATAAGAGTGAATTATGTCAGCCAGGTATCGTCCGGATAGCCTAACAGGTAAGGCAATGGCACGGCATGCCAAGTATCCAGGTTCGATTCCTGGTGTGGACGTTTTTCGCTCTGTTGGAATAAACTTCAACTGTGCTACTCCAGCCTTGAATATGACTTATAATTCCTTTTACAATAAATTCAGTACCAGGAAGCCAGTACAGTTGAGTAACTAAGTTTTCATAACTATCGTTAAGTTTTCTAGAAGTTGGAAAGCCACCTCATTATCTGTAATTCATTTCCCCTGCCTTTTCCAGTTCTTTGGCAGCTCTATTTATTCTGTTGAAATACTTACAAATGGATTCACTTGGATTGTACTTTATATTCATAAAATCTTCTGTTGTACTTTGGATATATAATTGCCAGTGCCTTTCCCTCTTTTACCTTATCTGTTACTTCTTTATTTGCTGCACCAGTAAACTTTTCTGCTTTAACAACTTTATCACATTTGAAATCTTGTACATTTTGGCTTATTAGTTATGAGTCTATACTATACTTCCACCATCTATAGTTTTCCTGGTTAACTGTCTATACAGCTGGCAAATAGAGGCATTGTAGGTGGCTTATGCTAAAAATTACATTAAAAAATTAAATCTAAAAACTAGTTTCGAGATGCATAACTTTAGACAAGCATGCACCTTCCTGCTAAATTTTGTATGTTTGTGCGCTGCATTGTCTTTTCAGAACAGGCACAGACAAACAAACAAACAAAACATACATTCATTCATTCATCTTTATTATTCTAGATGCATCATGTTTGCATAATTTGAATGTATTTTATTACCTGTTTTACCTTATTTTGGATGTTTCCTGAAATAAAAACATGAAATATTGTGTAAGGAAACACTTTATATTAATTTATTGCGAATGTTATTGTATTATCAATTATACTGTTTAACTTAACTGTCCGATGTTCAAAACACAAACTTCTGGCCTAAATTTAAAGCAATGACATAGAAAATCCTTCACCCTTCTGTCATGTGAACTTTCTTCCAAAATTTCTTGGCCCTTTCTGCCTCCTAGGAGTTATGGGACAACATTTTGAAAAAATTAATGTGCGTATGTCCTGGTGTGCTGCATCTATTATAGAGATTCACCATCCGGCAAAAATTCACTTATTAAGACCTTGATTGAAATTATTTTAGATCTAGTTCCAGCTCACCCCTGCACATGTAGAAGTTTCCAACATTAGTAGGTTCTGAAATGTTTTCCAGCTCGATTTTTGTGCCAAGTTTGATATTTTTTGTTTATTTTGTAGCTTTTGATATGTAGATTCCAAATATCTTAGGTGCCATTTTTTTCTTACACATTTTTGGTGTGATTTTCAAGATGGCGTCCAAGATGGCTGCCATTTACTGACTTTTTCAATATTTGTGCGATATTATTGACCAGTATATCAAATTATATGTTTTTGGGGTCAAAAAATGCAAATCTACCATCAAAATAGGCATAAATTTTGTTATTAATGATTTATTTATAAATTTACTACAAAATTACTAATATACTAGAGGCATAGAGTTTTACATGACTATCGTTTTGGCATGCTACGACCTTCTCTTTAAAATACTGCCACATTCTACAGATATTATTTCGCTGCAAGAAAATGCGACTCACTACGTGAGAAATTGCACGATTGTGAAGATGAAGCTACAACTTTGTTTGAAGAGATCAGAGTAGCAGTTGAAAAAAACTGTCTTCCACATACTACACAATGCAGTGGTTATATGGAAAAGTTCTTACTACAGTATATGAACCAATTTGGAACTTTGCTACGTTTCATCCGTGACACTCGCAAGGAGATTGGGCATTGCGTCTCGTGTCAGAGGAACAAATCAAGTATTATTTTGCTCATGACTTATTTCATAATGCCAGACTCATTCCAGTATACATAGCACAGATGAAGGACCTTAACACAACATATCCAGAAGTATGGAATGCTCTTGAATCTGGTTGTTTTGCATTATCCAAATCAAATGTGCCGCTTACAAAACTATTTTCAGACCAGAACTTGGAACAGAAAATCAAAGAACTGAAGAACATGGGTGGAGTTATTGGTTTAACTCAGAATGAAAACGCCCTCGAAAGGTATTTCTTGTGTGCACCAGAAGTATTACGCATTGTTTCAACTTTCTGTGAAAAGTACTGTCTAAATGAAGTCTCTAAGCCCAGGAAAAATTATCAACTTCAGACTTCCATGTCGCTAAGAATTTTCACAATGCAGCCATCGTCAAGTAGAGCATTCGGGATCATTGTGGAGGAAACCCTTTCCAAGATAATACCACACTAATGAATATTGCATCCTCTATGAAAGTTCCAGAATCTGCAAAGGATGATATTCTGAATCGTCGACCAAAAAGGCCAATTGGAATTCGAAGAATTCGTAACAGACTAATTCAAGAAAATAGGCAACTTCTTGCTCGTTTTATTGTTGTTATGTGATCAAGACCTCAAATGTCTACAAACCTAAAAGATGCAATTGGAAAAAACGAGTTTTCTGTAATACCAAGATGATTATTTCCTTCTGGTGGATATCTTCATATTCCATCTGACAAAAGTTCATTTATTGCAGAAATAGAGCAATATAATAGATCACCCATACTTGAATTATTAGAATCCTCGATTACTTCTCCAACAGAAAAAGTTTGTATTATACATGGAATGGCAATCCTACAATCAGTAAAAAAGACACCTGCCATGAAAACTTGTGATGACTTCGCAAATGCTTTTACCGAGATCATTGTGAAAATGACAAGCGGATACTCTGAAGCAGTGTTGCCAGATTGGGGACTTTTTTGTCCCCAGATTGTTGATTGTCACCGCTTTTTTTAAATAGAAATATTTGACCTATTTAAAAATAGATTAAATATTCTGAAAAATAAGGCGTATTATACTATTTTAAAAAAGTGATGACAGTCAAATAATCTGAATTAAAAAAGTCTCCAATCCGGCAGTACTGCACTGAAGGGAGAATTACATTTGACCAATACCTTGAGCATTCATTGAAGGAGCAAACTAGTAAGAAAAGATTGGAGGCGACAGAACCTATTAGATTTACTATAACAAATAGTACCAATATAATGTTGGTTTCATTAAAGACGTTTCTTTCACATAATGATATAAAATCACAGCTGACTGAGTATCTCAGGAATAAATTACTACAGGTTTTTGCTGCTAATGAGAAGAAAATATTTGTCATTTTTGGCAGTAAGGCATACAGTACCCACGCGAATGTTTTCGATTCAGAATTATGTGATCATACACTTAAAGAAGCAGACACCTTTATACATCTTCATGTACTAGATATAGTGAACCATCATGATAATTATAAGATGATGTATTTTTGCAAGATACTGACATTTTCATATTGTGGACTGACTTGGTTTCAAGTCATCTAGTAAACAGTGAAATCAATTTTGTTACTGGTTGAGGCAACAAGCACAGAAAAACTAATATTAATAAAAGATGTTGAGCAATAGGTGCTCATAAAAGCAAAGGTTTACTAGGTTTACATTCATATACTGGTGGAGACTGGGGAGAAAAATTTGTAGGCATTTAAAAACAGAAGTGGATAAAAGTGTATATCAGTCTTCAGTGTGATGATAATATTATAACAGCTTTTCAAGAACTTGGGGAATCTAATGTTGATCCATTATCCAATCTGCCGTAGTTTGAAAAATTCACCAACTGGAGTTATTTAAAAAATAGTAATTTTTAAAGGATTTCAGAGTTAAGATCTTTCATAGAACCTTTCAGAACCTGTCAGAAACCTTTCATAACTAAAGGTTTCGAGGGGAAGAAATTACCACCAACCCTTGGAGCACTGAAGCCACATATTCTAAGATCTCATTTAATTTGCACCATTGGAAAGGGCTACAGAAATCCTCGACCTACAATACCCCCACTTATTGGCAATGGTTGGGAAAAAATGGCGAAGGAGTAATTTCTCCAGTCAAATGCTTGGAGTTACCTGCGCCCAAAGGAGTTATTGAACTTGTGAAATGTGAGTGTAAGAGAACATGTACAGTTGGAAAATGTTCTTGCTTAAAGAATTCTCTGGTTTGTACTGCCCTTTGCGAATGCAGTGACTGCAACAATACAAAGGACTATCAATATCATCACAGCGATAGAAGTGATTCAGAAGATGATACATAACATCCCAGTACTGTATATAGATATAAATACTGTTTTTAATAATTTTGTTAAATATCTTCAATAATTTGTGTTATTTCATTTAAATACTTTGGTTCTATGGTTGTGTATAACTGGTTAATAAAACGCTAGTATATCTAATGTCTTTCATATTTTTGTGTTTTATTTGCCTCTTATCGCTTAAAACACTTGAAAAACTCAATTTACTCCTAATTTTATTATATATTTGTATTTCTTGACCCTGAAAACATATAATTTGACATACTGGTCAATAATATGCATCAAATATTAAAGAAGTCCGTGAATGGCAGCCATCTTGGACGCCATCTTGAAAATCACCCCCAAAAATGTGTATAAAAAAATGGCACCTAAGGTATTTGGAATCTACATGTCAAAACCTTCACAATACAACAAAAATATCAAACTTGGCACGTCAATCGAGCTGGAGCCACATTTTACGACATTTCAAACCCTACTATATGATTAAAAGCTTTTTTAAAGAAAATCTTTAAAAGAAATTAGGGTACCAAATAATTTTGCACTTGTGCCCACTATGCATTTATTACATTATAAATAAGTATTATATTACGCCAAGTATCCAGGTTCGATTCCTGGTGTGGACGTTTTTCGCTCTGTTGGAATAAACTTCAACTGTGCTACTCCAGCCTTGAATATGACTTATAATTCCTTTTACAATAAATTCAGTACCAGGAAGCCAGTACAGTTGAGTAACTAAGTTTTCATAACTATCGTTAAGTTTTCTAGAAGTTGGAAAGCCACCTCATTATCTGTAATTCATTTCCCCTGCCTTTTCCAGTTCTTTGGCAGCTCTATTTATTCTGTTGAAATACTTACAAATGGATTCACTTGGATTGTACTTTATGTTCATAAAATCTTCTGTTGTACTTTGAATATATAATTGCCAGTGCCTTTCCCTCTTTTACCTTATCTGTTACTTCTTTATTTGCTGCACCAGTAAACTTTTCTGCTTTAACAACTTTATCACATTTGAAATCTTGTAAATTTTGGCTTATTAGTTATGAGTCTGTACTATACTTCCACCATCTATAGTTTTCCTGGTTAACTGTCTATACAGCTGGCAAATAGAGGCATTGTAGGAGCCATGATCTGCTACCACTATTGATCGGGAATCCAACACATCTCTTGGGAACTGATATACGAATAGCTTTGCATGTGCATCATGGTAAGGAGAAAAAAAAAAGTTGCCATCAAAATTCTAGAATAAGTGAAGTTGTCTAAAAGTTCCTAAATGATGACTTCACTCTCTGTAAAAACAATTCCTTTTATTTAAAACTTGATTAATACATTGCATTACTAACTGAACATCCTTTAGAACAATGGTCATAAACCATTAATAAACACAACATTAATGGACTTACTTGACTGTACTTGATACTTGTCTGCCTGCTACTTGATATGATCAAGTATATTATCCTATAAATATACTTGACTGCTTGCAGCTTTCTATATGGCAGTATCAAACTAAACTCCAAAGGGAAACAATGGCAGTAACAACTGACCATGAATGTACAAACCAACTACAGCTGCTTCATCCATATTTAAACTGGAAAAATACAAGTTACAGTAACATTTAATTACATCACCTTTATTACATTATGAAAGGTTAGGTTACGTATTAAAAATGAGTCTACAGCTTCATAACAGATTCAACATTCAATCATTAACTTCAACTTCAGCATATGACACCAATCAACCTGACAAACTTGCTGTGACTATTGAGATACCAGTTTTGTGTTCAATCTTACTGAGTGAAGTTATTTTCTTCACAACTGAAATATTCAAGTGATGTCTATTACAAATAGTTACACTAAATTCAGTAATTAATAAGAAAACAACAGGTAATATATATATATGTAGTTAAACCATTTCAACTCTTCATTTCTACCAATAGTTGTTTGTTTACATTTTGAACATTTCAATTATTTCCAACTGTTTAATTAATTTTTAAACTTTAAACCCTTCTTCTTAAGTACAATTGAACTTTAATAGAAATTATAACTTAGCAAATAATTGCGGGGATGATTGAAAGTTAATGGGAGAAAATGTACAGGGATTAATTGAATATATACTATTTTAACGTAAATGCCAACAATAACACAACAGCTTCTTTCACAATTTTGATGAATATTGTTCGATCACACGGCTTACAGCCCAGATCCTATGCTGTGTGACTGTCACCTTTTTTTAGAAGTGAGGACAGCGCTTTGGCACCAATGAAAATCAAGACGTCATGGAGACCTATCTCAGCATGCTCGCGGCAATCCTGAAGAAGAAACTGTAAAACTCATCTACCATCAAATGTCTCAAACTTCATAGTGACTATGGCAAAGAGTAACTTTATTTATACTTGACTCCTGGTAATGAAACCATTTTGTTATTCACACTTGTCCTTACTTTATGCTCCATTGGAGATTGGAAAAATAAAATCCTTTGTATGTGGCTTATGCTAAAAATTACATTAAAAAATTAAATCTAAAAACGAGTTTCGAGATGCATAACTTTAGACAAGCAGGCACCTTCCTGCTAAATCTTGTATCTTTGTGCGCTGCATTGTCTTTTCAGAACAGACAAAATTTCTTGGCCCTTTCCGCCTCCTAGGAGTTATGGGACAACATTTTGAAAAAATTAATGTGTGTATGTCCTGGTGTGCTGCATCTATTATAGAGATTCACCATCCGGCAAAAATTCACTTATTAAGACCTTGATTGAAATTATTTTAGATCTAGTTCCAGCTCGCCCCTGCACGTGTAGAAGTTTCCAACATGATTAAAAGCCTTTTTAAAGAAAATCTTTAAAAGAAATTAGGGTACCAAATAATTTTGCACCTCCCTAAAGCGACCACGTTCCGTTCCAATAAAAATTGGTCTCTCCGAGAGGTGGTCTCTTAATGGGGGTCATGTTTAAATCTAGATTTTAATTGTTGAAAAAAGGTAACAATTAATGTTACTAAAATTTAATTTTCACATTAGGAAAAAATATGAAAAATTAAGTATCAAAACAAAAGTTAATTACAATAGTTAATTAGTGCAGAGTTTAAAAAATGAATACATTGATGTTTGCTTTGATTTTACGGTTTTATCTTCTATAACATTTATTTCTAAGTCCTTTCAGTAAATAAAAGCATTTTTTTTCCTTTGACGGTAACAAATTATGACGATTTCATTAATTTATCTATTCCTTTGAGAGTTTCCTAACAGAATAGGGCAGGGAAGTTTATTGATCGTCATCCTTACTTTGTCATCAGAGTTAAATTCATTGCCTAAAAAGGCACAAAGAAGTTTAAACACTTAAAAGTTACCGGAATAAATAAAAATTCTAAACTTAGTTTAAAAGTTTGATGAATAATGCTCTCTCCGGAATGTTATTCTAATAAAACCTTCTTCAAGCGACCAGGAAAAGACGGAATTTGTTTCACTTTCTTCAAAGAAATTGGTCGGTCAGGAGTGAGTTCAACTGGGGTGGTCTCTGAATAGAGGTAAAATTAGTATTGAACCAATGGTAATAAATTTCGTTCCATGAAAAAATGGCTGTTCAGGCAGGTGGTCGCACAGGGAGGTTTCACTGTATGCCAAAGCAATATATGTATTTAACTGTGACTAATGGGATAAAAAAATCATCCTGAATGAACAAAATGGATGGAATCTAGTGCTAACAGCATGCATTTGCAAAATGTTTAGCATGTATAAAAAACCATTAAAGTGGTTCTCAAATTCTCTGCTCAAGAATGCGAAACTTTGACACATTTTATGAATCTTTTTTTAAAAAAAACGTAAATGCATAAAACTGGCAGGCCTGACTATTGAAGTGATTGGGAAGCGAATAGCGTTTTCCCATTTTTTTATAAGTAAGTTACTTATCGATTATAAATTACTGCTCACGTGGCGACAGGTTTTTCTTGCTTCATATCCGGAAATTCTATTCAAAATCTCCACTTTGGTAGTATTTTCTGAAAGATCTTTTGCGTTTACCAAAAAATAGAAAATGTCTTTCGATTACATAGTTTCTGAATAATAACACCTGTCAATTTCATGCGCTTCCGAACAAAAATTATTTAAAAAATGTGTTAGAAAGAAGCCCATTCGGATTTGAGAACTTTAGTATTATGGAGCGTCAAGCAATCATTAACCATGAAATAAATACCTTACTGTTTTAGTGTTTGTTAAATTTGCAATTTTTTGCAAATATTTGTTAACTAAAGTTTGTGCTTCAGCATCAGTTGTAAAAATTCCACTCTCATATTTACAACTTTTAAGATTTTTTGTATGTAACATAACAGAAACTCGATAACTTGAAAAATTTTTATCAACGTAAAATAACCGGAAAAGTCGGGAAAATTTGTAGCTGAGTTGGATGAATACTCTGTTAAAATGTAAAGTTTGTCAGAACCGTTTTTGAAAATTAAGCATTTCTCGCCAAATTCAATCTGATCGTTTTTACCGAATTTTTAGAAGTTGGTCGTTTTTAGAAGTACAAAAAAAAAAAAAGTACTTGAGAATAATACGTGGGTCGTTCAATAATTATTGTCCCTAATGTATATAAAATATTTGTACTGCGATGGTTGATGTGGAGTGTCGAAGCCTAATCTCTTAAATGTCTATATGCTCAATTTCAGAACCGTAGCTGCTATATTATAGTTTTGGACAATGGTGTAGTCGTAAAAAGAACAGAGGCTATACGCTCTAAGCAGAGGTTATACGCTGAAGGCAGAGCGTATACCCTAGAGTGTATATACTACAGCTTTCTTGGGAAACAGAGGGTATACGGTGTTCCTTAAAAATATCCAGGGGTATACGGCGTATACCCCCGTATACCCTCCACTACACCCCTGGTTTTGGAGGGAGGAGTGAAGTTTTAAAGATCTATTTTGGGGGGAGTTTTTAAGGAGGGGGTGAGGGTGAAATACTGGTTTGGAGCAAGTCTGTGATTTCGAGTCCAAACGACAGTAGTTATGATTCATCCACTGTCACAAATCTAGCCCCATAAGCTAAAAATCAGTCTTTCACCCCCCATTCCCCCCCTTCACTCCGCCTTCCAAAACTATGTAAATATAGCAGCTACGGTTCTGAAATCGAGCATATAGACATCTAAGACACCAGGCTTCGATATTCCACAACAACCATCGCAGTACAAATATTTTATATACACTAGGGACAATAATTATTGAACCACCCTCGTATTTATTTTTTCAAGTTAACAAGTTATTTTCTGTTAATTATTACACCCGGGGAACCAGGGAAGTTGTTTTTGTATGAACAAACTGCCCATGTCTCATAGGAGAACTTCAGGCAAACAAATAAAATCGTATTAGAGTTAAAAATTGACCGAAACAATTTTTTAAAACAGAAACCGAATTTTGGCAATCTTTCTATTTTCGGCCGAAAACAAAAATGTCCAATTTTTTTTAAAGTAATCAGTACATAAATATACATAATTATTAATTAATTATACATGTTTAAATTTAGATATACATAATTATTAATAAATTATACGTGTGTCCCAAGTTAGCTGTCTGTGCCTCTGACCAAAACTTTTTATTTTCAAATAGAATAAAATGTAATTTATTCATCAACTACACAGAACGATTTTCTAATTAAACAAATTTCATCTGATTAAAAAATGTGTTAGATATGCATACCTCTATTTATCTTTTATAATGATTTTTGTAAATGATCATCCGTTATACTAGAACTTTCGCAAAGAGTATTCGAAATACCTATGCGGTTTCAAACTAAAATATTATTTAGTCTGCAGCTACGTTTAAAACACCTTTAAAGTTTAGCCATATAGGCATTACTTGCTTTATCATTTGCACTCACGTCCTGAGTCAGTCATGTCTGGTAATTGTAAGCAGATAGAAATAAATAAATAGTGTCCCATTTGAGCCAATATACCTCAAATCAATGAGTAATGTTGAAAATTTCCGAAAGAAGAAACGAGATATTTGGTAGATATAGTTTCGGTCAAGCCAAATTTTCGACAGAGAAAC